>OY728128.1:1533347716-1534677129 GCA_963277665.1 Viscum album | reverse complement strand
GTGGTTTTTGATAAGGTAGAGGCTCCGAAGGAAATATGGTTGGTGACAGAGGTAGTCTGGCTGGCGGTCGCGGCAGTCTTGTCAGGTGGTGTGGGGGCATCCGACGAGCAGGTGGCGGTTTGGCAGGAGGCTGCGGTGGTCCGACCAGTTTTGATCTGGGGGGGTTTTTGAACCCCCGTGTCTCGCAAAACTGGTGTCTGATTCATGTTACATTTGCAGCGACATGGCCCTTCCTTCGAGGAAGAAATTTTTATGTGGTTAGAGAACTTTTTTAGTTAGGATTGATGTTTGGTGGCACAAAACATCCAATAATAATAATAATAATATTTTAATTATTATTATTTGGGGAACCTTGAATCAGACGTATCTTCTACGTACAATGATATTTTAATGCTCCATTAATTGAATTTTGTACCTGAATTTATTGTAAATGATTCAATTATAATTTTAGGTGATGAAACTGAAATCATAATGTGGGCCCCATGAGTCCTGATTTGGGCGTTTGCGGTGAAATGTGACATTTTCACTGGGTGTTCGATTTGGACTGATGAGTATTCAATATCGTGTGTTTTTATGAGAGGATCACAATGGTGTGATCCATTTGATTTTTTATGGGATCCAAGCATGAGCCCCACGATGACCCGTTGTGGTGAATATTACCCTTTTCACCGGTTTCCTGTTTTGGGTGAGTAAATAGCATATCATGTGTGTTTTTCCCCATAGAACATGATGGTGGACATAGTTTGGGCCTAGGAGATGCAGTGTACATGCAATATTTTTTTTGTCTCTTGGATAAGGGACACATTTACTGGTAGGGTTGAGCAGGTCCCCCTTGTTCATGTTTGTGACATTTCAATCAGTTGGGTTGAGTGTGTCCCTCTGGTCCTTTAACTATTAGGGTTTTTGGTATCATGTCCACTTCACCAGACTATGACCCTCTTAGACTACTTTGGGGGTTTTTGGTATCATGTCCCCTTCACCAGATTGTGACCCCTCTTCATTTTTTTTTCATATGTGTAGTGCGGGTGAATCTCCTCTTTCTAGAGTGATTTTTCCCAATCCTCTTTGACAAAAAACTCAACGAATTTGGATCATTTGTCTCACGGAGAGTCCCGATGCAATCCTCACATCCCTTCATGTTTCCCGGGTAGGGTTTTTGGTGTCAGTGTGACCAATATTTACTCGGTCATTAATCCTCTAATCAGGATGTTCTATAAGGGTAAAAATCCTTAGTCAGCACTGGGCATAGACTCCCTATTTGTGTATTTATATGCATTTCTACCTTCTGTGATATATTTTGGAGTTTTCCTCAGTGGAGTTTTTAGAATCAGCATGACCAACTATACACGGGTGCAGATTCTCTGCGAGACGAGTTGTTCTAGATTTAGGTTATTGTGCAATACCCCTTTTCAATGTAAGGTGTTTCTGGCTAGGGTTTTATTGTCCCCTATAGAACCCTGGGTGGGATCCCCTACCTATGGAGTTGGTGGTAGTTTATCCATTGGGTGACTTCTTCTGTGCCACTGTCCGTCGAGTGTTCCCTCGTAGAAAGGTATCATGAGGGTTTGTCGAGTGTGTTGTTTGTTTGTTTTACCAATGGAGTGGAATCTCTTTGTTGAGTACCATCTGGGATGGTGTGGTTGGTTCATCTATTTTGAGATGTTGAAGCTTTACCCATTTTATTTTGGGAGATATCAGGGATGGCTCGGCTCTTCTGGATGTTTATGAGGTTGGCACCTCATGAGATCATTGCGAGTGTTGTGTTGGAACCTCTAGTTGTTCACTATAGACATTCTATGGTCTATACCATGAAACATGGTGATGGTGCTGAGTATATTTGGGTTTTGTTATGGGAGTCCTGTGGTTTTTGTCATTTTTGTTAACATGATAGGGATTTCATGCTGACTAGTCCGGTATTTCCATGTACGGTCTCGAGATGGACTTTTTCTCTCGTGCCTATTGAGTATTCTTATACTCACCCCTGTACAAGCTTTTCCCTCACATTTCTTATGTCTTGTGTTGACCACATGTCCTTCAATGGATTCCTAGATGGACGAGGAGTAGGAAGAGAATAGTAGTTGTACTGAAGAGGGTTTTCAGTAGAGAATGGATGAGGAGCATGCTGATGGGAGTTTTATAGCAATCTCCTCCTTTAGAGTAGGTTGGATGCTTTTGTAGTTTTTCTTTTGGCTAGCCCTATACTTTTCCTTTTTTTTACTTCTGTTGTACTCTGTTTTGGGATATATGTATGCATGAAATTTAGTTTTTAGTTTTTGAATATATCTCTGCACTGTTCTATAGAGGTGTATCTGGGTGCATGTGTACATGTACATTAGGCTAAGGCCTCCTTGTGTGTGATAGCCTACTCGACACGGGCTTCCAGCCCCTTGCCAATGGAGGCAGGCTTGGGGAGTCACGAATAAGGCTCCTTTGTGTTGATTCATGACACAATGTCCCATGTACCAATGTAATATACTAAATAATAGGCCACTGGGAGATTAACAAGCTTATGCAATCACCACAGCTGATGTAAAAGTACCCAATGATGCGGTGGAAGGTATATTAATCCTATCTTCAATTTTATCCAATTATTTATTTGATTCAAGATCATCAAACTCTTTTATATCTATGAAATTTTCAAAGAAAATAATATATTTACCTTTTGATTTAATAGGGGTGTTATCAATCAAAATTCTTATGGGAAGTCTCACAAAAATAAAAAAGTGTTGATCATTCCGCTTTAAGACACATAAATGTGTCTTAGTTACTGAACTTATTATCATACCTATGATTTAATTTTATCTAATCCATGGTAAATAATGAATTTCAATATATGATTTGAAATTTTATTGCAAGAAGAATGAGGTTATGGTTTGTGAGGAAGATGTATAACCCCTTATCTTTAGAGTAGAAACATTATCATCTGATTCTTATCTAGATCCACTCTGGGTAGATCTTCTAAATAAAATTCTTAGGGATGAAGAAAAAATTGTATCTAGGGATTATGAAGGTAATCTTCAAATTGAGGATGTACCAATTTTATTGGAATCTATTGATTTATTTCCTATGTAATTACCTATACACTCCTAGAGTGTGAATTTGAGTTTACTATTGATTTAATCCCTAATGCAATACCAATATCAACGGCTCCTTATAAAATGATCACAACGGAATTAGTAGAGCTAAAGAAAAAACTAGATAAGTTGAGTAATAATGGATTTATTCACCCTTGTGTTTCTCTATGGGTATTATCTAATCTCTTTATTAAGAACCAATATGGATACATGAGGATGTGCATTGAATATAGATAAATCAATTCTAGTACAATAAAGAACAATTATCATATTCCCTATATTTCATGGAGATCAATATTTTTCGAAGATTGACCTTAATTATGGGTATCATAAATTGTAATTAAAGAGGAAGATATTCCTAAGAAAACTTTTCAAATGAGGTTTAGACATTATGAGTTTACAGTAATTTCTTTTGGATAGACTAATACACCCTCTGTTTTCATGGATTTAATAAACAGAGTATTCAAGGAGTATCTTGATGAATTTTTTTTTGGAGTTCATTGATTTTATTATGGTATATTATAAAACCTATGAATACCCTGAGAATAAATTGTGGATCATTTTTGAGACTCACAGAATGAAATATTTATGTGGTAAATTATTCAAGTGTGAATTCTAGATTCAGGGAATTTATTTTCTTAGCCCATTGTCTCTAATGATAGAATCTCAGTTGATCATGTGAAGAAAAAGTCAATAAAAAATAGACTATAGAAACTAACATAACCAAGGTATGTAGTTTCATTGGTTTAGTAGGATACTATCTACGTTTCATTCAAAAGTTTTCTCAATTGGCTAACCCGTTAACCAAGATCACATGTAAAGGGGTTAAGTTTGTATGGATAAAAGAATGTGTAAAATCTTTTGAAGAAGAAGAGTAGATTAGTAAACGATCCATTTTTGAATTTACCATCATGAAATTATGGGTTTTTAATATATAGTCATGCATCTAAGAAAGGACTAGTTTGTGTACTTATGAAAAATGATAAATTTATTGCATATGCATCAAGGTTGTTGAAGATTCATGAACAAAATTATCCAACTCATGATCTTGAGTTAGAAACCATAATCTTTTCTATGATGATATGAGAAATATATCTCTATGGTGAAATGTGTGAGATATATATGGACCAATTTTTTTTAAATACATATTTACATATAAAGAACTCAACATGAGTAAGAGAATATAGCTCGAGTTACTCAAAGTTTATTATTTCTCAAAACAATAACACCCAGGAAAAGAAAAGAAGGTAGAAGATGCATTAAACCTAAAATATCATAGAATTATGACCAAAATGAGGGTTGAGAAAGATCATATATTTATTTATTTTGTAAATATAGATGTGGGAATTTTATGGAAGGGTAAATATCACTCATTTTTTAAATGATTCCTAAACCATATAAACTAAAGAAGATAAAAAGTTCTCAATTTGATGATGATAATTTTCAAAAGAATGTTAAATCCATTAAGGATGAAATATTGGAAGACATTATGTATTTCGATGAAATTTTGAAATTAGAAAAGAATTTAGTGGTTCCATCAATACTCGATATAAAAAGGGAAGTATTAGGTGATTATCATAGATAACATTTCTCTGTACACCTTGTTAGCGCAAAGATGTATAGAGATAGAAAGGAACATTTTTGGTGGGATAATATGAGGATGGATATTGTATACAATGTGTCCAGATGACCCGTTTTTCAACAAGTGAAGGTTGAGATACAACACCCTAGGGGAGTCATGAAACCTCTACATATCCCTATGTGGAAGTTGGATGACATTATGATGAAATTCTTCATAGGACTACCAATGACACCTAGAAATAATGATGTGATATGGGTTATTGTTGATCATCTTAAAGAACTGACAAATTTTCTTTATATAAGATAATATTTACCTCTTGAGAACCTATTAAGAATCTATAGTAATGAATTATCAAGACTTCATGGCACACCTATAACGATTATGTCTGATTGAGATCCCCATTTTACATCAATGTTCAGGAAGAGTCTTTTAAATGATTTGAATATTGAGCTTCATTTGAGTACTAATTATCACCCTCAAATCGATGGACAATATTAAAGAACTACTAAAACATTTTTATACATAATTTGATCACACTCAATTGAATTTCAATGTATGTTGGATCAGTATTTACCTTTGGTAGTGTTTTCCTACAGTAATAGTTTCCATTATAGTATTCAAATAGTGCCATATGAGGCATCGTATGAAAAAAGATGTCAGACTTCAACTTGATGGGATAAATTTGGTGGGAGGAAATTTAGGCCAGAACTTATTAAAGAGGCAACGATAGAGGTAAAGACTATTCATGCTCATATTAATGCACCTTCGAGTAGGAAAATGAGTTATGTTGATAAATGGATAAATTATTTGGAATTTCAAGTGGAAGATCATGTCTTTCTAAAAGTATATCTATGGAAGGGTGTCATAAGTTTTAGTAAGAAAGGGAAACTGAGCCCTTGGTACATCGGTCCATTTGAAATTACGGAAAGAATTATAGTTTTAGTATAAAACCCCAACCTATTATAAAGATGTATTGATCTTGTTTATATGTACTATTTTATCTTTTGTTGAGTAATTTTAATTTGGGGTTTCCCTTGGGGTGTGTTTGGGTGAAAATTTGGGAAAATGAAGAAAGAGGGTAGTGCATAATTGGCACATAGTTTTCCTTAACCATGCACCCTAGACTAGAAAACCGTGCAACCCTGGACAAAGGGTTTTTGCACGTCCGTCACATAGTTTTTCAAACTATATTCCATCTTAGGAGAAACCATGCACCCTTAGAATAGGTTCACAATTAAGGCACACAATTAGTGGAAATTGTGCACTCGGAGTAGCAAATCGTGTGTATGGGATTTTAATCCCCCTAATTTTATTTAGAAAATTCCTAATCCCCCATATAATACCCACAAATTCCCTAGATCGACCCAAAATCTTTTTCACCTAATCTTAGAGCCCCCTAGAATGCTTTCAAGGCCCTATAACTAACTTTATTGGCTATTCGAAGCCACGTTGGCATATCTACAATCCCTCAGGTATTTGGTTTTCTCCTAATTTATTTCTCATTATCCTCCCTTTATTTTAGTGGGTTGTTATTCTCTATTTTTTTGGATCAGGATCTTGGTTTGTTGTTTCTAGATGATGATTTTTTGATCTAGATCTAGATTTATGAGATCTTGTTTTTTAAAAATGGATTTGGGTTTTAGATCTAGATCGTGTTCATTATTGCGTTATTGATTGATTCACTTTAAATTGGGGTTCTCCTTTGATTGATTGTTCATCAAAAAATTAAAGTCAGTGGCCTATAATAAAAATCCTAAAGTCTTGATTACAAATATGTGTATGTAATTATATAATTTATATTATATTTTTATAAATTTATTTCTTGATTGAATTAATTTTTTGATGAATTAAATAGTTAAGGAAAATTTGAAATTGGGGATATTGAGATTATAGACATTGGATAATTAATTGTTGAAATAATTATGAGATATTGAGAATGCTGATTTGAGATAACAAATTGTTGATTGAATTATTAGATAGTGATATTGTAGATTTTATATAATTAATTATAGAGCTAATTATGAAATATTGAGATTATAGAATTTGGATAATTAATTGTTGAATTTATTATGATATATTGATAATGTTGATTTGAGATAATTAATTGTTGAGTTATTTATGAGATATTGAGATTTTTGATGTTTGGATAATTAATTATTGAGCTAATTATCAGAATACTGAATTGTGAACTGAATAATTAATTGTTGAATTAATTATGGGATAATGATAATTTGAATGAAATAACTAATTCTTGAATTAATTATAAATTATTGAGTTTTTGAATATTGATTAATTAATTGGTGAATTAATTAGTGGAATTTATGTGATTAATTAATTGGGAAATTAATTAAGGGTTTTGATGTCATGAACTAATTGTTAAGTTAGTAATGAGAATGAGAATATTAATTAATTAATGGGATTATGTGAATATCCAATTATTTAATTTTCTTAGTTTATTTGTGAATTAATTAATGTGTTGTTGTGATGTATATGAATTGTGATAATGAATGGTAACATGGATATTCAAATGTGAACTATTATAATGAATGGTAACAAGGACATTCAAATGTTAATTATGATAATGAATGGTAAAATGGACATTATTATGTGTTATAAAACAATGAATGGTAACATTGGAATTCATGGGTTAATTGTGATAATGAATGGTAACATGGACATTCATATGTGTTATAGAACAATGAATGGTAATTTTGGAATTCATGTGTTAATTGAGACAATGAATGGTAACAACGAAATTCATGTGTTTATTGAGATGATGAATGGTTATAATGGAATTATGAGATATGAAATCCCTCATGGATAGTTCAGGATCATACATGGGCTAAAGTAGTTATTGGGGTACGAGAGTCTATGGGAACCCGAGGGTTTATGTGGTTAAATGAAGATTAATTGATAATGTGTTAACTTTAACTTATGAATTGTAATTATTTCTTTATACAACTACATACACTATTATTTGACTAGATACTATTTTAGACTCCATTGGTGGTGCCCTATTTTGTTTTAATCATACCCTAATTGAGTTGCCAGATCGGTACCTGAATAGACTTCACGTTTGCAGAAGGACATAAGGGAAACTACCCTATGTTAGATGGATGATCTGGGATGGAGGAGGGATGATGAAACCAAACGTGGATTGGGATTTTCTTGGTGGTTCTCAGTGTCTTTACATTTGAGTTTCATTTTGAAAATTGGCCAATAATTTATCATGGAATGTCTACTGTTCAGTTTTGATATTGTATTTCTAGTTTTCCTCATCTTGTGATACTGGTATCATCCTATTTGTTTCGTATCATTTGGTTATTTTTATTATTTTCGCTAGTGTGTTACTTTGATAAAAAGGGGGTATAGTCTCCCCATGATTGATATTAGACCATTGCTACAGGTCGACAACCTATGGAGTATGGGGAGGGGTGCTTGAGCTCATGTAGTGGACCGTCTCGGGGCACCGATGTGTGGAACCCGGGTCAGGATATTACAAAGTGGTATTAGAAAGGTTTATTTTATTTTTTATTTTGTTTTACTATTTGGGAAATATAGATAGGAGAATAGGATGACTTAGGCCTTCGTTATGAGTTTGTACATTACAGTATCCCACCCATGTATGGGGGAGAACCCAAGTTCCTAGGGTGTGACTGTTGTTATTTCTATTTGCTATTAGAATTGAATATTATTACACCTTGGGTGATGTACTTGTTGTGTGATGTGTTAATTGTATCAAATATTTATTGAGGTTTGGTTTGTATCCTGGTATGGAATGAAATTTTAGTTTTTATGCATCATTCTAGGAACTCAAGATTATTTTGTGACATTCATGATTTTAGGCACACAATAGGAAATGGGTTTTGGGTAAGTTATTGAACTTGAATGGTTTTTCCTTTCTTGTGAAAATTGAATTGAAAATGGTGCATAATGTGAAACATGAAAAGATTGTTAAATGATGAATGATGATAATAAATGGGTTCCTAAATTAGAAGCATGAATAATGAGAATGAGGATACCATTTTCTAACCACAACCTAGGTGTATTATGGTTAAGGTTAGTGATAGTTCCTTAGTTTTAACCATATGAAGGGGTTTGGGGAAAAATACTTTTTATGACATGTTGTGTTTTCCTCTAACGTAAACGTGATAAAGTGGTCTTATGTGTCCTAAGATTTTTTTTTTTGAAATTTTATAGATACTTTTCCATGATGACTCTTATTTAGTGGATGACATGAGAATATATATTGAGATGATCTTCCATTAGTGTAACCAAAGGAACCGATAGTGATGGGTGAGGAATAAGAAGAGTAGTTCTGAGAGAACATTTCTTGCATCATATAGTTTGTGTAAAGAGACCTAGGGGAGGTTGTGATGAGTATGCATGACCTCACAAGGAAATTTATACTTGAAAACCCCTCTAAAGATTAATAGAGAGTGTGGACCTGGGGGAGCTTAGTTCTGTATTGATTCCATCGAGACTACACTTTACAATTTAGAGACTCATATTGAGTAGGGTCATGTTGGTTACTTATGTGTTATTATGATCAATAAAGTGCTGATGGGACATTCTGGCTCAGACTAGACATGCTGGTGGTATGTTATGGAAGGAATTCATGGAGAATATCTTGGAGCACTTCTACCAAGAGATGCTGAGGTAGGAGAGAGAATACGAGTTCATGTGACTGACTTAAGGGAGCATGTTCATGATGAACTATACTAGACACTTTACAGAGTTGCGGTTCTTTTCTATAACATTGGAAGGGGATGAGACTATTTTGATAATGCATATTCAGGACATGCTTAAATGTTAGATTAAGTCCCAAGTTAACTTATTTCAATTAAATATTTTTTCCGAGGTAGTGGATTAGGCTCTCATAGATGAGGGGAACCTGAGGGAGGCTTCCAGCTTAGGAAAAGTGGTTACTGCTAGATGATCAAGAGGTACAAATTCTAGTATTAAGAATCATCTCTATAACAGTATTAGCATGAGAAGTGAGAAGATGAGTTCCCAAAGAGATGGATTACTTTCCCAAAATATTACTCAAGTGATCTGTCACTAGTTTCTTAGGTCTTGAAACTTCCTGTGACAGTTCCCCTAACTATCAGAAGAGTGTTGATGTTGTGGAAATATGCGTAATATATAGAGGTTATGTAGGAATCCACAATAGAAATGTAGTGATAGAAAAACTATATAGAACCAGGGTGTAGGAAGGGGATCTTGTGCACCATATCAGTCTAGTAGATAGAGTTCTACTATCCAAGGTGGTATAGGCATTGGATGCAGTTTTTTGGGAAAGGGAACTTGTATCAGAAGTGTGGTTCTACACAGGGGACTCTGGTTGCATCACAGGGAAGAGGGGTAAGACAGTTGCATGCACTTTGGCCTACTCTTATGGATAAAGAGGCTAGACCATAGACTATGAGAGGTACTATTATTGTAGATTATACATTAGAAAGTTCTTTATTTTAAAATATTTAATCTCATACCTTTATTTCTAAAAAACATAAATATGTTTTTGGATAGGTGATGTAGTTTTTGAATGGGGTTATGGAGATAGACACACCGTTGGGAGTATGGTCGAGAGATATCTATTTGTGTAAGGGGTGTTATCTTGATGTTTGGGAGTATCATTTTCTGTTGGATCTATATATTATTAACATGGTAGTCTTAGACCTGATTTTTTTATGGACTGGTTAGTGTGAAACCAATCCCACATAGATTTTTATTGGAGTATAGTGACCTTTGCGTGTCCTACGGATGATAGTTACATTGACCATGGAGAGTGGGATATACAAGTAGGTTGAGTAGGGCCAATTACTCAGCAACCAATAGATTTCAAAACCCATGATTCTAGTTTGTTGATAGATTTTAGGGGGGTGAAATAAGATGCATTTTCACTCATAGTGGATGGGTTTCAGGATGTATTTCTTGAATACTTATTGGGGCTGCCACCTGAGAGATATGTGGAATTTACAATTGACCTCATGTTGTGGGATAATTGTGTTTTAATTCCACCATACAGAATGGAACGAATAGATCTTCAAGACCTCAAGACTCAGCTAGAGGAGTTATAGGACAAGGGGATTATCTGACTGAGTATGTCACCTTGGGGTTCACCAATTTTTTCTTCCAAGATGACGGATGGGAGTTTACACATGGGAATCAATTACCGGAAATTGAACCAGATGACATAGATGAATAGGTATCCTCTTCTATGATTCGATGTTATTTTTGACCAGTTGAGGGGAGATTGTGTTTTTTCCAAATAGACTTGTGATCAAGGTCTCATTAGTTGAGAGTTTAGAATTTTGATATATTGAGAACTGATTTTTGAAGAAGGTATGGACTATGTGAGTTTTTTATAATTCCATTTGTGTTGGAGAACACATCAATAATATTTATGGACATGATAAACAAAATATTCTATCTCTACCGAGACATGTATGTGGTGGTATTTGTGGATGACATCTTGGTGTACTCTAAGACTCATGGAAATCATGCCCAACACCTTGACATCATCCCGAGTACACTGAAAGAGGATTTGCTATATGAAAAGATATCTAGGTTCCAGTTTTGGATTGGTCAAGTACACTTATTTGGTCAAATAATCTCATAGGAAGGTGTTTCTGTGGTCCCAAAAAAATTTTAGGTAGTGGTTTCTTGGGAGAATCCCAAGAACGTGTTCGATATTCGAAACTTTCTAGGTTAGTTTTATATTATAAGAGATTCATCCAGGACTTTTCCCGATTGGAAGTTCTATTTTTAGGCTTGACCAAGAAATGGACAAATTTTGAATGGAAACAATCATGTGAGAATGCCTTCCAAAATTTAAATAATCACTTGAAATCGACACTGATATTGATACTACCTGATCCAGGTGAGTACTATAAGGTGTTTCGTGACACTTTTAGGATCTAACATGGAGCAATGTTGATGCAGGGAGATCTAGTTGTGTAATACGAGTCTCAAAAGTTGTAGGCTCATGAACGGAACCACCCTACACATGGACTCAAGTTAGTTGTGGTGGTTTCTTCTTTGATGTGTTAGAAAAATTATATGTTGGAAGAAAAGTTTAATATTTATAATAATCACAAGAGGTTAAATAATATCTTTCACAATGATATTTGAATATCTAGCATCAGAGGTGGGTTGAGTATATGCATTCATTTGATTTTGATCTAGTATATATACATGGGAAGGGAAATAGTGTGGATGAAGCTTTGATCATGAAATCTTAGACTTAGACTGTTTAAAAGTCTAGTTCTGAGTGGAATCTAATGACTTTTATGGTTGAGATGAATGTTGCGGCTTAAGAGATTTAAGAGAAGGATAATCTCTTATCCTTTTTAGTGCATTTTAAACTTTTGAGATAGATCTAGGACAAAAAATATGATGATCCAGAGTGTTTGTTCTTGAGGGAAATCTTTGAATGTGGGGATCCACCTTCCGATTAGATCATAGATGAGGATAGGGCCATCTATGCTAGGAATCGTGTTATGGTGCCTACGAGTATGTGGGAGGAGATGATGTGTGGGTTACATTCCTCAATGTGGGAGGTACATCCAGGTGTGACCAAAATGCATTATGAACTACATTGACATTTTTGATGGCCGACCATGAAAAAAGAGATAGTATGGTTCATGACATGATGCTACACCTATCAGCATGTGAAGACAGAGTATCAATTACCCGATGGTTTAATATAGCCATTTCCCATCCCAAAATTGATGTGGGATGACATGACCATTGATTATTTGGTTGGTATCCTAAGGAAACCTAAAAATAATGATGCTATTTGGGTTGTTTTGGTCAAAATGACAAAGGTAGCACACTTATTGCCTATAGGAGAGACTTTCTCAGTAGAGAAGCTGGGAGAACAATATGTTTGGGAGATAGTCTGTCTATATTGGGTTCCATGGACTTTTATTTTAGACCATGATTCATGTTTTACTTCACACTTTCGGTAGGTATTATTGAAGGTTCTTGGTACATAGGTTTTGTTTAGTATGAAATTCCACCCACAGACAGATGGGTAGTTGGATCAAAAAATTTATGTTCTTGAGGATATTCTACGGACATGTTTCCTAGAAATTTGTGAGTCTTGGGAGAAGCAACTAGATTTGGAAGAGTTTTCCTACAACAATAGTTATCAGGAAATTATACATATGTAACTATATGAGTCAATTTATGGTAGTCCATGGAGATCACCTTTATGATGGATGGAGGCTGGTGAGTCAGAGTTATTGGGATTGAGCCTCGTGCAAGAGATTTCAGAGTAGTTTTAGTTGATTCAGAAGCATATGGAAATAAATAAGAGTCAAAAAAATTAATATGCTAAGAGATGAATAAGATCCCCATAATTTACAGAGGTTGATCATGTATTCCTTCAGTTGTTACTTAGATTGGGTCACCCTAGGATATAGAGGAAGTGTAAGTTGGTGCCTAGGTTTGTTGGACCATATGAGGTGGTGGAGAGAATCATACCGGTAGCATACCAATTGGCTCTTCTATAGAGATAAAGTGATATGCATGATGTTTTACATGTGTCAAAACTTAGGTTGTATCACTATGAAACTTCCCATCTGATCGATGTGGATGATGTTGATCTTGAAATAGATGCATTCTCTGAGGAGAATATGATATGAATGTTGGATCACAGTGAGAATGTTTTATAGGGAAATATCATTCTAAAAGTTAATGTATTTTTGAAACATTTATGTGTTCAAGAGGAATCATGGGAGAGAGAGAAAGATATGAGGTCTTGGTAGCCTAATATTGTTTATTCGAAATCACATAGATGCTTGGGAGTACACCTCCACGATGATCTGCTATAAGGTGGGAAGATTATAAAACCTTATCCTTTTCTAGAGATATATCATACTTTTCATAGATAATATTTTGCCTTGTGTTGAGTAATTTTCATTTTCATTTTACCTTGTGGTGTGTTTGGGTGAAAATTTAAGAAAAATGGAAGAAAGAGGGTAATGCATGGTTGGCGCCTAGTATTCCCTAACAATGTGCCTAGGCCCAGCAAACCACCGAACCATGGATAGAAGGATTTTTAAAGGTTGGCACACAGTTTTTCAAACCATGTTCTATATTAGGACAAACTATGCACCTCCCATGATGGGGAACATGGTTATGGTGTACGACTAGTGGAAACTATGCTCCGAGAGTAGAAAACTGCACACATGATATTTAATTCCCTAATTATTATTAAACAAATTCTTAAGACCCTATGTAATACCCATAGAAACCCTAGATCAACCCATAATCATTTTATCTCAATTACAGAGCCTCTTAGATTTATTCTATGGTCCTAAGACCCTTGTTCTTAGTGATTTGAGTCCCGATTGGTAGATATGAACATCCACAGGTATGTGGATTCATCCCGATTAATTTCATGTTCTCCTCCAATTATTTTGGTGGATTTCCATTCTCTATTTTGTTGGATATATATATAGGTTTTTTGAATCATTCTCTAGGATTGTTGAATCTAGATCTATATTTAATATATCTTGTTTCATTTGATCACTGATTAAGGTTTCAGATCTAGACTGTGTTCATCGTTGTGTTATTGATTTATTCTCTTCAAATTGGGTTTCTCCTTTGGGTGATCTCCCATCAATGAATTTAGGTTGGTGGTATATAATTCAAATCCCAGAGTTCTGATTTCAATTATGTGTATATAATTATAAAATTTCTATTAGATGTTTATAAATTAAGTTCTCAGTTGAATTAATTAATTTGATGATTTAATTAATTGAGGAAAATGTGTAATTAGGGTTATTGGGATTGTATACTTTGGATAATTAATTATTGAATTACTTATGAGAAATTGAGACTACTGATTTGAGATAATTAATTTTTGAGTTAATTATGATATATTGATATTGTAGACTTTAGATAATTAATCATTTAGTTAATTACGATATATTGATATTGTAGACTTTGGAAAATTAATTGTTGAATTAATTCTGAGATATTTAGATTATTGATTTAAGATCATTAATTGTCAAGGTAATTATGAGATGTTGAGATTTGTTGATTTAGGGATAATTAACTATTGAGTTAATTATCAGAATACTGAATTGTGAATTGAATAATTAATTGTTTAATTAATTATGGGATAATGAGAATGTGAATTGAATAATTAATTGTTTAATTAATTATATAGTATTGAGTTTGTGAATATTGATTAATTAATGGAATTTATGTGATTAATTAATTGGGAAATTAATTAAGGGGATTGATGTGATGAACTAATTATTGAATTAATAATGAGAATGAGAAGATTAATTAATTGTTGAATTAATTAATTAGATGATGTGAATACAAAATTGTTGAATTTGATTAATTAATTTGTGAATTTATTCATGTGTTATTGTGATATATGTGAATTATGATAATGAATGCAGATATGGACATTCAAATGTGAATTGTGATAATGAATAGTCACATAAAAAGTCATGTGTTATCAAACAATGAATAGAAATAGTAGAATTCATGTGTTAATTGTGATAATTAATGGAAACATGAACACTCATATTTGTTATAGAAAAATGAATAGTAATAGTGGTATTCATGTGTTAATTGAGACAATGAGTGGTACCAATGGCATTCATGCGTGGATTGAGATGAAGAATAGTAACCATTTAATTCGGAGATATGATATCCCACTGGGATAGTTAGGGCTCTGGCATGGGAGGATGTAGGTATTGAGGTACAAGTGTCTATGGGAACCTAGGGGTTTATTTTGTTAAATGAAGATTAATTGATAATTTTTTAACAATTTACTTATGAATTGTAATTATTTATTTATACAAATGAATACACAATTATTTGACTGCATATTATTTTAGACAGTGTTGGTGGCGCCCTACTGAGTTATACTCACACCCTACTTGGTCTTCCTGATCAGTACATAAATAAAATTCATGTCTTCATGACATTACAAGGGAAAAGGAACTACGTCAGATGGATGATTTGAGATGGAGCAGGGTTGAGGAAACCATATTTGGTTCGGGATGCTCTAGGGCATTGGATGTGTCTTTACTTTTCAGTTGGATTTTGACACTTATCATGTATTTTAACATGGAATGTCAACAGTTCCATTTTGATATTGTATTTCTAGTTTTTATCATGTTATTATATTGGTTTCATCCTATCTATGTCATATAATTTAGTTATTTTTATTATTTTCATTGGTGTATTACTCTGATATAAAGGAGGTATTGTCTCCCCATTATTGATATTAGACCCTTGCTGCTAGTCAAGAGCCTCTAGTGTATGAGGAGGAACTCTTGATGTCACGTAGTGGACCATCTTAGGGAATTGGTGTGTAGAGCCCGAGCCGTGACGTTGCATATATAATACTGATTAGAAATTCCACCAAGTGTCTCCCATGTTCATGATTTGTTCCACATATCATTGTTAATGAAGTACATGCGTGAACTAATCCATTTACCCACCTATGAAGAAATATTACTGGAGCATGATTTTTCTTACTACGAGGATCCTCTCAAGATTCTTGACACTAGAGAGAAAGTATGGAGGAAACAGACAAATAGACTGGTAAAGGTTCTTTGGAGAAACCGTAAAATGGAAGAAGCAACATGAGAACCAGAGAATTTTATGATGAATAACCAACCTCATCTATTTAGAAGTAAATATTCATAATAATTTTTGAGGATGAAATTTTCAAAAAAGGGGAGAATATAACACCCTAATATTTATAGTATGTATCTT
Organism: Viscum album; assembly: GCA_963277665.1. NCBI lineage: Eukaryota > Viridiplantae > Streptophyta > Magnoliopsida > Santalales > Viscaceae > Viscum > Viscum album. Next base: position 1,534,660,719 of record OY728128.1, on the reverse strand, counting down.
CTTAAATAAATTCAATCTTTTCGATAGTTTATGTAGCAAAAATTGTTACGAACCATGCTGGGTCAGCCTTGACTCAGTCACCCAACCTAGTCCGCAGCATGGCTCGAAGGGCATTCTCAATCCCCATGGCCTGGAAACTAGTGTCGAGCATCAACACATACACATGGGAATGATTTAATCCCAAAATAAATGACCAGGACTAGATAAATAAATAAAACAAACTCAAAAAAACAAAAATAAACAACCAAATCAGAATAAATAAACAAATGGATCAGTTAAAAAATACAACTAAACAACTTGAAATCTAAACCAAGAAAATTAAACCACAACCACATGCTCTCCATGTGAACTCCTAGTCACCTCAAACCATAAGACTGAACCAAATCCACAATGAGCACCTACCATGAATCCTGAACAAAACCTAAACCTGCATCTAGAATGATAGGATAGGCATGAGCATTGAAATGCTCAGTTGGGATGCCAAAGATAAACCATAGAATCTAAGTGTTTCCATTCCCATTTTTGAACAATTAAACTAGTTTAAAATACCATTTAAAAATACAGGGGTTTCAACGTTTTATAAAACAACACTCAATGAATTTAATTTCCAAAACCAAAAGCCTTTTTATAATCAAATTACAATGTAAGGAAAAACAGGGCAGTGAAAAAAGGAAATTCGGAAACAAATTAGGTATAGAACTAGTATAATAGAAGGTAACCAAGAAATATAAATAAGAATAATGGGTGATCATAAAAATTTATAAACAACCCCTGGATGTACTCGGTTCAGAACCACCTACAGATGTAAGCCCCATAGTCTATAAACAACTGATCGCCCTCATGAAAAAACTAGCAGCACTCCCCACATGTCCACTATATTAACTTTGGGGAACCAACCCGTCTAATCTGGGATGGTAAGATACTATCACTTGATCATCTATAAGAAACCCAGAAACCCATGTTGGTAATATCAATACTGTGCAAGTAGGAGGCCAACACACACATGACTCAGCTCGGCTGTCACTACTACACATGCTTTCCCAATCATAGACACCAATATAAGATAAAACCTAAGGAATATACCTCCTATAATGGTTACCCATATAAATATACAAACATTTCATATCACACAAAGGTGCCTACCGGGCCGCTATACTACATAAACTTTCAAGAAATTTCATAAAATATTTTAAGCTACCAATCAGGCACACACCTTTTCCAAACCATAAACCGTTCCAAAATCTACCAAAAAATCACATTTAAATTAAAAGAGCCAAACTTCCTTTCAGTTAAAAACATCCCAAAAACCGTCCACCAAGAACATTTCCAAATCCCCGTTTAGAAAAATATGCAACTAGTAAAATTTTCCAAATGGCCCTTGGGCCACACATTCACCAAAATACAAACACCAAAATCCAAATGGGTATATGCTCAAGGAAATCAATTTAAACCATTCCCTTAAAAAATAGGGAATCCCCATCCCTTTAGAACCAAATAACCATTTTATGGAATCAATATTTTTAGGAAACACCATTTAAAGGTGCCAGCATCATTTGAAGAAACATACATGTGTGCACCTAGTGCACCCATGGATCTGCCAACATCAAATGGCACAACAAAAACCAAGTGGTCTTTTCAAAACCATTTCTACTAGAATACCAATTTCTTTAAAACCAAAACCAACCATTCACATCATTAAAAGAACATAACCCATAACCTTAAAGTCATAGAATATCATTCTAATATATTTAAACAACCCAATCACACTACACCATTACAAAGTTATAAACATGACAACAAAATCAAAAACAAATAATCAATATCTCAAAATTGTAAAGGTTTGAAATTTCATAAAAGGATCAATTTCATTTTAGAAGAAAAAATCCATTTAAAAGAAACACCCTCGGTTCCTTAAACCTAGGCAATTCACACAAAATTATTTTAAAACTGATTTTTAGAAAACCGAATAAATTTAAAAGTACCATAATAATCTATAAAAGTGTTCCATGGTGGTGAGAAAGAAATTTACAAATTTATTTAAAACACCAAGCATCAAAGGAAGATCCATAGAATGAAAAACATGGAAACACCTACAAAAAACATGTGCAGATGGAATAAAACATCAAAGAGAGGGTGGACTGATACTAACAGACGATCCATATGCCCTAACCCCAAGAAAAACGAACCACATTATCCAAAACTTACCCTAGGGTTCTTCTAAGGATGGAAACCTGAAAGGAGAGCCAAGAAAAGAAGAGGGGAAAGAGAAATTGGAGGGAAAACCACCCAATAACCCTAAAAACTTAACTTAGAATAAAGAGAGGAGCATCCATAGAGGATGAGAGCCTAGGGAGAAGGGGTCATGAGATCCCATGGTGCATCAAAAATGAAGGGGAGGGTGGAGGATCAATTTAGGGTAAAATGGAGAGACGTTAAAAAAATTATTTTAAGTGTTAATTATTCTAGGTCGGCCGTACACCTTTCCAATATGTGCAGTAATTGTGCGAACCCCTCCAACCATTGAGGTGAAACCACACACTTACCTGGGATCGACCACACGACCATGCGCAAGCCGTGTGGTCAGTTCTATCCAACCTATAGTTATTGTATGACCTCTCTGCATGGTTAATACTAACCACGTGGAAACCATGAGGTGCCAAGAAAATCGTCCCAAGATATTTAAAACCTTGAAAATTTCAATCGAGCCTCAACCCGATTGTCGACCAAAGGACCCAACACTAGAAATAAAACAATATAAAGGAGAATCTAAGGTGATAGTGTGTCAATTATCCCCACCATAGAGACTTTTTTCTCCAAAAATGTCACCAAGCCAACAGTTAACACAACTCGAGTCCATGCCCAGGTAAAACCGAGGAAAACTGAAAGCCTCAGGGTGACCATTCCCAACACATGTCACACCCGACCGATCCAAGAAAAAACATAGAAAGATATTGAGGGTAGAAAAATGTAGGGTTATATAGAAACCCAACCATTTTCACCTATCAATACATGATTTTAAGCATAATTAAACATCAAATTACAATACATGGATTATAAATTCTAGAGTCTTAGAAGACTAGGTACATAAAATTGAAAACATGGGACTAAATAAAATATTTCTTTATTTAATATTTATAAATATCTCATAACATCCATTGCTCTCATAACTCTTCATAGGATAATAAGAGGGTAACATGAACAAAGGTATGAGCTAAAAATTACAATAAATCACATTGGTTATAAGGAATGATATAATCATATAAAAACCCATGGAATATATGGAATCATAACATGTAATCATGGGATCATATAAATATGGAGTCATTGTAATGTAAAGATAGAATAAAACATGAATTTATCATGATTCAAGGCCTTTTGAACACAAAGGACTACAGTTAAAGTTTAAACACCAAGATCGTTGCACATGGTAACACGAGCCAAGGCAAGCAGCCAAGACCATTGCACATAACATCTCAGGAGACTAAACATTACCCAATTCATTGGAGAGCTATTTGGGAACACCCATATTAACATGTTCAAGAATATGTTTTCCACACAATGAATGATAGACAATCAAATATACATAATTATAAGGGTCCCCATTGAATGAAATGGGTATCATAATCATATAATAAAGCATAATGAATTGGTGTATCATATAAGTGTCCATGTATATGAATTAAAACATACATAGAAATTAATAAGGGAAAATAAGAATATATCATGGTAAGTTACGTCAATCATAAGTGACAACATTTTAGAATATTATTCAAGAAATTTTATCATCAAAACATTTTAGTGCGGTTTTAAGGAAAATAATAAATAGAAATTAAAATAGAAAATAAAATAATCTTTCATATAAAACTAGAAGTGAAACAAGAAGGTTTTCATAATAAAAAGACAGATTTTGTGAAAAAATGGTGGATTAAAATAGATGATAGAGTGAACTTGAAATTGGGTAAGAATTCAAGAAGTTCCATTAGGTGGGTTTGCTTATCAGAAAGTATTGAGAAGGGAACCAATTAAAGACATGTATATCCCCAAAAGAGAATGATGAATGGAACTTGATACATGATTTTTTAACATAGAAACAAAAATTATAATATTTACATAAAAATAAAATATTACATCATTTGGATAAATAAAAAGATAGGGGAACGTAAATGAATATGAGAGGTTCGGGTATAATCGATTACCTTATGTTCGATGATGTCCTTCACTTGATCCTAATGTCATTTATAACCAAAATAAAGTCATTAATTAATATTTAAAGTACCTATTATTAATGTAATTAACTTATTATAACCTTATTAAGATCATTAATGCTAATTTTGATGGGTTAAGAGGTTCAATTTCATTGTTTCGGAGCACCGATTTCCTTGATTTTAATGATTGGTTTACTTATATATATGTAAGGATAAACATGTATGATGATAATGGATGTAAAAAAATTGATTTTATATGTTATTAGTGAAAATACATAAGATTACATGTTTTTAATATTTATTTGGTTATTTTGGTTGAATATGAATCATTATATAAAACTTTAATGATAACTGTTTTGGTTAATTGGTTGTTTTTAATCACAACAAACACATTTTCCTTTATAAATTAATATCATGTGTACAAAAAATTAAAGAATCCTAAATTAGACATATAAAATATTTTATAGTCTAGTTTATCCATAAAAATGGATTCATGACCAAAATTTAGGATGGTAAAAGAAATTGAAAACCTATCATCCTTGAATGTGATGAATTAACACATATCAGATGGTGTTTTCATTTCTATCATAAAAGGAGGGGAAAGGATAGATGGTGATGAATTATTAAATAATAATAACATAATTATATTACATTTAAGTTACTAGTGTTATCAAAACATTTGGATGAAAAGAGGTGAGGAAATAAATATAAAGAAAAGAACTTGAATGAAAATAAAAGAAATGAAAAGAGGAATTTACCTCTTGAATATATATTCCTTGAGAACTTATTTAGGGGAGATGATTTGGTCTTTTAAAGAAACCAAGGGCTGATGGATGAGGGAGAGAAACTTAGGGATATATTTGAGTATAATTTAGACTAGGAATAAGGCTTGAGAGGTGTGAGGAGAGGAGGTAAATAGGGGTGGTATTTATAGTAGAGGAGAGGAGGGTTTTCTCATTATTTTATTATTTTTCTAAAGACAAGAAATAGTAATGATTCTTGTGACAAAAAACAATAATATGTGCATATGAGTTAGAACCCAAAGTTCTTACCTCATCATAACATCATCTATGACTTAATAAATCATGTATCTAGATTATTTGGTAAATTATAGTATTTTACTATTAAAAAAATCATGTATTTTAGAAAAATCACAAAAATTCACCACAACCATTTTTCAAATTTTATAATTCAAAAATAAACTCCATTTAATGAAAATAGTTTTCTAAATTTGAGAAATTTCATTTTTAATTAAAATCATAATTCACTCGAAAAATAAAAAAATTAAAATTAAAGTTTCTTTTATAACACATTGAAAAATTAACTAAGCCCTTATAAAATTATATTATTATCATAATTCATCAAAATACTTATTTAAGAATACATTTGATTAAAATAAATTTATTTTAAATTATTAAATTTATCATAAAATTGTAATTAAATATACATGACTTACAAAAATACGAACACTTAATTAATATTTTTTAAAATATTTACCTATAATATGTTATATTTATATCATATTATAACTTATAATATAGATAAATTTTATTTATAATTTCATTATTGAGGTTACTATTCAATTGTCTGGTTTACTATACATAATGGTCACATTAATATTCCAAAGGTCAAGTAACTATCTCATCAGTATATGTTCTTTAACTTATAGAGATAACTTTTATTTTACTCGTTATTCATTTTTAATGGTTTTTATTGTGTTATATATGTAATAATATATGATTATATTATAAAACATAATTATAATAAGGGAATTCCATTGATAAAACATAGAGTTGTTACATTCTTACCACCTTATTAAATTTATCCCTAGAAATTTCATTATACATTTTAAGTCGTAAACAGGTGTGGGTACTTTTCCTTTATTGCTTCCTTCAGTTCCCATGTTTCTTATTCTTACTTATGGTTCTGCCATAGTACTTTTACTAGGTGAGTAGTATTGTTGCATAAAACTTTATCTCTATGATCCAAGATCATTATTGGCTGTTCTTTATATGAAATATCATTCTTGAACTGTACTACCTATGATGAGAGTACATGGGAATGATCTAGTATGTACTTATTTAAGAGGGATATGTTGAATGCATCCTGTACTTTAAACATGTTAGGTGGAGGTGCTAGTCTATAGGCCATAACTCCAACATGATCAAGAATATCGAAAGGGTCGATGTACATGAGACTTAGATTTCTTTTCTTCCCAAATCTCATGACCTTAATAAATGATGATATGTGGAGGAATGCCATTTAACCAACATAGAATTTAAGATCCCATCAATAATTGTCTCCATAACTCTTCTATCGAATTTGGGTTGACATGACGTGTTACTGAATTGTTTTCACTTTATCCACCATTTCATCTACCATTTTAGGTCCTATCAGCTTATGCTCACTAACTTCATCCCAACATGTATGTGTTATGCACCTTTTCCCATAAAGGGCTTCAAATGTTTCCAATCAGATACTGAAGTTGTATCTATTATTATAAGATAATTCGACCAGTGGATGATGTTAGTCCCTAATCCTTTGAATTTTACAAAACATGCTCTCAAAATTTCATATATTGTCTAAATATCTCAATTATATTGGCCATAATATTGAGGTTTACAGGCCGCACTGAAGTAAAGTTCAGTGCTTAGAGCATGTTAGAGAATTTTCCAGAACTTTGAGGTGAATCTTGGATCTCTATTGGATACAAAAGATAGTGGTAATCAATGAATCCTCACCACATATTTGATATATATCTATGAATGTTAATATAATGTGAAGTCCTCTTGAATTGTTTAAAAGTGAGCTATCTTTATAAGACGATCCATAGTGACCCATATAGTATTGTTTCCACTAGATGTAATTAGAAGTCCATTTACAAAGTCCATGACAATGTTCTCCCAATTCCATGTTGTTATACACATTGGTTTCATTATCCCATTATAATTTTTCCTTTCATCCTTCACTTGTTGACACAAAAGGAAATTTTTTGTATACTCAACAATATCCTTCTTCATATTTTCCAACCAAAAGTTATCTTGGAGATCGTGATACATCTTTGTGATCCCTGGGTGAATAGAGAAGGTTGAGCTATGTGCGTCATTCAAAAGCCCCTTCTTTATCTCTGGATCAGCTAGTACACATAATCATGACCCAAATCATAAAAATCCTTCCTCATCAATCTTGAACATATAGGATTTCTCATTTCTAATTGCTTAAAACCTTTTCATACATTCCACATATTTTTTTTGCGTATCCTTTGTTTTCTCCATGGGAGATGGTTGACCAACCATTTGAGAAAGGATTGATGATGTTCCTTCTTTAATAATTCCCATGTACATCCTCAACAAATCAAATCAAATTGGATCCTTTTCAATTCTCATTATTGATAATGATGCATGATCTTTTCTACATAGATAATCCACCACCTTATTTTCCTTATCGGGATGGTAGTGGATTGAGCAGTCATAATCCTTGATGAGATCTAACCATATTCGCTGCTATGTGTTAAGACCATTTTGTGTGAATATATATTTTAGACTCATATGATCAGTATATATCTCACACTTTTCTCCATAGAGATAATTCCTCCATATTTTCAATGCAATGATCAAATCTTCAACTCTAGATCATGTGTGGGAAAATTTTTCTCATAGATTTTTAGCTACCATGAGGATTAGGATATCAATTTATCATTTTCCTTCCTCACATAGCCTATGCGCTTCTTTGAAGAATCACTATACACTACAAAGAGTTCTCCACTTATTGGGAGTGTGAGTAATATTGCAGTGATAAGCCTCGTTTTGAGCTCCTTAAAGCTTTACTCACATTCTTGAGACCAGAAAAACATGACCCCTTCTATGTCATCATGGTTATTGGGTTTGAAAATCATGAGAAGTTCTTAAAAAATCGTCTGTATTACCCAGTTAGACCAATAAAGATACAGATCTCTATTACAGATATTGTCCTAGTCCACTCTTTGATTTCATTTATCTTGGAAGGGTCTACCGATATTCCTTTTCTAGTAATAACATACCCCAAGAATGGTACATCCTATATAAATAACTCACATTTACTATACTTTGAATAAATGTTATCCCCTCACAATGTTATCAGAACATTATTCAAATATTCATCATATCCCTCCTTGCTCTTGGAGTAAATTATAATATCATCGATAAAGACTACCAAATATTTATCGAGGTAATATATAAAGAATATATTCATTAAATCCTTCAATATTTATAGAGAATTAGTGAGTCTGAAAGGAATATCTATGAACTCATAGTGTCCATACCTCATTTTAAAAGGTAATTTTGAGAATATCTTCCTTCCTCACCTTTAATTGGTGATATCCTGACTGAAGGTACACCTTAGAGAAATTACTGACCAATGTAGCTGATCGAACAAGTAATCTACCTAAGGTAGGAGATAGTTTTTCTTTATCGTGATTTTATTGAGATCATGATAATCATTAAAGAGGAACATTGATCCATCCTTTTTCTTAACAAAGAGGACCGGTGCACCCCATGGTGAAGCACTCAAGTGTATAAAACCCTTCTCCAAATTCTCCTATAACTATTTCTTTATCTCTTCCAGTTTAATGGTGGCCACTATATAAGGTGTCTTTGATATAGGTAGGTATCTAAGAATAAGTTCATTTGAGAAATAAACCTCTCAATTAAGAGGAAGACTAAGCAATTACTCAGGGAATACATTAGTGTAATCCCTCATGATGGGAATGTCTTTGAGTAGTATCATCTCCTTTGTCTAAATTTTTTTAGCTATTCATGCTTGATCATAAGGTAGTTAAATCCTTGTTTGAGACAATTATTTTAATGGAAATTAATCTTCCTACAAACACTTGTAAATAATTGGAAGATGCTTCGGTATGTGAAGCGTGATCTCCCTTTCTAGATATTTATTGTTGACTTCTTATAAATATAGGCAATACATGCCCAAAATAACATTGAACTTCACTAAAGGAATTATGATAAAATGTTTGGGGAGGTTTAGTCCAGAAATATTTACCAAGGATGAGTTATAAACATTGGATGAAATAATTTTCTGATTCACTGTTCTCATAGATAACTCAATCTCTAATTTTGGAGGTGGTGTTGGAATAGTTCCACTAAACATGAATGATATGAATGAATGCGTAGAACTAGAATCAAATAGTATGTTAACTATTCTTAAATTAATAAATAGTGTACCTATCACCAAATTTTTTTTCAAGATTCAAAAATTTGGTAGTGATAGTATAAGACCTGCCTTATTGTCTTGGAGGTTGTTGTTGATTTCCTTTGACAATTTTTGGCTTAGGTAAATTGTTCGCATAATGACCATGCTCCTTGAAGTTGTAACACTGTAGTACAAGATAAGTGTTTATCTGAACCTTCCTTTATTCTTCCACATTAGTGGTATTATTCATATACCTTTGGTAGTCTTTAGCTAGATGTCCCATTCTTCCACATTTGAAGCAATTCCTAGTTTCCTTTAGATAGTTCCCAAGATTCTTCTTCCCACAATTTTGAAAAATGGGATTTTTTTATCTTATTTCCAAATTGAGATTTATTTTCTCAACCACCCATATTAGACTCCATTTTCTACTTTTTATCATTGGGAGGATGTGACCATTGAGAGTCTCCGATCTCTATTTCAACCTTGAGGGCACAATAGAAAATCTTCTCATAACTGTCTAAGTCACAAATTGGTAACATTTTTCATAGACTCATATTTAGTCTGCTAAAGAAGTGATCCACATTACATTTAGTGTTCATGAGAAAGGCAAGAGCGTATCTTGAAAGCCTTTTGAAGATTGCTTTATATGACACGATGGACTCATCTTCCTTCTGCTTGAGTCCAAGGAACTATCTTTCCATCTTGATGTGGATGGTTCGGGGAAAATATTTATTGGATTTTTTTCTTAAATTCCTACAAATCCATGGAATCAATTTCCACTTGGGACTTCTTTGTCTTGATTAGTTTCCACCACTAATCATCTTACCTATCAAAAATATAGACCTCCGGCATGAATTTCTCTTCTTCTCAGCACTAGTGGGTAAATAATATCTTTTAAATGGAGTTAATCCACTATTCCACAAGGAGGGGATCGAAAGATCCACTAAACATGGGAGACCTTTTACCTTTGAAGGATTAGATTACATCTTTCTATTTCCTTGGAGGAGGAGGGTGTTCCAATAGATTCTATTTATTATTTATAACATTAACTAGAGGAGGAAGTACATTCATAACGTTTTGGGAACCCATTCCTATCATATGAGGCATATCATTAGGGAAATCCTCACATTCCCTATCACATTGATTATTGGAACATGTTCATCTATTTCCCACCATTAATTAAGAAAAATAACATACAATTATGGGGATTTAATACTTATCTATTAAGCAAAAAAAAATAAAAATATAAACATAAAAGGATAAAATCTTAAATGAAAATTATATCCTAACATGGGATTAACTAGGTTTCAATCTAGGATATTCGTGATATATTTCCACACATTTATTTTTATGGGATTCTTTTCCCCCTTAATAATGGCTCATACTAAGATTATGAATATTCCAAAGCATATACCCCAAGAGTGTCAAACGACGAGTGAATCAAGACTCGTTTTCATGCACCAATTCTCATTAGAGTCTAGATCAATGTGGTGTTTATAGATTTTACCCATTGATATATATGTTCTAGATCCACATACACTAGTTTGTATCCATACAGGGATGTATTTTCATGATAAACTACTTACTCTATAATTACCAAAATTTAGGGATGTTTTCTTATACATAATCTCATAACTAAGGTTATTAATAAAGTGCTCTATTCATAATCTCCAAAAATAACTCAACCATCCTTTGATACCAACTATAGAAACCCATTCTTATTCACATATAAATACATGATTTTAAGAATAATTAAACTTCAAATTAAAAACCATGGATCATAATGTCTAAGGTTATTGAATACTAGGTACACCAAAATAAATGCATGGGACTAAATAAAACATTTCATACTTTAATCATCATAAAGATCTCCAAACATTCATTTAGCTCATATATCATCATAGGATAACCTAGGGACAACATTAACAAAGGGATGAGCTAAAAATCCCAGTTAGAGAATATACATAAGAATAAATCTTTAGCACATTGGTTTGAAGGAATGAAATAGTGATATAAAAAAGCATGGAATATATGTAATCATAACATATAATCATGGGATCATATAAACGTGGAGTCATAGTAATGTGTTAGAGACATAAAACATGACTTTATCATGAGTCAAGTATCATTTCACATAGAGGACCACAAGTTGAGGTTAACCACAATGACCATTTCACATGGAGCATAAGTCAAAGCTAACATCCATGTCCGTTGCACACAACATCTCATGAGAGTAAAAATTACCCAATGCATTGGAGCACTATCTGGGAACACCCATCTCAACATGTCCATTAATACATTTTCCACATAATGAATCATACCTAATCAATTATACATAAACATAAGGTTACAAATGGAAAGAAATTGGTATCATAATCATGTCATGAAGCATAATTAATTGGCGTATCATACAAGTGTCCATGAAATAAAATAATTAAATCATACATGAACATTCATAAGGAAAAATAGTAATATATCATTTTAATTTGTGTCGAAAAGATGTGAAAACATGTAAGAAGATAATTCAAGAAATTTATTATTAAAACATTTTAGCAATGTTTTAAGGAAAATATAAAATAGAATTTAAAATAGAAAAGGGAATAATATTTTATATAAAACCAATAGTGAAACAAGAAGGTTTTAATAATAAAAAGGCTGATTTTATGAAAACATTGTTGGATTAAAACAGATGTTAGAGTTCACTTTAAATTGTGTAACAATTATTGAAGTTCCATTAAACGTGTTTTCTTATTTTAAATTATTGAGAAGGGATGTAATGCCCCGACCCCAGTTAAGCAGAGTCGGTGCATTATTACCTAACATTGGCATGATCACAAGAAAGATCAAATCTCGAAAGACCGATTGGTTTAGTATCCTTGGAAACACTAGATATATTCATAAATATTTACATTACATCATGAAGTGAAAAACTACTACAAAAACATATTGTCTCTGTAATCCACACTATTATCCCCTCATAATATCCCTCTAGGTCATTCATAATTTACTTCTTCACATCCTGGGAAAAATAAAACATAGAAAAGGGGTGAGCTCAAATTACCAATAAGGATAACAATATAACAGAAACATTCATAAATAAAAATAAACATTTACGGCAGTGTATAACTAAAAAAATCCTTTTAAACTTGAAATTCAACATAGTATGGAAAAATAAAATGAAATAATTCCATTTACTTATTCACATGGATATTCTACTAATCGAATAATCACATGAAATATCAATAAACACTTTCATAATGATAGAATGCATAATGAAAGACTATCATAACCACATAGCCAAGGCCTCGTGCTAAGACTACAAATATGATTTTTTCAAGGCCTTGTGCCAAGACACTAGTTTGTATCATGAGACTTACCGATACATCGAGGAGAAATAGTGGGCTCCACCCATCACATATTAAGTCCAATGCATTACCATATGAAAAGGTTAAAACATAACATAAACATTCGTATTAAAAATTGCATAAGAAATGTAAATACTTCATCCAAAAACCATGAATGGTATACAAATAACACATCCACAGTCAATCATATCACAAAACCTTCAATACAATATAGAAGTTTTGTTTCATAATAAATCGACTTCAAATAAGCGTAAAACCTATCAAAGGATGTTGACATAGATGAAATCAAAACTCTTTTTAGAGAAATATATCTTTCTATTTTTAAATCATTTTAGAGTCATATATTTATAAAATAAATAAGTTTCTTTGAAAATATTCTTATAATCTTGTAAGGTAAGCTTCGACGATATTATAACGGCGTAAAATAGCCGCACCTGCCGTATAAGTTAAAAAAACAATCTTACCGTAATTTTGTCGAAAAGGTTAAAAAGCACCTTGTTTGGAAAAAGAAGGAAAGATTCCTTTATAAACCTCTTATAAAAAGTCCAACACGGTTATAAATGAATTTAACCCATATTCTAGTAAATAGTAAAAATGTTTTGAAACTCATTTTTAAGAAACATGGATGTGGATGATAAAGTGATCCCAGTAGATTATTACGTATAAACAACCTCGGATAATGAAGAGACTGCGAAATAAACCCTTACCCTGTACTTTTCTTTAGTTGGGGTAGGTTAACCTCTTGTATAATGGTGAAATAATTGTTATTAAATTATACAAGAATATGATATCATATATGATCTTTTAACATTGATTTGGTAATAATATCTTAGTATTATCGTTGTTTAGGGTGTTATCTTACTCGTTTTATTTTATATTTTTTGTTACGTAAGCCATGTTTTTCATGGATAGGTTGTATCTTATTCATATCCAGAATGATATCAAGTCCTTATATACTATTATTAATCAGAAAATGAGAATTATACTTGAATGGATACAATGGAGAATGAATCTTATCACGTTTGTGGAGACGGTAGTCCGTACGTACGCATGAGAGACAATATCATTCTTTTGATGTTAAAATAATATATAATTGGATGGTATAACATATATACAGAATCATTATCATGTTATATTTATTATTTACATGAGTTACACATCATTATTATACCCACCCAAATAATAATTTATTGAATAACAATTACACCACGACGTGGAGACGGTAATCCGTATGTACGCACGTATGTTGACATGTCATTGAAAGGATGGATAGAATACTGAATATGGTTGTACCATATTTATAATAACAGCACATTATATATAAGATACTGGAGTTATTATTTTAGAATGGTAATAACAAAGAAGGAAGAAGTGGAAGAAGAAAGGAACTTGGAAAAGGGTGGTGAAATCATTACCTCTTCTTCGGGTTCTTCCTTTTGATTTTGTCAAAAGGGCTCTTAGTTTGGCTTTCTGACTATAGGAAGGCCTCTAATATTAATTTAGGGATGTTGAGAGAGTATTTGGGAAGATTTTGGCCGAGCCAAAAGGCTTTGAAGGTGTGAGTTAATGATAAGGGAGAGTGCCCTTTTATAAGAGGGTTGAGGGGCACCTTTGTAAAAGTTAGAAATATTATTTTATAATAAATTCAAATTCGGTTTCTAATGGCTTAAAAGTGGATTATTTAAAGTTTAAGGTGGGGATAGGTTGCAAACCACTCAAGCAATACAATTTAGACAGGATTGAGTTACTATATTAACCTTATCATTAAGTATTAACTCTTAGTTAATTAGTTTCACTTTTACAATGTCTCTTTGTATTTTTTTGTTGTATGGTTAATAAACATACTATATACATCCAAGAGACCCCCAAGTGTCCCATTAATGATACAGATATTATGATATAAGTCTCTTGGCCCAACCTTAGATTTTTGGGAATTTAATATCTATTAATAATATAATATTTGTTTTAAAAAAACTCTTTTATGTCAATTTTGACTCTATTCAATAATTGATTTTTGTAAAAATCATAAAAGAATGATTACTTCGAAAAAAGTCAATTAAATCAATCCTAATATGTCATATTAACCTAGAAAATTAGTGTAATTCATTAAAAGTCTCAAGTTATATTAATTTGGGTATTTATAATATCAATTATTTTAATTTTTCACTATTATGGTAATTCCTTCATCATCATTGTGTCATAAATAAATTAAATAATTTAACATCTAAAAATTATAAATAAAATATCATTATGTATGAAATCGTTTTATCTTCCTAATGAATATTTACAATCAAATTTATCTTATGTATAACCCTATATTAAAAATGTTTTAGTAAATAAACTTTGATTTTAACTCTTTTAACTCTTCTTTGAATTAAATAATAATAAATGTCCTAATCTAATCCAAGTGGACCTAAATGATAATATTTTATTCCTAAGGTTGTTTTTGGTCGAGATACACTTGTCCAATAGAATTAGGACATGTGTTAGGGTAATATTAATATCATTTTTACCATTAATTACCCTATTTACTTTTAACCGTGGTAAATAAAAGTAAAAAGTTACTATTCACCAAAAATTATTTTCATCCCATTGAACCATATTTTACTATTTGATATTAACCATGTCTCTAGGTTTTTCAAAATTCCAATCACAGAAGCGGTAAAATTACGTTTTATGAAAAAATCAGTTTTTTAACTACCACTTAGTAGTTTCAGTATTATTCAAAAATTGAAGTTTTTCATAACAATGCCAAAATTCCACCCTAAGCTATAATTGTTATTCCGAATTCAAAAATTATGTCTATTTTAAAAAATTACAAACATAAAAGTTTCATTAATTAATTTTATAATTAATTCCCACTGTCACAACAAATTGCGTGTTTTTAAGAAACAATATATATCAAAAGATTGACAATTGTTTATGTCCAATTTCAAAGTGAAATTAATTATAATCAACACCATTGGATAAAATGGTAAAAATATATTCTAATTATACTTTAAAACCCCTATGTAATATAATTTATCACTATAAATTATTTTGATTAAAAAAGTTGTTTTTAAGTATTTTTCACTATTCATAAAAATTGGAAGTTCTCAGAAAAATACCAAAAATTCAACTTAGGATAATTTTGATATTCTGAATCAAAAAATGAAGTCCATTTTGAAATATAAAATATATATAATTTCAAAAATTAGTTATTACTATTCATAACGGCTAGTTTGATCGGTTGTGGTGTGTGTTAGAACTCGATGTTGCGTACAACACACACTATTACATTATTCAAAGGAAAACGTACCGTAGAACCTTGGGGTGTTACATTCTCCCCTCCTTCAAATAATTTCATCCTCGAAATTTCTAGAATACAACCGCATGAGAAGACTCGGGTGGTTCTTCATCATAAGTTCATCGGGTTCCCACGTTGCCTCTTCCATCTTATGGTTTCTCCACAAGACTTTTACCAGACACGTCGTCTGGTTTCTCAGTACTTGTTCTCTCGTATCAAGAATCTTGACAGGATCTTCGCAATAAGACATATCGGTTTCCAGTTATAATTCCTCGTAGGTGAGTACATTCCTTGGGTCAGGCATGTATTTACTCAATAGAGATACGTGGAACACATCGTGAACTTTGGAGAGACTTGGCGACATTACCAATCGGTAAGCTACAACCCCAATTCGTTCTAGAATTTCAAAAGGTCCGATGTACCTGGGAATCAATTTACCTTTCTTACCAAAACGTATGACTCCCTTCCATGGAGATACCTTTAGAAAAACATGATCACCGACTAGAAACTCCAAATCCTTCCTTCGATTATCAACATAGCTCTTATGCCTACTTTGAGCTACTTTGATGTGATTTTGGATTACATTCACCTTTTTCATCGTTTCCTCCACCAGTTCTGGACCTACAAGTTTTCTTTCACCAACGTCATCCCAACAGGTTGGTGTACGACATCTCTTTTTGTATAATGCTTCATATGGTGCCATCTGAATACTCGAATGGAAGCTATTATTATAGGAAAATTCTACCAAAGGTAAATATTGATCCCACATACCCTGAAAGTCAAGTGAGCAGGATCTCAACATGTCTTCTAAGGTTTGAATAGTTCATTCTGATTGTCCATCTGTTTGAGGGTGGTAGGTAGTGCTCAAATGAAGTTCAGTATCCAAGGATTTTTGAAGACTTTTCTAGAATCTTGAAGTAAAATGGGGATCACAATCAGAAAAAATCAATAGGGGTACTCAATGAAGTCTCACAACTTCATCAATATATAGTCTTGCTAGACGTTCCAGTGGTAGATCATCTCTTATAGCATGAAAATGTGCTGACTTGGTAAGACGATCAACAATGACCCATATCGCATCGTTCCTTCTAGGAGTCTATGGTATCCCCATGAAAAATTCCATCGTAATATTGTCCCATTTCCACTACGGTATGGGAAGAGGTTGCAATACTCCACCAGGCTATTGCCATCCAGCTTTCACTTGTTGAAAAACCATTCATCTTGACAAAAAAATCAGCAATCTCCCTCTTCATGTTGTCCCACCAAAAATGTTCCTTCAAATATCTATACATTTTGTTGCTCCCAGGTTGTATAGAGAAATTGGAACTATGAGAATCATCCCAAAATTCCCTTTTTAGATCAGGTATATCAGGAACACAAATCCTCTTCCCGAATTTCAAAATTTTTTCTTCATACACAAATTCTCTCAATCTCCCATCATTCACAGCTTTAATCTTATTTTTAAATTCTTCATCATCGGTCTAAGAACGCTTAATCCTTTCTAGTAAAGATGGTTTGGAAACCATTTGAAAAATCATTGATGTTTTACCTTCCCTGGTTATTCCCATGTCCATCTTCACTAGATCCATGAAAATTGGATCCCTTTCAATTCTCATATTGTTCAAAACTCCATGATCTTTTCTTCTCAAAGCATTTTCCACCTTGTTTGCTTTCCCTGGGTTGTAGTGTATCGTAAAATCATAATCCTTGAGTAATTCAAGCCATCTCCTTTTCCTCATGTTGAGTTCTTTTTGTGAGAAAATATACATCAAACTCTTGTGATCCGTATATATCTCACATTTTTCACCATAGAGGTAGTGCCTCCATATCTTCAAATAAAAGATAACAGCTGCTAACTCAAGATAATGAGTAGTATAGATTTTCTCATGAATTTTCAACTGTCGTGATACATAGGCAATAACCCTATCATTCTACAAAAGGAAAAAACCAAGTCCTTTCTTCGATGCATAACTATAAATAATGAACCCATCATTCCCCGATGGTAGAGTCAATATATGAGTATTGACTAATCTTCTCTTCAGTTCTTCGAAACATTCTTCACTCTCTTGTGTCCAAACAAATTTAACCCCTTTACCTGTGATCTTCGTTAATGGGTTTTCAAATCAGGCAAAATTCTGGATGAAACATTGATAATAACCTGCCAAACCAATAAAATTGAATACCTCAGTTATACTCGTAAGTGTTGTACATTCTTTGATTGCCTTGGTCTTGGAAGGATCAATAGAGATTCCATCTTTAGAGACAATATGTCCAAGAAAATAAATCTCATGAATCCAGAATTCACGCTTGCTAAACTTCCCATATAATTCATGTCTTCTCAGAGTCTTCCAGATAATGCGCAAGTGACTTTCATGATCCTTGTAACTTTTAGAGTATACCAAGATATGATCAATAAATACCACCAAATATTCCTCAAGATATTCCTTGAAAACTCTATTCATCAGATCCATGAATACAGAGGGTGCATTAGTCAATCCAAAGGGCATTACAGTAAACTCGTAATGCCCATACTTGGTTCGAAATGCTATCTTCGGAATGTATTCCTTCTTTACACACAACTGATGGTATCCAGATTGAAGGTCAATCTTTGAAAAGTATTTAGCTCCATGCAGTTGGTCAAATAAATCATCAATGCGAGGTAGGGGATACTTGTTCTTTATTGTTATGGCATTAATATCCCTATAGTCGATACATAACCTCATAGATCCATATTTCTTTTTAACAAAAAGAACATGGTATCCCCATGGAGAAACACTTGGGAGAATAAATCCATTATTACTCAATTCCTCTAGTTTTTTCCATAGTTCAACTAATTCTACAGTGGCCATTCTATAAGGGGTCTTCGATATAGGCCTTGACCCAGGAATTAAATCAATGGAAACCTCAACTTCTCCTTCTGGAGGATGTCCAAGTAAATCTTCCGAAAACACATCTACATATTCTTTCACAATAGGTACATCCTCTATTTGAACATTCCTTTCCTCACCCACAGTAATTTCATCCTCTTCCTCCCCAATAATTGAATTTAGTTGACCTACTAGGGGTGGATCTAGATAAGAATTAGGTGGTGACGATTCTGATTTAAAGATAACGTGTTCCTTATCATCATCATCATCAAGAATCGTAACCAATTTCTTCTTAGAATAAATCTTTGCATCATAGTCCGAAAGCCAGTCCACACTGAGGATTATATCAAACTCAATCATTGGTATGACGATGAGATCAGCAGATAAATAACATTTACGTGCTCTAATGGGGACTGATTGACAAAACTTTGTTGCAATGATACTTCCCTTAGGAGTTTTAACTAACAACTCCCTTGTTAAATCAAATTGAAAATATCTAATTTTCTTAGAAAACTAGGAAGATATGAAACAATGCGACGATCCAGAATCAAATAATTAATTTTCTATACTTGAGGAAACCATTAAATTACCTGTCACGACATCTTTTGGAGCTTCTACCTTAGTAGTATTGATAGCATAATCTTGGCCTTGATCCCTTGGCCTTTTCTGAGGTAAGTTCCCCTGACAATTAGGACATTCATTTTTATAATGTCCCATCTACCTTAAATTGTAGCATTGAACATTGGTAGCTTCCTTCTTCCCTTTGCATTCACGAGCTTGGTGGACTTTTCACCACACTTTTAACAGACACCCATTCCCTTTAAGCAAGTACCGTGGTGTTTCTTCCCACATTTACCACATGATGGATATTCAACCTTTCCCTTATTCCCCGTATTTCCATTCCCCGATTGATCAGCAGATCTCTTCTTCTCTTGCTTTGCATTAAAGTCATAAGACATAGAGAATTCCTTTTCTATTTTGACAGAACATAAGACAATGTCTTCATACGACAAGAAGGATTGTGGGACAAATAGTCGACGGAGAAATGGTTTTATCCCATCAAAGAAATGATCAATCTTACATCTTCGGTTACATATATAATCTCCAGAATAACTTGATAACCTTGTAATGTTAGCCTCTTACTTTGCAACATTCTCATCCTCATTTTGTCTCAAACTCAGAAATTGCCTTTCCATATCTTCTCGATGGTCACGAGGAAAGTATTTTTCTAAAAACAGATCTTTGAACTCCCTCCATTCCATATTTGATACTTCATCATCTTCCTTCGTGTTTTGAATCAATGACCACCATTGATCAGCATCTCCAGTGAGGCGGTAAACTACCATGATAACTTTTTCCCTTTCACTACTCCCCAAATCCTGAAATATTTTCTCTAGAGAATTTATCCATTTCTCAGCTAATAATGGATTTGTACTCCCATTGAGTGTTGGTGGTGGTTGCCACATAAAGCGATCTAACATTGATCCTCCACGCTGCGGATCAGGGTGGTCCATATGGGTAAGGTTATTATTCATAACCTGAGTGAGTTGTCCCAGTATGGTGATTAGCGGATCGGCACCAGTTGCATCACCATCTCCACTATAATTATCTTGAGCAGGTGGGCAATCCCTACATGGAGTGCGTGCATTGATACAGTTTCCATTTCTTCCACTAGGCGCCATTTCTAAACAATGGCATAAACTAGATTAGTTTATAAATCAAAATACATAATCCCATACCTATAAAACACTTAACATAAATTGAACTATTTATGGATATAATCCATAATCATAAAAAATGTTTTCATTTAGGAAGTATGCACTCATAAAACATTCATAATGATTTGTAATGAAAATGATAGTTATCCTATGCATATCCCCCGGGAGTGTCGTAACCAAGAGTGCTGCAAGGCCCGTTGTCGTGCACCAATTCCCGTTCGAGTCTAGCTCAAAGCGGTGTTTTTGGGTTTTAC
This sequence comes from Viscum album, assembly GCA_963277665.1. NCBI lineage: Eukaryota > Viridiplantae > Streptophyta > Magnoliopsida > Santalales > Viscaceae > Viscum > Viscum album. The sequence goes on along the minus strand of OY728128.1, from coordinate 1,534,639,840 downwards.
CCTTAGGTACATCTGTTCCAGAGCCGCCTCTACCTACTCGTATCCAGATAGGGATGTATTGCTCGGAAAAATCACAAAATCTCTACAATACCAAAATTCTAGGAAGTTATTCTATACTAATCCTCAAAGTCCATCTTAGGTCTATGTGCTCTAATCAGAGTTTACCTAAATCTAGCTTCCAAGGTTTGTACTAAACTTCCTCTGATACCAACTGTAACGCCCCGACCCCAGTTACCCAGAGTCGGTGAATTATTACATAACATTTTCATGATCACAAGAAATATCAAATCTCGAAAAACCGATTGGTTTAGTATCCTTGGAAACACTAGATATATTCATAAAGTTTAGCATTACATAATGAAGTGAAAAACTACTACAACAATATATTGTCTCCATAGTCCACACTATTATCCCCTTGTAATATCCCTGCAGGTCATTGATAATTTACTTCTTCACATCCAGGGAAAAATAAAACATAGAAAAGGGGTGATCTCAAATGCCCAGTAAGGATAACAATATAGCAGAAACTTTCATAAGTAAGAAAAAAAAATTAAGGCAGTGTATAACAAAAACAAAAGCCTTTTAAACATGAACTTCAACATTGTATGGAAAAATAAAATGAAATAATACCATTTACTTATTCACATGGATATTCTACTAATCAAATAATCACATTCAATATCAATAACCACTTTCATAATGATGGAATGCATATTTCCAGACTATCATAACCACATATCCAAGGCCTCATGCCAAGACTAAAAATAATATTTTTTCAAGGCCTTGTGCCAAGACACTAGTTTTCCGACCTACCAATGCATCGAGGAGCTATAGCGGCCTCCACTAGTCACATATTAAGTCCAATGCATTCCCATATGAAAAGGTTTAAACATAACATAAACATTCGTATTAAAACTAGCATATGAAATGTAAATACTTCATCCATAAACCATGAATGGTATAAAAAATAACACATCTACAGTCAAACATATAAAAAAACCTTCAATATAATATAGAAGTTTTGTTTCATAATAAATCAACTTCAAATAAGCGTAAAATCCATCAAACGATGTTGACATAGATGAAATCAAAACTCTTTTTAGAGAAATATCTCTTTCTATTTTCAAATCATTTAAGAGTTATATATTTATAAAATAGAACATTTTCTTTGAAAATATTCTTATAATATTTTATGGGAAGCTTCTACGATTTTATAATGGCAGAAAATAGCCGCACCCATCGTATAAGTTAAAAAAACATTCTTACCATAATTTTGTTGAACAGGTTAAAAAGCACCTTGTTTGGAAAATGACAGTATGATTCCTTTATAAAAATATTTAAAAAAGTAAAAAAAGGGTATAAATGACTTTAACTCATATTCATGTAAATAGTAAAAATGTTATTAAATTCATTTTTAAGAAACATGGATGTGGATGATAAATAGATCCCAGTAGATTATTACGTATAAACAACCTCGGATAATGAAGAGATTGCGAAATAAACCCTTACCATGTACTTTTCCTTGGTTGGGGTAGGTTACCCTCCTGTATAATGGTGAAATAATTTTTATTAAATTATACAAGAATATGATATCATATATGATCTTTTGACATTGATTTGTTAATAATATCTTAGTATTATCGTTGTTTCGGGTGTTATCTTACTCGTTTTCTTTTATATGTTTTGTTACGTAAGCCATGTTTGTCATGGATAGGTTGTATCTTATTCATATCCAGAATGATATCAAGTCCTTAGATACTATTATTAATCATCAAATGAGAATTATACTTGAATGGATACAATGGAGAATGAATCATATCGCGTTCGTGGAGACGGTAGTCCGTATGTACGCACGAACGACAATATCATTCTTTTGATATTAAAATAATATATAATTGGATGGTATAACATATATACAGAATCATTATCATGTTATATTTATTATTTACATGAGTTACATATCATTATTATACCCATACAAATAATAATTTATTGACTAACAATTACACCACGACGTGGAGACGGTAAGCCGTACGTACGCACGTATGGTGACATGTTATTCAAGGGATGGATAGAATACTGAATATGGTTGTACCATATTTATAATAACATCACAGTATATATAAGATACTAGAGTTATTATTTTAGAATGGAAATAAAAAATAAGGAAGAAGTGGAAGAAGAAAGGAACTTGGAAAAGGGTGGTAAAATCATTACCTCTTCTTCGTGTTCTTCCTTTTGATTTGATCAAAAGGGCTATTAGGTTGGCTTTATGACTAAAGGAAGAACTCTAGGATTAAGTGAGGGATTTTGAAAGAGTATTTGGGCAGATTTTGGCTGAGCCAAAAGTCTTTGAAGGTGTCAGTTAATTAGAATGGAGAGTGCCTTTTTTTAAGAGGGGTGAGGGGCACCTTTGGAAAAGCTAGAAATATTATTTTATAATAAATTAATATTCGGTTTCTAATGGCTCTGAAGTGTATTATTTATAAGTTAAGGTGGGGATATGTCGAAAACCACTCAAACAATATAATTTAGACATGTTTGAGTTACTATATTAACCTTATCATTAAGTATTAACTCTTAGTTAATTAATTTCACTTTTACAATGTCTCTTTGTATTTTTATATTATATGGTTAATAAAATTACTATATACATCCAAGAGACCCCAAAGTGGTCAATTAATGATACCAATATCATGATATAAGTATGTTGGCCGAACATTAGATTTTTAGCAATTTAATATCAATTAATAATATAATATTTTTTTTAAAACAACTCTTTTATGTCAATTTTGACACTATTCAATAATTATTTTTTTGTAAAAATCATAAAAGAATGATTAATTCGAAAAAATTCAATTAAATCAATCCTAATATGTAATATTATCCTAGAAAATTAGTTTAATTCATTAAAAGTATCAAATTATATTTATTTGGGTATTTATAATATCAATTATTTTAATTTCTCACTATTATGGTAATTCATGCATCATCATTGTGTCATAAATAAATTAAATTATTTAACATAAAAAATTTTTAAATAAAATATAATTATGTAGGAAATATTTTTATATTTCTAATGAATATTTACAATCGAATTTATCTTATGTATAACCAAATATTAAAAATGTTTTAGTAAATAAACATTGATTTTAACTCTTTTAACTCTTCTTTGAATTCAATAATAATAAATGTCCTAATCTAATCCAAGTGGACCTAAATGATAATATTAAATTCCTAAGGTTGTTTTTGGTCTAGATACACTTTTAAAATAGAGTTATGACATGTGTTAAGGTAATATTAATATCATTTTTACCCTTAATTACCCTATTTACTTTTAACCATGGTAAATAAAAGTAAAAAGTTACTATTCACAAAAAATTATTTTCATCTCATTGAACCACATTTTACTCTTTGATATTAACAATGTCTCTTGGATTTTCTAAATTCCAATCAGAGAAGTGGTAAAATTATGTTTTATGAAAAATTCAGTTTTTTAACTACCACTTAGTAGTTTCACTATTCATCAAAAATTGAAGTTTTTCAGAAGAATGCCAAAATTTCACCCTAAGCTATAATTTATATTATGAATTCAATAATGATATCTATTTTAAAAAATTCCAATCATAAAATTTTAATTAATTAATTTTATAATTAATTTCCGCTGTCACAACAAATAGCGTGTTTTTAAGAAACAATATATATCAAAAGATTCACAATTTTTTATGTCCAATTTCAAAGTGAAATTAATTATAATGAACACCATTGGATAAAATGGTAAAAAATATCTTATAATTGTACTTTAAAACCACTAAATAATATAAATTATCACTATAAATTATTTTGATTAAAAATGTTGTTTTTAAGTATTTTTCACTATTCAAAAAAATTGGATGTTCTCAGAAAAATACAAAAAATTCAACTTAGGATAATTTCGATATTCTGAATCAAAAAATGAAGTCCATTTTGAAATATAGAATATATATAATTTCAAAAAGTAGGTATTAATATTCATAACAGCTAGTTTGATCGGTTGTGGTGTGTGTTAGAACTCGATGTTGCGTACAACACACACTATTACATTATTCAAAGGGAAACGTACCATAGAAGCTTGGGGTGTTACAAGGGAACCACTTAAAAACATTTATATCCTTGAAATATAGTGATGAATGAAACTTGTTACATGAGTTTTGAACATATAAAAAACAATTATAGTATGTACATAATAATAAAAGACAACTTCATTTGGGTAAAAATAAAGATAGAGGATCCCAGAGGAATAAGGAGGTTCTGGTAGATTCCCTTACCTTAAGTATGATGATGTCCTTAAATTGATCCAAATTTCTTGGATAACAAAATTAAATTAAATAATTAATAATTCCCAAACCTCTTATTCATGTGATTTATTTATTATCACCATATTAATTTCATTTATGGTCTTTTTTATGGGTAAAGAGGTTCAATTTCATTATTTGGGAGCGTTTGTTTCCTTGGTTTTCATGATTGGTTTACTTATATATATGTACGGATAAAAATGGATGATGAGAATGGTTTTAAATAATTTGATGTTATATGTTATTAGTGAAAATCAATATGGTTATAAAATTCATTTGGTTATTTTTAGTGAAGATGAAACATTATATAAAATGTTAATGATAAATGTTTTGGTAAACTGTTGGTTTTTAATCACAACAAACACATATTGATTTATAAATTAATATAATTTGTAATAAAGATTTATGAACCTTAAATTAGACATATTAGATATATTATATTCTGGTTCAACAATAAAAATGGTTTCATGACCAGAATAGAAGATGGTAAAAGAAATTTAAATCCCACCGTCCTTGAATTTGATGAATTAACAAATCCCAGATGGTGTTTTCATTTATATCATAAAAGGAGGGGAATAGAGAGATAATTATGAATTATTCCTTTATCATAAAAAATACAATACATGTAAATTAATGGAGTTATCATAACATTTGGATAAAAGGATGTGTGGAAAAAATAGATAGAAATGAGCTTGAAATAAAATAAAAGAAATAAACAGAGGAATTTACCTCTTGAATATTTCTTTCTTGAGAACCTATTTAGGAGAGATTATTTGGTATTTTAAATATAAAAATGGATTTTGGACATGGGAGATAGGTTTAGGGATACATTTGAGCAGAATTTAGACTAGGAACAAGGCTTGAGAGGTGTGAGTAGAGGATGTAAAAAGGGGTGGTATTTATAGTGGAAGAGAGGAGAGTTTTCTTAATATTTTATTCATTATTTTCTTATTTTTTTCAAGACAAGAAATATTAGTTACTATTGGGACCAAAAATAGTAATATGTTAATGTGAGTTAGAATCCAAGGTTATTAACTCACCATAACATCATCCATGACTCAATAAATCATGTATTTAGATTATACGGTAAATTATCGTATTTTACTATTCAGTAAAAATTCATGTATTTTAGAAAAATACCAAAAATATACCCCAAACATTATTCTATATGTAGAATTAAAAAATTGACACTATTTTATGAAAATAAAATTCTAAATATGAGAAATTTTATTTTTAATTAAAATAAAAATTTACTTGAAAAATACAAATTTTAATATTAAAACTACTTTTCTAACACTTTGAAAAATTAACTAAGGCCTCTTAAAATTATTTTATAATCATAAGTCAGAAAATAATTATTTATTAATATATCTTAAGAAAATGATTTTTCATTTAAATTATTAAATTAATCATAAATTTTAATTAAATATATGTTACTTATTAAAATACCAACACCTAATTAATAATTTTTAAAATATTTACTTACATATAATATGTTAGATTAATATCATATTGTCACTTATAAGATGGATAAATTTTATTTATACTTTCATTAGTGAGTATAATATTCAATTGTTTGGATTTCTATTCATAAGGGTCACATTAGTATTCCAAAGGTCAAGTAACTATTTCCTCGATATACGTTCATTAACTTCCAGAGATACATTTTATTTTACTCATTCTTAATTTTATAAGGTTTTTATGGTGTTATATATGTAATCTAATATTATTATACTATTATAAATAATTATAATAAAGAAATTTCAATGATAAGACATTGGGTCATTATAGGTTCTTCCCACCACAGGAATTCCACTAACACAGAGGCCTTACAATCCAAACACACCACTCGCCCCGAGGGGGGGCAATGCAGAAACTCCCCAAACTAAACATACCCAATTTCCTCTACAGTGACCGATAAATGACCCTAAGAATCAAATGGAAAGATCTCTACAAGAAGACCTAGCCACCTAAAGCCATCAACACCACCCACACTGGCTGATTAGAATCCTTACCGCAACCAGTAACTATATAATCCCCAGCTCAAGATCAACCCACTTTCTCAATGCTAACGGAGAAAATATAGCACATGGTCTCAAAAAGAAACATACTACAGAGAAGCTTGGAATACTGGGACACTAGAGTAGAGAAGTCCTCCATGGGAACCAAAACACACTAGAGGAAAACTCAATGAAAGGTTCCCAAATTAAGAAAGGGACAAGAAACACCGCCCATAAATATCGAGATTCCAAACACACCCTTAAGAAACACGACTGAAACCATACTCAAAACAAGAATGTGACTATTAATTCATGGCCCCAATACCCCTCAAGGAACACAAATGATTTAAAAGACACAATTGTGGCAGATAAAGCTTCTTGGATTGCGGTAGAACGAGTTCATCACACCACCACAAAAGGATGAAATTACGAAAACAATAAGAATAGAACAAAAAATAATTTCATATTTCCATCCTAAAGTAGAAAATATGACCTAGGGTGAGGTTACACACACCCTCAAAAACTTTTAAATACGCGCAAGCTTCACCCTAAGACCTGTGGCTAGTGCTATAATGGCTGAAGCATCTCCAACCTCACAGCTAGGCACTATTATCCCCCAATCCCAACTCATTCTTCCTACCTATGATTCAAACCTAAATGGTGGCAAATTTTCATAGGTATTCATCATTATGAAATATAATTACCTAACCATCCATAGTGATGGCATAGTGGGAATAAATTAGATAAACTTGAAATTAGAGATAACTATGATATCAATTCATAAACAGGCTCCTATGGCATACATTCCCTACCAAAAGGGGAACTCTCATGAAAACTGACCACCACTAACTACATCCTGATTCCCCAAAATGGTGATAAATTCAACCTCCTCTGGTCCAAAAAATAAACACTCAAACATACCAAAAACGATAAAAACCTTAACAACCATGAGTGTTCCCAACAACCTAAAGACACTTCCCTTCCACAACCACACAACTTCTTCTAAAAATCATCAATTACCTCGATAGAGATAAAAAACTCAGAAGAAACCGAAATTGGGCATGACTATACTGACACTATCCTTTGACATAAAACATTACATGATTTTAAGCAAAATTATATAACAGAGTACAAGCCAAGGATCATTAAGTCTAGTGTCTTGGAATACTAAGTATATAAAACATAAAACATAAGGCTAAAAAACACATCTTTATTAAATAATCATAAAGTGATACTAACTTCCTTTGATCCCTTACATCTGCATAGGGTACCCTTAGGAACATATGAACAATGGGTTGAGCTAAAAATCCCAATAAGGTAATTAAACTAAGAATACATCTTAAACACATGAGTTTGGAGGCATGGAATAATGATAACAAAATCATGTGACATATGAAATAATATCATATAAACATTAGATCATATAAGCATGGAATCATATAAATGTTTAAGAATCATAAAACAGGTCTTTAGTATAGGTCCAGGCTAACCGCCAATCCCATTTCCCATTTTAGTATGGGTCAAGCATAACCACAAATCTCGTTTCACAACGCATCTCATGCGACTTAACTTTTCCGAATTAATTGGAGTTCTATATAGGTGCACCCATCTCGATATTTTCGTGAATATTATTTCCACATAAATAATCATACATAATCACCCATACATAAACATAATGGTACCCATGGAAATAATTGGGTAGCACAATCATGACATAAAGCATAACCAATGGGCATATCATGAAAGTGTCCATGAAAGAAAGGGATTATAACATACATAGACGTTCATAAGGTAAAATAGGACTATAACATGTTAAGAGATGTTAAACAGAAGTGACAACATATAAGAAATGTATTTGAGAAACATTAGTATCAAAACAATTTTGTGCAGTTTTAATGAAAATACTATAATGATTTTAAAATAGAAAAGAGGAAAATATTTTATATAAAACCAAAATTTACCCAAGAAAGATTTAATAATAAAAATTACTGATTTTATAATTACAATGGTGGATTAAAACATAGGATAGAGTGAACTTAAAGTTGGTTAAAAATTTGAGAAGTTCTCTTAAAACAGGTTTGCATATCGAAAAATTCTAAGGAGGGAATATTTTAAAAACATGTATATCCCCAAAAGAGAGTGATAAAAGAGAAATCATAAATGAATTTTGTAAAACTAAATAGAATTTATAATATGTAAATAAACAGATAATACAACTCCATTTTGATATAAAGAATGATAAGACAACCTGAAAGAACAAAGAATGTTTGGGTAGAATTTGTTACGGTTTATCGGCATGGTGTCGGGTGTACCTAAGAGGGCTTGATGAGAGAGAAAAGGGATTTTTCATCACTTATACATCATGAGGGTAGTATGGGGGAGGTTCATTATTATAACCCATAATTAAGGATTACACATAAAAGGGCATAACATAGAAAACAATTTTGAATAAAATAGAAATGGAGAGGATCCCATACCTTATGTCCACTGGTGTTCTCCACCTATTATTAATGACTTCTTGAGTTTATCTCCTTTGAGAACTTCTCAAGCGGAGAGGTTTTGGTATTTTGAAGAGACTAGGGGTTGTTGAACATGGGGGAGGAGCATGGTGGGAGATTTGGGTAGAATATTGGCACGACACATGGCTTGAAAGTAGTGAATAAAAGAGGGAGTGAGGGGGGTTTGATAGTAGAGGAGAGGAGGGTTGTCATATTTTTTTAATCATTAGTTTATTAATTACCCTAAATACCCTCAACAGTGATGATTCCATGATATAAAATAGTAATTATTTAATGTGATTTTGAGATAATGGCTTTATATCAGCCATACATCGTCTGATGACATCATAATTCATATATTTATTATTTATCGCAAATTATCGTGTTTTACTATTCATAAAAACTTCGAGTATTTTAGACAAATCCCAAAAATTCACCCTAACAATTTTTCGCAGTGTAAAATCCAAAAATGAAATCCATTTTTCAAAAATAATCTTATATATATTTATTTTAATATTTAATTAAAATCATAATTTATTATCAAAAACCAGTTTTAAAACATTCTCTTACTTATTCTAAAATATAGGTATATCATATATTCAACATGAATATTATTTAAATATTATCATATGTAAGGTTACTATTCATTAGTCTATATTGCAATTCATAAGGGTATGTTTTTATTCATAAGGGTAGGTTATTATTCCCCAAAAATCATGTTTTTCTTATTAGACACCAAATAACTAACTGATCATAACCGTGTATGTCAGATATTCGAAATTCTATACACAGAAGTGACAAACTTATGTTTAAAGGTCAAATAGAACTTATTAGTTCATTATGTTGTGTTATCATGTGATTTTATGACATATTTATAAGAAAGGAATTTCCATTGATAAAACATTGGGTTGTTACATTCTTACCCCTTATGAAATTTCACCATTGATTTTTTACACTCTATGTTGTAAAAAGGTGCAGGTACTTTTGTATCATTGCCTCTTCCAGTTCCCATGTTGCCTCTTCATACTTATGTTTTCTCTATCGTACCGTGACCAGGTGTGTAGTCTTGTTATGTAGAATTTTATCTCTATGATCCAATATCTTCACTGGATTCTCCTAATAGGAAAGATCATCCTCCAACTATACCACTTCTGAAGAGAGTACATGTGAAGGGTCTGGTATATACATCTTTAAGAGAGATACAAGAAATACACCATATAATTTGGAAATGGTAGGTGGATGTGCTAGTCGATAAGCCACAACTCTAACTCAACGAAGGATCTCGAAGGGATGAGATACCTGGCACATAGATTTTCATTCTTCCCAAACATCATGACCTTATTTCATAGAGATGTGTATAGAAACACCATGTCTCTAACATTGAACTCAAGGTATCATCGATGGTTATATGGAAAACTATTTTGTTGACTTTGGGATGCCTTGATATACTGCTAAATGAGTTTAATCTTCTCCATTATTTCATCAACCATTTTAGGTTCTAATATCTTATTCTCACCAACTTCATCCCAACACGTCAATGTTCTTAACCTTTTCCCCTAACATGATTCATATGGTTCCATTCAGATGCTTGAGTCGAAACTTTTGTTCTAGGAGAATTCAACCAGTAGAAGATGTTTCTCCCATCCACCTTTGAATAATATAGAACATGATCTCAACATATCATTTAGTGTCAGAATAGTTCACTCATATTGGCCATCAGTTTTAGGATGATAAGCCATACTGAAGTTCAGTTCAGTGCTTAGAACATGTTGGAGAATTTTCCAGAACATTAAGGTGAATCTAGGATCACGATAGTATACAATTGATTATGGTACTCCATGCATTCTTACCACTTATTTGAAGTAAATTGGTGCAATTTTATCCAATGATAAGTCCTATCAAATCATGATAAAGTGATATTTCTTTGTAAAATGATCCTCAACAACATGTATAGCATTGTTCCTATAGATATCATTGTATGTAAAGTGAAAATGTACATCATAATGTTCTTCCACTTCCATGTTGGTATGGGTAGTGGTTTCATTATTCCCTTATAAGTTTTCCTCTCAGCCTTCACCTGCTGACATACCATGAACTTTGATATATATTCCACAATCTCCTTTTTCATATTGTTCCAAAAAAAGTTTTCTCGAAGATCTAGATACATATTTCTGCTCCCTAGGTGAATAAAAAATATCAAGCTATGTGCATCATTAAAAAGATATTACTGTATCTATGGATTGGTTGGTAAACATAATCGTGACCCAAATATTACAACTCCTTCATCATTATTTTTGAAATCAGAGGATTTCCCATGTCTGATAGCTTCCACCTTTTTTTGAATTTCTACATATTTTATCTGTACATCCTTTATTATCTCCATGAGATATGGTTGAGAAATCATTTGATAAAGGATTGATAATGCTCCTCCCTTAAAGATTCCCATGTACATCCTCAGTAAAACTAAGAAGACCAAGTCATTTTCAATTCTCATCATTGATAACGATGTAAGATCCTTTCTACTTAGAGCATCTACCATATTATTTTCCATAACAAGATGGTAGTGGATTGAGCAGTCATAATCCGTGAAGGTCTCTTTCCATATTTTATGGATCCTATTATGATCTTTTTGTGTGAATATATATAAGAGACTCTTGTGGTCTGTATATATTTCGCACTTCTCCCCATATAGATAATGCCACCATATTTTCAACGCAATGATCATAGCCGCCAACTCTAGATCATGCATGGGATAGTTTTTCTTAGATATTTTTAGCTACCTTGGGGAATATACTATCACTTTATCATTTTTCATTAGCACAAAACCTAAGCCCTTCTTTGAAGAATCATTGTACACCATACAGAGTTCTCCACTTGTTGGATGTGTGAGTACTGGCGTAGTGATAAGCCTCTATTTAAATTACTTAATATAGTCTTCACATTCTTGAGTCTAGACAAAAATTACTCCCTTATATGTCATCGTGGTCATTGGGTTTTACAATCATGAAAATTTCCTAAAAAATCATCGATAATACCCATTTAGATCCAAAAAGTAGTGGATCTCTATTACAGATGTTGGTCTGGACCACTCTTCAATTTTTTTTTGTCTTGGAAGGGTCCACAGATATCCTATTACTGGTGATAACTTTCCCCAATAATGATATTTCCTCTATATATAACTCAAATTTACTATACTTTTCATTATACATATCCCTTATAAAATTCTTTAACATAGTATTCAAATTCTCTTCATGTTATTCCTTGCTCATGGAGTATATCAGAATATCATCAATAAAGACCACCAAAAAAATTTCGACGTAATCTCTAAAGACTCAATTCATTAAATTAATGAAAATTTCCGGAGCATTAGTGAATTTTAAGGGAATCACTATGAACTCATAGTGTCCATACCTCGTTCAATAGGAATCCTTGGGAATATATTCCTTTCTCACCTTTAAATGGTGATATTTAGACTGATGGTACAGCTTAGATAAATAACTAACCCCATGAAGAAAATTGAACAAGTCATCTATCCATGGAAGGGGATAATTGTTCTTTATAATTTTTTTATTGACATCACGATAATCAATATAGAGGCACATTTTTTCATCCTTCTTATTGAAGAAGAGGACTGTAGAACTCCATGGTGAAGCACTATGGCATATAAAACCCTTCTCCATATTCTCATGTAACTAATTTTTCAGCTCTTCCAGTTCTATAGTGGCCATTTTTTAAGGTTTCTTTAATATAGGTAGATATACAGGGATAAGTTCAATTGAGAACTCAACCTCTTGGTCAGGAGAAAGACCGAGAAACCCCTTGGGAAATAAATCAGTGTAATCCCTCAGGATAGGCATTTCTTCAAGCATGATTCTCTCCATAGTCTCAATCATTTGAGCTAGATATGATTTCTCATAAGGCAAAAATATCAATACTTATGACAATAATTCCAAAGGAGGTTCATCTTCCTCCTTACACATGTAAAGAATTGCAGGATTCTTTGGGATGTGAAGAGTGATACCCCTTTCCAGACAGTTGATGTTGGCCTTGTATAATGATAACCAATCCATGCGCAAGACAACATCTAACTCCACTAGTGGAAGTATGACGATATTTTATGGGAGGTTCAGTCCACAAATATTAACTGGGGTGGAGTTATAAACATGGACTCAATAATTTCCCCATTCATTGTTCTTAGAGATAACCTATCCACGAAATTTTGAGGTTGTGTTTGAATAGTTCTACTAAACTTGCAAGATATAAAATAATGCGTAGAACTAGAATAAAATAGTATGTTCTCTATTCTTGAATGAATAACTAGGGTACCTATAACCACATCATTTTCAAGCTCCACCTTAGCAGTAGTGATAGAATAATCCCTTCCTTTTTGACTTGATGGTTTTTGTTGATTTCCTCCAACAACCCTCAACTTTGGGAAATTTATTACATAATGCCCAGGCTCCTTGCAGTTGTAACACTACACCACTGGCTGAGAATTGATCTGAACCTTCATTTAATTTTTAACATTATCAGGATTTTTTATATACCTTCGTTAGTTTTTATCTAGATGGCTAAAATTTCCACATTTGAAACAATTCTTTGTTCCCTTCAGACAGTTTCCAGGATGCTTCTTCCCACAACTTTCACAAGGGGAAAAGTCACGCTTCCTTCCATCATGGGATTTTTTTGTCGTAGTACCCATATTTTTCTCCATTTTATTCTTCTTTTCACTAGTCCCTTGAGACCACTGAGAGTATCCAATCTCCATTTCAACCTTGAGGGAACAATAAATTATCTCCTCATAACTATCGATGTACTGAATCACCAATGATTTTCATAGAATCGGCTATAGTCTGCTAAATTAGTTATCCAACTTGCTTTCAATGTTCATGAAAAAGCCAGAGGTATACCTTGCATGACTTGTAATGTTTTCTTCATATGACACTATGGACTCATCTTCCTTCTTCTTAAGTCTGAGAAATTATTTTTCTATCTTGAGACAGAGGGTTTGAGGAAAATATATATTGAAGAACATTCTGTTGAATTCCTCCCAATCCATGGAATCAATATCCTCTGGGGAATTTTTATTCAAGATCAATTTCCACCACTAAGAATCTTCCCCATCAAAATTATTGACCGAGAGTAAAACTTTCTCTTCTTCTGAGCACCGGATGGTGGAGAATATGTTTTCAATGGAGTTAATCCACTGTTCTGTGAGGAGGGGATCCGAAGATATGATAATCATGGGAGGCCGTTGTCGCATGAGGGATTCTACGAAAACTTGTTCTTTACATGGATTAGGAGTGTGTTCCACATGATTCAAGTTATTATTTATAACTCTAGACAGCTGAGTCAGTACTTTCAAGATGTTTTGAGCACCCATTCCCATCATATCAGGCATATCATTAAGGAAATCTTCACAATTCAAATCACGTTGATTATTTTAGCATTTTCTTCTATTTAATACCATTAACTGAGAAAAAGAACGTAAAATTAGAGGGCTTGTATAATTAGATATTGAACATAAAAAAGGAAACATTTGAATATAAAATGATAAACATGTAGACAAGAAGTATATCCTAACTTGTGGTTCCTTAGGTTTAAATCTAGGTTATCCTCGATCTATTTATTATCTTATATTCTTATGGGGGTTTTATTCCCTAAATAATGGTTAGTACTAAGCTCATGAATTTATCAAATCATATCCCTCAGGAGTGTCGTAACCAAGAGTGCTGAAATGCCCGTTGTTGTGAACCAACTCATATTAGAGTCTAGCTCAAAGCGGTGTTTTTGGGTATTACCCCTAGATACATCTTGGCCAGAGCTACCTATACCTTCCCATATCCATACAGGGACATATTTTCTTGATAAACCACTTAATATATACTTACCAAAACGTAGGGGTTATTTCCTATACTTCATCTCATCCTCAATGTTCTTACTAAAGTGATCTATTGCTAATATCCAAAAATTACTAGACCATCCTTTGATACCAAATATATAGACCCTATCATTTTACATAAAATATTAAATTATTTTAAGAATAATTATACACCATAGTACAAGCCAAGTACCGTTAAGTCTAGTGTCTTGGAAGACTAGGTACATAAAACATAAACCATGGGGCTAAAAAACACTTCAGTATTTACTCTCCATAAAGAGATCCTAACTTCCTTTGAGCCCTTACATTTGAATAGGTTACCCTGAGGAATATATGAACAAAGGGATGAGCTAAAAATCCCAGTAAGATAATGACCAAAAGAATACAACATATGAACATGAGTTTGGAGGCATGGAATAATGGTAATAAAATTGTGGAACATATGAAATAATATCATATAAACATGGGATCATATATAAATGGAATAATATAAATGTAAAAGAATAAAAAAACATGTCTTTAGTATAGTTCACGGAAAATTTCCAATCATATTTCCCATTTTAGTATGGGTCAAAGATGATTTCCAATCTTGTTTCCCATTTTAGTACGGGTCAAGGCTAACCACCAATCCAGTTTCACGTCGCATATCATGAGACTTAACTTTTCCAAATGCATTGGAGCTCTATCTAGGAACACCCATCCCAAAACATTCATGAATATTATTTCCCCATAAATAATCATACATATCCAACCATACATAAACATAAGTGTACACATGTAAAGAATTGGTTACCACAATCATGACATAAAGCATAACCAATGGGAATATCCAGAAAATGTCCATGAAAGAAAAAGACTAGAACATACATGGATATTCATATGGTAAAATAGGCATATCACATGGTATGTTATTTAAAACATAAGTGACAACATATAAGATATTTATTTGATAATCATTATCATTAAAACATTTTTGTGCGGTTTAACGAAAATACTATAGAGATGTTAAAATAGAAAAGAGGAAAATATTTTATATAAAACCATAATTTAACCAAGAAGGGTTTCATAATAAATTGACTGATTTTATAAAAAAAATTGTGGATTAAAACATATGGTAGAGTTCACTTGAAATAGGGTTAAAATTTGAGAAGTTCCCTTAAAACAGGTTGGGTTATCGGAAAGTTGTAAGGAGGGAATATTTTTAAAACATGTATATCCTAAAAAAGAGAGTGATAAAAGGGTCTTCATAAATGAATTTTTTAAAACAACATTGAATTTAGAATATATACCTAGAAAGATAAGATAAATCCATTTTTATGTAAAGAAAGATAAGGAAACCCGAATGAACAAAGAAGGTTCAGGTAGAATTCATTACAGTTTATCGGCATGGTGTTAGGTGTACCTAAGAGGGCTTGATGAGAGAGAAAAGGGGTTTCTAATCAATTATACATCAAGAGGGTATTATGGGAGATGTGTATAATCATACTGCATCATTAGGGATTACACAAAAAATGTCATAACATAGAGAAAAATAATTAATAAAATCGAAATGGAGAGGATCCCTTACCGTAAGCTGGTGGTTTTCTCCACTTGTTATTAATGACCTCTTGAGTTTATCTCCATTGAGAACATATTAAGGGGAGAGGTTTTGGTATTTTGAAGAGACTAGGGGTTGTTGGATGTGGGGAAGGATCTTCAGAAGATATTTGGGCAGAATATTGGCAAGGCACAAGGCCTAAGAGTAGTGATGAGAAGAGGGAGTGGGGGGGGGGTTATAGTGGAGGAGATGGTTGTTTTCCCAATTTTTTAATAATTGGTTTATTAATTTACCTCAAGACAAAAAATAGTGATGATTCCATGAACATAAATAGTAATGTGTGCATGTGAGTTTGATATGATGGCCATACATCAGCCATATATCTTCTTGATGACATCATAATTCTTGTATTTATCATTTATCACAAATTATAGTATTTAACTATTCATAAAAATTTCATGTATTTTAAAAAAATTCTAGAAATTCACCCTAATCATTTTTTGATGTGTAGAATCCAAAAATGAAATCCATTTTTCAAATGTAATTTTCCTATATATGATTAATTTAATATTTAATTAAAATCATATTTTATTATCAAAAACCAGTTTTAAAACATTCATTTACTCATTCTAAAATATTGGTATATCGTACGTTTAGTTTGAATATTATTTACATATTATCAAAGGTATAGTTACTATTCATTATGGTATAGAATAATTCATAAGGGTATGTTACTCTTCAAAAGGGTAAGTTAATATTCCCCAGAAATCATGTTTTTCTTATCAAACTCCAAATAACTAATTGACTGCAACCGTGTATGTCAGATTTTCAAAATTCCACACACAAAAGTGAAAAACTTGTGTTAAAGGGTCACATATCACTTATTAGTTCATTATGTTGTGTTTTCATGTGATTTAATGACATATTTACAAGAAAAGAATTTCCATTTATAAAACATTGGGTCATTACAATGACTCTTTAGAAACTTTGGGGAACTTTCTGGGTGACACATTTTGAAAAACATGAGCAACAAAAACCAAAACTGGCATTAAGCGAAAAGTCAATTAAAAGAAAAACCCCGATCCCATAATAACTAGCTCAGAGGACAAACAAACTAAAGCACAACTAAAAACACCATTTTTAAAAAACTAATTTCATATTAATTTTCAAAATCGCCACATTTCCAAGACACATTAAAAATGATGAAACCCACTTTTTATGAAAATCCAATTTCTGAATCATCTTCTTATTCAAATCCATTTTAGAAAAATCAATCCAAGCCTCAAATTCCAAAATCCCAACTATAGTATCTTATAAACTGTCACATGTGAGTTCATCTACTCTGACTTACATCATCCATTTACAAGTTCCCCCACACACTCTCTATATGTAACCACACACATGTGATCCTCCATTAAGAGTACCAAGGTTCAAAAATATATTTTCCTTATCAAATCCAAATGTATACACAATTTTCTAAATCAAAACACATTATATTTTAAAACCAAATTCACAAATTCCAAACCAATTTGAACGGAATCCCTTTTCCATTTTAAAACCACTTTTATTTTTAACTCACACTCACATCAACTGAGATCTAAACAAAACACAACCAACAACAAACAACTGGAATGAGGAACTAGTTCCTATGCCCAACATGGAGATATCATTTTGAGTCATGCCCCAAGTATGTTATAACACTAAGAGGACCATGAACTGGGAACATGGACTCCACATGGGTCACCATCCCATGTGAGGCCACAACATAACCCGATTCACCTCCATTTTCATCCCTTAATACAAAAAAACCCCAAGACAAAAAAACTCAAACCTTGAACTACCTCTAGTAACTCGGGGATCAGTGTAGGAAAGTGTTCAAAATGATCTTCCTACACCTACCTCCTGAGTCCCGACAGTTATAATATCCTTCTACCAGACACCCCTAAATATTAAGAACTTCCTTTGATACCATTTTTTCACGAACAAAGCTGGGTAAACCCGGAACCGGTCACCCGACCCAATCCACAATATGACCTCAAGGGTGTTACCTATCCCCACGGGTTGGAAACTACTTTCTAGAATCCATTAATAAAAATGTAAATGATTTCATCTCAAATGTAAATGATTTCATCTCAAATGAAATGACAAGGACTAGATAAATAAATAAAACAAATTAAATCACAACAAAACTAAATAATTGAATCACTATAAATAAACAACTGGATCAGTTAAAAAATACAAATAAACATAATAAAACTAAAACAAGAAAACTAAACCACTACCACATTATATCCACATGACCTCTTGGTCACCTCCAACCATAAGACTGAACATGCTCCACAACGAGAACCTACTAGGAAACCTGAACAAAATCTGAATCTACATATGGAAAGATAGGATAGACATGAGCACTGAAATGCTCAGTAGGGATTCCAAAGATAAACCATAGAATATAATTGTTTCCATTCCCAAATTAGACCAATGAATCTTGTTTGAAATACTATTTACAAAGATAGGGTTTTCCACATTTTATAAAACAACACTCAACACATTTCATTTCCAAAACCAAAATCCATTTTATAATCAAATTCCAAAGCAAGGAAAACCAGGGTAGTGCAAAAAAATGGAAGCAAATAAAGTATGAAACTAGTACAATAGAAGTTAAAAAAGAAATATAAATAAGTACCATGGGTGATCCTAAACATCTCTAGACAACTCTTGGAAGTACTCGGTTTGGAACCACCTGTCAGCGTATAGTGAATCCCCATAGTCTAATCTAACTGATCGCCCTCACGATAAAACCAACAACACTCCCCACCAGGCCTCTATATCTACCAGGGGATACAAATACATATAATCAAGGATGGTATGCTACCATCACCTGATCATCTATAAGATTCCCTGGAAACCATAGTGGTAAGATCAATAATGTGTAAGTAGGAGGCCAACACACAAGTGACTCAGCTCGACTGTCACCACTACAACTGTATTCCCTAGAAACAGACACCAATATAGGATAACTCCTAAGGGATATCCATCCTACAAAGGTGCCCCATAAAAATATACATACATTTCATATCACATGAAGGGGCCAACCAGGCCGCTATAAGCTTCTAATTAGGCACACACCTTTTCTAAACCATAACCCTTTCTAAAATATACCACAAACATCACCTTTTATTTGGAAGATCCGAATGGGAATCTAGTTAAATACACCCCAAAAACCATTCACCAAGATCATTTCATAATCCCTATTTAAGAAAACATGAAAATAGTGAAATTTCCTAAATGGAACCTTGGGCCACACATTCACCAAAACACACACACTAATAGGAAAATTGTCACACACTCAAGGACTTCACATTAAAACATTACTTTAAAAAACACAAGCTAATACCCATCCCTTAAAATCCAAAGAACCATTTTATAAAACCAAGATTTCTAGGAAACACCATTTCAAGGTTACATCTTCATTTTGATGGTACATCCATCTGTGCACCTAGTTCACCCATGGATGTGCCAACATCCAATGGCACAATAATAATAAAGGTGTAATTTAAAAACCATTTCCATAAGGGAACCAATTTATTTAAAACTAAAACCAACCATTCATATCCCTAAAATAACACAATACAACCCCTTAAAGTCATAGAATCTCCTTCCAATGTATATAAGCACACCAATCAAGCTACACCATTACCAAGTTATATACACCACACCTAACTCATAGAAAAATAATCAATAAAAAAACATCGTAAAGGCTTGACATTTCATAATGGCTCAATTAACATTTAGAAGAACAATGGCATTTAAACGAAACACTATAGTAGTTATAAACCAAGGAAATTCAAAAAATATATTTTAAAACAAATTTTTAGAAAACCTAATCAATTCCAAAGTACCATAATAAACTAAACAAGGTTGAAATGGTGGTACGAAACCAATTTATAAATTTATTAAAAACATGAATCATAAAAGGAAGAGACTTAGAAAATAAAAACCTACAAAAACCTACCTAAAACACATGGGGATGGAATAAAACTTCAAGTAGAGGGAGAAACAAGCCTAACAGAAGATCCATATGCCATAGCCACAAGAAAAATGAACCAAATTATCCACACCTAACCCTAGGGGTCGACCAAGGAAGGAACCCCTGAAGGATAACTATTAAAAGAAGTGGGGAAAGAGAAAAAGGAAGGAAAACCACCCCAAAACCCAAAAAATATACCTTGTAATCAAGATAGAAGTATACACAAAGGTGGAGATCCATGGGAGATGGGGTCTTGGGACCCCTTGGTGTTCCAAAAATGAAGGGGAAGGTGGAGGCCTGATTTAGGGTAAACAGAAGAGAGGGTAAAAAAAAGATTATGTTTTAATTATTTTGGGTCGAAAGCACAATTTACCAAACCATGCATTAATTGTGAAAACCCATCTTCCCACTAAGGTGAAATAACATACTAACCTTGGATGAAATGCATGGTTGTCCACAAGCTGTGCGGTCAGTTCTATCCATCATGCACTTGCTGCACGACCTCTCCGCACGGTTACTACTAACATTGTAGAAACTGTGTGCTGCCAAGAAAATCCTCCAGAACTTTTTATGACCTCAAAAATTTCAATCGAGTCTCAACCCAAACCTTCACCAAAGGATCAAACCCTATAAATAGAACAAAATAAAAGAATACATGAGGTCAGGGTGTGACACAAATGAACTGTTATATACTGTTAAATGTTAACATGATTGTTGGAATATTAATGTAACTTTTAAGAATAGTAATGTGTCTAATATAACACTAAATTCACCTATGAAATTATAAATAATTTTTTTTCTCATAAATAAAAATATGATATATTTATATCATGCAATAAGTAAATAAACATTTTTAAAATGATAAATTAAGTGTTGGTATATTTTGAGAAATATTAATGTTTAATTACAATTTTATAATTAATATAATGATTTAGAATAAATTTTATTTTCATAAAATAGATTCATAAATTAATATTTTTTATCCTTATGATTATAATATAATTTTATGTGGGATTAATTAAATTTTCAAAGAGTTATAAAATTAGTTATAATTTTAAAATCAGTATTTTTTGAATAAATGATCATTTTAATTAAAAATTAAATTTCTCATATTTAGAAAATTATTTTCAAATAATAGTGTATATTTTTAAAAATTTCACATCAAAAATTGTTTATGGGGAATTTTTGGTAATTTTCTAAGATAGTTGAAATTTTGGTTAATAGTGAAAAAGAGTATCTTACGGTATTAGTTAAATACATGAATTATTGAGTCATGGATGATGCCTGGAAGATTTAAGCACCATTATTTCAAACTAAAATGCACTCATTATGGTACTTGGTCACAATAATAATCACTATTTATAATCTTGATCCAAAATAATAAACTAATGAATAAAATAAAAAAACTACCTTCTCCCCCACTATAAATACCGCCCCTCACCACCCCTTATCCTCACACGTTCAATGCCGTGGACATTGCTAATATTATTCCCAATTCCTCTCCAAAACCTGTTACCAATGTTTAGGAGCTTATTTTCACAATAAAATACCAATCCCAAGTGCCATAAAGAGGTTCTCATGGATAAGAAATTCAAGAGGTAAACCCCTGAATAATTTTCATTCCATTTCTATTATTTTCTTATCATATTCTTAATTACTATATCCAAACATGAATGATAACTAAAATATATTATATTTAATTTACTTTAATTATATTAATGGAATATACATCATCAAACCCCTTCTCATCTTCATTTTATTCTAAAAATGAATACATCTACCGCGATGTATCGATTTACCACCATCTTGGATGATGCATTTTAATTTTTCATTACCACCTTAAATGATGTTTATAAAACCATTATTATGGATAAAGAATATTTTATTATGCATATTATAAGTTATATAATGTTATTTAACCAATATATAAAAATGATATTAAATAAAATGATATAAGTTCATGATGGTCGTAAAAACCACCAAAATAAATTAAATAATTTTCAGTAACATTTTATCTAATGAATCATTCTCATACCATATAAAAAAATGATATATAAAATCATTTTAACTTATATAATCTCATTAATAACTTATAATTTTAATTCTGTAGAAACATTCCCATTTTACATGGATCTCAATACTTGTATTCAAGTGAACTGATCCTGAAATCCAAGAAAACAAACACTCTCAGAACAATGAAATTAAAAATTATAACTCATCAGAATTACTGTAAATGAAATTAATAAAATTTTAATAAATAAAATAAATGTTTAAGAGGATATGAATTATTCAATTAATTAATCTGATTTGATTATTCATTACATAAAGTACTAGTGCAGAACGCTTTCAGACATAAGGTAAGGGACTTCATCTCACTTTCCATTTAATTGAGACTTACTTGGTATTGTGGGCCTAGTCATTTTTATGTGGCATATCCAATAACCCATTTAGATGATTTTTTATTTTAAATTATATTTATATTAAATATATATATTTCTTGTATCATGGATATGATTATTGTCTAATTCTTATACCATTTTTAAATATGGTGTTTACATTGACTGTTATTTTAACTGGGGAAATATTGATAAATCCATATCCTGTACTCAATACTTATATTTTGATAAGTAATATTGTTCTTGAATGAAATATATGTATGAATAATTATTTGGACTTGTAGTGATGGATGGGGAATGTGATTATATAACCCCTTGATGCATTAATATGTCTCCTAAGACAAAACAGATGGCCATAAACCCTTCCCAATATTTCCAAGAAGATTTAAACAAGTTTCTACACACATACTTAATCCATCTTGTGAAACGCCTGGTTGATAGTGGTTCATATCCAAATACATGACATCTAATAATTAATCATTTCCTTCATTCAGTATTCAATTACTACTATCCCTGATATTTTCACTATGATAGAATCTATGGATCAATTTTTCATTCTTAGTTTATTGCTTATATGGAATGTATTTTTTAGTTATTTACCTTATAATATTTATTATTCCTTACTTATTATGCTTCACTTATTATTTATTCATGTTTCTAATATATGAAAATATTATTGATCATTTGATCTCACCCTTTTATTTATTTCCCTTCCTCAGGTTTTGAAGATGAAATATTTGAATAAGTGTCACAGAGTATTTTTATTTTCCATTGTTATATTTTTTGTTTAATTACAAATTTAATTAGGTAATCATGTTTATATATAGTTCTTCAAGAGTAATAAAATAATATATCCTTGATTATGTGATCTATTGTATATATACCATTGTAATAAAATAACCACCGACTATAGGCTACTAGGATCAGGGTTTTTATAATGATTAAACCTTTAAAGGAGCTCTCAAGATCAAGGAGATATCAAACATGAGAAAAAATATAATTAAGATTGATGTTATATTTTATTTAAGGGATATTTTTTCATTTTCCTCAAAAAATTGGGTCACACAGTTTGGAAGCAATGTTGGCCAAACTGTGCACCAACCATGCACCCACTGCTGTGCTAAGGGGGAACCCATACAATCAGTGTGCATAGTTTGACTAACTATACACAAACTGTGAAGAACACTTCTATCAAAAACTGAAGGTGCTCCCTCACAAGTGTGTGCCTCCATTAGTATTGTTTTATTAAATTGTGTGGACCATATAACCCCACTATCAAGCCTTTCATGGTTATTAGTAACTGTGAGAAATAACCCACGTAGTTTCTACTAAATGTGAAGCCTACCGTAATTTTCCGAAAAATATGGGCTCAGTCTCTGAACAAGCCTCACAAACCCCTTATACCCCCATGATCATAAAGGGTATTTGTAACGCCGCAATGTTTTTCAATGGAAACTACCTTATTATATTTGTGTCATAAAATAACATAAAATCACAAAATAATGAAATAATAAGTGATAAGTGAACTTTAAACATATGTTTTTCACTTCTGTGTTTGAAATTTTGAAAATCTGACATACACGATTGTGTTCATGATGATTTTTGGAGTATAATGAAACAAAAATATTTTTTTGGTGAATAGTGACCTACCCTTATGAATAGTAACATACCCTTATGAATAGTAATATGATCCTTATGAATAATAAATCATCCAACATAAGAGTAACATTACCTATGAATAATAAAATAAAATTTAGACATCTTAGACAGTTACAGTTTGACCTTAGTAAATGTTTTGGTATTTTGTAAGTCATAAATAATTAATTATAAATAAATAATTAATATTTATTTCCTGAAAATTTATTCATAAATTATTTAATCAATTTATTATAGTTTTTAGATAATTTTATAAGACCCTACGTAATTTTTGAAAGCACTATAAAATCAGTTTTAATCTTAAAAACTGTTTTTTAAGTAAATTATGATTTTAATTAAATATTAAATTAATAATATTTAAAAATTTATTTTTGAAAAATGGACTTCATTTTTGGATTCTACATTTTGATAAATGGTTGGGTTAAATTTTTGGGATTTTTCTGAGATACATGAATTTGTGATGAATAGTGAAATACCGTAATTTACAAAATAAGCTAAATTTGCTAATTATAGGGTCATGTGTCATGTTATACTAAAGTAAGCCCACTTGGTTTGGGATTACATTATAAAATTACTATTATTGGTCATTCATGACTCACTATTCCTTGTCTTCTGGGGAAATAATAAACTAATGAATTTTATATTAAGGAAACCCCTCTCCCCTCCACTATAAAAGCCACCCTTCACACCCTCATTTCCTCACACCTATCAAGCTCCAAGCCATCTATAAACTCTGCACAAACACATTTGCTATCCCTTCCCCACGTCCAAGAGCTTCTGGTCTCATCAAATGACCAATCATAGGCCCTTAAGGAGGTTCTCAAGAGAAGGATTCAAGAGGTAATTTCCCTCCCTCTTCTCCTTTAATTTCCTTTCATGTTCAAGATCATTTCATGATCTCTCCCCACCTATCTTCATCCAAATTGTATTTTAACTCAAAAATTATACATATAATGTAATTTTATTATTCTAATAGTTTATTATATCATCCAAACCCCTTTCCCTCTTCCTTTTATTTTTATTAAAGAGAACGTTGTTCGTGAGGTGTTAATTTATCACCTTCAAGAACGACATGCTTTCTTCTTCCATTTCAACCTTCAGATCTGGTCATGAAACAATTTTTATGGTTGAAACAGAATATAATATATGTATTATGTTCTATTTGAAGTTCTAGAAATATCCTATTGCCATATTACTAAGTGATAAGTTAAAACAAGTTCGTTGTGATCCAAAAAACTGCCCAAATTGACCCAAATAACCATCATTTAATTATTATCTAATGATTCATCCACATGGATCTAATATAATTAATTATAAGATCATTCAAACTTATGTAATATAATTAATGACATGTAATATAATTTTTGGATGTTTACTCATGTACTACCCAATCTTCAATTTAAGAATACAAGTGAACCACCCAAGAAAAACCATAAAAACAAACATCCCTGATAAATGTTTTTTAAACTCTATAAGTCATCCAAAGGAACATAATATGAAATAATTAAACCATAATTAAACCTATTAATGTAAACATGGTTCTATATTTCTAATTAATTAATATAATGTCATTATACAGGAAATTAAAGAGAAGGAAGCATTCAGGTACAAGGTAAGGGGAAATTCTCAAACCCAACGTTCATCCTTCGGGTTCTCCCTCTTCCACCCCATTTTTGATATGGTTAGTCATTAAAGATCATTTTTACATCATTATATTTACTTTTATGGGATATAAATGTTTTTAATGAAGTTTATTTCAATCCAAATGTTTTCCAAAATAACTCTTCTTTTAAGAACTCACCTTTTACTTCTCATTCAAAGTTGATGGTTCTTGTATCAAGTATGTTATTCCCACTTTATTTTGGGAACCCATTGTTTATGAATGTGTTATTATGAGATTAGACCAATTACTTTACATGGTTTAGTTATTTTCATTATTGATATATGTTCTATTTGGCATGCATGATAAATGATAATGTTATGATGCGACAGGTGCACCCAAGATTATATAGTGCAATATGAATGTTTAAATGTGACGAGTGCACCCACAATTATATAGCGCTCCAATGCATTGGTTAAAGTGATGAATCTCATTAGTAAATGTGAAATTACGTGTTAACAAAATTATAGCTTGGATTAAAAGTATTTTTGGTAGTTAACCACTAAGACGTGATGTTTCATTTTTATGCAATGCCACATTTCATGTCTTTTATTTATGCTCCTCTCATGTTCATGATATTTTGCCTATGTCATGGTTATACTCACCACATGCCATATTTTTATTATCTATCCTCTTACTGGGCTTCTAGATCACCCATTTTGATGTATATCCTCAGGTTTCTACATGTACTAAGGATAGGACAAGTTCCAATAAGAATCTAGAGAAGAAGAAATTAAATAAATGTTTATGCTTCATGTTGTATTTGTTATGTATAGTTCTAGTTTTCCCAAGACACTAAACCTTTGGATCCTATATGTGTAATAATAATATGTTTTTTATCTTTGATATTATTTAATAGTATTGTAAGACAAGTCTGTGATGTTATAGTTGGTATCAGAGGCAAGGTTTAGTTAATTTGGGAATTAGGATTAGTGAACCCTAGAGAAAACCTCTAGCATGAGACTAAGTACAAATATGCACCCAAGAATATTTACCTTGGGATCCCATATGTTTTATTTTTGGTATAAATTGTTTAAATGAATATGTTTTTCATGACTTTTTTCCTTATGTTTTGTTCTAACCTTTAATATTTTAGAAAATGGTGGGAACCAAGAGAAATCAGGACAACAACTCGTGCGAGGGCCAATGCAACGATATCCCAAACAACATCCCCAATGATTTGGGAGGTGGAGTTAAAAAATTCATGGCAATGATTACCCAATTATCTCAGGTTATGCACAATAACCATAATGATGGGGAACTTCCTCTTTCACCAAAGAGGGATAAAATGGATATCAAATGTTTTATGAAAGAAACAACCACCAAAGTTTAGTGGATCTTCCAATCCACTAATTGTAGAACAGTGGGTCAACTCCACGGAGAAGATCTTTTCTGTGCTTCACTATTTTGAGACAGAGAATGTGACTCTAGGCGGTTATTTTCTAGTTACATAAGCCGATCAATGGTGGGCTTTGATTAAGAACACCAAGCCAAGGGAGGAAATTCAAGAGATGGAATGGGATGACTTTAAGATAATGTTTCTTAATAAGTATTTCCCACGAACTCTTCACACAAATATGGAGAGAGAAATCATAGAGCTAAAGAAAAAAAGAAGGAGATTCTGTCACAACCTATGAAGTGAATTTTACAAGGCTTTCAAGGTACGCTTCGGGTTTTGTTATCAACAATGATAGCAAAATTGATAGATTATTTAGTGGATTAAAACCACGCCATTGAATGGCTCTTGCAATTCGAGACTTTGGGAGTTATGAAGAAGTTGTTCGGTGTGCACTCAAAGTGGAGATAATGTTTGGAGAATGGTCCCATGGATATGGTGATTAAAAAAGAACAATGGAGTTTCAATCTGATGGATCTAATGATAAAGCTGGGAAGAAAAATAAATGACCCACATGCCAAAAATGTGGGAATTTGCACCATGGGAACTGCCTCAAAGGGATGGGGAAATGCTTCACGTGTGGTAAAGACGTACACTATGCTCAAGAGTGTCGAAAAGACACGAAAAGGAAGGAGAATGTAGCTGATTAAAAGAGAGAACCACTCATGGTTCAATGCTACAACTGTAAGGAGATAGGGCACTAGGCAAACCAGTGCACTAAACCTCGAGATCTCGAGGGTAATCAACGTTAGCAACCACCAAAGCCAAAGGAACAAGGGAAGGCTTATGCCATCACTACTGCGGAGGTGGATCATGATAATGATGTCGTACAAGGTACAATTCCTATTCACTCAAGAATTGAAAAAGTCTTATTTGATTCTGGTTCAATGCATTCCTTTATATCTTACAAGTTTTCTAAAACTATAGAATCGAATCCCCTAGACCTTGATGTAGAGATATTTGTATAAACACCAAGTGGTGAAATCATCGCAACCCAAGTGTTTGACTCTTCTCCTTTTGTCATATGTGGGAAGATTCTTCCAGAAAATATCGTAATACTTCCCTTGTTGGAATTTGACGCTATAATGGGAATGGATTGGCTCTCGTTATATAGATCACATATCAACTGTCGGGAAAAGGAAATATCTTTTCATATTCAAAACCATCCCATGATCCTCTAAAAATTCAAGGAAGATCATGAATCTCCTTTGAAAAATCCTTTAATTGTGTGGGTGTTGATTCCCTATGAAGATGTATACCTCGCCCAAATGGTTGAGTCGAAGGAAAGTTCCAACCTTGAGGAAATGCCCATCGTGAGGGAATACATCGATATATTTTTCGAATAGTTACATGGAATTACTCTGGATTATGAGGTATAGTTCTCTATTGAACTCATACCCGGAGCTACTCCTATCTCGAAGTGTCCATATAGGATGGCTCCTATCGAACTGGAGGAGTTAATGAAGTAGCTACAAAAGAATTTGGACAAAGGTTTCATACGCCCTAGTGCATCACCTTGGGGTGCGCCAGTGCTCTTTGAGAAGAAAAAGGATGGAACAATGCAGCTGTGTATCGACTATCGGGAACTCAACAAGATCCCAATAAAGAAAAACTATCCTCTCCCAAGGATTGATGACTTGTTTGACCAGTTAAGAGAAGCTCAATACTTCTCAATGGTGGATCTTCGTTCTGGATATCATAAGGTAAATGTGAAGAAGGAAGATATTTAGAAGACTACCTTCCAAACAAGGTATGTGCACTATGAGCTTTTGGTGATTCCCTTAGGACTTACTAATGCCCCTACAATCTCTATGGATTTGATGAATAGAGTCTTTAGACATTACCTTGACAAATTTATGGTAGTGTTTATCGATGATATTCTCCTCTACTACAAGAGAAAGGAGGAACATGAGGAACATTTAAGACTTGTGTTGGTGACATTGAGAAAGGAGAAGTTGTACGCCAAGTTCAGAAAGTGTGACTTTTGGATGAATTAAGTCACATTCTTGGGACATGTGATCATAAGTGAGGGAATTTATATGGATCCTTCAAAGACAAAGGTGATTGCGGAATGGACCAGACCCTCTAGTGTCATGAAAATCCATAGTTTTCTAGGATTAGCTGGGTACTACCGATGTTTTTTGAGAAACTTATCACGATTTTCAAGCCCACTAACTATGTTAACAAGGAAAGGGGTAAAGTATGTCTAGATAGAAGAATGTGAGGGAAGCTTCAAGGAGCTAAAGAGAAGGCATATCATTGCACCTGTACTCACACTACCGAAAAGTGGAGAAAGTTTTGTGATATACAGTGATGCTTAAAATAAAGGATTGGGTTGTGTAATCATGAAAAATGAAAATTTTATAGCCTACGCCTCACGACAGTAGAATATAAATGAGAAGAACTACTCGAAGCATGATCTAGAGCTGGAAGCCGTGATTTTTTCCTTGAAAATCTGGCAGCACTACCATTATGGTGAGAAGTGTGACATATACACTGACCACAAGAGCCAAAAGTATATATTCACACAAAAGGAGCTCAACATGCGTCAAAGGAGATGGTCAGAGCTAATCAAGGATTATGATTGCTCTATCCACTATCATCCTGGAAAGGAAAACAAGGTTGCTGATGCTCTAAGCAGAAAATAACCTGTAACTCTATCCATGTTGCGGATTGAGAAATACCCTATCTTCATGGACATGAAAATGATGGATTTGGAAATCATAAGGGTAGGGGATACATCCTACCTTGACAAAATGATTGCTCAACCATCTATCCAATAGAAGATTAAGGAAGCACAAAGGGATGATGTGGAGATACAAAATAGGGTGAATGTAGTAAAGGAAGGGAAGCTGCAAGAGTTCCATATCGATGATGATGGTGTGATTCGGTTTGGAACGTGGCTTTGTGTGCCTTCATCACCTGGGATAAAGAAGGAGCTATTGGATAATGCACATAGATCAACATTCTATATCCATCCTTGGAGTACCATGATGTACCGTGATCTCCGAGAACACTTCTGTTGGGATAACATGAAGAAGGAGATTGCGGAATATATATCAAGGCACTTGGTATGTCAGCAAGTTAAATCTGAGTGAAAAAAGTCCAAAGGTATGATGCATCCATTTCCTATACCCATGTGGAAATGGGGAAATGTTACTATGGACTTTTTTATGGGTCTCCTGAAGATGTCAAAGGGAAATAATGCGATATGGGTTGTGGTTGACCGACTCACCAAGACTGCCCATTTTATATCTATTTGGGAAGACCTTTCTCTTGAACAACTTGCAGTGATATATGTGAAGGAAGTGGTGAGACTGCATGGTGTTCCACTCTCAATTTCCCTTGACCGTGATCCAAGGTTCACATCTAAGTTCTGAAGGAGCCTTCAACATGTTTTGAGTACTGAATTAAATTTCAGCATGGCCTATGACCCCCAAAATGATGGCTAGTCTGAAAGGACTATTCAGACGCTTGAAGATATGCTAAGATCTTGCTCTCTTGAATTAAAAGGTGTTTGGTATCATCATCTCCCATTGGTTGAGTTTTCATACAACAATAGCTTCCAATCGATTATTAAGATGGCTCCATATGAAGCTCTTTATGGGTGGCGGTGTAGAACTCCAACCTGTTGGGATGAAGTCGGAGAAAGAAAGATGCTTGGACCCGATCTTGTTCGAGATATGACAGAGAAGGTTTAAGTCATCCAGAAACACATCAAAGTTTCTCAAAGTTGGAAAAAGAGCTATGTTGACAACCGTCGAAGGGACTTGAATTTCGACGTTGGAGAAAAAGTCTTCATTCAAATATCTCCATGGAAGAGAGTCATTCGATTCGGGAAGAAAGGGAAGCTAAGCCCAAGGTATATTGGCCCCTTTGAGATCATTGACCACATAGGAGTCGTGGCCTATCATCTTGCACTTCCACTGAATATGGCTCAAGTTCATGATGTGTTTCATGTATCACTACTGAGGAAGTACATACCAGACCCCTCACATGTACTAAACTCAGAGGTGATGCAGATGAAAGATGATATCTCCTATGATGAGCAGCCGGTAAAAATTATGGGTCGGAGAGATAAGGCTCTACGCAACAAGACAACACATATTTTCAAAGTGTTTTGGAGGAACCATAAGTTTGAGGAAGCAACTTGGGAACCAGAAGAGGTAATAAAGGAGAAGTACCCTCACCTGTTTGTGTAAAGTGAAATTTTGAGGACGGAATTTCTTAAGGGGGGAAGAATCTAACGACCCAAATTTTTTCAATGGAAATTCCATTCTTATATTTGTGTCATAAATTAACATGAAATCAAAAAATAATGAACTACTAAGTGATAAGTGACCTTTAAACATAAGTTTGTCACTTCTGTGTTTGGAATTTTGAAAATCTAACATATAGGGTTGTGTTCAAGATGATTTTTGGAGTCTAATGAAACAAAAATAATTTTTGGTGAATAGTGACATACCCTTATAAATAGTAACATACCCTTATGAATAGTAATATGATCCTTATGAATAGTAAATCATCCAACATAAGATTAACAATACCTATGAATAATAAAATAAAATTTAGACATTTTAGAAAGTGACAGTTTGACCTTAGTAAATGTTTTGGTATTTTCTAAGTCATAAATAATTAATTATAAATAAATAATTAATATTTATTTCCGTAAAATGTATTCATAAATTATTGAATCAGTTTCTTATAGTTTTTAGATAATTTTATAAGACCCTACATAATTTTTGAAAGCATTATAAAATCAGTTCTAATCTTATAAATTGGATTTTAAGTAAATTATAATTTTAAATAAATATAAAATTAATAATATTTAAAAAATTATTTTTGAAAAATGGACTTCATTTTTGGATTCCACATGATGAAAAATGGTTGGGGTAAATGTTTGGGTTTTTTCTGAGATACATGAATTTTTGATGAAAAGTGAAATACCGTAATTTACAAAATAAGCTAAATAAGCTAATTATAGGGTCATGTGTGATGTTCTTCTGATGTAACCCAACTTGGTTCGGGATTAAATTATAAAATTACTATTCTTGGTCGTTCAAGATTCACTATTTCTGGTATTTTGGGGAAATAATAAACTAATGAATTTTATATTAAGGAAACCCCTCTCCCCTCCACTATAAAAGCCACCCTTCACACCCTCATTTCCTCACACCTCTCAAGCTCCAAGCCTTCTCTAAAATCTTCCCAACCACCTTACCTAGCCCCTCCCACACATCCAAGAGCTTCTGGTCTCATCAAAATACCAATCTTAGGCCCTTAAGGAGGTTCTTAAGAGAAGGATTCAAGATGTAATTTCCACCCCTCTTCTCCTTTAATTTCCTTTCAAGTTCAAGTTCATTTCTTGATCTCTCCCCACCCATCTTAATCCAAATTTTATTGTAACTCCAGTATTATAAAAATAATTTAATTTAATAATTCTAATGGTATATTATATCATCCAACCCCCTTTCCCTCTTCCTTTTATTTTTATTAAAGAGAACGTTGTTCGTGAGGTGTTAATTTATCACCTTCAAGAACGACATGCTTTCTTCTTCCATTTCTTCCATAAGATCTGGAAATGAAACCTATTTTATGGTTGAACCATAATATTATATATGTATTATGTTTTATTTGAAGTTCTGGAAATAACCTTTGGCCATATTACTAAGTGATAAGTTAAAACAAGTTCGTTGTGATCCAAAACCCGCCCAAATTGACCCAAATAACCATCATTTAATTCTTATCTAATGATTCATCCACATTGATCTAATATAATTAATTTTAAGTCCATAAAAACTTCCATAATATCATTAATTACATGTAATATAATTTCTTTATGTTTACTCATGCTCTACCCAAACTTCAATTTAAGAATACAACTGAACCAACCAAGAAAAACCATAAAAATGAACATCCCCGAACAATGTTTTTAAACTCTATAATCCATAAAAAGGAACATAATATGACATAATGAAACTATAATTAACCTTATTAATGTAAAAATGGTTCTGTATTTCTAATTAATGAATATTATTTCATTATACAGGAAATTAAAGAGAAGGAAGCATTCGGGTACAAGGTAAGGGGAAATTCTCAAACCCAACTTTCGTCCTCCGGGTTTTCCCTCTTCCACTCCATTTTTGATATGGTCACTCCTTAAAGATCATTTTTCCATCATTTTATTACCTTTTATGGGATATAAATGTTTTTTAATGAAGTTTATGTCAATCCAAATGTTTTCCGAAAGAGCACTTCTTTTAAGAACTCGCCTTTTACTTCTCATTCAAAGTTGGTGGTTCTTGTATTAAGTATGGTATTCCCCCTTTGTTTTGGGAATCCAATGTTTATGAATGTGTTATTATGAGATGAAAAAAATTTCTTTCCATGGTTTAGTTATGTTTATTATTGATATATGTTCTATGTGGAATGCATGATAAATGATAATGTTATGATGCGATGGGTGCACCCAGAATTATATAGCGCTCCAATGCATTGGGTAAAGTGATGAATCTCAGGAGTAAATGTGAAATGATGTGTGAACAAGATGCTAGCATGGTTCACAAGTATGTTTGGTAGTTAACCACTAAGACATGGTGTTTCATTTTTATGCAATGCCACAATTAAAGTCTTTTATTTATGCTCCTCTCATGTTCATGATCTTTTGCTTATGTAATGATTATGCTCACCCAATGCTATATTGTTCTTATCTATCCTCTTACTGGGATTCTAGATCACATTTTTTTATGTATGTCCTTAGGTGTCTACATGTACTAAGGAGAGTATATGTTCCAATAAGAATCTAGAGAAGAATAAATTAAATAAATGTTTATGCTTGATGTTGTATTTGTTATGTATGGTCCTAGTTTTCCCAAGACACTAAACCTTTGGATCCTCTATGTGTAATACTATTTTTTTTATCTTTGAAATGATTTAATAGTATTGTAAGACAAGTTATAGATGTTATAGTATTCACAATAGGCTGTAAAAAATCATTTAATCAAAAATTAAAAAGATCCATACCTCATATGAAAACCCAGAATCTTTAAAATTTCCCCCTTAAAGCAATTCACCCTCAAATTTCCCTCCCAAGGGTGGTAAGTATTCATTTATGAAAAAATATGTCCACTGAGCATGTATATAAGTCTCATGCTTCCAAGTCTAATCCTATAAATATTTGTGATTAAATACAATTTTTACCAGATAAACTAATTGGCCTCGGCGAACCGTTGTGCTTCTATCAATGATACGAATAATATGCTCCTGAAAGGATGAATCTACCTGTAACTCTACCACCCCAGGATACAGAACATGAGATGCGTCTGAGTGATAATGGCATAGCTAGGATACATGGAAGACATTGTGCATGCCCCAATACCTCTCAGGTAACTACAATAAATAGGATACCGAACTGACTCTCTCCAAAATCTCAAACATAGTAAAATATTGTGGTGAAATATTACTCTACTTCCTGATTTTTTTGTGTCCCAAACAAGATGAGATATTCTAAAAGAACTAATCCCTGACCACAAAATCTAGAGGTCTTATGTGGTGATCAACATAATATTTTTTTCAATACAATGAAGTATCCATCCAATTTCGGATCAACTAGACATTCTCAGAAGTATCTTTCACGAGATGTAGTCCCAGTAAAGCTTCCTCACCTTCCTCTAACCAGACAAGGGGAGATCAACATGTCTTATCATTAAAAGATTCATAAGGTTCCATTTTTATAGTTTCCCAATAGCTATTATTGTAGGAGAACTCAACCTTGGGTATATGCGTCTCCCAAGAGCCCCTAAAATCTAGGACGCATTCTTATAGCATGTCCTCAAGCACCTAAATTGTACGTTCTAACTGAACATTATTCCTATGGTGGTATTCACTGCATATAAGAACTTGTGCACCCAATTACCTCTAAAAAAATTATAAAAATGAGATGTAAACCAGAATTACCTATCTAAAATGATTATATGAGGGACCCCATGAAGTCTTACTATCTCTTAGATATACAACCTCCCAAGCTCATTCACACAGAAGGTTTCCTTGAATAGTAAGAAATGTGAAACCTTTATAAGCCTTTCCACAAGAACCCAAACAAAAATTCAACCTAAAGGTGACCCCGGTAAACTGGTCACAAAATCCATCATGACGTCATCCCATTTCCACTAAAAAATAGGTAACTTTTATAAAATTTTGGAGAGTTTTTGATGTTTTTCCTTCACCTAATGATAGGAGGAACATCCCATAACAAGACCAGATACCTCACATTTCATACCCAACCACCAGTACTCATAATGAATGTCATGGTATAAATTGGAGACACCAGAATGCACCGCCCAAACTGTGGCATGAAATTCCTACATCAGCTCCTCGCGTATGTCCAATGAAAACCATATGTGGCCATGGATACACAGGATATCATCTTGATCTATAGTAAAATTAGAATATGGGTCCTCACATTCCACACTCTCTTATAGAACTAGGCCCTCCAAATTTGATATTTGACTCATCCTCACTCTAACCAGCAGGGCAGAGGTCACAACTAAGGATGAAATAAAATTATACCACTAACTATCCTTCACATACAAGTGCATATAAGAGAATAAATCCATAATACACCACTCACTAGTTTCCTCATGAAATTATTGTATCTGATTCATTATGCTCAGTGCTTTGGACACTAAATTTCCATTCCCAGGAATGTAGAAAATATTGATGTAAAAATACTATAGGTACTCATCCCATATTCATTTCCTCAGATTCATATCATGCGGTGTAAATATATAATTTGAGTAAAACTCTGTTCATTAGTTCCATGAAAACTACTGGCATGTTCGTAAGACTGAATGACAAAAGAAAATACTCATATAGACCATACCTACAACAAAAATATGTATGAGGTATATTTGTAGGTCAATCGCGCACCTAATGATATCAATATCTCAAATTAATTTTTAAGAACCCCCAAGATTCTCAAAGATGATCAAATAGGGAATCCATCCATGGAAAGGGATACTGATTCTTAATCTCCAGCTGGTTTAATTTCTGGTAATCCACACATAGCCTAAGGGTACCATCTTCCTTTTAAAAAAAAGTACCAGTGAACCCCATTGATCAGTATTGGTTCATATAAATCTATTTTCCTCTAAATTCTCTAGCTTATTCTTGAGCTATGTAACTCCATCATATCTATCATATAAGGAGGAATATATACTAAGGTAGCTTCTAGGTGAATCTCGATGGATAAATGAACCTCTCCATTAGGTGGTAAACCAAAAAAAATTCGGGAAAAATCCCTAAAATGATCAATTGTTGGATGAAATGTGCCTGATGCAATCTCTGATCATTCAGATACAAAATATCAATATGGGCTATCATCCCACCCAGCCCATGATGCTTTGGTCATCTCATCTTACCAATACATACCATTCACCCTTGTGAGTATAAAATATTCCCTCTTGTGATTTGAAATTCACCCTATGATGATAAAAATCAACAGAGTATCGATAATCTACTAGGTAGTCCTTTTCAAGTATAACGTAAAACCCAATCATCTAAAGGAAAAAAATATTACAAAAAAATTAACACCCACCAAACTCCAGGGGGAACTCCCTAAATGTTGTACATCCTCCATACTAATCCCCAATGGAGTTTCAAGAACCATAACTCCCTTAGAAAACCGAATCAAAAGCCCAAGGCTCTCCATAATAGGTACAAAAATAAAACTATTTTATGTAACTATTTCAAAAATAGAACATACAAGAGTTAAGGAAAAAAAATATTACCTCCCACTATATGTGGTCCATAACTCTACTCCTTATATTTAGGCAATAAATAATAAATATGGATTGAATCATGACCCTGTTACACAACCTCACTACCTGGATCAAGCCTACACTGCTGTCTCAGTGAAACTGGTGTCCAGATACCTTATCTATAACCCCCACCACCTAGACCAAATCGAACAGTACTAATCCATCACCCTTCTTGATGTAGAGTTGTGAAACCCACTCTTTAACTTGGTGTTGGAACTAAACTCCTACCACTCACTACTGGAGAGAAGGTACTATAGAAACATTGAACATGGACTATATTTCAGCAAGCTCGGTAGTAGACAGGTCTCGATAACACTGATTCATTATGTGACCCATCTACCACACTAATGTTAGAAAACTGATCTACCATTACTCCCAGCCTTACTGGTACTATTCTCATAAGAAACCTCAAAAAAATGTTTTTTACTTGAAGATGATGAACCACATGGTCGAGAGACATCACTACTCTGCTTTTGACCCCTATCTTACATAAAGTTCCACTGCATAATTATCCCTCGAAATACCATCTCAGTAATAGTAATCAATCAAAACACATTGATTTGAGATTGAACAAAATGCTGGAGACTGTCCTAAAAAAACCTCTCCCATGATGCCTCATTAGTAAGGTATAGTAGTACAAAAAAACTATAGCTCTATAAATCATGCCAAATACTCCGTAACATTCATAGCTCCCTGCTCCTGATGCATGAACTCACTAACCCGCTCTACTCTTAGAGTCTCAGAAACAATTTGTCACCAAATCAAGTTTGGAAATACTACCAAACCATATCATGCAGCCATCCTGGTTCATAACACCCCCTATCTCTTTGATAATCCATATACCATATAAGTTGTGACCCAAATTCTTCTCTCAGAAGGTATATCTATATGCTCAATGTTCAACAGAGTTGTCTTGATCCATAACTCAGTATCCTGTGGACTTCAATCCTCTGAAAGCATGGAAGGATTATACTACTAGAGAACACACATCAACTTAGTCATAGACTAGGCGGGCATTAGGGTTCCCTAAAGAGTCTGCATGAGGTGGAAAAACACTAAAAAAAATGTGCCTCAACACCCATGTTAAAAAAACTATTGGTGCCTCATCTGTTATTTTTGGAGGATCCATTGGATTCCCATGGCCCCTCATCTCTGGAGCATGGCCATATCTACACAGCTGGCATATAAATGGAGGTCATCATGCTGGAATGTATCAACAACTCCAAATTCTTGACTAGGAAAAGAATGATATCAAAGTTCACAGCTAAAAGCATATCATAGGTCAAAAACATTCTATAACATGGTTGAACCCAAACAATATACTCCTAAAGTGGGGACTGGTAAATAAAACATTCACAAACATCACTAGAGTCACTAGCTAATGCCCACTCAAAATTTGGGTCCAGGTCATGTTCTATATTTACCAAATTCAACTTCCAATTGATTTCACATCCATTTCACATTTCATTTTAAATGTTTGATCCAAAAGGATCACTAAATTATGATATATAAGGGCCTATACTTCTTATGAAATGAGATATATCATCCACTTAATCCACACTATAAAATGTTTCAATCCATGTGACACATAATTAATGACTCAACGTTCCACAATTTCTTTCTCAGGGTGTCTTCTATAGCCTAATTAGGAAAAGGATTCTTAGTTTATGATACTTAATCAAATTACCAACCATAATTTTAAATCATTTCATGAAATATCTATCAAAAAAGATTAATTTTCTAGACCTGTCCAGGCTATGTCGCCATCAGTGTGTGCAATCACATCCAACCTTCCTACTGTGTCCCGGGACGGATCTCCAAGACAAGGTTGTTGGGTTCGCTGGAGCCCTCCGAGCAGGGGGCTTAATCTCAACACGGATGGGTCAGTGATCCAAGGGGAGGTGCGTGGTGGGGGAGTCGTCCATGACCAGTCAGGGTCTGTCGTAGCTGCGTTCGCTGGGTGGATCGGGAGAGGTGACACGCTCCAGGAAGAAGCGTTGTCTTTTGCTGCTGGTTTACATATGTGCATGCTCATGCGGTTTCATCTGGGTCGGGTGGAGACAGACTCCAAATTGTTGTATAACACACTGAAGGGTAAGAGAAGGATCCCGTGGGCTATTACATACATGGTTAGGAGGTGAAATTTTTTTATGGAGGCTCACATGGAGGTCTCTTATATCTGGAGGGAGGGTAATATGGTGGCTGACGTTTTTGCGTCTCTGGATACTCCTAATCGAAGTATGTTTTCCTTCACTAACTTGGGTTCCTTTCCTAGTGAGGGGTTGTATTTTTTTTCAATAATGTGATTGGTATGCATTAATTTAGACCACCATAAGGTGGTTTGTTTCTTATGGTTTCTGTTTTAGTATCAATAAAAATGGCAATTTTCTGTCCTATACATGGGTTAAATACTACTAGGATTATCTCATCACCAAATTCTAATTCCTTCATACCCCTAATATTTTCTCAAAATTATAAAGTAAACTCAAAAAGAAAAACCTCTGATACCACATTCTAACGTCCAAGTCTCAGATTTCACTGAATAGTGTGCCATTCTCGATTGTTCACATGGACTCAAGTGCATCGCCCCGAATTCCAGAGGCTGCCGACTAGCAGCAATGGCCTAGGGTGTGTCTATGGGGAGACCATTCCCTCTTATAAGAGTGTAACATAGTGGTAGAAATTATATAGATCAACAACAGATGCAAACACAATAGAACATGAGATAAACATCCAATATATATATATATATTCTAGAAGAAATATCATATACAATATGATCATGTCATGCATCTACAAAGTATCGAAAATAAGTGTACAGAAAATAGTACAATATACGTAACAAAAAACCAAAAGACCAAAAATTATTCTAGATAGTATCTCGAGCCACAACCTGGTCTTGTGATCCTCTTCTTATAAGCATGGTACAAATTCATGAATCGAATTGTGGGTGCTTTTCATAGTCCTTACCTACATCTATATAATTTTTTTTGGGTACACAAGGACGACCTGAATAGGGAGTGAGATACAATCCTAGTAGGTCTCCACCGAATGTATCTATAACAATCCTGGATATGCAATATAACAAGAAAAAGTATAGTGCAATATATATAATAGGTAATTAGTAAAAAAATGTACGGTTCCCATGGAATATATTCTACAACACATGTGATACTATATATCTCAACAAGGGTCCCTATAAAACAGGAGTCATATTCCTTTAACAAGCTAGAAACAACAACACTGAAATAACTATCATGGCCTTTACATACATACAATCATATCAAACCAACCATGTCCAAGCCATATGACTTGTGTATCAAACAATCACAACCTTTGAATGTAACCAAAAGTGTCATATCAACAATAGTTGTGACATATAATTAGAACTATCAGACCTCACTCGGCCATATCTAAGGTATAAAAGACCATCGAATCCTCATCAAGTCCCATGATCATATTTATAGAAACTCACTAATAGCACTGGTGGAGTCCAAGTATCATGTAATCATATAATTTATAATGATAGTTCAACAAGATAGATCTAAGGTATAGAAATTCCCTTATAATCCAATGGAATCATGATCCAAGGATTATACAGGTCCAAGGTATCTTCTATCTTAAATCAAGACCCATGTCTGAAACATCCATGGCATATAAATGAAATCATGATCCATGGTATACCAACCATGTCATCCGCTACCATTTCAATTCACATTTCATTCCATTCATCATCTCATAAGTATTCAAGTTTCTTGAATATACCCACTCATATAGTAATTCACATTCCAATACATTCAATGAGTTTACCCACTCATATAATAGTTCATATTCAAATACATTCAATGAGTTTACCCACTTATATAAAAATTCCATATAATCCATTTAATCAAATAAACAATATGAAATGGAGGAAAAAAATATCCTAATTAACCAATTCAATTCACTTCACTTATAATTCGGCTTCCTCAAACTAGGAACGCTCAAACACACACCCCATGGGTGGTATAATAAGAAAAATCTCAAAGTCACACCACATGGGTGACCTTTTTTAGGAGAATACCCTCTAACAAGTATCAAGGGAATTTAAGTTCATCCCTAACATGTTCGTTTTCATTTAATTCGATTAATAAATTTAATTTTAGGGTAACAACAGAAAGTTCGGTAAGCAGAACAACGACAAATATCTCTACAAATCACCAAACCACTCTATAAAATTATTTTCCACGTATCGTAGGTTCGTAGTAAAATTATCATCCAATATCAACTCCTATTTTGATTTAGATAATAATAATAATGAATAATGAATAAAGAACTAAAAATAGGGAATATTGTCTTGCACCAAAATAGATCCATTAATACAAAGAATAATGACCAATTTTGTAAAAGTAATTAATTACTCACCGATGTGGATCCACTGAGACTGAAAATGCTCGATTCCATGTTTATATTAAGGATAGGGATAAAAAACTATGATTCAACCTTTAAAGGATCTCTCAAGACCAAGAGACTATCCATCATGAGAAAAAACACAATTAGTTCTGAAGTTATAATATTTTTAATGGAATATTTTTCATTCTACCTTAAAACACTAGGTCAGACAGTTAAATCACATGGTTATCCAAATCATGTGCCAACCATGTAACCGATACTATGTTAAGGGTGGAATATGCTCAATCACTGTGAATGGTTTGACTAACCATGCACAAACTGTGCAAAATCCATTTCTCAAAAACTATAGGTTATCCCACATGGGTGTGCACGTCAATCTACATGGTTCCGTCAAACCATGTGGCATGTAGCACCCCACACATTATCCTCTCATGGCTAGTAGTAACCATGCAACTTGCATTGCACAGATATAATTTTATGTCAACCCCATTAGACATACACATAAAATTATTCAAGGATAAAGTACTAAAAATAGAATATGATTCTAAGTATATATCAATAGTTCGGTTTTAATTAGTGGAAAGATGTTTGATGTACTCTATGGTATGTAAAAGTCTATACATTACATTTTAAGTGGGATTTTTCAGTTTGTTAATGTCTAATTAAGAAAGAGAA
Source organism: Viscum album (assembly GCA_963277665.1). Lineage (NCBI taxonomy): Eukaryota > Viridiplantae > Streptophyta > Magnoliopsida > Santalales > Viscaceae > Viscum > Viscum album. The sequence continues at coordinate 1,534,597,567 of OY728128.1, read as the reverse complement.
CACTAAGAAGTTATAAATTGGATTATTTGATATCTCAAAGGATTATAAGATATAGCTATGTGATTCAAAATGAATGATTCATTTCAGGGATGTGTGGATGAATATTTTAGAGGAGATACGGTCACAAAATATATTACAACATGATTTGTGTTTTCATTAAGAGGTACAATAATAAGCCAGATGTGGGAGTTTCAAATAATTATATCACTATCCAAATTTTAATCATAAAATTTCTCCATTACAAAATTAGGGAAATAAGTTATATGATTTAAGTGTTTATTAGAGTATCTCAAATTAATTAAGAGAAGTAGAGTTTTATTCTATGATAATTAGAGTTCAGTTCATTTCAGAAAAATAACATTGACCTAAAATATACTTTCATCCAAAAGATAATGGAAGATATAATTATGGCACTACAGAACATAGGAAGAAGTTAGAATCTAGCAGGCATGTTCAATAAGGTTTTAGTCTAGTAAAATATGAGGAAATATTGTACCAAATTGATACTAGGGTCACTAGAAGGTGATAGAGACATTGATATTTTTTCATCCAAAGTAGTGATGATCAAAATTTTCTATGTTTTGATGGTTCCCATGTTTCTCCTTGGGAAATGTGATGTCTCATCGAAGTTATGATTCAGAAATCTGGAAGTAGAAATTATAGAACATATTGTATCAGTTTGTTGGAGACTCATGTTATTAGAAGTCTAGCTACGGCAATGGTCCAGGTTTTATGTTCTCCAATCGGGTGTGTATATGGTCATCATCCATAATATGGATGAGCATAAGATATGAAATATGTAAGTTTTTATGTTGGATTACAAATGGTTTTCCCTATATGTTATAAGACAAAGGAATTACATAAGGTATTATAGAACTATATTTAAGAGTAAATTTCTCAGTTCACCAAAAGTTTGTTGACATGGAAGAGGCCCTTATTGGCAATCAGAGGTGGCTAAGGAAAATGATTCCCCCCTAACAGTTTTGAAAGATGGTGGAACTGGTTGAGTGGTTAGACCCCACTATTTATGTGGGGTGGGGTCATATGTAAACATGTTTATGATTAGTGATATAATAGGATGATTCCTCAATATTGATCAGAATATTGTAACATCAATGAAATGAAAGGAATTTTTAGTGTTTTTCTATGGATATAGGACCAACGTTCGAACCATGTAAATAATTTTATGTCAATTTATTAATTTTTTTTATCAAATACCTTTTATGTGATTTTCGTTTGTATGAGTGTGAAAAAACTTTCATTCCAATATGATGATCAAGGGTGATCCTTGTCTTCCTAAGTTCCAATACCATGGTGCGGGGGGTTATTTCGGTCTAGAGAGTCTCTAGATATTTTTTCCACAGTTAAATCTTCTAGTGTCTTAACTTTTAGAGATCAATATGTCAAATCTCGATAGTCCCTAATAGTGGTTGACCCTAAATTATGATTCATATGGCTTAATAAAGCATAATTGAATGGTTTACATTTACTCCATTAATAGTGATGAGTTACCTCTAGGTAATGGGTTATGTTGGGATGTGTGTCGTTAATTAAATTTGGATTGTTAGAGTGGTAACTTCATTATTTTGGAAAAATTACTAGAAAGGGTTTTCATATGGATTTTATCCATGACTACCGACCTAGATATGTTAGGTTGAAGTGATGTGTAACCATTTTTCTTATGTTTTTGGGCTATGTTTAAGAATGGGTTGATGCATCATTTCATTTTCACCCTTGATGAAGTGTAGTGTTTGGATCTTATCTAGAGTATTCTTGTATGTAGGAAGATTTTTTATATCATAAATGATTTATAAATAAAGATAATGTTCCTTTATTTCAGTTGTTTCTTTTTTTCTTAATCATGGGTGGTCATGAGAGTAGGTAAGTGTTGAACTATTGAGAGAGGGTGATCCCTTCTCTCACATATGTTCTTTTCATGGGTTATATGGATAGTGGTATATGGTAGTGTGGGAAAAAGTGGAAATGGATTTATATTTTAAACTTAAGTTTTTAAAACTATTTTATTTTGAATTTAAAGTGAGTATTCAACTTATTTTCTATTTTATGATTTTATTCTGATATGATATTGTTTACCTAACTTGATCATTTGTTTATGATTTCTTTTATCATGCATAACTATTATTTATTTTATGATTTACAAGAGATAGATAATTATTAATAAAGGTATTGAGCTTATTTTTTATTATTTACACACTATATATATATATATATTATAATACACGTTCTGCATTAGTGTTTTAAATGGAGATGTAAATATTGGTTTTTATTATACATGTTGGATATATATTCTACCATATTATTTTGAGAAAGCAAAGGGAATATTTATTGTTAAATATTATTTGCAGGTCCTTCCATTATGATAGAAATGTCATTGATGATGGTTCCCTTGTAAAATATAGGATAGGTGTTTAGATACCTTGAATCTATATGGGAAGAACTCATGATGCTTTTACTCTACTCACTTTTCACTTTCCCTATGGAAAAGTATTAAATTTTACCTAATGTAGTATATACTTTTTTGATTCTCAAGGTATGGGATTAAAGTTACCCTTACACTTTCTCAACATCAACCTTGGATTCTATGCTATTCTAAAATCATGTATAGTGACCCCTGAGCATGGATCAAAGTAAGTATAATGGTTTCTCCCTGATTCAACAAGAACACATGAAACTAATTAAAAACATTTATAGTTTACCACTCTATAGAAATAATATGAAAACAATTATTATTATTTTATATTGAGTGATTGTATATCTATTTTATATTGATATTTAATACCATATATTTTCATTCATGCACTCATATATATAATTTAATATGTTAAATACACCATTGGTGGTGGAAACCTATGTCCTATACTCACTCAACACATATACACATTTATGAATATGAAACTTCACTTTTGGAATCTTAGTTACAAGAAAGTATGTGAGGATAATTTCATAGATGTTTGTGGGATTAGTATATTTTTAGATTAGAAGGGGAATAAGTATTTAGGGGATAGAGTGTTAATGGACATCATTGGTGAGAGGAGTTCTATGTTTTTTTACCTCTTTTATAATTTTTGTGTTTTTAGTCCACTATTTATATTATTTCTTTCATTTATATATGGTATGAATCTACTTTGGTACTATTGAGATGTTTTTATTTATATACATATAAATAGTCTATTAATATTATATAAAAAACATATATTTTTTGATGCACATGTTTTCATTTTTTGGTAAACATCTAATATATGGATGGTTCATGTCAGTTTTTGAGAAGAATCTAGAAATGGCCTAGTTTATCACTTCGAGAGCATAAATTATTCCCCACATATAGCTTTCGAGAATCAATTCTAGTCACCAACCCATAGTAATTTGGGAACATGGTTGGGGTGAGTGCCAGTATATAGCTGGTTGATAGAAGATCCGAGTCAGGTTGCCGTAAGTGACATTAGAGCAGTGTTTTTGGTTTTATGGGATTTTTATAGACAAGATATAGTGTTTAATTAGATTTAAAAGTTACCCATAAAAGTATTGTTTAATATATTTATGGTGTAATCTCATGTTACAAGGTATTTATGTGACATAAACCATAGGAATGCGTGATATTTTTTAAGATTCTCAAGTATGACATAATATAACTCAATAAGAGTTATATAGAACAATAAAAAGTAAATTTTCCATTTTTTTCATACATAAATCACAAAATGTAGGTTCATATGATATAATCATGCTTGTTTGTAATAGATAAATTGTAACACCCCGACCCCAGTTACCCAGAGTCGCTGCATTATTACATAACATTGGCATGATCACAAGAAAGATCAAATCTTGAAAGACCGATTGGTTTAGTAGACTTGGAAACACTTGATATATTCATAATGTTTTACATTACATCATGAAGTGAAAAACTAATACAACAACATATTTTCTCCATAGCACACACTATTATCCCCTCATTATATCCATGCAGGTCATTCATAATTTACTTCTTCACATCCTGGAAAAAATAAAACAAAGAAAAGGGGTGAGCTCAAATGCCCAGTAAGGATATCAATATAGCAGAATCTTTCATAAATAAGAATAAACATTTAAGGCAGTGAATAACTTAAAAAAATCCTTTTAAACATGAACTTCAACATAGTATGAAAAAATAAAATGAAATAATGCCATTTACTTATTCACATGGATATTCTACTAATCGAGTAATCACATGCAATATCAATAACCACTTTCATAATGATGGAATGCATAATGCTAGACTTTCATAACCACATAGCCAAGGCCTCGTGCCAAGACTACAAATAATATTTTGTCAAGGCCTTGTGCCAAGACACTAGTTTGTCTCATGAGACCTACCGATGCATCGAGGAGCTATAGCGGGCTCCAACTGTCACATATTAAGTCCAATGCATTCCCATATGAAAAGGTTTAAACATAACATAAAAATTCGTATTAAAACTTGCATTCGAAATGTAAATACTCATCCATAAACCATGAATGGTATAAAAATAACACATCCATAGTCAAAAAAATCACAAAACCTTCAATACAATATAGAAGTTTTGTTTCATAATAAATCAACTTCAAATATGCATAAAATCCGTCAAAGGATGTTAACATAGATGAAATAAAAACTCTTTTTAGAGAAATACCTATTTCTATTTTGAAGTCATTTAAGAGTCATATATTTATAAAATAAAACATTTTCTTTGAAAATATTCTTATAATCTTCTAAGGGAAGCCTCAAAGATTTTATAACGGCGGAAAATAGCAGCACCCTCCGTATAAGTTAAAAAAACATTCTTACCTTAATTTTGTCGAAAAGGTTAAAAAGAACCTTGTTTGGAAAAAGATGGAATGATTACTTTATAAACCTCTTATAAAAAGTCAAAAAGGGTATAAATGACTTTAACCCATATTCTAGTAAATAGTAAAAATGTTTTGAAATTCATTTTTAAGAAACATGGATGTGGATGATAAAGATATCCCAATAGATTATTACGTATAAACAATCTCGGATAATGAAGAGATTGCGTAATAAACCCTTACCTTGTACTTTTCCTTGGTTGGGGTAGGTTAAAATCCTGTATAATTGTGAAATAATTGTTATTAAATTATACAAGAATATGATATCATATATTATCTTTTAACATTGATTTGTTAATAATATTGTAGTATTATCGTTGTTTCGGGTGTTATCTTACTCGTTTTCTTTTATAGGTTTTGTTATGTAAGCCATGTTTTCCATGGATAGGTTGTATCTTATTCATATCCAGAATGATATCAAGTCCTTATATACTATTATTTATCATCAAATGAGAACTATACTTGAATGGATACAATGGAGAACGAATCTTATCGCGTTCGTGGAGATGTTAGTCCGTACGTACGCACGAGCGACAATATCATTCTTTTGATATTAAAATAATATATAATTGGATGGTATAACATATATACAGAATCATTATCATGTTATAATTATTATTTACATGAGTTACGCATCATTATTATACCCATCCAAATAATAATTTATTGAATAACAATTACACCACGATGTGGAGACGGTAACCGTACGTATGCACGTATGGTGACATGTTATTCAAAGGGCGGATAGAATACTGAATATGGTTGTACCATATTTATAATAACATCACAATATAAATATGATACTGGAGTTATTATTTTAGAATGGTAATAACAAAGAAGGAAGAAGTGGAAGAAGAAAAGAACATAGAAAGGGTGGTGAAATCATTACCTCTTCTTCGGGTTCTTCTTTTTGATTTGATCAAAAGGGCTCTTAGGATGGCTTTATGACTAAGTTAAGGCCTCTAGGATAAAGTGAGGAATGTTTAGAGAGTATTTGGGCAATGTTTTGAAGATCCAAAAGGCTTTTAAGGTGTGAGTTAATGAGAAGGGAGAGTGCCCTTTTATAAGAGGGGTGAGGGGCACCTTCGAAAAAGCTAGAAATATTATTTTATAATAAATTCATATTCGGTTTCTAATGGCTCCAAAGTGGATTTTTTAAAGGTAAGGTTATGATAGGTCGAAAAAAACTCAACAAAAAGAATTTAGACATGTTTTAGTTACTATATTAACCTTATAAATAAGTATTATCTCTTAGTTAATTAGTTTCACTTTTTCAATATCTCTTTGAAATTTTATATTATATGGTTAATAAAATTACTATATACATCCAAGCGACCACCAAGTGGTCCATTAATGATATAACTATCATGATATAAGTCTCTTGGCCGATCCTTAGATTTTTAGTAATTTAATATCAATTAATAATATAATATTTATTTTAAAAAACTCTTTTATGTCAATTTTGACACAATTCAATAATTGATTTTTTTAAAAATCATAACAAAATTATTACTTTGAAAAAAGTAAATTAAATCACTCCTAATATGTCATATTATTATATAAAATTAGTGTAATTCATTAAAAGTCTCAAATTATATTTATTTAGGTATTTATAATATCAATTATTTTAATTTTTTACTATTATGGTAATTCCTGCATCATCATTGTGTCATAAATAAATTAAATTATTTTACATATAAAAATTATGAATAAAATATCATTATGTTGGAAATATTTTTTATCTTTCTAATTAATATTTATAATCGAATTTATCTTATGTATAACCCTATATTAAAAATTTATTAATAAATAAACTTTGATTTTTACACTTTTAACTCTTCTTTGAATTAAATAATAATAAATGTCCTAATCTAATCCAAGTGGACCTAAATGATAATATTTTATTCCTAAGGTTGTTTTTGGTCGAGATAAACTTTTCCAATAGAATTAGGAAATGTGTTAGGGTAATATTAATATCATTTTTACCCTTAATTACCCTATTTACTTTTAACTGTGGTAAATAAAAGTAAAAAGTTACTATTCAGAAAAAATTATTTAATATCATTGAACCACATTTTACTCCTTGATATTAACCGTGTCTCTTGGATTTTCAAAATTCCAATCATAGAAGCAGTAAAATTAAGTTTTATGAAAAATTCAGTTTTTTAACTACCACTTAGTAGTTTCACTATTCATCAAAAATTGAAGTTTTTCATAACAATGCCAAAATTCCACCCTAAGCTATAATTGTTATTCCAAATTCAAAAATTATGTCTATTTTAAAAAATTCCAAACATAAAATTTGCATTAATTAATTTTATAATTAATTCCCACTGTCACAACAAATAGCGTGTTTTTAAGAAACAATATATATCAAAAGATTGACAATTGTTTATGTCCAATTTCAAAGTGAAATTAATTATAATCAACACCATTGGATAAAATGGTAAAAATATTTTATAATTATACTTTAAAACCCCTATTTAATATAATTTATCACTATAAATTATTTTGATTAAAAAAGTGGTTTTTAAGTATTTTTCACTATTCATAAAAATTGGATGTTCTCAGAAAAATACCAAAAATTCAACGTAGGATAATTTTGATATTATGAATAAAAAAATGAAGTCCATTTTGAAATATAAAATATATATAATTTCAAAAGTTAGTTATTACTATTCATAACGACTAGTTTGATCGGTTGTGGTGTGTGTTAGAACTCGATGTTGCGTACAACACACACTATTACATTATTCAAAGGAAAACGTACCGTAGAAGCTTGGGGTGTTACATTCTCCCCTCCTTCAAATAATTTAATCCTCGAAATTTCTAGAATACTACCGCATGAGAAGACTTGGTTGTTTCTTCATCATAAGTTCCTCGGGTTCCCACGTTGCCTCTTCCATCTTATAGTTTCTCCACAAAACTTTTACCAGACACCTCGTCTGGTTTCTCAGAACTTGTTCTCTCGTATCAAGAATATTGATAGGATCTTCGCAATAAGACAGATCGGTTTCCAGCTCTAATTCCTCGTAGTTGAGTACATGCCTTGGGTCAGGCATGTATTTACTCCATAGAGATATGTGGAACACATCGTGAACTTTGGAGAGACTTGGCGACATTGCCAATCGGTAAGCTACAACCCCAATTCGTTCTAGAATTTCGAAAGGTCCGATGTACCTGGGACTCAATTTACCTTTCTTAACAAAACGTATGACTCCCTTCCATGGAGATACCTTCAGGAAAACATGATCACCGACTAGAAAATCCAAATCCTTCCTTCGATTATCGGCATAGCTCTTCTTCCTACTTTGAGCTTCTTTGATGTGATTTTGGATTAGCATCACCTTTTCCATCATTTCCTCCACATGTTCTTGGCCAACAAGTTTTCTTTCACCAAGGTCATCCCAACAGGTTGGTGTACGACATCTCTTTCCGTATAAGGCTTCATATGGTGTCATCGGAATACTCGAATGGAAGCTATTGTTATAGGAAAATTCTACCAGAGGTAAATGTTGATCCCACATACCCTGAAAGTAAAGTGAGCATGATCTCAACATTTCTTCTAAGGTTTGAATAGTTCATTTTGATTGTCCATCTGTTTGAGGGTGGTAGGCAGTGCTCAAATGAAGTTCAGTATACAAGGATTTCTGATGAATTTTCCAGAATCTTGAAGTAAAACGGGGATCACGATCAGAAACAATCGATACGGGTACTCCATGAAGTCTCACAACTTCATAAATATATATTCTTGCTAGACATTCCAGTGGTAGATCTTCTCTTATAGCAAGAAAATGTGCAGACTTGGTAAGACGATCAACAATGACACATATTGAATCATTCCTTCTAGGAGTCTTTGGTGGCCCCATGACAAATCCATCGTAATATTGTCCCATTTCCACTCCGATATGGGAAGAGGTTCCAATACTCCACCAGGTTATTGCCTTCCAGCTTTCACATGTTGACAAACCGTACATCTGAACACAAAATTAGCAATCACCATCTTCATATTGTCCCACAAAAAATGTTCCTTCAAATATCTATACATTTTGGTGCTCCCATGTTGTATAGAGAAATTGGAACTATGAGCATCATCCAACAATTCCCTTTTTAGATCAGGTATATCAGGAACACAAAGCCTCTTACCGAATTTCAAAATTCCTTCTTCATACACAAAATCTCTCAATCTCCCATCATTCACAGCTTTAATCTTATTTTGAAATTCTTCATCATCGGTCTGTGAACTCTTAATCCTTTCTAGTAAATATTGTTTGGAAACCATTTGAATAAGCATTGATGTTTTACCTTCCCTGGTTATTCCCATGTCCATCTTCACTAGATCCATGAAAATTGGAACCCTTTCAATTCTCATATTGTTAAAAACTCCATGATCTTTTATGCTCAAAGCATCTTCCACCTCTTTTGATTTCCCCGATTGGTAGCGTATCGTACAATAATAATCCTTGAGTAGTTCAAGACATCTCCCTTGCCTCATGTTGAGTTCTTTTTGTGAGAATATATACTTCAAACTCTTGCAATCAGTATAAATCTCAAATTTTTCACCATAGAGGTATTGCCTCCATATCTTCAAAGAAAAGATCACAGATGCTAACTCAAGATCATGAGTAGGATAGTTTTTCTCATGAATTTTCAACTGTCGTGATGGATAGACAATAAACCTTTCATTCTGCATAAGGACAAAAACAAGTCCTTTATTCGATGCATTACTATAAATAACGAACCCATCATTCCCCGATGGTAGAGTCAATATAGGAGCATTGACTAATCTTATCTTCAGTTCTTCAAAACATTTTTCACACTATTTTTTCCAAACAAATTTAACCCCTTTACGGGTGAGCTTTGTTAATGGGTTTGCCAATCGGACAAAATTCTGGACGAAATGTCTATAATAACCTGCCAAACCAATAAAACTGCATACCTCAGTTATACTCATAGGTGCTGGCCATTCTTGTATTGCATTAGTCTTAGAAGGATCAAAAGATATTCTATCTTTAGAGACAATATGGCCAGGAAAAGAAATCTCATGAAGCCAGAATTCAAACCTGCTAAACTTCCCATATAATTCATGTTTTCTCAGAGTCTTCTGGATAATGCGCAAGTGAATTTCAAGATCCTCGTATCTTTTAGAGTATACCAAGATATCATCAATAAATACAAACACAAATTCATCTAGATATTCCTTGAAAACTCTATTCATTAGATCAATGAATACAGAGGGTGCATTAGTCAATTCAAAGGGCATTACAGTGAACTCGTAATGCCCATACCTGGTTCGAAATCCTGTCTACGGAATGTATTCATTCTTTACACACAACTGATGGTATCCAGATCGAAGGTCAATATTTGAAAAGTACTGAGATCCATGAAGTTGGTCAAATAAATCATCAATGTGAGGTAGGGGATACTTGTTCTTTATTGTTATGGCATTAATCTCCCTATAGTCGATACATAACCTCATAGATCCATCTTTTTTTTAACTAAAAGAATAGGGGCTCCCCATGGAGAAACACTAGGGTGAATAAATCCCTTATTACTCAATTCCCCTAGTTGTTTCCATAGTTCAACTAATTCTACAGTGGACATTCTTTATGGGGTCTTCGATATAGGGCTTGATCCAGGAATTAAATCAATGGAAAACTCAACTTCTCGTTCTGGAGGATGTCCAGGTAAATCTTTCGGAAACACATCTACATATTCTTTCACAACAGGTAAATCCTCTATTTGATCATTCCTTTCCTCAGACACAGTAATTTCATTCTCTTCCTCCCCAATAGTTGAATTTAGTTGTGCTACTGGGGGTGGATCTAGATAAGAATTAGGTGATGACGATTCTGCTCTAAAGATAAGGTGTTCATTATCATCATCATCAAGAATCGTAACCTCTTTCTTCTTACAATAAATATTTGCATAATAGTCCGAAATCCAGTCCGTACTAAGGATTATATCAAACTCAATTATATGTATGACGATGAGATCAGCAGATAAAGGACATTTATGTGCTCTAATGGGGACTGATTCACAAAACTTTGTTGCAATGATACTTCCTTTAGGAGTTTTAACTGACAACTCCCTTGTTAAATCAAATTCTAAATATCTAATTTTCTTAGAAAACTGGGACGATATGAAATAATGAAATGATACAGAATCAAATAATGCATTTTCTAAACTTGAGGAAACCATTAAATTACCTACCACCACGTCTTTTGGAGCTTCTACCTCAGCAGTAGTGATATCATAAGCTTGTCCTTGATCCCTTGGACTTTTTTGAGGTAAGTTCCCCTGAAGATTAGGATATTCATTTTAATAATTTCCCATCTCCATGCAATTGTATCATTGAACATTGGTAGCTTCCTTCTTCCCTTTGCATTCACGAGCTTGGTGGCCTTTTTCACCACACTTGTAACAGACACCCATTCCCTTCAAGCAAGTACCGGGGTGTTTCTTCCCACATTTACCACAAGATGGATATTCAACCTTTCCCTTCTTCCCCTTATTTCCGTTCCACGATTTATCAGTAGATCTCTTCTTATCTTTCTTTGCTTTAAAGTCATAAGACTTAGAGAATTTCTTTTCTGTTTTGATAGCACATGAGACAATGTCTTCGTACGATGAGAATGATTGTGAGACTAATTCTAAATGGAGAAATGGTTTTAACCCATCAAAGAAACAATCAATCTTACTTCTTGGGTTATTTATATAATCTCCATCATAGCTTTCTAACCTTGTAAAGTTAGCCTCATACTTTGAAATAATCTCGTCCTCCTTTTGTCTCAGACTCAGAAATTGCCTTTCCATATCTGCTCGATGGTCACGAGGAAAGTATTTTTCTATAAATAGATCTTTGAACTCCCTCCATTCCATATTTGATACTTCATCATCTTCATTCGTGTTTTGAATCAATGACCACCATTGATCAGCATCTCCAGTGAGGCGGTAAACTGCCATGATAACATTTTCCCTTTCACTACTCCCCAAAGCCTGAAATATTTTCTCTAGAGAATTTATCCATTGATCAGATACTAAGGGATTTGTATTCCCATTGAACGTTGGTGGTTTTTGCCTCATAATGTGATCTAACACTGATCCTCTATGCTACAGATCAGGGTTCTCTATATGGGTAAGGTAATTATTCATAACCTGAGTGAGTTGTCCCAGTATGGTGATTAGATGATCGGCACCAGTTGCATCACCAGCTCCACTATAATTATCTTGAGCAGGAGGGAAATCCCTACATGGAGTGTGTGCATTGATATGGTTTGCATTTCTTCCACTAGGAGCCATTTCTAAACAATGGCATGAACTAGATCATTTTATAAATCAAAATACATAATCCCATACTTCTAAAAAAATTAACATAAATTGAACTATTTATGGATATAATACATAATCATAAAAAATGTTTTCATTAAGGAAGTATATACTCATAAACCTTTCATAATTATTTGTAATGAAAATGAGAGTTATCCTAAGCATATCCCGAGGGAGTGTCATTACCAAGAGTGCAGCAAGGCCTGTTGTCGTGCACCAGTTCCCGTTCGAGTCTAGCTCAAAGCAGTGTTTTCGGGATTTACCCCTAGGTACATCTATGCCATATCCACCTCTACCTACTCGTATCTAGACAGAGATGTATTTCTCAGAAAAATCACAAAATCTCTACAATACCAAAATTCTAGGATGTTCTTCTATACTAATCCTCAAAGTCTATCCTAGGTCTATGTTCTATAATCAGAGATTATCTAAATCTAGCATCCATGGTTTGTACTAAACTTGCTCTGATACCAACTGTAAATCCCAGACCCCAGTTACCCAGAGTCGGTGCATTATTACATAACATTGGCATGATCACAAGAAAGATCAAATCTCGAATGACCGATTGGTTTAGTATCCTTGGTAACACTAGATATATTCATAAAGTTTTACATTACATCATGATGTGAAAAACTACTACAACAAAATATTGTCTCTATAGTCCACACTATTATCCCCTCATAATATCCTTACAAGTCATTCATACTTCTTCACATCCTGGGAAAAATAAAACATAGAAAAGTGGTGAGCTCAAATGCCCAGTAATGATAACAATATAGAAGAAACTTTCATAAATAAGAATAAACATTTAAGGTAGTGTATAACTAAAACAAAATCCATTTAATCTTGAACTTCAACATAGTATGGCAAGATAAAATGAAATAACGCCATTTACTTATTCACATGGATATTCTACTAATCTAATAATCACATGAAATATCAATAACCACTTTCATAATGATGGAATGCATAATGACAGATTATCATAACCACATAGCCAAGGCCTCGTGCCAAGACTACAAATAAGATTTTGTCAAGGCCTTGTTCCAAGACACTAGTTTTTCTCATGAGACCTATTGATTCATCTAGGAGCTATAATGTGCTCCACCCATCACATATTAAGTCCAATGCATTCCCATATGAAAAGGTTTAAACATAACATAAACATTCGTATTAAAACTAGCATACGAAATGTAAATACTTCATACATAAACCATGAATGGTATAAAAATAACACATCCATAGTCAAACATATCACAAAAGCTTGAATACAATATAGAAGTTTTGTTTCATAATAAATCAACTTCAAATAAGCGTAAAATCCATTAAAGGATGTTGACATAGATGAAATCAATACTGTTTTTAGAGAAATATATATTTCAATTTTGAAATCATTTAAGAGTCATATATTTATAAAATAAAACCGTTTCTTTGAAAATATTCCTATAATCTTGTAAGGGAAGCTTCAACGATTTTACAACGGCGGAAAATAGCCACACCTGCCGTATAAGTTAAAAAAATACTCTTACCTTAATTTTGTCGAAACGGTTAAAAAGAACCTTGTTTGGAAAATGAAGGAAATATTCCTTTATAAACCTCTTATAAAAAGTCAAACAAGGGTATAAATGACTTTAACCTATATTCTAGTAAATAGTAAAAATGTTTTGAAATTCATTTTTAAGAAACATGGATGTGGATGATAAAGAGATCCTAGTAGATTATTACGTATAAACAACCTCGGATAATGAAGAGATAGAGAAATAAACCCTTACCTTGTAATTTTACTTGGTTGGGGTAGGTTAACCTCCTGTATAATGTTGAAATAATTGTTATTAAATTATACAAGAATATGAAATCATATATGATCTTTAAACATTGATTTGTTAATAATATCTTAGTATTATCATTGTTTCGGGTGTTATCTTACTCATTTTCTTTTATATGTTTTGTAACGTAAGACATGTTTTTCATGGAACGATTGTATCTTATTCATATCCAGAATGATATCAAGTTCTTAGATACTATTATTAATCATCAAATGAGAATTATACTTGAATGGATACAATGGATAATGAATCTTTTCGCGTTCGTGGAGACGGTAGTCCGTACGTACGCACGAGTGACAATATCATTATTTTGATATTAAAATAATATATAATTGGATGGTATAACATATATACAGAATCATTATCATGTTATATTTATTATTTACATGAGTTACACATCATTATTATACCCATCCAAATAATAATTTATTGAATAACAATTACACCACAACGTGGAGACGGTAAGCCGTACGTACGCATGTATGGTGACAAGTTATTTAATGGATGGATATAATACTGAATATGGTTGTACCATATTTATAATAACATAAAATTATATATAAGATACTGGAGTTATTATTTTAGAATGGTAATAACAATGAAGGAAGATGTGGAAGAAGAAAGGAACTTGGAAAAGGGTGGTGAAATCATTACCTCTTCTTCGGGTTCTTCCTTTTGATTTGATCAAAAGGGCTCTTAGGTTGGATTTATGACTAAAGGAATGCCTATAGGATTAAGTGAGGGATGTTGAGAGAGTATTTGGGTAGAGTTTGGCCGATCCAAAAGGCTTTGATGGTGTGAGTTAATGAGATGTGAGAGTGCCCTTTTATAAGAGGGGTGAGGGGCACCTTTGGAAAAGCTAGAAATATTATTTTATAATAAATTTATATTCTGTTTCTAATGGCACCATAGTGTATTATTTATAGGTTAAGGTGGGTATTGGTATAAAACCACTCAACCAATATAATTTAGACAGTTTTGAATTACTATACTAACCTTATCATTATGTATTAACTCTTAGTTAATTAGTTTCACTTTTATAATGTCTCTTTGTATTTTTATATTTTATGGTTAATAAACATAATATATACATACAAGAGACCCAAATGTGGTCCATTAATGATACACCTATCATTATATAAGTCTCTTGGCCGAACCATATATTTTTAGGAATTTAATATCAATTAATAATATAATATTTGTTTTAAAAAAACTCTTTTATGTAAATTTTGACACTATTCAATAATTGATTTTTGTAAAAATGATAAAAGAATTATTACTTCTAAAACATTCAATTGAATCAATCCGAATATGTCATATTATCCTAAAAAATTAGTGTAATTCATTAAAAGTCTCAAATTATGTTTATTTGGGGATTTATAATATCAATTATTTTAATTTTTTACTATTATGGTAATTTTTTCATCATCATTGTGTCATAAATAAATTAAATTATTTAATATCTAAAAATTATAAATAAAACATAATTATGTATTAAATCTTCTTATATTTCTAATGAATATTTACAATCTAATTTATCTTATGTATAACCCTATATTAAATTTTTTTAGTAAATAAACTTTTATTTTAACTCTTTTAACTCTTCTTTGAATTAAATAATAATAAATGTCCTAATCTAATCCAAGTGGACCTAAATGATAATATTTGATTCCTATGTTTGGTTTTGGTAGAGATACACTTTTCCAATAGAATTAGGACATGTGTTAGGGTAATATTAATATCATTTTTACCCTTAATTACCCTATTTACTTTTAACTGTGGTAAATAAAAGTAAAAAGTTATTATTCACCAACAATTATTTTCATCTCATTGAACAACATTTTACTCCTTGGTATTAACCGTGTCTCTCGGATTTTTGAAATTCCAATCACAGAAGCGGTAAAATTATGTTTTATGAAAAATTCAGTTTTTTATCTACCACTTAGTAGTTTCACTATTCATCAAAAATTGATGTTTTTCAGAACAATGCAAAAATTTTACCCTAAGGTATAATTAATATTCCGAATTAAAAAATGATGTCTATTTTAAAAAATTCCAAACATAAAGGTTGCATTAATTTATTTTATAATTAATTCCCTCTTTCACAACAAATAGCGTGTTTTTATGAAACAATATATATCAAAAGATTGACAATTGTTTATGTCCAATTTCAAAGTGAAATTAATTATAATGAACACCATTGGATAAAATGGTAAAAATATATTCTAATTATACTTTAAAACCACTAAATAGTATAATTTATCAATATAAATTATTTTGATTAAAAAAGTTGTTTTTAAGTATTTTTCACTATTCATAAAAATTGGAAGTTCTCAGAAAAATTCCAAAAATTCAACTTTGGATAATTTAGATATTATGAATCCAAAAATGAAGTCCATGATGAAATATAATATATATATAATTTCATAAAGTATGTATTACTATTCATAACGTCTAGTTTGATCTGTTGTGGTGTGTGTTAGAACTCGATGTTGCGTACAACACACACTATTAAATTATTCAAAGGGAAACGTACCGTAGAATCTTGGGGTGTTACATAAATTATATTTTTAAATTTTTTTAGTAAAAATATTAATAAATTATTTTGATAAAATAACATTAAAATTAGGGTTTTTTGTTTAATTAATAAAAATAAATTAATTAGTGTTTTCATAAATAATTACTTAACTAAACCTGGAACTGGTTCAAATGTTTTGGAACTATTTAAATTTTTTTAATGAATGAAAAAAATCAATGGGTTTGGGTTATTTAAAACATAAAAAATTATTTAGAAGTATTGAAATGATTTTTGAAGAAGTGTGTTGTATTTTTCATCCATATGTACAGAAATTGGGGGATAAAGAAGAGCCTAATGGATAAAGAGTTTGAAGGATTGAAATATAATTTGTAGGGTTAGTGGAACAGATGTATGTTGTTTTTTTCTATTGTGTATGTTTATGATGGATATTCATTCAAGATGGAAATAAAAAATGACCAAGAAAAGAAGTAACTAATTAGATTTTTGATAAAAGAAGTTCATAGAATCAACTACTATAATAAATAATGATTATTGAGGTGGAAATAATTATATTCAATGACATGTGTTGATGATAAAACTAACTTTCATATGATAATTACTATGTTTAAAGAGATGCATATTAAAAATCTTGATGATTTTTTATTTTATAAGCACCAAAGTTGTATAAAAGATTAACTAACCATCCCTATGTCATAATTCATGAGGATACTATATATATTAATTAATATACATGTATGATGGTTAAAGAATTCTGAGATTTATTTTTTCATTTATGAGAGAGTATAAATACATTGAAATACTCAAGAATAGTATTTATATGCTGCAATTTGCTTTGGGAATTATGATGAAGATATTTTTTAGGGTTTAACATAGTTCTAAAGAAGATTATGTTGTTTTTAGTTGAATTAGAGTAATTGGATATTCCTTAATAACGATTAAATGAGTTCCTAGCTTAGTTGAAGATTTTTCGGAATTCTGAGTTAAAGAAGAAAAATTAAAATAGGTATATATATGTTTTTCTTAGAATAGAATATTGGAAACTATCTAAATCTTAACGTGATATGTAATATTCTCAAGATGATACATAAACAATATGAGAGTTTAAATGTGATATGTAATACTTAAAAATGAAATGTATGTTTTTATTTTTAATATGTAATATATCCATGTGTATAAAAATATATTTTCTGAAATTTATATAGAAATTTGGAAAATGAAAGGTCTTATATTGATAGATAAGATATTTCAAAGAATACATAACATATGTGTTGAATTTCATATTGAAATGTGGAAAAGGAAATGTTTCATTGTGTTATGTATGATACTGTAGCACATATATAATATTATATAATAATACACAATATCTTTTAGATGATATGTAACATTTAAAAGGTGGAATGTAAGATATTTCAGAGAGAAAATTAAAAAGGTATCAAACCTATTATATGGAAGATTTTTAAAGTCTATCATAGTATTCTATTAAGAATGTATAGATCCTCATGAGAATATATAAGATATTCTTGAGGATTCTTTGGATATTGTTTCTCACTTAAGTGATATATAAGATATTCAAATTCTTACGTAAGGTTTATTAGTTTAAAAAATGATAGAATTTTAGATATTAAAATTAAATGATGGTGAGTTGTTCTTAATTGATTAAATATCAGAATTATATTAATTGATATATGATTCAAGTCAATTCATAAAGAGAATTAAATTATATGAAATTTATAGTAGTTTGGTTAAAAAATTATGAGATTTACAATAATAAGATTTGAAATCATTTATAAAGATCAAATATGGAGAAATTATTAACACGGAATATTTGACCAACAAAAATATTGGTTTTAGGTATTTATGGAATATTATTTGTGAGAATCCGCTAGAATTAAATAGTGTATTCTATGATTGTGGGGAGTAGGCCCATTGGATTATATTTAGATATTAAAAAAGAATATTAAGAATATCAGAATAAATATTATCATAGAATATCAATAATAGAAATTTGGAAATTATATTCAAATGATCTGTTGAGGAGTTCAATATAAGAAGAGAATAATAATAATATGGTATCAATAGGTTGAGAGTGTTAGTATAGACAATATCCATTCCTAGAAAACCCTTGAACATTAAGGAAGAAAAGAGAAAGAAGAATGAGAAGAAAAGTGAGGCCGACAAGGTCCTGCTAATAAATATTCAATTATCATCTAAAGTAATGAAGAAAGAATCATGAGTGATGACCTATTCGATGATACTATTATATTATAGAATCTAAGAAAAATAATGGAGAATAAGAGAGTTAAAGAAGACTGATACTACTGTTTAATTTTCATGATCTGCGTGTCTAAGCTCTTAAAGAAAAAATTAGATTAAAGAAAGATTCCATTTACTATTATTTCATGATTATAATCATTCAATTTAAGATAATATTTATATGATAAAAAATATAATTTAAGGAAACCTGTTGTGTACACATATTGGTCATTTTGAATTTGAGTTAAGAGAAAAATGTAGACTTGTATATTGTCTTGAGAATTATATACTGGAAGCTAAAGTCCTTTTTTGAAGAGAAATATTTGATCATTTAATGATGTTACATAACAGAGTAGATCATAGATCTTGTTCATTAGTGTTATTGAGAAGATCCATTGTAAACTAGAAGTATCTATTATAATGAAGCAATTGAGAGATTATAAAATTGTTGGGAGATAGAATAGGATTTTGGGAGATATCCATGTGGTCAAGGATTGTACCTTCCCTACATATATTCACTTGATTATATTAGTAGATATCCATGTATCAAACTTGACCCAGAAAATACAAAAGAGTAGATACCCACATTGGGATCAAATATTGTAAAAACATCATTTACTACGTCTCTTTCTTATTTACAGTTTTTCATGTTTTGTTTTTTTAAGAATTCATAATTAGATATATTCATATTAACCAGTGTAAATGTTTGAATATCAAGAAGGTTAATTAAAAGGAAAAAATAAATAGGTAAAATTGGTATACACTAATCCACTCCTCTCTCGGGTTGACTGTATGATCCTACTGGGCACATCAAGTGGTATAAAAGCTAATCCAGGTTCCACCTTTGATTGGATATAAATTTCTACCTGTTTTTAATAGTCATTTATAAATTGAATATTTAGAATTGGTTCTGAGTTTTCTTATGTGTAGAATGAAATTTCTATCCTTTTAAATACAAACATTGAGGTTTTATCTAAAACCTTAATGAAAAACATAGAAAAAGAGGCAAGGAATTTTAGAAATATCACAAAGGAGAAATAGGATGCACAACTAATTTAAGGTAATCAATGTTGTAATATATCTCTATATAAGTTTCCTCTTGAAGATTTCAGTTCGTTAGGTGATAATAATGTTCTTATTGAACCAATTATTTATTTATAAATTAAAGTAATTTTTTGAAAAATTATCCTATAAAGTTTTGACAGATGTATTTTCATTTATCAGGGGACCACATGGGGAGAAAACGTAGATAGAATTTAATAATGATGCATTGGAAAAATAATTGGTTGAAAATATAGGAATGTGAAAGACTCACATCAAAACGTTTGAAGCCAAAGAACAATCTTCATTATTATATAAATATAAATTATATAATCCTTAATAAAAATTTAAAAAACTATTAATTAGAAACTTGATATTAAAAAATTATTTGAATATAATATCCATGCATTATAAGAAACTCATAAAGCTATTATTTTTTTCCAGAGATTCTCTATTAGGTATCAAGGATAGAATGGTAAAGGAGTTTAATAATTCCTTGAAAGAAAATTGAATGTTTTAGGAACATAATGTTGATAATATGAGAAAATAATATCAAGATAAAGTGAAGTATTCTAAATATCAAGAGAACATGCTAAATCTAATGTGTCTCGAGTTGGAAGGAAAATTGAGAAATATAAAAGTAGCCCAATCTAAATCTACATATTAATAAGAAAAAAGAATTTATTCCATTAATACTTATAATAAGAGTATTTCTAAACAAATGACTCATTATAATGGAAATAATCATGAAACAATCTTATGATATGTTCACTAAAAACTCAAAGAATAGGTAACTATTATTATATAAAAATTTGTTTTCACTAATATTGTTTAGATGAAAATTATAGTTTAAAACATAATATATGGACATATATGAATGAAAAAATGGTAATAAATACACCAATTCATCAAGGCTAGATATAAGTACATGTAAGAACGATGAATTCCTAAAGTATGCTCAAAATAAATGAGTATTCACACAAAAAATCAAGGATCTCAAGTAGTATGTATTTCAACACAAAGGAATAAATCAAGGATTATTAAACAGTGTTGGTGTTATGGAAGGTTTTAAAATAAGTTATTTGATCATTGGAATAATATTTTAGTTCATGAAGATTATAAAAGGCCAACATAAATGGGGATAAAAGATGAACTGATATTAAGTTCAAATAAAAAGTTAAATCTATTCACTTCTAACTAATTTGAGAAGATTCATAATTTCGTTAAGAATTGTAACCTGAGTGGTCATTATGATGATGAGAGCCACACCTATCATTCCTGAATCACATGATTTTTATGAGAGAAGTATATAATATATAAAGAAAAAATAAATTACAAGAAAAGGTAAGTTTTCCTTGGGGTATAGGAAAACGAGTAATGCTAAAAAACACACCCAAGAAGATTTTAAAAGATGTTACATTGAAAAAGTGATGATTTTAATGTGGTAGAAAAGGCCACATCATGGATAATTTTAAGTAATAAATTAATTTTACTAATGGGACAAATATAAAACAATAATATGAGTAAATAAAATAGAAAAATAAATGGATTTATTTGGTGGAAGAAACTGATGATGGGAAATCTAAATTTCATGAGATGTTATCAAGAAAAGGTAATTCTAATACTCTTAAAGATCCATATGGAAAATCTAATCTAGCTGGTAATCTTTTCATGGAGTGTATTATTATTTTTTGAGCTAAATTGGAAATAAGGGGGATATAGATAAAGCACAAATAATTGATTGTGTGTTTCTAGATAATGTGAAAAAATAAATTTATACATAAGAATATATCTGAATAAAATAAGTAGATTATTATTCCCATGGTGGTTCAAGTCTAGAAAATCAATGGAGGATTATAAAAAATGATAATTCACATAATTAGGACTAAAAAAAATATTTTTTTGTTTGGTAATCAATTCTAAACATTGTTTCAATCATTAAATATAATTGTAGAACCCAAATTATTCCCACATCTATTTGTTTGTTTTTATGTGAAGGGAATTAAAGTTGATTCATGTAGGGATAAATTTATGAGTATTGTTATGATTATAAATCAGTAAGAGAATAAACTCTTAGAGTGTTATATCACTTTTTACATAAAATCATAAAGGATAATTTTGAATGAGATTCATGGAATTAATTTATAGATAAATCATTCCTATCAAAGAGTTACTAGAGGATATACCATAATTTGGATTTTTGTTGAACAGATTTTAGAAATTTATTATTTCATGAGAAAATCCATAATTCTTGATAAATAGAAGTTTTAGGTATGATTTTAACACTTTTTGTATCCTTTTATTTAGTTGAATCAATTCTTATTTTTTGGTAGAATATGTATAGATAGAATTATGATGTAAAGAAACATTACAGGGTAGAAACATTCTGGGATTCAATGGTTTTTTCTATTGGTTTGAGTGTAGGTGATAAATTAGTTGAATATGTTATTTAGAATACTTGATAGATATGTTTTTGAATTATTATCACATACCAAATATTTTTATGGAAAAATTTAATGTTTAATCTAGTCACTCATGTTTTTTATACCAAGATAGCTCACATAGGCTTAGATTTAATTAATTTATGTCTTATTACTTAGAGAAATATGATTCCATAATTCTATTATGTGAAATAAGTTATATTTTCAATAAGGGGGAGAAAATGAAATTTTATTTATGAGTGTGAGTACACCTACGATTGATCCTATAAATTTATTATCAATAATAAGGTGAATAATACTGACATTTCATTTGAAATGTGTATTGAAAACAAAAAATGTTATTGAAGTGGTAAAATGATTTTTGATGAAGAATGTTTTATGTTGTTTTAAATATGTACTGATATTAGGTGATGAGGAATATCCAAATGAATGTAGTTATTAAAGGATTGAGGTACAACATAGATTTTTAGTGGTTTATTTTTATACTATTGTATGCAATTGTGTATGATACCAATGAAGATCTACTCATGTTTGTAATAAAGATTAAAAAAGATAAGAATTTCTTTCTTAGTTATTTTGGATAAATAGGTTCATGGAAGTATATTATTAAATATATGATTATTGTTGAGCTGGACATAATTATATTCAACGAAAAGTGTTGATGAGAGCACTATATACCACATGATACTTACTAAGTTTCAATAGTTGGATATTGAGAAGGTTGAGGATATATGATTAAAGATAGAAAAAATACGTCTAGAAGAGTGGGTAATAATCCTATGTTATCAATTTTGATGGCTAGGGAATATATTTACTAACATTCATGGATGATGTTTATAAAATGTTGAGTTTGAAGTAGGAATATTTAATGTAGTGGAAATATATTGAAATACTCAAGAAGGGTATTTATTTATTATAAGATGATTTATGAATTATGTTGTTGCTATTTGTGTTGGTTTTATATAATATTAATTTTATTTAAGTTGTTTTTATTTTAATTTTACTGATTATAAATTCCGTGAGAATGATTGACGATGTCTCGAGCTTCATTTAAAAAGTTTTGGAATTCTGAGTTAAAGCTGAAAAGTTGAAAAAGGGATATATAAGTTTTTACAAGAATATAATATTTTCAAACTACCAAATCTTAGTGTGGTAAAAAATATTATCTAGATTATATGTATGAATATCTAGGAGTTTTACTATGATACACCAAATTTCAGATGGTATATAATATTTTATTATTAAAACATAATATATCAAATGAATACGTAAGATATTTTCTAAAAATCATACAAAAATTTGGAAAAAGAAATATCTTATAGTGATATATAAGATATTTAAGTGTATATATGAAATATGTGTTTCATTTCATGTAGAAATTTATAAAATGTAATGATGATAAATGATACATAAGATACTATGGAGAATATGAAACATTTTTAGAGTGAGATCTAATATATTTTAGATGAAAAATAACAATTTAAAGATATAATGTAAGATATTTCGAAGAAAACCACAAACAAATTCCTTATTTACATGATTATATTTCAATGATTTATTAAAATTGTAGAAATAATTGATCTAAAGACATAATGATTATTGATCATGGTAATAAAATGCCTCATATCAACCCATCCCACCCGATTTATTCACATCGAGTGTTCGACCTACCATTACCTTTGAAAATCCACTCCCTAATGCTTCCCCTCTTTGCACGAACAACTAAATTTGATGACTTTATAAATGAACTTTCCATATGCTTCCCCAATTCTAGAGATCGGAAAACCCTCACTCCTCCCCATTTTGAGTTACCCCTCACTTCATCTCTTAGAACAATCAACTAAACTATTTGCTCTATAAATCAACTTGAACAGGCACATTAGAAATATTCCCTCACGATGCCTCCTATTTCTACAAAGTAACTATATAATTGAAATCATGTGATTTATTCAGCATTACCTGTTGATAATCGCAATTATTTCACTATAACCCTTAATTCAAATTTATCCGTCCTACATAAATTCATTTTTAATACATTATTATATTGAATATAAAATACTCATTGTCATATTTTATTCCACAATGCTTATTTTTTGAATATTTTTTATCATTTACTGAATGTTTTGATATTATATTACTTTTAATAGTTATTCTTAGTTTTTTAAAAAATATTTTTGTTTATAGGTAGTGTGTATGTCCTAGTGTGTGTTATTTTTGAAGGCATTGGTTGGTCTAGATGCATAAAAAAATGGGCGTTAATCCATTCTAGGTGGAAGAGGAACAATAATGCCACACCCTTCAATAGTTCAAAAAATCAATAAGGTATGATGTGTATATAGCATGTTTGATAGGAATGACTATATTATGTGGAATCATTCTATAATTTACTATGTTTAATCAATGAATCACTTTAAATGTAAACCTATTATAATTTTTTATATGGTAAAGGATTAAGATAAAAAATATTCTATAACAATGAATTTTTTTTGTTAAATAGGTTTTTTTCCATAAATGAAATTTTAAATATGATAATATTATTAATAGAAATGATTCAATTTTTACTTTTTCTTTTAATTAATATTTTATCCAAATATTATTCTATATTATTTTATGAGAAGTATTAATTAATTATGATCAATACCATTCAAAATTATTACCTACATTACTTTAGTGAAGAGTAGTTATTATTCAAGTGACTGTTAAGGACATATTTATCAAAATATAACCAAATCAAGGATTATTATCTACAAAATTACTAATGAATGGTATGATATTACACTAGACTCTATTTTTATGGATTAACTCCCATTTCTATATTGGAGCATTTTTAATCCACCTTATAAGTAGTTTTTTTGTTCAAGTTTGTTTTATTTTTTAATATTTTATTTAATTTATTTCGAAAATAATGTTTTTATTGAATATTTTATTTCTATAGTATTTTCAAAAAAGAAAATAAAAATGTTTTGGTTTGAATTTATTTTGTTACTTTTTTGGGATAAATGAATTCATTTCAATGGGGTAATTTTAGAAATTAATTTTAAATGGTATTTCTTTTATAAAGGAAAATATATTGTTTATGGTACTGGTAAAACATATGAGATTGATTCCATTTATATAAGATGGTTTAAAAGGGTTCAGGGTGAAAATGAGTTTAGTTTTTTTATATAATTGGTTGAATATATTTAGAGTTTTAAAAGTATAGTTCTAATATTTTAATGAATTATAAGTCTTCTAAATTTCTAAAGAAGGAAATAAAAACACATATATTTTTCTATAATAAATGATTCATACTTATGAATTTATCAAGAAATAGGATAATAAAGTAATGGGTATGAATAGTAATTTTATTAATAATGAATGAGTTGAAATGTTGTTATTGAGAATAAAAAGTTCTAACAATGTTTTTATCCATATTAGAATGGATAGAAGTTGTATTTACAATGTTGATTGCATCACTGATGGGTTTCCGAAGGAGTTTGGATTTTTCTTCCAATAATGGTTTATATGGAATACTGATTCAATTCCCATGGTTTTATTTTGTTGGACATCAGTAGTTAACAGATGAGAAAATGAGTTACCATATCACTAAAAAATGGTTCAAAAACAATATCATGTTTGGTATCACAATATTGAAAAATCTGATGCGGAGAATGACATTGATTTGGATGAAAGGATTAGAATATAAAATTTTATTTCTAACTTATTTCCAATTTTTTATCAAGACAACACTTCATGTAGATGAGTTGATGAAGTGATTATGGTAAAACCATTTTCATCTAATTATTATAATGATTACATTTATCATATTAAAAATCCGATTGAAGATGTGAATACTCTAATATAACTGTCATGTGAAAAAATATCCAATCTTAAAATTTTAATTCAATTTTATCATGGGAAAACAATGCATGGATTTAATAATGTTGTGATTTAATTTCTCCTTACATTTTTAAGGTCTGGAAAGATAAATAAGCATGTATTACTAAAAATAATTACATGGAATAATAGTTGGTTGATAAATTTAGATTTTCATGTACTAAAATCCATGCATGCTCTAGATATTATTATGTATTATAAAAGTAAAATATCAAGTTAAATGAGTACAAATAATGTGGTACATTGTGATAAAGGACTAATAAATATAGAACTCAATCTAGTGTATCATAAAAAGTGATGTGGAACTTTCCTTTAATTTATAGACTTTAGAAACATTTTATGTCAAAGAAAATAGAAAATAATATGAGATGTAATGAAGAAGAATGAAATAAGGATAATAATTATATAGTTCATCCTATAGACGGGATAACATGAAATAAATTTGATAGGTTACATCTTGATTTTATATATGACCCATGAGATGTTATATTGGTAATATCATGTGATGGTTTCAAACTATTTAGTAAGATGCATGATATAAATAGTAATTTTCAAACATTAATTCATATTTATTATTTTTCATCATGGATGTGTATGAAAAATCCATTTACTATCATGATTATATAGATTTCTAAACCAAATGTATAGAGAACCATAATTTTTATACATAAATATTACATCTAATTAGATAAATTTTTAATACATAACATTATAATCCATGCTATAATCATATAGGTTTAGTGTCTTTGGAAATTTGAATACACAAAAAACTTTTTCATAAGAGATCAAAATCATCTCCCAATGTTCATAAATAGAACTATTCTTATAAATATCATACTTAAAACATATCTTCATAACCTGAGGAAATGAAACATAAGAAAGGGTGTGATCAGATGCTCAATAAGGGTAAAAAAAGGAGACATAAATGATCAAATAATCTTGAAATGATAATAAGCGTATGAGAAAATGAGATTAACATTTGAAAACCATACCAAGAATATCATATATTGTGACCTTGACTCATGATATAAATTTTGGTTGTTTATAAGACATGAATCATTATGGAATCAAAGAACATTATCCATAATATCATAACATTGATATAAGACATATGTTTTTTATATACACATAAGAATTGAAAATAATTTACTTAGTCAAGTATCTCTACCAATAATATCATAGTGGTTTAACTTCACTATCTATTCTATCATTTACTTAGTTATGATTTACTCCTAAGACAATCATAGTAGATAGAGTCCCTTACTAAATCAGTCTCACTCCTCAATCTTGTACTTATTATCTCATGGGATATCCATCATTACCCGATAAATTTGATGGATATATAATTACATGCCCTCAAATCATATATTCATAATCCATTCACATGTGTTACATAATAACATAAACCATTCCTCATATATCATAACTTATGAAAATGAAAAAAGTTTCATAAACATTTCACCAATTTATCATAAATAAACATGTGAAAAATAAATGAGTTCCACAAAAATATCATCAAAATAATCGTAATGTTTTTAGAAATAATAATTATGTAATCCTTATATCATATCCCAAATAAATCATGTTTCACATCAATGTATGTTATCATAAATTAAAATTACATTAAAATATAACTTGGAATATTTCTTAAGAAAAATACCCTTTTCTTTTTAAAATAAATTGTTTAAAATCTAGAAATTTTCCAAATATTAAGGAAAATACTTTATCAAAAAATAATCATGGAAACATATAATTTAATCTTAAAATAATTGAGCATTCGTGATGGTGAAAAATTCTATTCATTCCGTATACGTTAAAACAAATATTCCTTTCACATTTTCAGTAAAAAAATAAAAATAAACTCGTTTAGAAAACAACAAAAAGATTAATTTAATACCATTTTGTAAAAAATAATATCATGGTTAAAAATTACTTTAAAAATTAATATAATAATATAAAAACAATCATTAAAATAGTTTAAGAAAACAATGATATGGAAGAAAAATTGTTTTTGACAGAAGAGATAAATAATGTTAGTTTTATATAAAAATAATCTTTCGGTCTCTTGAGTAATTAAAAAAAGGAAAATTAAAGGAAAACATGTAATATCTAGAAATAAAAATAGGATAATAAAATTAATGGGATTATTGAGATATATGTTATAAAATTTCATCATCGAAAACTTAATCATTAATAATCTCGATAAACTATGAGATTGTAATATAAATCCCTTAACTGAAGTTTGAATTTCTTCAAAAGATATCTGAACTATTGCATAATACAATTTAATTTTTTTTATAATTCTATAAAATACAAATTTTTATACTTATAATATCATACATTACCCACTTATAATATTTAAACACCCATTTATTAATAATTTATTTCTAAAATTTTTGTTTATGGGTGTTAATTGTTTCATTTTTCATTGGAATTTCAGTTTGGTAGTGTTAGTTATTATACATTGATCATGGTTTAATCATATATATAATTATAATAATTACATAAATATATTATATATTAACTATTAATATATTTATATTAATTCATAAAAGTATTATATATATAAATGAATTACACCATTCATGTAGATGGCTGGTTGTATGTATGCATGAACACTGTTATCAATTTTTGAAGGATGGAATTAAAGAAAGGAAAATTTGAATCCACCTTTATATAATTATTATTATATAAAAATATATGATATATAATTATAATATTTTTACTTATTACCATCCATGTAAAACAGAAATTAAAAACAAATCACATTTCTTTGTGGAGGTGGTAGTCCACACGTATGCACGAGCGACATTACTGTTTTCCAACAGATGTGAAGGTAAGAAGTTAGATATGATATTATAATTATAGAATAATAATTATATCATAAATATCATATATAAACATTAAACCATCTTAATAACCATCTATAAAATATTGTGATGGAAAATGAAGTGTATCGCTATATGGAGATGGTAGTCCACACCTACACATGAATGATACTTTGACTTCCCATTTTAGGGGAAAGAGGGTGAATAAAGGTGGTTCCACAGTAATGATAAAATTTTATTATATTGAGTATAATTAATTTATTATTTAATTTGGAATAGAAAAAAATTATATGAGTTAAAATAAGAAATAAATTTAAAGATGTCATGTAGGATAATTACCACTTCTTCAATTAGCCTCCTTAAGATCCTTTATTAAGGATACATAGATTTATATTTTAAGAAAAAAATAACCTATAATTTATGGATATGTAATGTTAGAATATAATTATCCAGGTTTTATTTATTCTAGATGGCTCAATGTGGTGCAACGAAGTGAAAGTAAGGTGTCCTTATATAAGTTTGGGAGAGGTCACACATGATATTTCTTAAAAGAATAAAATATAATAAAGTAATGGTCAGGAAAAATTATTCCCAATGACCATATATTTTATGGTTTGATATTATTAGATTTAAATATTTCTATAAAATAGTATTTAGAAATTTTTAATTGGAAAACTTACCGTTATCTCTTGGTTTAACCCATCTGGTAAAACAATTTTAACCTTAATTGTAGTTACAAATTTGCATTCTTTATATTATTCCTTATGAAAAACAATTAAGTTCAGATTATCAAATAATATTAATTATTATTATTTAAAATATATAATAGATTTTAATAAATTAAATTCATGTAAGTGTCATCATTTAATATAAGATTAAGCATGAAAAATGCACTAAAAAGTAGTTTTTCCTAAAAAATGTTTTCTTAAGTATAAATTTTTATACCAAAATCCAACATAAAATGAATTACAGTTAACTCAATTGGATTATTCATAATATAAATGAACAAATTTTAATTTTAAAACTATCATAAAACAAAATATAACTTTGTAAATTACTGAAATGAAAATATGGATTTCAATAAAAATAAGTATTTTCAACTATTCATATAAAAATAAATCTTTTTTGAAAATTATAAAAAATTTCCTCTAAGATAATTTTTACATACTTATTTAAAAAAGTATGATCATTGTTTCAAATAAATTTTAAAAATTTGGTAGATATTATTTATATTATTCTCTCACAAAATAAATAAAAACAATTTTTGAGAAAAAAATGTATTTTTAAATCATATAATAAATTTAATAAATATTTAATTGTTATTTATCAATATATTTGATTTATATAAAACATTTGAACATATTGTTTCTAAATTTGGTTATTCCTACTCACTCATCAAATTTAACATATTGGTTATAATGATATAATATATCATGGTTTATTTAGACATTGGTTTGCATGTATTGAAAGTTATTGAAGAAATTAAATTTATTTAAAGTGAAAAATATCATAAAACATTAGGGTGTTACATTATACCCTCTTAAAATTAATTTCACCCTCCAAATTATTTGACTAAGATAAAAAATGAGGATTTTTCTATTTCATCACATCCTTAGGTTCCCATGTATCTTCTTCAAAACTTTAATTTCTCTAGAGAACTTTAACTAGGTGATTAGTCTTGTTTTAAAGAAAATTATCTCCATAATCCATGATTTATATTATTTATTCTTTATAAAAAAGATAATTCTCAAAAAGTACAACATTTTAGTTCAGTGCATGTTAAAGATGAGTTATGCACTTTCCTAGGAGAGATGCATGGAAAACATCATGAACATGATAGAGGTACGGTGGAAGCGTCGAGTAATAAAATATTGTTTCTATTCAATCAAAAAATCAGTGGTTATAATATACATATGTATTAGATTTCTATTCATTACAAATATAATAACCTTCTTTCATGTAGAAATTTATTAGAGTTCCTTATTAATAAATATGAATTCTCTATTTTACCTACGATTTAAAAAAAAATTCAACGCTGAGCTTCCTTAATTTTCTTTTTAATGGATATAAAGTTCACTCCCATTTCTTTATCCAATATAGGTCCCACTAATTTTTTTTTCTACAACTTCATCCCAGCACATTGGAGTTATTCACTAATTTCCGTAAAGGAATTCAAAAGAATCCATCCAAATGCTTGGGTGAAAGATATTATTATAAGAGAAATTGATTAGAAGAAGTTATTTATACCAACCATCTTTGAAATAAATAAAAGATGACATAAAAATATGCTATATGGTTTTAAAGGTTCTCTCACATTGAACATATGTCTAAGGATGATAAGAAGTACCAAAACACAATTTTGAATCCATATCTCACTAAATACTTCGCCAAAACATAATGGTAAAACTCAGATCCTGACCAGATACAATAAAATGTAATAATACATGAATCCTTACCACTTTATTAATGTATATTCTTGAAATACGATCAAGATATAAGTATTCTATGATATCATTGATGTGTGTTGTCTTTTTAAGGTGATCAGCTAAAACCCAAATAACATTATGGTCATTTGATGTTTTGGGGAGTCCAATGAAAATAATACATGGTGATGTTTTAACATTTCCATTCTGGTATGGGTAGTAGTTATAACATCCCCTTATACTTTTCTCTCTCAAACATAACTTGTAAACATACCAAGAATCGAGATACATACTCTGCAATATCTCTCTTTATGTTGTCCCACCAGAAATAATTTTTCATATATCTATAAATATTTATAATTTTAGGATGAATAAAGAATGATGAACTATGTGAATTTTCCAATAGATCCTTCTTCAAATCTGGTATGGATAATAAACAAACATGGTTCATGAATCTCATCATTCCATCACAATCAGGGTTGAACTCAGGTAAATTTCTTACCATAATTTTCTACTATATATCAAGGTAATATTTTCTCTTTAAATCAATATTTAAAGATCTATCCTTTGAAAATAAAAAAAATACTAGTTTTTGTGATCCTCATCATATATAATCTAGCATGATCCTTTCGACTCAAAGAATCAACCCCCTTGTTTTCTTTCCTAGGATGTTAATGTATTGATCTATCATAATATCTAATAAACTCTAACCATATTCTTTGGAAAATATTAAAATATTTCTGAGTGAGTATATACTATAATCTTTTATGATCAATACAAATGTAAAACGTTTATCCATAAAGATAATACCTCTATATATTTAATGAAAAAATTACCATAGTAAACTCCCAATCATGAGTTATGTATTTATTATCATTAAACATAATTTTTCATGAGGCATGAGATATCACAATTTCATTTTATATAAGGATGTATATCATATCCTTCTTATATACATCACTAAATATCACAAAAACTTATCTTCTATATGCTACTGTAAGTATAGGTGCACTGACTATACTTCTCTTCAGTTCCTTGAAATTTTCTTCACATTCATATGTCCAAAGGAACATGGATCCCTTTCAAGTTAAATTGTTATGTGGATGAGACATACATAAAAAATTATCTACAAATTTTTGATAATATCAAGATAAACCAAGAAAACTATATATCTTATTCATAGTGGTTGTTATCCTTTCTTAGGGTCTTCAATACAATTCTCAAATGATCTTAATACTCTTACATGATTTTTTTAATATATCAGATTATCATTTATAAATACTACCACAAATTGATCAAGGTAATCATTCAATACCCTTTTAATTAATTACATGAAAATAGTGGTGGAATTAATAAGTCCAAATGAAATTATTATAAATTCATAGTGTCCATTCCTCAAACTAAAGGGTTTCTTGGGTATGCATTCACTTTTGTACCATAACTGATAGTATCCAAATCGAAGATCAATCTTATAAAAATATTAATTTCCTCATAATTGATCAAAAAATCATTAATATGGGACATCAGATACTTATTTTGTATGGTGATCTTGGTAACTTCTTGAAAATAATTGAAGATAATAATTAATCAATATTTATTCACAACCAAAATAATATATGCACCTCCAAGTAACACACTTGGAAAAATAAATCCCTTATCAAAATTATCATGGAGTTTCTTATTCATTTCCAATAATTCAATAGGGTCCATTTTATAAGGATAATTTTAAATTGGTGTTGCACTAGGTATGAGTTCTATTGAAAAATCAACTTCATGATCTAGAGGAAGACTAAGAAACTATTCTGGAATACATAAAAAAACCCCCACACAATAAGAATATTTTTGATGTTGATTTTATCCCCAACCATCTAATATAAATACCCATTTTTAATAGGAATAAAGACTCATACAATGGATGAAATTTATGTTGGAATTTCGCATTTATGAGCATACTAATAGATGATAATAGGTTGGTTTAGACTATTAAACCAGAATTCCCCTCAAAAATATTTTCTATTGAATTTATGTAAATAAATCTAATACATTAATAATATAACATTAAATTCCAATAAATGGTGAATAATGATATTTCAGGAATAAAATTACCCTAAAATTCTACTGGAGATGAATCAATGACTTGATATGCGAACATCATACCATTAATAGTTTTCACATCTAATTCAATATCTAATCATTTAATATGTAAATTAAATTTAATTGATATTTTCCTAATATACAATAATTCATATAACTAAGATGAAATAAGATACTTTAATATTTGAGATCACCTATTACAACTTTAACTACATAGTTCCTCATTCAATACCTTACTAAAACCAAAATGGTTTGTGTGACCATTAAAAATTTTAAAACTGATTGATCAAACATATTATCATGAAACTATTTCATAGGATGTCTAAAATTTGACATCTTATTTTCAATATATGACACCTTAATTTAAAGTTAGGTCATTCATGGTCATCATGTATTCAAATTTTTCCTAATGGCTCATAAAAAAATGTGATTTAACCTAATAATTTCCCTTATGAGTTAAAAACAAGGTGCACCAAAATGGAAAAATCACCATGCAGTAGAATTATGGTAAATATACACTTCACCAACTCTTTATGTGGTTATTACCCCGATATAAATTTGTGAGAAAACCTTTTTCACGTATAGTATCCATACAGGGATATTTTGTTAGGGAAAAACACACTAATTTTTTACCATTACTTAGGTAAATATCTTATAAATAGGATTACACTAATTTTTATCACTAATTTTTTTTCTCATCTGAGTTTGAAATAGTAACTAAACCTTTCTGTGATACCAACTATATAGATTCATAATTTTTATACATAAATATTACATATTATTAAATTAATATACAATACATAACATTATGATCCGTTCTCAAAACATTTAGGTTTAATGAATTAGGAAAGTTGGATACTTAAACAACTTGTTCATAAGAGATCTAAATTATCTCCCAATAAGTTCTTCATAACTATCACCCTTCTTAGGTATACCATACTTAAAACCATTATTTATATTATGAAGAAAATAAACATTAAAAAGGGTGATCTTAAATGATCAGTAAGGGGAAATAAAGAAGATATAAATGATCACATAAGCATAACATGAACATAAGGGAATGAGAACTAGATCTTACCATTTGAAAACCATACCCATCATATCAAAGATCATAATCATGATCCATAACATAAATATTGTAAATCCATAATACATGAATCATAAATAAATCAAATAACGTGATCCTTGAGAGCAAAACATCAACTAAGACATAAGTTTGTGGCATACACATAAATATATAATATCATTTACTTAGTCAAGGATCAATTCCAAAACTATGATAGTGGTATGGATACAATACTCATTACAGCATATTATTAATTAAGATTTACTGCTAAGACTATCATATTTAACAAATCCCATGACTTAACTAGTTTCACCCCCATTCCAGTCTTCATTATCTCATGAGATATCCATTTTTAGCCAACGCCTCGGAAGGGTATATATTTTGGTACCATCCATTATATAATCATAATCCATTCATATGTGTTACAAACGACCATAAATAATTCATTGTATATCATAACCTATGGAAAGGAAATAGGTTTCATAAACATTTTATCATTTCATCATAACATAACCTGTGGAAAATAAATAGGCCTGATAAACACCTAATCATCATAATCATAAACCATGATTAGAAATAATGAGGATGGTATCCATATAATATCCCTGATAAAGTATAAGTAACATCAAAGGATGCTATCAGAAATCTAAATTTCATTAAATGATCACTTGAAATATTTCTTGAGGAAAATACCCTTTTTATTTTATAATCACTTATTTAAAATATTGAAATTTCCCAAATATTAAGGAAGTAAATTTATTTGAAAATAACCATAGAAACTTGTAACGGTATCTACAAATTATTGAGTGTTTATGACAGTAATAAATCATGTTTATACTGTGTATATTAACATAAATATTCATTTCACATTTTCAGTAAAAATTCAAATGTAGCTCGTTTAGAAAGTAAAATGATTATTTAATTTATTTTATTTTGTAAAAAAATAAATCATGGGTCAAAATTAATTTCAAAAATCATATTATAATATAAAAAACATTATTGATTTTTTTAGAAAATATGGATATAGAATAAAATAGATTTTCAATCGAAGAGAGAAATAATGGAAGTTTTTCTTAAAAAAAATTATATCAGTCTCTTGAGTTATTAAAGAGAGATAAATTAAATGAAAACATGTGACCTTTATAAATGACCAAATGAGAATAAAATTCATTCTATTATTTAAATATAGGTTATAAAATTTCCTTATAAAAACATTATCATAAATAATCTCGGTAAATAATGAGATTGTAACACAAATCACTTACCTCAAGTTCGAAATTCATAAAAAGTGGTTTAACATCATGTATAATAAATTTAATTTTATTATAATTATATAATAAATATTTTAAATAATTATAATATTTTATTTTCTCAATTGAAAATATTTAGACACCCATTCTGTTAATAATTTCATATTAAAGTCATCGTTTTCAGGTGTTAATTTTTTCATTTTTCATGAGAATTAGAGTTTTTTAGTTTCATTCATTGTTAATTGATCATGGTTCCATCCTCTAAAGAATATTAATCATGATATAAATATCATATATACTCATATATATATAGGTCCATATATAAAATATAAATATAGAATAAGGAATTACACTATTCATGGAGATGGTAGATCGTACATACGCATGAATAATGATTTAACTTTCGAATGGATAGAATGAAAGAAGTATATATAAAAATTAACATTTTAATAATTATTATTATATCATATATATCATTTATATTGATTAAATATTTCATTTTCTCCCTCCATGTAATATATAAATGAAAAACAAATTGCATTGCTTTGTGGAGGTTGTAGTTCACATATATGGATGAGTGACGTTATCGTTTTCCAATGGGTGGGAAGAAAAGAAGTTAGATATGATATTATTTTTATAGAGTAATAATTATGTCATAAATATCATATAAAAACATTAAACCCAATATAATAACCATTCATGAATAATGGTGATGAAAAATTATTTGTATAACTATGTGGAGGCAGTGGTCCACATGTATACACAACCAACACTTTTACTACACATTCGATGGAAAATATGGTGAATTAAGGTTGTTAAATAATCATAATAAAATTTTATCATATTGAGGACACTTAATTTATTATTTTCTTATAACTTGAATAGAATTAGATGATGTAGAAGAATAAATGAATTGAATGAGGCCAGGTAGGATGATTACCTCTTCTTCGGTTGGCCTCCTATAGATCCTTTCTTAAGGATCATTGAAATGGTCCCTTAAGATGAAAAAAACTTTTGAATCATAGATATGGATGTTTTAAATACAATTAGGTAGGTTTTGGTGAATCGAGATAGCTCAAAGTATCATAAAGAAGAGAAAAGAGGTCTATCCTTTCATAAGTGAGGGGAGAGGACACACTTGGAATTCATAAAAGATTAAAATATAATAAATCATAATAAATCCAAATGATTCCAAATGGATATATATTCAATGTTGGTATAGTATAAAGTAAAACTATGGCCATAAAATTGTATATAGATAAGTTTAATTAGAAAATTTACCCATATCTATTGTTTTAACCACCCCTTGTAAACCCATTTTAAGCTTAATCATGGCAACATAATTTTACTATTTTTCCTAATCATTACCAACAAAAAAAATTTAAATTATTTAATAATATTATTTATGATGATTAAAAAAATGTAACATATTTTATCAAATTAAATTCATTTAATTGGTAGAATTTAATTTAAAATTAAATCCCCAAAACTTTATGAAAAGATATTTTCCTGAAAAATGTTTTTTATGTATAAATGGTATTTATAACAAAATAAAACAAAAAATTAATTCAAATTACCTTAATTTAATTATTAATAATAGTGATTAAATAATTTTAATTGTAATTTTTTTAATGTAAAATTAAACTTTGTAAATTGAAAAAACTGAAAGAATGTTTTCAATGAAAATTAGTATTTTTACTATTCATTGAAAAATCAATCTTACCAGAAAATTAAAGAAAATTCACTATAAGATAATATTGAAATTTTTATTTAAAAACAATAATTTCATTTTTTTAAAATACATTTTATAAATGTTTCATAAATTAATTGTATTATTTTTCTATAAAAATAATATTTTTTTTG
Organism: Viscum album; assembly: GCA_963277665.1. Lineage (NCBI taxonomy): Eukaryota > Viridiplantae > Streptophyta > Magnoliopsida > Santalales > Viscaceae > Viscum > Viscum album. The sequence goes on along the minus strand of OY728128.1, from coordinate 1,534,559,860 downwards.
AAAAAAATGTATTTTTAATGAATATAATGTCTTTACTAAAAATTGACTACATATTTATCAATATATTTGATTTATCTAAAACATTTTAAAGAATATTTTCAAAATTAATTTATTCGTTTTCAGTCCACTAATTTAAAAAAAATATTATAATGGTATACAATATTATGATTTAGTTTGACCTGGGGTCCTATGCATCACAAGTTACCAAATAAATTAAATTTATTTAAAGCAAAAAATATTATAAAATATTAGGGTGTTACACAATGAGCATGGAAATGATATTGAAATTTACATTCAATAATTAAACGAATATTTTAATGAACTTTGTACTATTATGGTGTAGATGTTTGATTCATTTATATAGGGTTTCTTTATGTGTCGTGCATCATTATTATGGACGATTAACGATTTACTTGATTATATAATGATCCTTTGATGGATTAAAAAGGTATATTATCCTAATATATTTGTATGGAAAATAGAAATTCAGGAATATTAATGTTTTGGTGATATTTTTTCTTCATAGTGCATCAGAAATTTCTACAAATGGAATAACCATACATGAAAAATCAAAGACAGTTTGATAATTCCATAGAGATAAATTAAGTATCTCAATGAATGTAAGGTGTGATATCATAAATGAACTTGAAAATTTAAATTATATTCTTTGAAAGGGTTATTCCCATTAGAGAAAGTGAAATAGCATTCCATAAAATTCCATCAACAATTAGACAATGTAAAGAATATTCTTTTCATTGTCGCATTGGTCATAAAATTTACTAAATCACTACTTGGATGTAATGAATATCAAGAAAAATGTGTGTGAATGTTACTCAAATGAAATTGAATTTTAACGGTAAATAATTATTTTTACTCAGTGTGATTTAATTTATTAGTGTATAAAACCAAGACATTATTATGAGTTAATTAGTCAAAATAAATGGAAAGTCACTTTTGTTTGTTTTTCAATGGAAATGTAGATAAACAAATTCCTTCAATTCTTGTAAAATTTAAAGGTTCCATATAGTTATTCAAGTAAAATTTTGAAATGGGTGAATACAAAAGATGTAAAACAAAAATCCCTAAATACCCATGACTACCATGTATTGTTGCATGAGTTGATTCTACCACATAATGTCAGGCTCACTATGGTTATATTATGTCATGTATATCAATACATTGGTGGTAAAATGATGAACCAAAGTGTCAATATAAAACTATAAAAATATGCACCAATCAGTTTTTATGAATTGGAAAATTATTTACCTCTATATTTTCTCAGATGTATGTTGCATCTGACTGTGCATCCTTTAATAAAAGTTCTTACTTGGTGGTCCTATTTCTAATTGATTGATTTTTTATTAGAAAGAATAATGTTTACATTGGAATATTTTGTGAGAAATATAAAGAACCCTAAACAATATATTTTGAAAGGATATTTAGTGTAGAAATGCATGGATTGTTGTTTATTGTACCGAGATAATGTCACTATGATAAATAATAAGACAATAATAATTGATGATGTGTAATTAGACCCGATTGAGCCTATATTTTTGTCACTGGCCCAAACAGTAGGGTTTTCTGGATCATACAGGTTTCATAATGTGAACAAGGATGAGTGGGAAATGACTTGTAACACCCCATGACATTAAAATATTTTCATTTTTGAATAAATTTAATTTTTTTTTCTAGATTTATTTATATGAAACACTAGGTTAAGTTTAAGCTACAAATATTAATGAGTTTTCTTGTGTTATATACGCGATCCAGTTTTACCAAAAAACAATATATTATTAAAATATTATTATTTAATATAATAAGATATAACATAGAAATTACTTTGGTGGTTATGATTAGTATTAAATAACATATGAAAATATATGGTTTAATTTATTGTTTATAAATTAATGAATATGTAAACCTACATAATATATAGGAAATGTTTTTATAAAGAACTATTTTTATGCTCACAAGGTCATTTTATTCTAACAAATTAAATCAATTACTATTAGTGAATGACATTAATGAAATATATATGTTATATATTCAATTAAATATTTTTTTATTCATCCAATAGATTTTATAGGCATAAGATAAGAACAAACCCAATATTTAACATAAAACCAATATTTTTATAAAAACAGTTTTACCTCCTTTTAATGGAGAACTAATTTTAAATAAAATTTTTGACACTATTAAGTAATTTATTTGAAAAAATATACATATTATTTTAATGTGTAATATTAAAAATTTACGTTGGTTTAATTTTTGGTATTTTTCAGAGAAGTTTCATTTTTTGAAGAATAGTAAAAAATATTGCATTTTAGTTCAAAACTACATTTTTGTCTAATTTATTTATATAGTCAAATTATGTATTGATTTGGTTTTAATGTATAAATAGACCAAATTTATATCATTTAAACAAATTTAATTCATTGGAATCAATTTCAAACTAAATTTTGATATAAAAACATAGAAAACTTTTGGACGTTTTTTCTTTAAAAACCCGCTCTATCATCCCATCTGTAGGATTATCATTAATCATAATTTTTCCACTTCGTGGAATTGAATTTTAAAAAATATACAAACGTTTTTTTAATTAGAATGAATTATTTAGTCTAATGGGAACAATTAATTCTTGGGAATTATAAATAGTAATTTTAGTAATTATTTTTATTACCACGGTTAAGGGTAAATTAGGTAAGTATGTGTAAAAATAATATTTTAAAATATTTGAAAATTACTGTAACACTTATCTAAATTTAATTATATGACTTATTTTCAACCCAAATCATACTTGGGACTATTTTCATTGATCTTGGATCCACTTGGATGACTTAATGAAATTTATTATATTATATTCAAAGAAAAGATAATTTTTTCAAATTTAGTTTGTAAGAAATAAAATATTTTTAATATGGGGTTATATAGGTGATATTTATGACAATAAATATTAATTTCAAAGATAAAATATTTATTTACATCATGAAAATTTATTTAAAAATTTTAGTGATAAAATAATTACCTTAAATGATGATACAATGATGATGCAATAACTTTTTAATTAATAGAAGAATCAAATAAACGATATTAAAATATTAAAATAAATATAATGTGATATAATTAATTACATTAAAAAAATTTGTGTCTAATTTTACATATTAGAGATGAGTTAATAGTTTTTTTAATAATATATCATGTTTTTATGATATTTTTAAAAAACTAGGAAATAAATAGTGTCAAAATTGAAATTATGGATATTTTAAATTAAAAACTATTTTATTAAATGATATAAAATTTATAAAAATCAATTATTTGGAAAAATTATTTTTATATGTCCTAAAATTTGATTAATGACTCATTTATTGGTCTTTTTCTTTTTATAGTAACAATATCAACCCTTATAAAGTAAAAAATCCAAATTGTCACGTTTAGTGTTAAAGGGTTTAACTAAGGGTTAAATCCAAAATATAAGAGTAATAATTTAATCTAAAATTTTCTAGATAATATTGGTTATGATGATTTAAAATGATCCTTATATTATCTTATAAATAACTTACTTTGTTTCCAATTGGATTTGAAAATTAATTTATATTAATTTAATAGTTTGAGAGTTTCCAAAAGTACCCCTAACCACAATTATAAAATGTCACCTCCTCCCTTACTTTCTCACACCATATTGATCCTTATAGATCAACTAAAAAATACCTAGATAAGCTCCCAAATTTCTTCCTCTAATCCTATGAGACTAACATTGTGTAGAAAGAAAACTGAGGATTAATTTTAGTATAAACCAAATGGAGTTTCCCAAATAAAAGGTAATGTTCTTCAACAACCACATTAGTTTTATTTCATTCCACACTCCATAATTTATTATTATTATATAATTATATAATAAAACCAGTATCATTCGTATTCTAAGTTGTTTTTTAGTTAAGGGTTTGACCTAAACTTACACTCAATTCCATTAATGGTTAATGAACATGCAGTTCATGCGTATGGAGAACTACTGCCTCACGAAATGATGATTGTTCATTTTTTTCCTTTACCAGCTTTTATGGTTGGGAATTATGATGGAAAATATATTTATATATGTTATATATGATAATTATTATTTATTTTTCTTATTTAATTCTTTTATAACACATACCCAAATGCTTTCAGTTTTGTGTAAATATGATAACTTTGTTTGTGGATATGTATCGCCTCCTCAAAACGACGTGATTCGTTCACACTATTCATGAAATGTATTAAAGATTATTTTAATATAAATATGTAACATAAAATACCTAAATTTTATACATGAATTCTAATATAAAAATATATCATTTACTATTCAAACTTTTAATACAACAAAGTAATGAAATTAGTGTTCATGGGTACGTATGACCTACCATTTTCATGAACGATGCATTTCGTTTTCTATATCCAAATTTTATGGATTATTATAAATATATATACAATGAATATATATGATAATTATATCATTGTTTAAATTTTGGAGATTATGAAATCATGATCTATGCAAGAAGAACAAAAAATAACATGTCAATACATACTCGAAAAACAAGGCAATTAACACCTAAAATAGAGAATATAATGAAAGATTGTTAATAAATGGGTAATAAGATATTATAAGAGGATAATATATAATATTATTAATATTATTATGGTTCTCATAAAAGTTAATAAAATTATTAATATCATTATACATGAGGTTAAAAGGACGTTCACCCAAAAGGAATCATAAAGTATGGGACTTCGTCTCAATCTCATTTCATTGAGGAATAGTTTGATGTTATACTACCACCTTATTTTAAGATGTGTATTTAAACCCCATTTAAATTATCATATCATTAATTAATTTATTAACATTTATAGTTCAATTTTATTCTATCCTGATGCATAAGATTTAAAATTTCAAAGTGTTATGAGACACCTTGATTGATTAAATAATTAATTATCAGATCTTTTATACATGACAATATTATTGATATTATTTTACATATTTTTTTATATGGATATTAAATGATATTAAAGGAAATTTTATGTATATTTTTTATTTTAATAAAACGTTTTCACATGGAATATTTTTAATTTTTAATGTAAGGGACACTTTAACTAAAACATCATTTTAAATGTTTGGAAGATTTATTCTTCTAAATCATTCCCATTCATATCCATATTTTAAAAATGGGTTTTATGGATTTATGTATAAGGAAATAAATATTTTAAAATATTAATATTTGAATTTATCTCAAATGTTTCAAAGTGGTAGGGTAAACTTTTATTTAAAAATCTCCTTTATAAATGTTTTCATTTAAAAATGCATGACTTTTTAAATAAATGATTTCAAATTAAAAAAGGATATTTATCTATAAAATTCAATGACTTTATTAGAGTATTTTAATATATTTCAACAGTCTCCATTGAATCTTATGATTAATTGAGGTAGATATCTTATAATATCATTTATCATATTTCATTGAATGGTTTATGAGAAGGTTTCCTATTGATATGATATTTTCATACTATTCACAGTTTATGTTTGATGTATTCACATTTTGTATACTAGACTTCCAATAAAAATGCATATAATTTTTATATTAAACACTTTTTATATGAGAAATGAATTGGACTTAGGAAGTGATGGGAATGAACTATTATATCCCTTCACTGCATCAGTAGGTCTCATTAGACAGAATCTGTTGGTGACAAAACCTTCATATTTTTTCCAACCAGTTTAAAATTATCAAGAGGATAAATCTTGATACAAATCAGACAAGTTTATACCCACTGAAATAAACCTCCATGAGATTAAATCATTACATTAACTGTATTGAGTATATATCTTGATAGTGTAGATATCTAACATTATGAATTCTATAATTATTATTATTCTATGTAATAATTTGATTAGTTTCTATATTTTTTATGTCATATTTACTCATAGAGTCTGCTATATTCTTACCCCTACTGAGAATCTGAGCTTACCCATTTCTTATGTTTATTTTTCCCAGGGTTCCAAGATGTATATTATAACTGATATTTAGGGTCTCAATAAGGGTATTAATGTCATGATCGAAGAATTTTTTTTGTGTATCTTATGTTTTAAAATGTAATGTGGTTTTCAAGTATGAATCTTGTTTACCAAGACTACTAAACTAATCATTCCTTTGAGATTTTATTCCTTGTAATCCTAAAATTTTAATAAAGTAAGATGTTTACTCTAGGATTATTGGTTTGGGGAGTTATAGATGGCATCAGAGGAAGTTTAGTATGAACCTTGAAAACTAGATTTAAGAAATCGTGGATTAGAAAACTCAACCATATGGATGAATGTGAGGATAAGCCTAAGTATAGGATATCATCCAATTGTTTTATTAATGATAATGGATAAACTATTTTAAAACTATGGACTCATAGATTGAGGAAAAAAAGTCATGATTTATGCATCATATAAAGGATTATTCATGACTATATCACTGTGATTAGTGTTACTCACATTGTGCTTTAAGATGTTGTCAATGGTTAGAGTCAGCAAGGTTATACAAGTTGTGGTTATTCTGATGATGGTGAAGAGAATACCAAATAAAACTAAAATGATGGATATATTAAAGAAAAATATGATGAATCATAATTAATGGTTTAATAATGATATAAAATGATTAATTTTTTTTGTGTATTTGGATTCAAGAATAATTTCATCCATGGTGCTCTGATTATAAGTATCATGAGACATGTAAGGATTATATTGTAGTAAATCTTATTTAATTATTTCTAAGCATGAATGTTTTCATTAATTATTTTAAATGTGACGAAATATTTGATATGTGAAAATAATAGCTACATTATGATGTTCGGTGACATTGATGTTCAGATTTATTTTTAGATGTTTTGAAAAATTTTCAAACAATGAATTTTGAAATAATTATTTTGGTTCAATGTCAAGGTTAGAATGGATTAATTTGAACTTTGGATATAATTTTTTGAGTCTAAAGTATGATTTATTGGAAAACTGTTTCTAACCATTTTGTGTTTGATAATATTTAAAGTTCGAAGGAATAAAATATAGATCTTTTGAGAAATGTTATTCTAGAATAAAATTCATCTTTAATATTAATATTTTGGTTTAAGAAATGAATTTGAAATATATAGAATCAAAACCAAAGGATCATATTATTCTTATAAAATGGAAGGTAATCAAGTATGTTTATTTTCTTGAGTGATTTATCAATATAGTAAAATAATACCCTAACTATAGAAATGTAAATTAGAAAAAAAATGTTATTACTATAATTTTCTTACTGAGAAAACAGTGGTATCATTAACCCATAACATATTTATTGTTTTATAATGGTAGACTTTCTAATGGCCATGTTCTCTATCACTCTCTATCGAAACATGATCGTTTAATTTCTATTCCATGTCTTAGTTTTCATTTCCCACTATTGTTATCCTATTAAAAATCCTAATTTTGTGATGAACTTAACATTTCCTTTTCCTTTTATTAAGAGTATGTTTTAATAATCCTGTTTCTAATGTGGATTTCCCAAAATGAATTTTCAAGTATCAACCATTGATTTCTAAACTGCATTTTTAAATTATAAGGATTAAATTTATTGAAGGATGGGAGAATGTAACACCACAACACTTTGCAATATTTTTCTAGTCTTGAATAAATTAATTTTTTATATCTTTATTTATATGCAACCCCATGTTATTCTTACGCTACACACAATAATGAGTTGGCTTGTATTTAATGTAAAGCCAAGTTTTATTGAACGACAATATATTATATAAATATTATTATTCAATATACTATGATATAACCTAGCAATTAAGTTGGTGGTTATGAATAGTACTAAATATATTATGAAAATATATGGTTGAATTAATTGGTTACAATTTAATTAATATATGAACCAACTAAATATATAGGAAATTCTTTTATAAAGAATTATTTTTATGTTGATATATTTAATTTATCCTAATTAATTAAATTCATTACTGATAGTGAATGATATTAATGAAATAAATATTATATATATTCAACAAAATATTTTTTTTATTCATCCAATATATTTGATAGGCATAAGATAAGAACAAACCCAATATTACACATAAAATTTTATATTTTTATAAAAGGAGTTCTATCACCTTTCAATGGTGAACCTATTTTAAATACAAATTTTGATTATTTGATAAATTTTATTTGAACAAATAAACTTCTTATTTTAAATAAAAATATAAAAATTTACATTGGTTGAATTTTTGGTATTTTTCTGAGAAGATTCATTTTTTGATGAATAGTGAAAAATACTACATTTTAGTTCAAAACTACATTTTCACTTAATTTATTTATATAGTTAAATTATGTATTTATTTGGTTTTAATGTATATTTAGACCAATTTTATATTAATTAAAAAAATTTAAGTATTATTAAACAATTTTAAATTTAATTTAGATATAAAAACAAAGAAACCTTTTGGACGTTTTTACATTAATTACCCGCTTTGGCATCCTATATGTGGGATTAGTATTAAACATAATTTTTCGACTTATTTGATTTAAATTTTTAAAAATATAAATAAAAGTTTTTAATTAATATTAAATTTTTAGTCTAATAGGATCAACTTAATTTTTTGAAATTATGAATAGTAACTTTAGTTATTTTTTTGTTACTACGGTTAAGGGTAAATCACGTAATTAAGGGTAAAAATAATATTATAAAATATTATAAAATTATTGTAACCATTTTATAAATTAAATTTTATGAGTTATTTTAGACCCAAATCAGCATTAGTCATATTTTTTGTGATATTGGATCCACATGGATGACTTGAAGTCATTTATAATATTATCTTCAATGAGAAGTCAATTTTGTCACACTTTTGTTTATAATAAATAAAATATTTTTAATATGTTGTTATATATGTTATATTTTAAACTATAAATATTAATTTGAAATATAAAATATTTATCTACATCATAAAAATTTATTTATAATTTTTAGTGATAAAATAATTACCATAAATGTTGATACTATAATGATGCAATAACTATTTGATTAATGAAAGAATCAAATAAATGATATTAAAAATATTAAAATGAACATAATGTGATATAATTAATGTCATAAAATAATGTTATTGATTAATTTGACATTTTAGTAATTATTTAATAGTGTTTTTTAAGATATAATGTTCTTATGATATTTTTAAAAAGTGAGCTAATGAATAGTTTCAAAATTGACATTATTGATATTTTAAAATAAATAATATTTTATTAAATGATATAAAATTTCTAAAAATATAATATTCAACAAAATAATTTTTATAAGTCTTAAAATTTAATAATTTACTCATTTATTAGTCGTTTGGTATTTTATAGTAACTATATTAACCCTTAATGAGTAAAAATCAATCCTAGGGCGGTAAGAGTTAATGAGTTTAACTAAGGGTTAAATCCAAAAGATAAGGGTAATAACGTAAGAAAAAAATTTATAAAAATTATTGGTTTATATTATTTTGACCCATAATCATATTTTATTAGAAATAAATAACTTTGGATCCATTTGTAATTTAAAATTAATTTATATTAATTTAACGGTTTGAGAGTTTCGAAAAGTACCCCACACCTCAATTATAAAAGGGATCATCCTCCCTCACATACTCACACCACATTGATCATTCTATCTCGACCAAAACATGTCCATATAAGCTCAAAAAATTACTCCCCTAATACTAGGATCCTCACTTTTGATAGAAATAAAAACAAGGAAGGCTTTTGGTATAAACCAAAATGAGTTACCCAAATAAAAGGTAAAGATCTTCAATGATCACATTAGTTTTATTTATTTCCCCACTCCTTAATATATTATTATTACAGGCTTGTATAATAAATCCATTATCTTCAATATATTGATATGTTTTTATGTTATGGTTTCGACCTACACTTACACACAATTCCATCTAATGGGTAATGAACATACTGTTTATATGTACGACAAAATACCACCTTACAAAACGATGATTGTTATTTTTTATTTACCACCTTTTATAGCTGGGAATTATGATGTAAAATCTAGTTGTATATGTTGTTGGTGATATTTATTTTTTATTTTTTATTTTTTATTTCCTTTATAACACATACCCGTATTGTTTCCATTTTCTATAAATATAATAACTTCATTTGTGGATGTGTGGACTACCACCTCCTCAAATCGATATGATTCATTCACACTATACATGGAATGTATTAAGGATTATTTTAATATAAATATTCAACATAAAATACCTAAATTTTATAATGAAATTATAACATACATATATATAATTTACATTTCATACTTTTAATACAATAAAGAAATGAAAGTAGTTTTCATGCAGAAATTCGACCTACCATCTCCATGAATGATGCAATTCTTTTTCAATATCCAAATTGTATGGATTATTATAAATTTATATAGACTAAATATATATGATAATTAAATCTTTTATTATATTATGGTGATGATGAAATCATGATCTATGTAATAGGAATAAAAAATAACATGTCAAAACATACTCGAAAAACTAGGCAATTATCACCCAAAATAGTGAATATAATGAAGGATTGTTAACAAACATGTAATAAAATATTCTAAGAAATTAATATATGATTTTTTAAATATTATTATGGTTATGGTATAATTTAATAACATTCCTTAAACCATTATACATGAGGTTAAAAGGATGTTCACCCAAAATTAAGCATATGGTAAGGGACTTCATCTCAATCTCCTTTAATTGAGGCATATTTGGATATTATACACCCAACTTATTTTACGAGGTGTGTATACATGTCATTAAATTATTTATTATCATGTTTAGTTAAATTTTATTATATCATGAGGCATAATATTTAAATGCTCCAAGTGGTATGAGACACCATGAATGTTTAAATATTTAATTAGCAGATCTTTTTCTCCATGTCAATATTTTTATATTATTTGACATATTTATTTATATGGATATAAAAGGATATTAAAATAAATTTTATGTCTATTTTAAATTTCATTCAAATTTTTTTGAATAGAATATTTTTATTATTTTATGAAATAGTCTCTTTAACTAAAACATCATTTTAAATTCTTCTAAGATTTATTTTTCTAAATCATTCTCATTCATGTCAATGTTTTCAAATGGGGTTTATAAATTTATTTATATGGAAATAATTATTTTAAAATGTTAATTTTTTAATTTCTCTTGAATGTCTCAAAGTGGTACGGAATACTTATTTTCAAAAATATATTTTTTTAAATATATTCATTCATAATTGCGTGAATTTTTAAATAAATGATTTCAAAGTAAAAAAAGAATATTTTTATAAAACAAATTCAATGATTTTCTTAGAGTATTTTCATCTATATAAAAATAATCAATTGAATATTATGATTAATTTAGTATGATCTCTTATGATATCATTTATTGTATTTCATTGAATGTTTTATGATCTGTTTGACTGTGGATATGCTATTTTGATACCATTAATGTTTATGGTTTAACTATTCATATTTAGTATGATATTTTTTCAATAGAAATGTTTATATTGTTTATATTACACTCTTTTCATATGAGGAATTCATTAGACTTAGTATGATATGGATGGATCCCCCTATAGCCTTTCAATGCATCAGTTGGTCTCATGTGACAAAACCAGTTGGCGAAAAACCCTTTATGTTTGTTTCTAAGAAGTTTAAAATTGTTGGTAGGATAGATCGTGACACAAATCAGATGGTTTTCTACCCACACACGTAAACATGAAATAGGATAAATCAAGAAAGTAATTATATTGAGTATAGATCTTAATAGTGAAGACTTATAACACTATGAATTCCATTGTTATTATTATTCCATGGGATTATTTGATTAGTTAGAATATTAATGGTTAAGTTTCCTAGATCATGTGATTATTTAAATGGAATTAATATCAGTTATTTACATTTCCATATTTTTTATTCCATATTTACTCATAGCTTCCACTGTTCGCTTACCCTTATCGAGCATTTGATATCGCCCCTTTCTTATGTTTTATTTTCCTAGGATTCTAAGATGTATATTATGACTGATATAAAGGGTTATAATAAGGGGATTAGTGTCATACTCCAAGAGATTTTTTTTTTGTATTTTATGTTTTAAATTGTTTTGTAGTTATCATGTCTGTATCTAGTTTTATAAGACTACTAAACTAATTGGCCCTTCATGATTTGATTCCTCGTAATCATGGAAATGTAATAAAGTGAGGCATCGAATTCGAGATTCTAGGGTTGGAGAGTTATATGGATCAGCATAAAGTATTATTCAACTATTGAATGGTTGTCAATTACATCAATTTAGTAAAATAATAAATATATATTTTTAATTGTGTCTTTTTTGGTCCTCTAAAATCATAAAAATGTAATATTTATAGAGAATATAGTAAAATTTTAAAAATTCAACATCATTCATTATTTATTAATAAGAGGGATAAATTAAAAATTAAATAATTTCCAGCTTGTTTGATGTAAAAGTTTACAAATTTACTTTTTTACATGAATAAGTTATAATTACTTATTTAATATTGTATACTGATATTTTTTAGGTTCATATTTTACCAATGAATAATGTATCTGTTGAAATAAGGGCATTTTCGTTTGATCCAATCAATGTGGAATGTTATGACAAATTAATAGATCTCAATGGATTTAAATTAATTATAAATAGTTTAACAAGAAAAATGGAAACACATCCTGATGGTGTCATTATAAACACAATAAAGGATTTTTATGCTTGTGAATCAGATGGACAACCTAGATAAAAAATATTATCTTATTATGGGTTTTTTAGAAAATATTTTCATTAGATAACTACACACACAGTAATGTCATAATAATGAAATTAAAATGGTTTGATTTAATAACATTAAAAGACATGTATATAGATAGTTATGGATTTTGAGTGATTAATATGAAATTCCATCTTTAAATAGACAAGCCTTATATTCTTGCATCACATGCTAGAAAAGTTATTTATTTAAATGAACCTTTAAAACAACAATTTGGTGTTATTATTGAGGTCATTTAAGGACATATTTTTAATGATGTAATTGATTATAGTGATGTTTTGGATTATAAATGTTTTGTTAATTTATATGTTTTATTCAATGACATAGATGATTCAATTGTTAGAGTAGTTTATGAACTAGAAATTGTAATAAAAAATTCATAACATTAACATGTTTTGAAATATTTAGTTTATGTTATTTTGATATGTTAATTTTTTTTTTAACTTTTATACATATTACATAATTAATTTTGTTAATTATATAATACTAATTATCCAATTTCATATTTCTTGTATTCTTTATACATTGTTACAAAATATTTTAATTCTTGAACAATCTAGTTGGAGATATTTATTATAGTGTCACGTTCCTGAAACATCTTTTGTAGATGTCAATTATTTGGTTCTTTGTACTTAAAGATAATTGAAATAGTTATAATAGGCACACCCAAATCATGGTTTATTATAATGAGGATATGAAAATAATTTGAAAAAATGGTAATGAATTTCAAATTTTTAGGGGGACACTCAGGAAACACTATTATATTTTTCTAGTTTAATAAATCTAGTGATGAAAAGTCATATAAGAAATAAAAAATAAGGATTGGTTTGAAATATGGGTTATATAGATTTTGAAATTAATTTTTAATTTCTCAATAAATTAATATTGATAGTTTCTTATTAATATGTATATTTGACATAACTTCCCTGCTGGCCTGGAAGACCAGATAATTATGTTAATGGAATTGGGAGAAATATGGTGGGCCTATAAAAATGAGTTGTACATCTGATGGAAAAATAGGAGAGGCACTAATCTTGAAAATATACCAATCTTCATCATATTTCCACTTACACAATACAATGACATAATTTTAGTTTGTATGAGTTTTGTTTTGAATGTTGTTTATCAAATTATATATTTAATTTAGTTTTGTTCTACGAGTATTAATTAGATATTTAGGAAATATAAATTTTGTTTTTATTGAAAATATAGTTTTTATATAACCAATCATAAGTATTTAATTATTTTTATCTAATAAAAAATATATAGATTTTTCTTAACTATAATAGTTATAAATCAATGAAAAAAATACATGTATGTTGTGTTCCTTGATAAAACAATACATGTAAGTTGTGTTCCTTAATTATTAGTTATGGTAATCTGTAGAAAAGAACTATAAATCACTCTTATATCACACACAATATTTCTCCTCTTACATTAATGATTAAATAGACATCCTTTATCAAGTATGTAAATCTTTAATTTGGGATGAATATTTAGAGAATATTATCTTAGAGATTTTCCCATAATAATCCATATATGTTGTGAAAATTGATTGGTCATTACATTAATAAAAATATATATATACCTTTCTATTCAAATATTCAATTTATCAAAACCTTATAAAAAATAATTTCCTCATTAGGCCCAAATTTATGATCATTGATGATTTTTATGAAGAAATCATGAAGAAAATCAAATAAATAAATTAATTTATCCTTAACAGATATATCCATATCTATAATCATCAGTTGAGTCTCCTTTATCAAATTTAGAAAAGATGATCGATCCTCATTAGTATTACTCAAATTCATATGATATTTTTTATATATAAACAACCTTGAATACATAATAATATAATTGTAAGCTCTATTTTGGGTAGTCCACACAAAAGAGTTTTTTAATGATCAATTCCCATTTTCAATATTGTTAAAAACCACTCTTTGGGGAAGGTGTCAGAGGAATCATTAACCTGATCTAAACTGGGGTTGCAAGGACCCAATAAAATTATTTAATCCTTCAATTACTAGACCCCTTTCCTTAATTAGTTTATAATAATTGGACTATATGACTATTATAATAATATATTATAATTTTTTTATTGCCCAAATATATCTCTAAATAGAGAAATTTATCATCTAAATTATAATAAATTGTTATCTATATATCATCAATGAGTATAATAGTTTAGAAAAAATTAAAAAATTTAATAAGAAATCCCCCCATCCAAGACTTTCCCTTCTAACATGAGTGTTGTTGGTTAACTCTAACTCTAATCATTTAGAATAAATTCACCTTGATATTTCTCTAATATATGGTAATTCTATGTGTAGTAAAGGAAGGTTTCCTTATTCTTGAAGAGGAAAAAAATATAAGCCTTTATTTATAAAGAGAATCTTTTTTATAATATAAATATGGAATTTAAACCAGTTTATTTTTTCGGCCAAACAACTTACCATATTCTTTAAATAAATCCATTATATTTGTAATTTTAATTTTACATACCTAATAAAAAAATGTGATATTATTAATATAAATTAAGTGTTCGGGGGTAACCAAACCTCTTACATATTAAATGTAATTGATATTTCCTTTATCCATGTTCTTCCAAATGATGATTCTATTGTAATCCTCTATAATACAAAATAATAGGGAGGATAAGTGATCACTCTATCTCGATAGTCATTATTATTAAAATAATATCTTTAGGGAACCATTATCCAACCAATATAACATAATAATTTAAAAAATGATTTAATTTCTTGGAATAATTACATCATTGAATCTAAAATTTTATAACACAAGGAATCAAAAAATAAAAACCATTAACATTTTATCCACATCAATCTATATCAAACAAATATATTCATGTCTCTTTCATGGATTAAAATCAAAATTTCAGTTTGATATATTCATCTAGATAGGTTAATTGGTAGCATAAGATAGGTATATTCCGCACATAGTATGATACATGTGTGAAACTTTCCTAATGAGAGAAACTTATATAAATAACTATATGATTTGGATTAAAAATAAATATGATTTTTTAAAAAATATAAATTATAATTGAAACATCACATTTAAAAAAATGTTAAACAGTAGGTTCAATATCTCTCATATATTAATCATTAAAGCCCAATATATGCTACTCATTAAACTTTTTCAAATTTAAAAAAATAAACAAGACAAGCTTTTTATATTTGAAAATAAAAACTTTGTAATCATACATATAACTTCTCCCTTATTGAAAACAAAATAAAAAATAATTCATTGAAAAAAAACCAAAAAAATTTGATCATAATACATGATACTAAATATAGAATCTACATTATTATAAATCAATTGAAAAAAATATAAGACACAAAAAAACAAACAAATATAACTATATTGAATTGAATAAAAATATCGCAAATGTACCATGATAGAGTTGACTTGTTTTATTTTCTTTCTGAAATATATTTATTTTATCTATTAAATTAATGTCTAATGATGTATAAAAAATAGATTATTTTTCTTATTTTTTAAATTGGTTCATGTTAATTTTTTTGTTTGATTATAATATAAGAATTTAATTTAAATATTGATTATAATTAATTAGTTTGGTTTTTTAATTGAATTTAAATTTGGTGTTTATGAGTTTGTTTGGTTTTGTGAAATTTATGAAACTTAATTATTTGTGTTATGACTACATCTCATTGAATTTTTTAGTTGAAATAGTTATGATTTAGTTATTCTGGTATAGAACAATGATAGTATATTTTTGTTTACTAATAGGAATAATTTTAAATGAACATAATTAATAAGATCACCATGAAATATATTCATATTTTGGTGTTCACATAAATGCTAAATCATGAACTTCACAGGTAATATATCATTTAACATTGAATATATATTTATTTTTTCATTTATTTACTATGAATTTTCATATAGAAGCAGACACTGAATATTGATGTACATGTTCCTGAAATAAAATTATTTTTTACCTGTATAAAAAAATAATGGAAGCACTATGAATCATGAAACATATGAGAAAATTATAATAATGTTTTTAATTTTTTTGTTTTTTAAAATTTTATAAGTTCTATTAATACAATATAATATTTATATTTTTAATTATCTACTATAACATTATTTTATAGGATGTTATATGATCTTTAGTAGAGAAAGAATTTGATATAATTGGACCAAATGATAATTTACATCAGAACCATGGTGATAAACATAGTGACAATGATTATTGTAAACCTGGAAAGAAAATCATTCCTTCTAGATATTGTCCATTGGGTATTGAATATTCTTGAAACACTACATATATGGTTACCCATTAAAAGTTAAATGCTTCCATCGAGACAAAAAAGAAACAAGTTTGATAAGAGTATCTATAGAAGAAAAATAGGCAAAATGATTAATTATTCAAAGTTATATAAGTTATATGAACTTCACTTCCACCAGATGGTGCAATGACATTTTATTATAGTTTATCACATTTTCTCTTGATTAATGAGGCTGTTGATCATTGCGAAATATCCTATGATAGTGATGATAGTGGAGAATTTGATGATGAAAGTGAGGATGTTAGTGGTGCTGGTCGCACACATGTCGATGTAGATGGTATCACTATTTATATCAGCACTGAAGATGATAATGTTGATGAGGATTCTGTTAACACCATTTTTAATAAACATTATTAATAATATATGTATTGATATATCTATATTTGTGTTTTTTTATTGAAAAAAATTTATAATTTTATATTCATGATGTTGTATTAGTTATTTGTTTGTTGTTTGTGTTCAGTTTGGATTTTGCTGCAAGTCGATGAATAAATTAGTTTTTTGGAATAAATTTAGTTAATTTCGTTTTAGTTATGAGTTTACATGTTTTCATTTCTATAAATGTTGTTTTAAAAACCAATTTCAATAGTTATAACCATGCTTGTACACTAATAATTCCATAGTTTTGACTATGGTTTTAATAGTATAAATCCATTATTTAAATCATGGCTATTGAAATTACCATACCTCAATGATATTAATATCCATAGATAAGGAAACCATTGATATAACATTTATCCATAGTTTTTTTTCCTACTTCCTGAAGTGCCCAGATCAGTGTGAATCACTGAGAGGGGGAGGGGGTGAATAAGTGATCCCTTAAAACTTTTTACTAATTGATTATTATCAATTAAACCTCTATGGCTGGTTAAAGCCTCGGTCAACTCTTCTTGTATCTCTCAGCCTTTCCTGAATGATGCAGTAATGAAAAGGCACAGGACACAAGGATTTACAAGGTTCGGCACCAAAGGCCTACATCCTTTCCATGCTCTCCCAGCATGGATTCTCCCATTATAATCTGTTAGTATTACAATGGTCGATACAGAGTCCCACTGTATCTCTCCTGAGTCCCACAGGAGGGTCTTTATACTGCGTCCCATAGTGTTACCAGAGTCCCACTGGCCTGCTCCAGAATCCCACTGAAGACTTCTTCTCCCTGAGTCCCACAGGGTCTTCTCTTGGCTCCTCGAGTCACACGAGTAGCTCTTCTTCACTTTAAGCTTCTTCAAGTAACTTCACCACCTGGGATAAAGGCTGCTGGCCTTGATCTGTACCTCTGATCACTTGTGATGATCAGGTCTTATCGTCTTGCTCAGGCTTTATCTCCTTCTTCTAAGGATGACCTGGCCTCTTTCTTCAAGAATCTTCAACAGCCTCTGAAAAGGTCTGTTGGTCTTGCTTAGCAACTTCTGATCACTTCTGTTGATCAGGCTCTTCTCAAATACTGAAAACTCAGACAAACAATATCTTTCACTTCAGTCTGGCTCAGTCTCACTTCAAAACAACTTCATGCACTAAGTGCATGGCAACTCTGTCTCTTCATGCAGTGATTGCATGGCCTTCTAAAATTCTTCAAGATCCTCTGGTCTTGGTCAACTCAAATGCACACAAGCATATTTGGATTGTTTACGTGTGCACGTGCATGCATGCATGCATGCACTCTCCTTCTCTTTCTTCTAGGTGCAATAATCCCACAAAGGGTGTAACACTTTAAGCACACACCTTCTCACTCCTTCACACGTTTAATTCCTTTTGATTACACACACATAAATGTGTGTTATACTTTGTGTGAGTATCCTCTTCTTCTTCTTCTAAGTGTGTACACACTTCACTTAATGCACACACATAGGTTCGGCCTTCACTTGTTTTGCACACACAATTTATTCTTCATTTTGCACACACTTAAGCTTGGCATTTCACTTCTTCTTGCACACACAAAAACTATTCTTTGTTCTTCAAAGTGTGCACACACAAGGCACTAAAGGCCTCGGGTCTTCTTCTTGTTTTGCACACACACAAATGTGGTGGCCTTCCACCTTTGCACACCCACTGCCCGTAGGGTGTTCTCCCAAGTGGCACACACACAAGGTGCACTCCTTCACTTGGAACACAAGCACAAGTCTTGGCCTCGGGTCTTCTCCTGCCTCAAAGGAGGCGCGCAAGTCCTCAAGGTACACAAGGGTGCCACTGGCCGCGCAAGAGCACAAGGCCTCTAGGCCGCACAAGCCTCGGGTGCAAGGCACCGTGGGCGCGCAAGTGCTACCGCACAGGGGGCACGGTGCACAGAGGGGGTGCGCAAGGTTCTACCGCGCAGCCCAACCTCTTCTTCTTGTCACGCAAATGAGTTGCGCGCAAGGGACTCCTTCGGGCCAAAGATGGAACCGAGGACTTCAGCCGCGCAAATAGATTGCACTGGGCTTCTTTCTTCGCGAGGCACAAAGGCACTCACGGGACTTCTCTCGAGTTTTTCGGCAAGCAGCACCGAGGTCTCGGCCTCTCTTTATATAGGCAGAGGCGGTGCGGTTCATCCGCGTGATAAATCTCAAACTCCCGAGATCTTTGGATCTTTAAAAATATTTTCAAATCTTTATTTTTATCCTCTGTTTCACGCGGGCTTCTTATATTTTCTCCTCCTCCTCGTGCATGCACATGAAACCGCATGCATGGCCTCTGTTTGGCCCATCCCATGCAAAACATGAACACCGTGTGGCCTCGCCACTTCGTTTGCCTTCGGCCTTCATCGAATTTCTCCATCCAACGTTTGCATGCATATTTTATTGCATGTATATGTTCAGTGTGTCCAGACGAGCTCAATGGTGTCTTCATCTTCGTCGGAGGTGGCCGGAATCTCGAATGCAGTCGTCGGGAGGCGCCTGGTTCGAACGGGGCTCGCAGGTGGCTTCGGGCGAGCTCGAGGAGGAAGACACGCTATTCGCCGTTGGATCAGGCGATCAATTATCCTCGGACGGCCTGGATCAGATCGCCTCGCCGCGGATCAGATGTGTGGCCGAGATCTGGCGCGCGATCGATCGTGCGGCCAGGATCGCTCCCGCGGAAAAATTCCGCATCCCACATCGAATCCTCACCCGGTTTTCTCGCGGCTTATCAACTAAGCGCTCCCCCAGCCGGCTCAGTTGAATCCTCTCCCTCCACGGTGCCGCCCCGCACCGTGTTCTCCCTGCGGGCGCGCTCTGCGCCCACTCTCGCCTCTGCGGGCGCGCTCTAGCGCCCACCATACACACTCGAGTGCGCGGGCTTCACCACCGCGTGCCCTCGGGGGCTTATACACGGCCCCCTGCCGCGCTCCTCCGGGCGTGCCCCAGGCGCCCATGCGGTGTCCTACGGGTGCGCCCCTGCCTCAAGGATGATGCCCTGGCCTTGAGGGTTCCCCATGGGCGTGGTGACCTTGAGTCCCACATGTGCCTTGGGTGATCCCTCGTCTGGCCTCCTTGGTGGCCTAATTTTTGGCAAAGTAAATATAGGGTACTTTGTATAAAAACAAAGTAACCACATACATAATGTGAAATGCCAAGAGCCACTCCAAGCCTTCTTCCTCATTTCTCCTTCTTCCTTTCTTCTTTTTCATTTGAAATTCCTCCATTATCTTCAACATGTATTCATCACTTAGGAATGGAATTTCAATCGGTTTCTTCTTAATCTTCTTCATCTCCTCTTCCATATGTGTTCAATACTTAGGAGGGACTTCTTCAACTGAATCTCATGAATCACACATGTTCTTCAACATTCTTCATTGATCTAATCAGAGATCAATTGGATCTTCTTCTGATTCACATGCACTAAGTGATAGTGCATGGACTTCTTTCAATCCACTTCATCCACTCAGTGGTTGTGGATGGATCATCTTCCTCTCCTCATGCATTGTCAATACAATGCATGGTCTTCTAACTTTGTTGTGACTTTGTATCCAGTTGATACAAGTTCTTGGAAATTTAAGAACAGCTCAACAATCGTCTGATGTTCATGGAGAATGTTTCAACCACACTTTCCAATACCACATAGTGAATCTCCTAAGTGACATGCATCTTAGTACCATGGCCATTCTCCTTCACCACCAACACCATCACAACATTTGTCATTCACCTCTTGACATTCCCTGACTTCCATTCATTCCAAGACAACTTCATGCCTCATTGACAACAAATGCAACACAGTGCACTTCAATCTCCCCCTTTGTATTTGTTGGCAATACACTCCTTCAGCACATATGAATGGGTCAATATGTGTGCCAATATTTTCTCCCCCTTATTGGAAATCAAATGCAAAGGTGTGGTGTGGTTCTCTTTCAAAAAAAAATCTCTTCCTCCCTTCGAATAGCATCTTCTTTAAAAATCACTAAGAGAGGGATGATGCCACATGTTCTCTTTAGCAAAGAACCTTTAGTAAATCAACTCTAAGTCTACTTGGGCTAACCCGGTGCAGAAAACAAGAGTGATGTAACCAAGGAACTCAATGCTGTCCACATTCACTGTAAACATGTGAGATCATGCTAAGGGGTTCAGATATTCAATGAATTGCTAAATCCTGCACATACTCCACAAAACTCATTAGAAAGTTCAGTGCAAAGATAAAGCCCCCCCATTCATCCATTTTTCTTAAGATGATATTAATCTCAGACCATCATCTTCTTCAGATTTTCTCCCCCTCAAGGGGTGCACTCCGTTCTGTCCAAACCATCCTCCAGATGAGAATGATCATCATCTTCAATTCCCTGCAATGTTAGCACATGTAAATACCAAGAGTATAAGGGAATAAGATGGAACCTCCTTGGTTCATCAATGTGAACAACAAGGTTGAGAAGATTCTCTCAACCGAGATGTCCCATTTTCACCATTCTTCACACTTGCACATTTGATCTTCAATGATGATTGTGCTGGTGTGGATCCCAATACATCTTCATGTGAAATATTCTTCTTCCTTTTTCCCTTAGCAATTGCCAGAACTTTATCTTCAGCTCTTTGTAGATCTTTGGCAAGTTGCAACTGATTTGGCCACATGACTAACAAGTCATTTGGAAGTGAGGCCTCAGTTTTGGAAATTCCACATGGTTCCTTAGATGCTGTCAAGCTACCTTTCTTAGGCAACTTGTTTTCAATCAATCCCTTCTTCTTCTTCTGGATTGATTGTCTTTTTCAGTCCAGTCTGCTTCTATTTAATTTCATGGCTTCTTTACAAAGATCCATGATATGTCCTTTCTTCCCACAGTAGAAGCATTTCTTGGTGGTCCTTCTGGATGCATCACCCTTCTTGGATTTGAATTCCAAGGACTTCTCTTCATTATTCAAACTCTTCTTGGGAGCATCTTCCACTTTCTTCTGCTTGCTTCCCAAGGAATCTCTCTTAGCCAGGTTCAGTGATCTTCTCTTCATTCCAGCTTCGGAAACATTCGGAGATTGATATGTATCAAATCTTTGACCACTTTTGCAACCATCCCAGATGTTGTCAAGTAATCCAAATCTATTTGCAGTAAACAGATGTCTCTGGACCTGTGGATGTTGCTTCATTTCTTCTGGCTTGCTCCCCCTTGGCATGGGCTTCCTCTGTGCTTTGGCATTCAGTGGATTGTACCAACAATCCTTTCCACAATGCCCATACTTGTTACAACACCAGCATTGTCCCACGAATCTTGACCTCTTCAGTCCTTCTGATTGCAGGGTACTTTTCTTGACCTGTTGTGCTGTTTCAGGAGAGCTCTGCTTCTTTACTGTCTTCATCCATCTTTGTTTGGAAATATTCTTCCATCCTGCACTTTTTGTGGAAACACATTTAGAAGCATCAGTACAAGATGGTATGGATGGTACCTTCTTTCTAGAAGATGTTGCACTTTTATTAGAGGATGTCTTTCCCTTAGAATCATCCTGCTCAAAGCATACTTGAGTAGCAACATGTCTTCTTTCAGCTGACTGGGAGGCTTCAGCTTTGGGTGATTGCAGATTTTTCAATATCACCTCTAGTTCAAAGAATTTCATGTTGAGGGAGTTCTTCTCATCCTCAACCAATCTTAGCCTACCTTCCCAATTTTCTTTCAGTTCTTTCATCTGGTCATCATGCACCTTTTTCAATTCTTGCAATGAGTTGTCAAGCTCCTTCACCCTGTTTACTTTGTCTTCAAGTTGAGCATCTCTGACATTCATTGAAACTTTGTGCCTCTTTTCCAGTGCATGGAAAACATCTCTGACCATTATTTTAAAGAAATATTTCTCAGAAAGGCTCCTTTGCAATTCTTCAGCAGTGTCTTCTTATCTTTCATTGCAAAGAGAAACTGTTTCAACTTTAGCCTTCACCAGCTTTCTGAGAGTTTTGGTTATGCCAACCCTTTTTGCCAATTGATCTTCCATTGCATTGGCTTCTTCTTCTAGCTGTAATTTTTCTTCTTGATGATCAAGGATGCCAGTAGTAATACACATTGCCACTTCCTTGGGGACTGTCTTCTGAAGATATTCGATTGCACTTTGAAGATCTTTCATTGTTCCAACTTCATCACAGCTAGGACAGGCTTTCTTCATTTTCTTGGCCTGTTTCTTCTTTCTATTTTTCTGAGTCTTGGCAGATATCTCCATTTGAGGATGTTCTTTCATTTCCTCAAATCTGCACTTCATAAAGACTCCCTTGGATCTTTTAGAGGTAACCTCCCTCTGATACCAATTGAAGTGCCCAGATCAGTGTGAATCACTGAGAGGGGGAGGGGGTGAATCAGTGATCCCTTAAAACTTTTTACTAATTGATTCTTATCAATTAAACCTCTATGGCTGGTTAAAGCCTCGATCCAATCTTCTTGTATCTCTCTACCTTTCCCGAATGATGCAGTAATGAAAAGGCACAGGACACAAGGATTTACAAGGTTCGGCACCAAAGGCCTACATCCTTGCCATGCTCTCCCAGCATGGATTCTCCCATTATAATCTGTTAGTATTACAATGGTCGATACAGAGTCCCACTGTATCTCACCTGAGTCCCACATGAGGGTCTTTATACTGCGTCCCACAGTGTTACCAGAGTCCCACTGGCCTGCTCCAGAATCCCACTGAAGACTTCTTCTCCCTGAGTCCCACAGGGTCTTCTCTTGGCTCCTCGAGTCACACGAGTAGCTCTTCTTCACTTTAAGCTTCTTCAAGTAACTTCAGCAGCCTGGGATAAAGGCTGCTGGCCTTGCTCTATACCTCTGATCACTTGTGATGATCAGGTCTTCTCATCTTGCTCAGGCTTTATCTCCTTCTTCTAAGGATGACCTGGCCTCTTTCTTCAAGAATCTTCAACAGCCTCTGAAAAGGTCTGTTGGTCTTGCTCAGCAACTTCTGATCACTTCTGTTGATCAGGCTCTTCTCAAATACTGAAAACTCAGACAAACAATATCTTTCACTTCAGTCTGGCTCAGTCTCACTTCAAAACAACTTCATGCACTGAGTGCATGGCTACTCTGTCTCTTCATGCAGTGATTGCATGGCCTTCTCAAATTCTTCAAGATCCTCTGGTCTTGGTCAACTCAAATGCACACAAGCAGATTTGGCTTGTTTACGTGTGCACGTGCATGCATGCATGCATGCACTCTCCTTCTCTTTCTTCTAGGTGCAATAATCCCACAAAGGGTGTAACACTTTAAGCACACACCTTCTCACTCCTTCACACGTTTAATTCCTTTTGATTACACACACATAAATGTGTGTTATACTTTGTGTGGGTATCCTCTTCTTCTTCTTCTAAGTGTGTACACACTTCACTTAGTGCACACACATAGGTTCGGCCTTCACTTGTTTTGCACACACAATTTATTCTTCATTTTGCACACACTTAAGCTTGGCCTTTCACTTCTTCTTGCACACACACAAACTATTCTTTGTTCTCCAAAGTGTGCACACATAAGGCACTAAAGGCCTCGGGTCTTCCTCTTGTTTTGCACACACACAAATGTGGTGGCCTTCCACCTTTGCACACCCACTGCCCGTAGGGTGTTCTCCCAAGTGGCACACACACAAGGTGCACTCCTTCACTTGGCACACAAGCACAAGTCTTGGCCTCGGGTCTTCTCCTGCCTCAAAGGAGGCACGCAAGTCCTCAAGGTACACAAGGGTTCCACTGGCCGCGCAAGAGCACAAGGCCTCTAGGCCGCACAAGCCTCGGGTGCAAGGCACCGTGGGCGCGCAAGTGCTACCGCACAAGGGGCACGGTGCACAGAGGGGGTGCGCAAGGTTCTACCGCGCAGCCCAACCTCTTCTTCTTGTCACGCAAATGAGTTGCGCGCAAGGGACTCCTTCGGGCCAAAGATGGAACCGAGGACTTCAGCCGCGCAAATAGATTGCACCGGGCTTCTTTCTTCACGAGGCACAAAGGCACTCACGGGACTTCTCTCGAGTTTTTCAGCAAGCAGCACCGAGGTCTCGGCCTCTCTTTATATAGGTAGAGGCGGTGCGGTTCATCCGCGTGATAAATCTCAAACTCCCGAGATCTTCGGATCTTTAAAAATCTTTTCAAATCTTGATTTTTATCCTCTGTTTCACGCGGGCTTCTTATATTTTCTCCTCCTCCTCGTGCATGAACATGAAACCGCATGCATGGCCTCTGTTTGGCCCATACCATGCAAAACATGAACACCGTGTGGCCTCGGCACTTCGTTTGCCTTCGGCCTTCATCGAATTTCTCCATCCAACGTTTGCATGCATATTTTATTGCATGTATATGTTCAGTGTGTCCAGACGAGCTCAATGGTGTCTTCATCTTCGTCAGAGGTGGTCGGAATCTCGAATGCAGTCATCGGGAGGCGCCTGGTTCGAACGGGGCTCGCAGGTGGCTTCGGGCGAGCTCGAGGAGGAAGACACGCTATTCGCCGTTGGATCAGGCGATCAATTATCCTCGGACGGCATGGATCAGATCGCCTAGCCGCGGATCAGATGTGCGGCCGAGATCTGGCGCGCGATCGATCGTGCGGCCAGGATCGCTCCCGCGGAAAAATTCCGCATCCCACATTGAATCCTCACCCGGTTTTCTCGCGGCTTATCAACTAAGCGCTCCCCCAGCCGGCTCCGTTGAATCCTCTCCCTCCACGGTGCCGCCCCGCACCGTGTTCTCCCTGCGGGCGCGCTCTGCGCCCACTCTCGCCTCTGCGGGCGCGCTCTAGCGCCCACCATACACACTCGAGTGCGCGGGCTTCACCACCGCGTGCCCTCGGGGGATTATACACGGCCCCCTGCCGCGCTCCTCCGGGCGTGCCCCCGGCGCCCATGTGGTGTCCTACGGGTGCGCCCCTGCCTCAAGGATGCTGCCCTGGCCTTGAGGGTTCCCCATGGGCGTGGTGACCTTGAGTCCCACATGTGCCTTGGGTGATCCCTCGGCTGGCCTCCTTGGTGGCCTAATTTTTGGCAAAGTAAATATAGGGTACTTTGTATAAAAACAAAGTAACCACATACATAATGTGAAATGCCAAGAGCCACTCCAAGCCTTCTTCCTCATTTCTCCTTCTTCCTTTCTTCTTCTTCATTTGAAATTCCTCCATTATCTTCAACATGTATTCATCACTTAGGAATGGAATTTCAAACGGTTTCTTCTTAATCTTCTTCATCTCCTCTTCCATATGTGTTCAATACTTAGGAGGGACTTCTTCAACTGAATCTCATGAATCACACATGTTCTTCAACATTCTTCATTGATCTAATCAGAGATCAATTGGATCTTCTTCTGATTCACATGCACTAAGTGATAGTGCATGGACTTCTTTCAATCCACTTCATCCACTCAGTGGTTGTGGATGGATCATCTTCCTCTCCTCATGCATTGTCAATACAATGCATGGTCTTCTAACTTTGTTGTGACTTTGTATCCAGTTGATACAAGTTCTTGGAACTTTAAGAACAGCTCAACAATCGTCTGATGTTCATGGGGAATGTTTCAACCACAATTTCCAATACCACTTAGTGAATCTCCTAAGTGACATGCATCTTAGTACCATGGCCATTCTCCTTCACCACCAACACCATCACAACCTTTGTCATTCACCTCTTGACATTCCTTGACTTCCATTCATTCCAATACAACTTCATGCCTCATTGACAACAAATGCAACACAGTGCACTTCACTTCCATGGATTCAAACCAAGGCCATAGGTTTCTTTTCATGTTGTGAACATTGGAAATGTATTAGACTTAGTATGATGCCCATGTCGAATATAGAAGACATGAAAAGGCATGCCTATGATTTTATTTAGCATACATAGATCACTATGTGAATATAGAAAATATTCTTAAGTATGTGTAAAATATGTGAGATCACTGAAGTGGTGTGTAATATATTCCATTTCTTCCATTCAGTTTTTTTGTTTGAAAAATGGTAGGATTATGGAGACTGAAATCATATGATGCTAAGATATTCTTCATGGATTAAATATCATGATGCTAGTAATTGATCCATAAGTAAATCCAATTCAGAAAGATAATTATATTAGAATAAATTTAGGGGATATTGGTGTGATAATTATGGGATTTGAAATATGGACATTAGACATATTTTATAACGGTCAAAGATGTATAAATTGTTGAGATGTAACAGTTGACCGGCTTAAAAATGATCATAGATATTTATAGAATATTAGATGAGACAAGTAGTTGAAATTAAAAGTGATATTCTAAGATTATGGGGTGTAGGCCAATATAATTAATTTAAAAAATTAAAATAGAATATTGATAAAATCATTATTTTAGAGTTGGTTCTCTAGAAAAAATTGAATTTTTACTTTTGATCACTAGAATACTCACAGATCTGATTATCAAAAAATATTATCAAATGATTAGTATTATTTTAAATAACATTAAAATGGTAATGCACTTATATTTTTGGTCACATAAAAATGTTATAGTAGTTTATTGTTATAATTAGAAAATGGAAGTTCTATGAAAATATTCCTAAACATGTTTCACATAGTCTAGGTGAAATCTATCGGATAAGACATGTATGATGTTTTGGATATCACGTGTTGGATTCTCATATAAGGACGAGGCTTTAACTCATGAAGTATCACACTTGGTAGTCTCCAAGAGGGATAATAATTACAAATGTTTTAAGATTCGTTGAATATTTCAATATATGGTAATGTTTATTGTTTCTTAAACATGATATAATTATTAATGTATATCATTAGTTGTGTACTTTGATGGATGGACCAAAACCATAATGCAATATGCGCATAATTAAGTAGCATGAATTATGTACTTCATACATGATGAAATTATAAAATAAGTTAGGAAAGGAATTTCCCATTATGTATTAATTGATAGAGATATCTGTATCCCTTTGAATGAAATAGGGATACCTGATTGAATCCATGGCCATGGTGGTTCATCAACGAGTTCATTTCCGAAAGTCAAAGAAATAAATATCACACATATTGGTTTAATACACATTTATGAAAACTTATTGATAATATATCAATATAATGAGAATATATTACATAGTAAACATTTTTAGGTGGTTGGTTTAATTAAAATATCAACATGTTTATATATGGGTTTCTTGACCTTTTTTTAGATGCTAATATTGGAATTTAGGCCAACTCACCTAATTCTACTGGGAAAAGATACTGAGAAGGTCATATAATAAGTGTACACAAAATCTCTATGATATTATATTTAATTTAATATTTTTGATAAATGTTATTCCAAAATTATGGTTTAATAATTCTTCTGTTATTGTGGATCACTTAAATTCAATCACCAGTTATTCTTAGAATACATATGAGTTGAATATTAATTAAATATTATTTTATATCCAGAAAATATATATAATATTTATTTTACTATTTTTTATTCAGAGGTAAAAAATAATTATTTATTTACTTTTGAAAATATTAAAACTAAATATTTATTCACCAGTTAGTGAGTATAATTTTTATTTATTTATTAAATAAAAAATATAATGATATTTATTATTCAAGGTTTATTAAATACCGAGGAGGGTTTATAGGTTGATTTTAGGGCCATGATGTGATGATATATTTTATATTTTTCAAATAAATAATAATTAATTTATTTATTTAAGTAGTGATATTTTATATATGCGACCCAATACATGTCCTGAATAATAATAATAATAATATTTGGCATGAGGTTTACTTATAATTATGAAATTCGTTATGTGACATCATGTGATAACTCATTTAAAACCCTAAGTATATAACCCTACTTATATCATTTCTAAGAGATTAAAATTTTTATGAATAATGGTGTTCCCATAAGAAAATTATCTTCAAGAACCAGAGATAACTCTCTTAAGAATGCTCTCATGAATGAGTGGCAATCATCCTCCTCCAACATAAGACCAAGAGAACAAGTCATATAATTATTTAAGGCTAGTGAAATTATTGTTGCAAATAATGGAGGATGATGAGAGATGTTTCGATTCTCTACACTAGAACCCAAAGCACCTATAATGGTGTTTAGAGATTCATCTAACACGTGTGGATACCATTAATGGAATTTTACTTTGGAATCTTCTCTGCAATGGCAGTATGGGATCAACATCAACTAAATTCGTTAATGAATGAAGAATTATAAATATTAATTAAGTATTAACAAAAACAAAATTTGAAATTATACTCTATAAATGTTTTATGGTTGTGCTTGTCTATATCTATGGATTTTTTAGAATAAACAAACAAAAGTTGAGAAAGGTTCCAACTAATTTTTATGTTTCCCATAACCTTCACACAGTTCTGATTATAATGGATTTTTCATATTAAAAAAATGGAAATTTTATTCACATGATCTATTGAGAAGGAAGATATAATGAGAGAAGAAGAAGAATAAGAATGTATTAAGAGGATGATAGTGTGAGATTCCAACTATAAACAGTCTTGTAAATACCTAGAGCACCGAGGAATAAAGATAAAGAAAAAATAGAATTAGAATGATATCAATGATGTTCTTATACAACATTTTCTATCATTATAAAAGCTGAATAATAATGAATCATGAGTAAATATATTCCATATGACACTCTTATATCATAAAATCCAAAGGTAAAGAAAGGAGAAGAAGATAGTTATGGAAGTTTGAGAGAGTTTCATTTTATTCACGATCATTGTGTGAAATCTATTGATGAAGAATATGATTATTGAGGTAAGATTTAATGTGTTTATACTTTTAGATTCCAATATAGGATTAAAATTTGTTATCTAAATGAGGAAAAATACCACATGAAGAAGCCTATTATCTACATGTGTTGATCATCATGAAATTGAGTTGAGAGAACAAGGAAAAACTTCATGTTGTACTAGGGATCATATATTGGTAGTTGAAATCCTTTATTGAGGAAGAATATTTGAACATTTGATGAAATTATATCCTATTAATATTGGAGTTCTTTTTCATTAGTGTTTTGGAGAGGACCTATTGTAAACTAGAGGGAGCCAAAATAAATAAATAATCAAGAGATTATAAAACCAGTCGGAGACAACATAGGATTTTTGAGAGATATCCTTGGGATTAATTATGATACATTACATAATGTATTTAAATGATTATATTAGTGGATATCTATATATATTACATTACCCAAACATATCAATGAGTAGATGCCCACATTTTGATCGAACCTTGTAAAAATACCAATCGATGCTTCTCTTTGTTATTTACTTATTTAAAGGCAGGGTTTTGCACTGTGAATTCATAAGCAGATCCATTCAACCTATCTAAGGTTTAAGTTTTAATATTAATATGGGATATTTAAAAGGGAAAATAATAATCTAAAATTGGCTTAAAAATAATTCATTCCCCCTCTTAGTGTGACTTCACAATTCTGTCTGGCACAAAAAAATTAATAAATGTATTCTTGAGTAGGTTATGTTGATGTATTGACTATTTGAACATTATTTTCACGATTTAAGGTGTATTTTTAACTTGATATTATTTTTTTTATTTATATGGATTATATTTTAAAAAAATCCATTTCATTTTAGATGTATCTCGGATGGCTTTAGTAGGCTATTATAGAACCCTTAGTTTCAAGTAAGTAACCCTTTATTATTTTAAGTATGTAAAGTGTATGGGTGATGTTTCTGAGGGTTTTGAAGAATTTAGTAATGTTTTGGGTTTTTTTTTGAGGTTCATGATTTTATCATGGTTAGTAGAAATTGTGAAACACATCTAGGAAATTGTGAAAAGTGAAACAAAGGCTACTGGGTAGGTGTACAGTTTGGTCAAACCGTGCAGACACCGAGGAGAAAAAATATAAATCAGGACAGATGGATTTTACATAGAGGGTTTATGTTTTTTATAACCATGTGAGCAAACCGTGTGACGTTCTTCTTGAGGGAGAGGCATGTGCATGGTTAGCACACAATTTTCCTAACCATGTTCCCTAACCATGCAGGGCTAAAAGTTAGATAAAAAATTATGGATATAACTCAGTTTTGATCCTTAACCACTATGTTTTCCTTTAGTACAACTCTAACTCGATATTAACTCTTACCAAAGGTTATGGATACCATTTCTTTTTGATATGTTAGTGATCCATTGACAATCTCGGTGCGTTGAATCCCAGGTTCCTTGTTAAGTACCCATTCTTGGTTTTTTCCTTAGATCTCTTCTTCTTACCTGTCTTGGAATGATAGATCCAATATGTTGGGGATGGATATAGGTTATTTGATTCCAATCATGTTGATATGTGGTTGTTTTGATGATAGGAAATGATATCTAAGGTGGATTTTTGGTGTTTCAACCCATTTTTTTGATGAATTTGTGTCCTTTGTTTTCCTGTAAGTTGTGTAAGGTATGTGGCTTCACACTTGACTCATATTATTAGAATTAAATAATTTATTTCAAATTTATTGAATATATGTTTTTAATTGGGCAGTTAATTTTAAAATAATTTTATAAACACTCTTTAGTGATGTTTTGTGAAGTTGTGGAAAATTATTTTTTTGTGAAAAGTGATTTGCTTCATGATTTTAAAATGATAATCTAAAAATATGACTTTGTTTAATTTGTGGAATTTGTTTGATATAAATTTTATCAATAAAATAATTTTTTTTGTTGTAATGGTTTGAAATTGTTGATTTGATATGTTTTTTTGTCTTGAATGGTTTGAATGTGTTCATGTGCATTTGGAATGGATAACAGCATGGAGTCCCACCATCAAAATGGTTCACCAAGTGATGGATTGGGGATAGGATGACTCAACACTCATGAGTATAAGGAGGTCTATGGTTTCATGAATGGTTCGAGGTGAAAATATGCGGAATGGAATGGGTTATGAAAAAACGGGATTTGAGAAATAGTTATAAAGAATTATATGGTCTCTTTCCTTAGAAAATGTTTTGGTGTGTGTAACAACTGGGTCCCGGTGATAGTATATACACCCCTCCATAACATGGTTGTCATGTCCTGGCCTCCAGGTACCACCGGTTTCCCTGCAGACACATGGTCCCCACCATGGGGCCCACCCACAAGCCTGCATGGGTCATTTGACTAATGACTATCACCACAAGCTAACACATGTACTTTCTAGTGTGATTTGTCATCACTCAACCACACCCTGAGAAACATCCCAGAAGATCACCCATACTGATCACTACTCCAGGCCAAGAATGCTTAACTGTGGAGTTATAATCAGACAGAATCCCGAAAAGGATGGTGTTTGTAACAACTGGGTACCAGTGACAACACAGACACCCCGCCATAACATGGATATCGGGTCCTAGCCCACCGGGTACCACCGGTTGCCCCGTAGACACATGGTCCACACCCTGGGCCCACCCATGTGTCTACATGAGTCATCTAACTAATGACTATCCCCATAAGCCAACACATGTCCTTTCTAATGTGCTTTGTCCTCACTCACACACACCCTGATAAACTTCCTAGAAGGTCACCCATTATGATCACTACTCCAGGCCAAGCGCACTTAACTGTGGATTTCTAATCAGATAGACTTACGAAAAGGAAGGTTCACTTTGTTGACATGACTAATATCATTTAGTCATTTAACTATTTATCATTCTGGGGTGTTACAATCACCCCCCTAGAGCACAACGTCCTCATTGTGAGCCCTACATCTCAAACCAGGCAGTGCATCAAACTTAAGGATGGGTACCACCTCTGATACCAAATGTGACAACAGGGTCCCGGAGACAGCATAGACACACCACCTTAACATGGTCATAGGGTCCTGGCCCGCCAGGTACCACCAGTTGCCTCGCAGGCATGTGGTCCCCACCCAAAGGTCCACCCACATGCCTGAATGAGTCATCTGACTAATGACAGTCCCCGCAGACATGTGGTCACCACCCACATGACTGCAAGGGAAATATGACTAATGACTATCCTCAAAAGCCAACACATGTCCTTTCAAATGTGTTTTATCATTCTGGGGTGTTACAATCACCCCCCCCCCCCCCCCACACCCTTAGAGCACAACATCCTCATTGTGGGCCCTATATCTCAACCCAGGCAGTGCATCACACTTAAGGATGGGTACCACCTCTAATACAAAATGCGAAAACAAGGTCCCGGAGACAGCACAGACACCCTGCCTTAACACGGTCGTCGGGTCCTCACCCGCCAGGTACCACCGGTTTCACCGCAGACATGTGGTCCACACCCAAGGGTCCACCCACATGCCTCAACGGGTCACCTGACCAATGACAGTCCCCACAGATATTTGGTCCCCACCCACGTGCCTGCATGAGACATCTGACTAATAACTATCCCCACAAGGCAATGCATGCCCTTTATAATGTGCTTTGTCCTCACTCACACACACCCTGAGAAACTTCCCAGAAGGTCACCCATTCTGATTACTAAAACAGGAAAAGAACGCTTAACTGTGGAGTTCTAATCCGACAGACTTCTGAAAAAGAAGGTGCACCTTGTTGTCATGAGTCATATCATTTAGTCATTTAACCCTTTAACATTCTGCGGTGTTACAATCATCCCCCTAGATAACAAAGTCCACGTTTTGGGCACTATATATCAACCCAGGAAGTGCATCACACTTAAGGATGGGTACCACCTCTGATACCAAATGTGAAAACAGGTCTTAGAGACAACACAAACACCCCTCCTTAACAAGGTCATCGGGTCCTGGCCCGCCAGGTACCACCGGTTGCCCCGCAGACATGTGGTTCCCACCCAAGGGTCCACCCACATGCCTGAACAGGTCATCTGACTAATGACATTTCCCACAGGCCAACACATATCTTTTCAAGTGTGCTTTGTCCTCACTCACACACACCCTGGAAAATTCCAAGAAATTCACCCATCCTGATCACTACTCCAGGCCAAGCACGCTTAATTGTGGAGTTCTAATCAGACAGGATTCCGAAAAGGAAGGTGCACCTTGTTGACATGAGTCATATCATTTATCCATTTAGTCTTTTTATCATTTGGGGTTGTTACAATCACCCCGCTTTAGAGCACAACGTCCTCGTTGTGGGCCCTACATCTCAACCCAGGCAGTGCACCACACTTAAATATGGGTACCACCTATGATACCAAATGTGACAACTGGGTCCCTTTGACTACCCAAACACCCCTCCTTAACATGGCCATCGGGTCCTGGCCCTCCGGGTACCACCTGTTTCCCTAGAGACATGTGGTCCCCATCCTCAGGCCCACCCACGTGCCTGCTTGAGTCATCTGACTAAAGACTATCCACATAGGGAAACACATGTCCTTTCTAGTGTTCTTTGTCCTCACTCACACACACCTTGAGAAACTTCCCAGAAGGTCACCAATAATGACCCAGACCCGAACAGCCACCCGAACTGTGCTAAACGGGTTAAGTGTTTCTACCATAGGCACACCTCCCATAATGCCAAAGGCCACCGACTAGTAGTGAGGGTCTTTTAGGTATACCGGGGAGGATATACCCTCTCAGAGGATAATAAGGGTACCGGTCCAAGGAATAATATATAACATGCAGCAGAAATAAACGACTCAGCAGATTCAAACTAGACACGCAGAGCAGAAGCACATCAAATATAGATAAACAGTGTAAGAAATAAATATAACAATAGCAGCATAAAATAAACACAACGACATGCTGATCACTTGTAACTACTAATGAACACAAAAAAATGCATCCAAAAAAGGTCATAAATATCCATATATAAAAGGGCGCCAATGGATAACCAACTATATCTACGAAACAAGTAAACATGATGATACAGTAAAGAAAGAAAAACATAAGTAAATTCCATCTAGGTAAGACCTCAAGGTCCATACCATCTCCATTCAATAGCTAATGCAGCCTAGCTCCTGAAGCTGACCTCTTTCCTGCACATAGATCCATAAAGTCTACACACGTCCCGAAGGGCCCGTGCAGGGTGTGAGATGAATCTTAGTAGGATAGAACCCAATGGTGCATACCTAATATAAATGTTTATGTAGGCATGCATTTATAAATAAAACTGTAAAAATCACTTTGCAAATATAAATACAAAATCCATTGGTGATCAGAAGCCACCATGGAGTGTCATCTTCTTCGTACAGTGATGGAATCATTGTCTTGTAACCCGACACCATGTGCCCCCCTGACACCGCGTGTCTTAATTACCGACGTCATGAAGGCATGCCCAACTTTAGTAACCTGGAGGAATAGCGATGCCTATCCTCAAATAAAATACCTAGAGGGACACTGATGTTTGGCCTCAAATAACGGCGAGCCTCTGCCCCAACCCAATAGCCTAAATGTTATCCCCGGAAGGCAAATCACCTTCCACGTGGCTTCCTACGACAAGCACCCCCAAACCAAAATTACCTAAACTACAACTAATAGGGGCCTCTACTCACATTATTGGTCAAAACAACCTCATCACAGAGTCTCTCTGTGTGCACACTACTCAATGTTCTGAGTGAGGGGTAATCACCGAAATAGTACCCTATCCAAAACATCTCAGACACCTCGTGTCCCTGCGACCATTCCGCTCAAGTCTGATGGTCTCTACATCCCAATAACCCGGGCCTTGACCAATCTAATAGTCATACTACCTCAACCCGACGCTAATGACACCCAATCCCATGGTCAGAACCACCCAACATAACCCAAGCCAAGCCCAACCTATGATCAACA
Source organism: Viscum album (assembly GCA_963277665.1). Classification (NCBI taxonomy): domain Eukaryota; kingdom Viridiplantae; phylum Streptophyta; class Magnoliopsida; order Santalales; family Viscaceae; genus Viscum; species Viscum album. Next base: position 1,534,523,583 of record OY728128.1, on the reverse strand, counting down.
TCACTCAAGAATATCTGGGCCATGCCCAACACAACCCAAAGGTTCTAGCACATGAAATTCAGCAATTAAAAATATACACATTTTAACAGAATTCATAAATAGGAGAAACCATATAAACAATCAAAAATCACTATGAAATTGATGTCCCATACCAGCACTGAGGATTCTAAGGCCTCCAAAAATTCATATCAAGGTTCAGTAAACTAATCTCAGTAGTTTATAACAATACAATTCAATTGATACCATTTTGGAACCCCCGACAAAAATTCCCCAATGAGCATCGGCCACTCACTAGGTCCCGCTCATGAAAAACATGTAATAGGGAATACCCAGAGGCATCTCATAGGTCAATTATCAGTTAACCATGTAATAACAGATAAAACAGGGTCACACTCAAAATACCTGAAAATGCGCCATAGGCCGCACCTCCCAAAAGTCTACAAAAACACAAAAGAAGCTATGCACCACCTACCTAACATTTATACAATTACTCTCCTCCGATAAAACCCTCTAATTATGTCTAAAATGCGATAGATCTACAAAATAATCAAAACCGCTCAATCCCCAGTAACTGATTCTAGAAGAGAAATCAAGAAAACAGCTAATGAGGAATCAAGGCCTTACCGAGGGGGTTCCAAAGGATCAAACATTGCTCAAAACGGAGTTTGGATGGACGATACGGAGCAAAAACAAGGTCCAGTCAGCTCTCCCCACTCAAACCCGTCGAAGGGTTTGGGTTCTGCCTCAAAATGAGGCTACTGCCCATTTAAGAGAAAAAAAGAAAATACAAAGCATGTACTTTAAGTACAAGACATTTATCATTTTACTATTAAAATGATGGGTGAAATTCTGCTGTAGACTTGCTGACTGAGTACACAACATGTACCTAGGGGTACAAGACGTGTAATGCTTCACTTGGACGACATCCCCAACATGACATGTATCTCCCCATACACGACCCATCTACACGGCATGTAAAAATAGTACATGGTGTGTACTTACTGAAAACATTATACCCATCCAACAGGCTTACAGGCCAGGTATGGCCTCCACACGGTCAAGGGTAAACCGGGTGTCTATAACTACATGTCGTGTAGTAAGAAATTCCTCCATGGTCATCATACGGCATGTAATCGACGAGCACATGACCAGTACTCACCTAACCCATACGCGGAGTGTACTTTAGAGTACACGGCGTGTAGTCTGGAAATTTCCAGAACTACCCAGATTTTCCCAGTTTTCTCGAGGACAAGTGAAAAATTCAAACAAGTTTAGGATTTGAACCGTTCTAAAAACCTGAGTTCTTACAATCCCCTCACCTTTACATAGATCATCCCTGAGCTATCAAACGAAACCCAGAGATGGATCCGAACATAAAACTCCGATCAAGTAACCTGAAATTCCCCTGTTTCAACGGTTTTGTCTAAATTCCTGAAGGGGCTCCCCACCTTAGGAATTGCCTAACTCGGTCTAAACCCAGCAAAACACAAAAAAAGAAAAGGTTCACTAACCTGTATTCTGGATACATGGTCCTATCATGATGCTTTGTCACCCCTACGCCTCATTGGTGGCCCCGTGTCGTTTCTGACACCCAAACATACCCAGTACCGCATCGGAGTCCGCCTCCATGAGGTACTGTGTAACGACCCGGACTTTTTAATAATTTTTGTTTCCTAATTTTGTGTGTTATTTTATTTTATACTCAACAAAACTATTTCCTTTAATAAAATGAGTATAATTAAAATGAGACTGTTGGGTTTCAGCTTTTATATGACTGTTGATCAATATGACTGTTGGAAACTAAATGTTAAAATTATTTTCTATAAATACAAGTGATATTGGTTAATACAGAAAGATGATTCGATGGCCCATCCACTAGTCTCGGGCCGATCAAGGCCCATCTGATGGATCTTGGGAAGAAGGTATCACCTATGGGCTTTCTCTGGACCAAACCCAAGCCGAACTTCATCATGTAAAGCTGCAATAGAATCACCTTTGCGAGAATTTAAAGCTGATAGACATCACCACTCAGGCAATGTTGGTCGAGCTGCCACAATATTCTATCACCTTAGCACACCTTAGACTTTGGTCTTATACTAGGGTTATAAAAGGATATGTAATGAGACTATAACTTCCTTGTGTAATCATTTGAGTTAAATAAAATTGTGATTTCTTCTTATGGTGAATTTTGTGAATTTTTCAAATGTATGGATAAATATAGGATGTATATTATTGATGTTTAAAAAAAGGATATTTTAAAATATTTATGTAAACCTTAAATAATTAATAATGTGTAATTATTTTCAAAAAATGGTCTTCTACAGTTATGTTCATTAAGAAATTTAGAGTCAAATAATATTAACGTAATTTTTTTGTGAAGAGTAAATTATGAATAGTGATTTTACGCTTATGATTAGTAATGTGACCAAATAGATTAAGTAAACTCACTTAAGAAAGTATTGATAAAATTTAGGCACCTTGATTAAGTAATGTGATTCAATAAAATAGGAAAATAATTGTTTTAGAAATTATTAGTCAATATTAGTTTTTTGGTGTGAATAGTTTTTTTAATTAAATATTAAATTAAAAATATTTAGAAAATTATTTCTATAAAATAGAGTTCATTTTTGAATTTAGAGCATCGGTATTAGGTTAAGGGGATTTTTGGGGATTTTTCTGAAAAAAAATGAATTTTTGGTGAACAATGAAAATACGGTTTTTAGATTTGGGTGTTTAATGACATCATTATGTATGTAATAATTATGTAATAATTCTGGTACACTAATGAATAGTAATATAAGTTATTAGGTGTCCCATGTGGCCAATACCATGTGCAATACCATGGTTATTCCAATACCACCGATGAGGTGTCCCTTGGCCATTAATGACTTGTACCCTCACTTCTCCTATAAATACCAAGCCATTACCACATTAATTTCACTTCCAAATCCTCCTAAATAAATTCCTAGTCTCCTTACCTTTGAAAGAGTCCTCCCAAGGTTCTCTCAAGACTCCCAAGGTCCCGAACATCATTCTTCTGAAGTTTCTCTTCAAGGTAAGGGATCCTTTCACCCTCCTTTTAAGTCATGACTTCCTTTATGTTCTGCCTTATAAGTTAAATCTCTTTATGTTGAGGGTATGTGATTATATGTTCTAATTTTTGTCCATTTCATGTATTATTGTTCATATACCCTTTCCTCTCTCATCAATTTGTTTTCTGAATTTTTAAGTGACGCTGTTAGGCTGCCAAATTTATCGTAAAAGAAATCGCATCTTCTCTTTTCTTTCATGTTTCCTTTTCATGTGTTATGTCATTCAAATATCCATACCATGATCTTATTCAGTACCCATACGGTATTATGAATTATTTATGAGTGTTTGACCCTTTTCCCCTCCCTTTTCAATGTTTTCTAAAACCATGTTATATAGTTGTTATGCTGCGGAAATTTCATCTCAAAATTTCTATCTCTTTCTCTCAAGAAATTCTATTGTTTATTTATGTGAATACCCAGTCCTATTTTGTTTATATTGGTGTTAATAAATATATAAAAATGATATATATGATTCTGGAATTTACATACATATAACCCTCACTCCCTTTCCATGTGTTATAAAAGACATAATGTTCATATTTTTATGCTCTTTTTAAACGTCACGATTTTGACATGAAAACCATTTCATTGATTCTATTTGGGTTATTTATGAAATGTTTAATTATGATATATTTATATCAAATGATAGTAAATACATATTAAGGGTTCTCCCTGACAGTGCTCCAATTCATTGGGTAAAGAATTAACCTCATGAGATGACAAGTTTCATGATACCTTGGTGAATAACCTTGGTAATTTTTATGACACCTTGGGGATGGACCTTGGTGATATATTCATGAATGTATAAATTAAATGTTGAATCCACATATTCAAGTAATGTTCCAAGTTCTTTTCATTATGATATTCCTATAATTCCATTTCTCGGGTCTTTATGTTGTTATTCAAGTTCTTATTGTTAACACAAGTAAACTGATTCCCCTGTTTACCCTTACTGGGCCTTATGCTCACCATTTACTTTGATGTGGGTATCCAGGATATGAGATGCAGTAGTTGTACATAGGATGGATCTATGTTGAATCCCTACAAATGGTTTAGAAGAATATTTTATGTTGTATTCATGTTTTATTGTTCCTGATTTCCAAGACACTAGACTTTAAAGATCCTTTGTATGTAAAATGTAATGAAAAGTTATGTATTAAAAAGGCGGGAAGCCATAGTTGGTATTAAAGGATATTTTAGTAGTTTATGGAAATTAGGATATAAAAACTTTAGGAAGAACCCTATATAAAAGTTTAAATATAGGAAAACATCCTGGTATTTTGGTGAGTATTGAGTAAGTGGTTTATCATGAAAATACATCCCTGTCTGGATAGGAGCAGGTAGAGCTGGCTTTGGCACAAATGTACATAGGGGTAAAACTCAAAAACACCTCTTTGAGATAGAATTGAACGGGAACTGGTACACTACAATGGGCGTTGCTGCACTCTTGGTTACGACACTCCTAGGGGATATGTTTGGTTAATCGCAAGATTTTTATGAATCCTTTTGAAGGAATTATATAGAAATGTAATTGTTTAAGCCTAATGTTTTAAGACATAGAATCATTTATAATTAAAATATTCATTAATTATATAAGTTTCTCACTAAGATTTTATTATTTTAGAAAATGGAGGGAAATAGGAGGAACCGCGCAAATGGTGACCGCAATGGACCATGCGCTGACGAACCTCTGATGGAAGCTGGAATGGAAGAATTCATGCGAATGATGAACCAACAGACTCAAGTTATGGGAAATTACTTGAATCAAGATGTGAGACTGATCTTACAGTGAAGGGAACAACATTCTGTTGAGTCGTTTATGTGTCAATGACCACCAACCTTTAGTGGATCGACTAACCCATTTATTGTTGAGCAGTGGATCAGCTCCATGGAGAAGATTTTTTCTTTTCTTCTCTATTCAGAGGAAAATAAGGTTACCCTGGATGTCTATCGATTAGAAGGAGAAGCTGATCAGTGGTGGGAACTAATTAAAAACACAAGGACAAGAGTGGAAGTTGAATCTATGGAGTGGGAAGAGTTCAGAGGAATCTTTTTCAGTAAGTATTTCCATCGTTACATGAGAACAATAATGGAGAGGAATTTTGTCAAGATGAAGCAGAAAGAGAATGTATTTGTGGGAAGCTACAAAATGAGCTTCACAATGCTTTCACGATATACCTATATCTTTGTCATGGATCTAAATGGCAAGGTTGATAGATTCTTTGGTGTACTGAGACCTCATATGTGGAATAATCTAGCCAACCGAGACTATGATAGCTATGAGGAGATCGTGCAGAGTGTGATGAATGTTGAGATGGAGTTTGGTGAGACACAGTGGTCTCATAAATCCAATGACAAGAAGTGATCGGTGGAGCCCAGCTTAGGGAGGACCTTTAATCAGGGAAGAGGAGGCAAGAAAGTGCAACTTTTCACGTGTAATAAATGTGGGAAGAAGCATTCAGGGAACTACCTGCTCGAAAGCGGGAAATGATTAAAGTGTGGAAGAGATGGCCATATTGTGAGGAATTTTCGTAGTGAGGTGAAACCTCAACTTCCAAACACAAATGAAAAGGGAAAGATGGTGCATGCCCTACCTAATGTCCAATGATTCATGTGTGGACAAAGTGGTCATTTTTGCAATCACTGTCCAAATCTGAGAGATGTGGAGGGGAACCACCATCAGCCTCAGCAAAGTCCAAGGGATTAAAGTCGTGCTTTTGCTATCACGACAGATGAAGTTTAAGATCTGAATGATGTGGTAGCAGGTACTCTTGTTGTCCTCTCAAATCTATCAAGTACTTTGTTTGATTCTGGTTCTACGCATTCCTTTATTTCCTCCATGTTTGCAATGAATTTAGAATGAACCCCTGATTTTCTAAAAGTAGAGTTATCAGTCAAGAATCTTAGTGGGACTATCCAATCATCGTCAGTGTTTAGGAACTCTAGTATTTACTTTAGTGAGCACAATCTAATCGCAAATTCAGTAGTCATTCCCATGCTGAAATTTGACATTATACTAGGGATGGACTGACCCTCAAAGTATGATGCTAAGATCAACTATGGAAGTAAGGAAATATTAGTAGTCTTGAATGAGAAACCTACAATTATATTCCAAGGAGAGATATATCAACCTCATATTTTTCTAAAATAACCCCATATATCCTTTTTTATGGAGTTAATCGGTGAAGAAGAAGAAGGAGATGAGTGTTTGATGATAGAAAATTTCCCCATCATCCAGGAATACATTGATTTATTTCATAAGGAGTTTCCTGGACCTCTATTAGAAAGATAGGTAGAGTTCTCCATCGAAGTTTTACCTGGATCTCATCTGATATCGAAGACCCCGTATAGAATGGAAAATTTAGAGATGGAAGAATTAAAGAAACAACTCCAATATCTTTTGGAGATGGTGTTTATCCAACCGAGTGTGTCTCCATGGGGAGCACCTGTTGTCTTTGTAAAGAAGAATGATGGATCGATGTGGCTATGAATTGATTATAGAGAACTGAATGGGATCAAAGTAAAGAAAAAATACCCTCTTCCAAGAATTGATGACTTATTTTATCAACTTTTTGGGGCTTAATTATTCTCTAAGATTTATATTTAATCTGGTTATCACCAATTGAGGGTGAATAAAGAAGATATTCCAAAAACTTCCTTCCGATGAAGATATGGATATTATGTGTTTTTTTATTCCCTTTGGACTGACTAATGAACCTTCTATTTTTATAGATCTGATGAATAAAGTATTTAAGGAATTCCTTGATAACATTGTGGTAGTTTTTGTTGATGATATTCTGATATATTCCAAAAGTCGCAAGGAGAATGAGGATCATATGCGGGATATTTTGCAAAATCTGCAGAAGGAGAGGATTTTTGGAAATTTTATCAAATGTGAATTTTTTGTTACAATAAGTTGATTTATTGGGGCATATTATAACCAATGAAGGAATCACATTTGACCCTACAAAGACAAAAGTTTTACAGGATTGGCCTCAACCTACAACAATAACTGAGATTTGTAGTTTTCTTGGATTAACAGGATATTATAGGTGGTTTGTGAAAAAATTCTCATGACTTTCTAATCCATTAACCAAGTTAAATAAAAAAGGGGTCAAGTTCATTTGTAAAAAAGAGTTTGATGAATGTTTCCAAGAGCTGAAGAAGTGATTGGTTAATGCACCCATGTTAAATCTTCCCTCAAGTGGAGAAGGATTCATTATTTTTGGTGATGCATATCAAAAAGGGCTTGGATGAATCCTCATGAAAAATGAAAAGGTCATTGCTTATGCATCTTGACAGTTGAAGGATCATGAGTACAATTATCATACGCATGATCTGGAACTGGATGTGGTAGTTTTTCTCTGAAGATATAGAGGCACTATCTTTATGGGGAGAAATGTGATATATACATAGACCATCAAAGTTTGAAGTATAGTTTCACACAAAAGGAATTGAATATGATACAAAGGAGATGGTTCTAACTTCTTAAAGACTATGATTGTTCAATTCATTATCATCCTAGAAGAGGAAACAAAGTTGCTGATGCATTAAGCAGGAAAGACCCAGTTGTTCTTCCCATGATGTGGATTCAAAGAGATACATTGATCAATGACCTAGTAAAGTTGGAAATGGGAATTATAAGGGAAGGGACATCATCAAACCTAACCCAAATGATTTCTAAACCATCATTACTGAAGAAGATCAAGAAAGCAAAGAATGAGGATCCTTTGTTGCAGAAAAAGTTTGAGGATATAAAGGATGGAAAGTTTCCTGAGTTCAATATTGATCAAGATGGTGTACTGAAATTTCATACAAGACTATGTGTTCCATCTATTCCAGAAATAAAGAAGGAGTTGATGGATGAAGCTCATAGCTCTACTATTTCTATACATCCTCGAAGCAAAACAAATGTATAGGGACCTTCGTGATCATTGTTGGTGGGATAATATGAAAAGGGAGATTGCTGACTACACTTCAAGGTTCCTAGTATGTCAGCATGTGAAGACAGAGCGACAAATTCCTAAAGGGGTATTGAAACCACTAAACATACCAGCATGGAAGTGGGACAATATCACTATGGACTTCGTCACTGGTCTTCCGAGAACTTACAAATGAAACAATTCAATATGGGTTATTGTAGACCGTATCACCAAGACATCCAATTTTATCTCCATTCCGGAAGATTTATCTCCTAATCAACTTTCTATATTTTACGTGATGGAAGTGGTAAGGCTACATGGTGTTCAACTTTCTGTCATATCTGATCGTGACCAAGGTTTACATCATAATTCTGAAGAAGTCTTTAACATGATCTGAGCACTGAACTGAATTTAAGTATGGACTATCACCCCCAAACTGATGCCCAATCTAAAAAGACTATTCAAACACTCGAGGACATGCTGAGAACGTGCTCAATTAAATTTAAGGGTGGATAAGATCAAAATCTCCCTTTAGTTGAGTTCTCATACAACAACAACTTCCACTCAAGCAATCAAATGGAACCCTATGAAGCTCTATAAGGGATGCGATGTAGAACTCCTACTTGTTTGGATGAAGCTGGTGAGAGAAAGATTCTTGGACCTGATATTGTGTAAGAGAGGACAGATAAATTACGTGCCATCCAACAACACATTAAGGCTTCATAGAGTCTTCTTCCACTTCATCCAAGAACAAGTCCATGATTTCTTCCATGTATCCCTCTTGAGGAATTACACACCTGACCCTTCACATGTACTAAACCTAGAGGTGGTACAACTGGAACATCACCTCTCTTATGAGGAGCAGACGATGGAGATCTTGGATCGTAGAGACAAGGTTCTACACAACAAGACTACCCACCTTGTTACGGTGTTGTGGAGGAACCACATATAGGAAGAAGCCATGTGGGATCAAGAGCAGTATATGAGGTAGAAGTAGACACACCTTTTCTCCTCTAAGGGTACAAGTTAAAAATTTCTAGGACTAAATTTCATAAGGGGGGGAGAATGTAACGAACCGAAATTTTCAATAATTTTTTTCCTAATTTTTTCTGTTATTTTATTTTATACTCAACAAAAATATTTCATTTAATAAAATGAGTATAATTAAAATGATACAATTGTGTTTCTTCTGTTATATGACCATTTGTCAATATGAAAATTGGAAACTAAATGTTACAATTATTTTCTATGAATACAAGTGATCATGGTTAATATAGAAAGAAGATTATATGGCCCCATCCAGTGGTCTCGGGCCGATCAAAGCCCATCTGATGGAACTTCGGAAGGAGGTAGCACCCATGGACTTTTCTCTGGACCAAACCCATGTCAAACTTCATCATGTGAAGCTGGAACAGAATTGATTTCTTGAGAAGTTCAAGCTGATAGAAATCACCACTCAGGCAATGTTAGCCGAGCCGCCCCAATATTCTATCATGTTAGCACACCTTACACTTAGGTCCTATTCTTATGTTATAAGGAGCTATTTAAAGAGACCATAACTGCCTGTGTAGTCCTTTGAGTTAAATAATATTTTGATTTCTTCTTATGGTAAAGTTTGTGAATTTTTCAAATTTCCGGATAAATATAGGATGTATATTATTGATTTTTAGAAAAAAGGGACATTTTAAAATATTTATGTAAAGCATAAATAATTAATAATGTGTAATTATTTTCAAAAAATGATCTTCTACAGTTATGTTCAGTAAGAAATTTAGAGTATAATAAGATCAAATTATTTTTTAGTGAATAGTAAATTATGAATAGTGATTTTACGCTTATGATTAGTAATGTGACAAAATGAAATAAGTAACCTCACTTAAGAATGTATTGTTATAATTTAGGGACCTTGATTAAGTAATGTGATTCAATAATATAGGTAAATAACTATTTCAGAAATTATTAGTCAAGTATTAGTTTTTTTGGGTGAATAGTTTTTTTAATGAAAAATTAAATTAAAATCATTTAGAAAATTATTTATATAAAATGGTGTTCATTTTTGAATTAGAGCATCAATATTAGGTTAAGGTGATTTTTGGGGATTTTTTTGAAAAAAATTAATTTTCTGTGAATAGTGAAAATACAGTATTTAGTTTTGGGTGTTTAATTACATCATTAAGGATGTAATAATTATGTAGTAATTATGGTAGAATTATTAATAGTAAGATAAGGTATGAGGTGTCCCATGTGGACAATACCATGGGCAGACCCCTGGTTTTTCCAATACCACCGACGAGGTGTCCCTTGGCCAATAATGACTTGTCCCCTCACTTCTCCAATAAATACCAAGCCATTCCCTCATTCATTTCATTTCCAAATCCTCCTAAATGAAGTTCTTGTCTCCTTACCTCCCAAGTATTCCTCCCAAGGTTCCCTCAATCCTCCCAAGGTCCCGAACATCAATCTTTTGAAGTTACTTTTCAAGGTAAGGGATCCTTTCACCCTCCTTTTAAGTCATGACTTCTTTTATGTCGTGCCTTATAATTTACATCTCTTTATGTTGAGGGTATGTTCTTATATGTTATCATTTCTTCCCTTTTCATGTGTAATTGGTGAGAGACCCTTTCCGCTCTCATAATTTTTTTTTCTGAAATTTTAAGTGTCGTCGTTAGACTGCCAAATTTCTCGTAAAAGAAATCACATCTTCTCTTTTTTTCACGTTTCCTTTTCATGTGGTCTGTCATTAAAATATCCATAACAGGATCTTATTCAGTACCCATACTGTATTATGAATTATTTATGCTTGGTTGACCCTTGTCCTCCCTCTTTTAATGTTTTCTAAAACCATGTTATATAGCTGTTATGTTGCGGAAATTTCGTCTCAAAATTTCTATCTCTTTCTCTCAAGAAATAATATTGTTTATTTATGTGAATACCCAGACCGATTTAGTTTCTATGGGTGTTCATAAATATATAAAAATGATACATTTTATTCTTTAAGTGACATACATATAACCCTCAATCCCTTTCAATGGGTTAACAATCACATAATGATCTTATTTTTAAGCTCTATTTAAACATCACGATTTTGACATGATACCCATTTCTTGGATTCCAATTGGGTTATTTATGAAATGTTTGATTATGATATATGTGGATCACATGATATTAACAACATATTAAGGGTGCACCCTGATAGTGCTCCAATGCATTGGGTAAAGAATCAATATCTAAAGATGACAAGATTCACGATACCTTGGTGAAGATCCTTGGTAATTTTTATGACACCATGGGTATGGATCTTGGTGATGTGTTCATGAATGTATAAATGAAATGTTGAAGCCACATATTCATGTTATGTTCCATGTTCTTGTCATTATGATATTCCTATACATCCATTGCTCATGTCTTTATGTAGTTATTCTAGTTCTTATTGTTAACACAAGTAAATTGATTCCCTTATTTACCCTTACTGGGCCTTCTTCTCACTCTTTCCATTGATCTATGTCTCTAGGATATGAGATGCAGTAGTTGTACATAGTATTAACCTATGATGAAGCCCTAAAATTGGTTTAGAAGAATTCTTTATGTTGTATTATTTTTTTATTGATCCTGGTTTCTGAGACACTAGAATTTAATGATCCTCTGTATGTAAAATGTAATGAAAAGTTATGTATTAAAAAGGAGGGATGCCATATCCTGCATCTCATGGATACTGAAAAATGAACCTGGTGCCTAGAACCTCATGTAACCCACATTCCCGATGCCCCGATTCCCACGACACCTCTTTTAACCCGCAATATCGATGCCCCTGATGCTACACATCTCATACATATATATAAATATATCACACACCTGATATGGCGCCAATCCCTCTAACCAACATCTAGTCAGTCCACATAGATCATGTGCATCACATGCACTCAAAACGAACATGCCTCTACATGTAATGACAAAAAGAAAAAAATGGATATCATGACCCCACCCGTGGTGTACCTCTAACCGTCGTCGGCTCACCAGCCAGCTCAGCCTCTAGAAACTCCACGGCATGCACCTGGCCTGACGTAATACTGCCTAATGTCTAACCTCCCCGCAATGCTGCTCAAGACACCAGCCACTAACCCCTCAGTTGGATCCCGTTGTCCCAATCACGTCTTCCGCGTGCACCTAAACCTCGGCTACCATCACATAGTATCGAACATGAACCAACTCCAGATTCCACCGTCCGTCCTGGTACCTGAATACTAGTTGTCTGAGAAGGCTTCCTGAAAAACCTCTCAAGATTCCTGACCTGTCCACATTCCCAACACTCTTTTGGAGACCTATCGCACTGAGTCCGAACATGTCTTTACTGCCCACACCAAAATAAAACCATCGAATAACTGCTACGAGTTGGTCTAACAAAGTCCTTGGCTTGAATGCCCTACTGGAACTCATCCCATCCTCGCTTCCTACTGTCCAAACCATCACCTGGAACTCTTCCTCGGCCAACATGGGGCATATCCCTGTAGTTACCATCTGCTATGAGTGCTTGATTATCCACCTCTAAGAAAGAACCCAACCTGAAGATATTCACCTAGATCCAAATGCTGTGTCGCAAACATCCTCGAAGTGCCTCACCCTTGCTGCATCATTGCTTACCATACCAGGTGCAAAGCGAGAAAACACATTGAAAGTAGCTAAAAAGTCCATGACGGACATGTCTCCCTGCGAAGACATAAAAACTCATGAGCTCTCTCGGCTCTCAGTTTCTATGGGTAAAAGTGCTCAAAGAACCTATCCTCAGATTCCTTACATGCTAGTCCCTCATGCCTACTATCCTGAACCTGCACATCCCACAAACTCTTCGCTGATCCTCTAAGCATGTACGTCTCCAGCTTGACCCTCCACTCTTGAGGAGTCTCGAGCTGCTCTATGATCATATGCAAACCCTATATCCAGTTCTCAGCCACCTGTGTACCACCCTCACCCTAAAAAGTGGCGGGTTCTCCGAATTGAACTCCTTCATCGGATATGCCATAGACGGCTCTGTACCCTGCCCTCCTCTGTCAATTCCCTACAAGACCCGTAGCAGGATTGCTTGGAGTTGCTCATCGAGCCATGGTCCGAACGCTAACAAACCCGACTACTACCCTTATAACGACCCACACTTTACATACATGGTTATTACTTCAGAATTTAAGCATACTTATTACAACATATAACAAAACCATGATAGGACCATATATGTATAGTGTCTTTAGAAACTGGGAATCAAAAACAACTAGTATGTAAATCATCTACATTGTCTCCCATTTATTTCATCTTATCTAGAGTCCCTTTTGTAATATACTACATAATACCCTTATTCCTGACTTGGGGAAAAGAAAACATACAAAAGGGTGCGATCAAATTCTCAGTAAGTGTAAACAAAAGAAATATCAATCATATCATATTCATAAGAACATAACATTTTGAAAATCTTAACCTGCAAAAGAGATCATAATATCATAACATGGGATAAATCATAGTAGTGAAATGTAATCCCAATAATCATAACATAAAACATGAAACTTTGTGGAAAACACACATAATCACAGAAAATCATTTCATATTAGTCAAGGCTCTTTTACAAGACCATCATAACAGACAAAGTCCATTGCTGAACCGAGTTCACTACTTGTTCCAGTCCTGTATCACTGAACTGGATTAACCTATCGTTCCAGACATGTCTATCTCATGAGATATAAATAATTACCCAACGCATTAGAGGGAGATATAGGTCCCACCCATCTCATAATGAAACCATTCTTATGTGTGCCAAAAAAATCATTAATCATACATCATAGCATAACCCATGTAATAAAAATGGGATTCTTAAGCATCTTGTCATCATAACATAATCCATATAAAATAAAAGGACATCATAAAAATAAATCTGTCATAACATAATCAAATCAATGTAGAAATAGGGATAGAAACATAACCTTATATTATCTTAGATGGAAAATAATTTTGATATAACGCTTGGACTCCATTCTTAAGGAAAATATACTATCTACTTCAAAAACATTTTTCCTTTCTTAACATGTCATACAATTTTAAACTAAGAGAAGTTGATTAAAAATAAACTTGAAAACCTCTAAATGAAGATTAATGGAAATAATTTTCTATGAAATAATAAAAATCCATTCATGCCGTAAAAGTTAAAAAAACATTCTTCTCATACTTTTGCTGGATAAGTCAAAAAGTACCTCGTACAGAAAACGACATAATGTTCCTTTCATATATTTTACTAAAAATACACCAATAGGTAATATTGGATTTATAAAATTGCAGGAGGATATAAAAAATATTACATATTGCAAAATCATGGATGTGGATGATAAATATTCCCCAGTAATTACCGAAGTATATACAATCCCGGATAAAAATTGAGATTGTGAGATTTTCCCTTACCTTAGGTCCGATTTGTTTCGTATGTATCCGAAACTCCTGTATAATGATTTAAATAATTTCATTGACTTATTACAGAATCATATTCATTGTTATGATATCATATATGGTCATATTCTCATCTTCTTATTAGTAATATTTAATTGCTACTTGTTATTCAGGTGTTCATTGCTTTATGTTCTTATGTATGTTTTGTTGAATAAATTCTTATTATTCTTTTTAGGTTATAAATTCATCATTTACATAATGGTATTAGTGTAATATATATCATATTTATTCATTAAATTCATTTATATAATCATTATTCAATGAATATCATGTAGAATGAGTCATATCGCATCTTGGAGACGGTAGGCCATACGTACGCACGAGCGATGATATTGTTCCCATGATCATGGAATTGTATTGAAGTTTATGTATACTATTTCAGAATCAATATCAATTTACAATAACCATATATAGTTATTCTTTACACCATTATACCCATCGAAGTAAGGTGGTGGTGAAAAACAGATTACACCACGGCGTGGAGACGGTATTCCGTACGTACGCATGCGCGATGATTTTGTTTTCCGTAGGATTGATAGAAGGAGAAATAGATTTGTTTCATATTAATAATAAAATATCAGTATATGAGTGATACTGATGTTATTACTTCATAATTAAACAACTAAAGCAGAGGAAGTAGAAGAATAAATAAATTTGAAAGAATCGGTAAAATATATTACCTCTTCTTCGACGCGCCTCTTTGAAACCTACTTTTAGGGCACTAAAATTGGTCTTTGAAGAAGACCAGAACCTCTAGTATGTTTCTAGAGAATTTGAAAAGGGAAATGAGCAGGGTTTGGCCGATATTTAAGGCTAAAAATTTTGTGAGGAGGAGAGGGAGGAGGTTCCCTTTTATAAGGGAGGAGAGGGGCACCTTTGGAAATCTAAAAAATATTAATTTATAATAAATTCAAACCCCACGTAAAAACTTCCAAAGTTACTCAAATTAGAATATTATATGATATAGGGTTGTAATGTAATCAACCAATAAAATTTAGACATGTTGGTAATTTATTTTAATGATTATCAACTTGATTTATCCTTATTTAATCTATTTTATTTTATTTGTGGTAATAATATTATAAATTTTAAATCATTATAAATAATTACTTACATGTTGTTAAATATCCATAATTGTATACTTTACTACATTTTAGACCATATAAATTTTAATTTATAAATTTTAAATATTTTTGTGATTTTTAAACAATTTTATAATATGTTATTTTTCTAAAATAACAATAGTGTCAATTTTGAAACTATTCATTTATTTGAATTTAAATTAAATCCACACAGAATATATATTCTAAATAAAAGATTTAATAGATTCATAACATGTCATATATATCTATAAAATTAATGGGGTACATTAAATAGTTCATATAATATTTATTTTAATATTTTTTAAATACATTTATTTGATATTTCAATCAATAAAATAATTTCAACATCAATATTATGTCATAATTAATGATAATTATTTAATCCCTAAAAATTCTAAATAAATTCACATGATGTATATAATTTTATTATCATTCTGGATACTATTAATTTTAGAAATTTTATGAAGTTTATCACTAAATTAAAATTATTACACATATAAGATTTAAGAGAGTGGCATATTATCACTTTCTTTAGTTTTAATAATAATTAAATCATTTTCGTGCTTAAAGGTCCATGAAATGAATCTATTCCGACCCTTAGGTGATATGGACCGACTTTTATTCATCCAATATAATTTTTACATGTGTTAGGGTAATTTTACAATCTTATTTTTACCCATAATTACCCGATTTACCTTTAACTGTAGTAAATAAAAATTACCCTACTTACTATTCATAATATAAAAAAAATAAAAGTAACCTGTTAACATAATTTGGACCCACTGAATCCAAATATGAAATCCATTTTTCAAAATTCAAAACCCAAAAGTTTCAATAATTAATTTAAAATTAATCCAGTTGTTAAGAAAACGGGTTTTAAAAGTTAAAACATTTCCAAAGATTGAAATGTTGTTACCTATGAATTCAATGTAAAATTAATTATAATGACATACATTATATTAAATGGTAAAAATATATTCTATTTATACTTTAAAACCATTCAAAAATATATTTTAACCATATAAATTATTATCATGAAAAACGTAGTTTTCAATTAAAAATTTACGTATTTTTACTATTCATCAAAATATGAGTGTTATCAGAAAAGTATCAAAAATTTATCCAACGTAAAATTTTATATCTTGATTAAAAGTAATAATTTAATTTTTCAAAATTGAACTTATAAACTAGTCAAAAATTAGCTTTAAAATGGGTGCGCCATCAAATGGCGGAAAACTGCATTTTTGTTAAAAATAATTCTTTTATCTGAATAATTGATTTTTTTCTCGTATCATATGTAAAATTAATTCTAATGTTATATAAAATTCAAAATGTTGTTAATAATATTTATAATGGCTACTTTATATAATATTTTAATAACATATCATTGTTTAGAGAAACTCTATATTGCGTACAACACACACTATCGAAGAAGGTTGCTCTTGCGTATAACGCAAGCCAAGCTAGTGTTGTGTGTAGTGAGAGATTCCTTTGATGTTTCGTATAACATAATACATAGAAAATAGACTTCTAATAGAATATAAGGGTGTTACAATCCTACCTACACTGGATCCTGAACCTGATCCTGTCTCTAAGCCTGTACCTGCGGCTCCTGCTCTGCCTATACCGGATATCGAACCTGATCCTGCGGCATTGTATAATCTCTCGCCTAACGCTCCATTGAGATGTATAAGGGGAACCCGTTGAATACCATAAATGGTCATACAACCCATATATATATATATATATATATAACAATCAAAATTAAAAAAGATTAGGAAAGCAGTAAAAAGGTAGTGCATAACTACTACCCTTAATCTCCCCCACCGCAAACTATGCCCTTGGCATTTTGGCCTTGTGACCTCCTAAATCGCCCTTAACAGAGCCAAGTATCAAAAGTACCTTGGGCCATGCTAATCCTGACAACCAAAATTGCCTCAAATCGATGATCGAGTCACCCAATCATGGTGATCAAAATCACCTCAACCAATAGTACCTTCTTGCTCGTACAAGAGCCAGACCCAAATACCATGTTGCATGCAATTCTACAAATATACAAAGCATGGCATATCACATTGCAATAAACAACCAATTTTATCAATAATTTAACCTATTCAACTTTCAATGAATACAATGTATGGAAATTTGATATTATCCACATGGCATTATCACTTCACAAAGCAAACATGCAATTATGAAATTGAAATACCCTAAATGTGTGCCTATCAAAAGCCAAACAAACAAGCCTTTCCATACCGAGACGAGGTCCAATTCTCCCTTACCGCACTGGGTCAAGGGTCACATATCAAAATCTATAAATTCACACACCAATCAAGCCACCGAGGTGGAAATCATATAAACTGTAATATGAGCAAAATGAAAACAGTAATTCCAACCCATTGGCAACTTGTTCCATCCCTCATACGTGGGGCTGTAGGAACCCAAACACAAGCTAGAAACCTAGTTCAAGTAACAACCTATATCAATTCTACCATTTCAAAAATAGTAAACTAGGAGAAATAAAAAGAGAGGTCTCAATCTCAATAGTAGTCAATAAAACACTACTACTAAATCCTTGTTAATAACCCCTCTGATACTACTTAATAATGACCTGGACCCGAACATCCACTCGAACAGTGATAAATGGGTCGGGTGTTACTACCTTAGGTGCACCTCCCCATACGCCAAAGGATACCGACTGGAAGTTAGGGTATTTTAGTTATAGTGGGGAGGATATACCCTCCTGGATGATAATAAGGGTATTGGTATGAGGAGTAATATATAACATGCAGCGGAAATAAATGACTCAGAAAACTCGAACTGGACCCACAGAGCAGAAGCACATATAATATTGATAAACAGTGGAATCAATAAATATAACAACAAAAACAGAAAATAAACACAACAACATGCTGATCACTTGTAACAACTACTGAACAAGAAAACATGCATCCAAAATAGGTCACACATATCCATTTATAAAAGGGAGCCAATGGCTAACCAACTGTATCTACGAAACAAGTAAACATGCTGATACATGAATGAAAAAAACATAAGTAAAATCTAGCTAGGTAAGACCTCAAGGTTTATAACATCTCTAGGAAATAAGTAATGCAACCCAGCTCTTGAATCTGACCTCTTTCCTACACGTAGATCCATAAATTCTGCACGTGTCCTGAAGGGCCCATGCAGGGTGTGAGATGAATCTCAGTAGGATACCAACCAATGGTGCGTACCTAATACAAGTGTTTAATCAGGCATGCATTTATAAAGAAAACATTAAAAAATACATTGGAAAAATAAATACAAACTCCATTGGTACTCAGCAGCCACCATGGAGTGTCACCTGCTTCGGCCAACGCCATAATCTCTATCTTTTAACCTGACACCCTATTCCCCCTGACACCGCACGTCTCAAGTACCGACATCCCGAAGGCATGACAAAAAATAGTAACCCGGAGGAATAGCGATGTCTGTACTCAAATAAAATACCCGGAGGGACAACAATGTTTGCCCTAAAATAACAACAAGCCTCTGCCCCCAACCCGATAGCCAAAATTCTATCCCCTGAAGACTCCTCACCTTCCACGTGGCTTCCTACGGCAAGCACTCCCAATCCAAAAGTACCTAAATCACAACTAATGGGGCTCTACCTAATCAAGTGGTTAAAACCACCTCATCATAGAGTCTCTCTATGTGTACACTACTCAATGTTCTGTGTGAGCAGTAATCTCCAAAATAGTACCCAAGCCACAACGTCTCTGACACCTCGTGTCCCTGCGACCATACCGCTCAAGTCTGATGGTCTCAACATCCCAATAACTCAGGCCTTACCCAACATGACAGTTATCCTGCCTCAACCCGAAGCCCTTGACACGAAATCTCATGGTCAAAACCACCAAATATAACCCAGGAAAAGCCCAACCTATGATCAACATCACTTAAGAATATTTGGGACATGCCCAACACAACCCAAAGGTTATAGAACATGCAATTCAGCAATTACATATATACACATTTTTACAGAATACATAAACAGGTGAAACCATATAATCAATATAAAATCACTAATCAAGTGATGTACCATACCAACACTGAGGTTTCTAAGGTCACCAAAAATTCACATAAAGGTTCAGTAATCTAAACTCAACAGTTTATAATAATACAATTCAATTAATACCATTTTTGCTCCCCTTACCAAAATGCCCCAATGGGCATCGACCACTGTCCCAACCCCGCTCATGAAAACAGGTAATAGGGAATACCCAAAGGCATACCATAGGTAAATTATCAGTTAAACAGGTAATAATAGGTAAAATAGGGTTATGCTCAAAATACCCGAAAACGCACAATAGGCCATGCCACCCAAAAGTCTACGAAAATAGAAAAGAATGTATAAACCACCTACCTGAGAATCGTACGATGACAATCCTCCGATAACAACCTTCAATTAGGCCTAAAACGTGGTGGATCTACAAAAGAATCAAAAAAACTCCAACCCCAATAACTCATTCTAGAACAAAAATAAAAAAGAACAGCTCAAGTTGAATCAAGGCCTTACCAAGGGGGTTCCAACATATCAAACAGTGATCGAAATAGATTTTGGATGGACAATATGGAGAAAAAACATGGTCCAATTGGCCCTCCCTGCTCAAACCTATCAAAGGGTTTGGGGTTTTCCTCAAAACAAGGCTTCTTCCCATTTTTGTGGAAAAAAGAAAATACACGGTGTGTACTTTATGTACATGATGTTTATCATTTTACTTTTCAAATGATGGATGAAATTCTACCATAGACTTTCTGACTAACTACACAGCAAGTACCTAGGGATACACGGTGTGTAATTCTTCACCTAGATGACATCATTAACACACCATGTACATCCCCATACACGACCCATCTACACAGCGTGTACAAATAGTACACGACATGTACTTGCAAAAAACATTCTACCCAACCAACATGCCTACACGCCTTGTTTGTACTCCACACGGTCAAGGGTACACAATGCATCTATAACTACACGTCATGTAGTAAGAAATTCCTACATGTTCATCACATGACATGTACTTGGAGAGCACACGACTTGTACTCACCTAGCCCATACACGGTGTTTACTTCAGAGTACATGGCGTGTAGTTTGGGAATTTCTAGAACATCAGAGATTTTCCCAGTTTTCTCGGGGACAAGTCAAAAATTAAAATAGAGTCTGGATTTGACCTATTTTAAAAACCTAGGTTATTACATCACCCATCCTAAACACTACTTCAGGCCACAGACGCTTAACTGTGGAGTTCCAATTAGACAGCCTCCCAAAAAGGAAGGCGCACCTTTTTGACATGAGTCATATCATTTATTCATTTAACCTTTTTTCATTTTGGGTTGTTAAAGTGTGAAACGGATTGGATTTGATATAAAATTTTAAAAAATTTAATGTTTTTTATATAAATTGTTTTATATAAATGTGCTAACATGTTCTATCCTAGTGGCATGAGTGGGGAATTTACTTTGGGAAAACCTACTGTGTTTTATACTCACCCCCTACTGGGTAACCTTGGTGCATTTTCATATTTTCTTATCAATACATAGGTAATGGAAAGTTATCTAATTTATTTAGTGATTTATCAAGATACCTTGGGAATTTATTATAATGTTAGATATTGGAGCATTTTTTGAGTTTCTATGTGGGTATCTTTGGAGTCTTTTGAGTTTTTTGGATTTTATCTTATGCTTCGTACTATGATATGGTTCTTAGATTTGTGGTTGGTATTATTGTTAGTTTGGTATTTCATTGAGTTACATTACATTATTTTCATTCATAATATAGTGGTTTTGAGTTATGATTTTCTTGGGTGTGGTTGTTTTATTTCAAATGGAAAATCATCCCCCAATTACATTGAAGCCCTTTTCATTTATTTCCCACTATTGATGCCTTGGGGATTTCACCAAATTCCAAGTAACATCATACCACCTTATCAAGACAATGAGGAAGGGTGGGATGTTAGAAATTATATTAGTCTTGGATGGTCCATGTTTCATTTTGTGAAAAAATGGATTTGGTTTTCAGTCTCAGAGTTGGAAATTAATTTTTATTTAGTCCTTAAGTTGGATTGGTAGTAAGGAGTAGGTTCATCAAAATATGAATTGTAGAACATAGAAAGGTGTAGCTAACCTATTTATTTTGAACTTCATGTTACGAGGATGTTTGGGTACATGAGTGTTTTGAGACACTTATATGAGTTTAAATCTCATTTTCATGGGTTTATCCAATGAGAAGATCAAAACATTCGTTTTTGAAACTACATCCCACTATGAGTGCATATTTCATTTTGAGTAATGAGTAATGATTTGATGAAAAATAGTTGATTTTATGAAAAGTGTTGAAGTCATTTACAAATGTCAGATTTTTAAAAGGCAAGATATAAGTATTTTGAAAATGGTTTTATTTTCATAAGAATGATGAAAATTTTAAAAATTCGTTGAATGTGGAAAGTGTTGAATTTTGAGAAATATTTTTTTTGTGATATATGTGTGATGTGAAACTTTTAATATTGCTAAGCCTTATGTTTCTAAAGAGTGATATTAAATGGAATTTTCTCTTTTGGATATGGAAGATGGCACTAGGTAGAGGTCATAAGAATCAACTGGAAGAGTCTTTGAGAATATGGTCGCACTTGTGCCATAGGTGAAACAATAGTTGGTTCAAAGCATAGCTCATTATTTTCAATCCATTCAGTTAAGACTATAACTAGATACTCCTTTTATGATATCTATCACTGTTGGAAATCAAAGTGGAGTAAGTATGGTTATCGTCCCAATAATAGGTGAGAACTCTAACACTAAGAGGAATAGGAATAGGGACACTTATTCTCAAAGAGGTGGAACACATCAGAATCAGACCATAGGATCAATTAGCCTTCCACCAAGACCCAATAGTAAAATATGGTCATTCCAATGAGGTTATTTAAATAATATCAAGAAATACTTTATGAAACAACCTACATTATTCCACAATTTCAACTATATATGAAATATTCAGTGCTATTGTTTCTCTGCCGATTCTGGTTTGAGTTTCTGGCCAACAATATGGATTGTTGCTGCCTTGATATTGTGTCTGAGGTAATGAAGGTGGAGGAGCAGATCTGTGTTAGTGAGTAGACCTGCATGAGCTTGTTGTGTGTTGGACATCTGAACATGATTGGATTTGATCTACTTGCTGGTTGTTTTGGTTGTTTAAAATTTGGATGACGGTCTGTTTGAGCGGCGACATCATTGGTTTTATGATGAAGTCTTGACGGTGATCTGCTTCGGTGGAGGCGCATGACGGAAGGGTGAGATTCGTTTTTGAATTTTGAAATTTGAATTGTAATCTAGTATGCGGTTTCCAGGACCGCCAATCTTGCCTTTTTTTCAGTTTCTATTTGTTTACCGGTTACCCATAAACCGGATTTTTAGAAAATGAAAAAAAGGATGACAGGTATGTTTTGATGGGATGAGGGATGAAAAATACCTCTCATCAGTAGACCTGATCTAGGCATGGTAATTCTTGGAATACCATGAATTCTCATCAAGGGAAACCTCAACAGGGAAGTAAATAATAAATTTTAGTGAATAATCAGTTATATGTAGATGAGAAAGCGATTGTGAAAAATGAATTTGGACCATAAACAATGAGAGGTATAATTATTTTGAATTGAACCCTTATGAAAGATTTTTTTTGATATATGTGTGTATCATTCAAATATTTCTTCTCATTTTTTTGATATTATGGGTTTTCATGTTGAGATGATTCCATCTATTTTTATACTACAAAATATTCTTGGACAATGGTAATGCAGAGCATTTATGTGAAAATCATGTTCTATATAAATTGAGGTAGTTGAGTTGATATGTAATTTCTCAGTGCATGAGATACATTCAAATGACGTAATCTTGGGTATGTATTGGTAGAAAATGTTCAAAGATCATATTATATATTACACTCAAAGGGTTATTTTCAAAACTAATGATGTAATTGAGAACCTCTTTAGAGGAGACTGGAATGTAAAGGAAGGTGTAATATGATTTTTTTTCACTAGAAGTTGGAACTATCTCATACCAATTGGAATATTTGACCTTGGAATTGATGGTTGAGATTGAGAATAACAGGTTTCTAATAGTTGTTGTTCAATTTTTAGATGTTTTAAATTATCTGGGTTTCCACCAAAAAGAGAGGTGAAGTTTACAATTGATCTTTTAATGGGGAGCAGTCCAATCTCACTCCTATATTTTTGGATGGCACTAAAATAATTTAGTGAATTGAATGTTTATTTGGATGATCTAGAAAGAAAAGGGTCCATTCGACCTAGAATGTCCCCATGGGTAGCACTAGTCCTGTTTGTGAAAAATGTGGATTGAAATCTTAGATTGTGTGTGGATTATCGTAAGATTAAGCAAGTTATGATAAAGAATTGGTATCCACATACTTGGATTGATTATCTATTTGATCAATTGGAGGTGGTGATTAGAGGTTCTATAAAATTTACTTGCACTCCAGATATCCCCAATTGAGGGTTCAGAAGAAGGATATTCCGAAAATAGTATTCATAAGTAGATATGGCCATTATGATTATGTGGTTATTCCTTTTGTTCTTATAAATACACAGGCGGTATTTATGGAATTCATGAATTTATATTTCAATGTTAGCATGGTTATATTATGGTGGTATTTTTGGATGAAATATTGGTGTATTCAAGGACAAGGGATGAGAATGAGCAAGAATTGGTGGCAGTGTTGGGAATTTTTTAGGATCATCATTTTTATTCCAAATTATCACAATGTGATTTTTGGATTCATGTGGTACATTTCCTTGACCACGTTAACTTTGAAAAATGTGTTTCTACGGATCCAGAAAAGATATATGTTGTTTCTCATGGAAACCTCCAAATAATGTGTTTGAGATATGTAGTTTTCCTGTATTAGTAGGTTAATAATGACATTTGTTTTGTAACTTTTCATGACTATCTTCACCAATGACAGCTCTTGAAAGGAAAAATATTTCATTACGATGGAATGATGAATGTAAAATGTTTTTTCAAGAGCATAAAGTCCACCTTACATTGGCATCAATATTGATTTTTCTGGAATCAGTACATGGATATGTCGTGTATTTTAATGCTTCAGGATTTGGATGGGATGAGTTATCATGTAGGGAGATCATGTTGTTTCTTATGTCTCATGGAATTAATAGTTTCATGAGAGGAATTACCCAAAACATGATTTGGAGTTAAATACCTTAGTTTATACCTTGAATACATAGTGTCATTACCTCTTTGGTAAGAAATCTAGGGTGTTTACTAATCACAAGAGATTGAAAAAAAAATTCTCACGAAGGGATTTGAATCTGAGACAAAGAAAATGGATTATGTATCTCTAAATATTTGAATTTGACTTGATGTATATGTCAGGTAAATGAAATTCAGTCGTATATGAAGTAAGTAGATATTTATATGCATAGTTGGAAAAAGAGGCTTCTGAGCAATGGTAGTTATTGTTGGTGATAGCTGATATGCATTTGTATTGTGATGACTAAGGTAGTGTAACAATTTTATTCCAATTTATTTGGTTCATAATTTGGTGGATATGGTTAAAGTGGCACGCATATGTAATTTAGAATTTGTCTCTATGAGTTCAAGGCTTGATGGCGTGGATAATATTGATGTTTTAATGTTGTATGGGAGTTAAAATTTTTGGTTTCAAAGTTGGATGGTTATAATTTGTCTAGTTAGGAACAAATTTTTCATTCTTACCATCATTCGAGATAAGTTATTCATGTCAAAATACAGAAGATGTATAAGGAACTAGAATAAACATTTTTGTGGGTTGGCATGAAAAGAATATTTTGTGTTTTTGTGATGAGATGCCTCACCTATCAGAAGGTTAAGGCATAACACTAGTGGACAATGGGAATGTTGAAGTCTATACCTATTCTTATTTGGAAATGGTAGCTGATAGTGATGGATTTTGTGATAGTTCTACCAAGGATGGTTCAGAAACATGATTTAATATGGGTGATAGTGGATCGACTCACAAAGATGGCCCATTTAATCCCCATTCATGAATCTCATATAGTGGAGGACTTATCTCAAATCTAAATCTGAGAAGTTGTAAAGAGTCATGGTGTACCGGTTTCTATATTATCAAAACAAGATCAAAGGTTCACATCTCATTTTTTAAAATCATCACAACAATCCCTCGGGTCTTAGTTGACTATGAGTACGATGTATCATCCTTGGATGAATGGAAAATCCAAAAGGACGATACAAACATTGGAAGACATTCTATGGGATTATGTATTGTATTTTTGTGGATCATGGGAAGAGAGCATACCATTATTGGTGTTCTCATATAACAAAAGTTATCATACCTTGATACCCATGGATCCTTTTGAAGATTTTAACGGTGTTCTTTTCATTCTCCACTTTTTTGGGTGGAAACAGGTGGGACTTCATTGGTTGGACCGAGGCTTGTCCAAGAGACAACAAAGAATATTCAGTTGATCAGAAAAATGATAGAGACATATCAGAGTCGTTAGAAATCATATGTAGATCTTCGTTGATGACAATTTTTGTTCGAGGTGAGTGATCATGTGAACTTTAGAATATCTCCAAGGCTCTTTCATCATCATTTTGGAAAGTAGTTCAAGTTATATCCTCGATAGATAGTCACTTTTAATACACTGAAATAGGTTGGAAAGGTGTCATATTGGTTGGATTTTCCACAATGGTTCAGTTCAGTGAACAATGTATTTCATGTATCAATGTTGAAAACGTATCAACTTGATCCAAACCATGTGATTGGATGGGATCATGTTGACATAGTGTTGGATTCTTCATTGGATTATACACCAATACATATTGTGGATGGGTAACACAATGTATTTCCTGAGAAAAGTGTAGCATCCTGCCCCAGTTTCCACTCAACAGTTCCTCGAGATGGTGGGCCATAAGAACTCAAGTGTGCCTCTGAAAATGCGAGAGTCCATCAACTAGAAGCGAAGGCCTATCATGTGTTAATGGGGAAACTATTACATCATTGATCAGAGTGTGAAAAAAAGAAAAATAATATATAATAAATAGAGAAAAAAACAGAACGATACACTAAAATGACAGGATAGTAACCTACCTTAGTTGAAGTAGAATATCCAACTAGCAGTAGTGAAAATAATAAATAATCATCCAATGTTAAAAAATAATTGGAGTGAGATAAAGAAATATTAGATACAAAATTATTATGATGGTATTCCATGTATATGTAGAAAATGTGGGTATAAAGAACTTGGGATAGAAGCATATACCACATGCTAACAAAATATACAAAAAAGTTCATAAAAATCCATTATTCGCATCCCAAGCATAGGCCCTTTCCTCTTCTCCCATACTCCATCTTAATGTTTTACATAAAACATTGGAATCTGTCTGTATACCTTTGTCTAAACCTTCAATCATAAAGTCTTCTTGGGTAACAAAGGTATCCCAAGCAGGGTGTGAGATATAAATACCAGTAAGAAACCACTAGCGGTGTCTAGGTCAATCAATTTCATGCAATACAAATATTAATAGTGTTCCACAAATAATAAATGTTGGGGAATATATTAATTAATTAATACTTATTTCTAGGATCCTGAATGGACACCAAACCAATACCACATACTACGACCTAAGTCGAGTGTCTAAACAAAGGTACCTATACAACTAATTTGGTGTATACATGGGGAATCATGAATTGCATAATGATTATGGTACGAACCCAAGAATGTGATTTATATTGGTGGAAGAATCCCTAGAATATCAATCAAACATGATCATACTCCAATAAATAGGCAATAACATATAAAAAATAAATGAAATCCATTAAATCCAAAGTGGCGTCCTAATACTGTTCAAGACGATCCATATTGAATCCTAAGGGTCACAGAAGGAGCCTATGATATAAAAAATGCTATTGAGTCCATACATGGTGACCTTTAACGGTGTCCCCCATATCACTCATGGCATGGTAAACTCTGAGTCCACACTAGGTATCTCTTATAGGGGACTGGTGTATCACTAGAAGCATGACGTAGCCATCTTTCCAACAAGTTCGCCCATAGTTGTACCCTATGGGAACCAGTGTCACTCAAGAGTATAATTAATATTCTTGGATATATCATACAAGGAAAGATAAGTGTCACCCCTAGTGCATCAAGAAGATCCATACCGAATACAGAGAGTTCATCCATAGAGCCTTTAAATCGGGAACCATGTTCTCTACCATCCTCGAAGAAAGTCAATCAGGGTATATTATAATAACATGACATCAATAAGCATTTCAACATCACATTCTTGAAAATATATCTATTTCATACAATTTAATATAATCAACTATGGAATATGAAATATAGAAATAATAAGATGGCATCAAAATTAAGTAAGGCATAAGGAACAGGGAACACAGAATTAGATATATGCGTTATACATCAGACATGATAACTTGCATAAGGCTGAAGGCACTTAGTTTTAAGAATAAAAATATAAAAAAGAAAAAAAAAGAAACATAAGGTATAAGGAATCTAACTAAAATTCCTACTCATGGACTACAATTTATCTCAATTCAATTCATCACTTAAGTGCCTTCATTAAAAGAAAATTATGCCTAAAGAGGTGTATAAGAATTTGTAATAAGGGAAATAGGACACTACGAAGGAAACATACCCATTTGGGTGGATTAGGTCTGGACAATCTCTCATAATGGTGATTCACTAATCACTAGGATCATTCTAAACATAGAGATACCTTTAATTTAATACATTTATCAAATTAGAGGCATCACCAGAAAATTCGAGTGTGAGGAACAATGACACGCCCGTTATAAATAAATAAAACATGTGGGAAAGACCTAGACCACCAACCTCAGTGTAGTAGAACTCCACCCGTCCATTTTTGAAGTTTGAATTGAGATGGAACTAGAGAAAATGAAGAAATCTCCCAACACCCTGAAAATAGATGAAAAGAGGTCACACCTAAATAGAGCAGTAGAGGACGGAAACATGGAGAAATAAAAATGAGAGTATTTTAGAACATTACAAGATCTTTATATTGGATCTGACGGTGAATTTTTTGGTGATCGTATGAGGGTGATATCTCAAAGCCTAAGGAGGAGGAAAAGAGGGACTCACATGGGAGAGAAGAGAAAAACCCGTTGGAGAATAGGGGTGGAAATAGGGGGGATTGAAAAAACATGTCATTAAGGTAAATATTGGAAAATAACACACATAAGAAGGGGAATACAGTTTGGCTGCACGTTTGGACAGACTGTGTACCAACTGTTAGAATGGACTCTGTCTAAGGGGCCTCTAGCATTGCAGATCCTTGTGCCAAGGGTCGCATGGTTGTAACAAACCTTGCAGCCACCAGTGCCCCACTTCCTCAAGAACCTTGATTAGGAAAACCATGAAACCTAGTATACATCTTCAATTTTTGGGGCACTAGGCTCCAAAAGGGACCCAGACACCCTCAAAACCACCTTAACTCCCATAGAAATCATTATTAGGGGAAAATAAAAGAATTAAAAATACTAAAAGTTTGTACCTTTGAGAGAAGTTAGAATGTTACAACCTACCCTCCTTAAGACAACTAATCAAAAGTTTCCCTTTTGAGGGTAGTAAGACATCACCTGAGAAGAGTTACAGCCACTGTACTTTTACATTGTCCTCCCTCGACCAAGTCCCATCCTATACATGGCCATGCTATCATGGCCCCCATAATAAAGGAAATGACCTACCTCAGAGATCCTTCATGTTCCGATCAATGATACATATCATATGCGCCTTAAAGGATGTATCTACCTCTAGATCAATATTCTCAGGGTCAAATAATTGAGATGGGTCATCATGAGACCATCGAAGTTGTGATACATTGAAGAAATGTGCATGTAATGATACCTCTAGGGTAACAACAACCGATAGTATACCAGACCGACTCTCACCACTATCTCAAAAGGCTCAACATGTGAATGTGATAACATTCCCTATATCTGAATTCATCAATGACCAAATCTAGGTGATACACACAGAAATACCCAATGTCCCACCTCGAACCCCAGAGGTCTAATACAATGATCAGTATAAGTCTTTTTCCTAGACTGAGCTATACCCATATGCCTATGAATAAGTTCATCATTATCTAAAGTATCCTGAATGATATAAGGACCCATTAGATCTACCAAACTTTCCTCTAACTGGCAAAGAGGTAAACAAAACTACCTACCATAAAGGGCCTCATATGGATGCTTATTAATTGTTTCTTGAAATCTATTCTTATGGGAAAACTCAACATGAGGTATATGATATTCTCATGAACCTCCAAAATCACTTATAAATGCCTAAATCACATCCTCTAACACCCATATTGTCCACTCAGACTTCTCATCGGTCTGAGGGTGATATGATGTGCTCAAGTGCACCTGTGAACCCAGTTCCTTTTTCAACCCTTACTAGAACCATGATGCAAATTTGGTGTCTTGGTCAAACATGATATAACCGGGTGCACCATGAAGGTGCACTATCTCTTAGATATATATACTTCCAATATCATTAATAGAGTTGTTTTCCCAAATAGGTAGGAAGTGTGCAACCTTGGTAAACCTGTCGATGATCACCCTTACTGCATTACTTCCACAAGGGAGTCTCAATAAGACCATCAGGAAATACTTGGTGACGTTGTTCCATTTACACATAGGAATATTGAGAGGATGTAGAAGTCCGACAGGTTACCGGTGCTCATCCTTCACCCACAAATAGGTGGATAACTGAGTGATGAAAACTACTATCTAATTCTTCATACCTTGCCACCAATACTGATGATGTATATCTAGGTACAACTTAGTAAGACCTGAATGAAATTCCTAAATAGAGGCATGATATTTCCTCATCAACTCTACCCAAATATTGGAGGGAACCCATACACTACCACAAAAGAGTAGGTTCTCACTCTCATTAACAAAAAAAAAGGAGGTGGGTTCTCAATATAGACACTTTACCTTAGGACAAGGCCTTCATAATCGGATATCTACTTCATCTGGACCCACTACATAATGGAGGATGTTACTACCAGAACTATTAAGACCGATTTACCATAATATTCTTGAACCTCTAGATTCATCTCAAAGAATAGATCCATCAAGTTACACTAATTACTGGCATCCCTGATGACTTTTTTTCGAGTCTTTCGGCTCAAGGAATCATCCATAGCATTTCCCTTTCTAGGTGTCTAAGCAAGTTAAATATAAAAAAATTAGGTATTCCACTCATATATGCCACCTCAGATTCAAGTATCACTTATGAGGATATGTTTGAGACTTTTTTTTTATTTTTGTAAATGATGAATCACTCAACCAATATATAGGTCCACCAACAACATAGATCATGAACCACACACACTATATTGAGGTTGTGCATAGCGTAATTCTGTTCTTGAGGTCTCAACTGGCAGGACCCATATACTACAACCTGGTCTCCCTAGAACTGAACTACTCCTAGCCTAATATGTAAAGCATAAAAATATATAGTATAACCCCTGTATGGATATGAAATAATCAGGATTGGTTCTGAAATTAGTCTTCCCTTTATCTCTTAAAAAGCTACCTCAGAAGCTTCTGTCCAAATGAATTTCAACCATTTCTTTGTCAGTCCTGTAATAAGAGAATCCAAACATGAAAATTATTTTATGAATTGCCTATAATAACTATCCATACATAAAAAGGTGAATATTTCAAACACATTCTAGGTATGTTCCTAGGAAACCAAGGTTCTCACCTTCTCTGGATCAATAAATACACCTTCTTATGAAATAATATGACCCATGAAGTGAACCTTACTTATAGTACCCCTAGTTTCTGGTACATAACATTTTTTGTGTTTTTTTTGTTATAAAGTATAATGGATAAATTTGGTATTGTTTTTGACATTTCAATAAGTTTTTGGGGCTAAGAGAGAGGTTCACAGGCTGCAGATGATTTATCCAAATCGTGCTGAAATCTTAGGAGAAATCATGCACAACAACAGGTTTTAGGCTCATAGATTCGGCTAGGTGTGCACACAATTAAGGAGACCATGTGAGGAGGTCGTGTGAGGGTCTTTATATATATTATCTAACACATAGTTAGTGCATTGTTTTTTATAATTGTGTGAACTAACCGTGTGCGTGGTTAAATTGGGGTCCTAAAAAAGTTGATCTCACATGTTTTTGCCTCTAAGTTGCTCTTTTTTTCTCCCAAGTGGCACTAAATCATGATTTCTCTTCCTTGAAAATAGGGGAACCTCCCCAAAGAATTTTTTATTCAATATGAAGGATTCCCTTAGTTATTTGAAGCTGGATTCTTGAGGTATATGATCATTCCTCGTCATTCTTTATCAATTAATTGATCTACTTATATGTACTTTTCATCTCTTCTTGATTGCTCATATCTACACCAGTTATGGGTAGATATATGAGTTTGTATGAAAAATATGTTTATATTTGGCCTTTATATTTCAATGAGAAGATATCTAAGGAGGTTCCATGAAGAATCTACTTGGTTTTCTTGAGCATTCTTCATTAATTATGAAGCTTCGTCAAAACCCTCAAGGTAGGTGGCTTCTATATCATACCATACTTCTATGATTGATCAGATTAGTTTGAAATTTTGTAAATTAGATAATATTTACTGTAAAATATTGCTACTATATGTGGAATAAATCTCAATTGTGATGATTTATCATTTTTGGTTGATTTTTGAAATCTTGATAAATTATTGTGAAAATTGTTTTAGGTTCTTGAATTTAAAATTGTGATTTTAAATGGTGGATTTTACGAAACATGTAAATGGTTTGATTGGGAAGGGTTTTTCAATAAAAATACATTTTATTGAAATAAGGTGGCATTGTAATGGTTTTAATAAAATCAATTTTCGATAAAAATGTGATTTTATTGAAAGGGTTGTTTGGCATGACCATTGGGCATAAGTGGTGTGTGTGTTCATGCTTCATAAATAGTTCTTTGGTGAAATATAACCTTTTTCAGGGTGAAAAATGGTTAATGTCACATGCGATACAATTACCTTTTGATGACTTGGTAGATCGATGATAAACCCCTCAATAGTATGGAACTGTCATCGCATAACGAGAATGGTTGGTTATGTGGATGTGTGGAATGGATTGCGTATTCTAAAGGAATATTGAGAAACCATTTTAATGTTTTGATTAGATATTTTTCTGGAAAAATAACTTGCTTTAAAAATTGTTTTCAATTTCACTTGTAAGATTTTGGTTATAAATGGTTGTGGAAACATGTGTATATTTAGTTATAAAATATTTTGATAAATTGTTTTATATAAAAAATTTTATAAAATTATTGCTAAATATTCTATCCTAGTGGAATGAGTAGGGAATTCTTTGGGGAAAACCTAGTGAGTGTTGTACTCACCCCTTCATTGTAACTTTGGTGCTTTTTTAGATGATATCTTTCAGGACATGGGTAATGGTAAAGTATCACATGTCTTTAGCACCACCTCACGATACCTGAATTGTTCAGGGACTATGGAGCTCAAAACATGTGGAGCAAATATTCTTGTGGACTTTTGGGAGTCTTTAGTTGTTCTTCCAACATTTACTTTGATAATTCTTTGGTTTTGCAATGTTCCATACATTGGAATGGTTTTTATATGAATAAAGTAGGTGTGTTGTCTTGTTGTTGTTCATTCATCATTTAGTGAATGTGATTTTAATGATTTGTTGGTTTAATCATTAATTTCATAAAGGGTAAATCATTCCCCACATGTATTTGAAACACTTTATAATTTATTTCCAGCCTTTGGAATCTTGGGGATGCCACTTAAGGATAAGTAATGACTCATGGTACTCTCAATCAAGTGACAAATACTAGGTCATTACAAATGGTATCTTCTTGTTCGGTCCTTGAATAACAAGTAGTTTTCAGTATTTTTTGTCTTAGAGTTGAAATTCATTATTATCTTTTCATTAGGTTGGAATCTTAGAAAGGAGTAGGATTGTTAGAACATGAAATATATATCATAAAAGGACGTATCTAATCTGTTTATTCTGAACTCCAAGTTAACAGGGAGTTGGGTACATAAGTGTTTTTGAGACACATATAGGATACCCGAATCTCATTGATATGGGTTTTGCCAACGAGGTGAGCATGTCATGCATTAGATGAATTAATTCCCACTAGAATTGCATATTTCATTTGGAGTAATGATATAAGATCTTGTGACACTGGTGTAAATTTTTTTAACATGTCAGAGTTTTTCACATCAGTTGTATATAACCGACATGCAAAGCTTGAAAAATTGGTGTTTCACATCCATTATTTTATAACTGATGTGATACTTCTATGAGAATCTATTTTTTATATCAGTTATACAATAGACATAAAAAATACTAAGAATAGATTTATCAGGTCAGTTATAAAATAACTGACGTGATAAAGGATTTTATACATCGGTTATTAAATAACTCATGTTATAAACATAAAAATATACTTTATCACATCGATTATTAAATAACTGACATGATAAATATTTTAAATGATTAATCATGCCACATATTCTATCATTCTGTTTTCTTGGATCAGGCGACCTGTGACTCCTCTCTCTCACGTGGAAAACCTAGAAAGGATTCTTTGATGTCGTTCCCTCTAACCTCATTTTTTCAACATCATTAATCATCTTTATTATCACCAGATCTATCAGGTCGACTCACAACACTCAATTAATCCTCACACGCCTCAGCTTAATTTTTTATTTTTTTTTGGTTCCCTAAACTTATGTTTTGAGATGTTATTTTTATATATTTGTTCTTGCTATTATGGTAAGTGTCATAGTGTTTTCTATATCATAATAAATTCTTTTCTGGTAAAATAAACCATGGATGTGATATCATGATGTTTTATGAATTTTTTTGTGTTCTACCATGTGTATGTGTGTAATTTCATGTGTGGGGGGTGCACAGGGGGTGGGGTGACTAGGGAGTGGGGGATTTCCATGGGTTGGGGTGTCCAAGGGTGTCCAAGGGGGTGGGGATGGTGTTCAGGGGAGGTGAGGGGTCTTTCCATGGGGTTCGGGGGTGTCTAGCGGGTTGGTGTGTCCGGGAGGGTGGTGAGGGGGAGGGGGGGGGGGGCTGTCCAGGGGTTGGGGGGATGTACATGGGGGTGTGGGTGTCTAGGGGTGGGGTTGTCTAGGGGGTGGGGGTTGTCTAGGGGGTGTGGTGTCTAGGGGTGTGGGGGCTGTTCAAGGGGGTCTGGGTGTCGGAGGGGGTGGGTGGTGTCTATTGGTGAGGGGCTGTCAAAGGAGGTAGGGGTGTCCAGGGGGTGGGGGTGTCCAGGTGGGTGGGGGTGAACAGAGGGGTGGGGGGGGGGGGGCTGTCCAAGGGTTGGGGATGTCCAAGGGGTTGGTGGTGTCCAAGGGGGTGCCCATGGGGGTGGGGGTGGTGTCCAGGGGTGAGGGGGCTTTCCAAGGGGGTAGGGGTGTCTAGGCGGTGGGGGTGTCCAGGGGGGGTGTGGGGGCTGTTAACGGTTTTAGGGGGTTTCCAGGGGTGGGGGTGTTTGTGGGGTTGGGGGGAGGGCTCTCTAGGGGGTTGGGGTGTCTATGGGGGTGGGGGTGTCTAGGGGGTGGGGGTTGTCCATGGGGGTAGTGGTGTCTAGGGGATGGGGGGTTTTCCAAAGGGGTGGGGGTGTCCAGGGGTGTCAATGGGGGGTGGGGGTGGTTTCTAGGTAATTAGGGGCTACCCAAGGTGGTAGGGGTGTCCATGTAACACCCCAATCTTCTATGGTATGTTTCCTTTTGAATAATGTAATAGCGTGTGTTGTATGCAACATTGAGTTCTAACACACACCACAACCAATAAAACTAGCCGTTATGAATAGTAATACCAACTTTTTGAAATTATATATATTTTATATTTCAAAATGGACTTCATTTTTTGATTCAGAATATAGAAATTATCCTAAGTTGAATTTTTGGTATTTTTCTGAGAACTTCCAATTTTTATGAATAGTGAAAAATACTTAAAAACAACTTTTTTAATCGAAATAATTAATAGTGATAAATTGTATTATTTAGTAGTTCTAAATTATAATTAGAATATATTTTTTCCATTTTATCCAATGGTGTTCATTATTATTAATTTCACTTTGAACTTGGAAATAAACAATTGTCAATCTTTTGATATATATTGTTTCTTAAAAACACGCTATTTGTTGTGGCAACGGAAATTAATTATAAAATTAATTAACGAAACTTTTATGTTTGTAATTTTGTATAATAGAAATAATTTTTGAATTTGGAATATCAATTATAGATTAGGGTAAAATTTTGGCATTGTTCTGAAAAACATCAATTTTTGATGAATAGTGAAACTACTAAGTGGTAGTTAAAAAACTAAATTTTTCATAAAACATAATTTTACCGCATCTGTGATTGGAATTTCGAAAATCCAAGAGACAAGTTTAATATCATGGAGTAAAATGTGGTTCAATGAGATGAAAATAATTTTTGGCGAATAGTAACTTTTTACTTTTATTTACGACAGTTAAAAGTAAATAGGGTAATTAAGGGTAAAAATGATATTAATATTACCCTAACACGTGTTTTAATTCTATTGTACAGTGTATCTCGACCAAAAACATCATTAGGAAGAAAATATTATCATTTAGGTCCACTTGTATTAGATTAGGACATTTATTATTATTTAATTCAAAGAAGAGTTTAAAGTGTTAAAATCAATGTTTATTCACTAAAACATTTTTAATATAGGGTTATACATAAGATATATTCAATTGTAAATATTCCATAGAAATATAAAAATATTTCCTACATAATTATGTTTTATTTATAATTTTTAGATATTAAATAATTTAATTTATTTATGACACAATGATGATGCATGAATTACCATAATAGTGAAAAATTAAAATAATTGTTATTAAAAATACCCAAATAAATATAATTTGAGACTTTTAATGAATTACACTAATTTTATAGGATAATATGACATATTTTGATTAATTTAATTGACTTTTTTCGAAGTAATCATTGTGTTATTATTTTTAAAAAAATCAATTATTAAATAGTGTCAAAATGGACATAAAAGAGTTTTTTTTAAACAATATTATATTATTAATTGATATTAAATTTTTAAAAATCTAAGGTTCGGATAAGAGACTTATATCATGATAGGTGTATCATTAATGGACCACTTGGGGGTCTCTTAGATGTATATTGTATGTTTATTAACCATATAATATAAAAATACAAAGAGACATTGTAAAAGTGAAACTAATTAACTAAGAGTTAATACTTAATGATATGGATAATATAGTAACTCAAACCTGTCTAAATTATATTGGATGAGTGGTTTTCGACCTATCCCCACCTTAACCTTTAAATAATTCACTTTGGAGCCATTAGAAACTGAATATAAATTTATTATAAAATAATATTTCTAGCTTTTCCAATGGTGCCCCTCACCCCTCTTATAAAAGGGCACTCCCACTTCTCATTAACTCACACCTTAAAAGCCTTTTTTTCCCAGCAAAACTCTACCCAAATACTCTCTCAACATCCCTCAATTCATCCTAGAGGAATTCCTTTAGTCAGAAAGCCAACCTAAGAGCCCTTCTGATCAAATCAAAAGGAAGAACCCGAAGAAGAGGTAATGATTTCACCACCCTTTTCCAAGTTCCTTTCTTCTTCCACTTATTCCTTCTTTGTTATTACCATTATAAAATAATAAATCCAGTATCTTATATATACTGTGATGTTATTATAAAATGGTAAAACCATATTCTGTATTCTATCCATCCTTTGAATAACATGTCACCATATGTGCGTACATACGACTTACCGTCTCCACGTCGTGGTGTAATTATTATTCAATAAATTATTATTTGGATGGGTATCATAATGATGTGTAACTGATGTAAATAATTAATATAACATGATAATGATTCTGTATATATGTTATACCATCCAATTATATATTATTTTAATATCAAAAGAATGATATTTTCGCTCGTGCGTACGTATGGACTACCGTCTCCACGAACGCGAGAAGATTCATTCTCCATTGTATCCATTCAAGTATAATTCTCATTTTATGATTAATAATAGTATCTAAGTACCTGATATCATTATGGATTTGAATAAGATACAACCTATCGATGACAAAAATGGCTTACGTAAAAAAACATATATAACAAAACGAGTAAGATAACACCCGAAAAAACGATAATACTAAGATATTATTAAAAAATCAATGTTGAAAGATCATATATGATATCATATTCTTCTATAATTTAATAACAATTATTTCACCATTATACAAGAGGTTAACCTACCCCAACCATATAAAAGTAAAAGGTAAGGGTTTATTTCGCAATCTCTTCATTATCTGAGGTTGTTTATACGTAATAATCTACTGGGATCTTTTTATCATCCACATCCATGTTTCTTAAAGATGAATTTCAAAACATTTTTACTATTTACTAGAATATGGGTTAAAGTCATTTATACCCTTGTTTGAATTTTTATAAGAGTTTTATAAATGAATCTTTCCATCATTTCCCAAACAAGGTGCTTTTTAACCTTTTCGAAAAAATTAAGGTAAGAATGTTTTTTTAACTTATACGGAAGGTGCGGCTATTTTCGGCCATTATAAAATCGTCGAAGCTTCCATTACAAGATTATAAGAATATTTTCAAAGAAAATGTTTTATTTTATAAATATATGACTCTTAAATGATTTCAAAATAAAAAGAGATATTTCTCGAAAAAGAGTTTTGATTTCATCTATGTCAACATCCTTTGATGGATTTTACGCTTATTTGAAGTTGATTTATTATGAAACAAAACTTCTATATTGTATTGAAGGTTTTGTGATATTTTTGATTGTGGATGTGTTATTTTTATACCATTCATGTATTATGGATTAAGTATTTACATTTTGTATGATAGTTTTAATATGAATGTTTATGTTATGTTAAACCTTTTCATATGGGAATGCATTGGACTTAATATGTGACGGGTGGAGCCCGTTATAGCTCCTCGATGCATCAGTAGGTCTCATGAGACAAACTAGTGTCTTGGAACAAGGCCTTGACAAAATCTTATTTGTAGTCTTGACACGAGGCATTTTCTATGTGGTTATGATAGTCTGGCATTATGCATTCCATCATTATGAAAGTGGTTATTGATATTGCATGTGATTATTCGATTAGTAGAATATCAATGTGAATAAGTAAATGGAATTATTTCATTTTAGTTTTCCATAATATGTTGAAGTTCAAGATTAAAAGTCTTTTGTTTTAGTTATACATTGTCTTAAATGTTTATTCTTATTTATGAATGTTTCTAATATATTTTTATCCTTACTGGGCATTTGAGATCACCCCTTTTCTATGTTTTATTTTTCCCAGGATGTGAAGAAGTAAATTATTAATGACCTGTAGGGATATTATGAGGGGATAATAGTGTGGACTATGGAGACAATATGTTGTTGTAGTAGTTTTTCACTTCATGACGTAATGTAAAACTTTATGAATATATCTATTATTTCCAAGTCTACTAAACTAATCGGCCTTTCGAGATTTGATCTTTCTTGTGATCATTCCAATGTTATGTAATAATGCACCGACTCTGGGTAACTGTTGTCGGGGCGTTACTGTTGGTATCAGAGGATGTTTAGTACAAACATTGGAAGCTAGATTTAGATAAACTCTGATTAGAGCACATAGACCTAAGATGGACTTTGAGGATTAGTATAGAAGAACTTCCTAGAATTTTGGTATTGTAGAGATTTTGTGAGTTTTCCGAGCAATACATCCATGTCTGGATATGAGTAGGTAGAGGCGGCTCTGGCACAGATGTACCTAGGGGTAAAACCCAAAAACACCACTTTGAGCTAGACTCGAACGAGAACTGCTGCATGACAACGGGCCTTGCTGCACTCTTGGTTACGATACTCCTAGGGGATATGCTTAGGATAACTCTCATTTTCATTAAAAATCATTATTAATGGTTTATGAGTATATACTTCCTCAAAGAAAACATTTTTTATGATTATGGATTATATCCATAAATAGTTCAATTTATGTAAAGTGTTTTATAAGTAGGGATTATGTATTTTGATTTATAAACTGATCTAGTATATGCCATTGTTTAGAAATGGCTCCTAGTGGAAGAAATGGAAACTGTATCAATGCATGCACTCCATGTTGGGATTTCCCTCCTGCTAAAGATAATTATAGTGGAGCTGGTGATGCTACTGGTGCCGATCAGCTAATCACCACACTGGGACAACTCACTCAGGTTATGAATAATAACCTTACCTATATGGAGCACCCTGATCCGCATCATGGAGGATCAATGTTAGATCCCTTTATGAGGCAACAACCACCAACGTTCAATGGGAGTACAAATCCCTTAGTAGCTAAGCAATGGATAAATTCTCTAGAGAAAATATTTTAGGCTTTGTGGAGTAGTGAAAGAGAAAAAGTTATCATGGCAGTTTACCGCCTCACTGGAGATGCTGATCACTGGTGGTCATTGATTCAAAACAATAAGGAAGATGATGAAGTATCAAATATGGAATGGAGGGAGTTCAAAAATCTGTTTTTAGAAAAATACTTTCCTCGTGACCATCGAGCAGATATGGAAAGGCAATTTCTGAGTCTGAGACAAAAGGAGGATGAGAATGTTGAAAAGTATGAGGCTAACATTACAAGGTTAGAAAGGTATTCTAGAGATTATATACGTAACCCAATAAGTAAGATTGATCGTTTCTTTGATGGCTTAAAACCATTTCTCCGTCGAGCATTAGGCTCACAATCCTTCCCATCGTACGAAGACATTGTCTCATGTGCTATCAAAATAGAAAAGGAATTCTCTAAGTCTTATGACTTTAAAGAAAAGCAAGAGAAGAAGAGATCTTCTGATCAATCGGGGAATGGAAATAAGGGGAAGAAGGGAAAGGTTGAATATCCATCCTATTGTAAATGTGGGAAGAAACACCCCGGTACTTGCATGAAGGGAATGGGTGTCTGTTACAAGTGTGGTGAAAAAGGCCACCAAGATCGTGAATACAAAGGCAAGAAGGAAGCTACCAATGTTCAATGATATAATTGTAGGGAGATGAGACATTATGCAAATGAATGTCCTAATCGTCAGGGGAACTTACCTCAAAAAAGGCCAAGGAATCAAGGCCAAGATTATGCTATCACTACTGCTGAGGTAGAAGCTCCAAAAGACGTGGTGGCAAGTAATTTAATGGTTTACTTAAGTTTAACAAATGCATTATTTTATTCTGGATCATCTAATTGTTTCATATGTTCCCAGTTTGCATAGAAAATTAGATATTTCCAATTTGATTTAACAAGGGAGTTGTCAGTTAAAACTCCTAAGGGAAGTATCATTGCAACAATGTTTTGTGAATCAGTCCCCATTAGAGCACGTAAATGTTATTTATCTACTGATATCATCGTCATAACTATGATTGAGTTTGATATAATCCTCGGTATGGAC
This sequence comes from Viscum album, assembly GCA_963277665.1. Lineage (NCBI taxonomy): Eukaryota > Viridiplantae > Streptophyta > Magnoliopsida > Santalales > Viscaceae > Viscum > Viscum album. The sequence goes on along the minus strand of OY728128.1, from coordinate 1,534,482,393 downwards.
TGGCTTTCAGACTATGATGCAATGATTTATTGTAAGAAGAATGAGGTTACGATTCTTGATGATGATGATATGGAACACCTTATCTTTAGATCAGAATTGTCACCACCTAATTCTTATCTAGATCCACCCCCAGTAGCTCAACTAAATTCAATTTTTGGGGAGGAAGAGAATGAAATTACTGTGGGTGAGGAAAGTAATGTTCAAATAGAGGATGTACCTATTGTGAAAGAATATGTAGATGTGTTTCTGGATGATTTACCTGGACATCCCCCAGAACGAGAAGTTGAGTTTTCCCTTGATTTAATTCCTAGATCAAGGCCTATATCGAATACCCCTTATATAATGGCCACTGTAGAATTAGTTGAACTAAAGAAACAACTATAGGAATTGAGTAATAAGGGTTTTATTCGCCCTAGTGTTTCTCCATGGGGAGCCCCTGTTCTTTTTGTTAAAAAGAAAATGGATCTATGAGGTTATGTATCGACTATAGAGAGATTAATGCCATAAAAATAAAGAACAAGTATCCCCTACCTCACATTGATGATTTATTTGACCAACTGCATAGAGCTTAATACTTTTAAAAGATTCACCTTCGATCTGGATACCATCAGTTGTGTGTAATGAAGGAACACATTCCGAAGACATCATTTCGAACCAGGTATGGGCATTACGAGTTTACTGTAATGCTCTTTATATTGGTTAATGCACGCTCTGTAATCATGGATCTGATGAATAGATTTTTCAAGGAATATCTTGATGAATTTTTGGTGGTATTTATTGATGATATCTTGGTATACTCTAAAAGCTACGAGGATCATGAATGTCACTTGCGCATTATCCTGAAAACTCTGAGAAGACATGAATTATATGGGATGTTTAGCAAGTGTGAATTCTGGCTTTAGGAGATTTCCTTTCATGGCCATATAGTCTCTAATGATGGAATCTCTGTTGATCCTTCTAAGACCCAGGCAATCCAAGAATGGCCAGCACCTACGAGTATAACTGAGGTACGCAGTTTTATTGGTTTCGCAGGTTATTATCGACGTTTCGTCCAGAATTTTGCCCGATTGGAAAACACATTAATAAAGCTCACACGTAAAGGGGTTAAATTTGTTTGGAAAAAATAGTGTGAAGAATGTTTTGAAGAACTGAAGAGAATATTAGTCAATGCTCGTATATTTAATCTACCATCGGGGAATGAGGGGTTCATTATTTATAGTGATACATTGAATAAAGTACTTGGTTTTGTCCTTATGCAAAATGATAGGGTTAAGGCCTATGGATCACAACAGTTGAAAATTCATGATAAAAACTATCCTACTCATGATCTTGATTTAGCAGCTGTGATCTTTGTTTTGAAGATATGGAGGCAATACCTCTATGGTGAAAAATGAGAGATTTATACTGAGCACAAGAGTTTGAAGTATATTTTCTCACAAAAAGAACTCAACATGAGGCAAGGGAGATGGCTTGAATTAATCAAGGACTATGATTGTACGATACACTACCACCCGTGGAAAGCAAACAAGGTGGCTGATGCTTTGAGCAGAAATGATCATGGAGTTTTGAACAATATGAGAATTGAAAGGGATCCAATTTTTATGGATCTAGTGAAGATGGACATGGGAATAACTAGGGAAGGTGAAACATCAATTCTTTTTCAAATGGTTGCCAAACCATCTTTATTAGAAAGGATTAAGAGTTCTTAGACCGATGATGATGATTTTCAAAAGAAGATTAAAGCTGTGAATAATGGGAGATTGAGATACTTTGTGTATGATGAAGGAATTTAGAAATTTGGGAAGAGGCTTTGTGTTCTCGATATACCTGATCAAAAAAGGGAATTGTTGGATGATGGTTATAGTTCCAATTTCACTATACACCCTAGGAGAACCAAAATGTATAGAGATTTGACGGAAAAGTTTTGGTGGGAAAACATGAAGAGGGAGATTGCTGATTTTGAGACAATATGTATGGTTTGTCAACAAGTGAAAGCTAGAAGGTAACAGCCTGGTGGATCATTGCAACCTCTTCCCATATCGGAGTGGAAATGGGAAAATATTACGATGGACATTGTCATGGGGCTACCAAATAATCCTAGAAGGAACGATGAAATATGGGTCAATGTTGATCGTCTTACCAAGTCATCACATTTTATTTCTATAAGAGAAGATCTACCACTGAAACGTCTAGCAAGACTATATATTGATGAAGTTGTGAGACTTCATGGAGTACCCCTATCGATTGTTTCTGATCGTGATCCCCGTTTTACTTCAAGATTCTAGAAAATTCTTCTGAAAGCCTTGGATACTGAACTTCATTTGAGCACTTCCTACCACCCTCAAATAGATGGACAACCAGAATGAACTATTCAAACCTTAGAAGACATGTTGAGATCCTGTTCACTTGACTTTCACGGTATGTGGGATCAATATTTACCTCTGGTAGAATTTTCCTATAACAATTGCTACCATTCGAGTATTCAGATGGAACCATATGAAGAGTTATACGGAAAGAGATGTCGTACACCAGCCTGTTGGGATGACGTTGGTGAAAAAAACTTATAGGCCCAGAACTGGAGGAGGAAACAATGGAAAAGGTGAAGGTAATCCAAAATCACATCAAAGCAGCTCAAAGTAGGCAGGAGAGCTATGCCGATAATTGAAGGAAGGATTTGGAATTTCAAATCAGTGATCATGTTTTCCTGAAGGTATATCCATGGAAGGGAGTCATACGTTTTCTTAAGAAAGGTAAATTGATTCCAAGGTACATCGGACCTTTCGAAATTCTAGAACAAATTGGGGCTGTAGCTTACCGATTGGCAATGCCGCCAAGTCTCTCCAATGTTCAGGATGTGTTCCACGTATCTCTATTGAGGAAATACATCCCTGACCCAACGCATGTACCCACCTATGAGGAATTAGAACTGGAACCCGATCTGTCTTATTCCGAAGAGCCCGTCAAGATTCTTGATACGAGAGAACAAGTACTGATAAACCGGATGACGCATCTGGTAAAAGTCTTGTGGAGAAACCATAAGATGGAAGAGGTAACATGGGAACCCGAGGAACTTATGATGAAGAACCACCCGAGTCATTTCATGCGGTAGTATTCTATAAATTTCGAGGACAAAATTTTTTGAAGGAGGGGAGAATGTAACACCCCAAGCTTCTAAGGTACGTTTCCCTTTAAATAATGTAATAGTGTGTGTTGTACGCAACATCGAGTTCTAACAAACACCACAACCGATCAAACTAGCCGTTATGAATAGTAATACCTACTTTTTGAAATTTTATATATTTTATATTTCAAAATGGAATTCATTTTTGGATTCCGAATATCGAAATTATCCTATGTTGAATTTTTGGTTTTTTTCTGAGAACTTCCAATTTTATGAATAGTAAAAAATACATAAAAACAACTTTTTGAATCAAAATAATTTATAGTGATAAATTATATTATTTAATGGTTTTAAAGTATAATTAGAATATATTTTTACCATTTTATCCAGTGGTGTTCATTATAATTAATTTTACTTTGAAATTGGACATAAACAATTGTCAATCTTTTGATATATATTGTTTCTTAAAAACACGCTATTTGTTGTGACAGTGGGAATTAATTATAAAATTAATTAATGAAACTATTATGTTTGAAATTTTGTAAAATAGACATCATTTTTGAATTCGGAATATCAATTTTATCTTAGGGTGAAATTTTGGCATTGTTCTGAAAATTTCAATTTTTGATGAATAGTTAAACTACTAAGTGGTAGTTAAAAAACTGAATTTTTCATAAAACTTAATTTTACCGCTTTTGTGATTGGAATTTCGAAAATTCGAGAGATACAGTTAATATCAAGGAGTAAAATTTGGTTCAATGAAATGAAAATAATTTTTGGTGAATAGTAACTTTTTACTTTTATTTACCACGGTTAAAAGTAAATAGGGTAATTAAGGGTAAAAATGATATTAATATTACCCTAAAACATGTCCTAGTTCTATTAGACAAATGTATCTTGACCAAAAAAAACCTTAGGAATAAAATATTATCATTTAGGTCCACATGGATTAGATTAGGACATTTATTATTATTTAATTCAAAGAAGAGTTAAAAGAGTTAAAATCAATGATTATTTACTAAAACATTTTTAATATAAGGTTATCCATAAGATAAATTCGATTATAAATATTCATTAGAAATCTCAATATATTTCCTACATAATGATGTTTTATTTATAATTTTTAGATATTAAATAAGTTAATTTATTTATGACACAATGATGATACAGGAATTACCATAACAGTGAAACTATACCCGAATACTCTCTCAACATCCCTCACTTCATCCTAGAGGCCTTCCTTTAGTCAGAAAGCCAACCTAGGAGCCATTTTGATCAAATCAAAAGGAAGAACCCGAAGAAGAGGTGATGATTTCACCACCCTTTTCCAAGTTCTTTTCTTCTTCCACTTCTTCCTTCTTTGTTATTACCATTCTAAAATAATAAATTCAGTATCTTATATATACTGTGATGTTATTATAAATATGGTACAACCATATTCAGTATTCTATCCATCCTTTGAATAACATGTCACCATGCGTGCGTATGTACGGCTTACCGTCTCCACGTCGTGGTGTAATTGTTATTCAATAAATTATTATTTGGATGGGTATAATAATGATGTGTAACTCATGTAAATAATAAATATAACATGATAATGATTCTTTATATATGTTATAACATCCACTTATATATTATTTTAATATCAAAATAATGATATTGTCGCTCGTGCGTACGTACGGACTACCGTCTCCACGAACGCGATAAGATTCATTCTCCATTTCATCCATTCAATTATAATTCTCATTTGATGATTAATAATAGTATTTAAGGACTTGATATCATTCTGGATATGAATAAGATACAACCTATCCATGGCAAACATGGCTTACATAACAAAACATATAAAAGAAAATGAGTAAGATAACACCAAAAACAATGATAATACTAAGATATTATTAACAAATCAATGTTAAAAGATCATATATGATATCATATTCTTGTATAATTTAATAAAAATTATTTCACCATTATACAGTTGGTTAACCTACCCCAAACAAGGAAAATTACAATGTACGTGTTTATTTTTAAATCTCTTCATTATCCGAGGTTGTTTATACGTAATAATCTACTGGGATCTCTTTATCATCCACATCCATGTTTCTTAAAAATGAATTTCAAAACATTTTTACTATTTACTAAAATATGGGTTAAAGTCATTTATACCTTTATTTGACTTTTTATAAGAGTTTTATAAAGGAATCCTTCCATCGTTTTCCAAACAAGGTGCTTTTTAACCTTTTCGACGAAATTAAGGTAAGAATGTTTTTTTAACTTATATGGAGGGTGCGGCTACTTTCCGCCATTATAAAATCTTCGAATCTTCCATTACAAGTTTATAAGAATATTTTCAAATAAAATGTTTTATTTTGTAAATATATGACTCTTAAATTATTTCAAAATAGAAAGAGATATTTCTCTAAAAAGAGTTTTGATTTCATCTATGTCAACATCCATTGATGGATTTTACGCTTATTTGAAGTTGATTTATTATGAAACAAAAATTCTATATTGTATTGATGGTTTAGTGATATGTTTGACTGTGGATGTGTTATTTTTATACCATTCATGGTTTGCGGATGAAGTATTTACATTTCGTATGCTAGTTTTAATACTAATGGTTATGTTATGTTTAAACCTTTTCATATGGGAATGCATTGATCTTAATATGTGATGGGTGGAGCCCGCTATAGCTCCTCTATGCATCGGTAGGTCTCATGAGACAAACTAGTGTCTTGGAAAAAGGCCTTCAAAAAATCTTACTTGTAGTCTTGGCATGAGGCCTTGGCTATGTGGTTATGATAGTCCTGCATTATGCATTCCATCATTATGAAAGTGGTTATTGATATTGCATGTGATTATTCGATTAGTAGAATATCCATGTGAATAAGTAAATGGAATTATTTCATTTTATTTTGACATACTATGTTGAAGTTCAAGTTTAAAAGGATTTTGTTTTAGTTATATACTGCCTTAAATGTTTATTCTTATTTATGAAATCTTTTACTATATTGTTATCCTTACTGAGTATTTGAGCTCACCCCTTTTCTATGTTTTATTTTTCCCAGGATGTGAAGAAGTAAATTATGAATGACCTGTAGGGATATTATGAGGGGATAATAGTGTGGACTATGGAGACAACATGTTGTTGAAGTAGTTTATCACTTCATGATGTAATATAAAACTTTATGAATATATCTAGTGTTTCCAAGGCTACTAAAACAATCGTTCTTCCGAGATTTGATCTTTCTTGTGATCATGCAAATGTTATGTAATAATGCACCGACTCTGGGTAACTGGGGTCGGGGCGTTACAGTCCAGGGCGGTGTGGGTGTCCCGGGGGGTGTCTATGGGGTGGGTGGGGGGGTTGTCTAGGGGGTTGTGGTGTATATGGGTGGGGACTTTCCAAGGGGATGGTGTAGCACCCCAGGTAAATAAAGAATATGACATGTTTATATTTATCCCTATTTTTGAATAAAATGTTAATATTAATTTAAATGGAACGCTATGATCGATGGCTTACCCAATACGCAACAACGAGTTCCTTTGAAATATTACGTTGCACTCTAATAATAAAATAATTTTATTTTAAATGGTAGTTAACACATAGCTGTTGTAATGACGGGAATGAACAGAACTAACTACAAAATGATTATATATGTTTGTCAAATATTTTTACTTTTTACATTAATTTTTTTGTATTAAAAATGCGAATGAATCCAAATTTTAAGAGTAAACATTTTAATATTCTTTAAAAGGTCGATTAACCGCCTTTTGATAGAGAACCTTTATTAAATCCACTTTTTGATAATTTTATGTGTTATATTTGACAGAATAAAATTATTCTTTTGAATCGGGACATCAAAATTTACTCTGTATAATTTTTTTGTATTTGTCCGATAAAGTTCATTTTTTTAATGAATAGTGAAAAATGTTGTATTTTAATTCAAAACCTCTTTTTAATATAATTTATTTATATGATTAGATTATCTGTTGAATTTTTTTTAAAGTGAAATTAGAATATATTTTTACCATTTAATCCAATGGTGGTCATTGAAATTAATATCACATTTAGATTGGATATAAATGAGTGTCAATCTTTTGATAGATATTGTTTCTTAAAAACACAATATTTGATTTGACGGCGGGATTTAATTATAAAATTTATTAATGCAACTTATATGTTATTAATTCAGTAAAATAGACATCATTTTTGAATTCGGAATATAAAATATAGCTTAGGGTTAATTTTTGGTATTTTTTTTAAAAAACCTTAATTTTTGATGAATAGTGAAACCACAAAGTGGTAGTTACCAAAACTGATTTTTTGTTTAAATGGAACTTTACCACTTCTGTGATTTGAATTTCAAAAATAAAACTAAAATTATTATTATTATTAAGTAAAATGTGGTTCAATGGGATGAAAATAATTTTTGATGAAAAGTAACTTTTAAGTTTTATTAATCGCGATTAAAGGTAATCAGTGTGATTAAAGGTAGAAATGATATTATAATAAAATTAAAATATCTTGAAACTTGTCCTAACCCTATTGGATGAGTAATGGCCGACCAGGAAAACCCATGGGTCTATTTTTGAGACCCCATGGAGCCTCTTCGGTAAGATAATGACATTTATTCCTTTTATTTAAAGTAAAAGTAAAAATGACACAAAGATGTATTGTTTTAATAAAAAATATTCTAAATGGGGTTATACAAGTCAGATTTTTTACCATAAATATTCAATATAAAGATAAAAATATTTACTACATCATAGTGTTTTTTTAAAATTTTTAGTCATTAAATAAATTAAATTATTTATGACATCCTGATGATGCAACGATTACCTCATTAATTAACGATTTAAATAAAATGAAAAGATAATGTATACTATAAGACCTAAACATGTCAAAAACCTATTGGATGGGTTTATTTAGAAACCTTATCACCTTATCCTCTAAATACATCAATTTGTGACAATTAAAATCTGAAACACATTTGAAAATAATGTAACCTTTCTTGACTTTCCAAGAGTGCCCCTCCTCTCCTCTTATAAAAGGCCCCCACCTCTACAAACTTACCCACACCTATCAAGCCTTTGGCTCGGCCAATATCTGATCATTTTGTATCTACACATCCCCCTCCTCATCCTAGAAGCCTTAAATTAGGCAGGAAGCTCTTCAAGAAACCCCTTTGGTTCAAACCAAAGGGAGTTACCTGATTTTAAGGTAACATCTTCACCTGTGCTCTTTTGTTTTATTTTGCTTCTCCAACCCCCTAAACTCTTTTTATTCATTTCATTTGTAACAAAACCAGTATATTCCATATTCTAGGATGTTGTTATAGGAATTATTAGCACTACACTTACACACACCTACATCTAATGGTTAAAGAACACACTGTTTCTGTGGATGGTGAATTTCTGCCTCACGAAACGATGATTGTTCAATATTATTTTAACACCTTAAAATGTGGCCATTAAGAAGTCACTATATTTATATATGATATATAATATGTTTATTTTTTCCCTAATATTCTGTATTTTTTTATGGCATACATTTATGGTTTCCATCATGGGTAAACACGATATCTTCATTTTAGGAAGTGAGGACTACCGCCCCCTCAAAGTTATTTGATTCGTTAATACCATATGTGTTACGTATAAAGGATATATTTAATGATATTATATATGATACCATACTGTAATTATAATATTATTATGTATCATTATGTTTTAATTCCATTAAATATGAAATAGAAATGGAAGTAGCATTCATGCGTACATACGGATTACCATCTCCATGAACGGTGCATTTCATTTCTTACCTATAAATGTTATGTAATATTATAAATGCATGTATATAATGGATATATATTATATATATGATATTTAGATAATTAATATAATTTTGGATATAAAGGATATTTTACCCCATGAATAAACTTGTAATTATAAAGAGTTTATTTTTGACTCAAGTAGCAATGATAGTTAAAACGACCGTTATTAACTTAAATAAATACATAGTGTTCATGACATGGTAATAAGTGATATAAAAGTAATAATGAACTTGAAAATGGTCCTTATTCAATTAGTAATTAACTCATGTTTTTTATTCAGGATATTAAAGAATGATCGAGTCATGTCAGATATGAGGTAAGGGATCCGACCTCTCTTTTTTTAACTACTCTCTTTTATGTCATTTCTTTTAAGCTCATATTTCTTTTGTTTGGGGATGTTATTTTATATTTCTCTTCCTATAAATTTTATTTTAATATGATCGGATACCCTATTTGATCTCATCAATCCATTTTTGATGTTTGATGTGGCGCCGTTAGGCTGCCGAATTTTCATAAGGGGATTTTCATCTCACTTTTTATTCCCGTGGGATTCATGCTTCATTGGACACTATTTCTTTTTGTTTGGTATATGTACTGCCCATTATTTTACTTTTTGTGTAATATACTCTCATTTATGGGTAGTTACATCTTCATTGTATGACCCTTCTTTCATGGTGTGTACATTTCAGAAGTTACCCAATTCGGTAAGGGAACCTTTCACCATCCTCATTTTAAAGGACTTCTTTTTTAGGTCTTTTAATATTATAATGATGGGATATGTTCTTATATATCCTTGGTTCTATAAATTTTAATTCAAAGTGATGATATACCCCTTTCTCTCTCTCATCAACTCATTTTATGAATTTTGAAGTGATGTTGTTAGGCTGTCGATTTTTTGCAAGGGAACTTCTTAATCCAATTTTGATTCTTTGGGATAAACTTGTACTCCTTTAAATATGTCGTTCTATGAATATGTGTGAATGACCTATGATTGTTTTACCCTTAATATCCACTTATATTTGGTGATTTCGTTTGTCACACATAATTATGTAATTGATTTATCCTTAATCCAAGGATACCGTCTTTGTAAGGGACTTCATCTCAATTTCCTTTCATTCAGGCATATTTTGTTCTAATACAAGGCTTTATTTTATACGGTGTATAAACCCCTTTGACTTTTAATTTTATAAAAATGGAATCTATTTCTACGAAGCGTTTTACAAAATGACAAAAAGGAATGTTTCTTTTAACGTAGTCGGTGACAACGACCTTTTCCGCCGCCGTGAGTATTATTTGGTCTTTGGCTTCCTCAACAAGATGTAATGCATTTAAAATGAAATAAATACCATAATCTCTTTTATGTATGTTGGTATTGAAAATGGTTTTTATAAAGGATTTGTTATGTCAATATATTTAAGTGATATATTGTGATCAAAATGTGGAAATTTTTTCATTCCATTATATTTGTTTTATGTCTTATGATTTTATAATGGTACTTGGACATTATGGAAGTTGGCCGTATGGCTATTCCATTAAGTATGTGTGGAAGTCAACCGTATGGTTATTTCATTTAAGTATGTTTTTGTCCCACGTTACCTTTTTATGTTATGTGTTCTTTATATGGGTTTTATGGTAATCTTTTGGTTACAAAATGGTATGTAATGGTATTTTATTCAGTGAAGAGTTTTTACTTTTCATAAAGGTGAAAATTATTACTTTGGTAAAGAACTCACGGTTTACTTGTTTTTTTGAAAAAATAACAGTTTTTTTTCTTTGTGTATCCTTTACTGGGATTTTTATGCTCATCCCATTTTTTTGAAATGTTTTCCACAGGACTTAAAGATAAATAGGGTCAATGATGGGATCAAGGAAAGACATGCTATCTAAAACATGGAACTAGACATGTTTCTTTTTAGGAGTTTTCATTTTATTATTTTATGGAAACTTAATAGAAGTGTCTACTATGTAATCTTTTGAGATTTATAGTTATGACCTAATTCTCTAAAACTCTAAACCTGAAAATAACATCTATGTGAATTATTCATTTAATTCATCATTTAGTAATGTTTAAGGTCAGGGCATTATAGTTGGTATTAAAGGTCGGTTTAGATAACTTTAGAGGTTAGGGTATTCTCTAAGCATAAGTCACATTACCATAATGGTTAGGATTTCGAAAAGAGTCCTAGTTTTAGATAAAGTGAATGAGTAAGTATATCTTAGTGTTTATCTTCATCATTAGTACAGGATGGTTTTGTTGATATAGTCACACTGACCTTTTTGGTTTTAGTAAATGGATGGATCTATCAGGCACCAATGTAACAGTGGATGTGAAGGAAACTGTGACAATTTTCTGAGTGAGCAACTGAATGATATGGGAGCTGCAATGAGAACTCTTGTGTTTATCATCAACCAACTATCTGGAGTCATGATTGACCACCTAAACCTTGTTGATTTCTATAAGGCATCATATATGTGAGAAACAAATCCCTACGGAACTACAGGTAATAATCATAAAGGTAAGTGTGTTCAAAAACCTATATGTCAAAGATGTGGAATGAAACACCTAGGAAAATGTTTCAAAGGGACAGAAATACACTATAGATGTGGAAATGAAGGTCATAAAGCAAGAACCCTCCATCGAGAAAGGAAGCATCCAGTTGACTCAAGGAAAGGGAAAGAAGTCCATTATGAGGGATAAATTGATTGTTTTAAATGTGGCGTGCATGGTCACTATGCAAACACATGTCCTATGAAGAAGTTTTGGGAATGGGATCACCAAGATCGTACAAATATTCGTTTACCAATACCTAATTCCATTCCTATTGAGGATGAAAAACTGACAATGACCATTCAAAGGAAAGAAGTATTTCAGAATAAGTTGGAAAGTAATGGTTAATAGATCATGAAGAATATTGAATGAGTAAGAAGTCAACATATAAGGGATTCAAGAGTTATGGTGAAATTATTAAGATTATTAAGTCTCTTTTGATGATGGGGTTACATTAGAAGACTTTTTATAGTATGTGTAACCCTGATGTTTGATATATAAAAATTTTATTCATGGAATAATTATCTGTTATTTTGTGGACAAAGCTATAAATAACCATTCGATTTTATATGATCCTTACTTTTGAGGTAATTATGGGTTACTATATATTATGATGGAAATTTAAAGCCATGAGATAAAATTGAGGTTAAATTATGTTATGGTTATTTTTGATGATTTTATCTCTTTTTGCGAAATGATTTGAGAATTATATAGTTTGGAAAAAGGACAACACATAGACCGTGGGACAACCTGTCGCGTCGGATAAAACTGCGGGAATTGAACCCATAACCGAAGTGTGAATGGTATTTATCACCTACCACTGGACTACGTGAAGTCCCTGGTTAGTTTGAATAATTATTTTTAGTCAGATGATTTTATGAATTAATAGTAACTTGATTTTGTGTTATCTATGGAAATTATTAACCTATCATGGAGGATATGTGATTAGGTTAATTACTTTTCAATATGAGACATTAAGAGAAACAAATGTTGTTTGGAGATAAATGTTACGATTTATCTTGGAAGACTATGTGATTAAATCCTTCAAATATTTGGGGTTTCAATCTTAGTTTGGTTTACTTTTGGTCTTTGTTGAACTTTGGGTCTTGTTGGACAAATTTTGGAGATTAATAATAGATTTCCTTTTTAAAAAGGATTATCCTTTTGGGGTATTATCTGATCTTGTACTAACCTTTTTGGTTTTGGTTTTGGTTAAAGTCTAAAGACATGGGAAATATACAGTTCTCTTTTTTAGATTAGGTGATTCTCTTGAAGTTGATTATAGCTCTTCTAATGTAAACAATTCATCCTAAATACTCATCTTTTGGAGAAAATATGAGTTCATGTAAGAAATCTAGTAAAAGTTGAAAGTCAACATGACAAGTAAGTATGTTTCCTTATGTTTTAGTTAAGCTCAAAAATAAATTCTTCAATGAAAAGTAACTAAAAAATGTTGTCCGTTAACTTTTCCTACTGGGGAATCTAATACCGTTTAACCCACCACAAGTTTGTGATTTTCTGGTGATTAACTTTCTCCTAAACATGTATTCTATCACACTCCCTCAGAACATGAACCTTTTATTATTATTCTATATCCATGTTTTCCTACATAGAATCCTAGTATGGGTTAGCTCGGGTGACCTCTATACTTCTCTTTCTTTCTTTTAAAGTGATTGTTTTACCGACTCTTGTTCCGATTTGGGACTTTCAATGATGTTTCCGGGCCCAATTTTAAAATTGTGAGGATGCAATTCCCAAAAGGCGGGAAGGGTGTAACACCCCAGGTAAATAAAGAACATGACATTTTTATATTTATCCCTACTTGTGAATAAAATGTTAATATTAATTAAAATGGAACGCTATGCTCGATGGCTTACCCAATACGCAACAACGAGTTCCTTTGAAATCTTATGTTGCACTCTAATAATAAAATAATTTTATTTTAAATGGTAGTTAACACCTAGCCGTTGTAATGACGTGAATGAACAGAACTGACTACAAAATGATTATATATGTTTGTCAAATATTTTTACTTTTTAAAATAAATGTTAGAGGATTAAAAAAGCGAATGAATCCAAATTTTAAGCGTAAAAATTCTAATATTCTTTAAAAGGTCGATTAACCGCCTTTTGATGGAGAATCTATTTTAAATCCACTTTTTGAAAATTTAATGTGTTATATTTGAAAAAATAAAATTCTTCTTTAGAATCGGTACATCAAAATTTAGTTTGTGTAAATATTTGATATTTTTCCGATAAAGTTCATTTTTAATGAATAGTGAAAAATGTTGTATTTTAATTCAAAACCTCCTTTTAATATAATTTATTTATATGATTATATTATATTTTGAATTGGTTTTAAAGTTAAATTAGAATATATTTTTACCATTTAATCCAATTTTGGTCATTGAAATTAATATCACTTTGAGATTGGACAAAAACGAGTGTCAAACTTTTGATAGATATTGTTTCATAAAAACGCGCTATTTGATTTGACAACGGGATTTAATTATAAAATTAATTAATGAAAATTCTATGTTATTAATTTGGTAAAATAGACATCATTTTTGAATTCAGAATATCAAATATATCTTAGGGAGAAGTTTTGGTATTTTTCCTGAAAAACCTTAATTTTTGATGAATAGTGAAACCACAAAGTGGCAGTTACAAAAACTGATTTTTCGTTTAAATGGAACATTACCACTTCTCTGATTTGAATTTCAAAAATAAAATTTAAATGATTTTTATTATTAAGTAAAAATTTGTTCAATGGGATGAATATAATTTTTGATGAAAAGTAACTTTTAAGTTTTATTAATCACGATTAAAGGTAATCAGTGTGATTTAAGGTAAAAATGATATTATAATAAAACGAAAATATCTTGACACTTGTCCTAACCCTATTGTATGATTCATGACCGACCAAGACAACCCATGGGTCGATTTTTCGGACCCCATAGAGCCACTTGGGTATGATAATGACATTTATGCCTTTTATTTAGAGTAAAAGTAAAAATGACACAAACATGTATTGTTTTAATAAAAAAAATTTACATGGGGTTATACAAGTCATATATTTAACTATAAATAGTCATTGGAAATCTAAAACGATTTTCTACATCATAGTATTTTTTTATAATTTTTAGTCATTAAATAAATTAAATTATTTACGACATCATCATGATGCATCGATTACCTCATTATTTAACGATTTAAATAAAATGAACATATAATGTTAAATATAACCCCTAAACATGACAAAAACCTATTGGATGGGGGGATTTCAAACCATAGTCACCTTATCCTCTAAATACATCAATGTGGGATCTTTAAAATCTGAAACTCATTTGAAAATAATGTAACCTTTCTTGACTTTCCAAGATTGCCCCTCCTCTCCTCTTATAAAAGGTCCCCACCTCTACCACCTTACCCACACCTCTCAAGCCTTTGGCTTGGCCAAAATATGATCATTTTGTATCTCCAAATCCCCCTACCTATCCTAGAATACTTACCTTAGACAGGAATCTCTTCAAGAAACCCTTTTGGTTCAAACCAAAGGGAGTTACCCGATTTTAAGGTAACGTCTTCACTTGTGCTCTTTTGTTTTATTTTGCTTCTCCAACCACCTAAACACTTTTTATTAATTTAATTTTTAACAACACTAGTAACTTAAATATACTAGTATGTTTTTATAATAAGTATTCGAGCTACACTTACACACACCTACATCTAATGGTTACAGAACATACTGTTTCTGTGGATGGTGAATTTCTGCCTCACTAAACGATGATTGTTCAATATTCTTTTAACACCTTAAAATGTGGCCATTAATATGTCACTATACTTATATGTGATATATAATATGTTTATTTTTTTCTTAAGCTTCTGTATTTTTCATTTATGGCATACCCTTATTGTTTCCATTATGGATAAACACGATATCTTCATTTTAGGAAGTGTGGACTACCGCCCCCTCAAAGTTATTTGATTCGTTAATACCATATGTGGTACGTATAAAGGATATATTTAATGATATTATATATGATACCATACTGGAATTATAATACTATTATGTATCATTCTGTTTTAATTCCATTAAATATGAAATAGAAATGGAAGTAGCGTTCATGCGTACGTACGGCTTACCATCTCCATGAACGGTGCATTTCATTTCTTACCTCTAAATGTTATGTAATATTATAAATGCATGTATATAATGGATATATATTATATATATTATATCTAGATAATGAATATAATTCTGGATATAATGGATATTTTACCCCATGAACAAACTTGTAATTATAAAGAGTTTATTTTTGACTCAAGTAGCAATGATCGTTAAAACAACCGTTATTAACTTAAATAAATACATAGTGTTCATGACATGGTAATAATTGATATAAAAGAAATAATGAATTTTAAAAAAGTTCTTATGAAACTAGGAATTAACTCAAGTTTATTATTCAGGATATTAAAGAACGATCGAGTCAAGTCGGATACGAGGTAAGGGATCTGACCTCTCTTTTTTTAAGTACTCTCTTTTATGTCATTTCTTTTAAGATCATATTTCTTATGTTGGGGGATGTTATTTTATATTTCTCTTTCTGTAAATTTTATTATAACATGATGTGAAACCCTATTTTATCTCATCAATCCATTTTTGAAGTTTTATGTGGCGCCGTTAGGCTGCTGATTTTCATAAGGGGATTTTCATCTCACTTTTTATTCCCGTGGGATTCATGCAACATTGGCCACTTTTTCCTTTTTTTTGGTATATGTACTGCCCATTATTTTAATATTGTAATAATATACTCTCATTTAGGGGTATTTACATCTTCATTGTATGACCCTTCTTTCATGGGGTGTACGTTTCAGATGTTACCCAATTCGGTAAGGGAACCTTTCACCCTACTCATTTTAAAAGACTTCTTTTTAGGTCTTTTAATATTATTATGATGGGATATGTTATTATATAACCTTGTTGATATAAATGTTATGTCCAAGTGATGATATACCCCTTTCTATCTCTCATCAACTCATTTTATTAATTTTGAAGTGACACCGTTAGGCTGTCAAATTTTTGCAAGGGAACTTCTTAACCCAATTTTGATTCTTTGGGATAAACTTGTTCTCTTTGAAATATGTCTTTCTATGAATATATGTGAATGACCTCCAATTGTTTTACACTTAATATCCACTTATATTTGGTGTATTTTTATGTCACACATAATTATGTAATTGATTTATCCTTAATCCAAGGATACCGACTTTGTAAGGGACTTCATCTCAATCTCCTTTCATTCAGGCATATTTTGTTATAATACAAGGCTTTATTTTATACGGTGTATAAACCCCTTTTACTTTTAGTTTTATACAAAAGTAATCTATTTCTACAAATCTTTTTAAAAAACGAAAAAAAGGAATGTTTCTTTTAACGTACGCGGTGACAACGACCATTTCAGCAGCCACAAGTATTAATTGGTCTTTGGCTTTATCAACAAGCTGTAATGCTTTTAAAATGAAATAAATACCATATACTCTTTTATGTATGTTGGTATTGAAAATGGGTTTTTATAAAGGATTTATTATGTCAATATATTTAAGTGATATATTTTTAACTAAATGTGGAAATGTTTTCTTTCAATTATATTTCTTTTATGTCTTATGATTTTATAATGGTACTTGGACATTATGACGGGTGGTACCATGAATACCAGGACGGATAGTTACATTATAACCTCCAATGCATTGGGTATGGAAGTCGGCCGTATGACTATTACATTAAGTATGTGTGGTAGTTGACCGTATGGTTATTCCATTTAAGTATGTTTATGTCCCAAGTTACCTTTATATGTTATGTGTTCTTTAAATGGATTTTATGGTAATATTTTTGTTACAAAAGGTTATGTAATGGTCTTTTATTCATTGAAGAGTTTTTACAACTTCATAAAAGTGACAATTATTACTTTAGTAAAGAACTCATGGTTTACTTGTTGTTTTGAAAAACTAACAGTTTTCCTTATTTGTGTATCCTTTAATGGGATTTTTATGCTCATCCCAAGTTTTTGAAATGTTTTCCACAGGACTTAAAGATGAATAGGGTCAAGGATGTGATCAAGGAAAGTCATGATATATAAAACATGGAACTAGACATGTTTCTTTTTAAGAGTTTTTTTATTATTTTATGGAAACATAGTAGAAGTGTCTACTATGTAATCTTTTGAGATGTAATATTTATGACCTAATTCTCTAAAACTCTGAACCTGAAAAGATCCTCTATTTGAATTATTCATTTAATTCATGATTAAGTAATGTTTATGGTCGGGGCTTTATAGTGGGGGTGTTTATGGGTGTATAAGGGGGTGGCGGTGGTGTCTAGGAGGTGAGGGGGGGAGGGGGTGCCCAAGGGGGTAGGGGAGCCCAAGGGGTGGGGGTGTCCAGGGGATGCGGGTGTCCAGAGGGGTATGGGATTTCCAGGGGTGGGGGGATATCCAAGGGGGTGGGGGTGTTTGGGGGTGTACAAGGGGGTGGGGGGTGGTGTCCAGGGGGTGAGGGAGCTTTACAAGTGGTAGGGGTGTCCAGGGTGGGGGTGGTGTCTAGGGTAGTCAGGGGATTGTCCAAGGGTGTAGGGAGTGTCCAGGGGTGGGGGTGTCTAGGGGGGCCATCTAGGGGGTGGGGTGTCTAGGGGTGGGGGTCTATTCAAGGGGGGGTGGGGGTGTTCAGGGGTGTCGAGGGGGTGGGGGATGTCCAAGGGAGTGGTGGTGTCCAGAGGGTGGGGGTGGTGTCCAGGGGGTGGGGGTTGCCCATGGGGGTTGGGGGTGTCCAGGGGGTGGGGGTTTCCAAGGGGTGGGGGTGTCCAGGGGGTTGGGGGCTGTCCAAGGGGGTCGGGTTGGACAACCCCCTCACCCCTAGAGACCACCCCCACCACCTTGGATAGCCCCCATCCCCCTAGACATTACCCCCACCCCCTTGGACAACCCCCACCCCCTGAACACCCCCACCCTCATCGACCCCCACCGCCTCCCCCCACCCTTGGACATCCCCCCACCCCCGAACACCCCCACCCCTGGACACCCCCACCACCCAGGACACCCCCACCCCCTTGGATAGCCCCCTCACCCTCCTGGACACCCCCTGAACACCCTATACCCCCTTGGATAGACCCCATCCCTTAGACACCACTGTACACACCCTTGGACACCCCCACCCCCTTTGATAGCACCCCCACCCCCTTGGACAACCCCCACCCCATGGACACCCCCACCCCCAGGGACACCCTCAACCCCCTCGACACCCCCACCCCCCAAACACCCCAACCCCCACCCCCTGGACACCCCCACCCACTGGACACCCCTACCCCCTTAGACAGCCCCCTCACCCTCCTGGACACCACCCCCACCCCCTTGGACACCCCATGGACACCCCCACCCCCTTGAACACCACCACCCCCTGGACACCCGCACCCCCATTGACATCCCCCACCCCCTAGAAAGCCCCCCCCCCCCCACCCATAGACACCCCCACCCCCGGGGATAGCCCTCCACCCCCAGGATAGGCCCCCACCCCCTATGAATTACCTTATATAGTAGATAGTATATACCAAAGGATCATGAATCGTTGGTATAGGGATATTGCAATGACCATAATGCCAATGGTGTGTGAACCCATTGGTATATTCTATCCCAACAGTTTTAGAGGCTATCCCATTGGTTTCAAATTTTTGGGATAAGTTCAATTTTCAGTAGTGAATTTCTACATATTTTAATAATAATACTTCATATTTCATTTTTTACGAAATTGTGAATTTGGTATCCAATTGCACCATGATGTATTATTTGTGTACCTTAAGATGAAATAATACAAGATGAATTTAAAACATTTATATCTAACTATATTTTCTTTTTAAAATCAATTTCATTCATATCCTTTTCAAATACACATATATTTATTTTATATTTCAAAATTGTTTTACATTCTGATTATGTTATTTTTCATATAAATTTAAAATTGACTTATCTTTACAAGATGTATAATTTTGATATTAGTTATATGTAATAATGAGTAGAAGTTGGATTATGGAACATCGAATGAGTAATAAATACGAGGAAGGCATTGTTGCCTTTTTGGAATTTTCTAAACGAAATGTTCCAAGCAGTGAAATATTTTTCTGTCCATGCATGAAATGTTTGAATATAAAGAAGTTGAAAAGTAGAGAGATCAAAGATCATATAATTTGTCATTATTTTAATCCAAGTTATAGCCCTTGGATTTGGCATTGTGAAACTGGATAGAATGACATATCTACTGATGATAATGATTTTCAAGATGGTAACTTTGAAGGAATTGAAGAAATGATTTCTGATATTGCAGCAGAACAAATTGACATAGAATCGACAATTGCGCATCTGTATGGTGATGCTGAAAAACCATTATATAATAGTTGTATGGATTTTACGGTTTGTTTGGTAGTGTTAATATTTATTAACATGAAAGTGAAACACATATAGAGAGACACAAGTTTTATATAACTGCTACAATTGTTGAAATACATTCTTCCAAAAGACAACGATCTTCCAGATACACATTATAAGGCCAGGAAAATATTATGCCCGGTGGGATTGGGATACAAGAAAATACATACCTATCTGAATAACTATATGATATATAGGAAGGAATATAAATTTATGTCATAGTTTCCTAAATGTGGGACATCCTGGTATAAGTTGAAAGAAAAATCACAGGATGATGGAGTGATTATAGAGATCCCTGCCAAGGTATTTTGGTATCTTCCTATAATTCATCATTTTAAACATTTATTTTCTAATTAACATAATGTAAAAAGGTTATGATGTCATACTAATGAGTAGACATGTGATGGATAAATATGTCATCTAGATGATTGTCCACAATGGAAGAAAATTGATGAGCATTATCCTATATTTGGAAATGAAATTAGAAATCTCAGACTTGGGTTGTGCACTTATGGAATGAATCCATACCGAACCCTCAGTAGCGCACATAGTTCATGTCCTATTTTATTCGTAATTCACAACCTCTCTCCTAAATATTGTATAAAGCACAAATATGTCATGTTGAGTATAATTATCTCTGATCTAAAGAAAACCAGAAATGATATTGGTGTTTTCTTGTCACCACTGATTGATTATTTGAAACTTTTTTGGGAGGATGGTATTTGGGTGTATGATTCTTATAAAATGCAATATTTTCAACTACATGCAGTGATAATGTTCACTATAAATGACTTCCTGGTGTATGAAAATTTGTCTGGATACAGTGTTAAGGGGCATAAAGCATGTCCATTTGCGAACAATAGACTTCATATTGTCAATTGCATCATGGGAGGAAAAAATTATACATGGGTCATCGAAAGTTTTTTCCTATGGATCACTCTTATTGAAGAATAAAAACAGCATTCAATGGAACACAAGAATTTGATATTGATCCATAACCTTTATCCCATTATGTGTATTTTGATAGGGTACAAAACCTTGATGTGACATTGGGAAAGACACATACATCTGGTAATGATAGGTATATTTGGAAGAAAAGGTCAATATTTTTTGAGCTACCATATTGGATATATCATAATGTGAATCATAATATTGATTCCATGCACGTGGAGAATAATAACTGCGATAGTTTGATTGGAAAATTGTTAGATATTCAAGGAATGACTAAAGATGGGTTGAATACAAGTTTAGGCTTACGATCAATAAGAATAAATTTGTAGTTATCTCACACTCCTAATGGTAGTAGAACATTTCTTCCCCCGACTTGTCATACATTATCTAAGAGGGAGAAAATTATCTTTTGTCAATGTCTTCCCGATATCAATGTGCCTCAATTTTATTCTTCAAATGTAAAAATATTTGTCTCTTTGAAGGATTTGAAGTTGATAGGTTTGAAATCTCATGATTTTAACATCATGATGCAACAACTTCTACTAGTTTCATTGTGTGTAATATTTCCCATCCTTGTCAGAAAGACTATAATGAAGTTGTGTTATTTTTTCAATTAAATTTTTAATAAGGTGATTGATGTGAATGCTTTGAACATTTTGGAAAATGATGAAATTTCTATACTTTTTCAATTGGAAATGTATTTTCCTTCATCTTTTTTTGATATAATGGTTCATTTAATGGTTCATCTAGATTGAGAAATAAATCTTTATTGACCTGTATATCTTCGTTGGATGTATCATTTTAAAAGGTATATGAAAATATTGAATGTGTATGTTTAGAATCTATATCTACTTGAAGACTACATTATTGAAAATTATATTTATGAGGTGGTTGTGGAGTTTTGTATGAGCTACATGACTATGTTGGAGCACATAGGTTTACCTCCATATAGCCATGAATAAGTTCATAATTAGGGAAATGGGATTTTTTTCATGAAAGTCAAATCGTTTTCAGCTGAACATATGAAGAAGGTAGAGTTATACATCTTGAATAACATAGATGACGCTCAACCGTATATCAAATTGAAATTAATGAGTTGAAACATTGTCATCCAAAGAAAAAAGAAATGTGGATTTTGAATGAGCACAACAAAACATGTTTTCCACGGTTTAAAAAGACCTTTCTTGGTAGATCAGATGTTTCAAAGACATTAAGATTATTAGTGGGTGGTCCAAGTTCAAATGTGATAATAAGGTCTGGGTATAACATTAAGGTATATACATTTTATATAAAATATCAGAACAATATAAGTGCAGTTCATAATAGTGGTGTATTGGTGTTTCCAGAAGCAATGCATTTTTCATGTTCTAAGGACAAGAACCCAATTTATACATCAAGTGCATATTATGGAGTCATTGAAGAAATATGGGAGGTTGTTTATTTTTAAAATTAAAGTTATTTTTTACTGAAAATGGAATATTAGTAAAAATATTGTCAGAAATGATGAATTTGGAAAGATAGTAGTTAATCTGAATATATTGGAAGACACAACATATTCTTTTAAAATGGAAACAAGTGAAAAAAGACTTTCTATGTAGTTTATCAATCAAATATGCAATGTTCTGTTGTTTTACAAGGGAAAAAACAATATGTTGGTGATGACCAACATGATGAAGATGCTTATTTATGTGAGATCCCGACTTCTATGGAATGATTAGTAGAAAATAATGATGAGCATGATGAAGACATGTTTTGTGCCATAAGGAATGATCATGACAAATTAATATGGGAAAACAATTCATTTGTACATTCCTAATATTATAGGTAACATATTTTTATTTCTTGTTTACATTTATTATTTTCATAAAATGATAGATATTGTAATTTTATTTATTAAAACACATCTTAAAACAAATAAGTATAAATTTTTGTTAATTTTATTTTTTTTTAGTTTAGTTTATCAGGTATACCATTACGTAACCTATAAATCTATTGATTTTTTTGAATGAGAATTACTTTACCATGTTTACCATATTTACCATGTTTACCATTTCTACCATGTTTACCATGTTTACCATGTTTACAATAGTTTACCATAGTTTACCTTTATGTAACTTATAAATTTATTGATTTTTTTGAATGAAAATTATACTAACATATTTACCATATTTAACATTGTTTAACATCCTTACCATATTTACAATGTTTACCATTACATAACTTATATATCTATTTATTTTGTAGAATGGAAGTTACTTTACAATGTTTAGAATGTTTACCATGTTTACTATAGTATTCCATAGTTTACCATAATTGAACTTTACGTAACTTATATATTTATTGATTTTGTTGAATCACAATTACACTACCATGTTTACCATGTTTACCAACATTACCATTTCTTAAAATGTTACCATATTTACCATGTTTACTATTACATAACTTAGTCCAGTTTTCCATTTTTTGTTTACATTAGTATTGTAATATTTGAATTTGTATATTTGTGAACTAATGTTTTATTTTTGGATTGAAGGATAATGAAATATCAATCAATTGATTAACCAAATTATTCGGGAGATGAGAATGAGAATCATACCTTTGGGGAGGAACATTCACATGCTCCTCTTGATGTTCCCCAATCTTCCTCATGTGCTCCTGTGACGAAAAGGAAGAGTTCAATAGTTGTTAAACAAGGCTACACAAGTTTACCAAAATTTTCACTTTCTCATATCCAGGACCAAAGGATACTGGTTGAGTTTGATGAGAAAGATATTCCTAGAGGTCCTAATGAAAATGATTTTAAGAGATTTGTATCAACTTAGGGTAAAAAAAGTAATCATTTTTATGATGATTGGAGTAGTGTGGACAAGGCAATAATATCTCAGTTGTGGGAGACACTACTAGAAAATGGACCTATCCCCACGGTTTTCCCCAAAACCATGGGGATAGGTACCCCTATACCCTCGGTTTTTGAAAACCATGGGAATAGGTCAAATTTCAAGTCCTATAGCCACGGTTTTCCAAAACCATGGGTATAGGGGGGTCTATCCCCACAGTTTTTCAAAACAGTGCGGTTAGGTCATTAAAAGTCACCTATACCCATGGTTTTGGAAAACTGTGGGGATATGTATGGGATAAAATACCTATACCCACGGTTATGAAAAACCGTGGGTATAGGTCTCCCGTGTGTGCGCGGGAAATTTTATTTTCCGTGAGAAAGAAAATTTCTTTTGGAGAGAGTCCTATACCCACGATTCTTCCCTCTATACAAACAGTTTATATAACTATATTTAACTAAAAATAAATATATTTACAAATATTTTATGTTAGGGTAGTGTTTAGACGTGGTGTTTTCAGCAAAGATGTTGTGGGATCGAAACCCGCCACCTGCATTTTTTTAGGATCTATACCCATGGTTTTGAAACCATAGGTAAAAGAGTTTAACACCATGGAAATTGGGTATGTTTCATTGACACAGTTGTAGAACACCTATACCCACAGTTTTGGAAAACCATGGGTATAGGCTGGGGACATATACCGATGCTGTTCCATCCCACGGTTCCCAAAACCATGGGTATAGCCTATACCCACGGTTTTGGGGGCTATACCCATGGTTTTGAACCATGGGTATAGGCTGTTTTTCTAGTAGTGAGACAATTTTGGTAATATATTTTTCTATTATTTGACTAATCTTTAAATGTTTCTAGTATAATATGTTTTACCTCTTCTTTATCAGATTACTTTTGGCATTCATGACACTAGAGGAGTCAGGAGAAAATGTTTATCGATGGCTGCTAGGAGATTGGGGGATTTTAAATCAACCCGCACATATGATGTCATTTTTGGTGATAGGAATCATGAAAATCCATGTTATATATATATCCTTTCATAGATTAAGACACATGGAGACAATTTTATGAAATTAGAATGAAAGATTCATTTTTGATTTGTTCAATGTAATTTTTTAGTATCTTTATTATATAAATGATATTTATATTGTTTTGTTAATGATTTCTTATTCTTAATTTACAAAAAATAAGGACATCTCATCAGGAGATCCAATCTAAAAATGTATACCCTCATAGTTTATCTCGGTGAGGGTTTAAATTATTGGAAGAACAAATAATGGTGGAAAAATTAAAAAAACTGTGAGCTAAGTCTTCACTATCTGGAAAGGTTTACCCTCCATCCCCTCTATCTAGAAATGAAAAATGCAAGAGATCTTAGATGAGACAAAAGAGGAAATATATTTCCAAAGAATCGGGAATTGTGGCTGAGAGGATTGTAAGATATTTATTTTATTTATTTAAGTTAATTATATTCTTTGTATAATTTGAATCAGTAAAAAAATGTTCAATTAATTAATACAAGATTGTCTTATGGAGAAGAGCTCACAAGGGGTATTTATAGCTCCTAGGAGGCAAGATATTTTATCTGTAGCATTGGAGAATCCTGAACACCCTTGTCAAGTACGAGGATATCCGATGGGTGTATCAGAAAGAAAAGTGTTGTCATGTTCTTAAACTTATTATATTGAGGGTGTTTGTATAAAAAATAGAATCCTTGGAGGTTGAAGTTCATAATATTAATGCAAATATGATGGAAAATATTAGAGAATCTGTAAATTTTATGTTTTCAAAAAAGCAAAGACAATTTTAGACTATAGATCCCACTCTTCCACCTCCCCCTGTAGACCCCCTTATTTATCCTCCACCTCCGCCAGTATCTCCCACTCCACCACCTCAGCCTGTAAACCACCTTTTTTATGCTACTCCTCTGCCACATCTTCCTACTTATTGGGAGTTGTATGTTGATGATCCTCACCATCATACAGTTTTATATGGGATGGTATATTGTACAGGAGATACAATTAATATCAACAGTTATAGGTAGAGCATCATAGATTCACTATACATGATATTATAGATAGATCAACTCAAGTACCATTACCTAAAAATGAGGCAAAAATAGTTGGACATAGTATCAAACACTTTTTAGTTTGTCCATCCAAACTTTTACAACTCATTTACATAGAGTAATGTATGTTATATATTTTATTTTATTTTTTATTAAAGTTGTTTTAACATTTGAAAACTAAAATAGTTTTCTATTTATTTTTGCGGGAATACATCAAGGACAATGAAATACTGGATAGATAACCACAAAGAGAAATGGCTATGACATCAGATACATATTTTAGTAGTCTTGAGAGATTGTTAGGATATTCAAATTTGTTGGTGGATCATTTTGAGTATCCAATGGAAGCTCATGTTTTTGGACGTGAAATAAATGTGGGGATTGTGAAAAATGATGTCCTGGAGCTTGTTACTTGAGATAATTTGGGCATCAACGTGGTGTATATTATTTCCATTCATAACACCTTTCCCAGTGTTATATTTCTTAAAAATGTATACTTATGTCTGTTTTTTATCAGTTATCTTTATAACATGTGTGAGAATAATGAGTGGACAAATGCATATGGATTCATAGACCCGAATTTGATTTCCCCTGAAGCACATTCATTGGACGAGGAACAAGTAACACATTATATTGATGAAATATTTGAACAGAATATAATCATGCAGTATTGGATGATGCCTTTTTGTGATAGGTTTGAAACATATATATGTCAAAGTGTTCATTATCTTTTGACATAAAAAACACTAATATTAAAATTTCTTTTATATCAATGAACATTTGATGTTATGTGTTTTGTTTTCAAGGGAGAAAACACTTTATTGGATATTCATTGTCTATGGTGATGTTTGGGGAAGTTTTAGTAATATGTTAGAAAAGTAAGTTTCAATTTCTTAATAGTAGTTTATATTATAATGAATTTTAAATCTATCCCATTTGTATTATTTTATAACAAGGGATGGGTCTACTTTCGAAAAAACACAAAGAAAAAGTGTTCCAAGATCAAATATGTAAAAGTAAAGGTAAATATCCATTTATAATTTGTACTTTTAGATTTATTACAAAACAATAATATTTTTAATTGAAACTCATTTAAACAGAATTTTCATGACCAATGAGGAGTCATCAGATGTAGATATTATATGTTAATATTTACGTATGAAATAATTTCAACTGGAACACTTGTGAAGTATAACCTGATAAGATTTCATTATAAACATTTCCATAATATTTCATATGATTTATTCATTATACATTTTAACAACTATCCTTTTAATTTATTGCTATTTGATGACCCTCAACCCTATATTTCTCAAGATGTAAAACACTTACAAGTTGAATGGTAAAATTATTTTACTTGTTCGATTGGATTTTATTTTGTTTGTAGTGTAAAATTTAATTTTGAATATTGTAATTATAATTGTGTATTTTGTATTTTTTTTGGTTGGATTTAGGTTTTCTCAGTTGAAACTGTATGTTATGAATGTTATATATGTGAATGTTTACTTTTTCTCTTGTTTTTCTTATTTTGTTCTAGTTCTGATGTTTTTTTTGTATGGATTTTGGTCTGGTTTTGGTCTACTTTTGGTCCATTTTCTGTTTGTTTCTTACTTTGGCAGAGCATAGTAATGGTTTCATGGGGGGTGGGGGTGTCCAACAGGGGGGGAGGTGGGATTTCCAAGGGGTAGGGGAGTCCAGGGGGTGGGGGTTTACCATGGGGGTTGGGGGTGGTTTCTAGGGGTGGGAGGTTTCTCAAGGGTGTATGGGGGTGGGAGGGTGTCCAAGGGGTGGGGGATATTTAGTGGGGTGGGGTGGTGTCGAGAGGGGGTGGGGGGTTGTCCAGGGGGTGGGGTTTTTAGGGGGGCTGTCCAAGGGGTAGGGGGTGTCTAGGGGGGGTTGGGGTGTCCATGGGGTTGGGGGGGGGGGGTTATCCATGGGGGGTGGGGTGGTGTTTAGGGGGTGGGAGGTTGTCCAAGGGTGTAGGGAGTGGGGTGTCCAGGGGGTGGGGGTGTCCAGTGGGGTGGGGTGGTGTCTAGGGGGTGGGGGGCTATCCATGGGGGTTGGGTGCTATCCAAGGGGTAGGGAGTCTCCAGGGGGTGGGGGTGTCTTGTGGGTGGGGGTTGTCCATGGGGGTGGTGTGGTGTCTAGGGGGTGGGAGGGTGTCCAAGGGAGTAGAGGTGGGAAGGTGTCCGACGGGTGGTGGCTATCCGGTGGGGTGGGGTGGTGTCTAAGGGGCGAGGGGATGTCCAGTGGTGGGGGGCTATCCAGGGGGTGGGGGTGGTGTCCGGGGGTGGGGGTGTCCAGGTGGTGGGGGCTGTCAAGGGGTAGAGGGGTTGTCTGGGTGTGTTTAGGGGTGTGTTAGGGTTTCCATAGGTGGAGGTTGTCAAGTGGGGTGGGGGGGCTGTCTAGGGGGGTTGTGGGGTGTCCAGGTAGGTTGGGTGGTGTCAGGGGGGGGGGGCTATCCATGGGGTGGGGGTGTCCAGGGGGTGGAGTGGCTGTTCGGGGGTGCCCATGGGCTGGGAGGGTGTCCAGGGGGTGGGGTATGTCCATTGGGGTGGGGTGGTTTCTAGGGGGTGGGGGTTGATCAGGTGGTGGGGGCTGTCCAGGGTGTGGGGGTGTCCAGTGGGTGGGGGTGGTGTCCAGATGGTGGGGGTGTCGAGGGTGGTGGGGTGTCGCAGGGGGTGGGGGTGTCCCGGGGGTGGGGGTTGTCCTGGGGGTGGAGGGGCTATCTGGGGGTGTCCAGGGGTTGGGAGGGTGTCTAGGGGGTGGGGGCTTTCCTGGGGGTTGAGGTGTTACCTAGGGGGTGGGGGTTGTCCAGGGGGTTGGGGGGTGTCTAGGGGTGGGGGATATCCAGTGGTCGGGGGTTGTCTT
This sequence comes from Viscum album, assembly GCA_963277665.1. NCBI lineage: Eukaryota > Viridiplantae > Streptophyta > Magnoliopsida > Santalales > Viscaceae > Viscum > Viscum album. The sequence goes on along the minus strand of OY728128.1, from coordinate 1,534,453,678 downwards.
GGGGGTGGGGGTGTTGAGAGGGTGGGTGATGTCCAGGTGTTGGAGGTGCTGTCTGACGGTGTCCAATGGGGTGGGAGGGTGTCTAGGTGGTGGGGGATGTCTAGGGGGTGGAGGGGTTGTTTGGGGGTTTCCATGGGTGTGGGGGTGTCTAGGGGTGTGGAAGGGTGTCCATGGGGTGGGGGATGTCCGGAGGGGTTGGGGGTGTCCAGGGGTGGGGGTGTCTAGTGGGGTGGGAGGGTGTCCAGGGGGTGGGGGTGTCCAGAGGGTGGGGTGTCCCGGGGGAGGGCCGGTATCCATGGGTGGGGGTGGGGGGGTTGTCAAGTGGGGTGGGGTGGTGTTCAGTGGTGGGAGGGTTCCTAGGGGGTGGGAGGGTGTCCAGGGGGTCGGGGTGTCCCGGGAGGGTGGGAGGGGCTGTCCAAGGGGGTAAGGGGTGTCCAAGGGGGGTGGGGACTGTCAATGGGGGGGGGGGGTTGTCCAAGGTGTTGGGGGGGGGGGGGGGGGTTCCAGCGGGGTTGGGGGTTGTCCATGTGGGTAGGGGATATCCAAGGTGTTTGAGTTTTTTCTTAGTTGACATTGTAGGTTTTGAGTGTTATGTATGTGAATGTTTAATTTTTATTTGGTTCTTCTTATTTTTATCTAGTTCTGATGTTTTTCTGGTACATATTCTGGTCTGGTTTTGTTCTAGTTTTGGTTTATTTTATACTTGATTCAGGTCTTCTTTGGTAGAGCATTGTAATGGTTGAATGGTTTTGATAAAAAAATTGGGTTTTAGGTCGGTTTATTATAACCGACATAATAAATGCATGGGAATGGGTTTTTATGTCCGTTATTTAATAACCGATGTAGTATATAAGTTTTCATGTCGGTTAAAAAATAATCGACTTGAAAAAATGCTTTGCAGAATAGTTTATCATATTGGTTTTTTAATTAATAATGTGAAAAATGGTTCAGAGGCATAGTTTATTACGTCGGTTATGTAATAATTGACATAATAAACTGTATACCATGTAGGTTATTTAAAAATATATGTAATAAATCATGACTTGGAATTGATTTCCACATCTGTTTTTTAGGAACCGACGTGAAAAATACTTCAGATTTATGTTTTTTTACATTAGTTTTAAAATAACCAACGTAAAAATTGTATTTATAACATCTCCTGTAATAATTTTGGCCAAAACCCGATGTAAAAAATAAAAAATAATCGGCGTAAAAACTATATTTTGATCTAGTGTGAAAAGGTGTAAATTTTGAAAAATTTGTAATTTGTTTTCAAAAGATAGATTTTGAAAAGAGGATACTTGGTGTATTTTGAAAATGGTTTTATTTTAAAAAGAGATAATTAAATTTTCAAAAAAAAATTGTTGATCGTGAAAAAGATGTATTTGTAAAACAATATTGTGATATTTTATGTGATTTAATTTGAGATACTATGCCATAAGTTTCTAGAGAGTGAGACTTACAAAGTTTGATTGCTTATAAAATAGAACCCGGTAAGCATCATAGAAACCAACCAGAAGAAGCTGCAGAGAACAGTGTTGCACCAGATCCATAGGTGAACTAAGTTCTAGTTCAAAGCATTATCTCGGCATTTTTGGATGTGGACATAGGGAATCAGAGGGATGAACCAAGGCCATTGAACCATTTCATCCCAGTCATGAAGCATAATCCACCCATATTCTAGGAAGATTCTGATCCCAAGAGGGTGGAGGTGTGGCTCTATAGGATGAAATGTATCTTCATGTCCATCGAATCACCGGTGGAGCTAAAGTTCTAGCTCATGACATATATTCTTGAGGATATTTCACACTATTGGTGAGAACTAGTTTTCATGCTAAAGAAGATCAAGGAATTACTTGGGATGATTTTGAGGAATTATTTAACAAAAATTTCTATCCACACACATTTAGGATCCAAATTATGATAGAATTATTTATCTTGAAGTAGGAGAATCTCTCTATCATAGAGTATGCAGATAAATTAATTAATTTTGTATGCTTTTCACCAGAAGTTGTGGCGTGTGCATCCCTAAAGGAATGAATCATTAAATCAGGTTTCAGGAAGAAAATTTGATTGAAGGCTTCGGTTCTCTATATTAATGAATTTACAAAGATGCTTAATAGAGCGTCAGTTACTGAGAAAGGCATCCTAGGATCTATGGGAGGAGGACGAATGAAGATCCCTACCAAAAATAGTGTAAACTTCAATTCTAGGTGAAATCTATGCAGAGATACTTATTTCCAAGGTGGGAGTGGGAATCAAAATCTGACAGATAGATAAATAAAATTTCCTCCATGAACAAAGAGCCAAGAAGGATGCTACCAATGTGGTTCCTTTGACCAAATAAAGTGGGAGTGTATAGAACCACCAAGACCATTCCCTATTTGTGAAAATATGGGACACCTTAATCACTTTTTTCGGAGTTCTCCAAGGTCTGGTGCTCCAGAAACTTCTTATGTGTCGCAAGCATCATATGCTTCAGCGGGATGAGGCCAACATAATCTGTCTCATCAGCAGAGAAATGATATCCATAGTGATTCTCAGAAAACCATGACTCCTCTGCAAGTGAAATATTAGCAAGGAAACGAAGATAAGAGGGTAGTGATGAAGAAACTATATGAATATGAGCATATACTTTTGGATGATTAGGCTAGACCATCTACGGTGAGAGTTACAATTCTTTTAAATTATACCTTTTTGAAAGTATTTTTTAATATTGGAGCATCAGATTCCATCATTTATTCTCATGTTTTTGACCTTCTATGTTTAAAACATGAAATGATGCCCTCTGTGATAAAATTGAAAACTCGTCTGAGTGAAAGATAATGTAAAGACTTTGTGTATAGAGCACGTGCTATTAAAGTTGATGGAGCTGAGCTAAAATGGGACTTCTTGATGTTGGAGATGGATGTCTTGGATGAAATCTTGGGTATTGATTGACTGAAAATGTTCAAGGTTCACATTGACTGTTATAGTAGGACAATTAGTCTCATGACTGAAGATTATTTCGATCATCTCTTCAAATAAGAAAAGGTGGTATATAAGGGTGCAACATGATTTTTCACACCAGCGGTGAGAAAATTCTCTTACCCATTTTCAACGTTGACTTTGGAATCAATAGAAGAGACAAAGGATGTCAGCTTTCCAGTAGTGGTGGATCAATTTTCAGATTTCATTCCTGAGAACTTATCAAGGTTACCACCTATAAGGGAAGTGGATTTTACAATTGATCTCCATCTAGGGACGAGTCATATATCCATTCCATCTTATAGGATGACACCAATAGAGTTAGGGGAATTGAATGTGAAGTTGGAGGATCTGGAAAAAAGGGTTTTATTCAACCAAGTACATCTCTATGAGCAGCCTCAGTCTTGTTTGTGAAGAAATGTGATGGAACTCTTCGTTTATGCATCAATTATCATAAGATTAACAAATTTAAAAAAAATAATCGATATCCACTTCCACACATTGATTATTTGTTTGATCAATTGAGGGAAGATCAGTGGTTCTCTAAAAGTGACTTACGATCAAGATTTCATCAATTGTTAGTTTGGAAGGAAGATATTCTGAAGACAACTTTTAGAAGAAGATATGGACACTACTAATATGAATCTATGTCATTCGGTCTCACGAATACGCCAGTAGTCTTCATGGATTTGATGAATTGGATATTTCAAAAATATCTTGAATCTTTTGTTGTGGTTTTTGAAGATGACATCTTGGTGTATTCAAAGACATGTGATAAGCATGAGAAATACTTGCCAGCCCTGTTACAAATCTTAATAGATCACTTCTTTTATGCCAAAATATCTATGTGTGATTTTTGGATATAAGAGGTATGCTTTCTTATGCATGTGATTTGCGAAAAAGTATTTCGGTGAATCCTTGAAAGATAGAAGCTATGATCTCATGGAAACCACTGAAAAATTTCATTTAGATATGAATTTTTATTGGACTAGTTGGTTCTTACTAATCCTTTGTGAGTGACTTCTCAGAGTTATCCTCATAAATGAAATCTTTGAAAAAGAATAATACTCCATTCCAATGGACATACGAGTGCCATAAGTCTTTATAGAAGCTGAAATATCCTATTACATTGGCACCTATCTATATTTTTATAGAATCGAGGTGCAGATATTTGTTGTACGGTGATTCATTGGGATCAGGGTTGGGTTGTGTTCTTATGAAAGGAGACCATGTTATAGCATATTTTTCTAGGTAGTTGAGAGTGAATGAGATGAACTACCCATCACATGGCTTGAAATTAGCAGCAGTCGTACATAACATGAAGACTTGGCATCATTTTCTCTTTGGTTATAATTTTATTATGTTCACAGACCACAAAATCTTGAAACACATTTTCTCACAGTGATATTTCAATCTGAGTCAAAGGAGATGGATGGAGTATCTTCAAATTCTTGGAATTGGTTTGATATATACACTAGGAAAATGGGATTTTTTTGAATATGCATTCAACAGAAATTCATATACTCAGTTAATGGAAGAACCTTCAGATGAATTGCAGTTTATGTTGGTCATAGTTGACATGAATGTGGAATGTGAAGATAAAGGTGATGTTGTGGTTTTATTTTCAGTTATTCTTGTTATGTATTTGGTAAAGATGTTCAAATAGGCACAAACATATGCTGAATATTACCTGGATATGAGTTCAAAACTCAACGGTGGGGAGACTATTGAGGTTTGGATAGTTGATGGGAGTTCAATTTTATGTTTCAAAGATCGAATGGTTGTACTTATGGATTTTCATGAACATCTCCTTCATGATTACCACCATTAGAGTTGGGGCATACATCCAGGTACATAGAAAATTTATAAGGCATTTAAGGCACTGTTTTGGTCTAAATGCATGAAAAGGAAGGTGGATGAGTTTGTCTCATAGTTCTTAACTTGTCAACATGTTAAAGAAGAGCATCAGAGACTAGTGGGTATGTTTCAGTCATTACAGATTTAGGTGTGGAAATTGAATCATATAGCTATGGATTTTGTTACGAGTCTCCCAAAAATGATCGGTAAACACGATTCCATCTGGGTGATATTGGATTGTCTTACCAAGTCATCCCATTTCATTCCAATTCATGAAACTCATACAGTGGAGGATTTGTCTCAAATATATAACCAATTAGTGGTAAAGAGGCATGGATTGCTAGTGTCAATAGTCTAAGATAGAGATCCGAGGATGATGTATTGTTTCTGTAAATACTTACAGAAATTCCTTTCCACTCAATTGGATATGATCATGTCATATCATCCTCAGATAGAAGTGAAATCCGAACAGGTTATACAGATGTTGGAAGACATGTTGCGTCTTGTGTAATGGATATTGGTGGATCATGGGAGGACCAATTACCCTTAGTTGAGTTATCATATAATAATATCTATCAGGAATCAACACATACGGATCCGTTTGAAGTATGATTTGGTCATCCTTGTTGTTCTCCACTGTGTTGGGTGGAAACTGGGGAAAATTCACTAGTTGAGCCAGGCCCTGTCCAAGAAATAATGGAGAAGATTCTGTTAATAAAAAAGAGGATGGAGATGGCTTAATGTCATCAGAAATATTATGTGGGACATCATCAAATCCCGTTTTCATTTTTTATGAGTGATCATGTGTTCTTGAGGATATATCCAAGGCTTGGACATTGTTGTTTTGGGAAGAAAATAAAGTTATCTCCCTGATACATAGCCCCCTTTGAGATACTGGAATGGGTTAAAGATGTGTCATACCATTTGGAACAACCACCATGGTCAAGTTCAGTGCATAATGTGTTCCACATATCTCATTCGAAAAAGTATCAGCCTGATTCTGACCATGTGATCTAATGGGATCATGTTGACCTAGATCCTGATGCATCATTGGTACATATCCCGATGTAGATTTTGAATAGAAAAGATAAAGTCTTGAATAGGAAAATCATCAGTCTATTTCATCTTTAATGGAAGAATGGTTAGATCTAGGAAGAGACTTGGTAACGTGAGACAGAAATGAAAGAGCAATGGAAAGAACTCATGCAGGGTAGCGATGGGTATCTACTTTATGGGGATGGAAAAGAAGATGGTGGTGAGAATGTAGTACCCATAGTTTCTGGTACATAACCTTTCATTGTTTTTTATGGTTATAATTTATAAGGGGTAAATTCGGGAGAGTTTGGTGATCTTTCAATATGTTTGGGGGCTAAAGGAGGGGAAAACGGGCTGTGAATGGTTTATCCAAACTCTGTGGAAATATTAATAGAATCTATGCACAATAGAAGGTTTGGGGAAGAGAGCTTCAACACGGTGTGGACATGGTTAAGGAGACCATGTGGGGAATCCATTCAAGGGTTTTTCTAGACAGTATCTAATACACAATTAGTGCATTGTTTGTTAAACCATGTGAACTAACCATGGGCATGGTTAAATTGTGATCCTAAAAAGGTGGATCTCACACATTTTTTTCTCTAAGTTGATCTTTGTTTCTCCTAAGTGGCCCTTACTCAGTATTTTTATTCCCTTAAGATAGGATAACCTCTACTAATAATTTTAGAGTCAATTTGAAGGCTTCCCTTGGTGATTTGAAGTCGAATTCTTGAGGTATGTGATCGTTCTTCATCGTTCTTGATCGGTTTCTTAGATATACTTATCCTATAATCTTGGTTTATTAGAAATAAACCTGTTATGGGTAGATCTATGAGCATATATTCCAACTAAGTTGATATTATGTCTTGAGCTTTCTAGCATAAGATATCTAAGGAGCTTTTGTGAAGAATCGACCAGTTCTTCTTGAGTGTTCTTCGTCCATTGTAATGTTTGGACAAAACCTTCAAGGTTGGTGGCATCTATCTCATATCATCTTTCTATAATTGAATGGATTAGTTTCAAATTGAGTAAATTGGATAATATTGATTGTGAAATTTTGTTTTGATACATGTAGTAAATCTCTTTAGTGATGATTTATATTTTTTGGTAGATTTGTGAAATCTTGATAAATTGTTGTGAAAATTGTTTTTGTTTCATGAATTTAAATTTTGGGTTTTAAATGGTGGATTTGATAGAACATATAAATGGTTTTATTGGTAAGGGGTTTTCAATAAAAATATGTATTATTAAAATAATTTGTCATTGTAATGGTTCTAATAAAAAATGATTTTCAATAAAAAGGTGATTTTATTGAAAGGGCTATTTTACCATGATCTTTGGGAATATGTGGTGTGTGTGTTCATGTTTTTTATATAGGGCTTGGTTGAAATATGAACTTGCACTCGGTGTCAACATTTTAATGGTATATGAGATACAATTACCTTTTGACCACTTGGTATATCGACGAGAAACAGCTCATGAGTGTGGAACTATCATCGTGTAGCATGTGTGGTTGGTTGTATGGATGTGTGGAGTGGATTGGGTATAACAAAGGAATATTGATAAATAGTTTTAATGTTTTTTAGTTATTTTTCTAGAATAATTACTTACTATAAAAATTGGTTTCAATTTCACTTGTATATTTTTGGTTATAAATTATTTTGAAAACATGTATATTATTAGTTATAAAATGATTTTAAAAATTGTTTTATATAAAATGTTTTATATAATTGTTACTAAATCTTCTATCCTAGATGAGTGAGTAGGGAAGTCATTGAGAAAAACCTAATCTGTGTTATACTCACCCATATTTTGGAACTTCAGTAATTTTGTAGATGTTATCTTCCAAGACCTTGGCAATGGTAACGTATCACATGCTTTTAGCACAACCTCGTGATTCTTGAGATGTTCGGTGATTGTGGAGCTGAGAGATTATATAGCATGGAGTCTTGTGGTCTTTTGGGATTAATTAGTTGTTAATTTACTATTTAATTTTATAATTGTTTAGTATTCCATTATTTCATACTTTAGAGTGGTTTTGATATGAATAAAGTAGTTGTGTTGTCTTTAATTTGTTCATGCATCATTTAGTGAACGGTTTGGTGATGGTTTGTTGGAATAATGGTTTATCTCCTAAAGGATAAATTGTCCCCACTTGTATTTGAAATCCTTTACCATTTATTTTCAGCCTTTAGCATCTTGGGGATGTCACTTAAGGCCATGTAATGACTCGTTGTACTCTCAAGCTAATGAGAATTAGTGGGTCATTACATTATTAATCCAAAAGTGTTATTTTTTGAGCTTCAAATATAGCTGGTTCTCTATCAGTGTACTCAGCATTATCTCACTACGGGTGGAATGGTCATGTATGGTTCGTGAATACACTAAGATGTCATCTACAACAACCATCACAATGTAATAAATATAAATGTGGAAAACTTGATTCATCAGAGCAATGAAGACTACAAGTGTGTTCATAAAACCGAATGATATGACAAGATACTAATACCAGTCATACCTTCTCAAAAATTTTGTGCGTGGTATGTATGATGGCCTCACATTAACCTCATGATAGCCCAACATTAAATCAATCATAGAGAAAACCGTTGGTCCTCAGAGCTGGTCGAAGTTCTCTTGTATTCAAGGTAGTGAATACGATTGTTCACTATAAGATGATTTATTCAGAGGAAATCCACAAAAAATCTAAGGGTAGCATCCACCTTCTTGGAGAAAAGGACAGGTAAACCCCATGGAAATGTGCTGGGTGGGATAAAACCTTTTGGCTTGAGATCTTCAAGCTATTTCTTGAGTCCATGGAGCTCTATAGGTTCCATCTGATATGGAGGAATGGACACTGGTGCCACACATAGGATTAGATCATTGGTGAAATAAACCTCTCTCTTAGAAGGTAATCTAAATAAATCATCAAGTACGACATTTCTAAAACATTCCCCACCATGAGGTAATTCCTAAAACTGCATTCCATGGTCGCTCATATGGAGACTCTTCATTTGAGTTGTCAATGCAGCTAGCCCAATACGCTTGAGTCTAGTTTGACTTTTTTGGATGTATCATTCTCCCTTATGAATATTGTGAATCCATTGGGTGATGGAAAGGTTACACTACTACAAAATAGGCCATTGACAGTGCGAAAAATGGCCATTATCATCGCTAGAGAAGCACTAGCTACTGGAGTGACATTAAAAGACCTGGGACTTTATCAATTCCAAGAAAACATTGATAAAGGGGCCCTTTATCAGCATTTATAAAGTATACCTTTATTCACACTTTTAAAAGTTATGATAAAGGATCCCTTTATCACCCCTTGAAAAAGTGCTAATAAAGAGTAATTTTTTAGTGTGATGTAATAGCACACTACAACACCAATGGAGAGTGCTGTAACAATACACCACAACCCCAGAAACACCACAAAATCCTCAAAATAATGTTCCAATACATAATTTAAAAGAAATAAAATTTATAACACAAATACAAGAAAAAATATAAATTATAGACATTTCAATCATTGTTTTATATAATTACATAATTAAAAAGTATTAAATATATTAAAAAACAAAATTGTTCCTTTGTAATTTGATCCTAAACCTTGCTCGAGAAAAATGAATAACCAATATAAGAAAACAATTACTATGTTAGTAATAATATAAATAAATTAATTAATAGAAATTGGTAATTTTTAACTAAACATTGATTCATACGAGGAACACTATGTATCAAATTGAGTTACAGTTGATTATTTCATGTCAAACCATTTCTTTTTCATCCTCAAGTATTATGTAATCACTCAAATTTTCAATGTATTATTTTTTAAGATTATATAGATTAATTTCAATATGAGGCACTGAGATGACATGTGATTCCAAATCCCAATGTTCCCAAAATAATTGTTTTAAAATAATATTAAAATATTAAATACAACGTGCACATAGATTTCCTAAAAAAGTGTAATAACTTCTGAAAGAGTGACCCGATCAGAATTACAAGGGCACAATTATGTTCAGAATAGTGGCTCTACCCCAGGTGTATCCTAACATCGGTTGGCATAGGTCGATTATGGAAAGTCTTCACAGGCGATTAATTGAATAAAATAAATTAATAAAGTTTATTTTATTTCAATTTTTGACATAGAGAATGGGGAATTTTAAATAATATATTTGTTTTATAAATCCAGGGTTAGCCTCATAACTCTAGAATTCTCGGGAGATACTGGGAGGAATCCTCTGGAAAATCCTCTCATCAAGGAAATGATGAAACCTCAGATCAAATATCGACAAACATAGATCCTTTCAAGTCTATCCAATGATAATGACGCGGTGACCAATATTCATCTGAGAGTGATCTAAATCCAATTATGATGTGTTATTTCCATTTTCTTTTCATGTTATTGATTCATATGATGAATGCAGAGTAATCCACAAATAGATTATCTTACAGATCAATCGTTTATATAGAATATGATTATTCTGTGTGGTTGATGGGTGATAATTATTGTGAATATTGGTTTTTATTCATTTATCATTCTTATGGGAATGAATTGAGGCTGGAATGAACAATGGATGAGGTTCATTTCTCAATATTGTTCCTTGTGCCCTTTCATCCCCCAATTTCTTGCGTTCTCCATGCGTGTTCTTGATTATTCCCCCTACATTTAATATTAAATAATTATTCCTTTTATTCTTCGCACAATGATTTGAAACTAGAGATCCAACATTAGATCAATTCGGAGAAGGTGAGATGATGACAACAGAGGATAAATCAAAGTAGTTCAGGAGCACTCGTTCATTGGGTGAGTTGCATCGAAATGGATGAAATCAGATTTACAAGTTGATTTAAGGACTCAAACCCATAGATTTGGTGTTAGGTTGGTGAAACGACCTTAGATCTGGAGTTTTGAGGTGAAAGGACCACCAAAAAAGAGATCTGGAAGATTGACTGAGGTGTGTGGAGGGAGAAAACATATTTCTGGAAAACCCAATACACACAAAGTGTATTCCTTGCTACACGGTGTGTGTTCATCATCAGTCAACATGGTGTGTACCCTGAAAGGTAAACGGGCATGGGGTGGGGTAAATCGGTTTCCAATACGACATGTACTCCCCCACATGCCATGGCTTGAACTGGTTACACATGCTACCCCATGTACCGGAACACGTGCAATGACACCCAGGATAACACCATGAACTGACACATATCTAGAGTGAACAAGAAGATCCTAGATGAAAGGACACAATGTGTGACTCCTTCTATAGTCCATATACTCCTCTTCTACGTGAAATGTTCTAAAGATATGGGCCATTGTATATGGGAGGTACCCAGGGTCAAGGGACACAGTGTGTGACCCTACTACACATCGTGTACCCCTCCTAACACGGATTGATTCTCTTGTACACCATATATTGGACAAGTTTTGTTAGGTTTCATTCCCTTTATCATTCCCCGAAGGTAGGTGTTAATAATTCCCTACTCATAGGACTAAAATCCCTTCAACAAGACTTCCTAGTTTGAGTTTTCAGAATTTCCCAAGAGGCCTAGAGAAGGATCGTATATTCATTCTTCATGCCCTTGGTAGAGTCCTTGGTATCGGTGTGACCAATACTACTAGACTCAAATCCTCTACTTAGAGGGTTAATCCATATTTGTTTATTTGTATCACCCCATGGCCCTGTTTGTGATCCTCATTTGTTGTATCACACCACTATTTAGATATATCACTATATCTATCTCATGAAAGTACCTGATGAGCAATACAACTTAGACCGACGTCATCTGTGCTATCAAAATCATGAGTGTATTCTCCCCGATGATTGCATTGTGGAATCTTTGAGTTGTTTTCCTAGGGTTGGTATGCAGTGTTTTTGACTTACCTCTAGAATATGCATCTTGGTTAAGTTTATGTACATATTCTTGTTATATTTTATGTATACATATACTTGTGTAGAGCTGACTATAATTTAATTTTTTATATTTATTTTTGGATTCAAGGTGTCCTCATTAGGATTATTATACTCTCCCCTGCACTGGATTTTCCCACATGTGTCATGTCTTGTAAAGAAGATTGACCTTTTGATAGATTCCTATGTAGACCAGTACCAGAAGGTGATTTGTGAGACCCTGCAGGCCGAGGAATGTTCCTACGTCTATAGACAACAATCACAATACCTTTTTTCACAATAGTTAGACTTGTGGTTAATGAATCTTTTGTGGGATTTTATTCTTGCCATGTTTAATTTACTTTACTTTCTTTCATACTCTGTTTGTGGGATATAGTGGTATGCATGCATTTTTTACTTAGTGGTTTTTACATTTCAACATTTTATGGGCTTAGAGATGTCTTTGCGTATAAGTACATAGGGAATGACTCCCATGTTAGTGATATTCCTACTCCGTACCAGTCACTAGCACTTGGCCTATTTGATGTGGTCTTGGGGAGTCGCAACATGGGACCTAATAGGATTGGTCATGAAAAATTATATCTATAAAAATTAAATAAATAAGTATAAAATAAAAATGATAAGGAAATCAATTTTTTAATAGGAGATAAAATGATAAGAAAAAAATCTTGGCTAATTTTCTCGGTTTTGGTGATGTGAAGTGCGTTCTAAACTAAAATGACACTTATATATTGATAATATGCACTTGGAGTCATACCGATCACACTATGCATCATATTAAGGTTAAGATGATTCCAAAACTTCCCAAATATCATATGGATAATTTTACAAATGTATCAAAAAAATCTGAATACGATTTCTTAGTTTTGAGTACATCAATTGTGTGCTTTTACTAAAATTTCATTTTAAACTAGAAACACGCACTATGAGTCATACTGGTTTCATAGTGTGTTTTTTTTATGTGATACTGATTTATATATTTAAAAAAGGACTTATGAATCATTTAATTAAATTATCCAGACAATATATGTGAATTTGCTTCGTATTCATTGAGTGACATTTTTTGAACTAAAATATCGATTTTAGACTAATAATGGACTCTTTGAGTCGTATCGGGAACATTGTATATTGAATTGAGGAATGAATGATTCCTAAATGTAAAAAATGACTTATAGATCATTTTACTGAAGTATCAAAATAATTTGAATTCATTTTCTTTGTTTTGAGTAGGTCAGTTATATTTTTTACTAAAATTGATGTCACTTTTAAATAAAAAGATGCACATGGAGTGATACTGGTCACACCATGCATCGTATTGGGGTGATGAATATTCATAAACCCCCAAATGACTTATGGATCATTTTACTAAATTATGAAAACAATCCAAATGTGTTTTCAAAATTTTGAGTACATTTAAGTCTTTTTAATTATAATATCATTTTAAACTAGAAACAAGCACATTGAATCATACTGGTCACATCATGTGTCATTTTTACATGATAATAATTCCTAAATATAAAAAATGAATTATGAATATTTCTCATAAATTATAAAGACAATATAAGAGTTTTTTCTTTGATTTTAGTGACTGAAACGTTTTGAACTATAATATCAATTTCAAACTAATAACATGCACTTTTAGTCATACCGAGAACATCAAGTATCATATTGTGGTGAGTATAATTCCTACACATAAAAAATTAATTATGTATTTTTTTATAAAGTATTAAAACAATAAGAATGTGTTTTCATTGTTCTGAGTTTGGAAGTTGTCCATTTTACCAAAATTAATGACAATTTTAAATAAAAATACACACTTGGAGTCATACCAATTAAATTATGCATCGAATTGAAGTGTGGATAATTTATAAACCTATAAAATGTCACATTTATTATTTTCATAATGTATTAAAACAATCAAAATGTATTTTTTCAATATTGATTACACCACTTGTCATTTTTACTAAAATGTCATTTCAAATTGGAAACATGCACTTTGAGTCATACCGGTCACATCATATCTTGTTTTAATGTGAGACCAATTACTACAATTAAAAAATTAATTATGAATAGATTTCATAAATTTTAAAGATAATCTGAGAGTGTTTTCTTAGTTTTTAGTGAGTGACACTTTATGAATTAAAACGTCGATTTTAAACTGATAATAGACACTTTGAGTCATACCAAACACATCGTGCATCTGATTGATGTGAGGATTATTAATGCATGTCATAAATGACTTATGGATCATTTTAATAAAGTATCAAACCAATATTAATGCGTTTTATGTATTTTGAGTAGGTCAATTGTCTTTTGTACTAAAATTGATCTTAATTTTCAATAAAAAGACACACTTGGAGACATACTGGTCACACCATGCATTACATTGAGGTGAGTATTATTCATAAACCTCTTAAATAACTTATGAATAGTTTTTATATAAAGTATCAAAATGATCCTAATGTGTTTTCATAGTTTTGAGCACATCACTTGTATTTTTTACTGAAATGTCATTTTAAACTGGAAACATGCACTTTAATTCATACAGGTCACATCATGTATCAGTTTGATGTGATACTAATTCCTACACATCAAAAATTTATTATTAATAATTTTAAAAAATTATCAAAATAATCCAAGTCCATTTATTTAGTTTTCATTGAGTCAAATATTTTGAATTAGAATATCGTTTTTAAACTGATAATAGACACTTTAAGTCATACCGGGCACATTGTGTATCATATTGTGGTGAGACTAATTCCTACACTTCAAAAATGACTTCTGGATCATTTTACTAAATTATCAAATCAATATGATTATGTTCTCTTGGTTTTTTGTATGTTAGTTTTTGTACTAAAATCAATGTCCATTTTAAATAAAAATAATCACATGGATTGATACTGGCCACACCATGTGTCAGATTGTGGTGAGGCTGATTACTATATGCCCCATAGTCTAAAAAAATCTCAAATAAGAATGTAACCACACTTTACATTGGATTTATTTTTGTAACTACAAACACTGTATATTGAATTTTGTTTTCATAGTTGAAAAACCCCTTTCAACTAATAACATCAAATCAATATACAATGATTCAGTTCGACAAAAAAAGATAATGGAAAGCATGGTAACATTGGTAGTTGGGATTGTTATATATTTTTTAAATTTTTTTAGATAGTTGAATAAAAAAATCACTACCCAAAATATCTATGAAAAAAACTGAATAATTATTTGATAAAAATGATAAAGAAATTAACTTACAAATAGTAGATAAAATGATGAAAAAAGTAATTAAATAAATTGTATAAATTAACCTTTTCATGATGGTTTTTAATATTATTGACTCATTTCTTTGTTTTCATTATCTCAGTTATAAGGTCGAAGTCCAATCTCTGATGATCATGAGAAACGTTGAACAACCCACCCCATCTCAAAAAAAAAAAGAATCCACCTGTATAAGAAAAAAGTTATTATATGAGTAATACTATAAGAAATAAATTAAACATAAATATGAAGAAATATATTAATTCTATGAAAAATGATCTTATTGGGAATAAATCCTAATTACCTATGTGATTGAGTAGATACAGCGTTGTTACTCTTCATGCAAAGGAAATATATGGAACTTGAAGGAAGGTGATAAATACCAACGCTATAGGGGTGGAAAGGTTTTGAGGGGGAATAAGTATGTGTATGTATGGGGGCATAAAGACATGAAATATGGATAAAAATATTTTAAAATAAATGAAATTTGAACAGATAACTTCCCAAAATATCTGGGGAAAAATCTAAATAAGTATTCGATAAAAATGATAAGGAAAATAACTTACAAATAATAGAGAGAATGATGAAAAAATAAATTAAACAAGTAGTATGAATTATAATTTTCCAGATGGTTGTATACATTCATTAATAATTTCATTTTTTGCATTATCTTATTTATATTATCCAACTCCAATATCTCACATGCATGAGTATCTTTGAAAAAACCACCCAAACTAAAGAAAAAGAATCCACATTTATAAGAAAAAAATATTAATTAGTAAAAATAAAAAGGAAAAAATTAAAAAGAAATATGATATAATAAATTAATTATATAGAAAATGAATTTATTATAAAAACATCATGATTACATATATGATTGAGAAGAGGGAGCGTCATTGAACTTTCTACAAATTTATTTGAGGGAAGTTGAAGGAAAGTGATAAATTCTAACACTATACAGGTGAATTGTTTTTGAGGTAGAAGAAGTATATGGATTTTTTTTTGAATAAAGGCATGAAATATGAATAAAAATATTATAAAATAAAAAAATGTGAAAATATGACTTTTCAAAAGATATGTTAAAAAAACTAAATAAGTATCAGATAAAACTGATAAAAAATTAACTTATAAATAATAGATAAAATGATGATAACATTTATTAAATAAGTGTTATGAATTAAAATTTTCCTGATTTTTTTATAAATTCTTGACTAATTTATTTATTTTCCTTATATCAATTGTATCCTTGAAGTCCAATCTTTCACGATCATAGAATCTTCCAACAAACCCCCACAACTCAAACAAAATAATCCACCTTTATAAGAAAACAGTACTCATGTGAGTAAAACTAAAAAAAAAATAAACATAAATAAGAAACAATACATTAATTATATGGAAAATGATTTTACTATGAATACGTCATGATTAAATTTGTTATTTGGTATAGGTAACATCATTTCTCATCCTACAAAGGCAATGAAGGGAACTTGATGTAAAGAGATAAATGAAAACACTACATGGGTGAAAAACTTTTGAGGTAGAAAATGTTTATGGATGTTTTTGTGAAAAAGGCATGAATGTTAGTCCTTAATCTTCTAAGATAAATGAAATCTGAAAGGAATAATGAAAATTGAATCAACTTTTAATTATATAAGTTTTTGTTAAAATAGAGAACTTGTATTGTAACATTACCTTTACATATTCCCAACTGATTTCCTTCATTATTGTCTTTTCCTCCATGAGATTGGTTACATCATCATGTATAGAATACATTTTCTACATGAGTAGTAAAATATTTAATTTAGATTATCTTAATGTAGTATATAGAAAAAAATGTTATTAGAAAAACATTTTATATTAAAATACACTTTAACATTCTCATTGAACCTTATTTTTTTAAATTTTTTAAGGATTTAATTCCCCTATCATGAATCCAAATACCCTTTTTATGGTCCCCTCTAACATAAAATACATTCTCTACATTGTTAATGTCATTAACTAAGTATGATCTCCCAATGAAATGGTCATCCTCAATTGAATTTTCATTTGACGAGACATTTTTTAGTCACCAGTAGGACAATTGAGCAATTATTATTTTATAGATCTGGGATATAAAATACTTTCACTTATTGTGATTTCATTAGGAATGAATAATCCTTTTTCCACTTACACACTAAAATTATCCTTCACGAATCCCATTTCATTAACATTTACTGCACTCATATTTTCAACCCATTTTCAATGTAAAATTGACACATGAAATGTTTTATAATCCAAGTCATATATTTATTAAATAATACAAAAATATGATATTTTTTTATAAATTAGATTCTTATCTTTAGAACCATATATGTGCATCGCTTCCTCCATAAGAATAACACCACTCTTTTGTATCATATTGCAGTCATCATGTTATGTCATATAGAATATATAACCCTCGATTACAAAACCTATATAAGATATAAAATTTTAAATTGGTCCTCTGGATATACATCAAAGTCATTCAATAATTGAATTTAGATTTTTATATAACTTCTTATAAATTTGATATCAAAACCATCCTATAAATTATTGATTATGTGTATTTGATATCCATCCTTTATCCCTTAATGTATTCAAATCTATAAGAATTTAATTGTGGGATTAAATGTTTGTATAAATATTTTCACTATTATGTAAAATGTAAATTGGCACTTTCTCTATCAATTTCAAGGTAATTTTAAAAAAATCACATCCAAAAATACCTATTCCCATAAGGCATCTACTTTGATGAGAATTTTGGAGACTGATTATCTCAACATCTGATATGTAATTTGTACAGAATTCAACATAAATTTCAATAATATATCATTCAACAATACAACCATTTGGAAAACTTTTATTTTTAATGAACCATTTTAAAATCTTCATATATCATTTAATGGGGTATATCCATCGATAATATACAAGACCATATAATTAAAACTCTCTAACCAAGTGAACAATCAGGTGGACCATTATATCAAATAATGATCATGGAAAGAACATCTCTAATTCAAATAATTTGAATGAAAACTACTTATTCATGATTTTCAACTTCTTGGGGTCTACAAAGTTTCTACATATGGATTCAAAAAGGAACCAATGTACTGTTAATGTATGCAATACATTTTGAGGTAGAATATAACCGAAAGCAACAAGCATCAAATATTGTAAAAAAACATACAAGTCCTATGATTTTATTCCCTGTAACATCAAATTATTCATTGAAATTACATTATTTATATTTTATGAATACCCCTTTGGATATTTTACACAATTTAGTAAAAGTTAGAATCTAAATTTTTCTTTTATAGATATAGTGTAAGACGTTGGAAGAAGAAAGGTCCACCCTTTACCCATAACTGGTTCTAACGCTTCCCCTATCACCGTATGAATAATTTCCAACCTATTCTTGATGCCATATTTCATTTTTATAGGAAAATTTAGTAACATTACAAGAACACTATCAAATACATTTTTTTATACATGAATAACATCAAAAAAAATGTATGACATACAAAAAAATTCCAATATGGTAATTCAAATAAAATTGATCTCTTCCTCAAACCTAATTTTGTAAGGTTTTTCAAAAATGGTTTACTGAAAATAGGGTCAATATCTTTTACTTTATCAAACAGGTAATATTCTCTCCTAAATTTACCCATGTTTTTAGTCTTAATAAATGTCTTGTAGTGTAGCTTGGGTTGTTGAATCCTTAGAGAACCAAGAAGAAACCTACAGACACATAAATTCTATGGATTGTTATTGGCTATGAAATGGACAAATTTGGGATGATTTTAGATAGTTTTATGTAAAAACTAAGGTACTTATGTGAATTAAATTTAAAATAATGAGTTGATACTAGGTAATATCTTGGGTTGTATTGGATGCATTTATTCTTTGACTATTTCAATTTCCTATATTTGAGATGGGTTCATTAGATGAAGTAAAACTACCATAATCACATACTGATTTAATACCTACAAACCCTAATACTAATCACCTATACACTTAGAGGATCATATTTATGAGCACTCCATGGTAAATGATCATATTTTCACTTGAAGTGTGTGGCCTTAAATTCAACAAGGACGAATGAGTTTAAAGATGTTCAAGCAAAATTATCAATTAAAAGAAGTGATTTAAAATTAATATAGAGAGAAATAACATCCAATACAGCCCCACTATACTCCCTTGGATCAACCCATAAGTGGTTTAGACATCCATTAATGAAATGGTTTCAATGGAAGCGATACATATACTAATGGGGGAGGAATTTAAGTGGTGAAAAATAATTAAATCACAAACACTTCACCATTGTGTGAATGATTTTTCTCAACGATGTGTGAATAAATTCCCTTCATGATAAAATAGAATCAATTTTTTTAAATAAATAATAAAAAATTAGAAGTAGAATAAGTTTTATAAATAAGTTAATGTGATTTTAGGATGTTACAAATGAATGAAGTTCATTTCAAAGGCAAATCGACAGAATAACATTACAATTAAACAAAGCACAAGAGATGCATAAATCCTCCAACATCATTATCTTAAATAGGAATTTTTGAAGCCTTGTATCGATTATACAATAGCAGATATCACCTCAATTAATGGTTGTTGTACTAGGTGGGTGGAAAGGTGGGAGAGAGTGGACTTTTCAACCCTTGACAAAAATCTGAGATAACTTGCATCCACTAATTAGAGGCTCCGAAATGAGATTTTAGTTGGAGTTTTTTCTATGGTCCATAGAATAAAAAATGAATATAATAATTTCCCTTAATAGTATATAAAATTTAATCCTAAATGGATATTGTCTTTTGAAAGATATGTGTTAAATGGGGGGTTGTTTTTCTGGGCCGCATAATCTAGCCTATAATTTTATCTCCAAAATGGGCCATATGGAAGACCCTTTAACACTTCGAATTTTCCCTTTTCACTATTATATGAAATTTTACCCATGATTTATTCTATCTTCAGTTAAAATTTCAGATTCATTGGTCTTGGATCTTGTCTTCTACAATAATATGAAAGGGATCTTTTCCAATTTACTTTGTCTATAATTTTTTTGGTTTAAGGCCCACTTTAGTGGTCTTCTAATGTGAATCTTCAAGTACTCCAAAAGTATGAATTGTTCTAATTGGAATGATAAATGTGAAAAATTAGATATGTCATTAAAATTATGACCATTGTTTTGGAGGTGTTAAAAAATTTCGCAAATAATAGTGCAATTTAACAAATAATTACAATCATAATGTGAAATAGTGTTGAAATTGTAAAATGGAATAAGAATGGTGTTTATAAATAATGTATAATATGAATATTATAATATAACAAATTAATATTAGTATCTTTTAGTGTATAATCACCCACCAACTTGAGTATTGATAACCCTAAGAGAAATATATCTCAAAAATATGAAATTTGAATTCCCTTTTCCAAAAACATTATAATAATCAATGATCACTAAAAGTCCTCATAAAAAACAATTATAAAAGAAATAAAAATCATTTAATGTCAAGATAGGTTCATAAGCATATCCCAATCCCAAGCCAATTAATTTTTTCAAATTCATCACAATATTTCATCCAATTTCAATTAAGAATAATGATGTGTTGTGCATCATAATAGACATGAGGGTTCATCATTATTCAAGGGAGAAAAGCTGGAAGTGCTAGGTTGAATAACATTTTAATAGTAATATTAATATTCATTTTTTTTTGTTTTATTCAATGTTTCCACGATAATTGAAATCTAAGTCAATCAAGTCAACCCATGTAGCAAGACTTTTCTGATGACTCCTAGGTTCAAAGTCCTTGGGCATCAAGTGAAACTCAAAGACTCAGGCATCATCTCCAGTTAAGTAAATCAAAAAACAAATTCAAATTACCAAAAATTGTGATAAAATTCCCAAATTTGGACCATAAAACTATGGATTCACGATCCCCAACTATCAAAAGACATTCATTAGGTTAATCCATTTCTCTATGCACAATTGATTTTTTTTGTTTGATGTTTTAATCGATTTTTTTTTGAATAATCATAATAACAGTAAAATGATCACCAAACCTATTCCATTTATTATGGGACCCAAAGAACTCAAACTAATACCTCAAAATACAGAGGATTTACATTGTGTTTTTTATTATTAAATGGAAGAAAATATAAAGGTTGAAAAATCACATCGGACAACCACACTTTCCAAAATCTATTCACCAGAACATAAACATGCATTAAAATTACAATCAAGGATTGAAAAATTATTTGATATTCAATTTCAAAGTGTGAAATTCCCTTTATAATGTTCAATGTTAATGAAAAATTCCTTTCCATTAAGGCACACTTTTTTTCAAATCATTTGTTTGTAGAAAAAAGAATGTTTTTAATTTCATATCCCCCCAAGTTAAAATATCACTATCCCCAATATTTAAAGAAATGAAAATTTAGAATTTGGGGAGAAGTAGAGAAGAGGATTTCAAAAAATAAATTGAAAATGAGAATCATGGAATGAATTCACCTGGTGGTTGAATTTAAAGATAAAGTTTCTCCCATTTAATCCCTTGATTTTCATGTCACTTAGAGAAGACTCTTCAATAATGGTAGTTTTTTTGTACACCAATGATTTGCCTAAAAATTCATGAATCTAAGAAGCCCATAAATCTCAAACAACAACATAATTAGAACACAATGGAAACCCCTCAAGGTGCCCTTAATTAAAAATAAACAAAATCAAAAGAAAATAAAAAAATGTACTTGTTTATTTTGAAACTCCAACCTTAATTAAATGTATAGGTACTGGCTAGGTTACCTCCCAAAAATCACTTTGTTTAATTTCTTTATCCAAACATGGACCCTAAATCTATCAATTTTTTATGGTTAATTGGTTGGATAAGATAACACATCATCTGTTTCTTATGTATTGAATGACTCAATGAATGGTTTCAACTTATGACCATTTACTTTGAAGATGTTACCACTAGTGAGATCCTGAATCTCTACTACTCCATGTTGGTATACATGATTCACTGTGTAAGGAACTGACCATCTAG
The DNA here is from genome assembly GCA_963277665.1 of Viscum album. Taxonomy (NCBI): domain Eukaryota; kingdom Viridiplantae; phylum Streptophyta; class Magnoliopsida; order Santalales; family Viscaceae; genus Viscum; species Viscum album. Next base: position 1,534,431,579 of record OY728128.1, on the reverse strand, counting down.
ACACAAAATTTATCAGGTTTAAATGATGTTTTGAACTATACTAGAGAATACATTTTTCCGATTCAAAGTGTTTTTCCTTTAGATTACTAGACTGGTAAGTTTGAACTCTGGCTTCATTGATCCTTGAAGTTTCATAGGCCTCCATCCTAAGTTCCTTAGGTTCATTAAGATCTAATTTCCTATTTGTTTCATCCAATGACATATAAAAGTTCTTTTTTTTATTTCCCAAGAGGCCTTATGTTAAATTTCAATTGGTAAATGGAATGATTTTCCATAAACCAACCAATATCGTGAAATTCTTAGGATGGTTTTGAATTTTTTATGATATTCCCAAAGGGAATCCAAGAGTATATCAAACCAACTTTTCTAGACAGATTGAGAGTTTTTTCAAGAATTTTCTTAATCTCCATATTCACTATATCCGCATGACCATCGGTTTGAGGATAGTAGGTAGTAGAAACATTATAAGAAATACCATACTTATAAATGAGTAAATAGAATGAAATGTTGTAGAAATGGGTTCCACAATCACTGATTATAGCCCTTGGAATTCCAAATCTAGAAAATATGAGCTCTTTAGAAATCAGGTCAGAACATAATGGTCATTGTACTTGGTGGAATGGACTCTACCCATTTTTAGATATAATCAAATGATAATAGGATATATATATATATCCCCTAGAGTTTGGGAAGGGTACCATGAAATCAATTCCACAACAATAAAATATTTTGATGACGAGAATAAGAGTGAGGGAATTTTGATTTCCTTTAGTAATGGATCCTAATTGTTGACATTGAGGACAAATTTAGAAAAATTGGTAGGAATACTTAGTTAGTTCAAGATAATAGAAATCACTTTAGAGGACCGTTTTAGTGGTTTTATTTGTGAAAAAGTGGCCTCCACATGCCTCTCTATAATAGAATTTTAGAATGGAATATTTCTCAAACTCAAGAACACATATCCTAATAATTTGATTAGGATAGAAATTGAAGAGGTAAGGATCATCAAATAGATAGTGTTTGACATCAGAAAGAAATTTAATCGTTTCTTGGCTCCCTCAGAATTTTTTAATTTCACCCATCACTAAATGGTTTTCTATGTTAGCATACCGTAGGCAGTCACTCACAAAATAAAGGTGCTCATTGAGAAATGAATCAGACACAGAATGGTGATGTTAGTTTCCTTTTAATTCCATCGTAGAGAGATGATCAATTATAGAATTTTAAACACCCTTTTTATCCTTAATGGTCAAATTAAACTCTGGAAGAATAAGGACTTAGATAATTAATCTATCCTTGGTATATTGTTTTTGGAAAAGTCATTTCATGGATGAATGATCAGTAAAGACAATGATGGGTGATCCTAAGAGATATGACCAGAATTTATCTATGGAAAAGACAACAGAATGTAACTCTTTCTCAGTGGTGGTGTAGTTGATTTTTACATCATTTAATGTTTTTATTGTATATGCAATGGAAAATAGATTTTTCTCACATCGTTGTCCTAAGGCTACTCCTACGACGAAGTCACTCACATCACACATGATCTCGAACAAAAGTTTACAATTTTGAGATTTCATGACATGTGGAGAGATTAGAGCTGACTTGAGTGTAGGGAATGATTCATCACAGCTTTATATCCATAAAAATGGACCACAATTCCCCCAAATATCACAAAGTGGTCGAGAAATGGTGCTAAAGTTCTTAATGAACCTTCTATAGAAACCAACAAGTCCAAAGAAGGAAATCAATTCCTTGATAGTTTTAGGAGAGGGAATGTTATGAATGATATTGAAATTATTTTTATTAACTTCAATCCCTCTACTAGAGACCACATGTCCTAAAACAAATCCTTCATTTACCATGAAATGTAATTTTTCCCAATTTAGGATGAGTGTATTATCCTTGCATCTTGAAATAAAACCTTTCAACATTAAGAATACATTCCTAAAAAGTACCCCCAAATATGGAGAAGTCATCATTGAAGACCTCTAAAAAATCCCCAACCATGTTCGAGAATATTCCCATCATGTACCATTGGAAGGTACCAGGGGAATTACATTACCCAAAGGGCATGTGCTTGAAGGAAAAAGTGATGAATGGACAGGTGAATGTTGTTTTAAATTAATCGTGTATGGAGACCTTGATTTGATTATACCCTGTGAATCCATCTAGTAAGAATAAGAATTGATGACCCACCACTAGCTCAAGTACATGATCAATGAAGGGAAAAGGGAAATGGTATTTCTTGGTACATGAGTTGAGCTTCCTATAGTCAATGCAGACCCTCTATCCACTACTGACCATTGAGGGGAGAATATAACCATAATTATTGGCAATCACACTAAATCTAACTTTATTTGGTACAATGTGAATTGGGCTTACCCACTCACTCTCAGAAATGTGGTAGATGATACCTGATTTCAACAACTTAAGAGTTTATTTCCATACATCATCTATAAGAGTGGGATTGAGTATCTTTTGAGGTTGATGACATGGTTTGGATTCATATTCAAGAGAAATCCTCTAATTTTTAATGAGGGGGATAATCCCATAAATACTAGAAATTGTCTATCCAATTACTTTCTTATGATTTTTAGGACATCCAAAAGAATCCTCTCTTGATTGGATTCAAGAGGGGAAGAAATTACATCAAGAAATTTTTTATTATCCTTTAAGAGAGAAAAATTGATTTATAAAGGTAGGAACTTAAATTTCATATTATACTGATTAACAAATTTGAATGAAGGATGGGGCTTTGTATCAATCTTGGTCTCCTTTCCCAAATATTTTGACAGAATTGGTTCTTCTTTAATAGAAGTTTCAGGCACCAAATTGGCCAAATCAGTGTCATGAATGGGTATGGAATTGATTTTTCTTATTTAAAAAATTGTATCACTGATTGGTGATTTGAGAAAATCATAAAAAAATATTTTTGAAAGAGATTCAAGAAAAGGATACAAATTTCCCTCATGCGAACAAAGGAAATCAATATCTTCTTGAATTAAACATCCTTAAATAATTCCTTGATGTTCCCATAGTTTAATATCAACACAACCAATCAAATTGACCTCATATATCAATTAATCATCCCGAAATTTAAATTTTTTTATTGTAGATGTTCAAATTAAGGATCATGTTTCTGAAGGTTATTGTCATGATCCCATTTCTAACTCGGATGGCTCGGTTGATTTTTGAAAAGAAGGGACAACCAAGGATGACATGGGTTTTCTCCCTAAGAGAAAATCTTGGGTGATTTTCAAGGACAATTAATTTATCAGGTTAAATTAAATTTTTAAATTTCACCGAAACATCCTTTACGATCCCCTTAGGATCTCGAACAATACGATCAGTAAGTTTAATAGTGAAATATGTGGGTTAGAGTTATTTAAGACCTTACTTGAAATACATGTCATAAGGAATGAGGATCACACTAGCTCCTATATCACAAATGGATTTCAAAAATTTGTTATATTCTGTCTCAACATTTATGTATGGAAATCTTGGATCTATCAACTTTGAAAGAATGATCCCTTGAGTGGTTGTACTCACATTAGCAGCAAAAATGAATGGGTTTTTAAGTGAAAATTTCCTTTTAAAAGTGAACACGTACTTTAGGTACTTTTATTAGGTAAGAATGGTTTGAATTTAATCAAGAATGGGGATGTTTAACTTAAATTAACATCTTTAATTGAATGGATGGTTGGGTAGTTGTCAGTCTTGTGGTCATGTTTTTCACAAATTGTGCAAATTGGTTCAACAGTTTGAATTTCATCGACCTTCCTATGATCAATCTCCTAAATCTTCCTAGTGTGTGCAGAAAGTATTTACCTAACTATTTACTCTTCCCTAAGGGTGTTATTTCCATTATATTTGGGAGCCTTCTCATAGTAAGGTGATATTCCCCATGTATGGTTTTGTTCATCCAGTCCTTTTAGATACTCATAAGAATAATTTGATGTTTTTTTGAAGGTTTCATTACACATCATGTCAATGAATTGTTTGTTTACCAAAATAAACAATTCATAGGAAATTTGAAATTGTTTTGGGATTGAGAATATATGGTGAGGTACCATTTTGAGCGTGTATTTAATCCTTTCCCATGTTTCTTTAAATGACTCCCATTTATTTTCAAACAAAATTGGATGCTCTTTTAATGTGAAATTGTGTTGTGATGGGGGGAAGTATTATTTGTATAATTATATTTTTAATTTGTCATAGGATTTGATTTATTCAGGTCATATATTGTTTAACCAATTATTTTCTAGATCCTTTAATGAGAATGAAAAGAGACTTATCTTAGATGTCTCAAGTAGTTGTGGTGGGCAAATGGTTTCAAAAATGTTGTTGGACTCTATGAAATAATGTTTTGGTATTTTCGACTCCATCCGTTGGAAGGCTAGAAGGTGGTTTAGGACATGTGTTTTGAAGACATGGTGGGATTATCCTTGGGATACATGCCTAATTCAAGTGGGTTCATTTTTCCAGGAAGGTGTGACAAAGTCATTCATAGTTTGATTGACTGTGTTCCCTAAGTTTTGGGCTGCCTCATTTGGATATCAATTTTGGTTATCACTCAGGTTAATGAGTTAGTTTCATTAAATAAATTTCATTTAAATGGGCTTAATTTTTGAATCCATAGTATTAGGAAGATTAGGATCTAATGGAAAATGATCCCTTTATGTACATGAATCCCCAAACCCTGGACTATCCACCCTAACTAAACAGTATGATTGGTCATAGGTATTATTGGACACGTGCCAAGAAAAGTGAAAAACAAAAGAAAGCGGAAAAGATTAGATAAATTGAGGTGAGAAAAGTGAAATGGGGGAGAATATAATGGGTCTTGAGAAAAATTACATGCGCCCCCAGCAATGACGCAAAAAAATTTTCTCACCAAAATTAACCCACGTTTTTTGGGTTAAGCGATCGCTTGTAACCTAGCTTGGGTTGTCGAATCCTCAAATACCTAAGAAGAAACCCACATACACGTACATTTTATAATTTGATTATGGATATTATGTGTCCTAATTTGGGTTTATTTTATATATTTTTATGTGATATCGATGACAATTAAGTGAATTTAATTTACAAGAATGAGTTGATCCTAGTTTATTGCTTGGGGTGGATTGCAATTATTTCTTTTTTGACTATTTCAATTTATTATATTTGAGATGGGTTAATTAAATGAGGTAGAAATACCATAATTTATTACATATTTAATACCTAAAAACCCTAATACTAATCACTTATACACATGAAGGATCATATTTCTAGTCACTGTAAGGTAAAGATTTGTATTAGCACTTGATCTGTGTGGCCTTAAATTCTACAATGACGAATGAGTTTAAGATTTTTCAAAAAAAATCCGGATTAAAAGATGTAGTTAGACATTGATGGAGTGAGAAATAATATACAATACATCCCCTTCATACTCCCTTAGATCAACCCATAAGTGGGTTAACCCTCCATTTATTTCAGGGTTTCAATGGAAGCAAGAAGTAAACTCATGGGAGAGGAATTGAAGAGGTAAACATGAATGAAATAACGAAAACTCCACCGTTGTGTGAGGGAATTATCTCTTAACTATGTGAATAAATGCACACCTTGTTAAAATGGTAGCAAAGTGTAAAAAAAATAATTGAAAATGATAAGTTTAAGATGTTTTATAAAGAATATAATGTGATTTGAGCAAGTTAAAATTTAAATAAGAATGATACAAAGACAAATTACAAATTAGAAGACAAAAAATGATGATATTTATTTTGGTGGACCGTATAATAAATAAATGAAGATAAATATGTCCCCTGATATTCTGTAAAATTTCATCCCAAATGGATATTTTGTTTGAGAGATATGTGTAAAATTGTGGGCTATTTTTCTGTGCCACAGAATCTAGCCCTAAATTTTATCTCCAATTTGGGCCGCATGGAACTCAATTTAACACTCCAAATTAGTTATTTTCACTATTAGATGAAATATTACCCATGATTTACTATATCTTAAGTTAAAATTTTAGATTCATCAGGCATGGATCTTGTCTTATATAGTAATTTTAATGGGGTTCCTTCCAATTCGCTTCACCCAGAATGTTGTTGGTTCAAGGCCCACTTTGGTGGTCTTCTAATGTGAATCTTCAGCTACTCCAAAATTATGATTAGTTCCCAATGGAATGAGAAACCTGAAAATTAAATATTAAAGTAAAATCATTATCATTTTTTGTTTTAGGTGGTGTTAAAAAATGTACCACATAATAGTACACTTTAACAAAGAGTTACAATCATAATATGAAATAGTGCTCAAATAGTAAAATGCACTAAAAATGGTGTTTATGAATAATGAATCCCATGAATATTATAATATAAAAAATTAATATTAACCTCTTTCAATGGATAATCACCTTATCACCCGTTACTGAAGATGATGTTTTACCTTGTTCGATATTCCCAACGAATGATGTCATCCAGGATCCGTATTTTTGTTGTTGAGGTAAAAAGTTATGATTTCTTAAAAGGAATCCATTAAGGAATGTTTCAACTAAACTAAGTGTGTGTGTTATTCATAAATAGGAAAAACCAATATTCCATTAATTATATATCTTGACAAATTTATATAAGCAATGAAGTCATGTATCATTCAATACAATATGGACTTCATTCTGAATTATTCACTTCTATAAGAATCATACATTGTAACACATATATCCCACATAAATTTCAGACCTTCAATCTATGGATCCAAATTAAAATCAATCTAATTATTAGTTTACTTTAGTCTAGATATAAGAAAAAACAACGTAATGTATTTATACTTCATACATAACCATGGAGGAAAGTTATAATTTGCCAACATGATGAGTTAGGTACTATGAGTACTACTATATACACAAAAAATACTTATTCCATCTATAAATAAAACCAGATGAAAGTTTATCAGCTCATTTGCAAATTCAAGGTACTCGTAATCAATTTCCTTCTACTAAGTAGAATCTACTTGATGACGTAGGTTCCCATATTTAATTCTTGTATTTTCATGCCATGTCAATTGTAGCAGAGTTTTCTAACATCCATATAGTCTTATAAATATTAGAATGAAAGGGAAGTACTATAAATACATTGAATTACATGATTCATTTTTTTTATTGATCCATTCCACACATAGGGAATTTTATGAGTTATTCACGATCCTTGAGAAAAAGTATACAATTATTTCAAAAAGAATGTATTTTTTGAGATCATTCCTATTGAAGATATAATTTTTTTAGAATTATATGTTGGAAATGTTAGTTCATTTCATCTAGTATCATACCATTTAAGTAATCAAGTAGTTCTATATAGCTAGTTTCACTCCAACCACTACCATATTTGAAAATATATAACTTCAATACAATTAACAATGTTGTGTATTTAGTACAACCAGTATACAATGGCCTCTTAACATAGCTATTTAACACCATAAAAAACTTTTTAAAATCATTAAGGTCATATTCAATTACCATTATCATTTCTTCAATGCGTTCTCCATCATTATTTACAATGGTATTTATATCGATTGATCCATAAACCATAGTATCATCCAAATCGGTGAAAACATTCATTTTTTACCCATGTTTAGTCCAAAATGTATAGCTTTGATATATTCTCTGACAAATAAAATGTTCTTATAACTCTATTAGACTAATGTTTCTTGAATAAAAACAATGTATACCAAGACAAAGGATCGGAGAAGGGTCGTATGCTTTTTCTATTACAATATTGATGAACTCTTGAACTCTATCATTATAATATTTTTTAAAATGACTATAATTCATCCATTTTTTATTCTTATCCATCATATTGGGCTCATAATAAATTAATTTCTTCCAATAAATAAATAAATACACATAAGATATTCATTATTAATGGAGACAGTTATAGATAACTCTAATAAGGGAGACCCAATATATGATTATTTTGAATAATTTAGGTATGCTTTGAATAAAATGGGTAATTGAATTTAAGAAAATAATTTCTCCACTATGCTAGGTGTTATACTTTGAATCCATTAAAAGATGAATGTTATAGACAACTTTCAACCTCATCAAATCATATCCTGAACATTTATCATTTCATTTTTTTGTTTGATACACATCCTCCATATCATCGGGACATGCACGTATATTGCAAGAAATAATATATGAATTAGTCATCCATGTGATGAAAACAACTTAGATTAGTATAAGAATTATAGAGGAGACAAGGGTTTAGTCTCAAGAAACAAATTTCCATAATAACTATTCCGGAAATGAAGTTGATGAGGATGATATTTATACTTCATTTTGTTCTATAAAAGGGGTAATTCCTCCCATTGGTGATAATTACACCATTTGAATAGTTATTAACTCATTTCATAATGAAGGTGAGATTTGGTGGGAATAAACATTTTTATTTATTTATTCAAGGGGTCTCAACGAGGACTTGTTATGATATATAAATCTTTGGGGCCTCTTTGAATTCAATATTTATTGGAGAAATTCCACTTTTAATACATAAATCCTCTAACTAATACTAGTCCTAACTCTATTAAAATTGGCCATAAAGTCTTTCTTAAATCCTCTAAACGAATGAAAATAAAATAAAGGAAATTAAGGAATAATAAGAAACCCAGATATGATAAAAACAAAATATAAATTCTCAATCAATCATCTAGAAGATATAAAAATGTATTAATAAAAAAATTCAATAAATAAAGAGTTATTTCATATACATGGATGGAAATCAGAGATTCCTAGGGGTGAGAGTATGCCTAAAATGACTAATAACTAAAAATAATTTCTAATAATTATTCCAACATATGTATAATTTTATAAACTCCATTCTATTTTTTTTTGAACAAGTGATATAACAACCTAAGGAATTATTACTTTTTATATTATTGGTTTATCAAATATTTGAAAAAACCTCAATATTTTAATTTAAATTAAATGTAAATAAGTAATGGAAAAAAATAATTTTAGGAAAATAATATACCTAATAATGATAAATGTTTTAAACACCTCAAAATTATTAGTTGATAAATTGATTCCGGAATTATGTTTAGATAGGTTGAAAACAAGAATTATTTTCAAGCGGACAAAGAGTAGGATTTATAAAGAAATTTCTTTTTCATGGACATTATGTGTTCTAAGGTGATATTGGGAACATAGTATAATTTTTTAGTCATAATGAGATAAATAATTGTAATTAAGGAAGATATAGAGGTATTAAGTTAAATGAGAGATGAACCACTCTTATGAAAATAGTTATGAAGTGAGTTGAATCTTTGTAAGTAAAAATTGATGATGAATATCAACCATTGAATGAAATATATTTAACATAGAAAAAATTAAATGGTTTTATAAAGGATTGTTAAATTTTTATAAAAGCATAGATGAATGTGAAGAAATAATTAGAAATGAAAAATATAAAAAAATGTAATAGGAATTTATAATTGATGTAACACTAAAGGATTTACAAAAGAAAAATCATTTCATGTTATATATTGGTTTTTCATCTCACATGATAGGTAAATTGATGTAATTATTTTTTTTGGAAAGTTTAATGGGTACTTATTATTTTATAAATGGTGGATCTTTTAAGATGATTTTTTTTCATTTAAAAGATGTTGGAAATAAAAGGAATTATTAAAGAATGAACTGTTTTTAGATGGATTAAAGTAAATCATACATAGCATTTATAAGATGTTTGATGAATAGAATGAAGTGATTTCTATGAATTATTAATGACCTGGTTATCATTTAAAATATGAATATATTTTTGCAAAGGTATAGAAAACTATTTGAATCATATTCTAATTTGGGGTCTGTAAAAATTTGTGGTCATTGTGTTTGAAAGTGGGAATTGATTTGTGGTAGTGAAAAATGGATCATATTAGATAATCAAACATTTAAATAGTAACTTAAAAAGGGTGTGTTGAGGTGTTTTTATAATGATAATATAAAATTTATTGATATTTGTACTAATTATAATGGGTCGGTATATGGGAATCCTCTTGTACTTTAGGCTTCCTATAGTGAGACTTCCTATTGAATATGCTCTATTAGGTGGCTAGAAAAGTTTAATGAAACTAATGAAATTCAAATGTGAGATCTCTCTAAACATACTCACATGTTTTATTTGGAATATCTGGATGAGATATTGTATGTTTTGAAGGAATATGGGACTTCCCTAAAGTGTTCATTTAAATGGGAAAATTATCACGTTTCAAAATGGGGATATAACATTGATATTTTTTAATTATTTATTAAAACATAGCAACAATCCACCTTAATGTAAGTACGAATATTTTCCTACTCCTTTATTTTGTTGAGTTACTCTGCTGGGGAAGGCTTAAATATATGAGTATCCACTGTATACCATAGGTATATCTCGATGATAAAGAAATAATGATAACAAAAAAACACAAATAAATATTTCCTAACAATCAATCATTGAGTGAGGTGGTGGAGAAAAACCTTGGATTGATGCTTTGAATCATTTGAGAGAAAGTAGAGATATCGCCAAACATGGAATTAATTCGATCCTTGGATTTATTCAACCATTTTATCATTTGAGCCTTGGATTTGAGCCATGGAATTGTTCTATCCTTGAACCAATATTAGAATTGATGTGGATAATGGTCAACAGCAGGATGATTTTCTAAAAAGATTTGGTATCATGACCAGTTCACGACTGATTAGTGTATTTAATAGATTATGACACTTTTATCAATGCTTCTAAAAAAGTGCTGATAAAGATCCCTTTAATGAGCGCTAATATAATAAGCCCAGTTAAAAGGAATATTTATCAGTTCTTTTTTAGTACTAATAAAGATAAATCTTAATTAGTGCTTAAAAAGCATTGATAAAAGACATATCTATAAGCGAAAATGTTTTATCGTTGATAAATATGAATTACATCAGTTCTTTTTTAGCATTGATAAATCTCAATCTTTATTAGCACTAAAAAACACTGATAAAGATGTCTTTTATCAGCACTTATTACTTAAGCACTAACAAAAGATTTAATTATAAATTTTTTTTTTGTAAATAAATAAATATATATAAATATTTATATAAATATAAATATAGTAAATATATTCATTTTTTAAATATATTTATTATAATTTTATAAGTATTTAAATATATATTAATATATTCATAATTATGTAAATACGTTTAAGAAAAATAATATTTATTTAATTATATAAATATATATATATATATATAGTAATTATATAAAAATATAAATATAGTAAATATAATCATTATTTAAATATATTTGTTATAAATTTTATAATTATTTAAATATTTATAAATAATTATTTTTATATATATAAATTATTTTTAAAAAATAATATTTATTTATTTATAATTATAAATATATAAATGTATAAATATAATATATATACATTTATGAATATATTTATTTATAAATATTTTTTAACAAATATTTTTTAAACATTATTAATGAATATTTAATCACAAGTGCATGCATATTAAAATTGAATGAAATTAAATAATTAAAAATGAGTACACTTCAACAATATTGAAAAAATGGATATGTTTTATTAGTTAAAAATAAATTATTAGAAAAATATTGATATATATTGAAATATAAAAGAATGCATATTGAAAATATCAAAACAGAGTAAATAAATATATATAAAATAACTAATAGAATGTGATTAATTTACCAAAGAAATATAAAAATAAAAAAAATCAATACCATTATACTTTAAAAATGAATTAATACCAAAGTGTAATAAAATTAGAAACAAATAAATAAAATTTACCTATTAAGGACATGATATATTAAATATATCTTATTTTTATGAAATTATGAAATTAATACTAAAATTTGAATAAATTACATAAATATTAGGTGTATGTGTTTCTATATAAGATTTTATTAATTACATAAATATTTATGTGCATGTGTTTGATATAAAAATGCATTAATTATGTATATGTGAAATCAAAATAACACATGTTTGATCTATGTTAATTGATAAATCAAACAACATTAAATTATGTCCATTACTCAATGCAATTAGTTAGTTTTTTTAATTCATATTAATTATTTTAATTATAAACCATTATTCACTAAATATATGACTATTTAATTTAAAGTGTAAATATTTTGTATTATATAGATAATATTTATATAAATTTATTTATATATATAATAAACAACTTATTGACATTATAAATAATTATTTTATTAATAAAATGTTTAATATTTTTCTCACTTTAATTATATTTAATTTTAATTTGTTTAATTTTTACACACACACACACACACACATATATATATTTAATATATAAAATTTATTAGTATTTAAAATTTATATATTGTATAATCAATTTATTTATTACCAATAATAATTTAATTTATAAAATTAATAATTTTTTTAATAAACTCATTTTTATTTTTTTTATTTCATTATTTCTTTGTTTTCAGTCCTTTATCAATGCTAAAAATGTACTGATAAAGGATTCCATTATCATCCTTATGAATAAAACACTAATAATGGGTACTCTTTATCAGTGTTAAAAATAAAGTGATGATAAATGGTAACTTTTACCAGTGATAAAGAAAAGCATTGAAAAGGGTACATTTTTATCTATAATAAAAGAGATCTGATAAATGGAACCCTTTAATAGCGCTTGTTTTAGCATTGATAAAGGAATCCTTTATCTATGTTTTTTTTCAAGTGTTGATAAAGGCCAACATTGTTAATGACCTATTTTATAGTAGTGTTACCCATTGGATATATAAATACACTTGGTCTTTATAAGGAACAAGCCAGTCCATACATAGAATGTTGTCAATGTCATTGCTCTCTAATATGAACCATAACGACCTGTCAAGAGACATGACATTGCAAAAGCAGTTAATTTCAAGGCCTATACTATCCACAACCAAAGATGTTATAAATGTGAGTGATGCACCTATATCAAAAAATGAAGATACTAGAATAGAGGCTACCAGAATAGTACCTCTAACTGTAGATGGTCCTGGAATATGATCCTTAGGTGCAGGATGCACTGTATAGATATGGCCTCAACTGCGATCCTGAGATATTACCTAACTAGCCTAGGAAGATCCACTCTACTAATATTGAAGATATGGGACCTCACTAACATGGACATGAAAACTCCCACCTCATCCTTATCACATGGTAGAATAAAAAATCCAAGCCTAACATGGAGTCTCAGACCCTGTAGCTGATATAAGTATTAGTATGGATCCCCTATCACTAGATGATGGATTAAAATATTAGCAGAAGCACTAAAGGAAACCCATCCTTCCAAAAGATTGACACTCAATTGGGTTCCTCTTGCACTAACCATTCTTATGGTTCGGTATGCCACACTGGTGATACACCACATAGATGTCGGTGCATGTCACATGGCTGGTACTGCCCCCCACTTGTAGCTCAAAATGGTGCTTCCTACAACCATATAAACAATCTCCCTGCCTCAAAACTAAACTTCCTTGGATCAAATTTCTAGCTTCTCTGAGATTCTATTCTATAATAAGGGTGTTGTTCACTATTTCTATATGGTAAGCGAACTCGAATATGTTGATCTAAGATCAGATAGCTTGTACAAGCTTGTCCTCAAATCTCCCATCAGTCATCAACATGTCACCTATCAAAGACAGAACAAAACATGGGATCTCAATGAAGTGAGCAGAATACTTTACCACAGTTATAGGTCCCTATTAAAGATGCCTGAACTCCTTGATATGGTTCACTCTAAGAGTCTATAGAGATAAGTGATCATAGAAGGATGTTTGGAAGTCTTCTCTAACCATACCCTATTGACACTCAACCGGATAGATGATATCTCAGTGATTCATGGAGGAATCCCACAACATATAGGAAGCGATCTTGACTCTCCACTCTGGAGGCATATAAAGATTTTCCAAATATTGACAACATAGATTATAACAATGAATCAGTATCCTGAGGTCTACCATCTCCCAAGAAGGTGGGAGGGTACAACTTTTGAAAGTACAAAGTTATCTTTTCCATTGTAGGGGTAGGCTAAGAGCATACTAAATAGACTGCATGAACCAAAAAAACTATCATGGAGCTAATCATCAACATCTAGTGGAAGATCTATAGGAGTATCTTTAGGTGGCATTGTATGAGGTACTATGGGTGGATCAGGCACAACCACCTCCAGAGTGTGCTCTTCTCCACCTATTTATAGTACAACGTGAGTAATTCATGGTAGAATATCTCTATAATTTCCAAGTACACTCCTCAGAAATTATTTATAAAAGATACAAAAACAATATAAGGATAGGGATAATGAGAGTGAAGGTACAAGAACTCTTTATAACATTACAAAACCATCATCCTTCTCCTAGATCTCGGTCTATGTGATAGGATAAAGTCACAAAAGGATCACAAAAAACATGGCCCACTTCCCACTAACATGGTCGAATTAGGGTCAAGGCCTTTTATTTCCCAAATAATATATCCATTTCAATTTTAAATATTATTTTCATTTTAACTTGGAAATAATTTATCTATTTAAATACCTTTTAAATGGTTGAATTATATTGATCACCACATCCAATTTATAAGACCCTATATACCTCATAAATTGAAATATGTCATCTACTCAATCCTAACCACAATATGATCTAGCCTATGCGACTAATGGTCTATGGATCAGTATGCCAGAACTGACAACTTAATGTGTATACTTTAACCTATACAGGAAAACCCGATTATTTTAAGGTAAAAATATTATGTATAAATTATGTTTTCTTATTCCTGCAATAAATGTCAACACAATTTCATATATATAATCAAGGAACTACAACAAGAACATGCATCATAGGAAATACACAAAAATAGTAAATATGGTATGGTGAGAAATTCCTAACATTTAAGTCATAGGGTGACTAAAATGATGCATTCTTTGATACTCCCTCATATCATCACGATATGGTATAAAATATCCCATAATGTTAATAATTTTATCAATAATAATAAAAACACAAAAAGTGTGTAATCCAAAGATAAAATACATGAAACTGTTACAAGAGAAAGCAATAATATCATTAACCCATCCTATGTATTTTGGTTTTCCCCTATAGATAGATTAGTTACTCCTGGGAACATGCTCATTAAAATTTTTTAATGTCATAGTCTCTTGTCTAAACCCAAATAGTAAGAAAATAGTAAAAATAGAAATGATTCCCCATTGCAGCAACCTACCTCGGTTTCTACTGAACAATGCTCCGAGTCATTGGGCCACAAGACCTCATGTGTGCCTCCTAAAATGTCATAGGTTTATGACTAGTACTGAGGGCCTAGGGTGTATCTATGGGGAGAATATTCCTTCATTTATTAGAGTGAGGCATAGTAATAAAAACAATATATAATTAATATAGAAAATAGTAGAATTATATACTAAAATGAACGGACTAGTACCCCACTGTAGCAGAAGTAGAATATCAAACAGATAGTAGCATAAATAAAAAATAATCATCCAAGATAAATAAAAAATTGGTGGAGGATACATAAATATTAGATACAAAATGATGATGATGGTATGTCAAGTATCTATACCAAATTATAGTATGGGGATCTGAGGATATAAGCATATACCACATGCTAAAAAAATATCTAAAAAGGAAAAAATTAGCTACTACTAGAATCCCGATCGTAGGATCGGTTCTATTCTCCCAGACTCTATCCTAATGCTGTAAATAAAAACATTGGAAGTTGGATGCTTCCATTTATTTAAAGGTAAAATCATAAAGTTTTCTTGGGTACTAAAGGTGGCCTAATCAGAGTGTGAGATATAAATACAATTTGGACACAACTAATGTAATTTAGGCCCATAAATTTCATGAAATATATAAATGAACACTTTTCCACAAATAATAAATTCAGGGAAATAAATAAATAAATTAATTCTTTGGTCTGGGATCCTAAATGGACACCCAACCAATACCACCTAATTCACCCTATGTTGGATGTCTGAACCAAGGTACCTATTGACACTGGAAAATGGGTCCCCAAAATTTTCCAGATGCTTCCATCCATGATCCAAGATCATATCCTATTTCATACGCTTCAATTTGGTAGGTTATAGGGCCTGAACGGAGTTACAAAATAGGAGTTATGGACATTTGATGTTGGGCTGGAAAACCGGTTCAGGAAGCCCATTCACGAAGCTCCCTCCGGGATTGCAGAGCACTGCGACATAAAAAGGATTCGGGATGATCCACGAACCCCTTTGACGTTCACCACCCACCGTGAAGTAAGGAGAAGGGATGACTCCGTTGACCCCTTTGACATTCTCGACCCGCCGTGAAGCAAGGAGGCGAGATGGCTCTGCGAACCCCTTTAACATTCGCGATCCTCCGTGGAGCGAGCTCTGTCTTCACACTAAGTAGGATTTCCTTTGCGACACCTGTCCCCTATAAATACCAAGCTCACCCCCTTTTCTAGATGGTCACTCCACCCCTTGGGTGGCCGATCTCCCAGTTCGCGGAGCTCCTCTTTCATTCGCGAAGCGGCTCTGTGAGACCATGCTCCGAGAGCATCTTCCTTTACAAAGCTGCTCCACGAGTCCAAGCTCCACGAGCACTGCTTTCCTTCGTGATGTGGCTTCACGATACCATGATCTGCGAGAAACTTCATACATGAATATGCTTAGTGAGTCCAAGCTACGCGAGTAGCTTCCTTCACGTTGCTGCTCCATGAGTCCAAGCTCCATGATCAGTTTCCTTCCCATTGATGCTCCATGATTCCACGCTCAGTGAGTAGCTTCCTTCGCGATGCTGCTCCATGAGTCCATGCTCCGCAAGTCCATGCTCCACGAGTCAATGCTCTGGGATTCCATTTACTATTAGTCCATGCTCTGCAAGACCCCATTTTTCCATGAGACCTTTGCTCTGTGAAGATACTTTGTGAAGACCTATCCTTTGTGATGATCTTAACTTCACTCCCGCCGGTCTATACTGTAGGGGCTGTTCCCCTACACCCATACTTGGGCTAGTCCCTTCTCTACCGTCATTGGCCCCCATGAAAAATGGAGAGTCACACCGCGAACTTTTCGGGTCGGGACGTCGTGATTTTCCATTGCGCCATTATGCACACCCACCTTCCACCTGTGGAATACCATGATTCGAGATAATCTTCCGCACCCACGAAACACCTTAAGTATTCATATTCCTCTTGGTTTGTTTCCCATGTATTCAGTTGAGATTATCATCATCAATTCTGAGATTACCTTGAGTCAAACCATTTCCCAATTAACTCATCCAAACCCCATCACTTGGCTCCTATGCTAGGTTGAACTACAAAGGGCCACCCTTGCGTAAGACCCAACACCAGCCACTTTTAGGCACCTTATGCCTAATAGTCCTATCTACATGACTTTAAACTATAGTAATCCTTATGTTCCAAACATAGGGTTCCTCTTATTCCCAATAAGAGATGCCTTATGTGCCAAGCATAAGATGCAAACAGTCCATTCAACATGACTCTAAACTATAGTGCACCATATGTGGAAAACATAGGACGCCACTTACTCCAAATAAGAGATGTGTTATGCTCCAAGAATAATATGCCTAAACCAATGATTATAGTGGCATAATTTAAAGATCATTGTAATTTGTTCAAATATTCCATCACTCCTCCCCACACTTTGTGTGTCCTTTATTCGGATCTTCATCCACTTCCATGTCTAAAGGGACCCCCTAATGTCCTGGTCCCATGCCGCATCGGCTCACCTAATATCCTGGTCCAGCACCCCTGAAGGCATTGGATGACACTTTGAGTCATGTCATGTGCTTCGAACATAGTCATCATTCCACCCTAGTTTTTTGTCCCCATTTCAGGCTAACACGATATGGATGATATGTTTCAATCATGGTCAACAGTTATCCCTCATCGCCACGCCACCCTCACCACATTCTGAATGTCGGGCATGTGATTCACAATTTTCATATCCCTTTGTTCGGATGGATTCCAACGCCCTTCGAATTATCCCTCTTGTGCACTAGCGCAAAGGTGAAGGCCTCAAACCACCAGTGGGTTGGGATTCCCTCATGTCCAGACATGAGGAAGACATTACAAGAATCTTCCTTGCATAAGCCCCATGCACCAATGCTGCTCCATAGCAGCACCCGGGTATCTCCCTTGTGTAATCCCCATTTACCAATGCTGCTCTGTAGTGGCACCCGGGCAACTTCCTAACGTAAGCCCCATTCACCATTGTTGCTCCATAGTGGCACATGAGAAGCATCCTTGCATAAGCCCCATGCACCATTTCCTCTCCATAGCGGCACCTGGGCAGCTTCCTTGCATAATCCCCATACACCATTGCTTCTCCATAGCGGCACCCAGGCAGCTCCCTTGCGTAATCCCCATTCACCAGTGCCGCTCCGTAGCGGCACCCGGGCAGCTTCTTAACATAAGCCCCATTCACTATTACAAATCCACAGCGGCACCGGGGCAGCTTCCTTGCGTAATCCCCATGCACCATTGCTGCTCCATAGTGGCACCTGGGCAGCTCCCTTGCGTAAGCCCCTTTCACCAATGCCGCTCAGTAGCGGCACCCGGGAAGCCTCCTAACGTATGCCCCATTCACCATTGTCGCTTCGTAGCGGCACCTGGTCAGATTCCTTAAGTAGGCCCTAGTCACCATTGCCGCTCCATAGTGGCACCCGGACAGCTTCCTTGCATAAGACCCACTCACCACCCTTCATGGATGCACCATTGTGATGTGATCCTCAGGTCCTTGCAACCTCTTATTTCTCATAATGAGAACATCTCACGTGGGCTTAGAGTAGTAAGAATTGATCATGACATCCTCTTTGGACTTCCTAGAGTGTAATCCCCACACCCATATCCCAAACTACGAGGACATTGATCCTTGCCAAGGTAGAGTACCTTGGAAGCCTCCCTGAGGATCAAGCCCACCACCCATTGGTCATTCCGACCATCTTCACCTCGGTTCACCAACACCTTGGTCAGCCTAGAGTGTAAACCCCAAACCCCACCCGAACTACGTGGACTTTGATCCTTTCCAAGGCAAGGTACGTAGGAAGCCTCCATGAGGTTCATGCCCAACAACCATTGGACCCCAGGTCCCCCTCCATTCCGGTTCACCGACCCCCATCCTGAACTATGAGGACATTGATCCATGCCAAGGTGAGGTACATAGGAAGCCTCCCTGAGGTTCAACCCCACCACCCATTGTTCGTTCCGACCTTTATCACGTCGGTTCACCAACACCTTGGGCATCCTAGAGTGTAAGCCCCACACCCATACCTGATCTATGTGGTCTTTGATCCTTGCCAATGAAAGTTAAGTAGGAAGCCTACCTGAGGTTCAATCCCACCAACCATTGTTCGTTCCAACCTCCTTCACATCAGTTCACCAACACCTTGGGAAACCTAGAGTGTAAGACGAAAACCTTACCCCAACTACGTGGTCATTGATCCTTGCCTAGGCAAAGTACGTAGGAAGCCTCCAAGAGGTTGAATTCAAACAACCATTGGAACCCATGTCCTTCTCCACGTCGGTTCACCGACCCCCTTCCTAAACTACGATGAATTTGATCCTTGCCAAGGTGAGGTACGTAGGAATCCTCCATGAGGTTCAATCCCACCACCCATTGGTCGTTCCGACCTCCTTCATGTCAGTTCCCCAACACCATGGGAAACCAAGACTGTAAGTCCCACACCCATACCTGAACGACGTGGTCTTTGATCCTTGCCAGGGCAAGGTATGTAGGAATCCTTCCTGAGCTTCAAGCACACCACCCGTTGGTCGTAACGACCACTTTCACATTGGTTCACCAACACCTTGGGTATCCTAGAGTGTAATCCCCAAACCCCACCTAATGTACGTGGACTTTGATCCTTGACAAGGAAACGTAAGTAGGAATCCTACATGAGGTTCAAGACCAACAACCACTGGACCCTAGGTCCTCCTCTATGTCGGTTCACCGACCCCTATCCTAAACTACGAGGACATTGATCCTTGCCAAGGCGAGGTACGTAGGAAGCCTCCCTGAGGTTCAAGCCCACCACCCATTGGTCGTTTCGACCATCTTCACGTCGGTTCACCAACACATTGGGATTCTTAGAGTGTAAACCCCAAACCCCACACAAACTTCATGGACTTTGATCCTTTCCAAGGCAAGGTACATAGGAAGCCTCCACGAGGTTCAAGCCCAACAAACATTGGACCCCAGGTCCTCCTCCATGTTGTTTCATCGACCCCCATACCGAACTACGAGGACATTGATCCTTTCCAAGGTGAGGTACATAGGAAGCCTCCATGAGGTTCAATCCCACCACCCATTGGTCATTCCAACCTTCTTCATGTCGTTTCACCAACACCATGGGCAGCCTAGAGTGTAATCCCCAAACACAATCCTGAACTACGTGGTCTTTGATCTTTTCCAATGCAAGGTACGTAGGAATCATCCATGAGGCTCAATCCCAATACCCGGTCATTCCGACAATCTTCGCGTTGGTTCACCAACACCTCAGGAAACCTAGAGTGTAAGACCCACAAGAACTCCTGAACTATGTGGTCTTTGATCCTTTCAAAGTCAAGGTATGTAGGAAGCCTCCCTGAGGTTCAAGCCCAACACCCGGTCATTCCGACCATCTTCATGTTGGTTCATTAACACCTTTGGTAGCCTAGAGTGTAAGCCCCACGCCCATACCTAAAATACATGGTCTTTGATCCTTTCCAATGTAAGGTATATAGGAATCCTCCTTGAGGTTCAAGCCCACCACCCGTTGGTCATTCTGACCATCTTCATGTTGATTCATCAACACCCTGGGTAGCCCAGAGTGTAAGCCACACACCCACTCTGAACTACATGGTCTTTGATCCTTACCATGGAATGTTACGTAGGAAGCCTCCATGAGGTTCAAGACCACCACCACCGGTCATTCTGACTCCCCCTTCACATCAGCTCACCCACACCATCCATGTAGACCCTAGGTCCTTATTCACGTTAGTTCACCTTCGTCCCACGTGACATTAAACTATAAACCCCACACAGCTGTAAGTTGTTGTGTCCCTCAATCAGAGGTAAGCCATTGTATCTGGATTATCGGTAACCCTCTACTTCCCCTATTCAGCGGCAAGCTATTGTAATCCCCTTCGCTAGGACCCACATCTTTGGTCAGTCCTTGTGGTGTCAGACCAACCCGGGCTACTAAAAACCCATAAGCCCCATACACACCATCGGGTAGTTTTCTTATTTGTACAACACAATTCAAGATCATCGCCTAACATTTCCCTCGAGCCTATGTGTCTCCAGAAATTCATGCCCGAACCCAGACGTTCCCCTTCCGTTGTGTCCCATTCACACGTCCATTACCACGGTCCGCCTCCTCAGGCATCCCATCGCCCTCCTGAACTACACGCACATTGATTCCCTACCATGAGGATACATAGGAAGTCTCCCTGACACTCAAGCCCAACATTACCGTCGTCCTCACGGTGGTTCCATCCCATTCTCCACCCATTTCACTCATCACTCCATCATCCATCTTGGTTCTTACCCGGGCCTCCATATCTTGATGGGATCATGTCATCCACCTCCTCACTGCTCCTAGCAGCACTTGGGACACTATCCATGGGTAAGCCCTAGAATGTATTCAGGTTTTCGTCCTCTTTATACACCCTGTTTCATCACCCCTTCGAACTACGTGGGTTTTGATCCCTATCTTCTACACAGGGTATGTAGGAATCCTCCACAAGGCTCAATCCCAGCCAAAGGTAAACAATGGTGTTCCCCCAATTTGGGGGGAACTCTCTATGATCCACCCTCAGTGGTGTCCAGATCAGCCTTCATGGTGTGACATCTTCCCTTTATCGGACACACAATCATGGGTCTGCTCTTATTGAGTATTCTAATCCATCCATCTGGTAAACCTTCCAGGTGATCCCTACTAGGGATGTTCCAATCTGATCCATCTACATGGGACGTTCTGATCACCCTCATTCCATCTCTGTAAGACTTTAAACTCACGACCTACCTCGTGATAAACATGAGATTCCTGAGGAATAACTCAAATGACACGCCTTTGGCGTAACCGTATTTGCTAGACGTTAAACTTGTGGCATACCCTGTGTTGAACATGGGAAGATGAAGAAAACCTCATATACATGCATATGGCATATGATTCCACACATTCGGCATGGGATTCCTCGAGTTCTTCACCCTTGAGATGCCATCTTATGAGAATGAATATAGGTTTACCAATGTCCCTGCATCCAGAGATGCCCCGACAGGCCTGATATTGTCATCTACTCCAACCAAAGGTTGCTACCATGCCAAGACCCCATGGAATGTCCTAATAGAAGTAGTGTAATTAATCGGTGTCCACAAAGATAGGGCACTGGGAATGAGATTCAAGAACCACGACATAATCTTTAAGGGAGACTCAGACTAGGTAACATGTTCCGAGGAGGAATCCATGGAAGGAAGAACCGACATCCCATCATCCCATTTCGATCAAGGAGAATATTTCCCTGAATATGGAACGGATGCCGCTCACCTTTGGAAAGATAGAATACATGGAAATAGTTGTGCGTCCTCTACAGATGGATGCACGTGCCCCAACAAAAGCATCAAAAACAGTACCTATACAAGTAATATGTGTTATACATTGTGCATCATGAATTACATAATTAGTCTGAAATGACCCGGGAATGTGATTTTTCATGGAGGAAGAATCCATAGAATATCAATTAAACATTACCATACTCCAATAAAGATGAAATCACATATAAAATAGTAATTTTATAAATCAAATACCAAGAGGCATCTTAACCCCATTTATGGAAATCCATATAGAATCTTGAGGGTTATTGTAGGAGATTCCGATATAACCAATACCACCGAGTCCACCCATGGATACATATAACATCATTCCTCATATTACTAATGTAATGGAAAACTATGATTCTGTACTAGGTATCTCTCATAGGGGATTGATGTATCACCCGAGGGATGACGTAGTCTTATTTCTAACAAGTATGTCCATGGTTTCTCCCCTAGGGAACCAGTTTCACTCATGAGTATAAGTAATCTTCTAGGAGAACCCATATAAGGAAATCCAATCTTATCTACTGGCGTGTCAAGAAGCTCCATACTGAGCAAAGAGATTCCATCCAAGACAAATTTAAGTTGAGAACCATGTTCTCTCCGAGCCAAAAATCAAGTAAATCATTGCATATTTCAATCAAATATCATCAATAAGAATTTCAACATCACATGTTAAACAAGCTATACATGTTATACAATACAATCCAATCAACTATGGGATACAAAATATGGAAATAAGAACGTGGAATCAAAAGTAAGAAACTCACAGGGCATAAGGATAAAAGAATAAGTTTTAATAATTAAAAATAAAGCATGGAAAAAATAATAAGTTGGAAGGAACATAGTGTTACGAATGAAAATATATACAAGCATGAAGAAATCACCAACTATCTTGTACCCTAGTGGTACAGGATTCTGGTTGGCATCCAAAAGACCCAGGATCAAATCCGAGCAGGGACTAATTTCAGGGGTACTGTAGCAGTACTATAGCAGGGGAACTGTAGAAGTACTATAGCAGCAGCGAAACTGTAGTGGAGACAACACTGTAGCGGTAGAGGCACTATAGCAGGAACTGTAGCGGCATTGGCACTGTAGTAGCCCGGACACTGTAGCAGTACTATTCCCCAATGGGCTATTTGAGCCAACAAAATGGGCTTTCAAGACTAGTCTTCCGTACACTTGGGCATAGGCCTTAGGGCTATGTTATGGGTCTCCCTCTAACCAGTCTAAATAGGTATTTTCTTTAAATAATAAAATGAGGCTTCGAACCCAACCTTTAAAAAGAGAAGAAAAAAACAGGCATGAACAAATACAGGGCATAATGCATCAAACTCAAAGGCCTACTCATGACCTACAATTTTTGTTAATTCAATTCATTACTTAAGAGACTTCATTAAAAGTGAATTATACATAAAGATGTGTTTAACCATTTTTGATATGGATAATAGGCCTCTAAGAGGGAAACACACCAATTTTTATCGATTAGGTCAAGGTGATAACCCATTGTGGTGATTCTCCACTCACTAGGGTTGTGTTGTACATAGAGACAAATTTAATTTAAATTACTTATCAAATTAAAGGAATCAGCAGAATATTTAAGTGAATGGAACAATAATTCACCTATTATAAAGTAACAAAGCATGTAGTAAATTCCCTAACCATTTACCTTAGTTTAGTAGCACACCACTCATCTGTTGACGAAGCTTGAATCAAGCTACAATGGTAGAAAAATAATAAATCACACAATTCCCTGAAAATAGGGTAATGATTTCACAACTAAATATCACAATAGATGTTGTTAGCAAGAAGAAATAGAATGGAGAGGATCATAGATCTTACCATGAGATTTCTAATGGATCTGATGGGGAATGATTTGGTGATCAAATGCGGTAGATATTCCAAAATCTAAGGAGGGGGAGTATAGGGATAATGAATTAGGGAGGTGGAAAAAAACACTATAGAAGAAGGGAAGAATAGGGGGTGGGGGTGAGAAACATGTCATTATGTTTAAAACTAGAAAATCACCAACACATGCATGGGCGCATGGTTTGGATACACGGTAGGAAAAACCATGTGCCAACAATGTGAATGACCTTTGTCCAAGGGGATTATAGAACTACTTGACCATGTGATAGAGATCACATAGTTGTAGAGAAACCATGCAGCCCTCATCTCCCCACTTCATCAAGCAACACAGTTAGGGAAATCGTGAATGTTTGGAAGGAAAATTTATACTAAATATGTGGCCTAGTACGCCTCTTCAATTTTCAGGGCTCTAGGCTACGAACGAGCCTCAAACACACTCATAACCTCCTAAAATCCCATACAAATAATTTTTATGGTTAAAATTAAGAATATAAACCAAAAACTAAGGGTCCCTATGTTTAAGAAAGGCCAGTATGTTAAAAAACAATCGGTTTAGTGTGGGTTTTGTGGAAACTTGGTTGGATGTTGGAAGAAATGTGGTAATAGGAAAAGAAAATGGTTGAGAAATGACACGAAATCTTTTAGAGAAATGGATGTTATCTACTTTACAAGGATACAAAGTCAAATGTTGGGGAAAATTTATCACCCCCCCCATTTTCAAGTATGTAACCCTTTATTTATGATTTATAAATATGTAAAGTGTTGGGGTGATGTTTGGGAGGATTTGGTGGAATTTTGAAATATTTTTGGAGTTTTTATGGAGTTAAAAAATTTATGAATTGGTTATTAGAAACCATGAAACTCCTCCAAGAAACTATATTAAAGTGAAACAGAGGCTACTGGGTAGGCTCACAATTAGGAACAATGTTTTTCCAAACTAGGTGGCCACCTAGGAGAAACAGTTCGAAGTGGGATAAAAATCTTCTTAATGGTTGGTGCATTGTTTTTATAACTATGTGAGGAAACCGTGAGAAGTGATTCTTGAGGAAGAGGCCTATGCATGTTTAAAATATGGTTTTCCTAACCATTCACTCTAACTACGAACAAATAAAAGTTAGATATGAAAATTATGGATCTAACTCAGTTTTTCTTCTTAACCAATGATTTTTCCTCGAGTATGACCCTAACTAGATTTCTTAACTTTCCAATGTTTGTGGAGACTATTACTCTTAATACGGGAGTGATATGTTGGGAAATCGTGGTTCATTGAAGCCCAAATTCCGTGGTAAGTTCCTGTTCTTGGTTGTTTTTATTATATCTCTTTTTTCCATCTCTTGGAAGGATAAATACAATCCATTAGAAATGGATCTAGTTTGTGTGATTACAATAATGTTGATATGTGGTTGGGTTAATAATAGGTAATGAAATATAAGGTAGGTTTTTGGAGTTTCATCATGTTTTGTTGAATAATTTTTTTCATTATTCATTTTCGCCTACATTTTGCAAGGTAGATGGATTCACTGTTGTCTCCTCTTATTAGATCATTAAGCTTGATTTCAAATTTATCGAATTTCTTATTTTGAATTGGGAAATTGATGTGAAAATAATGGTATAAACCCTCTTTAGTGATGGTTTGCAAAATTGTTGAAAATTGGTTGTTGTGCAGTGTTCATTATATCATGATTTTAAAATGATGATTTTAACATATGACTTTGTTGGATTTGTTGAATTATTTTAACATAAATGTTTTCAACAAAATAATTTTTTTATTGTAATTTTTTGAAATGGTTTATTTGGAAGGGTTTTTGGTTTGAATGGTTAACGTGTGTGCATGTGCATTTCGGATGGACAAGGTCATGAGGTTCCCCCATCAAAAGAATGGGATGGATAATGGCGTGAAGTTCCCCATCAAAATGATTCACCATGTGAAGACCAAGTGAAAGGATGAATCACCTCTAATAAATATATAGAGTTCTATTGTTTCATTCACGGTTAGAGGATTAGATATGTGGAATGGAATGGGTTATGCCAAAACAGGATTTGAGAAATGGTTTTAAAAAACTCTTTGGTTTCTTTTATTAGAAAATAATTTGGTGTGAAACTACTTGGATTTGATATAAATAGTTAAATTTTTTTAAATTTTTTTTCATGAATTGTTTTATATAGATGTTATGACATATTCTATCCTAGTGAAATGTGTAGGGAAGACATTTTGAGAAAACATTCCGAATTTTCTACTCAACCCCTTCTTGGGAACCTTGGTGCATTTGAAAATTTTGTTTATTAAGACATAGGTAAAGGAAAGGTAACTAATTTCTTTTCCAATTCATCATGGTACCTTGGTTATGGATTATAGTGTTGTATGTTGGAGCATGTTGAGATTTACTATGTTTGTATCTTTATATTCTTTTAATTGTTTTGGTTTTGTCTTCCTCTTTGTACTCTGATATGATTCATAGTTTTTTTGTTGGTATTATTGTCAGTTTGGTATTACTTTAAGTTGTGTTACATTTTTATCATGCATCATATAGAGTTTATCAGTTATGGTTATCTTGGATGTATTTTTTTTATTTCAAAGGGATGATTTTCCCCCAACTGTATTGAAGCCCTTAGAATTTATTATCCGCCTTTGCTGTCTTGGGGATGTCACCTAAGTCCAAATAACATTCTATCGCCTCCATAATACAATGAAGAGGGGTGAGATGTTACAATTGTAATAATGTTCTAGTTACGAACTAGGTAGTTTGTAACCAATGTTTAGTGGGTTTGATTATAAGTTATGTATAACTCTAGTGAATAGTGTAGAAATATGGTTTACCCTGGGTGTTTTTGTCCAGTAATCATAGATAATACATTTGGTTAATGGTTAATGTGAGAAATAATAATCATTCTATATTTTAAACTGGGTTTATTTAGTGTGTTATCTTAGGACTGATATAATCATACTCGTTATGATTTGACTTTATTGAGACACCATAAAAACTAACATGATTTCTTATTTCAAAAGTTAAATATAAAGACCATAGTTAAATGTAATTATGTGATGTTTGATGTTTTTTTTGCGTTTAAGGGGTATTCTAATAAATTTTATTTTATAGAAAGTTTGTTGTGGGTTTTTATAGATTCTAATATGAGCCTGAAAAAGGAAGAAAAGTAAGATTTTAGTTTTATGTGTAATTTCAATGAGCTTCCCTATTAAATATTTCATGATGTACTAGGAGTATTAAATTCATTTTTAATGACTTGGTGATCCTAAAAAATTACATTTAACCTTTGTTTTTTCCTAAATTGAGAGGTGACACATGTAATGGAAGACAACCATAAAGATTAAAAGACTTAGGGGAAGACCATGTCGAATGGATTTTCATTTTATCTACTATATTATGTTTAATCTAGGGATATTGCATCTAGGATAAGTTATTGAAATCTTGTAATCTTTTCAACTAGTTAAATCAGTGAAAAGATACATTATTAGATTTTAAATCTGTTTTTTACTTTATATTCATCCTTAAAATAAAACAAATTCATAATTTCAAAAAACATTTAATCATCCATTGAATGTTTTTATAAGGTTATGTTTCATTAATAACTACACTAAGGTAGTCAAGAGGAAATTGATTATAAAGGAAAAGTATTCCTTACATATTAATACTATAATGAATAAAGTGGTGGTTGTGTAGAAATAGAAGAAAGGTAAACATCTTTGAAATGAATGATTTTATACCAAACACTAATGTGGGTATGAATATCATTAACCAAGGAAGTATGAATTGAAATACTTATTGTATTGGGATATAGAACATTCAAAGTGTATAACCTACATCATGATTAACCAGAATAAACCACATTAAAAAGATTTATAGAATTTAAGAATCATAATGGGACATTTCTATAATTGGTTTGTGGTAGTACAAAGCACAAGGAAACTCTTAGACTCATTATGAGGTTCATGACATTGGTTGACCAGATTATTATGAGTGTGGATCATAACTGATAGTGTCTAAGTGGTGATGAAAATTGAATGTATAAGTTTCATGGGAAGTGAGATATAATGATAATCCTATAGTAGGAAGGCACATAAGCCTCAGCCCAGTTGGCGAGGTCTCCTTAAGTGAATCCATGAGACCCAAGTTTGAAACTAGGAAGAGGCATAATTTTGGGTATTGTAGTAGTATTATTGCAGGAACTGGAGCAGTGCTATAGTAGGTATTCTAGTAGTACTGTAGTATCTAATGTTCTGTATTGTAGCAGTAGAAACTATTCACCTTTGGCCACTGGTTTGGGCTTGGAGTCCTTAAGGACTTCATCCCACCTAGGATTTCGAGTCAGTAAGGATTTCGGGCCACCTCAAGGCCTTCGAGCCACCACATGGACTTTAGGGCCACGTGATATTCAGATGAACATACAGATTTTATAAGTAATCTGATCTAGAGGAGTATTCAAGAGCATGGCACATTCACTAGAGTAGGGATAATGTATTTTGAAGAATGAGAGGGTATGGAATTGCCATTATTATTGGGCCCGTGCATCTCTGAAAAATAAAGCTAGCCGAATAGCCATGAAAAGATGGAGAGATGATCATGATTTAGATGTTAGGGAGGGGCGGTTTCAATTAGTCATAGTCTGTATAATTTCCTTATGACCTACAGGTCCTGTAATGTCTCCAAGCCTATAGGAAATGTAATCTCTAAGCCTACGGGCCTTGTAAGGGTTCCCCTTCATCCCTTGAAAGGGGGTTATTAAAAATCAATAAAAAGGCCTTCTATACTAGGGAGAAAAATATTAATTTTTAGAGAGTTTTCTTTTTGTGGGTGAATTATTATGAATGTAATAGCGGTGTTTCAGGTGAACCGTTTTCATTAGTAAATGAAGGGTC
The DNA here is from genome assembly GCA_963277665.1 of Viscum album. NCBI lineage: Eukaryota > Viridiplantae > Streptophyta > Magnoliopsida > Santalales > Viscaceae > Viscum > Viscum album. The sequence goes on along the minus strand of OY728128.1, from coordinate 1,534,402,201 downwards.
ACATAGAAATTGTGATATAATAATGTTAGTAATACTAGGTAAGATAAGGAGTTTTGTATTTTAGTTGGGATCAATATCAATTGGTAGTAGCTAGATCACATTGAAATTTCCTAATAAAATGTTATGGATTGACTGTTACAATATCAGATGATTAGAGAAAATTTGATTCATCAATGGTGCTCGAATCATTGGAATTTTATAAAATTATTTAGGTAAGATCATATAATTGGTAACTAACTTTTATAAAATTTGACAATCAATCTATTTTGGATATTATGATATTTGATGTTCTTTTTGATATAGGTGTATAATGATGGAACCACTGAATCGGTGAACTATCTAGTGCATTGACTCTCATGCCATGGTTTTGAATCATGTGCAGATATTTAGAATATGTTCAAGTGTAACTATGCTGAACTAAGATCTACCTCAAATCAATTACATTTACCAAGATGAGTTTAATTGTAGAGGTATGAAGCTTGACGAACATGGAAATTACATTACTTTTGCGGAATACTTAGTACATAACAAAAATAGACACCAAAGGACCGTAATAGTTTAGTGTCTTTGGAAACATGGAACGTAATCTACTAATTGTAGTTAAGGATCTTCAACTTCTCCCAAAAAGATCTTCCCCTTTTGTTTCCATACCTAAAACCTTTCTCTATATCCTGGGGAAAAGAAAACATAAAAAGGGTGAGCTCAAATGCTCAGTAAGGGAAGACATAGTGAACATAAAACAATCCATAAACGTTTGAAAGAAAAAAACATGAACATGAAATTTAAATATCAAAATCTTGAGCATCGACATAAATCATGGAAGTACGTAGGACATATATCATAATGGAACATCAATCATGATAAAATATAATGGGAATAAAACATGTAATTATGGCCACCATTCAGCACATGTCATGATTTCTATAGTAGCCAAGGCATTGTTGCCAAGACCATCTTAGTGGACAAAGTCCCTTTCTGAATCGAGTTCACACCTCGTTTCAGACCTGTAACACTGATCCGGATTAAGTTACCATTCGAGCCATGTCTATATCATGACATATAAATCTTTACCCAATGCATTGGAGGGAGATATAGGTCCCACCCATCTCATAATGAAATCAATCTTACTTGTGCCACAAAATAAACATACATCATTCATAATAACCCAACAAATAAAATTGGTTTCATAAACATCATCCCATCATCACATAATCCATATAAGAGAAATGGTTATCATTTCATAATAAGAAAAATGAATCCATGTAAATCATAGACACATTACACTTGAAACATACAAATATGAAATAATTTCATCTTTTATGGAAAAAGGTTTTGATAAAACACATGAAATGAATTCTTGAGGAAAATATCCTTTCTTCCTCAAAATCATTTTCTTTTAACAAAATTCCATGAAATTTTAAAATAAATGATATTTTGTTGAAAATAGTCATGAAATATTTTTGAGGAAGCTTCAGGAAAATAAGTCTTTATTAAACCATAAAAATCCTTTCATGTCATATAAGTTAAAAAAACATTCTCCTCGTACTTTTGTCGGAAAATACAAAAAGTACCTTGTATGGAAAAAAAGAAAGATTCCTTACATAATTAGTAGTAAAAGTAAAAATGGGTAAAAAGGACATTAAATATACATAAGTACACTTTTAGAAAACATGGACATGGATGATAACAATAACCCAAGTAAATACTTACGTAAAAGCAATCTCGGATAAAAAAATGAGATTTTCAAAATTATCCCTTACCTTAGGTCCGATATGCTTTGTACATATCCGAACCTCATGTATAATGATTTAAATAATGTCATTGAATTATTACAGAATAATATTAATTGTTATGATATCATATATGGTTCACTTATGACTTTATATTACCCGTTCTTTTGTAAATTCCATGTTAAAGAGCATTTTGGGTTAAATCGTTTCATTTGTCGTCCGTGTTTTGACTTGTAATTATTCATATGATTACATAGATCATGATTACATAATTCCAAAATATTAAACATGATTTATGTATAATATATATTCAAAACATACATATATATAATAGATAGATAAATGGGAAGAAATATACTGTTCATGGAGACGGTAGGCCGTACGTACAGATGAACATTGTTTTCGTTTCCTCATTGGATTGAATGGAATTAATTAGATAACATACATATATATATATATATAAATCCAGTATCATTATTATGTAATATATTTCATGATTACTTATTATATATACTTTATAATCATTCATGAATGGTTAATCATTGAGAATGAATCTCATCACGTCGTGGAGACGGTAGTCCGTACGTATGCACGAGCGATGATATCGTTCCAATAATAATTGAATTTAATTGGAGTGGATGATAAAATATATAAGAATAATTAGTATGTTATAAAAACTATTTATAGTTATTCTTTACACCATTATACCCATCCAAGTAAGGTGGTGTTGGAAAAACAGATTACACCACGTCGTAGAGACGGTATTCTGTACGTATGCACGCGCAGTGATTTCATTTTCCATTGGATAGATAGATGGTTAAATAGGGTTGTTTCATAATTATAATAATATATCATTATATGAGTGATACTGATGTTATTACTTAATAATGAAACAACTAAATAATAAGAAGTATAAGAAGAAATAAAGTTGAAAGAATTGGTAACGGACATTACCTCTTCTTTGAAGCGCCTCTATGAGACCTCCTATTAGGGCACTAAAATTGGACATTGAATAAGAACAAAACCTATAGGATTTTTCTAGGGAATTTGAGAAGAGAATTTTCTAGGGGTTTTCCGAGCTTTAAGGCTCAATGTGGTGTGAGGAAGAGAGGGAGGAGGTGCCCTTTTATAAGGGAGGAGAGGGGCACCTTTGTAATAACTAAAAATATTATTTTTTTTATGAAGTAATATTCGGTTTTTAATAGCTCCAAATTAATTTATTTCAAAGATATGGTGGGGATGGGTCTAAATACTAGCATGCAATATAATTTAGACAAGTTTAGGTTTCTATTTTTACCTTATCATTTAGATTTAACTTTAAGTTAAATAATTTTTCTTTCACCATGTCTTCATGTTTTATTACACTATAAGGTTAATAAACTTACTATAACAAGCCAAAAGAACTCCAAGTTGTTTATTAATAATATATATAACCTTATATAAGTAATTTGGCAGAACCTTACATTTTTAGGAATAAAATAAAAATTAATAATATAATATATTTTTAAAATACAATTTTTTGTCAATTTTGACACTATTTGGTAATTGATTTTTGTGAAAATCATAACAAAATTATTAGTTCTAAAAAAGCTAACTAAATCAATAATAACATGTCATATTAACCTATAAAGTTAGTGGAATTCATAAAAAGTCTCAAATTACATTTATTTGGGTATTTATAACACCAATTATGTCAATATTTCATTAATAAGATAATTACTGCATCATTATTGTGTCATAAATAAAACAAATTATTTAATGTCTAAAAATTATAAATAAAATACCATTATGTAGGAAATATTTTTATATTTATAATTAATATTTATAGTCGAATTTAGATTATGTATAACCCTATATTAAAAATGATTTAGTTATTAAACTTTGATTTTAACTATTTTAACCCTTCTTTAAATAAATTAATAATAAATGTTCTAATCTAATACAAGTGGGCCTAAATGGTCATATTTTATTCCTATGTTTGTTTTTGGTCGAATTACACTTATCCAATAAAATGACGACATGTTTTGGGGTCTAATAATATCATTTTTACCCTTAATTATCCTATTTACTTTTAAGCGTGGTAAAAAAAGTAAAAAGTTACTATTCACCAAAAATGATTTTCATCTCATTGAACCACATTTTAGTACTTGATATTAACCGTGTCTCTAGGATTTTTGAAATTACACACACAGAAGCAGTAAAATTAATTTTTATGTAAATTTTCAAATTCTCCTAGGAGATGGGTAAAAGACGGTGAAAAGTTCAATAAAATATTTATATATCTAAAATTAATATAAAATTACTTCAATGAATTACTTTGAACGTATATAGGTATTATGTATCAATTTTGACCTAAAATAAAAATAAAATAAATAATTATTTAAATTATAATTCGGTTTTTAAATAGTAACCCAGTGTTTTCACTATTCATCAAAAAATAAAAGTTTTCAGAAAAATACCAAAAATTCACCCTAGGCTAATTTTGATATTATAAATCCAAAAATGAAGTGAATTTTGAAAGATAAAATTTAAAAAATTTAAAAAACTGGTTATTACTATTCATAACCGGTAGTTTTAATAATATCTTAATAACATATCGTTGTTTAGTGAAACTCGGTATTGCGTTCAACACACACTATCGTAGAAGGTCGTGATTGGGTGTAATGCAAGCCATGTCAGGGATGCGTGTAGTGCAAGATCCTTTTGGTGTAGCATAAAACACAAGACATCAATAAAATTAAAAAGAATATTTTTCCTAAAATCTCACGGTGTTACATTAATTTTGGTGATATGGTGCTTATGAGTGTTTTTAGGTTCAATTTTTCATTTTTGATTTCGAATGGAAATTTATTGTTTTTTTATTGTGATTTTTGAAAAAAATAGTAGACAATGTATTAGTTAAATCTTTTCACAAGAGTTTGAGCATGATGAAATGAGTCTATTTCTAGTTATTTCATTCACATGTAACTGATGGGATCTGGATTGAATTGTTTTTTTGGAATCAGTTTAATATATTTCCTTTTTCATTTGGAAACCAGGAGCTTGTTACATTATTCAATTCACATAGATGAATTAGATGTGGAAAATATTTTGGGTATTTCTTAGATATGAGAAGTCATATGGTGGGGAGATTGTAGTGACCCATATTCTGAAGTGTTTGTGGGACTAACTTAAACTTGGCCAAGCACAATGAAAATAACATGTAAATACTATAACACTCTTCGTATATTTAAAATTTTAATTTTAACCATGTTTTGTTTAGTAGAGTGCTTATATTTTTGGTGTTTCTAAACATATTACATTGTAATTATTTTTAATTTTTTGATATATTAAAATAAAAAAAACTATCATTCTTACATATAGTGAGTTGTGTCATCAAGTATCATAGAAACCAAATTAAAATAAGCTCGAGCTAATCTTGATTTGGGGTTTATTTTTATTAGGAATTTTGGTCAAAAATTTTAATATTGGAGGATGGGTGTGAGGATGTTTTTAAACATGTTTGGATGTTTCATTAGATTATTTAATTTATAGGTAATGGTATAGAGGTCGTAAGAATAAAATTATTAACTATAGATCCCACCTGGTTTTTGATAAAGTCTTATGTGGTGTCCACTGAGGGAGGTAGACTATGTGATCTACCAGACACTCTATGAAGGGGTACCATATACCATATTGACCTAGTCAATTTTATCATTTTTAATTAATTTAATTAATATGTTTAAAATTAAAAACACTCCCTTACCCCCTCATTCAGTCATAAAAAACTAGGACCCTGATCCCTCTAATCCCTTCCTTCCCTCTCATTTTACCTATCCAAAAATCACCAGTGTCAATATGATCAATGGTCCATTTATGGAAAGATTATCCTAGTTGTAAGGTAATACTTTTTTCCCTTCGTATTTCTCCATCTCAGAATTTTCATCACCATCCTCCTAAAAGCTAATTTTTTTTTTATTTTTTATCTAAACATCTATTTATTGGTATTTTAGGGTAAATAATCTAGAAATGATATAAAATATTTCTCTTATAAGGACATGGTTGGAAACCCCTTGAAATTTTCCTTGATTTATAGGTGTTTCCATACATGGTGTGATGATAATTTAGGGTAAATAGGTGTATTCGGCCAAATATTGGGCCTATATGGCCCAAGGTGGTTGCATAATGTTGTTTAAGGATTCTTAGTTCCATGAATGCCATACCTCATGTGGTGCAATGTGTTTTAGGGATTCTGACCATTAATTCATGGTTTGAGATTCCGTTTTTAGGAATTGAAATCCCTCTTAGGAAATATTAAATATCTTCATGTTATAATTTAGTTTCCTAGATGGATAAATTCTAGAACATATGGTTTTCAACTTGATAAATACCCATGGAAGTAAAATTCCACTGGAGGTAGTGATCCAAATGTTACATTTTGGAAATAGGTGTATAAATGGTCATCATTTTTTGTAGTTCTATAAAATTTAACTATACAAGGGTTTATATATTGATATGTAAGAGTAACATTCTCAGTTCACTTTATGTTTGTTATTGTGGAATAGGAACCTATGGGAAATCGGAGGTGGCTACGAAAATGATGGGTCCCACTTATGTTTTGGAAGGTGGTGGAACATATTTACCAGTTAGAATCTATAGTTTTGGTGGGATGGGACCACTTTTTCATGTGTTAATAATTAGTGACATAATTGGATATTTTGTAAAAAGTGATTGTAATCTTGTAACATATATGAAATTAAAGGAAGTAACAGTGTTCTCCCATGGATATAGGACTAATTCCTAAACCACCTAAATCATTATAATCAAATTATTTGTTGCTTTATTTTTCTTCTATTTTTACATGATTTGTGTTTGTTATAGTGTGTGAAGCGTGTCATTATGGTGTGGTGATTTAGGGTGTTTATTTTCTTCCTAATGTCTTCTACATCAGTGACTGGGGTTCTTTTTAGGGAGTTTTGAATGATTTTTTTTCATGTTTGAATATTTTGTTGGTTTAATATCTAAGGATTAGCGTTTCATGAATCCCAAAAAATGTTATCAAAGATTATGGACCAAAACGTTCATTAATAAACTCAATAATAGACTCTCAGGTAATATTCTGGTCTTTATATTTTCCCTTAAGGGTTATTTAACAATTTTATAAGGGATTATGTTGGAGAATGGAAATTTATAGATTAAAAAATTAATTAGGGTGGAATTTGACAGCTAAAATATGTTGATAGATAACTATATAATTTTGAATGATCAAGAAGATCAATTAAAGGGAGTAAAGATAGAAGAAATAGAAATAAAAAATGGAAAGGATGGATAAAAAAGAACTTAGATTGGTTTAAAATTCATTGACATGAAATGTTACAATATCATACAGGAGGTAATGACCGTAGTAGAGATGATGAATACTATGGAAGACATATACGAGATGTCTAAAACACTGAACAATGTGTTATTGATAAAGAGGTTATACATAATTATATTTTTTAAAGGAATAGTAGTGAAAGATCCTTTGAGTGACTTAAATATGATTTAGAGTAATAATTAATTATATAATATAATATTTTTTGGAAATGTGTCGACTTTTTTGGTGTTATGTTGGGATGTGATGGTAACTACCATAAGAAAATATTGTATAAAATATAACCTAATTTGTGAGTATGATAGAGATATAATTTTTAATAAATATCTTATATGAATGAAATTATGAGAACCAACCAAAATCTAAATCAATGAGGAATGTAAAGGAAATTACCCGCATTTGATATGTCAAGGAAAATCAAAAGAAATATATGAAAAGATATGTCTAGTTAGATCATACTCGTATATTAGAATTATAGGAAAAAGGGAACCTAAAGAATGATTATAGGGACCACACGGTGAATTCCGAATGGGGTTCTTTTAGAAGTTTAATTTATTGAAATTTTTGTAGTCGAAGTTAATAATTGTTTATTTATATTTATAAACATTATATTAGAATCATTGATCATTGATTCTAAGATTTAATTCCAGTCGATGTTCGAGAGGCTATGCATGGTGAATTATATATCTATACGATTTAGAAAGGTTTACTTAAATGATGATAAATAAATTGAGGTTATGGGGAAGGGAAATGTTGAATTCCAAATATGAAACAAAATCTTATTAGGTTTTTAGGGATTTCTATATATACCCAGCTTATGAAATAACCTAATTTATATTTCTCGACTTGGTAAAAAATTATTTGAAACAATATTTGAATATGGAATATGTAAGATTACTCAATGTTACATGGTTATGTATAGAAGTGTAAATATAAGAAAATTATATTTTATGAGAAGTATATATGGATAAGAAATTACCAAAATGAAAACTTCAAAATTTTTAGAGTTGTGACACTGTCATTTTAGACACCTAAGTGAGAGTAATATTTTATTCTAGGAGGATAAGTGTATCTTGAATCTCCCTCATATGAATTTTTAGAATTTTTGAGAGTCATATACTATAAAAACATAAAAATATGTCATTTAATCTAAAACAATAATGACACATAAGTTTAAGAAGCTAAAAATCATGAACATGGTTGTTTCAGGGCTTGCACCATTTCATTCTCATAGTGTCTGTTTTTAAATCTCTTACATTCATTGATGAATCAGTAAGGAAAATATAGGATTACATCATTTATAAATAATATGAGGTTCTTTGAGTCTTTATTCGATATAATTACAGGGTGGTAAAGGTGTTCATAACTTATATTTTTTGTTTAATATCTAATAATAATAGATAATAATGTTTCATAAATTTCTAGTAGTTTTACTGTAGAAAGGGAAATCATGTTTGATATGACTATACACAAAATAAAAATGAAAAATAGTGTAGAAGAGTTGATTAATTAGAAGTTAAAAAATCCTAGAGCATGAGACAATATTATATAATTTATATGGAAATTTAGGTGGAAGAAGTCAATTGTGAAATGTACCATGTTAATGTGAGTCTTTATGCATCAATGGGATCAAATATTATGGAGAAACCTTGGTTTGGAAAACAAGAAGAAGTTACCAACCTCAATGTTTTTAAAAGCCTCTCCAATGTCCATGTTAATGTCAAAGATTTGTAAAAACATGAATTAACATTTCAAGTAAGTTTCTTTGTGGGGTAAAATGATTAAAACATAGTTTCTAGATTTGGGATAACAACAATGAGAAGGTCATTAGAATTGAGAAAGGGTTTGTTTAGAGAAACACATATTATTATTTATACTGAAAGGAGTTCAAGGATAGAAATTTCATCATTCTTATCTTATATTTGGATGACATAATCATAGTGGTTTTATACATTAAACATATTTTACAGTTGTAGATTTATTTATATAGAATATTTGAGATGAAGGATCTTGGTGAAGATAATAAAATATTGGGATTACAGATTTAAAGAGATAGTATGGAAATTTTTTTGTTTTATTCTCTGATGGAATCCATACATAATTCCATTGAGCTATTTAAAATGACTGAATGTAATTCTGTGTCAACCCCTTTGGCTAAATAGTTAAAATTATTATGGAAAGTACTAAAAATGTAAAAAGAATCTAAGTATAATGTGAAAGTTTATCTTTCATAAATACTAGGATGTTTTTTGTATACTAGGGTAATTATAATTCCTTAAATTACATTTTATATCGGTGTTTTCTATCAGTTTATGAAAAATATAGGAAAAGAACACATGGGGATGATATGTAGTCAAATGAGTCCTCTTACTCTACATGGACCTAGAGTTTCCATACCGCCACCCATCTTCCTATCTACATACCCACTCTTTCTTTTATCATGGTTATATAGGAATTTTGGTCTAGTAGGGTGTATCAACATAGTGTCGTGTCCTCTATAGGCTTCATGGTCCCATGGTTCCACAAATTTTTCATCCTCTGTGAGAGCCCTGTCGATGAATCCACCACTATCATTCACCCGAATCTAATAGAACCTTGATCACAGGTCTCTAATATTTGGATTTTCCCCTGTTGTAACCTTCCCACTATAGTCCTACCCTAGTGGTGCCTTTCCCCTCATGTGTTTATGGTATTATTTTCCTTTTTCAATGGTGTCTGTTATGATTTGGGTTTGGGTTTTTTATTTCTTTGGTGGTTGAGCTTGATGCATATGGTGCTCACTGTGTGGACCATGTTTTGTCTCTTTATTTACTTTGCGGCTAGATTCAATTCCGTTGACCCCATTTTTGTTTGATACTATTTCAGGAAAGTGGTTTAGTATTGTTATGAAGTTTGATTCTTAGTCCTTTCAGTGATTATGACTTGAAGTGCCATGTACTAGGTTGTGATTCCGTTAGTCGTGGTTTTATTCTTATGCAATGGTTTTTCAATGGATGGTTTTCTTATATCCTGTGTTTGGGGATGTATCTTCTTGGTTTTATGGAATGAGGTCTCTATTTATGATGGTGTGGTGTCTTTTCATTCACTTATGTTGACATTACCCTATGAATATTTTTTGAAATACCAATTGTTCCCCTCATCATCAATTCGTTTTCACCAGCTTTGCTTTTTTGATGAACTATGTGCAGTTAAAATGGTGTGTTTATTCATCGATGATGTATGACATTTTCATTTATGGAGATGAATACGATGTGTATGTCGAGGTTGAAAATTATTATAAAACCATCAACATAAAATCATAATTTGTGTCCAACATAAAAGCAGGGAAAAATTTGATATAGTTAAAGTGTTTGTTAGAGGAGATAAAAATAATTATTCTAAGTGGATTTTTATTCAATTATAGTTAGATTATAATTAATTTGTGACAAATAAAATTTATTTAAAATATAATTTCATCCAAAATATACGGGAATATAGAGTACCAAAACCATGAAACATACGAAGAATTCAGAATCTAGATGAAATGTTCAACAAGGTTTTAGTCCATGAAAATCAAAACCAACATTGTGCCTTAGTGAGGCTAGGGTAAACATAATGTGGTGGAGAGACTGACTGTTTACTTCAAAAGCTGATATGATCACAATTTTTTATGTGGTTGTGTTTACTGTGTTTTTTCTTTAAAAGTAGCCATATAAGTGAGATATTTCTAGGAAATGTAATGTCCCTTTGATGTTCTGATTCATATGTTTGAAAGGATAAATTTTGGAACAAATGTTATTGTATTGATGGAGAAATATGGAAGTAGAATTATAGAAAAAGCAGTGATCCTAATTTTACTTTCTTGAATCGGGTGTGCAGATGATCATTGTTCAGAAGATGTATGAGAAGAAGATATGACATATGAATTTTTTCTATACTAGATTACATAAGGTTTTTCCTAATGGTTTTAGGAAAAATGAATTATGTAATATATTATAGAATGATATATAAGAGCAACATTTTTTTTCACCGAATGTTTGTGGACTTGGAAGAGTTGCCTATTGGAAATAAATGATGGATACGAAAAATGGTAGCCCCCCAATGTTTTGAAAGGTGATGGAATCATTTGTTTGGTTGGACCCCACTATTTAGATGGGGTGAGACCAGTTGTATAGGTACTAATTATTAGTGATATAAACAACTGATTTTTAGTAATTATTATAATATTGTAACAGCTATGAAAAAAAGTAATTGTTAGTGTTTTACTATGTAGGTAGGACTAACGTTCAAAACATGTAAATATGTATTTCTCATTTCTTATTTTATTTATTTTTCTTGATTTCGTTGTTTATGTGAGTTGGGTTTGTTTGAGTGTGTGAATAGTGTCTCTCTAGTGAAGTGATTGAGGGTGTGACTTTTTTTTCTAACATTTTACTACATTAGTCTGGGGTGTTCTTTTAGTCTAGGGTGTTTCTTGATCTTTGTTCCACTCTTAAAATATTTTGTTGTTATAAATTTTTGAGATCGATTTTTCAAATATTAACAGTTCCTAGGGGGTGTTTAATCCTGAATTAAGATTCATATTACCTAAAAATTCTTAATGGAATAGTGTTTTCTGATTCCATCATGAGTGATGAGTGACCTCTGGGTAATGGGACAAGTTGGAATGTGTATCATTAATTAAAGCAGAATATCTAGAGGTGTAAATTCCTTATTTTATAATGATTAATATAAAGGGTTTTATAATGGATTTTCCCCGAAGATTGTACCGTAGATATTGTAGGTGTATATGAAGTGATTCATCAAGGTTTTTTTCCTTCATGTTTGGAATATGTTTAAGTGTGAGGCGATGTGTCACTTCCTTTTCACCTTTTACAAGGTGTGTTTTATGGGTATTATCTAGAGTATTCATGTATGTAGGAGGTAGGTTAGTATCATAAAGGATTTCTGAAAAAATAAAACATACCTTGAATTGTGTTGTTTCTTTTCTGTTCAAACCAGTGTTGTCCTAATAGTTACAAGTGTTGATCTATCGATTGAGGGGGATCCTTTTTCTCTTACATGTGACTGTCTTGAGTTATATAGATAATGATATAAGGTAGTGTGATAAAAAAGTGAAGTAGATTTATATTTTAAATTTGGTTTTTAAAACCGTTTTATTTTAGATTTAATGTGAGTATACCACATATTTTCTATGTTATGATCTATATATTGAAATGGGTATGTTTACATGGTTTGAGAATTTGTTTATGGTTTTTCTTATCTTGCCTAAATGTGATTTTTTTATAATTTACATAGGCTATTTAATTATTAATAAATGTATTGAACATGATGATTATTATTTACACACCACACACACACACACACAAACACACACATATAACTTTTCTTATCACCCATGTTGAGCCTAAGTGTTGTAAATTGAGATGTAAATATTGTTTTATACCTATTAGATGTATATACTATTATATTCTTTTGATCAGGTGAAGGGAATATATTTGTTAAGGATTGTTTGATGGTCATACCATTATGATTTATAGGTCATTTATGACTGTTCCCAAGTATAAAATGGGATAGCTATTTAGATAACCTGTCTCTATACGGGCTGGAATCACAGTTCTATGAAACTACTCACTTTACCATTTCCCTATAAAAAACTCTTAAAGGTCCCCTGCCATTGTAATCACTTTCTGGTTTCCCATTAATTGGGATTAATGGTACCCTCAATCTTTCTCATCCTCTACCATGGATTTAGATATATGTTCAATGCATTTATAATGACCCCCGAGCATGGATAAAATCATGTATAATTTTTCCCATTGATTTGGAAATCACTAGGGAGATTAATTCATATAATTTATAATTTATCACTCTCTATAATTAACATGAAAAATAAGTATTGTTGTTTTATATCCAGTTATTTTCATTCTATTTTATTTTTCTATTTGATTCTATATTATATAATTCATGTAGTCCTATATATAATGGATTATGTTAGGGACACTATTTGTGGTGTATTACTACTTAATTTACTCACTCCCTACATATGCATTTGGATAAATATGCAGCTCGACCTTTGGTATTTAGTTACAAGAAGGAATATAAGGATAATTATTTGGATATTTTTTGGATTAATATGTTATTAGGTAAGTGGTAAAAGACTTATCCAGGGGATATATTATTAGTGGACATCATCCTCGAGAGGATTTCTTCGTTTTTATCATTTTTATTATTATTTTGTTTTGATTCCACTAGATTTATTATTTTTTTCATTTGATTATGGTATGGATCACTCCTTGAATTGTTGAGATTTTTTGATATACATACATATAAATTGTCTATTTATATTAGATAGGAAAAAGGAACACTATGATGTATAGGTTGAAATTTTAGTTTTGGGAAACATATGATATATGGATGGGTCATTACAAATTTTAGAAAAATCTCACATTGACTAATTTATCACATCAAGTGGGTAATTTATTCCCTATAGACTGACTTTGTTACCCGATGATATTTTATAACCCACAGTAATTGGGGTATATGGTTTGGGTTAATTCTATTCTGAATATGGTTTGTAAAATATATAATTCAATTGGTCGAAGGTGATATTAGAGTAGTGTTTTAGTTTTATAGAAATTTTATAGACAAGAGATAAAATTTCCATTACTTAAAAATAAACCCATAAAAGGCCGGAACAATATATTTATAGTGAAAACTCATGTTACTAGAGATTTTTGATATATTAACCATAGGAATGAGTGATATTTTTTATTTTCCACAAGTATAACATGATAGAACTCAAGAAGACTTATATGGCTCAACCAATAGTTCATTTTTTATATTTTTTCATGCATCATGATCGACATGTAGGTTCATATGAAATATGAAAGCCTATGTGTTAATGGTAGATTAGATTTTTGAAATGTTTTAATAAATTCATTAATACATTTTTTCCAAAAAGTAAAATAAAAATCAAGGATTTTGTTATTTAATTAATCTAATATAAATTAATTAGTGTTTTCATGAATAATTTATTGGAATCCCATTACATAACTAAACCCATCCAAATTTGAAGTGTTTTATAATTATTTTTCAATGGAATTGTGAACAAATGTAAAAAATAAAAGTGATTTTTTAATCACTATATGACTCTATATCCAAGATACTTGGTTTCAAATCCCAGATGCCCCCTTTCATAATTAATAATGTAGGTGGGGATGCAATCACTGATACAGGTAGGTGGGTACATATGTGGTGATGCAAGGAAGTGATATATGAGTGGAATAGACAAGGTTAAAAATATATGTAGTGTATTTCGAAGAACTGTGACATCAATCCAATAAATTTAATGATATTTATATCGATTTTGTAATCCCTTATATAGAGGTGTGTCCTATACTTATGATCCCATGGGTTAGTGATGTTTACTTTTATTATAACCACAAGGACCTTTTGAGTTCTTAAAATGGATTATGAAGAAAAGTGTTGTAATTTTTTTAATAAATAAGGAATTTGGGGGATAATAAGGTGACCAATGAATAAATACATTACAGGATGGATATACAACATAGAGTTTCAATGACATAATTGTATGATTCTCTAATTTATTGTGTATGTTTCTGATATAGATCTATTTCTGATGGAAATGAATATCGACAAAGAGATAAAGAAAATTATTGGAATTTTGAGACAAACATGTTCATGGAAGGTGTTTCTTAAATATGTGATGATTTTTTGGATGATATTAATTATATTCTATGATTAGTGTGGATGAGAGTGTTATCTACCACATTACATACTGATTTTGAAGAGATGACTATTGAAAAGATTGATGATTTCAGATTGAAGAAGCAGAAAATCACGATAAAATAGTGAGTAAACATACCTATGTTATCAAATGTGAAGTTTTATACATATATTTATTAACATACTTGGATTATGGTTAGATAATGTTGGGTCCGAAGTTAGAATTGATGTGGTATTATAAATACATTTAAATACCCATGAGGAGTATTTATATGTTGCAAGATTATTTGAGAATTGTTTTCAAGAGATTCAAGAAGGTTTAATATATTTATAAATTAATTTAAGTTATTTTTATTTTAATTGGGGTGATTGGAGATACCCTAATAATGAATGAATAGGTTCTAATATTTGTTGAATATGTTTTGAAATTCTGAGTTGAAGCTGAAAAATTGAAAATGGTATATGTATGTTTTTCTCAAGAGAAAATATTGAAAAATTTATAAATATAACTTGATTTGTAATATTTTTATATTATATTCACAACAATCCAGATGATTCACCATGATATATAATATTTATAGAGGGTATGTAAGATTTTCTTGTTAATACATAATATATCCCTGTATATAAGGAATATATTTACGGAAATTTATACATAAATACAGTGAAGGAATGATCTTATAGTGATATATAATATATCTCATCAAATATAAAATATTTTTATTGAATTTCATGTTGAAATGTGGAAAATAAACTTTTTCACTATAATATATAAGATACTATAGAAGATAAAAATAATTTGTAGAGTGATACATAATATCTTCTTGATGACACATAACATCTAAAAGGTGGAATGTACTATATTATTGAGTTAAAGTTGGAGAATAATATTATATTTGATAGGGAATATATTTAAATTAATTCATAGGATTTAGTTGAGAATACATAGATCCTAAATCAAATACATAATATATTCTAAAGGATACATACGATATGTGATCTTTCTGATGTAACGTCCTGACATAGATGACCCAAATCATACTCGAGTGGTGGTTCCATGTGACTTGAAGTGTTATTTCCCATATACCAGATGATTACATCTATTATAAAGGTCTTAAAGTGACTATGAGGAGACTAATAACAAAATAAATATTATTGGGAGTCATGTTTAGATCTACTGAAATTTCAATATAACCCGTCTATACATCGAGCATCCCAAAAACCAATATTCAAAAAATAGATAGCCCAATGGGCTCCTATAGTCCAGAATAGAAGGAAGTAAATACCAAATTAAATCAGTACTAAATAATAATTGTATGTTTCATAATAAAATTAAATCATTCTATAAAAATATGAACATACAACTGGCAGTCAAATAGACTCATGGTCATACACATCCCACAACAAAACTAATTTCCCATCGATCTAATCACCCATACAGGGTAAAAAATAAACAAAATTAACTCTATACTATTATCCGTAAGACTCACCTCATATCTATATCTAATAGTATCAAGATTTTACTTCTAAAAAAATCTTATCTCAAGCCTCTTCCCAACCTTTCCTTATGATCTGCAAAGTCTACTCGATTATCTAAGTGCCAAAACCACTTGACAAGTGTGTGTTTCACACCATGTTTTTTATTTTTTACCTATGATTCGGTTTATATTTTGGCCTTGGGATTTTTTATCAAGTACCGAGTGTGGAAGGTATGAATTTTGAGTTTAGGGGGGTTTTTACCTTGGTGTACGATTAGAGAATTGGTTGGGAAAACTGTGTGGCATGCCCTAATAATGTGTTCAAGCCTTGGAGTGCTTCTACATGAGGGTGAAAAAGCTACAAATGATTAGTCAATCTATGATCAAAGCATGTGGGAATCCACTATCTCGGGATAGAACCATTTTTCATGGTTGACACATAGTTTTCCAACCATGCATCCAAATTGTGCAAGTTCCCAGGTGTGTCTTGTAAGGGGCTTAGTGTCGGAGCATGGTTTGGTAAACCGTGCGGCCAAACCTTGCGAGATGCCCAAATATTACAATTTATATAATTCCAACTCTACCCTCTCATGATTTTTAACCCAAAATTCCCATTTTCTTCCCCTAGTTCTTGCAACCCAAAGGGAGTCCCTCCTTTTCTCTCAAAGCCTCTCCTCCTCTACCGTAATGTGAATATAGGTTTTCTTCATGATTTGGGGAGAAATATTAAAGTTAATTATCTCCAATCATCTCCCTCCTCCTCTTTCTCCCATATTCTCCTGACATATATTCCTCCAATGGTCATTTGGATCTAGGATTTGTGTTTACATTTATTTATGTTTGGGTATTTTTGTGTTTATGGTTACTCTTCCTTGATAATATATCCTCAAACCCTCATGGTGTGATTTCATGTATGTGTTGTTGATGAACAATGAGATTCAGGTAGGTTTCCCTTTTCAATTTTCTTCTAAATTTGAGAATATTTGGTTTCATGCTCTTTGAACGTCCCTTATTGGCAAAATAATGATGCATGATCTTTGAAATTATTTTTTGTTGTGTAAAGTTGTGTTTTATGCCTTGTTATGTGATAAATGGCATTTTTTTATTTAATGTTTCACAACAAGTGTTTGATATAGTGCCCCATTGGAATATTCATGTGATTTTTTGAATTTAAAGCATGATTTATCTTTGTTATATAATTTTTTCATGTGAAATGATGATTTTGGTACCCTGAATGGGTTTTCAAAGTGGTTATGGATTTAAAGGAAATGTATATTTGGATCTTAAAATTTTTCTTGGCATGTGGTGATGGTAAATGGAACATTTCAAAATTTTAAAGAAAATATGTTTACTTGAAAATGTGAAATGAATGTTCAAAATACTATTTTATAAAATGATTTTCAAATTTAAAATGGTGTGTTTACACACTCTTTGAAAGGGAAATTTGGTTCTTTGAGAAATAATGGTTTTTTGAAGGGTGTTTAAGGCCCGTTTATCCCTTTCATAAATGTGGTGAAAATATTTATCATGAAAACCATCACTGTATCATATTCTTGCCTTGTCTATATTAAATGGGTGGGATTTCATCGTTGTGGAATCCTCATCACCCATTTAACTTGTGTGAATTGGGATATCCTCGGTGTGGACTCCTTTGAGATTTATGAGTTGTATGGTAAGATATTGATCAATGGGGTGACTCATGTGATTCCTATATTGTGAATTATTGTTATATATGTGCATGTGATAGGATGCTCAGTTGGAATTAGTTAGCTCACCCTATTATATACTATTGACTTGGTGAACCTGGAATACATATTGAATTTTATGAGAATGATTGATACAGTAGTTAGGTTATGATATATCTAGTAGACCATAACATGGGGATATTATGTTATTATTTCTAGGGAACAGTTACCATCAATTTGTACCATGTGGGGTGTGTCCTAGAGTGTTAGGGCGTTTTGATGTCATTGAGTGAGGCATGATTCCCAGGACGAGTCATGACATATTAGTATGTTCTGGATTATTAATGACCTACTAGGTCTCTCCCAGGTCTATTGGAACTTAGTAACATATGTTGGATTATTGATATCCATGATTGGTTGGTTATTCATGTGTGATTATTTTCATTTCCCTTATATTGTGATCATTGTGGTGATCACATGTGTACAGTGTACTTATTTGGAATGTTATGAGCTGGTTTTTAAAGGTTTAAGAAATATATTTTCTATTAGATATGTTTTATCTTATTTTTTCTGAATTATGAGATAAAATCATTACCTTCCCCTTAAAAATGGTAATGTTTATTTAAAGTAAAATAACTTGGTTTTGGAAACAAAAGGGAAATGAACCATGATTTGTTTTAAAGTGGAAAACGTGTAGAAATGATTACTTTCAAATATTGTATTTCAAACATGATGTTTATGTTTATTTTATTTTAAATTATGTTCATTGGGAATATATTTTTTGGGCATGAATAATAAGTTTTAATACTCATGCATATAGTTCTTTCTTGTTTTTATCTTTTTTTGTAGGTTTCAATTTGGTAATTATCACCTTGGTTGATGGTTGGATTTGGTATCCAAGATTGACCCCTAGGGTCACATGGAGATGTTGTTGTCTACATTTCTAGTTTGGCACATATTGTTTAGTATTTAGTATTTTTTTATTCTTAAACAAGATGTTTAATTTATATATTTATTAACATTTGGGATGCTTTGTTTATTTTCCATTGTTTAGTCTATTAATTTGTTATTGGGATAAATCATTCCCTTGGACATTATAATGATGCCCAACACTATATATAAATATAATTCTATTAAAAATTACATTACTCACTGATTCTTAAAAATTATTTACTCATTAGGCTCAAATTTATACTCATTGAAGATTTTCATGGAAAAATCAGGAATATAGTCAAATAAATATATTAGTTTCTCCTTCATAGATATATAAATATCTGGAATTAAAAGTTGAATCTCCTGTATAAAAATTTTAAAAGATGGTATATCCTCATTAACATTAATAAAATTAATATGATATTTTTTGGAGACAAACAACCTTGACTAAATAATTATATAATTTTAAGAAATCCTTTTGGTAGGACATAGAATAGAGTTTTTGATGATCAATTCCCATTTTCAATCCAGTCAGAAACAACTATTTAGGGTAGGTGTTAGATGCATAATTATCATGATGTAAATGGGGTTTTGAGGAAAAATTAAAATGATTTAATCCTTTTATTATCATACCGCTTTACTTTATTAGTTTATAAAAACTGGACTATATTAATATGGTAAGAATAATTTATAAGGGGTTTCAAGTTGAAATAAAGTTCCAAATATAAAAATTAATCTTCTAAATTATAAGAAATTTCTATTTATATATCATCGAGGAGTAAAATAGTTTAGATACAATCAAAAAAATTAACCAGAAAACCCCTATATCTAGTGAAATATTCTTTCACTTCTAAGATGAGAGTTTTTGGTTAAATGTTACTCTAATAACCGAGAATAATTTTACCTTGAGATTTATTTAAAATTTGGGAACATTATGTCTAATGAATGAAGGATTCCTTGTTCTTAAAGAGGTACAAAATGATGAGTCTTTATATTTGGAGAGAGTCCTTTTATAATATAAATATAGTATTTACAGTAGTTTATTTTTTGGCCAAACTACTTACCATATTATTCAAATAAGTCCGTTATAATTTTAATTTTACTTTTACATTCCTTAAAAAATATGATATTATCAATATAAATTAAGTGGAAGGGGGTAACCAAACCTCTTACTATTTGAATGGGATAGATATTCCATTTATTTATATTCTTTAGAATTACACTACTATTATAATCCTACATAATACAATATAGGAGAGAGGATGGAGGATCACACTATCTTTCTAATCATTTGTGTTAAAATAATACCTATGGGGAACCATTAACCAACAAAGAAAACCTAATATATTGTTATAATGCTTTAATTTTTTGAATGAATACATCATTGAATAAAAAATTTCCTTACAATTGGAATCAACAAGAAAACAATTGAAATTTTCTCCTCTAAAATACATTTCATACAGATACATGCATGTCTTTTTCATGGACTAAAATAAAAAAATTTGTATGATATCTTCACATATATAGGATAATTGGTAGAATAAGATTGGTAAATTCTGTACACGCCATGATACATCTGTGACACTTTCCTAAAGATATAATCTTATAGAAAAAACTATATTATTTGGATTAAAAAAATATGAATTTATTTGTGAAAAATAAAGTAGAATTGAAACATCACTTTTAATAAAAACTATGAATATTATGTTCAATATCTCCACTCTATAACACATTTATGTAAATTAGAAACTACTCAGAAAATATTTCCAACTAAAAAAATAAACTAGACATGCTTTTTAATTGTGAAAAAAAAGATACATACTCATATATAAAACATGTCCATTATTGAAAACAAAATTATTGATAATTTATTGAAGGAAACCAAATAGAATAGATAATAATATATGAAACTAAAAATAAAATATACTTTATTGAAATAAATACAAAAATAATAGAAACTATACTAAAACAAATAGATATAATAGTATTGAACTATATTGAAACGTCTCAAATGTACCTTGATTGAGTTCAATTATTCTTTTTTATTTTCAAAATAGATTCCTTATATCTATTAAATTAATGTTTAATGATCATATAATTAAGATATTAATCTTGTTATTTATTTACATTGGTTCATGGTGACTTTTTTGAATAATTAAATATAATATTTTAATTTAATTGTAGAGTAAAATTAATTATTTGGTCAGTTAATTGAATTTAAATTTATGTTTTACGAGTTTTTTTGGTTTTAGGAAATTTGAGAAAACTAAGTTATTTGAGTTATTAATCCAAATCATTGAATTATTAAGTTTAAATGATGATGTTTTATCCACATTGAAATGTTAAAATGATAGTATATTTTTTATTACTAATAGTAATAATTTTAAAGGAACACAACTATTAAGATAATCGAGGAATATATTTATACTTTTTGGTTCACTTCAATGGAAAATCATGATCCTTAACTGGTAATATAAAATTTAACTTTTAATATATATTTATTTTTTCATTCATTTTATTATGAATTTTCATAGAGAATGAGTAATTATATATTGATGGATGTGTTCCTCAAACAACATTGTTTTTTACCAGTAGAAAAAAAAATGGAAGCACTATTGATCAAGAAACATATGATAAAATTGTAATACTATTTTTATTTTTTTATACATTTTTCTATCTTCTAATAAATATTCATAATTTATAATATTTTTATTTTTAATGATCTACAAAAATGGTAACACCCTTCTGTAGGATGTTATACAAGCTCTATTAGAGAACGAACTAGACATAATTGGACCAAATGATAATTTACATTAGAACCTAGTTGACAAACATTTTGAAAAGGTTTATTGTAAACCTAGAATGAAAATAATGCCATTTAGATATTGGAATTTGGGTGTTGAAAATTCTAGAAACAATATAGGAATGTTAACCTAGAAAGAATTAAATTCATACATCAAAACAGAAATGTAACAAATTAAACAAGAGTCTCAGTAAAAGAAAAAGAGAAAAATGATTAATTATTCAATATGATATCATCTATATGTTATCCACTTCCAATAAAGGGTGTAGTTGAAGTAGATAATTGTTTATTGAGTTTGTTCTCAATTTATGAGTCTTGTGAGAATTGTAAAATAAATGATGATGATGGTAGTAGAGAGGATGATGATGATGGGGAGGATATTGGTAGTACTGGTGGCACACATGTCAATGATGATGGTATCACTATTGATATCAGCACCGATGATGATACCATTAAAGAGGGTTTAGATAAAAATGTTGTTGAGAAAAATTATTGATAATATATATATATATATATATATATATTTGTTCAATTATATTTAATATAAAATGATAATTTTATATGAATGATGTTGTATTGGATTTTTGTTTGGTGTTTGTTTTCAATTTGGATTTTAGTGAAAATAAATATATACATTAGTTTTCTTTTGGGTACATATCTGATGAATATGGTTTCAATTATTTTTTTGATGTTTCTATGGTTATAAATGTGAATGTAGACAACTATTTCAATAGTTATAATTGTGCTTATACAATAAAAATCCCATAGTTTTGACTATGTTGTAAATAGTATAATTACATAGTTTAAACCATGGCTATTGAAATTACCATACCATAATTATGATTATATCCATATAAAAATAAAAAATAACTATATCATATAGCCATAGTTTTTTATAATACTACCACGATTCCAAACCTTGTTTTTAGGGTTGTTTTCATGTTATTAACTTTGGAATATTGTTATACTTACTATGATTAATATGTATGATACATATGATATGAAAAGGCATGAATAATATTATATTGAGAATATTTAGATCCCCATGAGAATAAAATAAATAATCTAAATTGTGCATAAAACGTGTGATATTATTGAAGTGATATGTAATATATTTTGTTTCTTATATATGGTTTATCAGTTTGTAAAATGGGATAATTATAGAGACTGAAATCATATGATTCTGATTTATTCTTTATGGATTAAATATCTTGATAATAATGATTGATACATGATTCAATACAATTCATAAGGTGAATTATGTTAGAAGAAATTGAGAGGATCATGGTGTGATAATTATGGGATTTCAAATATGAACATTTGATATCATTTACAAAGATCAAATATGGAGGAGTAATTGAGAAGCAATATTAGAACAACTTCAATAATGATCTTAGATATTTTTAGAATATCAATTTAGAAGAGTGGTTTAAATTAAAAAGGAATATACTACGATTATGGGGAGTATGATAATGTAATTCATTTACCAAATTAAAAGAGTATATTGAGAATATCACGATTTTGGATTTTGTTCTCTAGATCAAATTGATGTTTTTATATTCAATCACTGGAGTAATCACAAAACTGAATATAAATAAATATGTTATCAAATAATTAGTGTTCTTCTACATAAAATTAATTTAGTAATGAAATAAGAGTTTTGGTTACATAAAAAGGTTATATTAGTTTCCTATTATAATGAAAACATAGAAGTGTTATTAAAATATTTATAAACATATTTCATGTATTCTAGACGAAATTTATCTGACATGACACGCATGATGTTTTTTCTACCATGTGTTTTATTCTCACAAGAGGATGTGAATTTGAATAATGAAGTATCACACTTGGTAATCTCCACGAGATAAAGTTTTGGGTATAGAATCAATGATAGGGATTACAAATTATTTAAGTGTAATTTCATATTCCAATCTATTTTCATGTGTATTGTTCCTTAGACATGATA
This sequence comes from Viscum album, assembly GCA_963277665.1. NCBI lineage: Eukaryota > Viridiplantae > Streptophyta > Magnoliopsida > Santalales > Viscaceae > Viscum > Viscum album. Next base: position 1,534,378,525 of record OY728128.1, on the reverse strand, counting down.
TGAAATTACACTTAAATAATTTGTAATCCCTATCATTGATTCTATCCCCAAAACATTATCTCTTGGAAATTAATAAGTGTGATACTTCATGATTCAAATTCCCATCCACTTGTGAGAATACAACACATGGTAGAAAAAACATCATGAGTGTCATGTCAGATATATTTCATCTAGATTTTTGGTGTTTTGTGTTGGGAATTCCTAATTTGATCCATTCATCATAACAAATGAAGAGTTTCAAATATTAATAGGGGAAATTAAAAGGTCCAAATAATTAGGTAAAATTGATTCAAACCGATCTACATCCCCTCTTAGAGTAACTACACAATTTATTTGGGCATAAAAGAAATTAATAAATCTGTTCTTGAGTAGGTTATACTGATGTATTAACTATTTGAATGTTATATTCAAGATTTTAGTTGTATTTTTCACATGAAAATGATTTTTTTTGTGATGTGTACATGAATTAGAATATTGGTTTAAAAGAAAAAACATTTTACTTTAGATATATATCAAGTGGCCTAGGTTAGTTGTAATAATGTTCTATATAGGTGATTGATAGTTTAATACCAACGTTTAGTGGCAGTGTTTATGAGTTAGGTGTAGCTATAGTGCATAGTATAGACATATGGTTTACCCTGGGTATTTGTGTATGGTAATAATTGATAATACATGAGATTAATGGTTAATGTGGGAAATTATAATCATTTAATAAGCCAAACTAGGTTCATTAGGAGTGTTATCTTAGGACAGATACAATCAGACTCATTATGATTTGAGTTGAGTGGGACACCATACGAAACCAATATGTTTTCTTACTTCAAAAGTAAAATATAATTACATTATTTAAATTAATTTATGTGATGTTAATTTTTTTTTATTAAAGTGTATTATAATGGATGTGTATTTAATAGAAAGTGTGTTTTAGATTTTTTATAGACCTTAAAATGAGCCTAAAAAAGGAAGAAAATGTAGAGTTTAGAGTTATGTCTAATTTCAAATAGCAATACTATTTAATAATTCATAATGGACTAGGGGTATTCAATTAATTTTTAATGACTTGAAGCTCCTAAAAAATTACATTTAACCTTGTTTTTTTATAAACTGAGAGGTTATGGATGTAATAGAAGATAACCATGAAGCTAAAAAGACGTAGAGAAAGATCATGTGGAATATATTTCCATTATATCTTCTATATTGTGTTCTATTGATGGAGATAACATATATAATATTTTTGGGAAATCATATATTTTTTAAGCTGTTTAATCTACAGAAAAGTACATTATTGGATTTAAGGCTTTTTCTACTTCATATCAGCCCATCAAGAAAAGAAATACAGAATGAAAATATTTTAAAAAGGCATTAAATCATTCCTTGAAAGTTTCTATAATGTTGTTTTCTTTAATAACTAATCAAAGTTATTCAAGAGTAAACTGATTGTAAAGGAAATGTATTCCTTAATTATCAATGCTGTAATGAATAATGTGGTGTTATGGTAGAAAGAGAATAAGGGTAAACATATTCAAAATGACTGATGTTATACCAACCTATAGGGGGGTGAATATCTTTAAGTAAGAAAGTATCCTTTAAACGAACTATTTAATAGGAATATAAGATATTAAATTGTTGTTAACTATATCATAATTGTTGAAAATAAACAATTTTAAAAGGATTTATTGAATTCAAGCATCATAATGAGTCATCACTATCATTGGTTAATTGTTTTAGAAAACACCATGAAACTCTTAGACTTGTTATAAGGATCATAAAATGTATTAAACTAATTATTTTGAGTATGGATCATAAATTATAATGTCTAATTGGTGATAAAAGTAGAATGTATAAGTTTCTTAGGAAATGAGATAAAATGATAATCCAATGGTTGGGAGAATAACAATTATTTTTTGAGTTATTTATTTTCATTGGGTGAATTATTATGAATTTTATAGGTGGTGTTTCAAGTGAATTGATGTCATTGGTAAATGGGGGATCACATAGAAAATATGAGATAATCATATAAGTAATTCTAGGTAAGAGATAGACTTTATATTAGTGCTTGGAACAATAGCATTTTATAATATCCAGATCATATGGAAATTTCAAGATAAAATTTAATGGATAGACCGTTACGCTGTCAGATGATTAGTGAATATCTGATTCATCAATGATACCAGAATCATTGGAATTGTATAAAATTAATTATGGATGTTCACATATTTGAAAACCAATTGGTATATAATTTTATAATTGGTTTATTTTGAATATTAGGATATTGAATGTTTTATATATGTGAGTATATTGAAGAAACCGTTGAATCGGTGAACTATTTAGTGCATTGACTCTCAATACAAGGTTATGAATCATTTTCATATAGTTGAAAGATCTTTCAGGGTAACACTGATGAACCAAGATCTACCTTGAATCAGTTACATTGACCATGTTTAGTTTAATGTTGTTGATATGGTGCTTATGAGGTTTTTAGGGTCAAGGTATCATTTTATAATCAGGAAGGATGTTTTTTATTTTATCACTTTCCAATTTGGAAGAAAATTGTAAATAATGTATTTATTAAATCTTTTCACCTATGTTTGAGCATGATGGAATGAGTCTATTGTTAGGTATGTCATCTATACATGACTAATGTTTATTAATTAGTAATTTATCACATCTTGAATGAAATTGTTTTTATATAACTAGGTTTACGTCATTCCATTTTCATTTGGATACCAACAACATGTTTAAATATTCAATTCAATTAGAAGAATTAGATATATAAAATATTAGTTTTATTTTTCGGAAATAACAATTAATATGGTGTGTAGTATGTAGTTAACCATATCTTCAAGTATTGGCAGTAAAAGGTTAAAATAGGATAGAGTAAAAGAAAAAAATGTAAATACTATAACACTCTTCATCTTATTAAATTTTCAATTATAAAAATGTTTTGGTTTTTAGATTGTTCCTATTTTTAGGTGTTTCTCACCATATTACTTTTAATTATTTTTAATTATTTGATATATTAAAATAATATTTTTATCATTCATACATATAGTGACATGCGTCATCAAGTATCAGTGAAACTAGATTAAATTGTGATGAAGCTAATCTAGAGTTGGTGTTGTTTTTCATTATGAATTTTTCTCGTGAATTTTAATTTTGGAGGATGATTATGAGGGTGTTTTTTCATGCGTTTGGATGTTTTACTATATTTTTAAATTTATTATAAATGTTTTAGTGGTTTGAAGTATAAAATTATTAAATATTGATTACACAAGTTATGTGATAAAGTCTTGTTGGGTACTTAGTGTGGTGTCCAGTGAGGGAGGTGGACTAGGTGAACCACCAGACTCTTGATGGAGGGGTAATAAATACCTATTAGAATTATTCCATTTTATTTATTTTTTTTAATTAATTTAATTAATTTTTTTAAAACTAAAAATTCTCCCTCACCCCCTCTTTTGGTCATATAATACTAGGATCCTGAGCCATCTCATCTCTTTCGTACCTCTCATTTTACCTCTCTATAATAAATATTTTTTATTCGATCAATGATTTATTTATGGAAGGAGTATCCTATTAGTAAGGTGATATTTTCACTCCCTTATTCTTACTATTTATCATCATTTTCATCACCATCCTCCTAAAATCTCTTTTTTTTTATTTTTTATTAGATCATCTTTTTTTTGTTTGAGGTCAAATAATCATGGAATGTTTTGAGAATATTAATCATACTATCACATGGTAGTTGGATCCTTGAATGTTTCATTGATTTATATGAATTTTTGGATATTATGTGAAGATAATTTAGGTTAAATAGGTGAATTTGACAAAGGATTCCGCCTATATTGACCAAGGTGGTTTCATGAGGTTGTTTAAGGATTCTCAATTCCATGAATGACATAAATCATGTGGTTAAATATGTTTTAGTGATGTTTGACCATTAAATCTTGGTTGTTTGAGATTCCCTTAGTCAAAATTAACATCCCCATTAGGAAATTTGAAATCTATTTCACATTCTAATTTACATTCATGGAAGTAGAAATTCTATAATATATAGTTTTCAACATGATAATGACTCATGGAAGTAGAAGACCAGTGGAGGAAGTTATCCAAATACAATTTTTAAGAATTGAGTTTATAGATAGTCATAATTTTTTATAATTAGAGGAAAAATAATTACATAAGGGTCTATACAATTATATGTAAGTGTAAATTTCTTTGTTAACTTAATATTTTTTTTCTGGAATAGTAACCTATGGGAAATCATAGGTGGCTAAGAAAAATTATTGGTCCCCTTTATGTTTGGGAAGGCATGGGAACTGATTGACCGATTGAACTCCACTATTTTGGTAGGGTAGTACCACATTTTCATGTGTCCTGATTTTTGACATAATTGGATATTTTGTAAATAGTTATTGTAATTTTTTAATTATATGAAATTAAATGAAGTAGAAAATGTTCTCCCATCGATATAAATTTTTTTTGAACCAAATAAATCATTATTATCCAATTCTTGTTTTATTTATTTTGATTCCATGTTTTTTACATGAGCTATGTATATTGGAGTGTGCAATGTTTCATTATGGAGTGGTGATTTTGAGTGTTCCATTTATACCTAATTTCCTCTACATTAGTGTGAGGTGTTCTTTTGTGGATTTTTAAAATATTTTAATCCATGATTGACTATTTTGTTAGTTTAACATCAAGTGATTGGTGTTTCATAAATACCAAAAAATGGAATAAAATATTGTGTTTGTAAAATCATCATTAAAAAACTCAACAATAGAATCTGGTGTAATATTCTTATCGTGATGTTTTTTATTAAGTGGTTATTAAAAATTTTAGAATGGATGATGTTGGAATATGGAAACATATATATTGAAAAATTCAAAAAGGTGGAATTTGAAGCATAAAAGATGTCGATGGAGGACTATCTGATATAGAATGATCTTGAAGATCAGTTAAAGGGGGTAAAAATATAGGAAATAGAAATAGAAAATGATAAAGGATGGATAGAATGTAACTTATATTGATTCAAAATTCATTGACATGAAATGTTACATATAACATCCAGGAGGTGAAGACTATACTATAGGTGACAAATACTATAGATGAAATATATGAGAAGCCCAAAAAAATGAACATGGTGTTATTTATAAAGAGTTTATTAATAATAATATTTCAAAAAATAAGACTAATGATAGATCATATGAATGAATTTAATATGATTCATAGTAATATTTATTATATTATGTATTGTTTGAGTAAGATGTGTAAACTCTATTGGTGTTATCTAACTCCCATAATCATGGGATGTGATGGTAACAACCATAAATTTGTATTTTTTCTGGAAAATATAACCCTATTTTTTGAGGTTGATAGATATATAATTTTGAATAAATATCCCAGATGAATAAAATTACAAGAACCTAACAAAATCACACTCAATGGGGAAGGTAGAGGACATTACCAACATTATAGAGGTCTAATGAAATTAAAAGTTATATCTAATGAGATAAGTATAGGTAGATCTTATGGGATCTGTGTAATGCCTCGACCTCAGAATCCCAAATCTGGTGCATTATTTCATTACATTTTCATGATTACAAGGAATCAAATCATGAAGGACCGAGTATTTTAGTAGTTTCCTAAAACCTGATACATACATAGGTTCAACATTACAACTTTAAAGTAAATACAAAATAGAAAATCCTTTTACAACATCCAAAAATCCTTGGTTATTTCTTCATGTAATTCATAATATACATCTTCGGGTCCTAATAAAATGAAACATAAGAAAGGGGTGATATCAACTTCTCAGTAAGGGTATGAAATATAACATAAGTTATAAACATAAACATTAGGCATGTTTAATAATTTAAAAATACATGCCTTTAAAAATTAACATGAACTCATTATGGAATGAATAAGAGATGAATATATAATACCATAATAAAACATAAAAATGTGAATAAAACTAGTCAAATATTCACATGAAATATCAATTTCTAGTTTCATAATTAGGGAAATCATAATAGGGGACATCATAATCATACTTTCAAGGCCTCATGCCAAGACCCTAAAAATCCATTTTGTCAAGATCTAATGCCAAGACCATAGTTTGTCTCATGATACCTACTGATGCACCAAGGGGCTATAGTGGTCCACACCCAACACTAAATATGTTTAATTAATTCCTCTTATTATTGGGGATAAAAATAAACAACATACACATTCATATTGAAACTCACATATGAAATTTAAATAAATTCCTCAATCATTAATCATAAACACTAACCATTTGAAGTAATATATTGAATTATTTCAAGATAGTACAGCCACTGTCAAACTAATAATAAATCATTAAATAAAACATAGTGTATGATATCATAGTAGATAAACCTCAATGAAGTAAAATATTCAAAAAAGGATGTTGACATTGATAAAGATACCTTTAAATGAGACCATTAAAAATTTCTTGAGGAAATAATCCTTAAACATTCCAAAGTGTCTCATACCACCTTGAATAATTAAAATCATAATCCCTTAGAATATCATGATAATAAGGAGAGTATTTTTATGATATACCAAAAGTAAGTACATACACCACAAGAAAGAAATAAGTTTTGAACAAGGCATATATCTCATAAAATCTAAAGTAAGAGGAGAAAATCCTTTTTTACTTTGGAAAGAAGAGTTCTCTTAGAAAATCATTTTATTTGTCATGAAATAATGTTGTAAACATATATGTCAAATAAAATATATTTTAGGCTTAAATAAATACTTTTTGAGGTGAAATTATTTAAAAAGTGTTTTTAATGAAGCTTTATAAATAAAACATTTTAGTGCGGTTTGAGGATGATATTAATGGATTTTAAAGCACAAAAGCATGTTTGCTTCCATAAAACCATAAATTAAACAAAATATATTTTTCATGTTATATTTTTTTTAGAAATATTAATATGGATTAAAATAGATTATAGAGTTAACTTCAAAATAGGTAAGAATTCGAGAAGTTCCTTGAATCAGACTTGCATTTGAGAACAATTTTTGAAAGATTTTTTTAATAAATGTAACCCTCCATAAACAAATAAGGATTATGATAAGTAAAGAAATATAGAACATTAAAATATAATTTATGATGATTACATAAGAATAATTAATAATTTCATTGAGGTTATTAGATAATAAGAGCAACCCGAATGAAAATGAAGGTTTTGGTAGAATATACTAAACACTTTGTAATCAATTGAATCGTATGACCCAAAATTAATAACCATAAAATGATAAATTAAATATAATTAAAATAAAGATATTAATGATATTAAACATCAATGGTTATTATGAATACAACAGACACTAGTATTATTAGTGAATACGGAATATCTCACAAAATGGAAGTGAGATGAAGAAACCCCTTACATTGAGTCTGGTGGTGTTCGTCACTTGATCTTAATGACGCGAATAATAAAATTTATGTTCATTAATTAAAATTTAAGAACATATTATAAATATAATTATATATTATAACCTTATTAGGTTCATTCATGGATTTTTTTATGGGTTAATAGGTTCAATTTCATTATTTAGGTCCATTTGTTTAATGATCAATATACTTATATACATGAACAGGGAATCATGTAAAATGGGGATGGTTTTCCATAATTGAAATTAAATTTTATCAGTGAACATACATATGGTTAAAAGGTTGTAAAATTAATTTTGTTATATAGAGTTAATAAAAATCCTTATATTAATTATTTAATGATAACCATTTGGGTTAATTCACAGTTTTTGAACACATTGAACTCATTTTGATTTATAAATTATTATCAAGTTTACAAAAAATATTCCAGAACCTCAAATAAGTTATAATACATATATTATAGTACTTTTTAATCATAAATATGGTTTCATGATCATAATTTTAGATGAAAATGGAAATATAAAACCCACCATTCTTGAATGTGATAAATTAACACATCTCAGATGGTGTTTTCATTTCTAGTATAAAAGAAGGGAAATGAGAGATGATGATGAATTATTACATTATCATAAAAAAATTTAAATACCTGAAGTTTAATGGGGTTATCATATAATTTGGATTAAATTATGTGAGGAAATAAAAATAAAATAAAATAACTCAAAATAAAAAGATAATTTAAGAAACTGCTTATGAAAATTGTGTAGCATAACTGCGTCACTTAAAATTCATAAAATATTTTGATGAGAGAAAAAGGGGCATCTCATAATTCATAAATAACATGTATAGTAAGGGATATATAAAATGAAAAATCCCAACATAATAAAATTTAAATTAAAAAGTAAAACATAATAATCGTGACTGAAAAAGAGAGAGATTTCGAGAGGAAAATTCTACACCATAATGGCTATGGAACATGGTTTTAGAACAATCTAAAAAGAGAGGGCATAGAGGTCACTCATTCATAAAATAATCATAATATATTATATGTACATAATAAAATGGAAATATTAACATGTTATGGAAACTATAACAACATACCCAAAAAATGACATCATGAAATAAAAGAAATGAAAAGTGGAATTTACCTCTTGAAGTAATTTTCCTTGAGAGCCTCTTTAAGGGAATGGTATTGGACATTTAATGAGACGAAGAGATATTGGTCATGGGGGTTGATCTTGGAAGGATATTTGAAAATAATTTGGAGAGGGAATAAGTCTTTATAGGAGTGAGGTTAAGAGGGTGGAAGAGGTGGTATTTATAGTGGAGGGGAAGAGGGTTTCCTTAATATTTTAATCATTAGTTTATTGTTTTTCTATAAGATAAGAATTAGTAATGATTACATGAACAAAAAAATTAATACGTGCATGTGTGTTCGAACCATGTTTTCTTACATAATCCATGATTCTAGTAATATTGAATTTTAATGATAATATATATATATATATATGGTAAACTACAATATTATACTATTCACCATAAATTCAAGTATTTCCAAAAAATCCCAAAAACTTACCCTAAACATTTTTCGACATGTAGAATCCAAAAATGATTTCCATTTCTCAAAACTAATTTTATTAATATTATTAATTTATTTTTTGATTAAAATCCTAATTTACATTAAAAATACAGTTTTTAAAACATTTATTGCCTTATTCCAAAACATATGTACATCATAATTTCACTTAAATCCTATATATATACTATCACAGGTGAAGTTAGTATTCATAAGGGTATGTCACTATTCATAAGGGTAAGATTAATATTCATAAGGGTATGTTACTATTCACCCGAAATTATGTTGGTCATATCATACTCTAAATAACTTACTGATCGCAACCGTGTATGTCAGATTTTCAAAAATCAAATCAGAGGGGTGGTAAAATTATGTTTACTAGCTAGGTTATAAGAAAGTTGTGTTTTAAGAGACTTAGTTTTTTATGCATTCAATATGAAATTTATTTGAAAAATCTTCAGGTCTTACATTATCCAATCTATATAAAAATTTTATCCTCAAAATTTGATATTTCACTTTTAATGTTATTGGTTGTTATATAAAAATTTCCCTATGAAAAACCCATATCAAAAATAGGGTTAATAGAATATCCTCCTTAAAAAGGTTAAGGGAAAAGTGGTGGTCAAAATAATAATAATAATAACAATATTAAATAAATAAATAAATAATGAATAAATTATCCTTTTGAATGTAGTGACATAGATTGGAATTGGAAACCTGGGCATATAAAAAAACCAATATATGAATTTCCTCTGATTGAAAATAGGTTTAGATGAAAGGAGATTACAACAAAACCATAAATTATTATTATGAAAAATTTCATTAATATTATCAAAGATTATGATAATAGAACAACATTTAAGACTATTTTCATAGAGTTGAGAGATTATTACACTCTATAAGTGTATAAATATACGTTTATATTTCATAAACATGATAATATCATTTTTTTTCTTGAACTATCTATACTTCATCTATTAGCATAGGTTTCATCATGTGGTGACATTAAACTCTACATCTTCAAACGATGATCAAATTAAACCATTTCAAAAATGGTTTAAACTTCCAAAAGATCAAGAACTAATACTTCAGAATCATTCCCATGGTAGTTATTACTATACAATTTACATTATCCATATATAAAATCTCTCAATTCTGAAATTTACATCTTAGTATTATGTACATAAAAATGGTTTTTTATCCCTCAACCATATATTTTCCAAATGATTTACCCACTACTGAGTCAATTTTTCATAGTACAATTTATCATATTACCTCAAATCCTTATTTAAAAAGTACTAAATTGCAATCCTTATATATCCCATAATTTTTATAACTAGTACATTTCTGATAAAATAATAAAATCAAATTATTCATGATGATTCATATTAATAATTCCAATTAATTTTTGGTAGTATCATGACATGATCATTATTCCATAACATCATCTGGGGCATATTCCTTTGACGCTTTGCACATTGATTAGTATAGTATCCCATATCCTTGTAGATGAAGGATTATACATTGGAAAACATTTTCATTCCCTTACGATCCTGAAATTGGTGTCCTTTTTCTCCACACTTATAACAAACTCTCATTCCCTTAAATCATTTACCAGTGTGATTATTTCTACAGTTATAACATGTGGTAAAACCCTAATTTCCCTTCTTACCTTTATCCATGTTTTTCTCTACCATCATTTTATTCATTTTAATACCTTCAAATCTATAAGACTCATAGAATTACTTACATACCCTATTAACATATGGTACAATTTAGTCATATGATGAGGACACTTGGGAGACTATATCCCTTTGGAATGATAGCTTAAGACCATTAGAGATATGATCCTTCTTAATCTTTGCATCAAGTCCATTGGTGAAGTTCTCATTCCTTTTTCTATGGGCCATTTCTAATCAATTCCATATAATATATTACCTCATAAATTTATGAACTCTCTATATCTCTAATCATGGTATAACACATAACATAAATTTTTGCATCATAAATCCAAGAAGCATATACTTTGGTTACCTTGGGGGAATAAATCATTCATAATGGTTTGTAATAAGGTAATGAATTTACCAAAGAATATACCATGGGATTGTTGAACCAAGACTGTAGGAAGACCCATTTTCATGCACCAATTCCCGTTTAAGTCTACCTCAAATCCTTGTTTTCGGGTTTTACCCCTACATACAACTATAGAAGAGGCACCACTACTTGTCCATATCAAGACAAGGATGTATTTTCTTGATATACCACATAATATATTCCTTACCAAAATTCTAGTATTTCTTTGTATTCTTGTCCCCAAAGTCTATCTTAGTGTTTTGTTCACTAATATACTTTTTCTATATCTAGTTTCCATGTTTTCTACTAAAATTCCTTTGATACCAACTATAACACCCTAACCAAGAAACCTAGAGTTGGTGCATTGTTTCATTAAATTGGCATGATTACAAGGAATAAAATCCCAACGTAATGAGTAGTTTAGTAGTTTTGGAAAACCATATACATACATAGGTTTAACATTGAACCATGAAAGGTAATAAAAATATAAACTCCTTTTACAACATACATAAATCCTATGTTATTTCTTCATGTCATTCATAATATACCTATTTGTGTACTAGGAAAATGAAAAATATCAAAGGGGTGATCTCAAATGATCAGTAGGGGTAAGAAATATATTGAAAGATATCATAAAAATAAACATTTGTCATGGTGAAAAACTAAAAAACACATGCCTTTAGAAATGAACTTGCATACATTATGGAAGAAATAAGAGATGAATAAATAATGAAATAATTAAAAATAATCATGGGTATTCTACTAGTCAAATAAAAACATGAAATATCAATTACTAGTTTCATAAGGATGGAATGCATTATGCGGGACATCATAACCATACCATCAAGGCCTTGTGCCAAGACCATACAAATCCATTTTGTTAAGGCCTTGTGTCAAAACCATAGTTCATCTCATTAGACCTACCAATGCACTAAGGGGATATAGAGGGACCCACCTGACACATACTATTTATAATTAATTCCTCTTATGAAGGATGAAAAACATAAAAAACATACATATTCATATTGAAAATAATATATGAAATGTAAATAACTTTCCCCAATCATAAACCATAAACACTAACCATTCGATGTAATATAGTGAATAGTTTCAAGATAGAATATCCATAGTCAAAATAATCATAAAACATTGACTAAAACATGGTGGGTTATATCATTGGAAATAAACCTCAGTGAAATACCATATTCAATAGTTTACATTGACATAGATGAATATACTTTTATATGAGACCATTGAAAAATCCTTGGGTAAATAATCCTTAAACATTTCAAAGTGTCCCATACCTCCTTGAAACATTCAAATAACAATCCATTAGAATATCATGAGAATAATGACACTCTTGATACGATATTCCAATGTTAATTACATACATCCTAAGCAATAAATAAGTGGTGAAAAATTCATATATCTCATAAAAGTTAATGTGAGATGAGAAAAATCCTTTTTTACTTTGGAAAGAAGAGTTGTATGGGAAAATAATTTGTATTTTTCAGGAAATAAGATTTTAAACATGGATATACAATATAATAAAATGAACTTTCATGGGAATTAAATTTGTTTTTTAAATAAATTCTTATTGAGGAGAAATTATTTAAAAATAGTTTTTGAAGAAGCTTTAGAAATAAAACATTTTAGTGTGGTTTAGGGAAGATATTAAAGGATTATAAAGTGAAAAGGCATGTTTGCTTTCATAACACCATAAATGAACAAAAATAATTTTTTCATGTTAAATTTTTTCATTTTATATAGATAAATATGGCTTAAAAAATATTAAATAGTAAACTTAAAAATAAGTAAGAATTCGAGAAGTTCCTTGAATTAGACTTGCACTTCAGAACAATTTTTAAAATATTATTTTAAAAAAATAAATTCCCCATAAATAAATAAGGATTATAATGAGTAAAAATATATATAACATTCAAATATAATTTATTAGGAGAAAATAAGAATAAATAAAAATTTTATTTAGGTGAGTAGATAAGAAGAGCAACCCAAATGAAAATGGAGGTTCAGGTAGAAAATAGTTAAAACTTTGTAATTAATTGAATTGTATGACCCAATGTTAATAATCATAAAATGATAAATTTAATATCATTAAAATTATTATATTAAAGATATTAAAAATTAATGGGCATTATAAATACACCATACACAAGTAGTAGTAGTGAATATAGAGTATCTCAAAAAAATGGAAATGAGATGAAGAAACCCCTTACCTTAAGCCAGGTGGTGTTCTTCAATTGATCTTAATAACCTGAATAATAAAATTTATGTTAATTAAATAATAATTAAATAACATATTCTACATTTAATTTTTTATTGTAACCTTATTATGTTCATTTATGGCCTTTTTGATGGGTTAAGAGGTTCAATTTCATTGTTCGGGTCCATTTGTTTCATGGTCGGTATACTTATATACATGAACAAGGAATCATGTAAAATGAATATGGTTGACCATAATTGAAGTTATATGATATTATTGAACATAAAAGAAGGTTACATGGTTGTAAAATTTATTTGGTTACTTGGAGTGAAGATGAATCATTATATAATTTATTTAATGATAACTGTTTGGGTAAATTCATGATTTTTTAACACAACCAACTCATTTTGATTCAAAAATTATTAACATGTGTAAAAAAAGATTCCAGAACCTTAAATAAGTTATAATAAATATATTATATTCTGTTTCAACCCTTAATATGGTTTTATAACAAGAATGTATGATGGTAATAGAAATTGAAAAATCCTCATCCTTGAATATTATAATTTAACACATCTCAGATGGTGTTTTCATTTCTACTGTAAAAGATGGGAAATGAGAGATGATGATGAATTATTACATTATCATAAAAAATTTAATATAAATTTAAGTTACTGGAGTTATCATAAAATTTGTTTTCAAGGATGTTATGAAAGAAAAATAAAATAAAAGAACTCGAAATAAAAATTGAAGTTGAGAAATCCCATACGAAAATTAGGCTTCCTAACGACGTCACATAAAATTCATAAAAACTTTTGATCATAGAAAAAGGGTTATATCATAATTAATAAATAAAATTAATAGTAAGAGGGTATATAATGACATATCCCAATATAATACAATTTAAACTATAAAGAATAACATAATAATAGTTATTAAAAAAGAGAGGGATTTGGAGATGAAAATTATGTAGCATAAGAGCTATACAACATGGTTCTTGATAACATTAAAAAGAAATGGGATAAGGGCCACCCATTCATAAAAGAATAATAATATATTATAGGGAAAGGATAAAATGTAAATATGAACATGGTATGGAAATTTGAAATACATACCACATAAAAGAGAACTTGAAATAAAAGAAATCAAAAGTGGAATTTATCTCCTGAAGCAATCTTCCTTAAGAACCTCTTTAGGGGTTATGTTTTGGAATTTTTATGAGACCAATGGATTAAGGTAGTGTGGTAGGATATTGGTAGGATATTTGGGTAGAATTTGGAGAAAGAAAAAGTCTTTATAGGAGTGATGAGAATAGGGTGGAAGAGGTGGTATTTATAGTGGAGGGGAGGAGGGTTTTCTTAATATTTTAATCATTAGTTTATTATTTTTATATAAGATAAGAATTAGTGATGATTACATGACCAAAAATAGTAATACATGCCTGTGAGTTTGAACCATGTTTTCTTACAAAATCCATGATTCTTGGAATAATGAATTTAACTGATAATATATATATATATATATGGTAATTACCGTATTCTACTATTCACCATAAATTCAATTATTTCAGAAAAATCCCAAAAATTCACCGTAACCATTTTTAAACAAATAGAATACAAAATTTATTTCCATTTTTCAAAACTAATTTTCTAAATTTAATTAATTTATTTTTTGATTAAAATCCTAATTTACTTTAAAAATACAATTTTTAAAACATTTATTTCTTTATTCCAAAACATAGGTACATCATACTTTCACTTAAATCCTATATATATACTAATATAGGTGAGGTTACTATTCATAAGGGTATGTAACTATTAATAAGGGTAACATTAATATTTATAAGGGTATGGTACTATTCACATGAAATTATGTTGGTCATATCAGACTCTAAATAACTTACCGATCGCAACGGTGTTTGTCAGATTTTCGAAAATCAAATCATAGGGGTGGTAAAATTTTGTTTACTAGCTAGGTTATAAGAAATTTGTGTTTTGTAAAGACTCAGTTTTTTATGCATTCAATATGAAATTTATTTGAAAAATCTTGGGGTCTTACATTATCAACTCGATACAAAACTTTTATCCTCAAAATTTGATATTTCACTATTAAAGTTATTGGTTGTTACTTAAAAATTTCCATATTGAAAACCCATATCAGAAATAGGGTTAATAGAATATCCTCCTTAAAAAGGTTAAGGGAAAAGTGGCTGTTAAAATAATAATAATAATAACAATAATAATAAATAAATAAATAAATAAATAATGAATAAATTATCCTTTCGAATGTAGTGACATAGATTGGAATTCGAAACCTGGGCATATAAGGAAAACCAATATATGAATTTATAGTGATATAAAATAGGTTTATATGAAATAAGATTACCAAAAAAACAATAAATTACTATTATGAAAAATTTCATTAATATTATCAAAGATTATGATAATAGAACAACATTTAAGACTCTTTTCATAGAGTTGATGGATTATTACACTCAATAAGTGTATTAATATACGTTTATATTTCATAAACATGATCTTATACTTTTTTGTGCCTTGAACTATCTATACTTCATCTATTAGCATAGGTCACATCATTTGGTGACATTAAACTCTAAATCATCAAACAATGATAAAACTAAACCATTTGAAAAATGGTTTAAACTTTCAAAAGATCAAGATCCAATACTTTAGAATCATTCCCAAGGTTGTTTGTACTATCTAATTTACATTATCAATATATAAAATCTCTAAATTCTAGAATTTATATCTTAGTATTATGAACATAGAAATGGTTTTCTATCCCTCAACCATATATTTTACAAAATATTTACCTGCTACTGAGTCAATTTTTCTTAGTATCATTTATCATATTACCTCAAATCCTTAAAGAAAAAGTACTACATTACAATCCTTATATATATTCCATAATTGTTATAACTAGTACATTGCTGATAAAATACTATAATCAAATTATTCTTGATGATTCATATTAATCATTCCACTTAATTTGTTGTAGTATCATGACTTGATCATTATTTAGTAACATCATTTGGGGCATATTCCGTTGACACATGGTACATTGATTAGCATAGTATCCCATCTCCTTGAAGCTCAAGGATTCTACATTGGAAAACATTTTCATTCCCTTACGATCCTGAAATTGGTGTCCTTTTTCTCCACAATTATACAAACTCCCATTCAATTAAATCATTTACCAGTGTGATTATTTCCACAGTTATCACATGTGGGAAACCCTACTTTACCTTCTTACCATTATCCATGTTTTTCTCTACCATCATTTTATACATTTTCATCCCTCCATATATATAGGACTCATATAATTCTTTACATACCTTGTTAAAACAAGGTACAATTTATTCATATGATGAGGACACTTGAGAGACTATATTCCTTTTCAATGATAGATTAAAAACATTAGAGATATGGTCCTTCTTACTCTTTGCATCATGTCTATTGGTGAAGTTATCATAACATTTCCTATGGGCCATTTCTAATCAATTCCATATAATATATTAGCTCATAAAATTATTAACTCTCTATATCTCTAAACATGGTATAACACATAACATAAATTTATGCATCATAAATACAAGAACAATATACCTTGGTTACCTTGGGGGAATAAATCATGCATAATGATTTGTGATAAGGTTGTGAATTTACCAAAGAATATCCCCTAGTATTGTTGAACCAAGAGTGCATCAAGACCCATTTTCATGCACCAATTCCTGTTAAAGTCTATCTCAAATCCTTGTTTTCAGGTTTTACCCCTAGATACAACTATGATAGAGCCACCTCTACTTGTCCATATCAAGACAATGATTTATTTTCTTGATAAAGAACACAATCTATTCCTTACCAAAATTCGAGGATGTACTTGTATTCTTGTCCCCAAATTCAATCTTATGGATTTGTTCACTAATCTACTTTTTATATATCTTGTTTGCATGTTTTCTACTAAACTTCCTTTGACACCAACTGTAACACCCTATCCCTAGAAAGCTATAGTCGGTGCATTATTTCAATAAATTGGCATGATTACAAGGAATAAAATCCCAATGTAATGAGTAGTTTAGTAGTTTTGGAAAACCATATACATACATAGGTTTAACATTTCACCTTAAAAAGTAATTCAAAATAGAAACAAATTTTACAACATACATAAATCTTATGTTATTTCTTCATGTCATTCATAATATACCTCTTTGTGTCCTAGGAAAATGAAACATAAGAAAGGGGTGATATCATTGCTCAGTAAGGGTAAGAAATATATTGAAAGATATTATAAAAATAAACATTTTTCATGGTGAATAACTTAAAAACAGAAGCCTTTAAAAATGAACTTGAACACATTATGGAATAAATAATTGCAGAATAAATAATGAAATAATTGAGAAATATCATGGGTATTCTACTAGTCAAATAACAACATGAAATATCAATTACTAGTTTCATAATGATGGAATGTATAATGCGGGACATCCTAACCATACCATAAAGCCTAGTGCCAAGACCATAAAGATCCATTTTTTCAAGGCCTCATGTCAAAACAATAGTTTATATCACGAGACCTATAGAAGCACTATGGGGATATAGAGGGACCCACCTGAAACTAACTATTTATAATTAATTCCTCTTATGAATGGTGAAAAACATAAAAAATATATATATTCATATTGAAAATAATATATGAAATGTAAATAACATTCCCCAATCATAAACCATAACCACTAACCATTTGAAGTAATATAGTGAATAGTTTCAAGATAGAACATCCGCAATCAAAATAATCATAAAAAATTGAATAAAACATTGTGGGTTATGTCATAGGAAATAAACCTCAATTACATACCATATTAAATAAAGTAAATTTACATAGATGAAGATACATTTATATGAGACCATTGAAAAATACTTGGGGAAATAATCCTTAAACATTCCAAAGTGTCCCATACCACCTTGAAACATTTAATGTTAATGTGAGATGAGAAAACCCCTTTTTTTAATTTTTGGAAAGAAGAGCTCTATTAGAAAATCATTTGTATTTGTCATAAAATAATATTTTAAACATGGATATACAATAAAATAAAATAGAATTTCATGGAAATTATATTTGAGTCTTAAATAAATTATTATTATTGATAGAAATTATTTAAAAATAGTTTTTAAAGAAGCTTTAGAAATAAAACATTTTAGTGTGGTTTAGGGAAGATATTAAAGGATTATAAATTGAAAAGGAATGTTTTATTTCATAAAACCATAAATGAAAAAAAATAGATTTTTCATTTATAAAGATAAATATGGCTTAAAAAATATTATAGAGTAAACGTAAAAATAAGTAGGAATTTGAGAAGTTCCTTGAATCAGACTTCCACTACATAACAATTTTTGAAAGATAATTTTAAAACAAGTAAATATCTATAAATAAATAAGGATTATAATGAGTAAAAATTTATATAACATTCACATATAATTTATGAGAAGTATATACGAATAAATAAAATTTTTATTTAGGTGAGTAGATAAAAAGAACCACCCTAATGAAAATGGTGGTTCATGTAGAAAATATTTAAAACTTTGCAATTAATTGAAATTTATGACCCAATATTAAAAATAGTAAAATGATAAATTTAATATCATTAAAATAAATATATTAATGATATTAAAAATTAATGTTCAGTATAAATACACCATACACAAGTAGTAGTAGTAAATACGATGTATCTCACAAAAATGGAAATGAGATAAAGAAACCCCTTACCTTAAGTCCGAGGGTGTTCTTTACTTGATCTTAGTGACATGAATAATAAAATTTAGGTTAATTAATTAATAATTAAAGAACCTATTCTAAATTTAATTTTTTTTATTATAACCTTATTATGTTCATTTATGGTCTTTTTGATGGGTTAAGAGGATTAATTTATTTGTTCGGGTCTGTTTGTTTCATGGTCAGTATACTTATATACATGAATAGGGAATAATGAATATTGAATATGGTTGACCAGAATTAAAGTTATATGTTATTATTGAACATAAAAAAGGTTACATGGTTGTAAAATTTATTTGGTTTCTTGGAGTGAAGATGGATCATTATATAAATTATTTAATGATAACAGTTTGGGTTAATTCATGATTTTTGAACACAACAAACTCATTTTGATTCATAAATTAATAAAATGTGTAAAAAATTATTCCAGAACCTTAAATAAGTTATAATAAATATGTTATATTCTGTTACAACCCTCAATATGGTTTCATAACCAGAATTATATATGGTAATAGAAATTGAAAACTCCTCATCCTTGAATGTGATAAATTAAAACATCTAAGATGGTGTTTCCTTTTCTAGTATAAAAGATGGGAAATGATAGATGATGATGAATTATTACATTATCATAACAACATTAATATAAATTTAAGTTACCGGAGTTATCAAGAAAATATGGATTAAAGGATGTTAAGAAATAAAAATAATATAAAAGAACTCGAAATAAAAATAGATATTGAGAAATCCCTTACAAAAATTAGGCAGCCTAACATCGTCACTTAAAATTCATAAAATATTTTGATGATGGAAAAAGGGGTATAACATAATTAATAAATAAAATGAATAGTTAGGGGGTATATAATGACATATACCAACAGAATACAATTTAAATTATAAAGAATAACATAATAATAGTAATTAAAAAAGAGAGGGATTTTGAGATAAAAATTATGTAGCATAACCGCTATACAACATGATTATAGAAAACATTAAAAAGAAATGGAAAAGGGTTAAACCATTCATAAAAGAATCATGATATATTATAGGGAAAGTATAAAATGTAAATATGAAAATGGTAAAGAAATTTGAAATACATACCACATAAATGAGAACTTGAAATAAAATAAATGAAAAGAGGAATTTATCCCATGAAGCAATCTTCTTTAAGAACCTCTTTAGGGGATAGTTTTTGGTATTTTAATGAGAACAATGGATTATGGTAGTGTGGTTGGATATTGGGAGGATATTTGGGTAGATTTTTTAGAAGGAAAAAGTCTTGATAGGAGTGATGAAAAGAGGGTGAAAGAGGTGGTATTTATAGTGGAGGGGAGGAGGGTTTTTTTTTAATATTTTAATCATTAGTTTATTATTTTTCCATAAGACAAGAAAGATTCATGATCCCATGACAAAAAATAGTAATATATACATGTGATTTCTAACCATGTGTGCTAACATCATCCATGATTCATGTAATATATAATTTAACTAATAATCTATATATATGGTAAATTATTGTATTTTACTATTCACCAAAAAATCATGTATTTCAAAAAAATCCCAAAAATTCACCTTGACCATTTATCGAAGTTTTGAATCAAAAAATGAAGCCCCTTTTTCAAAAATAATTTTCTTAAATATTATTAATTTAATTTTTAATTAAAATCCTAATTTACTGGAAAAATAATGTTTTTAAAACATTTTTTACTTATTCCAAAACATAGGTACATCTTAAATTCACTTCAATTATATATATATATATATATATACTATCGTAGGTGAGGCTAGTATTCAAAAGGTTATATAACTATTCATAAGGGTATGATACTATTCCCCAATAATTAATTTGGCCACATCAAACTCTAAAAAACTTACAGATCGCAACTATATACGTCAGATTTTTGAAATTCAAATCAGATGGCCAGTAAAATTATGTTTATATCTAGGTTATAAGAAAGTGGTGTTTTTAGAGAATCTATGTTTCATTCATTCAATATAAAATTTATTTAAAAAATAATGGGGTGTTACACTCAGACCTATATATTTCCATTATGGGAAAAATAGGAACCTAATGAAATATTGTAGGGACTGAGGGGTGAGTTCTAAAAGGGGTTATTTTAGAATTTTAAGTTCAATACATTTTTTATTAAATTTAATAATTGTTTATTTCGGAGTATGAACATCCCATTGAAATCATTGATCATTTTTCTAATATTTAATTCCATTATATGTTTGAGAGGGTATTCATGGTTATATATTTATAGAGTTCTGGAAGGTTCACCTAGTCAATGATAAACATATTGTGGTTTTGGGAAATGGTGGTTATTGATTGAATAAAAAAAGGTTCTTGGGTTTTTAGGGAGTTTGATATATTCCAAGATTATTAAAGAAATTAATTTCCATTGGTCAAGTAGAAAAAAAATTATCTGTAAAGCGATTCAAAAATAGAATATGGAAGATTACATTAGCTTCTTTGATCATGTACATATGTGAAAAATTTAGGACAATATATTTGATGAGATGTTAAGCTGGAGAAATCATTACCAAAATGAAAACTTCAAAAAGATCAGAGTTTTGACACTTTCATATTTAGAAATGAAATGCGATTATTATTTGAGTATTGGAGGCTATGTGTGTCTTGAATACCCCTCACATGATGTTTAGAATTTTTTAGATTTATATTATTGAAAAGAATATAAATTTCTTGTTTAATCTTAAAAAGGAAACCTAATTAACCGAAGCTAAAACTTTTGAAAGTGGATGTTTGAGGGTCTGAACCAATTTTTTTCATGGTGGGTCTTTGTACTTAATTGAAATTATTGATGAATAAATAATGAAATTATATGATTTGTTATTTAAGAGAAAATATGAGGTGTTTTGAGTCTTAATTTTATGGAATTAAATGTAAAAAAAATAGTCTATAATTAATATTTTTTTATGGTCTGATAATAGTGGAGAATAAAGTATCACATATTTATAGCAGTTTTACTAAATAAAAGGAATCGGGTTTGACATGACTATACCTAGAACACTAGATAAAAAATGGTACAATAGAGTGGATGATTCAAAATTTTATAGATAAAGATACTATATTATGTAATTTCTATAGAAATTTAAGTGGAAGTAGTCAATTGTGAAATTACCTTTTTAATAGGAGTCCTTATGCATTGATGGGATCAGAGATTCCGGAACATCCTTAGATTGGAAAATATTTAGAAATTACCCACATCAATGTTTTTATAACTCCCTATAATATATATTAATTATATATATATATATATTGTAAAAAACATAAATTAATGTTCCAATAAAGTTTATTTATGGGATACGATGATTGAAACTTTTATTTCTAGATTTGTGATAACAACAACAAAAAGTACATTAAAAACAAGAAAGGGGTTTTTCTAAATAAAGAAATATCTCTATTTATGTTGAAATGTGTCAAAAGAATGATGTTTCATCATTCTTCTCTCGTATCTTTCTGAAATAATCTTAGTTGTGATATAAATTAAATATATTCATGATGTAATGATTTAATTTTACGAAAGATTCAAGTTTAAGGAACTTGGTGAAGATATGAAAATATTATTAATACAGATTAGAAAACCAAAAGTTTAGTTTTGTCTCTGAAGGAGTACCTCCATAATGCCATTGAGATTTTTAAAATGACCAAATTTAATATATTGTCAATACCATTGCCCAAATAATTAAAATTATTCATGAAATTACTGAAAATAGAAAAAAATCATATTTATACCGTTAATGTTTAGTTTTCATCAATGAAAGAAAGTTTGATCTATACCATGAAAGTACAAGGCATGATATTTCATTTTATGTATGTCTTTTCTATCATTTTATGGAAAATATAGGTAAAGAACTCCTTGAGATGAAATGTAGTCAATGTGGTTCTCTCTCTTTCACTAGACCTAGTGTTTCTCAGCCACCACCCTTCATCCTCTCTATATACCCATTATCGCTACCATAATAGTTCTATAGGATTTTGGGCCCATTAGGGTGCATCAATATGGTTTTGTGTCCTCTATAGGATTGATGGTTCTGTGTTTCCATGGTTTTAATGTTTTGTGTTAAAGATCTATTGATGAATCATCCACCATTGTTCACCCTCCTCTTAAAAAACTTTAATCGTAGGTCTCTTATCTTTGGATTTTCCCCTACAACTACCTTAATGCTCTATTCCAGCCTTAGTGGTTCCATACACCTTATTTTTTATGTTATTCCTTATATTATTTAATAGCGGTGCTTTTAATTTGGTATTGGTTTTTTCAATTTTTTGGGTGGTTTTTCTTGATGCATATGTTTGTCACTACATGGACCTCGTTTTATCACTACACCACCCTTGATTCTTGTTTCACTATCTTAGAAACCATTTTGGTTTACTACTATATCCACACAGTGGTTCAATTTTGTGTTGAAGTTAGATCCTTTGTCCTTTCAGGGACTATGAATCATAGTGTCCTGCCCTAGGTTGTGATGGTGTCGGTCACAGTTTGGTTCTTATGTGATTGTTTTGTAATGGATGGGTTTTCTACAACCTATTTATACAGATGTCTATTCTTGGTTCTATGTAATATGTTCTCTCTTAATAGTGTTGTGGTGTATTGTCATGATATTATGGGGACACTACTCATGGAAGATTGTGTACATGAAAATCCTTCACATCATCATCAATTCTTGTTCCCCATTATTGCAGTTCTGATGAATTATTATCAGTTGGAAATGTTGGGTTTCTTCATTGGGGATGTGCACTATGAGCCTTACTGGTGATGAAGATGATGTTTATTCTGATGCTTCAGATGATTATAAAACCTTCCAGAAAATAATAATATGTTTCTGAAACAGAATAAGGTAAAATTGATATGGTTAAACTGTTTTTAGAGGAGTTATAAAAAATTATGGTAAGTGGATTTTTATTCTATGATTGTTAGAGTGTAATTAATTTGGGGAAAATATTAATTTTTTAAAATATCATTAATTCAAAAACATTCTAGAAGAAAGAGTACTAACTCCACGAAAGATAAGAAGATGATAGAGTCTAGATGTCATTTTTGAAAAGGCTTTAGTATAAGAAAATTTGAATTAATATTGTGCCTTAGTGAAGAAAGGGTGATTGGAATGTGGTGGAGACACAAACTTTCTTTACCAGAAGATAAGATGATCATAATTTTTTAAGTGGTTGTGGTTGGGATGTTTTTCCTTTAAATTTTTCATTATGTGGGGTATTGTTAGTAAATGTGAAGTCTCTTTCATGTTTCGATTCAGCTATTTGGAAGGAATAATTTTGGAACATATGGTATTAGCTTGATGAAGACATATGGAATTAAAAATATAACACTATTACAAAATAGGACTTTATCAATTCTAAAAATGGGTGTTACCAATGCTAGGGAAGTACAGACTAGTAAAACAATATTAAAATCACTAGTCTTTTGTCATAATTAAAAAATCACTATTAAAGGTCTCCATTATGAGTGCTTAGAAAAGAACTGATAAAGGACCCCTTTATCAGCACTTGTAGAAGTGCTGATAAAGGGGCATGTTGTAGCATGATATAAGAGAACATTGTAGAATTATTGCAATGTACTGTAACAACAAACCACTGTAGTAAAAACACCACAAAATAAAAAAACAAGTACTAACAAATAATTTAAATAAAATAAAATTTACAACACTAACATAAGAAATAAAAACTATATTATAGACATTTAAAAAATTGATTAATACAATTAAAAAAGTATAAATTATTAGATGAATTAAAAAATATCAATGATCCGTTTTATTTTGATCCTAATCCATTCTCATGAAAAAACTGCACCTCTATAAGAAAACAATTCTTAGGTCAGTAGTAATATAAATAAATAAATTAATAAAAATTGATAATTTTAAATAAAAATTTGATTCGTGCCAAGAAAACAATGTATCGGATTGAGTTGTGATTGATTCTTTCATGTCACACCATTTATTTTTCATCTTTATGAATTATCTCTGAAAATTAACTAAATAAGTATAAGATAAAAATGATAAGGAAGTCCATTTAGTGACAATAAGATAGAATGACGAGAAACAAATCTGGGATCATTTTCTTGATTATAGTGATGTGATGTGAGCGTTAAACTAAAATGAAACATATATATTGAAAAGATGAACATGGAGTCATATCGGCCACACTGTGCATAAGATTTAGGTGCAGTTGATTCATATGAATATTAAATGACTTATGGATCAATTTCCTAAAACATCAAAAAATCTGTATGTGTTTTCTCATTTTTGAGTATGTCGGTAATCATTTTCAGTAAAATTTCATTTTAAACTAGAAACACACATATTGAATCATACTGCTCAAATATTATGTAATCTTTAGGTTATACTAATTCCGACATATCATAAATTACTTCTGAATCATTTTCATAAATTATCAAGATAATCCGATCATTTGATTCTTGTTTTTCAGTGAGTGAATCTATTTGAACTAAACTTTTGATTTTTAACTAATAATAGACACATTGAGTCATACTAGGTACATTGTGTATTATATTTATTTGTGTTTGATTCCTATACATCATAAATTACTTATGGATAATTTTTATAAAGTATATAAACTATACTAATTCGTTTTTTTGTTTTTGAGTAGGTTAATTTTTCATTTATACTAAAATTGTTGAAGAATTTAAATAAAAAGACACACTTAGAGTCATACTAGTCACACTGCATGTTATATTAAGATTATAATGATTCTTAAACATCTAAAATGACTTATGGATAGTTTTCCTAATGTATCAAAACAATTTGAATGTGTTTAATCAATTTTAATTACATCACTTGTGTTTTTTTCTCAAATGTCATTTTAAAATAGAAACACATACTATAACTCATAACAATCACATCATGTGACAATTTTATGTGAGACCAATACCTACACATTTTAAATGAATTAAAAATCAATTTCCTAAATTATCAATAAAATTTAAGTGTGTTTTCTCAATTTTCAGTAAGTGAAACTTTTTGAACTAACATATTGATTTTAATTTGATAACACATTAAAGCATACTGAGCACATCATGAGTTAGATTGAGGCATGGTTGATTAATACAATTAAAAAAGAACTTATGGATCATTTTACAAAAGTATCAAAATAATAAAAATGTTTTTTCTATGTTTTTGGTAGGCCAGTTGTCCATTTTACTAAAATTGATGTCAATTTTAAATAAAAAGATTCACTTGTAGTCATACCAGTCACACTATGCATCAGATTGAGGTTTGAATAATTCCTAAATTTATCTAATGACTTATGGATATTTTACTTAATGTATTAAAACAATATAAATGCATTTACTTAGTTTTGAGTATTCCACTCTTATTTTTTACAAAAGAGTCATTTTAAATTGGAAACATACACATTGACTCATACCGATCAGATCGTGTATCAGTTTGATGTGATACTGATCCTTAAAAGTCTAAAATGAATTTTGAATCTACATACTAATTATCAACAATATTAGAGCACATTTTCTCTATTTTACAGATTGAAAATTTTGGAGATAAAATTTTGATTTTAAATGATAAAAGACTCATTAAGTCATTCTAGGATCATTGTGTATCAGTCTGAGGTGAGGATGGTTCCTATAAATAAAAAAGAATGATGATTCATTTGTCTAATGTTTCAAAACAATCTGAATGTGTTTGCTTGATTTTGAGTAACTGAGTTTTCCTTTTAACTAAAATTGATGTCAATTTTAAATAAAAAAGATGCACTTAGAGTCATACCAATCACATCGTGCATCATATTAAGTTGTCGATGATTCTTACACGTTTCAAAGGACATATGGATCTTTTTTAAAATAAAATAAAAAAATATTACTATTTTTACTCAGTTTTGTGTATGTCACTCTTTTTTACTAAAATGTCATTTCAAATAGAAACACACACTTTGACTCATTCTGATCACATCATATGTCAGTTTGATTTGAGACCAATTACTACATTTCAAAAACGGATTATCAATAGATGTCAAAAATTATCAATAAAATACGATTATGTTTGTTAAATTTTTAGTGACTAACACTTTCTAAACTAAAATATCAATTTTAAACTAATAATGAATACATTAAGTCATACAAGGTACATTTTGTATCAGATTGAGGTTAGGATAGTTCGTACATGTCAAAACTGCCATATGGATCATTTTCCTAAAGAATGAAAACAATCTTAATGATTTTGATCAGTTTTGAGTAGGTAATTTTTCCTTTTAACTAAAATTCATGTATATTTTAAATAAAAAGATTCACATGGAGTTATATTGTTGACACAATGTATAAGATGGAGGTGAGGCTAATTCTTACACATCTAAAATGAATTATGGATCATTTTCTTAATGTATAAAAAAATCTAAATGTATTTAACTAGTTTTGAGTAGGTCACTTTTATTTTTTACTGAAATGACATTTAAAACTAGAAACATGAACTTTGAATCATACTGATCACATCCTATATTAGTTTTATCTGAGACCAATTCCTACACATCACAAATTGATGAAAAATTGATGTCCTAAATTATTAAGAAAACCTGAGTGTGTTTTCTCAGTTTCTGATGAGTGTCAATCTTTGAAATAAAATGTCAATTTTAAACTAATAATCGAAACATTGAGTCATACAAGGCATATTGTGTATCATATTGAGGTGAGAATGATTCCTAAACTTCAAAAATGAATTATGGACAGTTTTTTTAGTATAAAAAATAAGAATATGTTTTCATGGTTTTGATTATGTCATATTTTCTTTCTAAAATTATTTGCAGTTTTAAATAAAAATAAGTACATAGAGTCATAGTGGGCACACCATGTGTCAGATTGAGGTAAGGTTAATTCAAACATGTCCTAAAGTCTCAAAAAATCCTAACTGACAATGTTACCACAATTTCCCTTGTAGTTATTTGTCGAACTTCCAACACTTCATGTTGACATGAAGTTCTTATCCAAAAAAACAATTCTCATTGTTGATATTTAAAAGAGAAGAGTAAGATCACTTTTCTATTATATCATTATGATTTACCACAATAACCACATGAGATTCATATACTATTATTAATTTTTAAAACATGAATGGTTTTTCAATTGCATATGAGAATCTGTCCAGTTGGTGAGGTATCCTTCAGTGCATCCACAATACCCAGGTTCAAAACCAGGTAGAGACCTATTTTGGGGGGGCGGGGTACTGTAGCAGAACTTTAGACTGTGCGGTACTGTAGCAGAACTGTACACTTTACAGCTATTGTAGCAGGACTGTACACTATGTGGGTACTGTAGCAGGTACTATGCAGTTATAGTAGTTGGTACTGTTCAATACTGTAGAAACTGAAATTATTCAACTTAGGCCATCGGTTTGTGCATGGAGTCCATAAGGGTTTTGGTCCACCCAGGCCTTCGGGTCAGTAAGGATTTCAGGCCACCATTAAGGCCTTCGGGCCACCTCAAGGCCTTCGGGCCACATGCAGTTTCCCCATACACACTACAAAAAATGAGCAGCCCCAGAAGAGGATTCATAATGGGTGCAATCACCAGAGTAGAGCCAAATGGATTTTTTAGAATGAGAGCGTATAACTACGCCATCGGGACTAGTCAATGCTTGCACGGGAAGCCTATCCAGATGGCCATGCGTAGGTGGAGAGATTCAATCATGATGCAGATGATGGGGAGGGGTAATTCCTTGTAGATAGTCGGGTTGAATTCTCTAAGACCATTGGTTCATGTAATATCCTATGCCTATGGGCCATGTAATCTCTGAGTCTACGGGCCTTGTAAGGTTTCCCCCTCATCCCTTGAAAGGAGGGTTATCAAAAATCTATAAAAATGAAGGCATTCGTGCCATTCGGGCTAAGAAAGGTTTTTGAATTAAGAAAATTGACTGAATATAATGTTTTGGCAGTTTGACAAAGAATGTCAACAGAAATGGAAATCATAGAAACATTTGTATAAAGAAACATTTTATCTCTTTTGTGGCTTGTTGAAGATTGTTAAAATAAATATATGAATTTATGAAAGATATGTGAAAAAAATAAATATATATTATATAAAAATTATGTTGAAATTAAATTACAAATAGTTTATAAAATCATGAAAAAAATAATTTAATAAGTAGTGGGAATTCACATTTTTTGTGATGGTTGTATGAATTCTTGACGCATTCCCTTATTGATATTATCTTAGTTGCAGGCTCAAATTCCAATTTCTCACAAACATTATCATCTTTAAACCAACCACCCCAACTCAAAAAAAAATAATCCACCTTTATAAGAAATCAATTATTATACGAGTAATACTAAAAAGAAATAAATTAAACATAAATATGAAACATCACATGAATTCTATGAAAAATTATTTTACTATGAAAAAATAATGATTAAATATGTGATTGATAAGGAGAGGTAACATGAAGGAATTTGATAAATTCTAACACTGTTAGGGTGAAACAGTTTTGAGGGAGTAGAATTATCCGGAAGGTTTGATGTAGAAAGGCATGAAACTGGGATAGACCACCCCAACTCAAAAAAAAAGAATCCAAATGTCCATGAAAGAAATTATTATGTGAGTAATACTAAAAATAAATTATTTAATCATAAATATGAAGCAATAAATCAATTATATGGACAATGATTTTACTATGAAAACATTAAAACTGCCTTTTTTATTGAGCTGATGCATCTTTGTTTCTGTTTTATCAAAGGTAGTAGAGGAAACATAAAATAAAGTAATAAATTCAACATTTTATGAGTGAAAAGGTTTTGAGGGAGAAGAATTATCTGGAATTTTTAGTGCATAAAGACAAGAAATATGGATATAAATATTCTACAGTAAACAAAATCTTCATGGAATAATGAAAATTAAATCATTATTTCAGTATATAATTTTTCGATAAAATAGGGAAAGTATATCATTACATTACATTTATCAATTGTCGAACAACTTCAATAGATCACTAGGGGAGCGAATAAAAGTGTTATATATTACACTGGTTTTGTAATCAATTTGTTATACATTCTATATAAAATAACATTATGACTATAGTACGATGAAAAAAAATTGTCTTACACTTGTGCTAGAAGTTACACATATATCTGGTTCCAAGGATAGAAATTAAATTTCTGAAAATTTGTCATATTTTGGCATTATTGAATCGATTTATGAGTAGTTTTATACAAAATGTCATGTTTTTATTTTCCATTTCAAATTGTTTAAAAACACCAGTGTAGTGAAAGTTGATCAAATGGGCGTTTTGAAGGTGAATTTCAGTGTGTAAGGGGAAACAATTCATTCATAAAAGAATCACATGAAGTGTAATTATTTTATATCTCAGATTTAGAAAACAATATTTTTTCGATTGTTCATCTTGAAACTCAAATAAATGTCACATAAGATGACCATTCAATCAAGGAGTACCATTTCATTTAGAGATCACAATTTTTTCTTGTTGGTCATAATGCAGACAATGTATTGTACATTTGGGTGGAAAAAAAGAGGGGATTGAAACCTCCTTATTCATGATTGGTACCTTCATCAGGTCTATAAATATTATGTATATATATATTTGAAAAATAAAAAGATTCAGGTTAATGTATTTCCTACATTTGGAAGAAGAATTCTACAAAAAAACAAGTATCGAATATTACATCAAAACATGATAGTCGAGTAATTTTATTCATTGTAAATTCAAATTATTCATTGATAGGACATTATTAATATTTTATGAATGCCCTTATAGAACATTTACACTCTTAAGCAAAAGAAAAAATTTCAATTTTTCCTATCTCGATAGAGTGTAGGCTTCTAGAGGAAGAAATGTCCTATAAATACCCTTCACTGGTGTCAACTCATCCCTTATTCCCATGTCAATCAAGTCCAACCAAGACTTTATGCCATCATTCATTTTTCCAAGAAAATTTTGAAATGTTCTAATAACATTATCAAATACACTTTTTTCTATATGAATGACATGGAGAAAATGTATAACAAACAAAAAATTCCAATATAGTAATTCAAAGAAAGTTTACCTCTTCTTCCAACAAGATATTGTATGCTTTTTCAAAAATTATTTAGCAAAAATAGTGCCAATATCTTTAAATTTATGAAATATTTAATCACAAATTTTTAGAGATGGAATTGTACCTTGTTTTATATTCCTATTAAATGCTATCATCCAGGATAAGTATGTATGTCATCAAGGTAAATATTTATGATTCCCTAAAAACACAATCTTCAAAGAATTTTTCAATTGACCTTAGTGTGTTCATTTTCCCCAAATGGGACTCCCCAACATTCCATTAATACTATATCCTGATAAATTTACATAATCATGGAAGTCATTTATTATCCCATAAAATATATACCTTAATGTGAATTATTTACTTCTATGAGCATCATACACTGTAACACTTTTATCCCACATCAATTATTGATCTTTGATCAATATATCCAAATGAACATCAATATCATTTCCAAGTTTCTTTGGTAATGTTATAAGTAGGGAAAACATAATGTATTTTTTCTTCATTCATAACCATGCCCGTATGTTATAATTTACAAACATAATGGTACCCATAATGTGAGTACTACTTTGTACACCAAAAGGATTTATTCCATCTATATATAATATAAGACGTAAGTTTCTTATATGATTTCCAAATTTCGGATAATTGTAACCAATTTTCTTCCACTAAAGAGAATATGATGGATAGTGTAGTTTCCCATCATTAAATCTTGTATCTGTATGCCATGTCAATTTTCTCATGGATTCCTGACATCCATATAGTCTTGAAAATTGTGGAATAATATTTTGGAGGTTTTGAATCATTTTTCTTATATATGTCCACACCACACTTAGAGATCATTTTTAATGATTCATGGTCCTTGTAAAAAATAGGAAACCATTTGGATAAGAATGTATTTTTTAGAGATCATGACCATCGAACTTAACATTCATTAGAATCATATATTCGATATGGTAGTTTATTTTCTTCGTGTACAATATCATTCAGGAGACCAAGTAGTTCTATAAATACATTGTCACTCTTTCTACTTCAATATTTCAAATTATATAACTTCAATACAGTTGAAAATGTTGTGTATTTTTTACAACTGGTATACAACGATTTCTTAGCACCACTATTTAACTTTTCAAAAAAAAATTTAAAATCACAAATTTCATCTTCAATTTTCATTTTCTTTTCATCCATGTGACCTCCATCATCATTTACACTAGTATTATTATAAAGTGGTCCATAAACTATAGTATTATCTCAATTGGTGTTCACGTTATGTTTTTTCCCATGTTTAGTCCAACATTTAAAGCGTTGATCTATTCTGAAAAAAAACCAATGTTCTCCCTACTATTGTGGACAATTTTTTCAGGAATAAAAACAACATAAAAATGGTTAAAGGATTTAAGAAGGGTCAAATGCAAGCTCTATTTCAATCTAGATGAAATCATTAACCTTATCTTCATGCACTTTTCTCCAATTATTAGCATGAAACAATTTTTTATTCTTATCCATCCTATTCAGTTCATAAAATATTCATTTTTTTATAATAAATAAATAAATAAAAATAATATATTCATTATCAATATTGAAATGTTTAGATATTATAATAAAGGAAACTCAACATTTGATTGTTTCAAAAAATTTCAGTATGAATTTATTAAAATGGGTAATTGAATTTAAGAAAATAATTACTCCACAATGGTAGGTTTTATCCTTTGAATTTATTCTAAGGTAAATGTTATTGAAAACTTTCATCCTCAACAGATCATCTCCTAAACAATTATTTTTTTTTTATTTTTTTGTTTGACACACATCCTCCATATCTTGTGGTCATTCACCTATGTCACTTGAAATACTCTTTTCAGTATAAATTTATGGGATAAAAAATACTTAGAGTATTAAAAAAGAACATAAAATATATGGTGAATGAGTCTTAGAAACAAATTGCAATAACAATTTAGTGGATGAAGTTGACGAGTTTGAAAGTTATCCATCATTATGTTCACAAAAAGGGGTAATTCCTCCCATTTGTGAGAATTACACAGTTGAAACTAGTTATTAACTCATTTATTATTTAATGTGGGATTTGGGGAGTATAAACATTCTTTTATATGATTCAAGGTGTCTCGACAGGGACATGTTATGATATATGAATCCATGGGGATTCTGTGAATTCAATATTTATTGGAGAAATCTCACTTTTAATACTTTCACCCATCTAACTAATACTATTTCTATCTCTATTAAAATTATCCATCATGTATTTATTAAATACCCTAATCAAATTAAAATATAATATTGGAAATTATGGAGTAATAAGAAACCGAAATTTGATATACAAGAATAATAATCTATCATTCAATAAACTTAAAGAGATAAAAATGTATTGATAAAAACATTTTAATAAATAAAGCGTTATTTTATATACATGGATGGTAATTAGAGATTCCTAGGGGTTGAACCAATAAATGTAGACCTAAAATGAGGAGTACCTATTTTTTCCTAAGAATTATTCCAATACATTTAGAGTTTGTTAACCTTTGATATATTTTTCTAAATATGTGATGTAACAACCTAAGAAATTAAAAAAAAATAATATTAAATTTATATCAAATATTTTAAAACATCTCAAAATTATATTTTCAATTAAAAATTGATAGGGAATGGAAAAAAATAATTTTAGATAATGAGACATTTAAATAGTGACTTAAAAAGGGTGGGTTGAGATGTTTTTATGATAAAAATATAAAATTGGTAATTTTTTACTAATTAGAATGGGGATATTTTTAATAATTAAAATAAATAAATTACATATTTAAATGAAAAGACACTTGGGCTACCCCTAGTGAGACTTCCACTTACATATGCTCTATTAGGTGGTTCTGGCCATTTGATGCAACTGGAGATCTTTAAAAGTGATTTTTCTCCAAACTTACTCACAAATTTTAATTGGAATATCTGGATGAGATATTGTAAGGTTATAAAGAATATGGGATATCCCTAAAGTGGTAATTCAATTATATATTTTCATTTTATTTAGCTTGGAACACTATCTCACATAATCTTCCGCAAGGTAATTGATGTATAAAGCCATCATATTTGAAATTAATGGAAGGTGGAGTCTTGAGGGTGTCAAATATCCTTACAATTTTCTCCCCCCAAACCTTTTTATCTTTAGGATAATATCCCTCGAAAATTTAGTGGCTTATGGGGAATAAAATCTTGATCAATATCCTTATTTCTATCAAATGTTCAATTAAATCAAAAAAAATGGATATAAAAAATCATGTCACCCTATAAAATATAGTGAATGTGTATGGTCGATGGACCAACTCAAATTTTATGGTAAAATAATTGAAAATTATAATATTGTTACCAATATCACATGGAAACTCAAGATAGGATCCTCATATTTTTGGATAGAAACTGCTTAAGGCGTATTACTCAATTTCCAACAACCCTGTCTCATTTCAAAAAAACATTCCTAATAAACATTATTGACTATAGGGATATGTTGATGGTAAATAAATAATTATGATAAAAAACAAAAATACATATCTCCAAGAAAGAAATAAATGAGTGAGGTGGAGGAGGAGAAAATAAGATACCATGGATTGAAGCTTTGAATGGTCCGTGAGAAAGTAGAGATATTGAAAACCTAGAAAACGTTCAAGCCCTGGATTCATTTGACACTTGAATCATTTGGGAACCAGATTTGATCCTTGTAATTATTTTATCCTTAATTCAAGCCATGCTTCAATCTTCAATTCACCTAGGAGAAGTGCCGATAGAGGGTGGATTCCATTGAAATCTTCGATATCATGATGAGTTTTCAACTGGTTATGGTTTTTAAAATAGATTAGGACACTTTTATAAGTTCTTCCAAAAAAGAACTAATAATGATAGAGTTTTATCATTGCTAAAAATATTCTAATAAAATCTATCTTCACCAGTGCTAATGTTTTAAAACTGATAAAAGTTCATTTTATCATCACTAATTAATTTAGCCCTCATAAAAGGTTATATTATTATAATTATAAAACAAATTCTTAATATATATATATATATATATATATATTTAATAAATATATATAAATATAAATATAGTAAATATATTCATTATTTAAATACATTTATTATAATTTTATAACTATTTAAATATATACTTATTTATTTATTATTATAGAAATACTTTTTTGAAAAAACATATTTATATCATTATACATATTTATATAAATATATATATAATAATTATATATAAATATAAATATATTTAATATATTCATTGTTTGAATAAGTTTATTATAAATTTATAAATATTTAAATTTATATAATTAATTATGAATAGATGTATAAATATATTTTTTTAAAATAATATTTATTTATTTATAATTAAAAATATATAAATGTATAATTCTAGAAAATATAAATTTATCATTATATTTATTTATCAATATTTTTTACTAATATATTTTTAAAATTATTAATTAATATTTAATGTGAAGTGCATGAATGTTAAAAATGAGTGAAATTGAATAATTAAAAATTAGTACACTTTAAAAATACAGAAAAAATGTGTATGTTTTATTAATTAAATATACATTATTAAAAAAATATGGATATATATTGAAATAAATATGAATACATGTTGAAAATATTAAATCATTTTAAATAAATATATATAAAATAAATAACATAAATTCGTTAAATTCCCAAATAATAAAAATATAAAACAAATCATATTAAAAATGAGTTAATAAATAACTATAATAAAATTAAAAATAAATAAATAAAATTTACCTTAATTAATGACAATATATATTTAATGTATTCTGTTATAATAAATTTCCAAAATGAATACTAAAATTTGAATAAATTACGTAAACATTATGTGTATGTGTTTCTTTATAAGTTTTAATTAATTATGTAAAAAAATATTGTGTGAGTTCTATATAAAAATGAATTAAATTTGAATATATAAATTGAATATTAGATAATTTGGATGTATGTTAAATTGAAAAACCAAAAAACATTCAACTATATCCATTACTCAATTCAATAAGTCAGTATTTTTATTTCATATTAATTTTTAATTATAAACCATTTTTCACTAAATATATTACTATTTAATGTAATGATTAAATATTTTGTACTATATAAATCATTTTTATAAAAATTCATATATATCTATATATTTAATATATAGTATTTTTTTAACATTATCAATAATTATTTAATTATAAAAAATGTTTAATATTTTTCTCAATTTACATATAGTTAATTTTTATTTGTTTATTTTTCATTTTATATATAACTATATATTTAATATATGCTACCCATTAGTGTTTATAATTTATATTTAGTTTATTCAGTTTATTTATTTTATTTATTTTTTTCAATAATTATTTAATTTATAAAAAATTTAATATATTTTTCAATAAACTCATTTTTAGTTTTTTTATTT
Organism: Viscum album; assembly: GCA_963277665.1. Taxonomy (NCBI): domain Eukaryota; kingdom Viridiplantae; phylum Streptophyta; class Magnoliopsida; order Santalales; family Viscaceae; genus Viscum; species Viscum album. The sequence continues at coordinate 1,534,341,929 of OY728128.1, read as the reverse complement.
TATTATTTTATTTTATTCAGTCCCTTATTAGTGAAAAAAAAGTGCTAATAAAGGATCCCTTTATCGTCACTAAAAGTAATGGGCTGTTAAAGGGTACCCTTTATCCGCGCTAAAAAAACACTTATAATGGGTATACTTTATCAGCATTAAAAAATGTGGCGATAAAGGGTACCCATTATAAGTTATAAAAAAAGTGCTGATAAAAGTAACCTTTATAAGAACTTTTTTCTAGTGATGATAATGGACAATGATGTTAAATATGTATTTTGTAATAGTTTTTTCAGGGTGTGTGTATGGTCTACATCAGGAATATGGGTGAGTGGAAGTACAACATATTAATGTTTTTTATTCCAGATTATATAAGGATTTTCCTAGAGGTTATAGGAAAAAAGGAATTATGTAAGGGATTATAGAATTATATGTAAGAGTAACTTGATCATATGACAAATGTTTGGAATTCATGGAAGAGGCAACTATAGGAAATCAACAATGGATAAGTAAAATGAAGTTTCCCCCACATGTTTTGAAAGGTTTTGGAACCGATTGACTAGTTTTACCCCACTATTTAGATGGGTTGGGACCAGTTTTACACATATTGATGATTAGTGATCTAATCAGATGATTTTTTAACAATTATTGAAATATTGTGACATCTATGAAATAAATGGGATCAGTATTGTTTTCCTATGGATTGAGGACTAAAATCAAATGCATGTAAATATTCATTTCCATTTTCTTATTTTATTTATCTTTCTTGAATTATTTGTTTATATGAGATGTGTATACTTGAGTGTTGGAATAGTGCCATTCCAGTGCAGTGATTAAGGGTGTTTCTTTTCTTCCAAATTTCTAGTACATTAGTGTGAGGGGTTCTTCCTATCTTTGGGGTTTCCTTATCTTTGTCCCACTCTTAAATATATTTGTGTTTTAACTTTTGGTGATCATTTTGTCAAATCCCAATAGCCTATTGGAGGTGTTTAATCATGAATTAAGATATATGTAGCTCAATGAGTCTTAATTGAATTGTGTTTAGTGATTCTATCATGAGTGATGATAGACCTATGGGTAATGGGATAATTTGTGATGTGTATCTTTAAATAAAGTTAGATTTATAGAGTAGTAACTACCTAATTTTAGAATGGTTATCAAAAAGGGTTGTCATAGGGATTTTTTATCCCTAAGTGCAGTCATCGAGATGATATTTTGGGAGGGAAGTGATTCATCAAGCGGTTTTCATTGGTGTTTGGGATATGTTTAATATTGGGATAATGTGTTTCTTCCTTTTCACCTTTAATAAGGTGTGTTTTATGGGTATTATCAAGAGAATTCATCGATGGTGGAGTTGTGTTAGTATCATAAAGGATTTCAAAATATGGATAATGTGCCTCAACTTTTTATGTTTATTTTTGTTTAAACTAGGGTTTTTCTAAGAGTTATTATGTATTGATCTATCGAGAGAGGGTGATACCTTCTATATCACATCCTCTTGTTACGATTTATATGGGTAACAGTATAAGGTAGTGTGAGAAAAAAATGTAATTTGATTTATCTTTTAAAATTGTGTGTTTAAAATGGTTTTATTATGCATTTAAAGTTAGGATGCCACTTATTGTCCATGTTATGATTTATTTGTTGAAATTATCCTATTTAGTTGGTTTAAACATTTATTTATGATATTTATTATCATTCCAACTTGGTGTTTTTTTATAATTTACACAAGCTATTTAATTATTAATATAGGTATTGAGCATACTGATTATTATTTATCCACCATACACATGCACACACACAAATATATATATATATATGTATAGTTTTTCTTATAATACATGTGTGTTTCCCTAGTTTTGTAAAGTTAGATTTAAATATATATTTTTCTTATACCTACAAGATATATATATTATCGTATTCTTTCTAGTAGGAGAAGGAAATATGTCTGTTACATATTGTTTGTCGGTCCAACATTTCTGACAGACATGTCATTGACGATGATTCCCAGATAAAAAATGAGATATGTATTGAGATATCATATCTCTATATGTGATGGAATCTGGGTTTTATGGCACTTCTCACATTCCCCTTTCCCTATGGATATGTTTTAATGGTCCCCTAAAATTATAAACACTTTCCCCTTTCCCAAGAGATGGTCTTAAGGTTTTCCTTACTATTTTTCATCCACAACCATGGATTCAGAACTATTCTCAAAGAATTTATAGTGACCCTCAAGTAGGGATCACATAATGTATATTTGTTTCCCAATGATTTGGTTACCACCAGGGAAACTAATTCATAGAATTTATAATTTATAACTTTTCAGAATTAGTAAGAAAAAAAATATTTTTGTTTTATACCATATGATTTTCATTATATTTTATATTTCTATTTCATTCCATATTACGCAATTCATTCAATCATATATATAATGGATTATGATAGGGACACCAATGGTTGGGTATTACTATATATTTTACTCAGTCCACACACATGTGTTTCGATTCATAAACAGCTCCACTTTTTGAATTTTCATTATAAGCAGGAATATGAGGATAACTATTTAGATATTCTTTCGCATAAGACGTTATTATTGCAGTGACACATTATTTATCTAGGGAATAGAGTGTCGGTGGACATATTCATTGAGAGGATATCTCATTTTTTTCCATTTTTATAATTATTTTGTTTGGATCCCACTAGATGTATTATTTATTTCATTTTCCTATAGTATTTCTCTATGATTAGACTACTGAGATAATTTTGTTTACAAATATATAAACTGTCTATTTATATTATATGGGAAAAAAGGTAAAATATAGTTCATTGATTGACATTTTATTTTTAGGAAACCTCTGATATAAGGATGTGTCATTCTAGAATTGAGAAAAAATATAATTTGGAAAATGCTATCACATTAAGAGGGTAAATTATTACATATATATTGACTTCAAGAATCGAAAGTAGTCTCTAACACCATGTAATTGGGGTACATAGTTTGGGTTAGTTCTGGTTTGAAGATGATTAATAAAATATCTAAGTCATTTTTTCACAAGTGATATTAGAGAAGTGTTTTGGGTTATTTAAGACTTTATTGAAATGAGATAATATTTTAATTACTTAAAAAAACCCATAAAAGGCCTAAACAATATATTTATAGTGTATACCCAAGTTACCAAGAATTTATGATATATTAACCATAAGAATGAGTGATATTTTTTATGTGTCTCAAGTATATCATGATATAAATCAAGAAGAGTTATATGGCTCAAACAAGAGTAAATTTTACACTTTTTCATGCATCACACTCGATATATAGGTTCATATGAAATACAAAATCGTTTGTGTAACTGGAATATTAGATTTATGAATTTTTTTAGTAATGTTTTTAATAAATTTCTTCAATAACATAAATTTAAAATCAAGTTTATTGTTATTTAATTCATAAAAAAATAAATTAATTAGTGTTTTCCTAAATAATTTTTTTCCAACCGCTTTCATAACTAAACCCAGTCCCACTTCAAGTGTTTTATAATTATTTTTAAAAGTTATTTTTAATTAATGTGAAAAAGTAAAAGGTTTTTGGTTCTCACTATATAACTGTACATCCATGATATCCGGTTTCAAATAATGGAATCTCCCTTTGGTAATTATTGATACAGGAGGTGATGCATTATCTGATACAGGCATATAGTGACACTAGTGGTGACACATGGCAGTGAAATAATAGTGATAAAGACAAGGGTACAAATACCTATAATGGTGTTTGGGTAATTGGGCCTTTAGTACAATCAATTTAATGATATTTATATAGAGTGGGAAACCCTTGTAGGTAGGTGTGGCCATTACTTGTGGGCCCATGGGTGTTTTTTCTATGTTTCTTGTATCATCGAAGACCTTATATAAATAATTATTTTGAGTGTTCAAATGGTTTGTGAAGAATTATTTTTTATTTTTTATCAATATGTGATAATGTTTGGGGATGATGAATATCCCAATGAATAAATGGTATTAAGGATTGAAGTGAAACTTAGAGTTTCAAGGGACCAATTTTATGATTCTATCTTTTATTCTGTTTTTTTCTGATGGATATATATTCTTAATGGAAGTGAATATTGACAAATAGATGGAGAAAATGATGGTATTTTTTAGAAAAAAATGTTCATTGAAGGAGCTAATGAAATATGTGATGATTTTTTGGGTTGATATTAATTAGATTCAATGATAAGAAGGATAAGAGTGATTTCTACCACAATATATGTATTGTGTTTGAAGAGGTATCCATTGAAAATTATGAAGAGTTTGGATTAAAGAAGCCAAAAACGTGGATAGAATATCGAGTAAACATCCTTATGTTATCAAGCATGAATTTTGATACATATATTAATTAACATTCCTAGATTATGGTTGGAGAATGTTGAGTTTTAAGATAGAATAAATTAGGTTGTAGAAATATATTTAAATACTAAACAAGATTAATTACATGCCACAACATGATTTTGGAATTATGTTGAAGTGATTCATTAAGGTTTAACATATTATTTTAGTAATTTATGTTTGTTTTGAATTGAATTCTTTAGATTTTATTTAACCTATGAATGTATAAAAATTTTCTATGAATAGTTGAATAGTTTTTGGAATTCTATGTTAATGTTGAAAAATTGAAAATGGTATACATATATGTTATTCTAAAAACAAATTATTATAAAATTTATAATTTTTACTTGATTTGGAATATTTTCAAGATTATATGAAAACAATCATGGATTTTTTTTATAATATATACTATTTATAGACAGTATATATGTTTTTATTGTTAATACAGAATATATCCCTAATCACATGGAAGATATTTATTTAATATCATATATAATTTTACTAAGGAAAGATCTTATAGTGATATATAAGATGTTTCAGAGAATATAGAAGATATGTACTGAATTTCATGTTTAAATGTGGAAAATGAAATATTTCACTTTGATATTTAATATATTATAGAGTATAAAAACAATTTTAGGGTGATACATAATACCTTCTTGAGGATACATAACATTTAAAAAGTATAACATAAGATATTGCAACATATAAATTTTAGAAGAAAAATAAATTGGAAACATACGATATATAAATGAATTTGTTGAATTTAGATGAGGATATTTATATTCTAATTCACATACAAAAGATGTTATAGAGGACTCTCATGATATGTGATCATGTGGATGTAACATCACAACATAGATCACCCAAACTACAACTGTGTAAGGATTCCATTTGAACTACAGTGTTATTTACCACATGCTAGATGGTTCCAAAGAGTGGTGGGGGCCTAAAGTGACCACAAGGAGACTAGTTTCTCAAGAGAAAGGCTTATATGTCATGTTCATATCTATTGAATTTTCGGCATTACCCGTCAAACCATTGGGCATTCCAAAAACCAATAGACATAAAACACAAAACCCAATAGGCTCCCGCTGTATAGAGTAGAAAGTAGTAAACAACTAAATAACATTAATACTAAATAATCAGAGTATAAATCAAAATAAAATGAAATCGTTCTATAATAAGATGAAAATATAATATCATATCATATAGAATTAATTTCATATATATCATAGTGGAAAACTGATTTTCGACCAGTCAAATCACCTATACAAGGTACAATAAATAAGTGAAACTAAGGCTCTAATTCCATCCCTATGACTCAACTCATCTCAATATCTAATCCTATATTTTTTTTTCTATCTGAGTCATCCAATCACAATCCTCTTTGAAACCTTTCCCTATAATTAACAAAGTTTTCTTTAGTAACCATGTGTTATAGCTACTTGAGAAGGGTGTGAGTACAAATCTGAAGGGAACCTGCAATGTGGTCTTATACACAAAAAATAGTAAATTATATATGTTCATGTGACACAATTTTATATATAAATAAATAAATTACAAGTCGATGTGTAATAAAATTACAAATTTTTGTTGTTGCATTTTTACATGAAGCTTAAGATCTATCCAGACCTAGTTCGACCTATGTTAGGGTGTCCTTGAGAATTTCACAGAATCATTTATAATAAAATCAGTCCAATAAAAAAAATATGAAAACAAATACCTAGGAAATTCAAACCAACCATGAGCCCAATCCATGGAGTGTGTCCAAGTAATTCCAAGTCAATTTCCTAAGATCCAAATCAAATGTGCATTTCCAAGGAATTCCATCTCATATACCCTATGAGATGATTCCAAGGAGAATGTCCATGAAATTATATCCTACATAAAATTGAATTCCAAATCCAAGGATTATGTTCAAGTTTTTCCATCTAGGATAACCAGCAAGGCAAATCCAAAATTCATTTCCAAGGAATTACAAACTAGATAACCATCTTCAATATCATATTCCCAGAAAATCCAAACATATTCTAGGCTTAAATAACAGTTCCTAGGTTAAATTTCTTGGAATACCATGTTTCGTAGTATGTCTCAGTGGTTAGTGCATCTGAACTCTTGAATATCACGAAATTCTACTCGATGGGGTCAGTATCTGGCCTAAACCCATCCTAAAACATGATTTTTTCCACCCAAGTGAATGAACTCACCACTATCTAAGCCACATCAAGGCCCCACTATCCTCCTATCTAAGTCTCAAAAGGGATTTGGACTCAAGAAAATTACCTATCCAAGTGACCCAAGGATAGTCTTAACACATAACCTATCCATTGATCTACCCAAGGTATATCAAACGAGATAATCACATATCTATGGGGGAGGAACACTTTCCCCATGGTATTTTTATTTTTCCCAATGTATATAAATCCTCATAATGTTCTAATATGGCCATTCCCTAGGCAATATATCTCAAAATTCCATACACCTATATCTGGTGGTTTCTACGGGATCATATGCTATGAAAACTACATTATGTTCATTTAATATATCATACACCCCTCAAGGTATAAGTTTCTCAAGAAAAACAATTATAACCAAGATCTCAACAATCAATGACCTAGTTAATTGAGGTATTTCATAATATTAATAATGTATTTGGAACTTTATTCAATTCATTCATAAGAATTTGACTCTAATTATGAAATAGAGTCAATTTATATAAAGTCAATCTCCCTTAGTGGTGAGACTACACATATCCAATTCTATATAAATCACACATGACTATATAGGTAATGTAACATTTCAACCATTAATTTCTTGTACATTATCTGATCTTTTACATTTTCCATTCTTATCTGTATTATTTTTGAGTTGAAAATAGTTTTTCTAAGGTGTTGAGAGATTTGAAAAGATTGTGTAAGCTTAAATTAATTTTTTTTGGAAACTTCCTCCCAGAACAAGTGGTACCATGCCGCATCACTCAATAACATATAATAGATGGGTTATATATACTATTGAGGAATAAATTTTACCAAAGTTGTACCATAGGGGTTGATTCCATGCCGTAGAGGGGATGAATGTCCTGTAGTGACCCCGACTATGGATATTTTTCTATAGCCTTCCCCATTGAAGGTAGGGCTATAATATGGTGTCTTAAACCATTTTTAGAGATTTTCAACATAAATTTTAGGTTTCTAGTTGAATTTTTGGTCTTTATGGTTTATTCATTTCAGTAGAATGTTACGAAGATAATCCAATGATCCTTTTTTGGATTTAATTAGGAGAACTCATTTTAGTTTTTGAGGTATCTTATGTGGGGTTTTACAACATCCATAAAACACGTATAAATACCCATCCACCCCCTTCACACAATGGTTCCAATTCTCAAAAGAACTATTATAGAGCTATGTGCATGCCACAATACACATTCTATTCCATAGGGGTCATGTTATAGTGTGGTTCCATGCTATAATCCCCCTCTTCATGTCATAGGGTTCATGTTCCAGTTCCCCCTACAACATAGAAGTCCATATCATACAATGTGGAGGTGTTTCCTATGATGTATCCACACATCCTATGTCATGGAGGTCTCTAAAAGTGAACTACATTGATGTGGTGTTCCACCCCATGTTGTGGTGGTTGACTACTGTATACATCCTTTCCATAGTTTCCATCTTGCACCATATATCTTCCAAGATTTCTAAAGTAAAAACCTATTACTCCTTATGAATCCCTCATCAGGTTATTGCAATATTATTATCAGGTTAGGTGGTTTCAGAATCTATTACTATTATTTGATAACTTTAATGATTAAATTATAAATTGGTTTCAAAATCAATTTCTAAATATTGAGTTGGGGTTTGATAAATGGAATTAGAAATGGATTGGGGTGTGATGAATAATTTTTGATAGCGATTGATGTAAATTAATGTTTTATTTTTATGAAAATATTCTTGAATTGAAATTATAACTATTAATAGGATTTTATTGAAAATGAAAGGAAAGTGATTTTTTTGGTTTGAAATGTGATTATTCGATCGATTTTGATAAAAAACCGTTTAATATTTTTTTACAAAACAATATGAATTTATTTTGATAAAAACTATTTGATGTTGGTTTTTAAAATGAATTTTATGAATTTTTATAAAACCATTTGATGTTGGTTTTTGAAAATAATTGCACGGATTTTGATAAAAATCTATTTTATAATTTTTTTTGGAATAATGAGATGAGTTTTTGATAAAAACAATTTTAGGATAGTTTTTAAAATTAAAGTCATGTTTTAAAAATTGAATTGGGGATGAATGAAACAATGATTTAAATGGTTTTTGATATGATGATAACCCAATGTAAATTTTTTGATTTTTCTTGAATCGCACAAGATACTGGTTTTTTGAGTGGTAAGAACACACACTAAGCATACGTTAGATATACTATATAATGAATTAACTTTTACAACACATCTAAAATACGTATGGGAAGGGAGATTAGTTCTTAGGGATTATCTTCCTTGCATCCTTATGGATGTTCCTTATACACATTGGAAGTTTTAATTCACCAATAAATCTGAGAATCCTTGGATATTATACCATTTGGGTCTCTTAACTAGGGTTCTTTGATTGAAAATAAATTATAATTCCTTATGATATAATTTTTTTCCTCATGTCGGTTTTAATGGAAATTATTATTCATTATGTATTTTTTTATCTCTTATTCATATATATTTGATAAAAATGCTTGATTATTCTTTCCTGGTGGAAAATCCATTGTAATTATTTTTTAATAGTCATTGAAAATGGGTCTCTAAGCATGTTTTGATATAAATTGTGAAAATGATTCCATGCTATGTATTATTTACATTAATCATATACGGTTAATCAAATATTGATTGATTATGAAATTATTTGTGAAATACTATTGAGATTTTAATCTCACACCCTCATTTTTTCCATCAGGTGTTTGTATATTTCACTATTCCTAGTCAAGGTAAAGAGAATTAACTATTCATAGATAGAGGGTGTACTTACATTTTGGGACCTTTAGGAGTCACAGAACTTGATGATGATTGTGATCAAACAATTATGTCGAGTTGTATTGCAGTTTTTAGAGACTTATATTAGGGTGTGGTTGAACCCTTTTCCCCTTTTGGAGTGTTTTTCATACTGACCATTTTATCCAATTATCTTTTTATCTAGTAATTTATGAGGTGGAATCATTCTATCTCTACTTTTATCAATTCCATGGTGCTTTTCCTCAACCCATGGGGATCAATAACTCCCTTTAGGTCATTTATGGATTGGATCTGGTACCATATTGGCATGTTATCTAGGTTATTTCATTTTAAGGATGATATATAAGGGCCAATTATGAAAATTTAGAGTTATTACCTTTGAATCTCCACCTAATAACTTTTTTTGGCTCATCTATGTCCAAAAAACATCATCTATCCAAACGAGTCCCTAACTCGCAACGTAATAAAAAAATAATTAATTAAAATTATTCTAAATTGTTTTCAATTAATTATATTGTTTAGATCAATTAGTCCTAACTTCCTAAACACTCACCAAATTCCCTCGATACACCAAAACCATAACCAAAGTACATAGGAGGTCTATAACATACTATCGAAACCAACCTAGGATAAAAACTTAACAATTAGAACCAAAACCACCATCAATTTCATTTAATTTAAGACCAAATATTATAAAAATAAAAATAGTGACATACCACTATAAAAAATGTTCAAAAATGATAAAATACTATCTTAAAAAATTGTTTATATAGGGTATAGAAAATACCCATAAAAAGGCTAATAACACCATGATATGATGGAATCAGAACCAAAAACCTCAATCAGATAAGTGAAATCGATACAAAAATAATGGAAAACCAGACAAAGAGCCAATAGAGATGATATCCATCCATAAATTCTAATTCAATCACATGAATAATTCAAAAAATATGAGGGAATAAAAGGAGGGAGACTGGGTTTTGAAAACCGGGGTGTTTTCACATGGGATAAGAAGTAAAATGGGATGCCCATTTAAATCATTTAAGGGGAAAACAATCATTTTATAGATTTTAATAAGTCACATACTTTAGTAGCATAGTTGGTAGAACTGTGCACCTACCATGAAACCTTCTCTATCAAATTCTACAACACTCACATGGATGGACTGAATTTTTTTCAAAACCCAATGTAAACTGTTTGAAACCATATGTAACTCATCTATAACATTTTACACAGTTTTTCTTCAATTTTTAAAAAACTGTGGGCTATGTACTAGGTTTTAGCTACCCCACATTTTTTACTTTGAGATCCAAAATTATTACCATTAACTATGCATTAACTATGTTGCTCAACCTTGTACTATAAAAAATAAATTAGAAAATTTATCATTTAAGGATAACCACGTGGTTTTCCTAATTCCTTATGACCCAAAACTCTCACCTAGTGTAGATTCCTCAAAAACCCTTGTATAGTAACCTCATTATCATGATTCTTTTCTAAGAACTCAGTAACCTCTAGAGACTTAGACCATATCCAAAAATATATACTCAGGATGTTTGAAATTTCAAAATTTGAATATGAATCTCAATTGAAAAATAGCCCCTTCATCAGATATCCAAAAAACAAAATTCCCATGTAAATTCTTAACTCACATAGGCGAATGGTTATAAAAACTCACCACCGTAGTACTTCTCATCCTTGAGAAGTCTCATTAGTCATCCAACTATATAACACAACCTACCTAAGTAATCATTTCATCACCAACTCACCACATTCCATATTCCAATTCCAAATGTTCTTCCACTACATAATTCCAAAAAAAAGGAACACAATTATTTTAGAAAATATCCACCACTCATAACCATCAGTAAAAAAATCAAGATGGGACTTAATTTGTAGATATCTAACATGGGACACAATGATATTTATAATCAACTCATCCTCACACTTATTTCACTACTAAATATAAACCTTAAAATATAAGGGATAAATTTTGATCCATGATACTCATCACTATAATTATTTAAGATAAAAACACATTTCCATTGTCCTAATAACCATATAATTTCTATTTATCTCTCTCTACACCCAATTAAAAATGAAAAAAATAGGGGGAGATCATTTTTTCAACTTCTAATGAGAACACTAATTATCACATGCTAACATACTATTTAATTGGCTAACCAATATTCATTTACTCCTAATGAAATTCAAATATCATATAACACCTACAATGAAGTAAAGTAATAGAATATTTCGGTCATTCCATGGTTGGGTCCTCAAATAAAAAAAAATCTACAATTTTCTTACCTGACCACCAATGAACCTATAATCCGACCCACAGTTGGACCACATCCAAACCATCTTGAACCCGATGAAAATACATAGAATTTATCCAATATTGCATCACAATACCAAATTTGGTATTTAACATGGGGTAAGATAAAATGTATTAAAAGATCATTGAAAATAAAATTCCCTATCGACCATCCAATTATTGGTATTGTCATAATAACAACCATACCAACATGGGTTCATAACATCACAACCCACATTCCATCCATTGCCACATGTAATGACTATATGTAATCAACCTACTTATACCATGGTTCTAAGATGAAATATCAACTTCCAACCATTCTAGAATAAATGTAACATCATCCTCACTGATTATTCCATGATTATGTGTGTGTTGTTCCGCCCAATCCACTCTCTATATTGTCAAATCTTGACACTATGTCATCCATGATGTTTTCATCATCATATGATATTGGTGATACTTTTAATTTTCATCGAAACCACTAGGATACCACATCAACAAGCATTTCGTAATTCCATTGGTCCTTGGACCACAAATGGACACTCAAAAATTAATAATTAAATAGTGTCCCACATATTCATCATGAAATTATTAAATTTAATCCAATAAAACAAGTTTACGATCCCAAACCACCTAGTCACACATCCTGACTCATTCTCAAGCATCAAATTTCAACATACCTAGGCCTATACATCTAACAAAAAACCATTTCTTATTGGAATTCCCGTTTCATCTCTCCAGAAGCATCCTTAGTGTCCTCTTAAAAATCTGAAATTTAACCCATTCCATGTCTATTAAATTATTTACTTATATCCAATATCATTTCTAATTCATTAGTGTTTACCCTGTCTCGCACCACATATATGGAAATGATTCCAAAGTCAACATAGTCAGGCACTCGTCCATTCATACCCAAAAATTCCCATTAAGATACTCATAATCACCCATTATCATTACCATCAATGATCATATAATGCCTCACCATGACAATACTAAATTATTAGTATCTCCTCACATGAGATAGATTGTAACTCAAAACACATACCTGTGATTTTCTTATCTAAGGTACTTGAAAACCTGGTAACATGTCACTTGAATTACCCTTGAATACCATGTCTGAACTAAAATAGTGGTAAACATTCTGCTTCTAAATCATAATGCTCATATCATCAATATCATGGGAAATATCTCATTCATTACGCTCTACCACCTAATGCATTGGTAATATCTCATATAGGTTATTTCTCACATGAAACACCTCTTTATTCTCATCTCATCATCAAAAAACAACCCACTAGGAAAACATCCCACTCTAGGGTCCCATTCACACACACACACACACACATATATATCATGACATGAAAAATCATATGCCTACTCAAGGTCATTGATTCTCCCCAGATGCTCGTATATGAGACTACCCCTTTGGAAATCTAAAATCTTATTGAAATCACCCCCATGAATCCACATATTGGAATCACACCCTTGTGGATCAAAATCGCACCCATGTACACATGTATATAAATAATGGTATTACCCAACCATGACCTAGTTTAACTATATTGTATTCATATGGATCAGTTAAGTAGAATGAATCCAAGAAGATATATAAGAAAAATTTGTATAGGTTTTTTTGACACATTAAATAACCAAAACTTTTTTTTGCAGAACGAATACAATAATTACCTATAAGGGGATAATATATATGGTAGAATATGCATGTACCAACCGACCAGGGGCCACTATACGTCCCTTACTCCGAGGGACTACATAACCATAATCATTAAGAATCCATCCATTGATCCCCATGTACTATCATTAGGAGAACCATATATTGTGGTCTACATGTGTAGAATGAGACCAACAATTTATAAGGAAAAATTCCATATATGTTTTTAACGACATATTTAATAACTAATCCTCATATTCAATGATATCCATCCCACATAAGAGTATGAATGTCATGGGAATCCTACATACCAAATATGATGCATCTATATAATGTCTTTCTAGTATACCAATAAAATTAATCATAAAAATAAAAAATTATGAATATAAAAACTCATGTGCATCACACCATGTGAAATCATATAACCAAAAAATAGAAATCTAATAATATCAATCAAATAACCCTGGAAATATGGAATTTCTATCAAATAAGGTGTTTTTGATACACCTGTTTGATATCTATCACTGGCTCATAAACATTCTTAAATTACCAATCAACTATTAATCAAAATAGTATGGAAAAAATAAAACATTAATATTTAAGTGATATCAATCACATAAAAGGATATAATACCACTTTGTAATTCCCTAGTATGGATTTCCCGAATAGTCCCCAGGTGGGGGAACACAATGACCTCAACAATGCCTCTCTATATGCTAGAGGTTTCTGATCAATGGAATCGTATTGAAGTGATCATGAAGAGACTATGACCTCAAGATCTAGTATATGGATTTATATCTGAATATTCCAAAATTTTAACATAACCTTTATATTCACCAAAAATCCCATGAAACCCATAGATAAAAAATAGGTGTCCCCATGGTCCCTCATATCTAGAATAGAAAGTATTAGATAACCATATGACATAAATAATAAATAATTAAATTAGACATAAAAATAAATCAAAATAATTATATAACAGTATAAAAATGTTGTCAGTATTCAATGAGTCTCATTATCATATATATCAAACACCAAAACTAATATCCCACCAGGGTTATCACCTTTACAAAGTAAAATAAAAAAATGAATTTGAGTCTAAACCTCTATCCACTAACCTAACCTCATCATGATCAATATTTCCATCCAATTTTTTCAGTTTAATGATCCAATATTTAGATTTTTCCATCCTTTTCTCTTCATCTAGTGAAGTTTTCTCATGTACCCAAGTGCCATGGAATCCCATGTAGAGTGTGAGTATATATCTATAGGGAACAACCAATGCATTCCCATACATTATGATTAGTGTAGTGTATATGATCATTTTACATGTTCATCTAAATAAATAAATAAACTATAAAAGAATGATAATTTAACCATTTTTATCATTTGATTCTCACATGAAACTTAGGATTGACCTAAACCTACTTCAACTAGTGATAGGATGTCTCTGAGCATGACACATAATTATTCCTACCAATATTAATCCAATTGTCGACTCTTTGGAGAAAGTCCTACGAAATCCAAATCAACCATGATCTGAATAGAAGGAGCATGTCCAAGGAATTACAACACAAATACCCATGAACTGAATTTGAGGAACCTATGTAAGTCATTTAAACTCCAATACCCTATGATAAAATCTAGGGAGACTATGCAAGAAATTTAAACATTTATAACCTATAATCCAAAATTGGGTTTCCCGTCTATGTATTTTCCACCGAGATAACCTATATAACGAATCCAAGGATCATGTCCATGGAATTCCAACCTAGATAAACATGGTCAATAATTTATTTTGAAGGGAATGTACTATTAAATCCAATCTGATGTTTGGATTGAAGAATGGATTCTAGGAACATGTCCTAGGAATACATTGTATCTTAGTATGACTTCGTGACTAGTGCATATGACCCGCAATATCACGTGCTACATAGATTGATGAGGTCATACTCCCAACTAATCTACTCCCATAACCTATGGTACACCTCATAAGTGCATGATCTATCATTATCATGACCATAACATGCTCAACCCATCAATTCGGGTTCTAAGGTGACACCAATAATAATTACTAACCATTCCAAATACACACCCACTATAGGTTCAACATATCACTGGGGAGTCCATTAGGATCCCCGATGTCTCATCATGTATGGAGAACCTTCATGTTTCCCTTGTTCCTAACCTCTTCTCCCAGGTTAACTCCTGTTACTCAAAGGGAGTAACATATCACGACACTATCAAAGACACACTAAGGCTTCACTGACCTCCTAGGAATGTTTCACTAGGGAGATGGACTCAAGACCATTCCTTTTCCAAGTCACCCGAGGTTTGTTTCAAAGCCTAACTTATCCATCATCCTCCTCATGGTCTACCCACCTAGGTATTCATGTCTCAATGAGGGATGGACACTCACCTCACAGTCATCTCAATTTTACCAAAATATTTAAACACTATCGTTGTTCCAACATGGATAATCCCTAGTTCATCCATATCAACCCATCACTCACCTATATCTAAAGGTATATAAGGGATCATACACTTGGGAAACTACATTATGTTCATTTAATTTAATTTACACCCCTTGAGGTCCATGTTTCTCAAGGTAAACAATTATATCCTAGGACTCGACCATCGGTGATAGAACAAATAAATCCAACACAAAATATCTATCATGGAATTGAAAGTTTATATAATCCATTCATAGGAATGTAAATTTAATTAAAAAAATTCAAAATATTTGTTAGGGAAATCACCATTATTGGAGAGACCGAAAATATACAATAACGCATAAATCATCCATTATAAAATAGTATAGATATAAAAGAACCACCTACCTAAATTTAGATTTACACCCTTTGAATAACCACCAAAAAAGCTATTCCCCAACTCATCAAGTACAATTACCATCATCCGTTCACATGATACCTTAACTTACATCACAATAACAAATTTAAATAATTATAATCAAATTATTATTAATTAATCAATTACAATTATTATTCAATAATTTCAATTTATATCACAATATAATTTAATTGGGAATAATTTCCTAAACACTTATAGTACACTCCCATCGTACCAAAACAAAAACTAAAATCACACAAGAGTACCCCAATGTTCTCACAATACTAACCCAGATAAAATTCCAAACAATCAGAACCAAAATCACTATCAATTTAATTTAATTTAAACCAAAATCTTAAAAAATATAATCGACAACATAACTCTACGAAAATGACAATAAAAACATAAAGATAAAATATTTGCACATCCTATCTATAGGTTTCTTTAAATACCCATAAAAATAGATGATTCCACCATGATTTGGTGGAATCATAATGAAGACCCTAAATCAAAGAGGTGAAATTGAGAGAAAAACAAGATATAATAAGAACAAATGCCAATAGATAAGGAATATTAAATTAAATACTTAATAAATCACACCACGAAAACCTAAAATGTATGTGGAATTGAAGGAGGTAGAGGGTATTCACCTATATGGGGTGTGTTTTTGGAGGAGAAGGAGAAAAGGGTGTGTCTCCATTAAAACATGGGAGGAAAAAATGATCAATTTACTTTTTTAATGATCTTCATGTTTTATCCACATGATTGGATAAACCATGATACTAACATGTGACATTCACTATCCATATCCATCAACATCATATGTTATGGATGCATAGTTTTCCAAACTATGTGGTAACCATATAAAACCACACCTTGTCCGCAACATTTCACTGGGTTTGTTTGCAACCGTGCACAAAACATAGGCCTTGTCCCTTGTCCAAGACACCCCATGTGGTTACTATGATATATAAAATATTTACATTTAATCATGTAATAGACATTCTAAAAACTATACACTGTAAAAATGAACTCGAAACCTAAAAATGTATGTGTAATCAAACTATTTTACCTAAACTGTGTAGCCCAAACTACACACCCAAGGAATATTCATCCAAGGCTCCTAAAAAATAACCTGAATCTTCTAAGACTCTTCTGAGCACATAAGTCACCAATAATACCTCAAAACATATAAAAAATCAACTCAATATGCTCAAAATATCAAAATTAGAATTCAAATCATGAACTAAAAATTTTACTTTTCTCAAGATTTCCGAAAAATAAATTCCTTTGGAAATTATCAACACATGATAGAGCATTTTTTTATAGATATAATGTTATATAATATATTATATTTCATACATAAGGTTTATAATTTTTAAATATATAGGTTTCTAAATAATTAAATTAGATTATTATTAGTTGTTATTAATGGATTAAATATAAAAATTCTAGTTGTTTTTATTTTATTCAAGTAAATATAGAAGGATAATTAAATGAGAATAAATTAAGAGGATCTTAGTGTGATAATTTGGTGATTTGAAATGACATGATTTATCATAATTTTTGAATATAAAAGATGGATAAATTTCTAATATTGAGAATTTGACCAACTAAAATAAATGTTTTCGTTTATTTTTGGAGTATCCGATGGTGCAATCAATTGAAATTAAATATAATATTTTTAGATCATGGGGAGTAATCCTATACAGTTCTATTGAGAAAATAAAAAATAATATTCAGAATATCACAATGCAAATTATCATAGAATATCAAAATTCAATTTATGGAAATTTTATTTCTTCTCTTCTATTGAGAATATGGATATAAGAAGAGAAGAATAAGAAATAGGTATTAATAGGTTGAGAGTATTAATATCAACATTACACCGTCCAAGAAAATACTTAAACATTAAGAGAGAAAATAAATAGAAGAAAGATAATAAGAATGAGACTGATGAGTTTCTACTACTTCATAGTTTTGGTATCATCTAAGCTGAAGAAGAAATAAGTATTAGTGAATAACTTTTCAATGATACAATTATATCATAGAATAAAAAGAATATAAATGTAGCATAAGAGAGTTAAGGAAGGCTATAATATCTACCAATTGTTTTTGATCTGCATGTCTAACATCCTAAAGAAGAAAAATAAGTAGATTGTGTTAAGATTATAGTTTTTGTAATTAATGGATTTTAATCAATCAATTAATGATCATATATGAATGAGAAATAAGATAATGGGAATAAAAATATTTTCTAAACACATTGATCATTCAAAATTTTATTTGGAAGAACAAAGTATACTTCTATGTTGTGCTATAAATTATATATTGGAAGTCAAATTCCTTTTTAAGGAAGAATATTTTATTATTTATTATAGTGAAATCCTAGAGAAGATTGATTATCTTTTTTTATTGTAACTGAGAGGAACCATTGTAAAATGGTGGGATACATTATAAAGAAACAATCTAGAGGTTATAAAAATATCAGTAGACATCATTGTATTTTTAGGAGATAACCTTGTTTTAAAGGATGATACCTTCCTCCCTAATATTCAGTTGATTATATTAGACAATATTTTTTCCATATACTTGAACCAAATATAACAAAGATTAGGTACCCACATTGGTATAAAACCTTATAAAAATATAACGTGCTTCATCTATTTCTTATTTAGTACTTTCTATATGAAGTTGTGTATTGATAATTCATAAGAAGATCCATTCATCTTAACCAATGTTGAGGTTTTAATATCAAGAGAGTAAATTAAAATAGAAAATGAAATAGGCAAAATTAATTCACACTAATACACCCCAAATTGCAGTGTGACTATGTGATCCTACTAGGTACATCTTGTAGTATTAAAGTTAATCCAGGTTTATACTATTATTGGATATAATTTTTAACCAATTGTTTGTTTTCATTTTTTTTTGAAGTGTATTGTTGAAAAAAGATATATTGTTTCTCATATGGAGATTTTAATTCTCATCCATATCAATATAAACATAGTGGTTTTATCCAAAACCTTGAAGAACAATCATTACCAATAAGTAAAAATGTTAATAAATATCTCAAAGGAGATATAAGATACACCACAAATTGATGTTAATAAAATTGATAGATTATCTCTCCTGAAGTTTCATGTTGAAGAAAACAGTTTCCACTCTGATAAGAATGTGAATATTGAATTACATAGTGTTCTTAACTTCATTGTAAATCATTTTTGAAAAAAAATTCTCTTATTTATTTTGTCACATATGATTTTTCATTTATCAAAGGACATCATGAGGAAAAAATACTACTATAATTAGAAGTTTATGCAATGGTAAAAAATTGGAAAAAAATGATGGTAATGTGAATGAAAAACATCATACTTGTTGAAGTAAAATAAATGTATTCACTATTATACATATATAAATTATATCTACCTAAGTAATAATTGAAATAAAATATGTGAAAGTTGAGATTAAAAAATTATTTTAAGAGCAGATCCATGCAGTGGATGAAACTAATAAATATTTTAATAGTGTTAAGGATACACAATTAGAGGTCAAGGAAAAAAGGATAAGGGATATTTATAAATATTTACTTTAGAAGTGTAATTTTCATGATGATAAATTTGAAATATGCGAAAAAAACACAAATATAGAGTGAAATATATTGAATATTAAAAGAATAAACTTAATCTAACGTGTCTTCAATTGGAAGTAAATTTGAGAAATATGTAAGCATCCTAAACTAAAATTTTACATAATTTTGAGAAAATAAGTTCTAATATTAATGGTTCTGATAATATTATTGGTTGAAAAGATGACTTATTATAGTGGAAATAAATCAAAAAACATCTTTCGATATATTCTATATAAGATTAAAGAGAAAGGCAACCCTTGTCCAAGAAAAAATCCATTATTTAATAAAACTATTTAGATAAAAATAATATGTTACAAATAAAAATATTTACAAATATGAGTGGAAAATGATACGATATTGACAACTACATCAAGGATGGATTAAATAATGTCTAAGAAGAATGAATCCCCAGTGTGCTAAAAAGAAAAGAATTTTTACTCAAAAAATAAAAATATCTCATGCCATCCAAATTTCTAAAAAAATAAATAATGTAATATTATACAGTTTTGGTATTGATAATGTTTTGGTAATACATATTTTTTTACTAGAATAACATGTCAATTCATAATGATTGTAAAAGGACAACATCATGGGGGAGCAAGGCTAAACTAATAGATTGTTCCTATAAAAGGTAAATCTATTCACTTCCAACTGATTTAAGAATATTTATAATTAATATGATAGTCGTTACATGATTATTCATTATGATGTTGAGATCCACACATATCATTCATGGATATTATTCACTTAGATAAATAAGTCCATGTGAGATAATTAAGTAACAATGAAAAAGAAAAGTTGATTTTTGCATGTGCTGTATAAAAATGAAGAATACTGAACACATAACATCCAAAAATATTATGAAATATTCTACAACACCATAGTAAAAAAAGAAAAATCATGGATCATTATATTAAATCTATTAAGTTTTGTGATAAATTGAGAAATATCAAACAATATGATGAATCAATCGATGAGATAAATAAAATAATTACTTGGGTGGAATTAATCTATGATGAAGAATATAAATTTCATAAGAAGTTACTGAGAATATGTAACACTAAGACTCTTGAGAACTTATTTGGAAAATACAAGAAAGATCACAATAGTTTCAATTAGTTAATGGATATTTTGTTATCCTAATTATAAATAAAATTGATTATGTATAATGAACAAATAATGCGTGTTAATTCAGATAAAATCTTAAAAATAAAATTCCATATAATAAGATTGATGAATAAAATAAGAAAACGATACTAACTATAGAGGTTCATGTCTCAAAAATCAAAGGTGAAATAATAATAATGATATTTCACATATTTAGAGCTAAAAAATAAAGTATTTTCTTTGTTAAAAATCAATTCTCAATCGTGTTTCTCTCATTATTGTGAATTGGAGAATCCACCTTATGCCCATATCTCTTTGTTTGTTTCTATGTGTGGTAAATCTAATGTGATGCATTTAGGGGTTAAATTTTTTAGTACTGTGATGATTATATGATTGTAAGTGAAAGAATGATCTATCATCAGTATCATTAATTCTTGAAGAAATATTTTGAAAGGATATGCATGAAATTATTTTAAATATAGATAATTCTTGGTGAAGAGTTATTAGAGTACATCACTTGAGGGAATTTATTTTGGGAAGAATCCAAAAAGCTATTATTTCATGTGAAAATATAAAATTATGAAAAATATATGAGTTTCAGTTATGATTTTTACACTTTTCCATTCTTTTTCTGAGTTGAATCGATTCTTATTTTGAGGGGGAAAATTTATCAAGGTAATTAAGATTAAAATAAACTTGAAGGAGGATTACAGTATTGGTTCTCAAATGATATTTATTTTTTATCAATTTGATTGATGTTGATAAATTACATAAATATATTCATAAAATAGACATAAGAAATTAATTATTGTGTTTTTATATCATAATAAAGAATTTTATGGAAAACCATGATTTATAAGTTACACCCATTTATTTTCATCACTATTGCTTCTCACATAGATTAGAGTTGATTAATTTATGTCTCATTACTTTGAGAAACGTGATTCCATCGTTCTCTCAACTGAAACAAATTATATTTTAAATAAATGGAGTAAAATGAAATTTCAGTTATGTGGGTGAGTACCCATATAAAAGATCCATAGGAATTATTTTCAAAAAATGTTGTAATGATATAAAGTTTGAACTGAAATTCATATCGATAAAAAACCCAATGGGTAGATTTAAGTTTTAAAATGGTTTATGATGAATATTTATTTATTTATTATCAATATTTACTAACTTTGGGTTATGATGAAGATCCCAATGAAGAAATATTTTCAAGTATTAAGGCACAACATTGAGTTTAAGTGGATTATTTGTGTGTTTTTGTCTACCATTGTGTATTTTATTGATGAAGATGCATTAATGTTGGAAATTAAGATAAACAAATAAAAGATGATATTTCTTATAGTTTTGGGATAAGTAGGTTTGTGGAAGTAGTCTCTTAAATATGAGATTGTTTTTCAGTTTTTATTAATTAAATTAAATGAAACTTCTTTATGAGATCATGACAAACCACATGTTACTTTCTGAGAATCTTGAGTTAGAAATTTAAATACATGTGGTGTTGTGATTGAAGATTAAAAATATTTAAATAGAAGAGTGAGTAACTATCCTTGTATTAATATTCATGAATTTTGGTGCATATATTTACTATCACACATGGATAATGGTCATAAAATTATGGGTTATATGCTGGAATTGATAAGGTAGTAGAAATACGTTATAAAACTCAAGAAGGTTATTTATATATTATAAGATGATTTAGGTATTGTGATAAAGAATTTTATGAAGGTTTGATATATTTATAAAGTTATTAAATTATTTTTTATTTGAATATTTGTGATTATAAATTCCATTAGAATGTTTTAAGAGGGTCTAATTTTAGTAGAAAACGTTTTAAAATTATAAGTTGAAGATAAAAAACATAAAAATACATATGTAAATTTTTATCATAATAGAATGTTGAAACATACTGAATATTACTATGATATTTAATATTCATTTAATGATATGTATGAAAATAAATGAGTTTAAATATTATACGTAACATTTTCAAATGGTAATTAATATTTTACTATAGATACATAATATATCCCATTGAATATAGAAGTTGTTTGCTGAAACAACTAATAAAATATAGAAATGATAATATCTAATATTGATTTATAAGATATTTCAGAGAATCCAGAAGATATGTATTCTAGTTCATGTTGATATTCAGTAATGATAATGAATCACTATAATACATAGGATACTTTGAATCATATAGAGTATTTATAGGCTGATACTTAATATCTTTGAGTTGATAAATAACATTTTTAACATGGAATGTAAGATATTTTAGATCCAACATTGGAAAAGTTTCAGACATACTATCATATCTAAGACCGATACATAAAATTTTGAAGGGAATGTATAAGATTCTATTGATCATACAAAGATCCTCATGAGAATACATATATTATTGAGGAGGATTAAAATATGTTAGACCACTATTGTGATTAGTAAGATATTATATTTCGCACATAACATTTATTAGTTTTAAAAATTATTGGATTATAGTGATTAAAATTTTAGGATACCGATATATTATTCATGAATTAAATATCAAGATTCTAGAGATTGGTCCATGATTTAATCCATGTAATAATTAGAATTAAATAATAAGAAATTTCGAGGGAGTCGGTGCGATAATTTTGGGATTTGAAATACTAACATTTGATATCATTTATGAAGATAAAAGTTAGAGAAATTATTAAGAATAAATATTTGAACATCTTCAATAATGGTATTTGGAAATTATGAAATGTTAGCTAGGAAAATTGGTTGAAATTAAAATCAGTGTTATGAGATCATGGAGAGTATGCCCATATTACTCCTCTATGAAATTAAAAAAGAATATTGAGAATATCATGGTGTTGGATTTGGTTATATGGAACCAAATATTTAATTTTTATTACTCGAAAACACATAGACCAGAATATCGATAAATATATTACAAAATTATTGGTTTTCTTCTATATAACTCATATGTGATAATTCTCTTAGATTATTTTTCACTTCAAAATGTTATATTACATCAATGCTACATTTATAACCTAGAAGTTCTATGAAGATATACTGAAATAGATGTAATGTGGTCTAGATGACATCAATCTGATAGGAAATATTTTATGTTTTGACTATCAGGTGTTGGATTGTCATAAGTTGATCAGTCTTTGACTCAAGATGTATAGAACATGGTATTGCTTGAAAATTTTATGTGGACAGAAAACCGAATTTTAATTCAAAATGTTTTATGTTCTATTGGATATTTTTATCTATGGAAATTTTTTTTCCTTAGACTGAAGGTTACTACTAATTTATATCATAAAATAAATACTTTGATGTATCAACCTAAACCGTGACACATATTCTCCTGGTGAATTAACATGCATTGTGTTCATCATAAGTGATATGAAATTAATGAATAATTCATGAAAGGATTGTTAACTTCCATATTAATGGAATTAGATACATCTATCCCTGTCATTGAAATGATATTCTTTAATTAAATCTATGGCCATGTTGGTTCATTGATGATTTTATTTTAGGAAATCAATGAATGAAATTTCAAGAATATATGTTGATAAAACATTTATGAAAAATTCTTGATGAGATATTGAGAAAATGCGATTATATTTCAAAATAAAAATTCATGAGGTTTTTTTGTTGAAATATTAACATTTTTCTATATATTTTCATTGACTAGTTTCTATAAAATGGTCTTACACTTAGGATAGATCACCTAATTCTACTTGGAAAAGAGATCTGCAATTTCAGTACAAAGTGTATCTAAAATATCAATTAGTTTCTATTTGAATTAAATAGTTCGAGTAGATTTTTTTCCCAAATTGTCGTTTAATAATTATTTAGGAATTATTGATAAAATAAATTCAATCATGATATATTCTCGGAATATATGTCAATTGAATATTAAATAATTTTTTTTGCCAGCTATAATATATATATATATATAATTTATTTATCTCTAATTTATTTTCAAGGTAAGAAATAATCATTTATTTACTTATGTGAATTTTAAGATAAAGATTTTTTCACTTTTTATTGAATATAAGTTTAATTTATTTATTTAATGAATAATTTAACGATATTAATTTATTTAAATAAATAGTTATTATTATAGGTTGGGTAAATTCCATAGAGGATTTATGGGTTGAGTTAAGGGACTTTATAGGATGATATATTTTATATCATTCAAATAAATGTTGATTTATATATTTAATAAATAATATTTTTTTCTAATTATTTGATCATGTTATGAATAATAATAATAATAATAATAATAATAATAATAACTGGAATGGGGTTTACTTAGAATTATGAAATTAATTATGGGACATTATTCCATTTCAAATTTATAACCCTAGGCTTGTAACCCAACTTGTATCATATCCAAGAGATCAATATTATTATACATAATGATATTCTCTCAAATGAATTCATTCAAATCACTAGATGTAACTCTCTTAAGAATACTCTCAAGGAAGATTGAAAATCATTATACTCTATCTAGGAGAATAAGAGATGGAATTCATCAGTCCTAATGAAATTATTATTGTAATCAATGGATAATTAGGAAAGGTATTTCAATCCTCTATTCAAGCAATCAATGTATTACAACGGAATTCAGATATTTTTGTAACATGTCTGGATACCGCTAGAGGAATTTTACTATAGATTTTTCACCACAACGATAATATGAATTAAAGATCAACTGAATTCACCAATGAAGAAATAATTATAAAGATAAAGTAATTATTAATATATATTTTAATCGAATAGATCTTCACTAATAATATTCAAGTGTTAGATTTTTCCTATTTGAATGATTTATCAGAGGCAACAAAAAATATTGGGAATGGTCCCAACTTCATCCCATGTGCCCTAGAACATTCACATGTTATTGATTATCATGGAATTTTCATATTCCTAAAATTTAAATTTTATTCACACGATCTCTTTATAAGCATGATATTAGGAGAGAATAATAAAAATAATTTTTGATGTGGTTCAAAGTGTGATATACTAAATATAAAAAGTTCTAAAAATAACTTAATAATTGATGAAGAAAAGATAATGATGAAAGAGAATGAGAATTATATGAAAGAGGTGATTCTAATATATATTATATTGTCATATATAGTGAATAATAAGGAACCAAGAGTGAGTAATTTCCATATTATTGTATTATATCATAGAATCCAAATTACAAGAAAGTATAAAAATATAGTTAAGAATGTCTGACACTTGTGATGCTTATTCATTATATATGTTGACATCCTTGTAGAAGAAGATAATGATTGAGGTAAGATTCAATGTGTTACTAATACATGATTATACTATTCCAATTTAATATCTTTTCTAAATGAAGAATAATTCATCTTAAATAAACCTATTATCTATATTCATTGATCCTTATAAATTTTATTTGAGAGAATAAGGAGAACATTCATGTTGTGCTAGAGATCATATATTGGTAGTCAATGTACATTGTTGAGGAAGAATATTTGATGCTTATATATAGTTAAATACTAGAGTATATTGGAGGTATTATTCATTATTGTTTTTAGAGGACCTATTGTAAATTAGTGGGATCTAAAATAAATAAAAAACAAGAGATTGTAAATATTGAAGGATGAAAATTATTATTTTTAAGAGATATCCTTGGGATGAAGAACGACACCTTTCCCACATATATAACTTGATTATATTAGTGTATATATGTTTCTCGAACATGAACCAAACCATGTAAGTATTGTATAGTAAATTTTTCATTGAACCTTATAAAATTTCCATGTTCTACTATTATTTTTTTATTTATTACTTTATGTGTGGTTTTTTTCATTAAGAATACATAAGTATATACATACATCATAACTGATATAGATTCCTAAATATTAATATAGGAAATTAAAAGGTAAATATAATTAGGTAATATTGGTTCACACTAATTGATGCCCCCTCTTTGGGTGAATGTAAAATTAAATTATGCATACATACATAATAAATATGTTATTGAGTGGAATATGATGATGTATTAATTATTTGAACATGGTTTTAATGATTTAGGAAAAATTTATCACTTGATCGTGCTATTTTGTGTTATTTGAATTGATCATAAATTATGTTGAAAAGAAAAAATCTATTTCATTTTAAATATATATTAGGTACCATATGTTAGTTGTTATAGTGTTTTGTCTAGATACTCAGTAGTTGGTAATGACATCTGTTGAAACACAAGATTAATGGTGGTTTATATAAGTTAGGTGTATATTTAGTGCATAGTGTAAAATTATTTTCTACCCAAGGTGTTTTTATGAGGGAAACATGAATAGTGTGTGTGATTAATGGTTAATGTGTGAAATGATAATAATATTATATGATCAGCTAGGTTGATTGAGTGTGTTATCTTTGGAATGATATAATTCGACTCACTATGGTATTAGTTGAGTGGGATTCCATTTCAAACCTACACGTTTTATTATTTTGATATATAAATTTAAAACCTTGTTTATATGTAGTTATGTGATGTTATAAATTTGTGATGGGTAAAAGGGGTGGTCATATGGATGTGTTTTTCATGAAAATTGTGTTTCACATTTTCATAGACATTAACAATCGCTTGAAAAAGAAAAAAAAATTGGTATTTGGGGTTATATATGAATTCAATGATCTTCTATATAAATTATTTGGTGATGGAATTAGAGTATTTAATTAATTATAAATTACTTATAGTTTATAATAAATTATATTTCTGCTTTTTTTTCTAAACTGGGTGGTGACACATGTAATGGAATATACCATGAAGCAAAAAGACTTAAGCGAATATCATATTGAATGAATTTCTATTTTCACTTATGTATTATTTTTTATCAAGGAGTAATACATTTAAAATATGTTTGATAATTATTAAAAATTTCAAAACATTATCAGTTAGTGAAAAATTAAATTATTGTATTTTAAATATTTTTATAAATCATATCATTATTTCAGGAAAACTAATCCACAAATTCATTTTTTTATATGGTTATTAATGATTTATTTAGAAATTTTATACCATTTTCACCTTAATAACTACTATTAGGTATTCATGAGGAAACTAATAGTAGATATAAACTATTTTTTACTTCTCAATGTTGTAAAGAATAATTTGGTGATTGCGTAGAAAGATAAGCATATTAATATTAATGAAAATGATTGAAATTATAGAAACCACTATGGTGGGTACTAGTATATTCAACCAAAGAAGTATCCTTTAAAGTAATTCTATTGTAGGAAGATTTATCATTCAAGGGTTATAACCTATATCTTGATTTTATAGGGTATACCATGTTAAAATTATTTCTAGAATTCAAGAACCATAATGAGTCATCTCTATCATTAGTTTATGGTAGTATGAAACTACATGAAACTCTTAGACTTATTATGAGGTTGATGAAATGTGTTAAATGAGTTGTAATGGGTATGGATAATAACTTATAGTGTTAAATTAATGATGAAAATTAGATGTATTTGTTTCCTATAATGTGAGAGATAATGATAATTCTATAGTAGGGGGGGTGTTATTGTTTTTTAGAGTGTGTTATTTTTTGTGGGTGAATTATTATGAATGTTATAGGTGGTGTGTTAGGCGAACCAAAGTCATTGGTATATGAGGGTTCACATAAATATTAGGATATGATCATGTAAGGTATGTTATATTTCAAGGATTATTGGATTTGATTCCTGGTCAATAGATTTTTTAGTTGTTGAATCACATGGAAATTTCCAGATAGAATGTAATAGATAGATCATTACTCAATTATGTGACTGAATAATATTTCATTAGTAAATGATACCCTGATAGTGGTAATTTTATAAAATTATTAAGGGAAGTTGAAATTTTCAGTAACTAGTTTTTATATAATAGATAATAAATCTTGTGTGAATCTTAGGATAGTGAATGTTTATTTTGTTAAGGAAGTATAATGACGATACCATTGAATTGATGAACAATCTAGTACACTGAATCTCAAACCAACATTATGAATCCCGTGTGTTTATTCAAAATATATTTATGTATAACTATGATTAACTATGGTATGTATAAAATCATTTACATTTACCTAGTTTATTTTAATGTTGGTGATACAGTGTGTATGATTGTTTTTGTGTTTAAGGTATCATTGTTGATATTGGATGGAAATTATTTGGTTTTTTTCATTGGTGAATTTGGATGGAAATGGAAGGGGAAGTATTAGTTAACTCTTTTAAAATTAATTTGACCATAATGAAGTGAGTATATTTTCAGGAATGTTGTTCATCTATGAAATAGGGTATTAAGGATCTAATCAACAAATATTTATTTAATGGTTTTTGTTAGAATCTAGTTTATATCTTTCATTTTTCATTGAGAGACTAATATCATGTTGTAATATTCAATTCTCTATTTTAATTAGATGTGGAAAATATCCTTGGCACTTCTTGAATGGGATAATTCATATTGGGGGGAGTCTTTATTGACCCATATCCTAAAGTCTTAGTGGAACCAGATTAAACTAGGCTATATCTAATATAGAGTAGGTTTTTTTCATTGTTTGTTTCAGTTATGATTTTTAACATTATAGGATGGGTTTGAGGGTGTATTCACATGAGTATAGCCATCTTGTTAGAGGTTTAGAGGTTTAGATGATGGTGGTGTGGTTTATTTCATGTCATTTTGAACTATATAGATAACTGAGTATCATCTAGAATCTCATCAGATACTCGGTGGTGTGTTCAGTGAGGAGGGTGGTCGGTGAACCATCAAGTACATGAGGGATGGGTACTGAGTAACCGATGGAAAAAATTATGTTTCATTGAATTTAATTAATTTAATTAATAAATTTTTATTTAATAACTCCCTATCACTCATGATTCAATATAAATCTAGAATTGTGGTCCCTCTTTTCATTTTCTCCCCTCCCATTCTTACTCTTATAGAATTGTTTTTACCAATATGATCAGGGATCCATATATGGGAGAAACCTACTAGCAATAAATGATCCTTCTACTTCCTTTTTCTTATTTTTTCTCATCATATCTATTTCCTTCATCCTAAAATTAAAAATTTAAGGGTTTTTTTTCTAATTTAATGATTTTAGTAATTTGGCATTGAACGATTTAGAGATATTAGAAGAATATTCCTCTACTAGAACATGATAGGTTATGCATTATATTTCCTGACAATTATATGCATTTTTATACATGGTGGGATCTAATGTTAGTGTAAAAATTTGAATTTTACCTAGTATTTTCCCAATTGGTCCTGGGGTGGTTTTGTGACTCTTCATTGTTCCACGGATGACATACAATACGAACTAGTACAAAAACATGTTTTTTACATCATTTTTTTGTGTTTTAAACATGAGGTTTTAAGGGATGTAATTTAATGTGATGTAGTAAATATATTTTTAACACGGAAAGTTAATAACCAATTTACAAATTTATATTTAAAATAGGATTTTGATGTTATTTATTTTAATAACTGGCATAAAAAGTGGCATATAACATCAATTATAAAAAAACTGATGTTATAGTCCATTTTTGATGTTTGTTATAAAAATAATTGACATTGAAAGTTTCCAATTTTTTTAATATTTCAACATAGATTAACCCCTTGTAATATTATATAATATGTATAAGGTATGAAATCTTGAAACTAAATGAATACAAGAAATTTAATCTTAAATCATTGACTCAAATTCATTGATTTTTGTGAGGCCCTTCATCATTTTTCATTGATAAAAGAACTCATGAGGCCACCACAACTATGACCAGAGATGGATTTTAACTACATATGATAAATCGCATAAAAAATTTCATGTTTTTAACTCAATCAAAAGAATAATTATTCGTCATAAAAAATAAATTACAAAAAATTATATCATCTCTTAAATATAATCATAAAAAAATAACTAATGAATAACTGTTAATACCTTAGATAAATCATTTAATGAAGAACCAATGGTTTTATGTTATGGATCGAATTAGGAGTAGATTGAAAATGGTAAAAATAGTGGAAAAAACTTATATAGAGTTAACAAAAATGTTTTCTATGGACTAATGAATATAAGGTGGGTTTCTTAATGTAGAAATATGAATTCAAAAAAAATTAAAACATCATTGCTGGGTGATGTGATTTTTTTTACATTTAACATCGATTATTTGAATAAACGACATAAAAAACTCTTATTATGGGAGATTTAATATTGGTTATTTAAAAATGTTTTTTATTTGAAAACCAACATTAAAAATTATGTTTTAATGACATTTATTTAAAAAAAACAACAGTAAAATATGAGATTTAATGTTTGTTTATACAACCATCATTAAAATTCATTTCCAAAGGAATTTAGTGCCAGTTATTAAATAATAGGAGTTAATACAATGATGAAAAATCTATTTTTTGTACTAGTAATGTGGTGTGGGTGTTTTGGGGTTATTTATCCATTATTTATAGGTTGTTTGAGATTACCATATTTGGAATAAAAAATAAAAGGTGGTTCTTGAACATGAATTAACTTTGATATAGCTTCATGATCCTAATGGAATAGAATTTGAAAATTCCATTGAGAGTTATGAGTTACCATTGGGTAATAGGATAACTTCAGATGTGTGCATATAATTAAAGTAACATCATAAAAGGTTAAATTTCCTATTTTGTAAATATTACTAGAAAGGTTTTTCATATGGATCTATTATCCTTATGTATAACCCTAAACATGGTAGGTTGAGAGGGGAGTAATTCCTTAATGGTTTTACCTTGGTGTTTGTACTTTGTTTAAGAGTGGGTGGATATGTGGATTAGTTATCATCCATGATAAGGTGTATTATACAGGTTATTCCTAGAGTGTCCACGTATAATTGAGTTAAGTTCATTTGAAATTTTTTGTATCAATAAATATAAAGTACATCATATTGGTATGTTTCATTATTGTATAAAACATAGTGGTCATAAGTGTTAGTAAGTGTTGACCTATCAAGAGAGGGTTATCCCTTCACTCCCCTAATATCTTTCCCTGGGTTATATGGATATATATATATATGGTAGGGTGAAACTAAAGTTTAAATGGATTTATCATTTAAAATTAAGTGTTAAAAAAATTATTTTTGGATTTAAATTGAGAATGCCACTTTGTTTCCATGCTATATTTTATTTATTTCTTTGTGATTTCTTACCTAGGTTGATAATGATATATATGACTTCTATTATCATGCATAATTTTTAATTATATTATGACTTACTTGTGATGTTTCATTATTAAAAAATGTATTAAGAAAAATAAATATTATTTTTACACTGTGTGTTTGTGTGTATATATATATAAATATATATTGTTTTGGTGATACTGCATGTGATTATATAGTGGTGTAAATAGAGATGTAAATAATAGTTTTTAACTACTGGACATATATATTTCTATATTTTTTTATCAGGTGAAGTAAATATGTATTATTTAATATTTTTTGTATTTCACTCCATTCTGATAGACTAATTATTGATAGTAGTTCCATAATGAAAGATGGAATGGGTATTCAGATGCCAAGAATCCATATGGGATGGGCACATGCTACCCTGACTCTATTCACTTTTCCATTTTCGAATGGGGTGATATTAAAGGTGCATTAATTTCATATACACTTACATATTTCAAATAGTATAGGTGTAATGTTCTATAACCCTTTCTCAGTCTTTACATTAGATTTTGAGCCATTCTTGATGATTTTACGGTGAATCTCGGGCATGGATTGTTAAATGTATAATAGTTTCCAAGTGATTTTGTAAGCACATGAAAACCAATTCAACTCTTTCTTGATGAAATTTTAAATATGTTATTATTGATTTTTGTTAAGTCATTTTATATCTTATATATTATAATAATATATAACATATAATTTAATACATTTACTCATATATATGATGTATTATGTTAGGGATAACATTGGTGGGCTCCTATTGATTTTTTTACTCAAATACTAATTATGCATTTTTTTGTATATTTATATTTATTTTTGACATTTTGTATACAAGAATGTATCAGAAGATAGTTTTATGAATGTTTTTTTGGCTTTGGATGGGTTCAGGGTATCATGAAAAGTCTCCACTATGGGATGTAGTGTAGGAGGAAATCATTAGTGACAAGTGTCTGTGATATTTTTCTATTTTTACTATGCTTTTATTTTGAGTCCACAATATGTTTCATTTATTTCATTTTTCTATAGTATTTATCTATTTTTTGAACAATATTCTATTGATTTGAAAATATATAACTATTAAATTTATATTTTACATGTATAGTAGTTACTCCATGTCATACAATATTTAGTTTTTAACATTGGGAAACAATCTATATATAGATGGGTCATTCTGAATAATTGGTAGAATATAAAACTAGACAATATTTTTACATTATAATGTTAAATAGGTACCCCCATATAGATATAGCACATAAAAACTATAACCACCCCTATTAATAAAGGAATCTTCCTACGGTTATCATTGTTTAGGATTAAGCCAACTAAAGATATAGATTGGTTTGTTATAATAAAAAATTCTAATAACATTATTATCAATATTTGGATGATAATTTTTTTAAGAGAAAATGTAATTAATTATATTAAAACTCCTTATTTTGTAATGTTAATTTTTTATTGACATTGGATTGATAGAGAAGATGAATTATCCAATGAACATTATATCATAGGGTTTATATTACTCAAATAGGTGTCTTGAGGATTTTAAGTCACTTAATAAATTCATATCATGTTGAAATATCATGAACTAAAGGTATAAAACATGAAAGACTAGTTTGTTAGTATATCCATGTTACTAACATGGAGGAGGTAACCAGGTTTTATGTTCACTATAATAATGGTTTTATGGTCAATAGTCAATAAAATACATTACCTCCATAACATAGAGGGGTATTGTTTTTTGAATCTAATGGCTCTTTGATGGTAGTTTACGTTTTACTTTTCCATATAATGTTAGTCACCTACCTCTTCTTTCTACAAGGTTAGAACCTAGGGGTAGCTAGGTTCAGATTGTGTGGGTGTCCAAACCCAACTATCAACACTATAGAGGAGGAGAAAGGGCATAAGAGTTTGACTATAAATATAGATCACATCCTTTAGATTGTCATATTGTCATCATCCCCCCAGCGAGTTTCAGTATTTGTGTATTTTTTGTGGGCTTTCTCTATTTATTCAACATATAACAATAATGGAATTTTACTTATTGGAAGGAGAGAGAATGTTTATCCAAAATTACTATAAAGATCATTTTCCTGTATTTTTTTTACCCCATATCAATTTGGGGCACTATAGAGATTACATTGATTTTTTTTATTTTTAATATATTGTTTGATATTATTTTTATCATCAAAATACTGCTACACTGTAGACTAATTATTTAGTTTAAAAAAAGTGGTTTCGAAGAGAGACACTAGCCTAATACTATTCATTTTTTTGGTATTAATTATTTTCATAAATATGAATATGGTATGTGATTATGATGTTAGTTGATCTTTCACATCATAAAAAGTATATTAAGATTACTGAATACACCATCTTGATAAATTACAAATTTTAAAATATGGTCTATCCATACAGAAGTGAAATTAGAGATTGATAAATTCAATGTGATGCTTCTGAAATGTCTCCTTTCTCCCATGGCTCTATCTATCCCTCTCTCTTTTCTTTTCCTAGGGTTTCCTTTAGAAACCCCTCTCTTTGATGCTAATGGTGCATCTGATCAAAATTACCTCTCCATCCCTTCCTCTCTTACTGTCCATTCTTTGTAGTGTCAACCTCTTCTTTCAGGTGGAAAACCTTTTTCGATGTTTTTCTCACAAGGGTGGTGGTGGTTGCTGAAGCCCCCTACCGCTTCTTCCCCTCCCTAACCTCACATTCCATAAATTCTCTCTAGGTCAGATCTGGAGCGATGGCTACTCCATAGTTATAGGATATTCAGTTTTGTGGTTGAGGGTTTTTCAAGTGCTCCCATGTCAACTTACTATGGTTTTTTTGGGTTCAGGGTTTAGTCTTGGAGCGATTCCATCTCATGGAGGCATCAGCTAATTTTTTCTCTACCCTAACCCCAATAAGCTATTCTCTTCTCCAAGTAAGATATGTTGATGTTTTTTAAAACCATTGATTGATGATTTAAATTAATTGTGGAATGATGGTGTTAATACATATAATGTTGTTGCGAAACAAAATTTCATATTAAAAGATGCATTGATGTGAATGATTAGTGACATTCCGGCATATGGCATGTTATCTAGTTGGAGTACACATGGTCCGAAATCATGTCCTTACTGTATGAAATAAAAAAAATCTTTTATGTTCATTAATGGAAAAAAACCTTGCTATTTTTATTGTCACCATAGATTTCTTCCAACCGATCATCCTTTTCGGAGGAAAAAATATAATTTCAGAAAATGTACAATTGAATGGGATGAACCTCCAAAGATGATCTCAGTTACAGAGTTAAAGTCAGTTGTATTTTCATTACCCGCATAACATTTGGACCAAAAGTAAACCAACAGAATATTCATAGATTTGGGAAAAAATATAATTGGATAAAACAGAGAATTTTTTGGGATCTTCTTTATTGTTCCGATTTGTTGTTCTGCCACATGTTGGATGTTATGCATATTGAGAATAAATGTTAAGATAATTTATTTCATACAGTTTTGGATACACCAGGTAAGACCAAAGATACTGTAAAGGAACTATTAGATCTTTCCCAAATTTGCAGGTGACCAGAACTTGAACTATTTAAAAATGTCAGATCAGAGAGGTTAATGAATCCAAAATCAGCTTATACACTGTCCAAAGAGAGTCGCCTATTATTTTGTCATTGGATTGCAGATTTGAGACATCCATATGCCTATGCTTCCAATTTGGGCAGATGTGTTAAGAATGGTTATATTACTAGACTAAAAAGTCATGATTGTCATGTTATAATGGAAAGACTAATGATGATTGGATTCATAGGTTTGTTTAATTATATGATTTGGGATTCGATAACAGACATATCATATTTTTTTGAGACATTTGTGTAGGGACAATAGACTATGATGCGCTAAGAAAACTAGAAGAATATATTGATGTAATTATATGTAAACTGGAAAAATCTTTCTGTCGACTTTCTTTGACTCAATGGAACATCTAGTAATACATTTTCCACATGAAGCTAAATGTGGAGGTCCAGTACAGTTTCAATGGATGTACCCATTCGAGAGATGCATGCAGAAATTGAAGAAAAAAGTATGTAACAAAGCATCGGTTGAAGGCTCAACTGCTGAAGCTTATTTCCAAGAGGAAATTGTTTTTTTTCTACTCTCATTATTTTGAATCTCAATATCCCTAAAAAACAATCACATGGGATGAAACGAGGGGAATTTTAATGAAGAAATGGACAATCAATTAACAGTTTTTAATTAGCCAAATCTTGGTTTTGGTGGAGTTCATGAATGATGGCTTTCAGATGATGAACATCACATAGCTCATACATATGTTCTGCTCAACTATGAAGAAATGACATCATCTGTCCCGTGAGTGATTCTATCACTTATTCTATAATTTATGTTATATTATTTAAACTTATTTTATTTGTAGGTTATATGATAATCATATCAATAAAAGTCTTCCAAAAATTTCAGCAGCTGCTCTTGAATGAACATAGAAAAAAAAATTCTCAATGGTTTCCAAAACTGGTAACATAAATTACTGATGGTTTAATATCAATTCTATTTATTATTTATTATATTTTTATTTTTTTAAGAATCTTCAGGTGTCTCAATATGCCAATAAAATTTTAAGCGACTGTATATTGAGTAACCCACCATCCAAAATGGTTAAATCTTATAATGCATATGTTTCGAATGGTTTTCAATTTCATACACATGCATACAGGGAGTCAAAAAAACAATGAACAATGAAGTTTTCTAGAGAGGATCACATCACAGAGAAACTGAAGTTGACTTTTATAGAATTTTGGATGAAATTATTGAGCTGTGTTATCTTGGACAGAATTATATAACAATGTTTAAATGTTGGTGGTTGGATACTGAGAGAGGCTTGTGTGTTCATCCGACTCATGGAATCGTTGATATTAAATATAAAAGTCTTCTTGCAATAAATGAAACATTTTTACTGGCTCAACAGACACATCAAATTTATTATGAAAAGTATTGTGCTACTTCAAGAGACTTGAGCGATTGGTGGAGCATAATAAAAATTAAATCTCGAGAAATTTAGTTTACTCAAACTAAATGTGGTTCTAATAAAGTGGAATGAAATTAAAATTTTCAAGAGACTTCTCAAAATCGATCTGATTCACAAAGAGATGTGAATATCGATGATGACACCCCACAATTAAGGATCAATGGTGATGAAGTTGTTAATGATGTTACAAATAAATTTGAAATGACTAGAGATGATGAAACTGAAACTCATATGGATATTGATGATGCTGAGGAGGAAGATGAAGACATTGATATTGACAGCTATGGAGAAGAGGATGAAGATGAACATTGACACTGTTAAATGCTAGTTATAATCATAACTAATATATATCTATATATAATAGTTATTTTCAACTATCCAATAACAACAATCGTTTTGTTTTTTGGATGGATCTTGAGCTATATCTTGAGTTGCAGAAGAATGACCCACCATTGGATGAGGGGGTTTTTGGATCATCTGACCCACAACCTACTGGTGGTTCAGGGGGTACGCGAAGGGTGCACTGTCTTGCATGACTGATGATTCCTGACCCTATACCCGAGCGACGTCGAAATCTTTGTCTTGATCCACGCACACGACGGTATGTAAACCTGTATATTTTAGTTATACTTCATTAATTTATTTATATATATACTAATTGTTTGATTATTTATTCCTTTTTCATTGTTTTGAGCATGTAGCTATCGGAAAGGGGAGCGCTATCTTGCTCAATTATTTTTCTCAGCCATGGATCACATGGGAACATATTATCATTGATGTGTGACGTGACATGTTCCATCATTGGCTAGTACGTAAATAAATAATATTTATTTTGAAATTTATTTTATTAACAACTTGATATTATAAATTATTTTAAGGTTTTATGGTATCTTATCGATGATAGAATGCACGATTCTATCCAAGCGGCATGGAAGGTTTCTATGCACGACCGTTTCCGTCAGTTTTTGCACAATTTGAGAAGGACAACCATTAAGAAAGCAAGAGTGACAGAATTTGATGAGTCGTGTAGATCCCACTGACCATAGTACATTTCATATCACATTTGGAATGGATTATGATTAAACTTGTTGGGTGGTGGATTTCAGAGGAGATCTTTAGTGGGACGACAGAACTAGGGGAGATAAGAGGTGAGACATCGAGCTGGTAGTCGTACATTCAGTTCACATAGAGAGAATCTGGTAAGTATATTTTTTAAATATTTTATATAACTTTTAATATAAACTGTTTATTTTATATTTATGTAGGCTGTCGAGCATCCCGATGTTACAGAGTACAACATTCATCAGAGGACGTACAGTGATCCAGCCACTGGAGAGATTATAGGTGATCGCCAACGTCAGATTATGGTTAGTATTATTTTTTCAGTTTGACAATTAACTACATATAATATTTTCACAATTTTAATTTTATATTGGAATTGAAGGAGTCATATGAGGCTGCGAACTCTCAAAAACAGGCTGAGGGTCGGGACGAGATGACTGAGCAGACCAGTGCTCACAATTTTGATGAGGCGACAAGGATGCATGCGACTCAGTATGGATTTGGGAAGGGTAGAGTAGTTGGTATCAACTCTCATTTGACTCCTGGTACATATTATGGTACTACTACGATATCAGCGTCCAGCTAGAGAGGAGCTCGTGGAGAAGCATCATCTTCTGGCTCAAATTATCAAGAGTAGTTACGAGCTCAGGATGAGCTTATAGAGACTTTTCAGAAGCAACCAGAAGAGATGTGTCAGTGACAACAGCAGAAGGAGAAGCATCACGAGGAGCAGATGCGTCGATGACAGCAGCAACATGAGGAGGATCCCCCAATGATTTTTATGTTAAAAACATTTGAATTTAGCATTGTAATATGAATTATTTACATTTTTTTACTTTTATATCGGTGAAAATACTACATAATTTATCTTTTAATATTTTATTATTATTTTATATTTTTTTTTGAATATTTAGAATTTTAATATTTTTTAATTTTTATTATTTTAATAATATTAATATTATTTTATTAAATATTTTTTTAGTATTATATTTTTTAATGTTTGTTTATTTACTAATAATAATAATAATAATATTTTATGATTTTGTTAATTTTTTGTGAATATTAAGAATTTTTATTTTTTTATTTTTTTAATAATAGTAATTTTATTTTTTCATTAATCATAATTTTATTAAATTTAATTATTTAAAATTAATTTATTTTTTTCTACGGGACCCATCGTAAATTTCCTGAATAAATATTTTTAAAAAACATATTTGCGACATGACTACTTACCCGTCGCAAATACATTATTGTGATGGACCCATCGCAGAACGTTTTATATATATATATTTGCGATGGGAAGGTGGGACCTATCGCAAAAAATATTTGTGACGGGCCCATCCTGAAAAAGTTTATATATATATAATTCTTATAATCAGAGACTTATTTGTGGCGGCCCGTCACAAATAATGGTATTTGGGACCGCATTTTCTGCAACGGGATGTTTACGACGGGGCCCCGTCGCTAAAGCTTATTTGCGACGGGATCCCTTCTCAAATAAGCTGTCAAAAATACCATGAATTCTAGTAGTGTGTTATCATAAATGAAAATTTATTTAAAAGAACACTAGGAAAATTTATTGAGAAAAATACCCTTTTTTAAATGAGTTATTCAAAATCTAAAGGTTTCCAATATATATAGAAAAATATTTTATTTTAAAATAACCTTGAAAACATGTAAAGGAAGATACAAATCATTTATCATTCATGATAGTGGGAAATTCATTTCATTCCTTGTATGTTAAAACAATGGTTCCTATCACATTTTTGGTAAAAATTAAAAATAAAATCAGTTAGAAAATATAAATAAGATTCCTTCGAATACATTATTTAAGAAAGTAAATTAAGGGTAAAAATTAATTTAAATAATTATATAATAATATAAAAAATTTCTTTATTTTTTTAGAAAACATGGATATAAAAGGGAAATTATTTTCGACTGAAGAGAGAAATAAAGTTAGCATTCTTTAAAAACATTATTTCAGTCTCTTTAGTTATTAAAGTGATTAAACATAAAGTAAAACAATTAATATATATAAATAAACATAGGGTAATAAAATTAATTTTATTATTGGGAGATAGTTTGTAAAATTTAATCATCGTAAACTTAATCATAATCTATCTTGATTAACAATGAGATTGTAACATAAATCTCTTACCTCAAGTTTGAATTTCTTTGAACGATCTATGACCTATGATATAATTAATTTTTATTTATTAAAATTCTATACTAGATTCATTTATCTAATTTTGATATCAAATATTATGCACTTATATAATTTCAACACCGATTTATTAATAACTCCGTATTGAAATCTATGTTTATGGGTGTTGAGTGTTTCATTTTTCAATAGAATTTTGATTTAGTAATTTCAGTATTTATACTTTGATCATGGATATATCATATCTATAATTATAATAATGATATAAATATAATATATATTCAATATATATATATATATATTCAACAATAAAAGGTATAGATAGAAATATGAATTACACAATTCAGGTAGACGGTAGGCTGTACATATGAATGAATGATATTTTCACTTTTTAACTGATCAGATGAAATAAAGATTAATAATTATTCAAATTTATATAATAATTATTTTATAAAAATATTTCATAAATAATTCTTAAATATATCATTATTACCATCCATTTATGTAGTAAATGGAAAACAAATCACATTACATCGTGTAGGAGACAGTCCACACGTACACACAAGTGACGTTTTCATTTTCCAAAGGATGTGAAGGTAAGAACGTATATTTGATATTATTATAGAATTATAATGATATCATAAATATAATATATCAACATGAAACCCTTCATAATAACCATCAGTGAGATATGGTGATGGAAAATGAATTATATTGCTATGTGGATATGTTAGTCCACACCTACGCATGGGTGATATTTTTACATGCAGTTTCATGGAAAATATGGTGAAAATGTGGTTCCATAATCATAACAACATTTAACTATATTTATTATACTTATGCTATTATTTTATGAGGAATTCCAAAAAATAATATGAGGTTGGAGAAGAAATAAATTTAAAGAGGTCGGGTAGGATGATTACCTCTTCTTCGGTTGGCCTTCATCAGATATTTCTGAAGGATTCCTCAAACGGTATTTTAAGAAAACCATAACTTATAGTTTTTGAATGGTTGGTTTTAAAGAAAATTATACAGGTTTTGTTCAATATAAATGGTTCAATGTTTCTTAAATAAAGGAATGTAAGGGTCTCCATTTATAAGTTGGGGAGAGGTCCCACTTGGAATTACTTAAAAGCATAAAATATAATAAATTCATACTAAAGTAGAATTCTTCAAAATTAACTTATATTTAAAGGATGGATATTATTATTTTTAACTATGGAAATAAAATAGGATTTATAAATTATTAATTGGAAAACATACCACTCTTTCTTGCTTTAACCCCTCTGGTGAACCTATTTTAACATTAATTGTAGTGAATTTATTTTATTGGTTTCACTCTTAATTTTGATAAAATTTTAATTTCAAATTATTAAATAACATTAATTATGATGATTATATATATTTAATCCATTTTATTAAATTTAGTTCATATAATATTAATCATTTTATTTAAAATTAATATCTCAAAATCCAAAGAAAAACAGTTTTCCAGCCAACAGTTTTCTTCAGTAAAACTTTTTATTCCAAAATCTCACATAAAATTAATTAAAAATAACTTAATTGGATTATTAATATTATAAATGATAAAATTTTAATTGTAATACTATTAAGAAAAAAATTCAACTCTATAAATTTAAGAAATGAAAATCCAATTTTTAATAAAAATTAGTACTTTTCATTATTCATGAAAAACTCAATCTTTTTAGAAAATTCTAAATAATTCACTCTAATATATTTTTTACATACAAATTTAAAAATTTATGTTAATTTTTTCAAATAAATTTTATAAACTTTCTATAAATTATTTTTATTATTTTCTCACATAAAGAAATAAAAACTATTTTTGAGGAAAAATGTATTTTTAAAGCATATAATTACTTTTCTAAAAATTGAATACTTGTTTATAAATATATTTTATTTATATAAAAATTTTAAACATATGTTTTAAAAATTTGATTATTCCTACTCAATCCTCCTGTTTTATGGCAAGGTTATAATGATATACTATTTTATGGTTCATTTAGATGATGGGTTTCATGCATCATAAGTTATCAAAGAATTTAATTTTTTTGAATAGAAATATATCAGAATATTTATGGGTGTTACATTATACCCCCTTAAAATGATTTTCACCCTCAAAATTCCATCTCCCTAATACAATAAAATACTAATTTCTCTATTTCATTGCATTTTTAAATTCCCATGTATGATCTTCTATTTTATGATTCATCTAGAGATCTTTAACAAGGTGAGTAGTCTTTCTCTGTAAAACATTGTCTGCACAATCCAAGATTTGTATTTTTTGTTATTTATAGGAATGATAAATCTTTAAAATTTCATCCTTTGATTTCATTGCATGTGAAATTTTAGTTTTTTACTTTCTTAGGAGAGATACATTGAAAACATCATGAAAATAATAGAGGTTTTGTGGAAGTGCCAACTGATAAACTACTTTCCCTACTCAATAAAAATAAAAAAGATTCCAATATACCAAGGGATTAGATATCCCTTAATTAAACATGTAATAACCTTCCTCTATGGAAAAATTCATAATAATTCCTTCTAACCAAATTCAAAATCTATATTTTACCAATGACTGTCATCATAACCTTTCTATCAATTATAAGATTCCATAATGTGATTTTGAACGGATGTGACCTTCTCTACCATTTCCTTATCTAACGTAGGTCCAAATTTATTCCTTTTTCCATCTTCATACCAAAACATTGTAGTTTTTTTACTTATTTCCTTAAAAGGATTCCTCTGTATCTATTTGAATGTTCGATTGAAATCTATTTTTATGAGATAACTCTACTAGAAGAAGGTGTTGATCCTAGATACATTTTAAATACATAAAATAATACCTCAAATATTCTCTAGTGTTTGAAATGTTATATAAGACTGACTATCTATGAGAGGATGATAAGAAGTACTAAAACATAATTCTAAATCTAGGTCACATTGAATACTTCCCCAAAACATAA
The DNA here is from genome assembly GCA_963277665.1 of Viscum album. NCBI lineage: Eukaryota > Viridiplantae > Streptophyta > Magnoliopsida > Santalales > Viscaceae > Viscum > Viscum album. Next base: position 1,534,298,503 of record OY728128.1, on the reverse strand, counting down.
AGGTAAACCACATATCCCGATCATAAATATGAGAATATTGAACTCCATGAAACCTTACCACTACCTTATGGTATATTAATTAAATATGATCAAGAGTTAAATATTATCTAATAGAATTGAAGTGTTTTGACCTTTTAAGGTGATCTTCTTTAACCCAAATAACATTATATAGTTTGGATGTTCTGGGGAGTCTGACGAAAAAATAAACGGTGATTTTTTTCACATTTTCATTACGGTATTCATAATGGTTTTACTATCCCCTTATATTTAGGTCTTCAAGAATTAACTTGTTTACATAACAAGAACTAATATACGTACTTTTTAATATTCCTTTTTATATTTTTCCACCATAAAAACCATTTCATATCGCTATAAATCTTCATAATTTTAGGACAAATAGAGAATTATGAACTAAGACCATCATCTAATGATCCTTATTCAATTATGGTATGGATGTGACACATGCATGGTTCCAAAATCTTATCATTAAATCAAAATCAAGGTTTAACTTTAGAATATTTCTTATATTCTTTGTAAATATATATCTTCTTTATGTACCTCTTTAATCTTCACTTGGATAGATGGTTGAACACTCATTTTATCAATATTATATTTCTCCCTTTGATTCAATATTTCCATATCCATCCTTTGAAAAAAATTTATTGGATTTTTTTATCCTCATAATTGATAATCTATCATGATAATTTTCAATCAAAGCATCAACCACCTTATTTGATTTCCTAGGGTAGTAATGTATTGATCAGTCCTAATCTTTAATCAACTACAACAATCTTCTGTGGAACATATTCAGTTATTTCTAAGTGCATATATACTTTAAACTTCTATTATCATTATATACTGCAATCCTTTCTCCATAAAGATAATTCCTCACTATATTTAATTTAAAAATTACCATAGTAAACTCTCAATCACGAGTTGAGTAATTTTTATCATTAACAATAAATTTTCATGAGGAATAAGTTATTACTATACCATTATATATGAGGACTCATCTCATTCCGTTATTCTATGTATCACTAAATATCACAACCCTTTCTCCACTATAGGCTAGTGTAATAATAGGTTTAATGACTAATCATCTCTTTTGTTCCTTGAAATTTTCTTCACATTAATCTGTATAATGGAACTTGGATCCCTTTTTAGTTAACAAGCTATGTGGATTATATAGCTTTAGAAATCATACAAAATGTTTCAATAATATCTAGCCAAACCAAGAATGATTTTGATATCAATAATAGTAATTATTCCCATATGGAATTCTATAACTTTTTTATTTAATGGATCCACTAATATACCCTCACTTTGGATTATATAACCGAAAAATGTATATTTTAATATCCAAAAATAACAATTCATAACTTTTTATAACAACTTATCCTTTATCAGAGCCTTTAATAACACTATCAAATGATTTTCATGCCCTTACATTTTTTTGGAATATATAAGATTTTCATTTATAAATAAAATGAAAAATTGATCAAGCTAATCACTAAATAATCAATTCATTAAATCTATTAAATTAGTGGTGGAATTAGAAAGACTAAATAAAATCACTATAAATTCATAGTGTCCACACCACGAATAGAGGGTATTTTTTGGACTATATTCACATTTTTACCACAATTGATAGTATCTATAAAGAAGATAAATCATTTAAAAATATTGAAATTATCCTAATGAATCAAACAAATCGTCAACATGGGTCATCAAATACTTATTATTGATTGTGGTATTATTAACTTCTTGAAAATAAATGTATAGTCTCATTAATCCATATTTATTATTTAAAAAAGAAAAGATACACTTCAAGGTGTAATGTCCCAAACTCGAAAAGCCAACTGAATAGTACTATTAGGTCAGGTGTTACTGATGTTAGGAACGCCTAACCAAATGTTAAAAGTTTTTTAACTAACATAGAGGGTGTAAACAGGTATAGTGGGGAGGTTATACCCTTTGGAGGAAGATAAAGGTACCGGTACAAGCATAATAATATAATATGCAGTAAAAATAAATGAGTCATCAGACTCAAACCAGACCCGTAGAGCAGAATCACAACAATAAATTATAAATAGTTGAAGCAATAAATAAACAGAAGCAGCAAAAAATAAACATGACAACATGGAAACAAAATCACTTATAGCCACTAAAAACCCAAGAATGCATCCATAACAGGTCATACATATCAATATACAAAAAGTGAACCAATGTAAAATAACTATAGCTATATACAAAATATGAATTCTTATGCTGAAAAGGAAACTAAAAAAAAGTAAAACTCCATCATGGAACAACATCAAGGTCCATGCCAACCCCATTCTAAAAAACACAACGATCTAGCTCCTAATGCTGACCCTTTATCTGTACATAAATTTATAAAGTCTACATGCATCCCAAAGGGCCTGGGTAGTGTGTTAGACCAATCTCAGAAGGATACCACCCAATGATGCATAACTAGTATATGTGTTTAATAAAACATGCATCTCTAAGTAATGTAAACATTTTTATACAATAACTAAACACCAAATCTAATTTTGATCAGTTTCCACCAAGGAGTGTCACCTACTTCGGCCAATTCCTGAATCTCATAAGCAAAGAGGGTCCTTATCCCATGGACCAAGGTACCCCTATAGTCATAATTCCATATGTACCCTTATATTCCACCTAATTATATTAACATGACACCATGTTTCTCCAGACACTACATTTCTCAAAGTACCAGCATCCTGAGGGCACACCCAAGCAATAGTATCCCAGTCCAAAGGACCCATGCTCGTAAGATCACATAGTCCCATTGCATGACAAATGGAGGAACAATGATGTATGACCTCAAAGAAATATTCTGGCTAATGGCCTCAAGTTTGATGATTCTTATCCTCCATCCTAATAGTCCCATTACTATCAAACGAAGTATCCTCAACATCCTCTATCTTTTTACAACAAGAACCCACAATCCAAAATACCTAAACCATAACTATCTAAGGCCTCTACTCACACGAGTGGTCAAAACCACCTCATCATAGAGTCTACGTCTATGCACATGACTCAATTGGCACTTTGTACATCATGGGTGAGAGAAAATCACCAGAAAAGAACCTAATCCACAATATCACTGGCATCTCATGCCCCTACAACCATGTTACTCAAATATAATGGCCATTCCATCCAAGTATCTTGGGCCTTGTACAAACTGACAGTCACACTGCCTCAAACCAATGTCCATGAAGACAACTCCCTTGGTCAAAACCGTACAAGAAAACCCGTATCACAACCAACTAGTTATTAACATCACTCAATCCTGATGTACATTCCATCCCAACCTTGGGTCAAGCCTATCAAAATACCAAATGTCTCATCATAATGAAATTCAGCAATTATATATTCACTATCACATTAAAACACATGTAAACGACTAATTCAATTGAAGTCGATTAAATTACACTATATATCACCTATAATATAGAAACATTAAGGTTTTTAATGACTCTAAAAAGATTAAAAATGTTTTAACAACTTCAATATACTAGTAACAAAAATTATTACCATTTTGGAAAACTGACCAAAATGTCCCAAAGAGATACGACCACTGACTATACCTTTCTCGCATAATCAAGTTAAGATAATTCCCAATGACATCCCACAAGGTATATGATCCATTCAAAATGAAATAACAGTGGTCTCTCTCAATAATCATTGTTGCGCTAAAAATATGAAACCCTAAAATGTCTACAAAAACTCAAAACATGTTATGCACCACCTACCTCATAATCGTACGAGCCTCCTCATCCAGCGTCAGCCTCTATTTCAGCCTCAAACAGTGTAAATCTAAAAAATGACCAAAAATATCAACCCTCGATAAATTAGTTGAAAGATGAAATCACAAAGAACAACTCAATAGGAATCTAGTTATTACTGATGGGGTTCCCATGCATCTGACGGTGATCGATTTAGTGTTCGGATAATAAATTGGGAGGGATTTTTTTTTCAGCGCTGTTGGTTTGTGAACCCGAGTGAACCAAAAGTATGTTTGATGTAAGATGAGGATACTTCGTGATTTATCAAAATAATAAATTACATGGAGTGTACTTAAGTATGCACTCTGTTTATATTGTTGGTTTGGGCACATTATCTCACTACCTATCCAGGTTAATAAAATGTCTTGTCGATATGATTACATGGCATATGCAGGTAAGTACAGGGAGTGTACAAGGATAGTCCTCTCTTCCTCACCGAAATACCTACACACAATGTATGACCATCACACCTGGATAGACTCCACAATGTGTACTTATGATTACAAGGCGTGTAACCCTACACCATGTCTTGTGATAGTTTTACAGCCAGTGCTTGTCCAGTTTCCCCCTTTTCCTACATGAAAATGGACTCGTACCTTAAATAAATAACTGGGTACTTAAACAAGGTAACACACTTGGAGAAATTAATCCCATATCAAAATTCTCATAGAGTTTCTTCTTCAATTCCTATAATTTAGTAGGGTCCATTCTATAAGGAATATTTGAAATAGGTTCCGCACCAGGTATGAGTCTATTGAAATCTAATCTTCATGATTTGGGGGAATTCTAAGAATATCTTTTTTAAATATATCAACAACCTCCCAAAAAATAATTATATTTTTATTTTGAGTTTATCCCTAACCATCAAAGATAGATACCCCTTTTGAATAGGAATAAAGACAAATACATTAGATGAAATTTCTAATATAAGTTAACTTTTATAATCACATTAATATATGAGAATTTGTTGGTTTAGACTATCAAACGTGACTTCCCTTCCTCAGTATTTTATGTGTTCATTATGTAAATATATCAAATCCACTCTAAATATAACATTAAATTCAAGTAGAGGGTGAATAATGAGATTTTTAGAAATCACATTCCCCTATAATTATATTAGATATGAGTTAAAGACTTGAGATGAAAACATCATAACATTATGATTTTTCACTACTATTTCAACCTATAATCATTGAATATATAAATTATTATTCCTTGAGAATTTTCCTGATATACAATAATTCCTATAACTATGTTAAAATAAGATACTTCAATATTTTAGTGTATCTATCACCACTATTCTATCTTCAACCCCTAAATAAAAATTAATGGTTTGTGTGATGATAATTTTTTTAAATATGATTGATCAAACAAATAATCATGAAAATATTTCATATATTTTCTAATCCGTAACATATTATTTTCAATCTATGACACCTTAGGTATAAACTAGAACATTAATGGTCATCATCTATTCAAATCATTCCTATTTTTTCATAAATAGATTATGTTTTAACCAAATAATATCCCCTTAAAGTGATAAACTAGTTGATAATTTAGGGCACAATCACAATAAACTTGAATGATGGTCAAGATATACTCAACCAAGTCATTATGGGGTTATTAACCCTAGATGGATCTATTCAAAAACCACATCCATTTATTATATCTAGAAATGGATTTTTTTTCTAGTAAAAACACACTCTTTTTTCCACATAACTTAGGTAATTATTCTATAAAAAAGTCTATACTAAGGATAATCACTAATTGATTCTCATCATAGTTTGAAAAGGTCGCCAAAACATTCTATGATTCCAATTATAGTGATCTATAAATTTAATACATAAATATTATATCTTATTAGATTGATATTCAATAGATAACATTATAATCCATTCTCAAATCATATAGGTTTAATGAATTTTGAAACATGGATATTTAAGCAACTAATTAAAAAAATATCTACATCATCACCCACTACGTTGTTCATAAATAAGAGCCTTTTATGGTATATCATACATAAAACCATTCTTCATATTCTAAGGAAAGGAGACATAAGAAATTGTAAGATTATATGCTCAGTAATGGTAAATAAGGGAGATATAAATAATCACATAAGAATAACATGATAATATGAGGACGAGAACATGATATTAACATTTCAAAATCATAACCAGAATATCATAGACCATAATACTGAGTCATGTAATAAATCATATAAATTCATAAGATATGAATCATAAAAGAATCAAAGAACGTAAACCATGAGAGAAAAATATCGGCATAAGAACGTTTTTTTAATACACATTAGTATATGAAATAATTTCCCTAGTCAAGGATAACATACATTATTTTCATAGTGTGTTGGTTCCACTCCCCATTCCATCATATCGTTAATTAAGGTTCACTTCCAACACTATCATTTTGGAAAAAACCCCTTATTGAACTGGGATCACCCCCAATTCGAATTCTTATTATCGGATGAGATAACCATATTTAAGAAATGTATTGGAAGGCTATATAATTCTGGTACCATCCATCATATAATCATAATTCATTCATATGTGTTCCATAAAACCATAAATAATTCATTAAATATCAAAACCTGTGGAAATGAAATAATTTTAATAAACATTTTAACATTTAATTATAGCACAACCTATGAAATGTCAATGGGTTTTATAAACATCACATCATTATAATCCAAAACCATTCATAAAACGAATATGGATGGTATCCATAGATCAGATAGCTGATAAAACATAGGTAACATCAATGTATGTTATCATAAATAAAAATTCCATTAAAATATCACTTGGAATATTTCTTGATTAAATTACCAGTTTCATTTGAAAATAACTTATTTAAATTATAAAAATTTCCAAAACATGCACTAAAACATTTTCTTTCAAAATAATGTTGGAAACTTTTAAAGGAATATTAAAAGTATTTATTTTTCGTGATGGCAGGAAATCCCATTATTTCCATGTATATTAAATCAAATATTCCCTATACATTTTTGGTAAATAGTCAAAGGTACCCCATTAAAAAGATGATGATATGATTCATTTTTAATTTTTTTTGTAAAAAATTAAATAAAATATAAGAAATAATTTTTAAGAATTAAATAATAATATAAAACAAATTCATGATGTTTTTAGAAAATATGGATATAGTTTAAAAACTATTTTTGATTAAAGAGAGAAATAAATTTGGGTTTTCTTAAAACATTATTTCAGTCTCTTGAGTTCTCAAAGAGAGATAAATTAAAGTAAAACATGTGATCTCTATAAATAAATAGAGTAGAATAAAATTTATTGGATTATTTAAATATAGTTTAAAAAATTTCCTCATCAAAAACTTAATCATAAACAATACTAATAAGAAATGTGATTGTAACATAAATCACTAACCTCAAGTTTGACATTCCTAGAAATTTATTTAACATATTTTATAATTATATTAAAGTAATTATAATTATATATGAAATTCATGTAAATAATCATAATATTATATTTTATAAAATTAAAAAAATTCAAAACTTATTTATTTATAATTTCTTATTAAAATCATTATTTCCGAGCATTAAATATTTCATTTTTATGAGAATTTCAGTTCTATAGTTTCAGTTCTTGTAATTTTGATCGTGGTTCCATCATCTGAAGAATATTAATCATGATATAGATATAATATTATATATATATATAGAGTCATATATAAAATGTAAAGATAGAATAATGAATTACACTATTCATTGAGATGGTAGACAGTACATATGCATGAATGCTGTTATCAATTTTCAACGGATATAATAAAAGAAATTTAAATAAAAATTCACTTTTAAATAAAAATTATTATATCATATAGATCATGTATATTGGTTAAATATATCCTTATTACCCTTCATGTAGTGTTTAAAAGAAAAAATCACATCACTTCATGGAGGTGGTAATCCACAGGTATACACAAGTGACATTATCATTTTCCAACGGGTGGGAAAGAAATAAGATAAATATGATATTCTAATTTCGGAGGCATAATTATATCATAAATATGATATAATATTATCAAACCAAATATAATAACCATCCATAAATTATATTGACTAAAAATGATTTGTATCGTTATGTGTAGGTAGTGGTTCACATGTATACACGAGAGACACTTTCACTTCCCATTTGATGAAAAAGAGGGTGAATAAAAGTAGTTAAATAGTCATAATAGACATTTATAATATTTAGGATACTTAATTTATTATTTTATTATGAATAAAATATAATTATATAAGGTATAAAAAGAATTAAATTGAATGGGTGTAGGTAGGATGATTACATCTTCTTCAGTTGGCTTCCTATAGATCCTTTTTTAAGGATCGTTGTAATGGTATTTTAAGAATAAAAAACCTCTAAATCATGGATACAAAGGTTTTAAAGATAATTTGGTGGGTTTGATAGATCTAGATGGCTCAAAATGGTGAAAATAAGAGACCAAAGGGGTGTCCTTTTATAAGTGGGGGAGGATACATGGAATTCTTAAAAGATTAAAATATAATCATGTCATAATCAAGTAAAATGATTCCAAGTTGTTAGATATTAAAATGTGGTATAATATTTGGTAAATATTTTAATATCAAATATGATTTAGTTAAGTTAAAATGGAAAATTTACCCTTATATTTTGGTTTGACCCCCATGGTAAACCATTTTTAACCTTCATCGTGGAAATTTATTTTTATTATTTTTATTATTCATAGCCACAAAAAATTAAGATGAACATATTTAATGGTTTTAATTATTATTTTTAAAAATATTGATTCCATTTTATAAAAGTAAATTTATAGAATTGTATGAATTTAATTTAAAATTAAACTCTTAAAATGTGTCGAAAAGCAGCTTAAAAATGTTTTCTTATGTATAAAAAGTTTTCATACCAAAATACCAACATAAAATTAATAAAATTAACTTATTTGGATTATTAAAAAGAGTAATTAAATAATTTCACTTTTTATTTATTTTATAATAAAATTTAAAATTTAATATTCTTGAAACAAAATGATATGTTTTAGAAAAAATCTTTATTTTAACTATTCATAAAAAAATCAATATTTTCAGAAATATTTCAAAACATCACTATATGATAATTTTGAAACATTGATTTAAAAATTGAATTTAATTTTTTAAAATATAGTTTTTAAAATTATAGGAAAGTAATTATATTATTTTCCATAAAAAATAATAATTGTTTCGAGGAAAATTTTTTTTAATGCATATAATGTCTTTACAAAAAATTGAGAACATATTAATCAATATATTTAATTTTTATAAAACCATTAAACATATATTTTCAAAATTTGGTTACTCAAATTAACTAATATAATTTTACTTCTAGTTTAAAATGGTATACAATATTACGATTCATTTAGAATCGGGGTACCAACTATCAAAAGTTATTGATGAAATTAAATTTATTTGTGGAGAAAAATATTATAAAATATCAGGGTGTTACAAAATGATCCTGTAAATTATATTTACATATAATTTCAAATATTAATACATGATTTTAAATAGTTTGGGACCAATTGGGTTTAGATATATAATGAATTTACAAATGGTTACTTTATTTGTCGTGCATCAATTTTGTGAATGAAAAATGATTTACATGCTTATATAATGATGTATGGATGGCGTAAAAAGAGAAGTAATCCTACCCTATTTGTATAATGAATAAAAATTATAGGATATTAAATTTTTTGTGAACATTAAGATTCATAGGGCATCAGAAATTTCTATGATTAGATCATCCATATGGGAAAAATCGAAGACAGTTTGATAATTTCATAGAGATAGACAAAGTAATTCATTGAATATCAGGGGTGATATCCTTAAAGAACATAAAAAATTGAGTTATGTTATTGGAAACGGTTTTTCAGATTATAGAAATAGAAATTATGTTTCTTCCAATTAAAATAATTATTGAAAAAATAAAATTATATTCTTTGAGTTTTCGTATTAGTCATAAAATTTACTATGTCACTGTTTGGGTGTATGAATATCAATAAAAATGAATGTGAAATGTTAATCACAACACTCTTAAATTTAAATGTAAAATTAAATGATGATTTTTACTCATGTCGTGATTTAACTGATCGGGGTATAAAACCATTGATTTATCATGATTTAATTAGAAAAAATTAGTTGATAGTCCTTTTTTATTTTTTTGGTTCAATGGAAAATATAAGGAAAAAACAATTCCATCCAGTCTTGTAAAATTTAAAGTTTCTATATGGTTATTTACGTAACATTTAAAATTTGGTTAATACACAAGATTTGAAACTAAAGTCCCTTGAAACCCATGAATACCATGTATTGTAACATGAGTGGATTGTAGCACATAATTCTAGGGTCAGTATGATCAGAAGATTTAACTTTTATCAAGACCTTTGTGATAAAAGAATTAAGAAAACTATTAAAAAAATATATAAATATGTTCTAATAATTTTTTATGATGGGGGAAATTCATTCTTTCTATATTTTTTCACAGGTATGTTAATTCTAACTATGTATCGTTTAACTGAAGTTATTTTTTGGTGGTCCCATTTATAGTTTCTAGATGTGTCCTACAGAAGGAATGATGTTTACATTAACATATTATGTGATAAATAAGATTAAACCTAAATGATCTCTTGTAAAATTTTATTTAGTACTAAAATGTATGGATTTTGGTTTATTATACTTGGATAATGTAACTATGAGATCTATTATGCCAATGATAATTTAAGATGATTAATAAAATCCCATTGAGCCTTTTTTTCACTACCCCAATGGTGGGGTTATATGGATCATACAGGTTGTGTACATTGAATAGGGAAAACTAGAAAATGGATTTATATATAGTATTATTGTATTGTGAAAATGATAATGATTACATCAAGAAAGTAAAATTCTAAATATATTTTTTATTGTGGCTTTTTTCATAGCCTCTAAAATCTGACAATTGTCATATTTATTGAAAATATAGTTAAATTATAAAAATAACACGTCATTAATTTTCTATTAAGAGGAGGGACAAATTACACAATAAAAAATTTCTTACTTCTTTGAAGTCAGTGGTTAAAAATTCCATTTTTTAAATGACCAAATTGTAGGTACTTATTTATTATTTTTTTGTAGATATATTTTATGTTAAAAATTTACCAATGGATGATGTATCTATTGAAATAAGGGTGTTGTCATTTGATGCAAATAATGTGGAATGTTATTATATATAAATGGATTTAAATTAATTATAGATACTTTTGTAACAAAAATAGAAACAAAACATGATGGTTCCTTGATAACTTGAATAATGAATGGTTTTGATATTCCATCAAATAGACATCATTGATCAGAAAGTATGTCTTATTATGAGGTTATGTGGAAAATATTTTTAATAGATCACTACACACATGGTCATGTCATAAAAATGAAATTAAAGTTGTTTTATACAATGACATAACACGACATGTATAAGGATAGTTGTTGATTTAGAGTTATTTATATGAAATGACAGCATCATATAGACAAATCTTAAATTATTGCATGACACTCTAGAAAACTGTTTTCTTTAAATGACCATTTAAAACTATAATTTTGGTTTAATTATTGATGTTATTCCAAGAAATATTTTTTATTAAGTAATTGACAACTGTTATATTTTGGGTAAACCCATTAATATTCACTCAAATGTTTCATTCGATGACATAGATGATTCAACTGTTTGAATGTATTTTGAACTATAAATTGTAATGAAGTGTGCATAGAATTGATATGTCTAGAATTGTTTAGTTTATTTTATTTTTACATGGTACATGTTTTTTTAAATTCCATACATAATACATAATTAATTTTGTTATTTATATTATATTAACAATCTAGTTTCATTTTTTTTGATTTATACATCATTACAAAATATTTTAATTCCTAAAATATATATTAAAAAATATTTATTATAGTTTCACATTTCGTAAACATATTTTATAGTTGTCAATTATTTATTCTTTTATACTTAAATATATTTAATATAGTTGGAATAGGAACACCGAAATCCTAGATGAGTATAATGAGGATATGAAAATAATTAGAAAAAATAGAAAATAACTTAAAAGTTTTAGGGGGACACTAAATAAAAATAGTTATATTCTTCCAGTTCAAGAGATCTAATTTACAAAAGTCAGATAAGAAATAATAGAAAAGTATTGGTCTAAAATGTGAAAATATATTTTTTGAAATTATTCTTTAATTTATTTATAATGTATTATGGATTATTTTGTGTCAATATTTATATTTTATATAACTTCCCTAATGTACTACAGGACAATAAAAATTTGTTAATGGAATTGGGAGAGATTTTTTCGGCCTATAATAACGGATTGTACCTCATATTGGAAAACATAAGAGGAAATGATCTTGAAAATAGACCAATATTCAATGAATATCCACTTACATAATACAAACACATAATTTCATACTATAACTGTTTTGGTTTTAAGGAAATTTACAAAATGTTAGGTTTAATTTATTTTTTTTATCAATATTTATTAACTGTTTAAAAAATATACAATTTTTTTAATTGAAATTATTATTTTTGTGTAACCAACAATAACTATTCAAATATTTTTATCTAATAAAATATATAGAGATTTTTTCCTAAATAAAATAGATACAAATTAAGGGAAAAATTCCTTTATTTTGTGTTCCTTAATAGAACAATACATGTATATTTTCTTCCTCAATTTCTAAATATGGTAATCTGTAGAAAAACAATATAAATCACTCTTAGTTCTCATAAAATGTTATTTCTTGATACATTAATGATTAAGTAGTTATCCTTTATCAAGAATTTATATCTTGAGTTTGGGATTAATCTTTAGAGAATATTATCATAGTGATTTTCCCATCGTAATCCATGTATGTTCTGAAAATTGATATGTCATTCCATTAATAACAATATATATATATATATATATATATATATATCATTCTATTCAAAATTCCATTACACACTTCCTATTAAAAATGATTTACTCATTACGCTCAAATTTATACTCATTGATGATTTTAATGGAAAAAACAGGAATATAGTCGAATACATATATTAGTTTATCCTTCATAGATATATCCATATATGGAATTAAAAGTTGAGTCTCCAATATCAAATTTTGAAAAGACGGTATATTCTCATTAACATTAATAAAATTAATATGATATTTTTTAGGAGACAAACAACCATGACTACATAATTATTTAATTTTAAGAAATCATTTTGGTATGACATAGAATAGTGTTTTTGATGATCAATTTCCTTTTTCAATCGTGTAAGAAACAACTCTTTAGGGTAGGTGTTAGATGCATAATTATCATGATGTAAATGGGGTTTTGAGGAAACATTAAAATGATATAATCCTTTTATTATCATAACCATTTAATTTATTAGTTTATAATAACTAGACTATATTAATATGGTAAGAATATTTTATAAGGGTTTTCAAGTTGAAATAAAGTTCCAAATAGAAAAATTAATCTTCTAAATTAGAATAAATTTCTATTTATATATCATTATGGAGTAAAATAGTATATATTCAATCATAAAATTTAACCAGAAAACCCCTCTATTTAGGGAACGATTCTTTCACTTCTAAGATGAGTGTTTTTGGTTAAATATTACTCTAATAACCGAGATGAATATTACCTTGAGATTTATTTAAAATTTGGGAACTTTATGTCTAATGAAGGAAGAATTACTTGTTCTTAAAGAGGTAAAAAATGATGAGTCTTTATTTTTGGAGAGAGTCCTTTTATAATATAAATATAGAATTAACACTAATTTATTTTTTGGTCAAACTACTTACCATATTATTCAAATAAGACCTTAATAATTTTAATTTTACTTTTACTTCCCTTAAAAAATATGATATTATCAATATAAATTAAGTTGAAGGGGTTAACCAAACCTCTTACTATTTGAATGGGATAGATATTCGTTTTATTAGTATTCCTTAAAATTACACTACTATTCTAATCCTAAATATTACAATATAAGAGAGATGATGGAGGATCACACTATCATTATAGTCATTTTTGTTAAAATAATACCTATGGGGAGCCATTAACCAACCAGGTAAACCCAATATATTCTTATAATGCTTTAATTTTTTTAATGAATACATCATGGAATCCAAAATTTATTTAGACTTGGAACCAACAACAAAACAATTGAAATTTTCCCCTCTTAAATACATTTCATACAGATACATGCATGTATTTTTCATGGACTAAAATAAAAAATTTCGTATGATATCTTCATATATTAAGGTTAATTAGTAGAATAAGATAGTTAAATTATGTACACGCCATGATACATCTATGACACATTCCTAAAGATATAAACTTATAGAAAAAACTTTATTATATGGATTAAAAAAATATGAATTTATTTGTGAAAAATAAAGTAGAATTGAAACATCACTTTTAATCAAAATTATGAATAGTATGTTCAATATCTCCACTATATAACACATTAATGTAAATTAGAAACTACTCAGAAATTATTTCCAATTAAAAAAATAAACAAGACATTCTTTTTCATTGTGGAAATAAAAGATACATACTCATACATAAAACATGTCCATTATTGAAAACAAAATTATAGATAATTTATTGAATTAAACCAAATAGAATAGATCATAATACATGAAACTAAAAATAACATCTACTTTATTGAAATATATAAAAAAATAATAGAATCTAAACAAAAACAAACAGATATAATAGTATTGAACTATATTGAAACATCTCAAATGTACCTTGATTGAGTTCACTCGTTATTTTTTCTTTCCAAAATAGATTCATTATATCTATGAAATTAATGTTTAATGATGATATAAGTAAGATATTAATCTTGATATTTATTTACATTGGTTTATCTTGACAGTTTTGGATAATTAAATATAATATGTTAACTTAAGTTTAGAATATAATTAATTATTTGGTCAGTTAATTGAATTTAAATTTATCTTTTATGATTTTGTTTGGTTTTATGAAATTTGAAAAACCTGAGTTATTTGAGTTTTGAATCCAACTAATTGAATTATTAAGTTTAAATGATGATGTTTTATCCACTTTGAAATCATAAAATGATAGTATATTTTTTATTACTAATATTAATAATTTTAAAGAAACACAATTATTAAGATAATCGTGGAATATATTAATACTTATTGGTTCACTTCAATGCCAAATCATGAACCTTAACAGGTAATTTACAATTTAAATTTTAATATATATTTATTTTTTCATTCATTTTAATATGAATTTTCATAGATAATGAGCAATTAAATATTGATGGATGTTTTCCTCAAACAACATTGTTTTGTACCAGCAGAAAAAAATATGGAAGCACTATTGATCAAGCAACATATGAGAAAATTGTAATATTATTTTAATGTTTTTATAAATTTTTCTATCTTCTATTAAATATTCATAATTTATAATATTTGTCATTTTAATGATCTACAATAATGGTAACACCCTTCTGTAGGATGTTATACGAGCTCTATTAGAGAACGAACTAGACATAATTGGACCAAATGATAATATACATTAGAACCTAGTTGACAAACATTATGAAAATGTTTATTTTAAACCTAGAATGAAAATCAAGCCATATAGATATTTGTATTTGGGTGTTGAAAATTCTAGAAACACTATAGGAATGGTAACCTATAAATAGTTAAATTCATTCATCAAGACAGAAATGTAACAAATTAAATAAGAGTCTTAGTAATAGAAAAAAAGAAAAATGATTAATTATTCAATGTGATATCATCTACATGTTATCCACTTCCACTAAAGGGTGTAGTTAATGTAGATAGTTGTTTATTGAGTTTTTGATCAATTTATGAGTCTTTTGAGAATTGTAAAATAAATGATGATGACGGTAGTAGAGAGGACGATGATGATGGGGATGATATTGGTAGTACTTGTGGCACACATGTTAATTATGGTGGTATCACTATTGATATCAGCACCGATGATGATACCATTTAAGATGATTTAGATAAATATATTGTTGAGAAAAATTATTGATAATATATATATATATATTTGTTTATTTATATTTAATATAAAATGCTAATTTTATATGGATGATGTTGTATTAGATTTTTGTTTGGTGTTTGTTTTCAATTTGGACTTTAGTGAAAATAAATGTATAAATTAGTTTTCTTTTGGGTACATATCTGGTGAATATGGTTTCAATTATATTTTTAAATGTTTCCATGGTTATAAATGTGATTATAGACAACTATTTCAATATTTATAATTGTGCTTATACAATAAAAATTCCATAGTTTTGAATATGGTGTAAATAGTATAATTACCTAGTTTAAACCATGGCTATTGAAATTACCATACCATAATAATGATTATATCCATATAAAAATAAAAAATGACTATATCATGTAGCCATAGTTTTTTATAATACATCCACGATTTCAAACCATGTTTTTCGGGGTGTTTTCATGTTATTAACATTGGAAAATTATTAGACATACTATGATTAATATGTATGATAAATAAGATATGAAAAGGGACGAATAATATTATATTGAGCATATTTAGATGTCCATGTGAATAAAATTAATATTATAAATTGTGCATAAAACATGTGATATTATTGAAGTGATATGTAATATATTTTGTTTCTTATATATGGTTTATCAGTTTGTAAAATGGGAGGATTATAGAGACTGAAATCATATGATTAAGATTTATTCTTTATGGATTAGATATCTTGATTATAATGATTGATCCATGATTAAATCCAATTCAGAAGGAGAATTAAATTAGAATAAATTGAGAGGATCATGGTGTGATAATTATGGGATTTCAAATATGAACATTTGATATCATTTACAAAGATCAAATATGGAGGAGTTACTGAGAATAAATATTAGAACAACCTCAATAATTATCTTATATATTTTTAGAATATCAATTTAGAAGAGTGTTTTAAATTATAAAGGAATATTTTAAGATTATGGGGAGTATGAAAATGAAATTCATTTAACAAATTAAAAGAGTATAATGAGAATATCAAGATTTTGGAGTTGGTTCTCTAGAACAAATTGACGTTTTTATATTCAATCACTAGAGTAATCACAAAACCGAATATAAATAAATACATTGTCAAATAATTAGTTCCCTTCTACATAAAATTAATTTAGTAACGAAATAAGAGTTTTGGTAACTTAAAAAGGTTAAATTATTTTCCTATTATAATGAAAACATGGAAGTGCTATGAAAATATTAATAAACAGATTTCATGTAGTCTAGAAGAAATCTATCTGACATGAAATGTATGATGTTTTTGCTACCATGTGTTGTATTCTCATAAGAGGATGATAATTTGAATCATGAAGTATCAGACTTGGTAATCTCAATGATATGAAGTTTTGGGGATAGAATCAATGATAGGTATTACAAATTTTTTAAGTGTAATTTCATATTCCAATCTATTTTCATGTGTATAGTTCCTTAGACATGATATTATGGTTAATGTATATCATAAATCATGAACATTGATGTATCAACCATAACCATGAAGATATATGATCATAATGATGTAGCATGAATCATGTGCAATATAAGTGACATGAAATTAAAAAATAAGTTATTAAAGGAATTTTACATTATATATAAATTGAAGTAGATATATATATACCTTAGATAAAAATAGGGAAACTTGATTGAATCTAGGGCCATGGTGGTTCAACAATCATTCCATTTCAGGATGTCAAAGAATAAAATATCATGCATATAGGGGTATAACAAAAGTATGAAAACTTCATGATGAGATGTCAAGATAATGAGATTATATTACATAGTAAAAATTTGTGTGGGTTTTCTTTCATATAATTATCAACATCATTATCTATGGGTGTCTTGGAATGTTTCTAGATTTTAATCTTGGACATTAAGCTAACTCACATAATGCCATTGAGAAAGGAGACCCAAAGGGTCATATACTAAGGGTATCTGGAATATATATTAAATTATATTAATATTTAATAGTCTTGATAAATGGTTTTATATATTATTGTTTAATCATTATTCAGGAATTGGGGATTGCATTAATTCAATCACTAGTTATTCTTAGAATACATATTAGTTGAATATTAAATAAATATTATTTCCATGTAAAAAATATATATAATATTTATTTATCTCTTTTTTATTTATAAGGTAAAAAATAATTATTCATTTACTTTTGAGAATATTAAAATAAATATTTTCTCACCAGTTAGTGAATATAATATATATTTATTTATTTAAAAATAATAATATAATGATATTTATTATTCATGGTTTGTCAAATGTAGAGGAGTATTGAAGGGTTTATGTGACCACCTGGATTAGATAAAATATTTTATTTACTTAAAATAAATAAATATTTCGTTATTTATTTAATAAATCATATTTTATATCATTGAGATAATACACGTCATGAATTATAATAATAATTCTAGACAAGGGGTTTACTTAGAATTATGAGATTATTTAAGGGACATTATGCGATAACTAATTTCTAAACCTAAAAATAATTCGAAAATTATATCATTTCTAAGAGATTATAATTTTTATTTATACTAATATTCTCTTAATTGAATTATCATGAATATATAGAGAAAATTTAATTAAAAACAATACATGAATGAGAGATAAACCTCCTCAACGAACTTAATACTAAAAAAACAATATAGATAAATCTTGAAGCCTATTGAAATTCTTTTTGTAAATAATGGAGAATGATGAAATATTTTTGGATCAACTACACTATCACCTAGAGTACCTATAATGGATTTTTAAGATTCATTTAACATGTGTGGATAACAGTTGGGTAATTCTACTTTGGATTCTTCTCTACATTGACAGTATAACATTAATATCAACTAAATTCACCAACTACGAATGTGTTATTAGGTTGAGGTAACTCTTAATAAAAATTATATTTTATATGATATTCTATTTAAATATTATGGGGTTGTGTTTTAGTATCTATAAGTATTTATTAGAATAAATAGAAACAAATTTGATGATAATGGTACCAACTTATTATGATGTGCCTCCAGAACCTTCACACACTTCCAATTATCATGGTATTTTTATTTTCAAAATATAGACATTTTATGCGCATGATCTTCAAAGAATCTAAATATAAAGAGATAAGAAGAATAAGAAGAATTTATAGATAATATAAAAGTGTGAGATACCAACTATAAGTAGTCCTAGAAATACCTTGACCATCAATGAATAAAAGAGAAAAAATAAAGTGAATGAGAAGAATACCAAAGATGTTCTTATACTACATATTCTATTATCATCAAAGGTGAATAATAGAGAACCTGAAGTGAATAAAATCTATATGATACTCTTATATCATAAAAGGTAAAGGTGAAGAAAGGAGAAGAAGAGATTTAGGGTAGGTTGAAGGTTCTTTAATATATTCCTAATCCTTGTGTCATAGATTATGATAAAGAATATGATGATTGACGTAATATTCAACATGTTTATACTTCTTGATCATACTCTAGTAATTTAAGTTCTTATCTAAATTAGGAATAATACTATATAAAGAAAAAAACTATAAATATGTGGTGATCATTATGAAATTGAGTAGAGAGAACAAGGAGGTGTTTCATGTTGTACTTAAGATCATATATTAGTAGATGAAATAATTTTTTGAGGAAGAATATTTGATCATTTTTTGCAATGATATCCAAAAGAATATTATAGTTATTTATATTTAATGTTATTGAGATGACCTATAGTAAAATGGTTAAATCCAAAATAGATAAATAAATGAGATATTATAAATTAGGTATGAAACAGCAATGGAATTTTTTGAGATATACTTGGGGTTTAGTTTGATACATTCACTACATGTATATACATGATTAAATTAGTGTGTATATATATATATCTTTAAATCTACCAAAAAATATCAATGATTAGAGTCCAACATTTGAATTCATCCTTGTAAAAATACCTTGCACTTGTTATCTTTTTTATTTACTTATTTACATGTAGTGTTTTGTGTTGGGATTTCCTAAGTTGATCCATTCATCCTAACCAATATAGAGTTTCAAATATTAATAGGGGAAATTAAAAAGCCCATATAATTAGGTAAAATTTCTTTAAACTGATCTACATCCCCTCTTATGGTGACTACACAATATCGGTGGGCATAAAATAAATTAATAAACGTGTTCTTGAGTAGGTTATACTGATGTATTAACTATTTGAATGTTATATTCATGATTTTAGTTGTATTTTTCACATGATAGTGTTTTTTTGTGATGTTTACATGAATTAGAATTTTGGTTTAAAATAAAAAAACATTTTACTTTAGATATATATCAAGTGGCCTAGGATAGTAGTAATAATGTTTTATCTAGGTGATTAGTAGTTTAATACCCACGTTTAGCGGAAGGGTTTATGAGTTAGGTGTATCTATAGTGCATATTCTGGACATATGGTTTACCCTAGGTATTTCTGTATGGTAATAATAGATAATAATTGAGATTGATGGTTAATGTGTGAAATAATAAACATTCTTTAAGCTATAATTGGATGATTAAGAGTGTTAGCTTAGGACAGATACAATCAGACTCATTATGATTTCAGTTGAGTGGGACACCATCTGAAACCAATATGTTTTCTTACTTCAAAAGTTAAATATAATTAAATTATTTAAATTAATTTATGTGATGTTAAACATTTTTTTATTAAGGTGTATTATAATGGATGTGTATTTAATAGAAAGTGTGTTGTCGATTTTTTTTAGACCTTAATATGAGCCTAAAAAAAGGAAGAAAATGTAGAGTTTAGAGTTATCTCTAATTTCAAATAACTATACTATTTAATAATTCATAATGAACTAGGAGTATTCAATTAATTTTTAATGACTTGTTGCTCCTAAAAAATTACATTTAACCTTTGTTTTTGTAAACTGAGAGGTTATGGATGTAATAGAAGATAACCATGAAGCTAAAAAGGCTAAGAGGAAGATCATGTTGAATATATTTCCATTATCTCTTCTATATTATGTTCTATTGATGGAGATGACATATAGAATATTTTTAGGAAATCATATAATTTTTTAAACTGTTCAATCTCTAGAAATGTACATTATTGGATTTAACACCTTTTCTACTTTATATCAGCCCATCAGGAAAAGAAATACCGAATGAAAATATTTTGAAAAGGCATTAAATAATTCATTGAAAGTTTGTATAATGTTATTTTCCTTAATAAATAATATAAGGTATTCAAGAGAAAACTGATGGTAAAAGAAAAGTATTCCTTACTTATCAATTCTATAATGAATAATGTAGTGGTAGGGTAGAAAGATAATAAGGGTAAACATATTCAAAATGACTGATGTTATACCAACCTCTAGGGGTGAATTTCTTTAAGTAAGAATGTTTCCATTAAACTAATTATTTAATAGGAATATATAACATTAAATGGTTATTAACTATTTCATAATTGTTGAAAATAAACAATTTTAAAAGGATTTATTGAATTCAAGAATCATAATGATTCATCACTATCATTGGTTAATGGTTTTACAAAACACCATGAAACTCTTAGGCTTATTATAACGATCATCAAATATATTAAACTTCTTATTTTTAGAATGGATCATAACTTATAATGTATAAGTGGTGATAAAACTAGAATGTATAGGTTTCTTAGGAAATGAGATAAAATGATAATCCTATGGTTGGGAGAATAATAATAATTTTTTCAGTTTTTTTATTTTCATTGGGTGAATTATTATGAATTTTGTAGGTGGTGTTTAAAGTGAATTTATGTCATTGGTAAATGGGGGATCACATAGAAATTATGATATAATCATAAGTAATTCTAGGTAAGAGAAAGAGTTTATATTAGTGCATGGATCAATAACATTTTATAATAGCCAGATCATATGTAAATTTCAAGATAAAATGTAATGGATAGATCGTTACGCTATCAGATGATTAGAGAATATCTGATTCATCAATGATACCCGAATCATTGGAATTATATAAAATTATTTATGGATGTTCACAGATTTGGTAACTATTTGGTATATACTTTTATTATTGATTTATTTTGAATATTAGTATATTGAATGATTTTTATATGTGAGTATATTGAAGAAACCATTGAATCGGTGAACTATCTAGAGCATTGACTCTCTAGACAAGGTTATGAATCATTTTTAGATAGTTAAAAGATCTTTCAGGGTAACACTGATGAACAAAGATCTACCTTGAATCAGTTATGTTGAACAAGATTAGTTTAATGTTGTTGATATGTTGTTTATGAGGTTTTTAGTGTCAAGGTATCATTTTATAATTAGCAAGGATGTTTTTTATTTTTCCGGTTGTCAATTTGGATGAAAATTGTAAAAAATGTATTTATTAAATATTTTCACCTATGTTTGAGCATGATATAATGAGTTTATTGTCAGTTACGTCATCAATACATTACTAATGTTTATTAATTATTAAATTATCACATCTTGAATGAATGTGTTTTCTTATAATTAGGTTTACGTCTTTTCGTTTTCATTTGGAGACCAACAACATGTTTCAATATTCAATTCACTTAGATGAATTATATATGGAAAATATTGGGGTTATTTTTAGGAAATAACAATTAATATGGTGTGTAGTATGTAGTGAAACATATCTCAATGTATTTTCAGTAAAAAGTAAAAATATTCTATAGTAAAAGAAAAAAATGTAAATATTATAACACTCTTCATCTTTTTAAATTTTCAATTATAACCATGTTTTGGTTTTTATATTGTTCCTATTTTTAGGTGTTTCTCACCATATTACTCTAATTATTTTTAATTATTGGATATATTATAATAATATTTTTATCATTCATACATATAGTGACATGTGTCATAAAGTATCTGTGAAACTAGATTAAATTGTGATGAATGTAATCTAGAGTTGGTGTTGTTTTTCATTATGAATTTTTCGCATGAATTTTAATTTTGGAGGATGAGTATGAGGGTGTTTTTTTCATTCTCTTGGATGTTTTACTATTTTTTTAAATGTATTAGTAATGTTTTAGAGGTTGTAAGTATTAAATTATTAAATATAGATAACACATGGTATGTGATAAAGTCTTGTTGGGTACTTAGTGTGGTGTCCAGTGAGGGAGGTGGACCAGGTGAACCACCCGAATCTTGATGGATGGGTACTAAATACCTATTAAAAGTATTCCATTTTATTTATTTATTTAATTAATTTAATTATTTTTTTTAAAACTAAAAATTCTCCCTCACCCGCTCTTTTTTTCATATAAGACTAGGATCCTAAGCCATATCATCCCCTTCATACCTCTCATTTTACCTCTCCATAATCACTATTATTTATTCGGTGAAAGATTTATTTTTGGAAGGAGAATCCTATTAGTAAGGTGATATTTTCACTCCCTTATTCTTAGTATATATCATCATTTTCATCACCATCCTCCTAAAATCACTTTTTTTTATTTTTTATCATATCATCTATTTTTTGTTGTTTGATGTCAAATAATCATGGAATGTTTTGAGAATATTTATCTTACGAACAAATGGTAGGAGGATCCTTGAATGTTTCATTGATTTATATGAATTTATAGATATGATGTGATGATAATTGAGGGTAAATATGAGAATTTGACAAAGGATTCAGCCTATATTGACCAAGGTGGTTTCATGAGTTTGTTTAAGGATTATCAGTTCCATGAATGACATACCTCATGTGTTTAAATATGTTTTAGTGATGTTTGACCATTAAATCTATGTTGTTTAAGATTCCCTTAGTCGGAATTAACATCTCTATTAGGAAATTTGAAATCTATTTCACATTCTAATTTACATTCATGGAAGCAGAAATTCTATAACATATAGTTTTCAACATGATAATGACTCATTTAAGTAGAAGTCCGGTGGAGGAAGTGATCCAGATATAATGTTTTAGAATTGAGTTTATAGATAGTCATAATTTTTTATAATTATCGGGAAAGTAATTACATAAGGGTCAATAAAATTATATGTAAGAGTAAATTTCTTTTGTTAACTTAATTTTTTTTTCCTGGAATAGGAACCTATGGGAAATCATAGGTGGCTAAGAAAAATTATGGGTCCCCCTTATGTTTGGGAAGGCATGGGAACTGATTGACCGATTGAACTCCATTATTTAGGTAGGGTAGTACCACATTTTCATGTGTCAATGATTTGTGACCTAATTGGATATTTTGTAAATAGTTATTGTAATTTTGTAACTTATATGAAATTACAAGAAGTAGAAAATGTTATCCTATCGATATAAGAATTTTTTTGAACCGAATAAATCATTATTATCCAATTCTTGTTTATTTATTTTGATTCCATGTTTTTTAAAAGAGCTATGCATATTGGAGTGTGTAATGTTTCATTATAGAGTAGTGATTTTGAGTGTTCCATTTATACCTAATTTCCTCCACATTAGTGTGAGGTGTTATTTTGTGGATTTTTCAAATATTTTTTTCCATGATTGAATATTTTGTTATTTTAACATCTAGTGATTGGGGTATCATAAATACCAAAAAATGGAATAAAATATTGTGTTCGAAAAATCATCATTAAAAAACTCAACAATAGAATGTTGTGTAATATTCTTGTCGTGAGGTATTTCTTTAAGTAGTTGTTGAAAAATTTAGAATGGATGATGTTGGAATATGGAAAATATATGTTGAAAAATTCAAAAAGGTGGAATTTGAAGTCTAAAAGATGTCGATGGAGGAATATCTGATATAGAATGATCTTGATGATCAGTTAAAGGGAGTAAAAATATAGGAAATAGAAATAAAAAATGGTAAAGGATGGGTAGAAAGTAACTTAGATTGATTCAAAATTCATTGACATGAAATGTTACATATAACATCCAGGAGGTGAAGACTATACTATAGGAGACAAATACTATAGATGAAATATATGAGAAGCCCCTAAAAATGAACATGGTTTTATTTATAAAGAGGTTGTTAATAATAATATTTTCAAAAATAAGACTTGTGATAAATCATATGAATGAATTTAATATGATTCATAGTAATATCTTATTATATTATGTAATGTTTTAGGAAGATGTGTGAACTCTGTTGGTGTTATCTAACTACCATAATCATGGTATGTGATGGTAACAACCATAAATTCGCATTTTTTGTAGAAAATATAACCATATTTTTTGAGGTTGATAGATATCTAATTTTGAATAAATATCCCAGATGAATAAAATAACAAGAACCTAACAAAATCAAACTCAATTAAGAACTTATAGGACATTCCCAACATTAGAGAGGTCGAATGAAATTAAAAGTTATATCTAACGAGATAAGTATAGGTAGATCATATGGGATCTGTGTAATGCCTCAACCTCAGAAGCCCAAATCTGGTGCATTATTTCATTAAATTTTGATGATTACAAGGAATTAAATCATGAAGGACTGAGTAGTTTAGTAGTTTTCTAAAACATGATACATAAATAGGTTCAACAATACAAATTTCAAGAAAATACAAAATAGAAACTCCTTTTACAACATCCAAAAATCCTTGGGTAGTTATTCAATTAATTCATAATATACCTCTTCGTGTCCTAAGAAAATGAAACATAAGAAAGGGGTGATATCAAATTCTTAGTAAGGGTATGAAATATAGCATAAGTTTTCAACATAAACATTAGGCTTGTTGAACAACTTAAAAATACATGCATTTAAAAATGAACATGAACTCATTATGGAATGAATAAGAGATGAATATATAACACCATAATAAAAAAAATGTGTATGAAACTAGTCAAATATTCACATGAAATATCAATTTCTAGTTTCATAATTAGTGAAATCATCTTAGGAAACCTCATAATCATACTTTCAAGGCCTCATTCCAAGACCCTAAAAATCCATTTTTTCAAGCCCTAATGCCAAGACCATAGTTTGTCTCATGAGACCTACCGATGCACCAAGGGGATATAGTGGTCGACACCCGACACTAAATATGTCTAATTCATTACTCTTATTATTGGGGATAAAAAAACAACATACACATTCGTATGGAAACTAACATATGAAATTTAAATAAATTCCTCAATCATTAATCATAAACACTAACTATTTGAAGTAATATATTGAATGATTTCAAGATAGGAAAACCACAGTCAAACTAATCATAAATAATTAAATAAAACATGGTGTATGATATCATAGTAGATAAACCTAAATGATGTAAAATATTCAAAAAAGGATGTTGACATTGATGATGATACCTTTAAATGAGACCATTGAAAAATTCTTGAGGAAATAATCCTCAAACATTCCAAAGTGTCTCATACCACCTTGAACCATTCAAATCATAATCCGTTAGAATATCATGAGAATAAGGAGAGTATTTATATGATATACCAAAAGGAAGTACACACACCACAAGATAAATATAAGTTTTGAACAAGGCATATATCTCATAAAAGCTAAAGTAAGATGAAAAAATCCTTTTTACTTGGGAAATAAGAGTTCTTTTGGAAAATAATTTTATTTGTCATGATATAATATTGTAAACATAGATATCCAATAATATAGGAAGGAAGGTAATTTAAATTATATTTTAGGAATAAATAAAGTCTTTTTGAGGTGAAATTATTTAAAAAGAGTTTTTAAAGATGCTTTATAAATAAAACATTTTAGTGCGGTTTAAGGAAGATATTAATGGATTTTAAAGCAAAAAAACTTGTTTGATTTCATAAAACCATAAATTAAACAAAATATATTTTTAATGTTAAAATTTTTGTTTTAGAAATATTAATATGGATGAAAATAGATTATAGAGTTATCTTCAAAATAGGTAAGAATTCGAGAAGATCATTGAATCAGACTTGCATTTGAGAACATTTTTTGAATGATTCCACTATTACATGTAACTATCCATAAACAAATAAGGATTATGATAAGTAAAAAAAATATAACATTCAAATAGAATTATTTATGATTACATAATAATAAGTAATAATTTTATTGAGGAGATTAAATAATAAGAGAAACCCGAATGAAAATTAAGGTTTTGGTATAATATACTAAACACTTTGTAATCAATTGAATCGTATGACCCAAAATTAATAACCATAAAATGATAAATTAAATATATTTAAAATAAAGATATTAATGATATTTAACATCAATGGTTATTATGCATACAACAGACACTAGTAATAGTAGTGAATTTGTAATATCTCACAAAATGGAATTGAGATGAAGAAACCCCTTACATTGAGTGTGGTGGTGTTCTTCACTTGATCTTAATGACCTGAATAATAAAATTTAGGTTCATTAATTAAAAATTTACAAACATATTATAAATTTAATTATTTATTATAACCTTATTAGGTTCATTCATGGACTTTTTTTATGGGTTAATAGGTTCAATTTCATTATTTAGGTCAATTTGTTTAATGATCAATATACTTATATACATGAACAGGGAATCATGTAAAATGGGGATGGTTTTCCATAATTGAAATTAAATATTATTAGTGAACATACATATGTTTAAAAGGTTTTAAAATTAACTTGGTTAGTTGGAGTTAATAAAAATCATTATATTGATTATTTAATGATAACCATTTGGGTTAATTCACGGTTTATGAACCCAAAGAACTCATTTTGATTTATAAATTAATATAATGTTTACAAAAAGATTCCAAAACCTCTAATACGTTATAATACATATATTATAGTCATTTTAAATCATGAATACGGTTTCATGATCATTATTTAAGATTATTATATAAATATAATACCCACCATCCTTGAGTGTGATAAATTAACACATCTCAGAGGGTGTTTTTATTTCTAGTATAAAAGAAGGGAAATGAGAGATGATGTTGAATTATTACATTACCATAAAAAAATTTAAATACATGAAGGTTAATTGAGTTATCATATAATTTGGATTAAATTATGTGAGGAAATAAACTAAAATAAAATAACTAAAAATAAAAAGATAATTTGAGAAACCGCTTATGAAAATTGTGCAGCATAACGGCGCCACTTTAAATTCATTAAATATTTTGATGAGAGAAAAAGGGTTATCTAATAATTCACAAATAACATGGATAGTAAGTGAGATATAAAATGAAAAATCGCAACATAATATAATTTAAATTAAAAAGTAAAACATAATAATCGTGAATAAAAAAGAGAGAGATTACAAGATAAAAATTCTACACCATAATGGCTATGGAACATGGTTTTAGAACAAAATAAAAAGAGAGGGGATAAAGGTAACTCATTCATAACATACTCATAATATAGTATATATACATAATAAAATGAAAATATGAACATGTTATGGAAACTATAAAAACATACCCAACAAAAGAGAACATGAAATAAATGAAATGAAAAGTGGAATTTACCTCTTGATGTAATCTTCATTGAGAGCCTCTTTAGGATAATGGTATTGGACATTTAATGAGACCAAGGGAAACTAGTCATGGGGGTTGATATTGGAAGGACATTTGATTAGAATTTGGAGAAGGAATAAGTCTTTATACGAGTGAAGATAAGAGGGTGGAAGAGGTGGTATTTATAGTCGAGGGGAAGAGGGTTTTCTTAATGTTTTAATCATTAGTTTATTATTTTTCTATAAAATAAGAATTACTAATGATTACATGAAAAAAAAATAGTATTATGTGCATGTGTGTTCGAACCAAGTTTTCATACATAATCCATGATTCTATAAATAGTTAATTTAACTGATAATATATATATATATATATATAGTAAACTACCATATTCTACTATTCACCATAAATTCAAGTATTTTAGAAAAATAACAAAAACTCACCCTAACCATTTTCCGACATGTAGAATCTAAAAATGATTTCCATTTTTCAAAACTAATTTTCTAAATTTTATTAATTTATTTTTTCATTAAAATCCTAATTTACTTTAAAAATACAGTTTTTAAAACATTTATTTCCTTATTCCAAAACATATGTACATCATACTTTCACATAAATCCTATATATATACTATCATAGGTGATGTTACTATTCATAAGGGTAAAATTAATATTCATAAGGGTATGTTACTATTCCCCAGAAATTATGCTGGTCATATCTTACTCTAAATAACATACTGATCGCAACCGTGTATGTCAGATTTTAGAAAATCAAATCACAGGGGTGGTAAAATTATGTTTACTAGCTAGTTTATATGAAAGTTTTGTTTTGTAAAGACTCAGTTTTTTATGCATTCAATATGAAATTTAATTGAAAAATCTTGGGGTCTTACATTATCTACTCTATATAAAAATTTTATCCACAAAATTTCATATTTCACTTTAAATCTTATTGGTTGTTATATGAAAATTTCCCTATGAAAAACCCATATCAGAAATAGGGTAAATAGAATAACCTCATTAAAAAGGTTAACGGAAAAGTGGTGGTTAAAATAATAATAATAATAACAATAATCATAAAAAAATTAAAAAATAAATAATGAATAAATTATCCTTTTGAATGTAGTGAAATAGATTGGAATTTGAAACCTGGGTATATAAAAACCAATATATGAATTTCTAGTGATAGAAAATAGTTTTAGATGAAAGGATATTACCACAAAACCATAAATTACTATTATGAAAATTTTCATTAATATTATCAAAAATTATGATAATGAAACAACATTTAAGACTCTTTTCATAGAGTTGAGGGATTATTACACTATAAGTGTATAAATATACATTTATATTTCATAAACATGATCTTATCCTTTTTTTTCCTTGAACTATATATAATTCATCTATTATCATAGGTTTCATCATGTTGTGACATTAAACTCTAAATCCTCAAACAATGATCAAATTAAACCATTTAAAAAATGGTTTAAACTTCCAAAAGATCAAGAACAAATACATTCGAATAATTCCCATGGTAGTTAGTACTATCCAATTGACATTATCCATATATAAAATCTCTCAATTCTAAAATTTACATCTTAGTATTATGAACATAAAAATGGTTTTCTATCCCTCAACCATATATTTTCTAAAACATTTACCCGATACGGAGTCAATTTTTCTAAGTACCATTTATAATATTACCACAAATCCTTAAATAAATAGTACTACATTACAATCCTTATATATTCCACAATTGTTATAACTAGTACATTGCTGATAAAATATTAAAATCAAATTATTCTTGATGATTGATATTAATAATTGCACTAAATTTTTGGTACCATCATGACTTGATCATTATTCAGTAACATCATCTGGGGCATATTCCTTTGTCGCTTAGTACATTGATTAGTATAGTATCCCATATCCATGTAGCTGAAGGATTATACATTCGAAAACATTTTCTTTCCCTTACGATCCTGAAATTGGTGTCCTTTTTCTCCACACTTATAAAAAACTCCCATTCCCTTAAATAATATACCAGTGTGATTATTTCCACATTTATAACATGTGGGAAAACCCTAATTTCACTTCTTACCTTTATCAATGTTTTTATCTACCATCAATTTCTTAATTTTCATCCCTTCAAATCTATAAGACTCTTAGAATTCCTTACATACCTTGTTAACACCTAGTACAATTTATTCATACGATGAGGACACTTGGGATACTATATTCCTTTGGAATGATAGCTTAAGACCATTAGAGATATGGTCCTTCTTAATCTTTTCATCATGTCCATCGGTGAAGTTCTCATTCCTTTTCAATGGTCCATTTCTAATCAATTCCATATAATATATTACCTAATAAAATTATGAACTCTCTATATCTCTAAACATGGTATAACACATAACATAAATTTATGCATCATAAATCCAAGAACCATATACTTTGGTTACCTTGGGGGAATAAATAATTCTTAATGGTTTGTAATTAGGTTATGAATTTACCAAAGAATATCTCATGGGATTATTGAACCAAGATTGCAGCAAGACCCGTTTTAATGCACCAATTCTCGCTCATGTCAACCTCAAATCCATGTTTTCAGGTTTTACCCATAGATACAACTGTGAAAGAGGCACCACTACTTTTCCATATCAAGACAAGGATATAATTTTCTTTATAAAACACATAATAAATTCCTTGCTGAAATTCAAGGATTTCCTTGTATTCTTGTCCCCAAAGTCTATCTTAGGGTTTTGTTCACTAATCTACTTTTTCTATATCTAGTTTCTATGTTTTATACTAAACTTCCTTTAATACCAACTGTAACACCCTAACCCAAGAAACCTTGAGTCAGTGAATTATTTCATTAAATTGGCATGATTTCAAGGAATCAAATCCCAACATAATGAGGAGTTTAGTAGTTTTGGAAAACCATATACATACATATGTTTAACATTGCACCTTCAAAAGTAATAAAAAATATAAACTCATTTTACAACATACATAAATCCTATGTTATTTCTTCATATCATTCATAATATACCTATTTGTGTCCTACGAAAATGAAACATAATAAAAGGGTGATCTCAAATGCTCAGTAAGGGTAAGAAATATATTGAAAGATATTATAAACATAATAATTGGTCATGGTGAATAACATAAAAACACATGCCTTTAAAAATGAACTTGAACACATTATGGAAGAACCATGAGCTGAATAAATAAGGAAATAATTAAAAATAATCATGGGTATTCTATTAGTCAAATAACAACATGAAATATCAATTACTAGTTTCATAATGATGGAATGTATAATGCAGGACATCATAACCATACCATCAAGGCCTTGTGCCAAGACCATAAAAATCCATTTTGTTAAGGCCTCGTGTCAAAACCATAGTTTATCTCATGAGACCTACCGATGCACTAAGGGGCTATAGAGGGATCCAACTGACTCAT
This sequence comes from Viscum album, assembly GCA_963277665.1. NCBI lineage: Eukaryota > Viridiplantae > Streptophyta > Magnoliopsida > Santalales > Viscaceae > Viscum > Viscum album. Next base: position 1,534,266,705 of record OY728128.1, on the reverse strand, counting down.
ACTATTTGTAATTAATTCCTCTTATTAATGGTGAAAAACATAAACAACATACATATTCATATTGAAACTAATATATGAAATGTAAATAACATTCCCCAATCATAAACAATAAACACTAACCATTCTAGTTTCAATATGAATATGTATGTTGTTTATGTTTTTCACTGTATTACATAGAATGATTAGTGTTTATGGTTTATGATTGGGGAATAATAGTAATGAAAAGCGGAATTTATCTATGAAGCAATCTTCTTTAAGAACCTCTTTGGGAGATATGTTTTGGTATTTTTATGAGACCAATGTATTATGGTAGTGTGGTAGGATCTTGGGAGGATATTTGGGTAGAATTTTGAGAAGGCAAAAGTCTTGGGAGGAGTGATGAGAAGAGGGTGGAAGAGGTGGTATTTATAGTGGAGGGGAGGAGGGTTTTCTTAATATTTTAATCATTATTTTATTATTTTTCTATAAGATAATAATCAGTGATGATTACATGAAAAAAAAGTGTAATACATGCATATGAGTTCGAACCAAGTTTTCTTATATAATCCATGATTCTAGGAATAGTGAATTTAACTTATAATATATATATATATATGGTAAATTACCGTATTCTACTATTCACCATAAATTCAAGTATTTCAGAAAAATCCAGAACATTCACCCTAACCATTATTCAACATATAGAATAAAAAATTTATTTCCATTTTTCAAAACTAATTTTATAAATATATTTATTTTATTTTTTGATTAAAATCCCAATTTATTTTAAATATATAGTTTTTAAAACATTTATTTCCTTATTCCAAAACATAGGTACATCATACATTCACTTAAATCCTGTATATATACTAATATAGGTGAGGTTACTATTCATAACGGTATGTCAGTATTCATAAGGGTAACATTAATATTTATAAGGGTATGTTACTATTCACAAGAAATTATGTTTGTCATATCAGACTCTAAAAAACTTACCGATCGCAACGGTGTATGTCATATTTTCGAAAATCAAATCATAGGGGTGGTAAAATTATGTTTAATAGCTAGGTTATAAGAATGTTGTGTTTTTTAGATACTCAGTTTTTTATGCATTCAATATGAAATTTATTTGAAAAATTTTGGGGTCTTATATTATCCACTCCATATAAAAATTTTATCCTCAAAATTTTATATTTCACTATTAATGTTATTGGTTGTTACATGAAAATTTCCCTATTGAAAACCCATATCAAAATAGGGTTAATAGAATATCATCCTTAAAAAGGTTAAGGGAAAAGTGGTGGTCAAAATAATAATAATAATAACAATAATAAATAAATAAATAAATAAATAAATAATGAATAAATTATCCTTTCAAATGTAGTGACATAGATTGGAATTGGAAACCTGAGCATATAAGAAAAACCAATATATGAATTTATAGTGATAGAAAATAGGTTTAGATGAAAGAAGATTACTACAAAACCATGAATTACTATTATGAAAAATTTCATTAATATTATAAAATATTTTGATAATAGAACAAAATTTAAGACTTTGTTCATAGAGTTGAGGTATTATTATACTCCATTAGTGTATAAATATATGTTTATATTTCATAAACATGATCTTCCCATTTTTTGTGCCTTGAACTACCTATTCTTCATCTATTAGCATAGGATGCATCATGTGGTGACATTATACTCTAAATACTCAAGCAATGATCAAATTAAACCATTTCATAAATGGTTTAAACTTCCAAAAGATCAAGATCGAATACTTTAGAATCATTCCCAAGGTAGTTAGTACTATCCAATTTACATTATCCATATATAACATCTCTAAATTCTGAAATTTATATCTTAGTATTATGAACATAAAAATGGTTTTCTATCCCTCAACCGTATATTTTCCAAAAGATTTACCCGCTACTGAGTCAATTTTTCTTAGTACCATTTATCATATTACCTCAAATCCTTAGAGAAAAAGTACTACATTACAATCCTTATATATTCCATAATTGTTATAACTAGTACATTGCTGATAAAATAATAAAATAAAATTATTCATGATGATTCATATTAATCATTCAACTTAATTTTTGGTAGTATCATTACTTGATCATTATTCAGTAACATCATTTGGGGCATATTCCATTGATGCTTGGTACATTGATTAGAATATAATTCTATCTCCTTGCAGCTGAAGGATTCTACATTGGAAAACATTTTCTTTCCCTTACGATCCTAAAATTGGTGTCCTTTTTCTCCACACTTATAACAAATATAGATTCCTTTAAATCATTTACCAGTGTGATTATTTCCACAGTTATCACATGTTGGAAAACCCTACTCTCCCTTCTTACCTTTATTTATTTTTTTCTCTTCCATAATATTCTTCATTTTCATCCCTTCAAATCTATAGGACTCATTTAATTCCTTACATACCTTGTTAAAACTGGGTACAATTTACTCATATGATGGGGACACTTGAGAGATTATATTCCTTTGGAACGATAGCTTAATAACATTATATATATGGTCCTTCTTACTCTTTGAATCATGTCCATTGTTGAAGTTCTCATTACATTACTAATGGGCCATTTCTAATAAATTCCATATATTATATTAGCTCATAAAATAATGAACTCTCTATATCTAAAAAATGGTATAACACATAACATAAATTTATGCATCATATATACAAGAACCATATACTTTTGGTACCATGGGGGAATAAATCATTCATAATTATTTGTAATAAGGTTATGAATTTACCAATGAATATCCCCTGGTATTGTTGAACCAATTGTGCAGCAAGACCCGTTTTCATGCACCAATTCCCGTTCAAGCCTAGCTCAAATCCTTGTTTTCATGTTTTACCCCTAGATACAACTATGACAGAGCCACCTCTACGTGTCCATATCAAGACAAGGATGTATTTTCTTGGTAAACAACATAATCTATTCCTTACCAAAATTCTAGAATGTCCTTGTATTCTTGTCCCCAAATTCTATCTTAGGGTTTTGTTCACTAATCTACTTTTTCTATATCTAGTTTCCATGTTTTCTACTAAACTTCCTTTGATACCAACTGTAACACCCTAACCCTAGAAACCTAGAGTAGGTGCATTATTTCATTAAATTGGAATGATTAAAAGGAATAAAATCCCATCATAATGTGTAGTTTTGTAGTTTTGGAAAACCATATACATACATAGGTTTAACATTTCACCTTGACAAGTAATAAAAAATAGAAACACCTTTTACAACATACATAACTACTATGTTATTTTTTCATGTCATTCATAATATACCTCTTTGTTTCATAGGAAAATGAAACATAAGAAAGGGGTGATAGAAAATGCTCAGTAAGGGTAAGAATTATATTGAAAGAAATCATAAAAATAAACATTTGTCATGCTGAATAACTTAAAAACACCTGCCTTTATAAATAAAATTGAACACATTATGGATGAAATAAGAGCTGAATAAATAATGATATAATTAAAAATAATCATGGGTATTCTACTAGTCAAATAACAACATGAAATATCAATTACTAGTTTCATAATTATGGAATGCATAATGTGGGACACCATAACCATATCGTCAAGGCCTCATGACAAGAACATAAAAAACCATTTTGTCAAGGCCTTGTGTCAAAACCATAGTTTATCTCATGAGACCTATAGAAGCACTAAGGGGATATAGAGGGACCCACCTGACACTAACTATTTATAATTAATTCCTCTTATGAATGGTGAAAAAGATAGACAACATATATATTAATATTGAGACTAATATATGAAATGTAAATAACTTTCCCCAATCATAAACCATAACCACTAACCATTTGAAGTAATATAGTGAATTGTTTCATGATAGAACATCCACATTCCAAATAATCATAAAACATTGAATAAAACATGCTAGGTTATATCATAAGGAATAAAACTCAATTAAATACCATATTAAATAAGGTACATTGACATAGATGAAGATACTTTTATATGAGAACATTGAAAATCATTGGGGAAATAATCCTTAAACATTCTAAAGTATCCCATACCACCTTGAAAAAATAAAATAACAATCCATTAGAATATCATGAGAATAATGGGACTCTTGATAGGTTATACCAAAGGTAATTACATACATCCCAAGTAAGAAATAAGTGGTGAACAATTAATATATCTCATAAAAGCTAATGTGAGATGAGAAAAATCCTTTTTTACTTTGGAAAGAAGAATTCTGTTGGAAAATAATTTTTATTTGTCAGAAAATAAGATTTTAAACATGGATATACAATAAAATAAAATTTTATTTCATGGAAATTATATTTGAGTCTTAAATAAATTATTATTATTGATTGAAATTATTTAAAAATAGTTTTTAAATAAGATTTAGAAATAAAACATTTTAGTGTGGTTTAAGGAAGATATTAAAGGATTATAAAGTGAAAAGGAATGTTTTCTTTCATAAAACCTTAAATGAACGAAAATAGATTTTTCATTTTAATTTTTTTCATTTTATAAAGATAAATATGGCTTAAAAAATATTATAGAGTAAATGTAAAAATAAGTAGGAATTCGAGATGTTCCTTGAATCAGACTTGCAGTAAAGAACAATTTTTGAAATATTATTTTAAAACAAGTAATCCCTATAAATAAATATGGATAATAATGAGTAAACATATATATAACATTCACATATAATTTATGATCAGTCTATACAAATAAATAATAATTTTATTTAGGTGATTAGATAAAAAGAACAACCCGAATGAAAATGGAGGTTCAGGTAGAAAATATTTACAACTTTGTAATTAATTGAATTTTATGACCCAATATTAATAATCATAAAATGATAAATTTAATATCATTAAAATAAATATAATAATTATATTAAACATCAGTGTTCAGTATACATACACCATACATAATTAGTAGTAGTGAATATGAAGTATCTCACAAAAATGGAAATGAGATAAAGAAACCCATTACCTTAAGTCAGGGGGTGTTCTTCACTTGATCTTAATGAACTGAATAATAAAATTTGGGTTAATTAATTAATAATTCAAGAACCTATTCTACATTTAATTTTTTATTATAACCTTATTATGTTCATTTATGGTCTTTTTTATGGGTTAAGAGGTTTAATTTCATTGTTCTGGTCCGTTTGTTTCATGGTCAGTATGCTTATATACATGAATAGGGAATCATGTAAATTGAATATGGTTGACCAGAATTGAAGTTATATGTTATTATTGAACATACATAAGGTTACATGGTTGTAAAATTTATTTGGTTACTTGGAGTGAAGATGAATCATTATATAAATTATTTAATGATAACTTTTTGGGTTAATTCATGATTTTTGAACACAAAAAAACTCATTTAAATTTATAAATTAATAACATGTGTAAAAAATGATTCCAGAACCTTAAATAAGTTATAATAAATATATTATATTTTTTCAACCCTCAATACGGTTTCATAACCATAATTGAATATGGTAATAGAAATTGAAAACTCCTCATAATTTAATGTGATAAATTAAAACATCTCAGACGGTGTTTTCTTTTCTAGTATAAAATATGGGAAATGAGAGATGATGATCAATTATTACATTATGATAACAACATTAATAAAAATTTATGTTACTGGAGTTATCATATAATTTTGATTAAAGGATGTTTGGAAAGAAAAATAAAATAAAAGAACTCGAAATAAAAATAGATGTTGAGAAATCCCTTACAAAAATTATGCAGCCTAACGGCGTCACTTAAATTTCATAAAATATTTTGATAAGGGAAAAAGGGGTATATCATAATTAATAAATAAAATTAATAGTAAGGGGGTATATAATGACATATCCCCACATAATAAAATTTATATTAGAATGAATAACATAATAATAGTTATTAAAAAAGAGAGGGATTTTGAGATGAAAATTATGTAGCATAACAACTATACAACATGATTCTAGAAAACATTGAAAATAAATGGGAAAATGGTAAACCATTCATAAAATAATCATAATATATTATAGGTAAAGTATAAAATTTAAATATGAACATAGTATGGAAATTTGAAATACATACCACATAAAAGAGAACTTGAAATAAAATAAATGAAAAGAGGAATTTATCTCTTGAAGCAAGCTTCGTTAAGAACCTTTTTAGGGGATAGGTTTTGGTATTTTTATGAGACCAATGGATTATGGAAGTGTGATTAGATATTGGGAGGATATTTGGGTAGAATTTTTAGAAGGAAAAAGTCTTAATAGGAGTGATGAGAAGAGGGTGGAAGAGGTGGTATTTAAAGTTTGGGGGAGGAGGGTTTTTCTTAATATTTTAATCATTTGTTTATTATTTTTCTATAAGACAAGAAATAGTCATGATTCCATGACAAAAAATAGTAATATATATATGTGATTTCAAACCATGTGTGCTAATATCATCCATGATTCAAGTAATTTATAATTTAACTAAAAATGTATATATATAGTAAATTATTGTATTTTACTATTCACTAAAAACTCAAGTATTACAAAAAAATCCCAAAAATTCACCATGACCATTTATCGAATTGTTGAATCAAAAAATGAAGCCCCTTTTTCAAAAATAATTTTCTAAATATTATTAATTTAATTTTTAATTAAAATCCTAATTTACTGAAAAATACAGTTTTTAACACATTTTTTACTTATTCCAAAACATAGGTACATCTTAAATTCACTTAAATTATATATATATATATATATATATAAACTATCTTATGTGAGGTTAGTATTAAAAAGGCTATATCACTATTCATAAGGGAAACATTATTATTCATAAGGGTATGTTACTATTCCCCAATAATTAATTTGGTCACATCAAACTCTAAAAAGCTTACCGATCGCAACTGTGTATGTCAGATTTTTGAAATTCAAATCATATGGGTAGTAAAATTACGTTTACAATATAGTTTATAAGAAATTGGTATTTTTTAGAGAATCTATGTCTCATTCATTCAATATTAAATTTATTTTGAAAATCTCGGGGTGTTACACTCAGACCAATATATTGCCATTATGAGAAAAAATGGGAACCTAATGAAATATTGTAGGGACTGAGGGGTGAGTTCTAAAAGGGGTTATTTTAGAATTTTAAGTTCAATAAATTTTGTATTTGAATTTAATAATAGATTATTTCTGAGTATGAACATCCCATTGAAATCATTGATAATTTTTCTAATATTTAATTCCAGTATATGTTTGAGAGGGTATGCATGGTGAGTTATATATTTATACGGTTCTGAAAGGTTCACCTAGCCAGTGATAAACATATTGATGTTTTGGGAAATGGTGGTTATTGATTAAATAAAAAAGGTTCTTGGGTTTTTAGGGAGTCTGATATAGAACAAGACTATTAAAGAAATTAATTTCCATTGGTCAAGTAGAAAAAAAATAATTTGGAAAGAGATTCAAAAATACAATATGGAAGATTAATCTAGGATCTTTGATCATGTACATATGTGAAAAATTTAGGACATTGTATTTGATGAGATGTTAAGCTGGAGAAATAATTACCAAAATGAAAACTTCAAAAAAGATCCGAGTTTTGACACTTTCATATTTAGAAATTGAATGAGATTATTATTTGAGTATAGGAGGATATGTGTGTCTTGAATACCACTCACATGAAGTTTAGAATTTTTTAGATTCATATTGTTGAAAAGAATAGAAATTTATTGTTTAATCTTAAAAAGGACACCTAATTAACCGAAGCTAAATTTTTTGAAAGTGGATGTTTGAGGGCCTGAATCAATTTTTTTTCATGGTGTGTCTTTGTACTTAATTGAAATTATTGATGAATAAACAAGGAAATTATAAGATTAATTATTTAATAGAAAATATGAGGTGTTTTGAGACTTAATTTGATGGAATTAAATGTCGAAAAAATAGTCCACAATTAATATTTTTTATGGTATGATAATAGTGGAGAATAAAATATCAAGGATTTATATCAGTTTTACTGAATAAAAGTAATCGGGTTTGACATTACTATACATAGAACACTTGATAAAAAATGGTACAATAGAGTGGATGAATCAAAATTTTATAAGGAATTAGACTATATTATGTAATTTCTATGGAAATTTAAGTGGAAGTAGTCAATTGTTAAAGTACTTTGTTAATATGAGTCCTTATGCATTGATGGGATTAGAGATTCTGGAACATCCTTAGATTGGTAAATATTTAGAAATTACCCACATCAATGGTTTTATAAGTCCCTAAAATATATATTAGTTATATATATATATATATATATATTGTTGAAAACATGAATTAATGTTCCAATAAAGATTATTTATGGGATACAATGATGGAAACTTTAATTTCTAGATTTTGGATAACAACAACAAAAAGTACATTAAAAACAAGAAAGGGGTTTTTCTAGATAAATACATATCTCTATTTATGTTGAAAGGTGTCAAAAGAATGAAGTTTCATCATTTCTCTCGTATCTTGATGAAATAATAATAGTGGTCTTATAAATTAAATATATTCACGATGTAATGATTTAAGTTTACGAAAGATTCAAGTTGAAGGAACCTGGTGAAGATAACAAAATATTATTAATATAGATTAGAAGACCAAAAGTTTAGTTTTTTCTCTGAAGGAGTACCTCCATAAGGCCATTGAGATATTTAAAATGACCAAATTTAAAATATTATCAATACTATTGTCCAAATAATTAATTTTTTTTGTGAAATTACTGAAAATAGAAAAATGCATAAGTATACTGTGAATGTTTAGTTTTCATCAATTTAAAAAAGTTTGATGTATACCATGAAAGTACAAGGCTTGATATTTATTTTTATGGATGTGTTTTATATCATTTTATGGAAAATATAGGTAAAGAACGCCTTGAGATGAAATGTAGTCAATGGGGTTCTCTCTCTTTCACTGGCCATACTGTTTCACTGCCACCAACCTTCTTCCTCTCTATATACCCAGTATCCCTACCATAATAGTTCTATAGGATTTTGGGTCCAGTAGGGTGAATCAATACAGTTTTGTGTTTTTTATAGGATTGATGGTCCTCTGTTTCCATGGTTTTAATGTTGTGTGTTAAATATCTATTGATGAATCATCCACCGTTGTTCACCCTCCTCTAACAAAACATTAATCATATGTCTATTCTCTTTGTATTTTCCCCAACAACTATCTTAATTCTTTTTTCCATCCTTAGTGGTTCCATACACCTCATTTTATCGGGTATTCCATATATTCTTTAATAGCGGAGCTTTTAATTTGGTTTTGGTTTTTTTATTTTTTTGGTGGTTTTTCTTGATGCATATGGTGGTCACTGCATGGACCTAGTTTCATCACTAAACCACCCTTGATTATAGTTTCACTATCTTAGAAACCATTTTGGTTTACTACTATGTCCACACAGTGGTTCAACTTTGTGTTGAAGTTAGATCATTGGTCCTTTCAGTGACTATGAATCATAGTGTCATGCCCTAGGTTTTGATGGTGTCGGTCACAGTTTGGTTCTTATGTGATGGTTTTGCAATGGATAGGTTTCATACAACCTATGTCTACAGATTTATCTTCTTGGTTCTATGTAATGTGTTCTCTCTTAATAGTGTTGTGGTGTCTTGTCATGAAATTATGTGGACACTACTCATGGAAGATTGTGTACATGAAAATCCATCCCATCATCATCAATTCTTGATCCCCATTATTGCGGTTCTGATGAATTACTATCAGTTGGAAATTATGGGTTTATTCACTATGGATGTGCACCATAAGCCTTACTGGGGATGAAGATGAAGTTTATTCCGAGGTTTTAGATGATTATAAAACCTTACATAAAATAATAATATGTTTCTGAAATAGAATAAGGGAAAATTGATATGGTTAAAGTTTTTTTAGAGGAGTTATAAAATATTATGGCAAGTGGATTTTTATTCTATGACAGTTAGAGTGTAATTAATTTGGGGAAAATATCATTTTTTTTAAAATATCATTAAGTCAAAAACATTCTAGAAGAAAGAGTACTAACACCACGAAAGATAAGAAGAATATAGAGTCTATATGACATGTTCAGAAAGGATTTAGTATAAGAAAATATGAATTAATATTGTGCCTTAGTGAGGAAAGGATTACTGTAAGGTGGCAGAGACACTTACATTCTTTACCAGAAGTTAACATGATCATAATTGTTTAAGTGGTTGTGGTTGGTGTGTTTTTCCATTAAATTGATCATTAAGTCCGATATTTTTAGGAAATGTGAAACCTCTTTCATGTTCCGATTCAGATATTTGGAAAGAATAATTTTGGAACATATGGTATTAGCTTGATGAAGACATATCGAAGTAGAAGTATTACAATACTACAAAATAGGACTTTGTCAATGCTTAAAAATCGTTGTTACCAATGCTAGAGAAGCACAGACTACTACAGAATGATTAAAGTCACTAGTCTTTTGTCATAATTAAGAAATCACTATTAAAGGTCTCCTTTATGAATGCTTAGAAAAGCACTGATAAAGGACCCCTTTTTCAGCACTTGTAGAAGTGAGGATAAAGGGGCATGTTGTAGAATGATATAAGATAACATTGTAGAACTAGTGAAATGTACTGTAACAACAAACCACTGTAGTAAAAACACCACAAAATAAAAAAACAAGTACTGACAAATAATTTAAATAAAATAAAATTTACAACACTAACATCAGAAATAGACATTATATTATAGACATTTAGTAAATTGATTTATACAATTAAAAAAGAGTAAATTATTACATGCATTAAAAAATATCAATGATCCTTTTTATTTTGATCCTAATCCATTCTCAAGAAAAAACTGAACCTTTATAAGAAAACAATTCTTATGTCAGTAGTTATATAAATAAATAAATTAACAGAAATTGATAATTTTAAACAAAAATTTGATTCATACCAGGAAAACTATGTATCATACTGAGTTGTGATTGATTATTTCATGTCACACCATTTCTTGTTCATCTTTAAGTATTTTCTCTATGAAAATTAACTAAATAAGTATAAGATAAAAATGATAAGGAAGTTAATTAAGTGACAATAGATAGAATGATGATAAAAAATATTGGATCATTTTCTTGATTATAGTGATGTGATGTGAGTGTTAAACTAAGATGAAACATATATATTGAAAAGATGCACATGGATTCATATCGGCCACACTGTGCATAAGATTTAGGTGCAGTTGATTCATATGATTATCAAATGACTTATGGATCATTTTCCTAAAACATCAAAAAATATGAATGTGTTTTATCATTTTTGAGTATGTTGGTATTCATTTTCAGTAAAATTTCATTTAAAACTAGAAACACGCATATTGAATCATACTGGTCACATCTTGTGTAATCTTTATGTGATACTAATTCCAACATTTCAAAAATTACTTATGAATCATTTTCATAAATTATCACGATAATCTGATCATTTTTTTCTTGTTTTTCAGTGAGTGAATCTTTTTGAACTAAACTTTTGATGTTTAACTAATGATAGAAACATTGAGTCATACCAGGTACAATGTGTATTGGATTGATTTTTGGTTGATTCCTACACATCATAATTTACTTATTGATAATTTTTATAAAGTATATAAACTATAATAATGCATTTTTTTTTGTTTTAGAGTAGGTTACATTTTCATTTATACTAAAATTGATGTACAATTTAAATAAAAAGACACACATAGAGTCATATCAGTCAGTATGCATGTTATATTGAGATTACGATGATTCTTAAACATCTAAAATGACTTATGGATAGTTTTCCTAAAGTATCAAAACAATTTGAATGTGTTTAATCGATTTTAATTACATCACTAGTGTTTTTTTTCTCAAAATTCATTTTAAACTAGAAACACATACATTGACTCATAACAATCACATCATGTGACAATTGGATGTTAGACCAATACCTACACATTTTAAATGAATTACAATTAAATTTCATAAATCATCAAGAAAATTTAATTGTGTTTTCTCAATTTTTAGTAAGTGAATGTTTTTGAACAAAATATTGATTTTAATTTGATAACACATTAAATCACACTGAGCACATCATGTGTTATATTGAGTCGTGGTTGATTAATAAAATTAAAAAGGACCTTATGGATCATTTTACAAAAGTATATAAATAATAAAAATGTTTTTTTATGTTTTGGGTAGGCTAGTAGTCCTTTTTAATAAAATTGATGTCAATTTTAAATAAAAAGATTCACTTGTAGTCATACCAGTCACACCATGCATCAGATTGAGGTTTGACTGATTCCTAAATGTCTCTAATGAAATATGGATATTTTTCATAAATTATTAAAACAATATAAATTCATTTACTTAGTTTTGAGTATGCCACTCTTCTTTTTTACAAAAGAGTCATTTTAGAATTGAAACATACACTTTGACTCATATTGATCATATCGTGTTTCAATTTGATGTGAGACTGATCCACAAATGTATAAAATGAATTATGAATCTACATCATAATGATCAGCAATATTTGAGCACATTCTCTTAGTTTTACAGATTGAAATTTTTGTTGATAAAATATAGATTTTAAATGATAAAAGACTCATTGAGTCATTCTAGGATCATTGTGTTTCAGTATGAGGTGAGGATGATTCCTATAAATAAAAAGATGATGATTCATTTTTCTAATGTATCAAAACAATCTGAATGTGTTTTCTTGATTTTGAGTAAGCGAGTTTTCCGTCTAACTAAAATTGATGTCAATTTTAAATAAAAAAGATGCACTTAGAGTCATACCAGTCACATAGTGCATCATATTAAGTTGTGGATGATCCTTACACGTTTCAATTGATATATGGATCATTTTGACAATTAAATAAAAAAATATGAATGTTTTTACTCAGGTTTGTGTATGTCACACTTTTTTACTAAAATGACATTTCAAATAGAAACACACAATTTGACTCATTCTAATCACATCGCATGTCAATTTGATTTGAGGCCAATTCCGACATTTCATAAATGGATTATAAATAGATGTCCAAAATTATCAATAAAATACGATTATGGTTGTTCAATTTTTAGTGACTAACACTTTCTGAACTAAAATATCAATTTAAATTGATAACTAAGACATTTAGTCATACAAGGTACACCATGTATCAGATTGAGGTTCGGATAATTCATACATGTCAAAACTTCCATATGTATCATTTTCCTAAAGTATGAAAACAATCATAATGATTTTGATCTGTTTTGAGGAGGTAATTTTTCCTTTTAACTAAAATTGATGTAAATTTTATATAAAAAGATTCACTTGGAGTCATATCGGTGACACAGTGTATAAGAATGACGTGAGGCTAATTCTTACACATCTAAAATGAATTAGGGATCATTTTCTTAATGTATAAAAATAATCCAAATGTATTTAATTAGTTTTGAGTACGTCATTTTTGTTTTTTCTGATATGTCATTTAAAACTGGAAACATGAACTTTGAATCATACCAATCACATCCTATATCAGTTTTATGTGAGACCAATTCCTAAACATGAAAAATTATTGACGAATTGATGTCATAAATTATTAAGAAAACAAGAGTGTGTTTTCTCAGTTTCTAATGAGTGCCTCTCTTTGAAATAAAATGTCAATTTTAAAATAATAATAGAAACATTGAGTCATATAAGGCATATTGTGTATCATATTGAGGTTAGAATGATTCCTAAACATCAAAAATGAATCATTGATAGTTTTTTTAGTATAAAAAAATCAGAATATGTTTCCATGGTTTTGATTATGTCATATTATTTTACTAAAATTATTTGTAATTTTAAATAAAAATAAGCAATTGGAGTCATAATGGTCACACCAGGTGTCATATTGAGGTAAGGTTAATTCAAACATGTCCTAAAGTATCAAAAATCCTAACTAACAATGTTACCACAATTTCCCTTGTAGTTATTTATCAAACTGCCAACACATCATGTTGACATAATGTTCTTATCCAAAAAAATTCTCATTATTGATATATATAAGAGAAGAGTAATATAATTTTTCCATTATATCATGATAATACACCATAATGACCACATGGGATTCATATACTATTATTAATTTGAAAAACAAGAAAGGATTTTCAATTGCATATGAGCCTCTGCCATGTTGGTGAGGTATCCTTATGTGCATCCACAAGACCCAGGTTCAAAACTAGGTGGAGACCTATTTTGGGGGGTGGGGTACAGTAGTAGTACTATAGCAGAACTATACATTATGCGGTACTATAGCAGAACTGTACACTGTACAGCTACTATAGAAGGACTATACACTATGCGGCTATTGTAGCAGGTACTATGCAGTTATTGTAGCAGGTACTGTTCGGTACTGTAGCAACATGAAATATTCAACATAGGCCATCAGTTTGTGATTGGAGTCCTTAAGGCTTTCGGGCCACCAAGGCCTTCGGGTTATTAAGGCTTTCAGGCCACCTTTAAGTCCTTCGGGCCTCCTCAAGGCCTTCGGGCCACATGTAGTTTTCCCACACACACTACAAAAAAGGAGCTTCTCCAGAAGAGGATTCATAGTAGGTGCACTCACCAGAGGAGAGCCAAATGGATTTGTTAGAATGAGAGGGTATGGTCATGCCATCGAGACCAACCGGTGCTTTCATAGGAAGCCTAGCAAGACAGCCATGCGTAGGTGGAGATCTTCTATCATGATGCAGATGCTGGGGAGGGGTAATTCCTTGTAGATAGTCGGGTTGAATTCCCTAAGACCATCGGGTCATGTAATCTCCTATGCCTATGGGCCATGTATTCTCTAAGCCTACGGGCCTTGTAAGGGTTCCCCCTCATCCCTTGAAAGGAGGGTTATGAAAAATCATTAAAAACGATGGCCTTCAGGCCATTCGGGCTATGAAAGGTTTTTCAATTATGAAAATTGACTCAATATAATGTTTTGGCAGTTCGACAAAGAATGTCAACAGAAATGGAAATCATTGAAAAATTGGTAGAAAGAAACATTTTCTCTATTTTGTGGTTTGTTGAAGATTTTTAAAATAAAAATATGAATTTATGAGAGAGATTTGAAAAAAAAATAAGTATTAGATAAAAATGATGTTGAAATTAAATTACAAATAGTATATAAAATGCTGAAAAAAAAATTTAATAAGTAGTGGGAATTCACCTTTTTGTGATGGTTGTATGAATTCATGACGCATTTCCTTATTGTTATTATCTTGGTTTTATGATCAATTTCCAATTTCTCACAAACATGATCATCTTTAAACCAACCACCCCAACTAAAAAAAATCCACCTTTATAAGAAAACAATTATTATATGAGTAATACTAAAAAGAAATAAATAAAAACATAAATATGAAACAACACATGAATTCTATGAAAAATGATTTTACTATTAAAAAACAAAGATTAACTATATGATTGTTAAGGAGAGCGAAAATGAAGGAATTTGATAAATTATAACATTGTTAGGGTGAAACGATTTTGAGGGAGAAGAATTATCAGGAAGTTTTGATGTAGAAAGGAATGAAAGTGTGATAGACCACCCCAAATCAAACAAAAGAATCCAAATGTCTTAGAAAGAAATTATTATGTGAGTAATACTAAAAATAAATAAATTAATCATAAATATGAAACAATAAATCAATTATATGGACAATGATTTTACTAGGAAAACATTAAAATTGACTTTTTGATTGAGTAGATGCATCATTGTTTCTCTTTTTACAAAGGTAGTAGAGGAAACATAAAATAAAGTGATAAATTCAACATTTAATGAGTGAAAGGGTTTGAGGGAGAAGAATTATATAGAATTTTTAGTGCATAAAGACAAAAAATATGGATAGAAATACTCTACAGTAAACAAAATCATTAAGGAATAATGAAAATTAAATCATTATTTAGTATATAAATTTTCGATAAAATATGGAAAGTATATCATTACATTATGTTTATAAATATTCGAACTACTTCAATAGATCACTAGGGGAGTGAATAAAAATGTTATATCTTACACTGGTTTTTTAATAAATGGTTATACATTCTATATAAAATAACATTATGACTATAGTACGATGAAAATAAATTATCTTACACTTGAGGTAGAAGTTACACATATATTTGGTTCCAAGGATAGAAATTAAATTTCTGAAATTATGTCATATTTCGACATTATTTAATATATTTATGAGTAGTTTTATACAAAATTTCATGTTTTTATTTTCAATTTCAAATTGTATAAAAATACCAGTGTAGTGAATGTTGATTAAATGGGCTTTTTGAATGTGAATTTCAGTGTGAAATCGGAAAAAAATTCATTCATAAAATAATCATAGGAAGTGTAATTATTTTTGGTCTCAGATCTAGAAAACAATAAATTTTCGATTGTTCTTCTTGTAACTAAAACAAATGTCACATAAGATGACAATTCAATCAAGGATTACCCTTTCTTTTAGAGATCACAATTAGTTCTTGTTGGTGATAATGTAGAAAATGTATTGTACATTTGGGTGGAAAAAAAAGAGGGGATTGAAACCTCATTATTCATTATTGGTACCTTCATCAGGTCTATAAATATTATGTATATATATTTGAAAAAGAAAAAAAGGTTAGGTTAATGTATTTCCTACATTTTGAAGAAGAATTCTATAAAAAGAATCATGTATCAAATATTACATCAAAACATGATAGTCGAGTGATTTTATTCGTTGTAAATTTAAATTATTCATTGATAAGACATTGTTAATATTTTATGAATACCCCTATAGAACATTTACACTATTAAGGAAATGAAAAAATTTCAATTTTTCCTATCTGGATAGAGTGTAGGCTACTAGAGGAAGAAAATTCCTCTATATACCCTTCACTGGTGTCAACTCTTCCCTTATCCTCATGTCAATCAAGTCCAACAATGACATGATGCCGTCATTCATTTTTCCAAGAAAATTTTGTAATGTCCTAACAACATTATCAAATACAATTTTTTCTATATGAATGAAATGAAGAAAATGTATAACAAACAAACAATTCCAATATAGACATTCAAGGAATATTGATCTCTTATTCCAACACGATATTATATGCCTTTTCGAAAATGGATTAGAAAAAATAGTGTCAATATCTTTAAATTTATCAAATAGTTAATCACCAATTATTAGAGATGGAAGTATACATTTTTTTATATTCCCATAAATTCTATCATCCATGATAAGTATTTATGTCATCAATGTAAATATTTATGATTCCCTAAAAACACAGTCTTCAAAGAATGTTTCAATTGACCTAAATGTGTTCATTTTTCCCAAATGGGACTCCCCAACATTCCTTTAATTCTATATCCTGAAAAAATTACATAAGAATGGAAGTCATTTATTATCCCACAGAATATATTACATAATGTGAATTATTTACTTCTATGAGCATCATACATTGTAACACTTTTATCCCACGTTATTTTTTGTTCTTTGATCAATATATCTAAATGAACATCAATATCATTTCCAGGTTTCGTTGGTAATGTTATAAGTAGAGAAAACATAATATCTTTTTTACTTCATGCATAACCATGATCGAAAGTTATAATTTACAAAAATTATGGCACCCATAATGTGAGTACTACTTTGTACACAAAAATGATTTATTCCATCTATATATAATGTATGATGTAAGTTTCTTAGATCATTTCCAGATTTAGGATAATATTAACCAATTTTCTTCCACTGAACAGAATATGATGGATGGTGTAGTTTCCCATCATTAAATCTTGTATCTATATGGCTTGTCAATTTTATCATGGTTTCCTAACATCCATATAGTCATGAAAATTGTGGAATGATGTTTTGGTGGATTTGAATCATTTTTCTTATATATTTCCACACCACACATAAAGATCATTTTTAATTATTCATGGTCCTTGTAAAAAATAGTAAATCATTTGGGTAAGCATGTTTTTTTAGAGATCATTACCATCTAACTTAACATTCATTAGCATCATATGTTCGATATGGTAGTTTATTTTCTTCATGTATCATATCATTCAGGAGACCATGTAGTTCTATAAAGTCAGTGTCACTATTTCTACTTCAATCTTTCAAATTATATAAATTGAACATAGTTCAAAATGTTGTGTATTTTTTACATCTGGTATACAATGGTTTCTTACCACAACTATTTAACTTTTCAAACAACTTTTTAAATCAAAATGTTCATCTTAAATTTCCATTTTATTTTCTTCCATGTGACCTCCATCATAATTTACACTAGTATTCTTATAAAATGGTCCATAAACGGTAGTGTTATCTCAATTGGTGTTCACGTTAAATTTTTTCCCATGTTTAGTCCAACATTTAAAGCTTTGATCTATTCTGTAAAATATCCAATGTTCTCCCAACTATTTTGGACTAATTATTCTTGATTAAGAACAACATAAAAATTGTTAATGGATTTATGAAGGGTCGATTACATGATCTATTTCGGCCTTAATGAAATCATTAACCTGATCTTCATGAACTTTTCTCCAATTATTAGCATGCATCCTTTTTTATTATTATCCATCATATTAGGTTCATAAAATATTGATTTTTTATAATAAATAAATAAATAAAAATAAGATATTCATTATAAATATTGAAAGGTATAGATATTCTAATAAAGGAAACTCAAATTTGATTGTTTCAATTAATTTTAGTATGATTTGAAGAAAATGGGTAATTGAATTTAAGAAAATAATTACTAAACTATGGTATGTTTTATCCTTTGAATTGATTCGAAGGTAAAGGTTATAGACAACTTTCATCCTCATCAGATCATATCCTAAACAATTATTTTTTTTGTTTGACACACATCCTCCATATCATGTGGTCATGCACCTATGTCTCTTGAAATACTCTATGCAGTATAAATCCATGGGATAAAAAATACTCAGAGTAGTACAAAGAACATAAAATATATGGTGAATGAGTCTCAAAAACAAATTGCAATAACAATTCAGTGGATGATGTTGACGAGTTTGAAAGTTATCCATCATTATGTTCTAAGAAATGGGTAATGCCTTATATTTGTGGGAATTACACCGTTGAAACTAGTTATTACCTCATTTCTTATTTAATGTGGGATTTGGGGTGTATAAACATTCCTTTATATGATTAAAGGGGTCTCGATAGGGACATTTTAGGATATATGAATCATTGGGGATTCTATGAATTCAATATTTATTAGAGAAATCTCACTTTTAGTACTTTGAACCCTCTAACTAATACTATTTCTATCTCTATTAAAATAATTCATCAAGTATTTATTAAATACCCAAAACAAATGAAAATATAATATTGGCAATTATGGTGTAATAAGAAACCCAAATATGATAAACATGAATAATAATCTATCATTCCATAAACATAAAGATATAAAAATGAATTGATAAAATCATTTTAATAAATAAAGAGTTATTTTAGATACATGGATGGTAATTAGAGATTCCTAGGGGTGGAACCAATACATTTAGACCTAAAATGAAGAGTACCTATTTTTTCAAATAATTATTCCAATACATTTAGAGTTTTTTAACCTTTGATATATGTTTTTAAATATATGATGTAACAACCTAACAAAATAAAAAAATTAATATTAAATGTATATCAAATATTTTAAAACATCTCAAAAGTATAATTTCAATGAAAAATTGATAAGGAATGGAAAAAATAATTTTATATAATGAGACATTTAAATACTGACTTAAAAATGGTGGGTTGAGATGTTTTTATGATAAAGGTATAAAATTGGTAATCTTTTTACTAAATAGAATGGGGATATTTTTAATAATTAAAATAAATAAATTATATATTTATATGAAAAAACATCTGGGCTACCCCTAGTGAGACTTCCACTTAGATATTCTCTATTAGGTGGTTCTGGCCATTTAATGCAACTGGAGATCTTTAAAAGTGAGTTCTCTCCCAACTTACTCACAAATTTTAATTGGAATATCTAGATGAGATATTGTAAGGTTATAAGGTATATGGGATATCCCTAAAGTGGTAATTCAATTATATATTTTCATTTTGGTTAGCTTGGAACACCATCACACATAATCTTTAGCTAGGTAATTCATGTATAAAGGCATCATATTTGAAATTAATGGAAGGTGGAGTCTTGAGGTTATCAAATATCCTCACAATTTTCTCCCCCCATGCCTTTATATCTTTAGGATAATATTCCTCGAAAAGTTAGTGGCTTATAGTGAAGAAAATCTTGATCAGTATCCTTATTTCTATCAAATGTTCAATTAAATCAAAAGAAAATGGATATAAAAATTCATGTCACCCTATAAAATATAGTGGATGTGTATGGTACGTGGACAAACTCAAATTTAAGGGTAAAATAATTGACAATTAAAATATTGTTACCAATATCACATGGAAACTCAAGAGAGTATCCCAAGATTTTCTGATAGAAACTGCTTAAGGCGTATTACTCAATGCCTGACAGCCCTATCTCATTTCAAACAAACATTCCTAATTATCATTATTGACTATAGAGATATGTTGATGGTAAATAAATAATTATGATAAAAAACACAAATACATATCACCAAGAAAGAAATAAATGAGTGAGGTGGAGGAGGAGAAAATAAGATATCATGGATTGAAGCTTTGAATGGTCTGTGAGAAAGTATAGATATCGAAAACCTGGAAAACGTTCAAGCCTTGGATTCATTTGAAACTTGAATAAATTGGGAACCAGATTTGATCCTTTTAATTATTTTAACCTTAATTCAAGCCATGCTTCAAGCTTCAATTCACCGAGGAGAAGTGCCGATAGAGGGTGGATTCCATGGAAATCTTCGATATCATGATGATTTTGCAACTGGTTAGGGTTTTTAAAATAGATCAGGACACATTTATAAGTTCTTCCAAAAAAGAACTAATAATGATAGAGTTTCATCATTTCTAAAAAGATTCTAATAAAATATATCTTTACCAGTGCTAATTTTTTAAAACTTATAAAGGATCATTTTATCATCACTAATTAATTTAATGCTCATAAAAGGATTTATTATTATAATTATAAAATAAATTCATATTATATTTATATAAATATATATATATTAAATAAATATATATAAATATAAATATATTCATTATATTCATTATTTAAATACATTTGTAATAATTTTATTACTATTTAAATATATAATTATTTATTTATAAATATATAAATACTTTTTTGAAAAAAAATATTTGTATCATTATACGTATTAATATGATTATATATAAAATAATTATATATAAATATATATATAGTAATTTTATTCATTGTTTAAATAAATTTATTATAATTTTATAAATATTTAAATTTATATAATTAATTATTAACAGATATATAAATATATTTTTTAAAAATTATATTTATTTCATTATAATAAAAAATATATAAATTTATAATTATGGAAAATATAAATTTATCATTATATTTATTTATAAATATTTTTTACTATTATTTTTTTAAAATTATTAATTAATATTTAATGTGAAGTGCATACATGTTAAAAATGAGTGAAATTGAATAATTAAAAATTAGTAATCATTGCAAATATTGAAAAAATGTTTATGTTTTATTAATTAGATATAAATTATTAAAAAAATATGTATATATATTGAAGTAAATATTAATACATATTGAAAATATTAAATCATTGTAAATAAATATATATAAAATAAATAACATACATTCGTTGAATTCCCAAAAAATAAAAATAAAAACAAAACATATAAAAAATGAGTTAATAAATAACTGTAATAAAATTAAAAATAAATAAATATAATTTACCTTGATTAATGACAAGATATATTAAATGTATTCTGTTATAATGAAATTCTTAAATGAATACTAAAATTTGAATAAATTACGTAAACATTAGGTGTGTGTGTTTCTATATTAGTTTTAATTAATTATGTAAAAAATTTGTGTGTGATTTATATATAAAAATGCATTAAATTTGAATATATAAATTAAATATTAGATACTTTTGAATTATGTTAAATTGAAAAACCCAACAACATTCAACTATATCTATTACTCGATTCAATTAGTCAGTTTTTTTTTAATTCATATTAATTTTTAATTATAAACCATTTTTCACTAAATATATTACTATTTAATGTAACGATTAAATATTTTGTATTATATAAATCATTTTTATAAAAATTCATATATATATATATATTTAATATATAATATTTTTAAACATTATCAATAATTATTTAATTAAAAAATGTTTAATATTTTTCTCAATTTACTTGTAGTTAATTTTTATTTGTTTAATTTTCATTTTATATATATCAATATATTTAATATATTCTACCTATTAGTGTTTATAATTTTTATATAGTTTATTCAATTTATTTATTTTTTTCAATAATTATTTAATTTATAAAAAATTTAATATATTTTTTAATAAACTCATTTTTGGTTTTTTATTTAATTATTTTATTTTATTCAGTCCTTTATCAATGCTAAAAAGTGATAATAATGGATACCTTTATGGTCACTAAAAGTAATGGGCTGATAAAGGGTACCCTTTATCTGTGCTGAAAAACACTAATAAAGGGTATACTTTATTAGCACTAAAAAAAGTGGCGATAAAGAGTACCCTTTATAAGTTATAAAAAAAGTGCTGATAAAAGTAACCTTTATAAGAACTTTCTTCTAGTGATGATAATGGACAATGTTGTTAAATGTGTATTTTGTAATAGTTTTCCCAGGGTCTGTATATGATCTTCATCAGGAATATGGATGAGTGGAAGTACAACATATGAATGTTTTTTATGCCAGATTATATAAGGATTTTCCTCGAGGTTATAGGAAAAAAGGAATTATGTAAGGGATAATATAATTATATGTAAAAGTAACTTGATCATATGAACAAAGTTTGGCATTCATGGAAGTGGAAACTATAGGAAATCAACAATGGATAATTAAAATGATGTTTCCCCCACATGTTTTGAAAGGTTTTGGAACCGATTGACTAGTTTTACCCCACTATTTAGATGGAATGGGACCAGTTTTACACATATTGATGATTAGTGATCTAATCAGATGATTTTTTAACAATGATTGAAATATTGTGACATCTATGAAATAAAAGGAATCAGTATTGTTTTACTATGGATTGAGGACTAACATCAGAACCATGTAAATATTCATTTCTAATTTTTTATTTTATTTATTTTTCTTGAATTAATTTTTTATATGAGATGTGTATACATTTGTGTTTGAATAGTGTCATTCTAGTGAAGTGATTAAGGGTGTCTTTTCTTCCAAATTTCTAGTACATTAGTGTGAGCAGTTCTTTCTATATTTGGGGTTTCCTTATCTTTTTCCCAGTCTTAAATATTTTTGTGTTTTAACTTTTGGTGATCATTTTTTCAAATCCCAATAGTCTATTGGGGGTGTTTAATCATGAATTTAGATATATGTAGCTTAATGAGGCTTAATTAAATTGTGTTCAGTGATTCCATCATGATTGATGATAGACCTATGGGTAATGGGATAAGTTGGGATGTGTATCATTAAATAAAGATGGATTTCTAGAGTAGTAACTACCTAATTTTAGAATGGTTATCAAAAAGGGTTTTCATAGAGATTTTTCATCCTTGAGTGCAATCCTCGAGATGATATTTTGAGAGGGAATTGATTCATCAAGGGGTTTTCATTGTTTTTTTGGATATTTTTAATATTGGGATGATGTGATTCTTCCTTTTCACCTTTAATGAGGTGTGTTTTATGTGTATTATCAAGAGAATTCATGGATGGTGGAGGTAGGTTATTATCATAATGGATTTAAAAAATAAGGATAATATGCCTCAACTTATGTTGTTTCTTTTTGTTTAAACTAGGGTTTTCCTAAGAGTTAGTATGTATTGATCTATCGAGAGAGGGTGATACCTTCTATATCACATCCTCCTGTTACGAGTTATGTGGGTAACAATATAAGGTAGTGTGAGAAAAAACTATAATTTGATTTAGCTTTTGAAATTGTGTGTTTAAAATGGTTTTATTATGCATTAAATGTTAGGATGCCACTTATTTTCCATGTTATGATTTATTTGTTGAAATGTGCCTATTTAGTTGGTTTAAACATTTATTTATGATATTTCTTATCATTCTTACTTGGGATTTTTTTTATAATTTACACAAGCTATTTAATTATTAATTAAGGTATTGAGCATACCGATTATTATTTATCCACCACATAGACGCACACACACACACATATATATATATATATGTATAGTTTTTCTTATAATACATGTGTGTTTCTTTAGTGTTGTAAAGGTAGATTTAAATATATATTTTTCTTATACCTACTAGATATATATATTATCATATTCTTTTCATTAGGAGAAGATAATATGTATGTTACCGATTGTTTGTCGGTTCAATATTTCTGACAGACATGTCATTGATGATGATTCCATGATAAAAAATGAGATATGTATTTAGATACCATATCTCTATATGTGATGAAATCTCGGTTTTATGGCACTTCTCACACTACCCTTTCCCTATCGAAAAGTTTTAACGGTCTCCTAAAATTGTAAACACTTTCCCCTTTCCCATGAGATCGTCTCAATGATGTCCTTACTATTTTTCATCCACCACCATGGATACAGAACTATTCTCAAAGAATTTATAGTGACCCTCAAGCAGGGATCAAATAATGTATAGTTGTTTCCTAATGATTTGGTAACCACTAGGGAAACTAATTCATAGAATTTATAATTTATAACTTTTAGAATTATTAAGAAAATAATTATATTTGTTTCATACCATATTATTTCCATTATATTTTATATTTCTATTTCATTCCATATTACACAATTCATTCAATCATATATATAATGGATTATGTTAGGGACACCAATGGTTGGGTATTACTATGTATTTTACTCACTCCACACACATGTGTTTTGATGTATAAACAGCTCCACTTTTTGAATTTTCGTTACAAGAAGGTATATGAGGATAACTATTCAGATATTCTTTAGAATAAGACGTTATTAGTGTAGTGGCACATGATTTATCTAGGGAATAGAGTCTTGGTGGACATATTCAGTGAGAGGATATCTCATTTTTTTACCATTTTCATAATTATTTTGTTTTCAGCCCACTAGATGTATTATTTATTTCATTTTCCTATAGTATGGCACTACGATTAGACTGCTGAGATGTTTTGATTTACAAATATATAAACTGTATATTTATATTATATGGTAAAAAGGTAAAATACGGTTCATTGATTGACATTTTATTTTTAGGGAACCTCTGATATAAGGATGTGTCAATCTAGATTTGAGAAAAAAAATGTAATTTGGAATATGTTATCACATTAAGAGGGTAAATTATTACATATATATTGACTTGAAGACTCGAAAGTAGTCTCTAACACCATGTAATTGGGGTACATAGTTTGGGTTAGTTATGGTTTGAAGCTGATTAATAAAATATCTAAGTCATTTTGTCACAAGTGATATTAGAGAAGTGTTTTGGGTTTATAATGACTTTATTGAAATGATATAATATTTTCATTACTTGAAAAAAATCCATAAAAGGCCTAAACAATATATTTATAGTGTAAACTCAAGTTACCAAGAATTTATGACATATTAACCATAAGAATGAGTGATATTTTTTTACGTGTCTCAATTATAACATGATATAAATCAATAAGAGTTATATGGCTCAAACAAGAGTAAATTTGACACTTTTTAATGCATCTCACTCGATATTTAGAATCATATGAAATAAAAATTCCTTTGTGTAACTAAAAGATTAGATTTAATAATTTTTTAGTAATGTTTTTAACATATTTCTTCAATAAAATACATTTAAAATCAAGGTTATTGTTATTTAATTAATAAAAAATAAATTAATTAGTGTTTCCCTAAATAATTTTTTTGCAATCCCTTTCATAACTAAACCCAGTCCCACTTCGAGTGTTTTGTAATTATTTTTAAAAGTTATTTTTAATGAATGTGAAAAAGTCAAAGGTTTTTGGTTCTTACTAGATAGTTGTACATCCATGATATTCGGTTTCAAATAATGGAATCTCCCTTTGGGAATTATTGATGTAGGAGGTGATGCATTAGCTAATACAGGCATATAGTGACACTGGTGGTGACACAAGGCTGCGAAATAATAGTGATGAAGACAAGTGTACAAATATCTATAATGGTGTTTGGGTAATTGGGCCTTTAGTACAATCAATTTAATGATATTTATATAGAGTGGGAAACCCTTGTAAGTAGGTGTGGCCATTACTTATGGGCCCATGGGTGTTTTTTTCTATGTTTCTTGTAACATCGATGACCTTATATAAATAATTATTTTGAGTGTTCAAATGGTTTGTGAAGAAATTGTTTGTATTTTTTTATCAATACATGCTAATGTTTGGGGATGATTAAGATCCCAATGAATAAATGGGATTAAGGATTGAAGTGAAACTTAGAGAATCAATGGACCAATTGGATGATTATATCTTTTATTGTGTTTGTTTCTGATGAATATACATACTTAATGGAAGTTAATATTGACAAATAGATGGAGAAAATGATGGTATTTTTTAGAGAAAAAAGTTCATTGGAGGAGATAATTAAATATGTGATGATTTTTGGGATGATATTAAACAGATTCAATGATAAGATGGATGAGAGTGA
The DNA here is from genome assembly GCA_963277665.1 of Viscum album. Classification (NCBI taxonomy): domain Eukaryota; kingdom Viridiplantae; phylum Streptophyta; class Magnoliopsida; order Santalales; family Viscaceae; genus Viscum; species Viscum album. Next base: position 1,534,239,973 of record OY728128.1, on the reverse strand, counting down.
TTTCTACCACAAGATATGTACTGAGTTTGAAGAGCTATCCATTGAAAACCATGAAGAGTTTGGATTAAAGAAGCCGAAAATGTGGATATTATATATAGTAAACGTCCTTATGTTATCAAGGATGAATTTTGATACATATATTTATTAACATTCCAAGATTATGGTTGGAGAATGTTGAGTTTAATGTTACAATCAATTAGGTTGTGGAAATATATTTAAATACTAAAGAAGCGTAATTACATTCTACAACATGCTTTTGGAATTATGGTGAAGAGATTCATTAAGGTTTAATATATTATTTTAGTAATTTAAGTTGTTTCGAACTGAATTGTTTATATTTGATATACCCTATGAATGTATAAATGTTTTCTATAAATAGTTTAATAGTTTTTGGAATTCTATGTTAAAGTTGAAAAATTGAAAATGGTATATATATGTTATTCTAAAAATAAAATATTATAAAATTTCTAATTTTTACTTAATTTGGAATATTTTCAAGATTATATAAAAAAATCATGGAGTTTTATTATAATATATAATATTTATAGATGTTATATAAGTTTTTATTGTTAATACAGAATATATCCCAAATCACATGGAAGATATTTATTTAAATTCATATATAATTTTACAACGGAAATTTCTTATTGTGTTATATAAGATATTTCCAGGAATATAGAAGATATGGATTTAATTTCATGTTTAAATGTGGAACATGAAATATTTGACTTTGATATGTAATATATTATAGAGTATAAAAATTATTTTTAGGGTGATACATAATTCCTTCTTGAGGATACATAACATTTAAAAAGTAGAACATAAGATATTATAGTATATAAATTTTGGAAGAAAATTAAATTGGAAACATACGATATATATTGGATTTTGTTGAATTTAGATGAGAATATGTATATTATAATTAACGTACATAAGATATTATAGAGGAAACTCATGATATGTGAGCATGTAGATGTAACGTCACAACATAGATCACCCAAACTACAACTGGGTAGGGATTCCATTTGAACTATAGTGTTCTTTACCACATGCTAGATGATTACAAAGAGTGGTGTGGGCTAAAGTGACCACAATGTGACTATTTTCTCAAGAGAAAGGCTTATCTTTCATCTTTATATCTTTTGAAATTTCGGAATTACCCGTCCAGCCATTGGGCATTCCAAAAACCAAGAGATATAAAACACAAAACCCAACAGGCTCCTGCTGTGTAGAGTAGAAAGTAGTAAACAACTAAATAAAATTAATACTAAATAATCAAAGTATAAATCACAAGAAATGAAATCATTCTCTAATAAGATTAAAATATAATATCATATCATATAGACATAATTTCATATATATCACAGAAGAAAACTGATTTTTGACCAGTCAAATAACCAATACAAGGTTCAATAAATAAGTGAAACTAAGGCTCTAATTCTATCCCTATGACTCACCTCATCTCAATATCTAATCCTATATATTTTTTCTATCTGAATGATCCAATCACAATCCTCTTCACAACCTTTCCCTCTAATTAACAATATTTTCTTGAGTAACCAAGTTTTATAGATACTTGAGAATGGTGTGAGTACAAATATGAAGGGAACCAGCAATGTAGTCTTATACATAAAAAATAGTAAATTATATATGTTCATGTGACACAATTTTATATATAAATAAATAAATTACAAGTGGATGTGTAATAAAATAACAAATTTTTACTGTTTCATTTTTACAAGAATCTTAAGATCTATCTAGACCTAGTTTGACCTATGTCCGGGTGTCCATGAAAATTTCACGGAATCATTTATACTAAAAGTAGGCCAATTAAAAAATATAAAAACAAATACCTAGGAAATTCAAACCAACCATGAGCCCAATCCATGGAGTGTGTCCAAGTAATTCCAACTCAATTACCCAAGATCCAAATCTAAGGTGCACTTCCAAGGAATTCCAACTCAAATACCCTATGAGATGAATCCAAGGAGAAATTCCATGAAATTATATCCTAGATAAAATTGAAGTCCAAATCAAAGGATTATGTCCAATTTATTCCATCTAGAATAACCAGCGAGCCAAATCCAAAAATCATTTCTAAGGAATTATAAACTAGATAACCATCTTCAATATCAGATTCCCAGAAAATAGAAACATATTCTAGGCTTAAATAATAATTCCTAGGTGAATTTTCGTAGAATACCATGTTTCATAGTATTTCTTAGTGGTTAGTGCATCTGAACTCTAGAATATCATAAAATCATGCTCGATGGGGTTAGTCTCTGGCCTAAACCCATCCTAAAACTTGATTTGTCCACTCAAGTGAATGAACTCACCACGATCGAAGCCACATCAAGGCCCCAATATCATCCTAGGTAAGTCTCAAAAGGGATATGGACTCAACAAAATTCCATTTCCAAGTGACCCTAGGTTGGTCTTAACACGTAACCTATCCATTGATCTACCCAAGGTATATCAACCGATATAACCACATATCTATGGGGGAGGAACACTTTCCCCATGGTCTTTTTATTTTTCCCAACGTATATAAATACTCATAATGTTATAATATGGCCATTCCCTAGGCAATCTATCTCTACATTCCATACACCTATATATGGTGGTTTCTACAGAATCATATGCTATGAAAACTAAATTTTGTTCATTTAATATATCATACACCCCTCAAGGTATAAGTTTCTCAAGGAAAACAATTATAACCATGGCCTCAACAATCAATGACCTAGTTAATTGAGGTAGTTTATAATGTTAATCATGTATTTGGAACTTTATTCAATTCATTCATAGGAATTTGACATTAATTATGAAATGTAGACAATTTATATAAATTCAATCTCCCTTGGTGGTGAGACTACACATATCAAATTCCATAAAAATAACACATGATTATATAGGTAATGTAACATTTCAACCATTACTTTAATGTATTTATTTTATCTTTTACATTTTCCATTCTTATCTATATTATTTTTGAGTTGAAAATAGTTTTTTAAGGTGTTGAGAGATTTGAAAAGATTGTGTAATGTTAAATTAAATTTTTTGGAAACTTCCTCCCAAAACAAGTTGTACTATGTTGCATCACTCAATACCACATGGTAGAGGGGTTATATATACTATTGAGGAATTAATTTTACCAAAGTGGTACCTTAGGGGTTGATTCCATGCCGCAGAGGGGATGGATGTCCCGTAGTGACCCCAACTATGGATTTTTTTCTATAGCCTTCCCCATTGAAGGTAGGGCTATACTATGGTGTCTTAAACCATTTTTAGATGTTTTCAACATAAATTTTAGGTTTCTAGTTGAATTTTTGGTATTTAAGGTTTATTCATTTAATTAGAATGGTGCGGAGTTAATCCAAGGATCCTTTTTGGATTTAATAAGGAGAACTCATTTTAGTTTTTGAGGTATCTTATGTGGGGTTTTACGACATCCATCAAACCTGTATAAATACCCAGCCACCCCCTTCACACAATGGTTCCAATTCTCAAAAGAACTATTATAAAGATGAGTCCATGCCACAATACTCATTCTATTCCATAGGGGTCATGATATATTGTGGTTCCATGTTATAATCCCACTCTTCACGTCATAAGGTTCATGTTTCAGTGCCCCCTATAACATAGAAGTCCATATCATACAATGTGGTGGTGTTTCCTATGATGTATCCACACATCCTATGTCCTGGAGGTCTCTAAAGGTTAACTACATTGATGTGGTTTTCCACCCCATGTTGTGGTGGTTGACTACTATATACATCCTTGCCATAGTTCCCATCTTGCACCATAGATCTTCCTAGATTTCTAATGGAAAAACTTATTCCTCCTTATGAATCCTTCACCAGGTTATTGCAATATTATTATCAGGTTCAGTGGTTTCAAAATCTATTCCTATTATTTGATACCTTTAATGATTAAATTATAAATTTGTTTCAAAATCAATTTCTAAATATTGAGTTGGGTTTTGATAAATGGAATTTGAAATGTATTGGGGTGTGATGAATAATTCATGATAGTGATTGATGTACATTAATGTTTTATTTTTATGAAAATATTCTTGAATTGAAATTATAACTATTAGTAAGATTTTATTGAAAATAAAAGGAAAGTGATTTTTTTGGTTTAAAATGTGATTATTCGATCAATTTTGATAAACAACCATTTGATATTTGATTTCAAAAAAATGACTTTATTTGGATAAAAACTATTTGATGTTGGTTTTTGAAAATAAATTTATGAATTTTCATAAAACCATTTGATGTTGGTTTTTGAAAATAATTGCATGGATTTTGATAAAAATCTATTTTATATTTTTTTGAAAGAATGAGATGACTTTTTGATAAAATCAATTTTAGTATACTTTTTGAAATTGAAGGCATGTTTTAAAATATGAATTGGGGATGAACGAAATAATGATTAAAATATTTTTGGAACTGATGATAACCCAATGTAATTTTTTTGATTTTCCTTGAATAGCATAGAATACTGGTTATTTGAGTGGGAAGAACACACACCATGCATATGTTTGATATACTATATAATGAATTAAAATTGACAGCACATCTAAAATACGTAAGGGAATGGAGATTAGTCCTTAGGGATCATATTCCTTGCATCCTTATGGATGTTCGTTGTACACATTGGAAGTTTTAATTCCCTAATAAATCTGAGAATCCTAGGATATAATACCACTTGGGTCTCTTAACTAGGGAGCTTTGGTTGAAAATAAATTATAATGACTTATGATATAATTTTTTCCTCATGTCAATTTTAATGGAAAATATTATTCATTGTATATTTTTTATGTCTTATTAATATATATTTGATAAAGATGCTTGATTATTCATTCTTGGTGGAAAATACATTGTAACTATTTTTTAATAGTAATTGAAAATGGTTCTATAAGCATGTTTTGATATAAATTGTGAAATTTCTTCCATGCTATTTATTATTTACATTAATCATATACGGTTAATCTAATATTGATTGATTATGAAATTATTTGTGAAATACTAATGATATTTTAATCTCACACCCTACTTTTTTCCATCAGGTGTTTGTATATTGCCCTATTCCTAGTCAACGTAAAGAGAATGAACCATTCAGAGATAGAGGGTGTACTTTAATTTTGGGACCTTTAGGAGTCATAGAACATGATGAAGATTGTGATCAAAATTTTTTTTCGAGTTGTATTACAGTTTTTGGAGACTTATATTAGGGTGTGGTTGAGCCCTTTTCCCCTTTTGGAGTGTTTTCATATTGACCATTATATCCAATTATCTTATTATCTAGTAATTTTTGTGGTGGAATCATTCCCTCTCCACTTTTATCAATTCCATGGTGCTTTTCCTCAACCCATGGGGATCAAGAACACTTTTTAGGTCATTTATGGATTAGATTAGGTACCATATTGGCATGTTATCTAGGTTATTTTATGATAAGGATGATATATAAGGTCCAATTAAGAAAATTTAGAGTTATTCCCTTTGAATCTTTACCTAATAACGTTTTTTGGCTCATCTATGTCCAAAAACCATCATCTTTCCAAACGAGTCCCTAACTCACAATGTAATAAAAAAATTAATAATTAAAATTATTCTAAATTGTTTTCAATTAATTATACTGTTTATTCAATTAGTCATAACTTCATGAACACTCACCAAATTTCCTCGATACACCAAAACCATAACCAAAAGTACATAGGAGGAATATAACATTCTATCGACACCAACATAGGAAAAAACCCTAACAATTAGAACCAAAACCACCATCAATTTCATTTAATTTAAGACCAAATATTAAAAAAATCCAAATAATGACATACCTCATTAAATAATGTTCAAAAATGAGAAAATACTATCTTAAAAATTTATTTATATAGGGTATAGAAAATACCCATAAAAGGATAATTACACCATGATATGATGAAATCAGAACCAAAAACCTCAATCAAATAAGTGAAATCGATACACAAATAATGGAAAACCAGACTAAGAGCCAATAGAGATGATATCCAACCATAAATTCTGATGAAATCACATGAATAATTCCAAAAAATATGAGGGAATAAAAGGAGGTAGATTGGGTTTTGACAACCGGGGTGTTTTCACTTGGGAGAAGAAGTATAATGGGATGCCCATTTAAATAATTTAAGGGGAAAACAATCATTTGATAGCTTTTAATAATTCACATACTTTAGCAGCATAGTTGGTCGAACTGTGCCCCAACCATGAAACATTCTCTATCAAATTCTACAACACTCATATGGTTGGACTGAAATTTTTTCAAAACCCTGTGTAAAATGTTTGAAACCATATGTAACTAATCTATAACATTTTACACAGTTTTTCTACAATTTTTCAGAAACTGTGGGCTATGTCCAAGGTTCTAGCTGCCCTGCATTTTTTAATTTGAGATCCAAATATATTACCATTAACTATGCATTAACTAGGCTGCTCAACCATGTAATATAAAAAATAAATTATAAAATTTATCATTTAAGGATAACCACATGGTTTTCCTAAGTCCTTGTGATCCAAAACTCTCACCTAGTGTAGATTCCGCAAATACCCCTTGTATACTAACCTCATTATCATGATACTTTTCTAAGAACTCATAACCCTCTTGAGACTTAGACCATATCCAAAAATATTAACTCAAGATGCTAGAAATTTAAAATATTTAATATGAATCTCAATTGAAAAATAGCCCCTTCTTTAGATATCCAAAAAAAATCCAATGTAAATTCTTAACTCACATAGGTGAAGGGTTATACAAACTCACCACCGTAGTACTTCTCATCCTTGAGAAGTCACATTATTCATCCAACTATATAACACAACCTACCTAAGTAATCATTTCATCACCAACTCACCACATTCCATCTACCAATTCCAAATGTTCTTCCACTACATAATTCCAAAAAAAGAACATAATTATTTTTGAAAATATCCACAACTCATAACCATCAGTAAAAAATCAAGATGGGACTTAACCAGTAGCTATCTAACCTGAGACACAATGATATCTATAATCAACTCATCCTCACACTTATTTCACTACTAAATATAAAACTTACCACATAAGGGATAAATTTTGAACCATGATACTCCACACTATAATAATTTCAGATAAAAACACATTTCCATTGGCCTAATAACCAAATCATTTCTATTTATCTCTCACCACACCCAATTAAAAATAAAAACAATAGTTGGAGATCATTTTTTAAAATTCTAATGAAAACACTAATTATCACATGCAAACATAATATTTAATTGGCTGACTAATATTCATTTACTCCTAAGGAAATGCAAATATCATATAACACCTACAATAAAGTAAAGTACTAGAATATTTGGGTCATTCCATGGTTGGGTCCTCAAATAACAAAAAATTCTACAATTTTCTTACCTGATCACCAATGAACCTCTAATATGACCCACACTTGGACCACATCCAAACCATCTTGATCCCGAGGAGAATACGTATAATTTATCATATATCGCATCATAATACCAAATTTGGTATTTAACATGGGGTAAGATAAAATGTATTAAAAGATCATTGACAATAAAATTCCCTATCGACCATCCAATTATTGGTCTTGTCATAAAAACAACCATACCAACATGGGGTCATAACAACACAACCCACATTCCATCCATTTCCACATGTAATGACTATATGGAATCACCCTACTTATACCCAAGTGCTGTGATGAAATATCAACTTCCAACCATTCTAGAAAAAAAGGAACATCATCCTCACTGATTATTCCTTGATTATGTGTGTGTTGTTCCGCCCAATCCACACTCTATATTGTCAAATATTGAAACTATGTCATCCATGATGTTTTCATCATCAAATGATATTGGTGATACTTCTCATTTTCATCAAAACCACTAGGATACCACATCAACAAGCATTTCGTAATTCCATTGGTCCTTGGACCACAAATGGACACTCAACAATTCATAATTAAATATTTTCCCACATATCCATCATGAAATTATTAAATTTAATCCAATAAAACAAGTTTACGATCCCAAGCCACCTAGTCACACAACCTGACTCATGCTCAAGCATCAAATTTCAACACACCCAGGCCTATACATCTAACCAACAACCATTTTCTATTGGAATTATAGTTTCATCTCTCGATAAGCATCCTCAGTGCTCCTCTTAAATTTCTTAAATTTAATCCATTCCATGTCTATTACATGATTTCCTTATATCTAGTATCATTTATAATTCATTAGTATTTACCCTGTCTCTCACCACATATATGAAAATAATTCCAAAGTCAACATAGTCAGGAACTCGACCATTCGTACCCAAAAAATCCCACTTAGATACTAATAATCACCGATTATCTTTCCCATCAATAATAATATAATTCCTCACCATGTCAATACAAAATTATTAGTATCTACTCACATGACCTTGTTTTTAACTCAAAACACATACCTGTGATTTTCATATCTAAGGTACTTTAAATCAAGGTAACAACTCACATGAATTACCCTTCTATACCATGTCTGAACTAAAATAGGGGTAAACATCCTGCGTCTCAATCATAATTATTATATCATCAATATCATGGGCCATATCTAATTCATTACGCTCTACCACCTTACACATTGGTAATATCTCATATAGGCTATTTATCACATGAAACACCTCTCTATTCTCATCTCTTTATCAAAAAACAACCCACTAGGAAAACTTCTCACTCTAGGGTCCCATCTACACACACACACACACATATATCATCACATGGAAAATCATATTCCTACTCAGGGAAATTGATTCTCCCCAGATTCTCATATATGAGACTACCCCCTTAAAAATCTAAAATCTTAGGGAAATCACCCCCATTAATCCACATATTGGAATGACACCCTTGTGGATCAAAATCGCATCCATGTACACATGTATATAAATAATGGTATCACCCAACCATGAGCTAGTTTAACTATACCATATTCATATAGATCAGTTATGTAGAATGAATCCAAGAAGATATATAAGAAAACGTTGTATAGGTTTGTTTTTGACACATTAAATAACCAAAATATTTTTTTGCAGAACGAATATAATAATTACCTATAAGGGGATAATATATATTGTAGAATATGCATGTACCATCCGAACAATGGCCACCATATGTCCCTTACTCCGAGGGACAACATAACCTTAATCATTAAGAATCCATCCATTGATCCCCATGTACTATCATTAGGAGAAGCATATATTGGGGTCTAGATGTGTAGAATGAGACCAACAATTTATAAGGAAGAATTCCATATATGTTTTTAATGACACACTGAATAACTAAACCTCAACATCAATTATAACCATCCCACATAAGAGTATGAATGACATGGGAATCTTACATACCAAATACTTTGCATCTATACAATTTCATTCTAGTAGACCAATATAATAAATCATAAAAATCATAAATCATAAATATAAAAACTCATGTGCATCAGACTAGGTGAAATAACTTAACCATAAAATCGAAATCTAATAATATCAATCACATAACCCTAGAAATATGGAATTCCTATCAAATAAGGTGTTTTTGATACACCAGTTTGATATCTATCACTAGCTCATAAACATTCATAAATTACCAATCATCTTTTTATCAAAATAGTGTGGAAAAAATAAAACATTAATATTTATGTGATATCAATCACATAAAAGGATATGATACCACTTTGTAATTCGCTAGTATAGATTTCTCGAATAGACCCCAGGTGGCGGAACACCATGACCTCAAGAATTCCTCGCTATATACTAGAGGATTCTGATCAATGGTAACATATTGAAGTGATCATGAAGAGACTATGAACTCAAGATCTAGTATATGGATTTATATCTAAATATTCCAAAATTTTAAAATAACCTTTCCATTCACCAAAAATCCCAAGAAACCCATAGATAAAAAATAGGTATCCCCATGGTCCCTCATGTCTAGAATATAATGTATTAGATAACCATATGACATAAATAATAAATAATTAAAGTAAACATAAAAATATATCAAAATAATTATATAACAATATAACAATGTTGTCAGTATTCAATGCGTCTCATGATAATATATGTCACACTAAAAAACTAATATCCCACCAGGGTTATCACATTTACAAGGTAAAATAAAAAAACTAATTTGAGTCTCAACCTCTATCCACTCACCTAACCTCATCATGATCAATATTTCCGTCCAATTGTTTCAGATGAATGATCCCATCTTGAGATTTTTCTATCCTTTTCTCTATATCTAGTGAAGTTTTCTCAGGTACCCAAGTGACATGGAATCCCAAGTAGAGTGTGAGTATATATATATAGGGCACAACAAATGCATTCCCATACATAATTAGTAGTGTAGTGTATATGTGCATTTGACATGTTCATCTAAATAAATAAATAAACTATAAAAGAATGATAATTTAACCATTTTTAGCCTTGGTTTCTCACATCAAACATAGGATAGACCTAAACCTACTTCAACTAGTGATAGGATGTCTCTGAGCATGCCACATAATTATTCCTACCAATATTAATCCAATGGTTGACTCCTTGGAGAAAGTCCTAAGAAATCCAAATCAACCATGATCTGAATCCAAGGAGCATGTCCAAGGAATTCCAACACATATACCCATGAACTGAATTTTAGGAACATATATAAGGAATTTAAACTCAAATACCCTATGATAAAATATATAAAGACTATGAAATAAATTTAATCATTTATAACCTTTGATTCAAATTTGGGTTTCCGGTCTAAGTATTTTCCACCTACATAACCTATATAATAAATACAAGGATCATGTACAAGGCATTCCAACCTAGATAACAATGGTTTATAATTTATTTTGAAGGGAATGTACTATTAAATCCAATATGATGTTAGGATTGAAGGATGGATTCTAGGAACATGTCCTAGGAATACCTTGTATGTTAGTATGTCTTGCTGACTAGTGAATATGACCCCCAATATCAGATGCTACATAGCTTGATGAGGTCATCCTCCAAACAAATCTACTCCCACAACCAATGGTCGACCTCATAAGTTCATGATTTATCATTATCATGACCATAACATGCTAAGCCCATCAATTCAGGTTCTAAGGTGACACCAATAATAATTACTACCCATTCCAAATACACAACCACTATAGGTTCAACATATCACTTGGGAGTCCATTAGGATCCCCAATGTCTCATCATGTATGGACATCCTTCATGTTTCCCTTGATCCTAAGCTCATCTCCCAGGTTAACACCTATTACTCAAAGGGAGTAACATATCTCGACACTATAAAAGACACACTAAGGATTCACTGACCTCCTAGGAATGTTTCACTAGGGAGATGGACTCAAGCCCATTTCTTTTCCAAGTCACCATAGGTTTGTTTCAAATCCCAACTTATCCATCATCCTCCTCAGGGTCTACCCACCTAGGTATTCATGTCTCAATGAGGGATGAACACTCACCCCACAGTCATCTACCAAAATATTTAAACCCTATTGTGGTTCCCACATGGATAATCCCTAGTTCATCCATCTCAACCCATAACTCACCTATATCTAAAGGTATCTAACGGATCATACAGTAGGGAAACTACATTATGTTCATTTAATTTAATTTACACCCCTTGAGGTCCATGATTCTCAAGGTAAACAATTACAACCTAGGACTCGACCATCGGTGATAGAAGAAATAAATCCAACACAAAATATCTATCATGGAATTGAAATTTTATATAATCCATTCATAGGAATTGAAATTTAATTAAAAAAAATTCAAAATATTTGTTAGTGAAATCACCATTATTGGAGAGACTGAAAATATACAATAACGCATAAAGTATCCATAATAAAATATTATAGATATAAAAGAACCACATACATAAATTTAGATTTACACCCTTTGAATAACCACCAAAAAAGATATTCCCCAACTCATCTAAGTACAATTACGATCATCCGTTCACGTGATGCCTTAACCTACATCACAATAACAAATTTAAATAATTATAATCAAATTATTATTAATAAATAAATTAAAATTATTATTCAATAATTTCAATTTTTATCTCAATATAATTTTACTGGGAATAATTTCATAAACACTTATAGTACACTCCCATTATACCAAAACCACAAATAAAATCACACAATAGTACCACAACGTTCTCGCAACACTAACCTTGGAAAAATTCCAAACAATCAGAGCCAAAATCACTATCAATTTAATTTAATTAAAACCAAAATATTAAAAAATTGAATCGACAAAATAACTCTATGAAAATGACAAGAAATACATAAAGATAAAATATTTGGACATCCTATATATAGGTTTCTTGAAATCCCCATAAAAATAGATGATTCAACCGATCTTTATGGAATCAGAACCAAGACCCTAAATCAAAGAAGTTGAAGTGAGAGAAAAACAAGATATAATAAGAACAAAGGCCAATAGATAAGGAATATTACCTTAAGTACTGAATAAATCACACCAAGAAAACCTAAAATCTAAGTGGAATTGAAGGAGGGAGAGGGTATTCACCTGGATGGGGAATGTTCCTGGAGGAGAAGGAGAAAAGGGAGCGTCTCCATTAAAACATGGGAGAAAAAATGATCATTTTACTTTTTTAATTATCTTCATGGTTTATCCACATGATTGGATAAACCATGAGCCAAACACGTGACCTTAATTATCCATATCCATCACCATCATATGTTTTGGATGTATTGTTTTCCAAACTATGTGATAACAATATAAAACCACACCTCGTCTGCAACATTTCACAGGGTTTGTTTGCAACCGTGCACAAAACATAGGCCTTGTACCTTGACCAAGACACCCCAAGTGGTTTACTATGATATTTAAAATATTAACGTTTAATCATATACAAGACATTCTAAAAACTATTCACTATAAAAATGAACTAGAAACCTAAAAATGTATGTGTAATCAAACTATTTTACCTAAACTGTGTAGACCAAACTATACACCCAAGGAATATTCATCCAAGGCTCCTAAAAAATAACCTGATGCTTCTAAGACTCTTCTGAGAACCTAAGTCACCAATAATACATCAAAACATATAAAAAATCAACTCAGTATGCTCAAAATCACAAAATTGGAATTCAAATCTTGATTTAAAAATTTTACATTTCTCAAGATTTCCAAAACAAATTCCTTTGTAAATTATCAACTCATGAAAGAGAATTTTTTTATAGATATAATGTTATATAATATATTATATTCCATACATAAGGATTATCATTTTTAAAAATATAGGTTTCTAAAGAATTAAACTAGATGATTATGAGTTGTTCTTAATGGATTAAATATAAAAATTCTAGTTGTTTTTATTTGATTCAAGTATATCTAGAAGGATAATTAAAAGAGAATAAATTAGGAGGATCTTAGTGTGATAATTTGGTGATTTTAAATGACATTATTTAGAATAATTTTTGAATATAAATGATGGATAAATTATTGAGATGGAGAAGTTTTCCAACATAAATAAATGTTTTTTTTTAATTTGGGGTATAGTCGATGATGTAATCAATTGAAATTAAATATAATATTTTTAGATCATGGGGAGTAAGCCAATACAGATCTATTGAGAAACTGATAATTAATATTCAGAATATCACATTGACAATTATCATAAAATATCAACATTCATTATATGGAAATTTTATTTCTTCTCTTCTATTGAGAATATGGATATAAGAAGAGAAGAATAAGAAATATGTATCAATAGGTTAGAGTATTAATATCAACATTACACCATCCTAGAAAATACTTAAACATTAAGAGAGAAAATAAATATAAGAAGGAGAATAATAATAATACTGATGAGTTTCTACTACTTCATATTTGTGGTATCATCTAAGGTGAAGAAGAAATAAGTAGTAGTGAATAACTTTTCTATGATACAATTATATCATAGAATCAAAAGAAGGTAAATGGAGCAGAAGAGATTTAAGGAAGGCTAAAATATCTACCAATTGTTTGTGATCTACATGTCTAACATCCTAAAGAATAAAAATAAGTAGATTGTGTTAAGATTATAGGTTTTGTAATTTATTGATTATAATCCATCAATTAAGATCATATATGAATGAGTAATAAGATAATTTGAATAAAAATATTTTCTAATAACATTGATCATTAAAAATTTGAGTTGGAAGAACAAATTATACTTCTATGTTGTGCTATAAATTATATATTTGAAGTCAAAGTCCTTTTTAAAGAAGAATATTTTATCAGTTATTATAGTGAAATCTTAGAGAAGATTGATTGTCGTTTTTTATTGTAATTTAGAGGAACCATTTTAAAATGGTGGGATACATTATATAGAAAAAATCTAGAGGTTATAAAAATATCAGTAGACATCATTGTATTTTTAGGAGATAACCTTGGTTTAAAGTATGATACATTCCTCCCTTATATTCACCTGATTATATTAGTCAGTATTTTTTCCTTAGACTTTAACCAAATATAAAAAATATTAGGTACCCACATTGGTATCAAACCTTATAGAAATATAATGTGCTTCATCTATTTCTTATTTAGTACTTTTCATATGGTGTTGTGTATTGAGAATTTATTAGAAGATCCATTCATCTTAACCAATGTTGAGGTTTTAATATCAAGAGAGTTAATTAAAATAGAAAATGAAATAGGTAAAATTAATTCACAATAATACACCCCAAATCTCATAGTGACTGTGTGATCCTACTGGGAAAATCATGTAGTATTAAACATAGAGGTTTTATCCAAATCCTTGAATATGAATCATTACCAATAAGTAAAAATGTTAATAAATATCTCAAAGGAGATAGAGGATACACCACAAATTGATGTTAATAAAATTGATAGATTTTCTCTTCAAAAGTGTCATGTTGAAGAAAATAGTTCACACTCTGATAAGAATGTGCATATTTAATTACATAGTGTATATAACTTCAATGTAAATCATTTTTGAAAACATTCTCTTATTTATTTTGTCACATGTGTTTTATCATTTATCAAGGGACATCATGATGAAAAAATACTACTATAATTATAAGTCGATGCAATGGTAAACAATTGGAAAATAAAATATGGTAATGTGAATGACAAACATCAAACTTGTTGAAGTAAAATAAATGTATTCACTATTATACATATATAAATTATACCTTCTTATGTAATAATTAGAAAAAAATATGTGAAAGTTGAGATAAAAAAATTATTTTAAGAGCAGATCCATGTCGTGGATGAAACTAATAAATATTTTAATGGTGTTAAGGATGCACAATTAGAGTTCAAGGAGAAAAAGGATAAAGGATCATTATAATTCATTACTTTTGAAGTGTAATTTACATGATGATAATTTTGAAATATGAGAAAATAATATAAATATAGAGTGAAAAATATTGAATATAAAAAGAATAAATTTAATCTAATGTGTCTTCAGTTGGAAGTAAATTTGGGAAATATCTAAGTAGCATAAACTAAAATTTTACATAATTTTCAGAAAATAAGTTCTAATATTAATGGTTCTGATAGTATTATTGGTTGAAATGATGACTTATTATAGTGGAAATAAATCAACAAACATCTTTTGATATATTCTCTATAAGCTTAATGAGAGAGGCAACCCTTGTCCAAGAAAAAATTGATTATTTAATAAAACTATTTAGATAAAAATTAAATGTTACAAATAAAAATATTTAAAAATTTGAGTGTAAAATGAGAAGAAATCGACAACTACATCAAGGATGGATAAAATAATGTCTAAGAAGAATTAATCCCTAGTGTTCTAAAAATAAAAGAGTTTTTACTCAAAAAATAAATATATCTCAAGCCATCCAGATTAATAAAAATATAAATAATATATTATTTTATAGTTTTGGTATTGAGAAGGGTTTGGTAATTGAAGTTTTTTTACTAGAACAACCTGTCAATTCATGAAGATTGTTGAAGGACAACATCAAGAGGGTGCAAGGATGAACTAATAGATTGTTCCTATAAAAGGTAAATCTGTTCACATCCAACTGATTTAAGAATATTGATAATTACAATGATAATTGTTACATGATTAGTTATTATGATGTTGAGATCCACACATATCATTCATGGATATTATTCACTTAGATAAATAAGTCCATATGAGATAATGAAGTAACAAAGAAAAATAAAAGTTTATTTTTTCTTGGGGTGTATACAAATGAAGAATACTGATAACAGAAGACCCAAAAAGATTATGAAAGATTCTACAACACCATAGTAAAAAAGAAACATCAGGGATCATTATATTAAATCAATCATGTTTAGTGATTAATTGAGAAATATCGAACAATATGATGAATCAATCCATGAGATAAATAAAATAATTACTTCGGTGGAATAAATCTATGATGAAGAATCTAAATTTCATGAGAAGTTACTGAGAAGAGGTTACACTAAGACTCTTGAGAATCTATGTAGAAAATACAAGAAATATCATAATAGTTTCAATTAGTTAGTGAATATTTTTCTATCCTGATTAGAAATAAAATTTATTATGCGTAAAGAAAAAAATAATGCATGTGAATTCAAACCTAATTTTAAAAAGAAAATTCCACATAAGAATATAGATGAAGAAAATAAGAAAACTACAATAAATATGAAGGTTCAAGTCTCTAAAATCAAAGGTGAAATAATAATAATGATATTTCAAATATTTGGAGCTAAAAAATAAAGTATTTTATTTCTTAAAAATCAATTCTCAATCGTGTTTCTCTCATTATTGTGAATTAGAGAATCCACCTTTTGTCCATATATATTTGTTTGTTTCTATGTGTGGTAAATGTAATGTGATGCATGTAGGGGTTAAATTTTTGAGTACTATGATGATTATATGATAGTAAGTGAAAGAATGATCTATCAACGATATCATTAATTCTTGATGAAAAGTTTTGAAAGGAGGTGCATGTAATTATTATGAATATAGATAATCTTTGTTGAAGAGTTATTAGAGTACATCACTTGAGGGATTTTATTTTGGGAAGAATCCAAAAAGTTATTATTTCATGTGAAAATATAAAATTATGAAAAATATATGTGTTTCAGTTTGGATTTTTACACATTTCCATTCTTTTTTGGAGTTGAATCGATTCTTATTTTGAGGGGGAAAATTTATCAAGGTAATTAAGATTAAAATAAACTTTAAGGAAGAGAATGTTTTTTGTTCTCAAATGATATGGATTTTTTATCAATTTGAGTGAAGGTGATAAATTAATTAAATATATTTATAAAATAGGCATAAGAAATTAATTTTTGTGTTTTTATATCATAATAAAGAATTTTATGGAAAACCTTGATTTCTAAGTTACTGCCTTTTATTTTCTACAGTATTGTTTCTCACATAGATTAGAGTTGATTAATTTATGTCTCATTACTTTGAGAAAGGGGATTCCATCCTTCTCTCAAGTGAAACAAATTATATTTTAAATAAATGGAGTAAAATGAAATTTTAGTTATAATGGTGAGTACCCCTATGAAAGATCCATTGAAATTATTTTCAAAAAAGGTTGTAATGATATAAATTTTGAGTTTAAATTCATATTGATAAAAACCCCAAGGGGTGGATTTAATTTTTCAGATGATTTATGATGAATATTTTTTTTATTTATTATAATTATTTACTAACTTTGGGTTATGATGATGATCCCAATAAAGAAATATTTTCATGTATTAAGGCACAACATGGAGTTTAAGTGGATTATTTGTGTGTTGTTGTCTACCATTGTGTATTTTATTTATGAGGATCCATTAATGTTGGAAATTAAGATAAACAAATAAAAGATGATATTTCTTCTAGTTTTGGGATAAATAGGTTTATGGAAGTAGTCTATTAAATATGAGATTATTTTTCAGTTTCTATTAATTAAATTAAATTAAAATGTTTTATGAGATCATGACATACCACATGATACTTTCTAGGATTCATGAGTTAGAAATTTAAATACATGTGGGGTAGTGATTGAAGATTAAAATTATTTAAATGGAAGTATGAGTAACTATCCTTGTATTATTATTCATGAATTTTGGTGAATATATTGACTAACACACATAGATTATGGTCATAAAATGATTGTTTATATGTTGGAATTGATAAAGTTGTAGAAATACATTATAAAACTGAAGAAGGTTATTTATATGTTGTAAGATGATTTAGGAATTTTGATAAAGATATTTATGATGGTTTGATATATTTATAAAGTTATTTAATTAGTTTTGATTTGAATTTTTGTGGTTATAAATTCCATTAGAATGTTTTAAGAGATTATATATTTATTAGAAAACGTTTTAAAATTATATGTTGAAGATAAAAAACATAAAAATACATAGGTAATTTTTTATTATAATAGAATGTTGAAACATACTGAATATTACTATGATATTTAATATTCATTTATTGATATGAATGAAAATATATGAGTTTAACTATTATACATAACATTTTCAAATGGTACTTAATATTTTCTTATAGGTACATAATATATCCCATTGAGTATGGAAGTTTGTTGCTGAAACGACTAATAAAATATAGAAATGATAATATCTAATAGTGATACATAAGATATTTCAAGGAATAATGAATATAAGTGTTTTAGTTCATGTTGAAATTCAGTAATGATAATGAATCACTATAATAAATAGGATACTTTGAATCAGATAGAGTATTTATAGGCTGATACTTAATATCTTTGATGTGATAAATCACATTTTAAATATTTAATGTAATATATTTTAGATCAAACATTGGAAAAGTTTCAGACATACTATCATATCTATGATCGATACATAAAATATTGAAGGGAATATATAAGATTATATTGATCATAAAAAGATCCTCATGAGCATACATATATTCTTGAAGAGGATTAAAATATGTTAGATCACTATTGTCATTAGTAAGATATTATATTTCCCACATAACATTTATTAGTTTTAAAAATTATTGGATTATAGTGATTAAAATTTTATGATACTGAGATATTATTCTTGAATTAAATAAAAAGATTCTCGTGATTGTTCCATGATTTAATCCACATCATAAGGAGAATTAAATAATAACAAATTTAGAGGGCGTCAGTGCGATAATTCTGGGGTTTGAAATACTAAAATTTGATATCATTTATGAAGATAAAAGTTAGAGAAATTATTAATAAGAAATATTTGAACATCTTCAATAATGGTATTTGGGAATTATGGAATGTTAGCTAGGAAAAGCGGTTGAAATTAAATTCAGTGTTCTCAGATAATGGAGAGTATGCCCATATTACTCCACTATGAAATTAAAATGAATATTGAGAATATTATGGTGTTAGATTTGGTTATATGGAACCAAATTTGTAATTTTTATTACTCGAATACTCATAGACCAGAATATCGATAAATATATTACAAAATTATTAGTTTTCTTAAACATTACACAAATGTGATAATTCTCATAGATTATTTTTCACATCAAAATGTTATAGTACTTCCATGCTACATTGATAACCTAGAAGTTCCATGATGATATACTGAAACACATGTATTGTGGTCTATATGACAACAATCTGATAAGAATGATTTTATGTTTTGACTATCAGGTGTTGGATTTTCATAAGTGGATCGGTCTTTGACTCAGGATGTTTAGAACATGGTATTTCTTGAAAAGTATATGTGGACAGAAAACCCAATTTTAATTCAAAAAGTTTTATGATCTATTGGATATTTATATCACTTGAAATTTTTATTTTTCCTTAGACTTGAGGTTATTATTAATTTATATCATGAAATAAATACTTTGATGTATCATCCTAAACCATGACACATATTCTCCTAGTTAATTAACATGCACTGTGTTCTTCATAAGTGATATGAAATTAATGAATTATTCAAGAAAGGATTTTTATCTTCCATATTAATGGAATTAGATACATCTATCCCTTTCATTGAAATGAGATTCTTTAATTAAATCTATGTCCATGTTGGTTCATTGATGATTTTTTTTAGGACTTAAATGAAATAAATTTCAAGAATATATTATGATAAAACATTTATGAAAACTTCTTGATGATATATTGAGACAATGAGATTATATTTCAAAAAAAAAATTCATGAGGTTGTTTTTGATGAAATATTAACATTTTTCTATATTTTTTCATTGACTTGTTACTAGAAACTGGTCTTACACTTAAGCTAGATCACCCAGTTCTACTTTGAAAAGAGGTATGCTATTTCAGTACAAAGTGTATCTCAAATATCAATTAATTTCTATTTGAATTAAATAGTTTGAGTAGATGTTTTTCCCAACTTGTGGTTTAATAAATATTAAGGAATTATTGATCAAATAAATTAAATCATGAGGTATTCTCAAAATATATGTCAATTGAATACTAAATAATTTTTTTTCCAACCAGAAAATATATATATAATTAATTTATCTCTAATTTATTTTCAAGTTAATAAATAATCATTTATTTACTTCTGTGAATTTTAAGATAAATATTTTTTTACTTTTTATTGAATATAAGTTTAATTTATTTATATAATTAATAATTTAAAAATATTAATTTATTTAAATAAATAGTTATTAATATAGGTTGGGTAAATGCCATAGAGGATTTATGGGTTGAGTTAAGGGAATTTATTAGATGATATATTTTATATCATTCAAATAAATGTTGATTTATTTATTTAAAAAATAATATTTTTTATCTAATTATTTTTTCATGTTATGGATAATAATAATAATAATAATAATAATAATTGGAATGGGGTTTACATAGAATTATGAAATTAATTATGGGACGTTATTCCATTTCAAATTTAAAACCCTAGGCTTGTAACCCAACTTGTATCATATCCCAGTGATCAATATTATTATACATAATGATATTCTCTCAAATGAATTCATTCAAATCACTAGATGGAACTCTCTTTAGAATTCTCTCAAGGATGATTGAAAATCCCCATACTCTATCTAGGAGAATAAGAGATGGAATTAATCAGTCCTAATGAAATTCTTATTGAAATCAATGGAGAATTAGGAATGGTATTTCTATCCTCTATTCAAGCAATCAATGAATTATAATGGACTTAAGATATTTTAGTAACATGTCTGGATACTGCTAGAGGAATTTTAATATAGAATTTTCACCACATTGATAATATGAATTAAAGATCAAATGAATTCACCAATGAAGAAATAATTATAAAGATAAGGTAATTATTAATATAAATTTTATTTGAATAGATCTTCACTAATAATATTCATGGGTTATATTTTTCCTATTTGAATGATTTATCAGAGCCAACAAAAAAAATATTGGGAAAGGTCCCAACTTCTTCCCATGTTCCCTAGAACATTCACACAATATTGATTATCATGTAATTTTCATATTCCTAAAATTTAAATTTTATTCACATGATCTGTTTAGAAGCTTGATGTTAGGGGAGAATAATAAAAATTATTTTTCATGTGGTTGAAAGTGTGATATAATAACTATAAAAGATTCTAAAAATAACTTAAGAATTTAGTAAGAAAAGATAAGGATGAAAGAGAATGAGAATGAGACAAAAGAGGTGATTCTAATATATATTATATTGTCATATATAGTGAATAACAAGGAACTGAGAGTGAGTAATTTCCATATAATTGTATTATATCATAGAATCCAAATTCCAAGAAAGTATAAAAATATAGTTAAGAATGTCTGACACTTGTGATGGTTATTCATTATATATTTGTTGAAAACATTGTAGGAGAAGATAATGATTGAGGTAAGATTAAATGTGTTACTACTACATTATTATACTATTCCAATTTAATATCTTTTCTAAATGAAGAAGAATTCATCTTAAATAAAACTATTATCTATATTCATTGATCATTTTAAATTTTATTTGAGAGAATAAGGAGAACATTCATGTTGTGCATCATATCAAATATTGGTAGTCGATGTACATTGTTGAGGAAGAATATTTGATGCTTATATATAGTGAAATACTAGAGTATATTGGAGGTATTATTCATTATTGTTTATAGAGGACCTATTGTAAATTAGTGGGATCTAAAATAAATGAAAAATGAAGAGATTGTAAATATGAAAGGATGAAAATTAATATTCTTAAGAGATATCATTGGGATTAAGGATGATACCTTTCCCACATATATCACTTGATTATAATAGTGTATATCTGTGTATCAAACATGAACCAAACCATGTAAGGATTATATAGTAAATTTTTAATTGAACGATATAAAATTTCCTTGTTATACTATTATTTTATATTTACTAATTTACATGTGGTTTTTTTCATTAAGAATACATAAGTATATACATACATCTTAATTGATATAGATTCCTAAATATTAATATGGGAAATTAAAAGGTAAATATAATTAGGTAATATTGGTTCACACTAATTGATGTCCCCAATTATGGGGAACTGTAAAATTAAATCATGCATACATACTTAATAAATATGTTATTGAGTAGAATATGATGATGTATTAATTATTTGAACATGATTTTGATGATTTAAGAAAAATTTATCACTTGATCGTGTTGTTTTGTGTTATTTAAACTGATCATAAATTAGGCTGAAAAGAAAAAATCTATTTCATTTTAAATATATATTAGGTACCTTACGTTGGTTGTTATAGTGTTTTATCTAGGTACTCATTAGTTTTTAATGATATAAGTTGAAACCCAAGTTTAATGGTGGTGTATATTTAGTGCGTAGTGTAAAATTATTGTTTACCCTAGGGGTTTTTGTAAGAGAAACATGGATAGTGTGTGTGATTAATGGTTAATTTGTGAAATGATAATAATATTATATGACAAGCTAGGTTGATTGAGTGTGTTATATTGGGAATTATATAATTAGACTCACTATGGTATTAGTTGAGTGGGATTCCATTACAAACCTATACGTTTTCTTATTTTGATATATAAATTTAAAACCTTATTTATATGTAGTTTTGTGATGTTATAAAATTGTGACAGGTAAAAGGGGTGGTCATATGGATGTATTTTTTATGAAAATTGTGTTTCATATTTTCATACACATTAATAATCACTTGAAAAAGAAAAAAAATAGGTATTTAGGGTTATGTCGGAATTCAGTGATCTTCTATATAAATTATTGTGTGATGGAATTGGAGAATTTAATTAATTATAAATTACTTATAGTTTATAATAAATTATATTTTTTTTCTAAACTGGGAGGTGACACATGTAATGGAATGTAATAATGAAGCAAAAAGACTTTGAGGAATATCATGTTGAATGAGTTTTTATTTTCACTTATGTATTGTTTTTTATCAAGGAGTAGTGCATTTAAAATATTTTTGATAATTATTAAAAATTTCAAAACATTATCAATTAGTAAAAAATTAAAATATTCTATTTTAAATATTTTTATAAATCATATCATTATTTCAGGAAAACTAATTCACAAATTCATTTTTTTAGAAGGTGCTTAATGATTCATTTAAAATGTGTATACCATTTTCACCTTAATAACTACTAATAAGTATTCATGAAGAAACTAATAGTATATATAAATTATTTTTTACTTTTCAATGTTGTAAAGAATAATTTGGTTATTGGGTAGAAAAATAAGCATGTTAAGAATATTGAAAATGAATGAAATTATAGTAACCACTATGGTGGGTACTAGTATCTTCAACCAATGAAGTATCCTTTAAAGTAATTCTAGTGTAGGAAGATTTATCCTTCAAGGGCTGTAACCTATATCATGATTGTATAGAGTAAACCATGACAAAATGAATTATAGAATTCAAGCACCATAATGAGTCATCTCTATCATTAGTATATTATCGTATGAAACAACATTAATCTCATAGACTTATTAATAGGTTGATGAAATGTGTTTAATGAGTTGTAATGGGTATGGATAATAACTTATTGTGTTAAAGTAATGATGAAAATTATATGTATTTGTTTCTTATAATGTCAAAGATAATAATAATTCTATAGTAGGGAGAATGTTATTGTTTTTTAGAGTGTGTTATTTTTTGTGGGTGAATTATTATGAATTTTATAGGTGGTGTGTTAGGAGAACAAATGTCATTGGTAGATGAGGGTTCACATAGATATTCTGATATGATCATGTAAGTTATATTATATTTCATGTATTATTGGATTTGATTCCTGGTCAATAGAATTTTTTGTAGTTGAATCCCATGGAAATTTTCAGATAGAAAGTAATGGATAGATCATTACTTAATTATGTGACAGAATAATATTTCATTAGTAAATGATACACTGATAGTGGTAATTTTATAAAATTATTATGGGAAGTTGAAATTTTCAGTAACTGGTTTTTATATAATAGATAATTAATCTTGTGTGAAGATTAGGGTAGTGAATGTTTAATTTTTTTAAGGAAGTATAATGATGATACCATTGAATTGATGAACAATCTAGTACACCTAATCTCAAATTAACATTATGAATCCCGTGTGTTTATTCAAAATATGTTTATGTATAACTATGATGAACTAATATATGTATAAAATCATTTACATTTACCTATTTGATTTTAATGTTGGTGATACATTGTTTATGAATGTTTTTGTGTTTAAGGTAGTATTGTTGATGCATGATGGAAATTATTTGGTTTTTTTCATTGGTGAATTTGGATGGAAATGGGAGGGGAAGTATTAGTTAACTCTTTTAAAATTCATTTGACCATAATGAAGTGAGTCTATTTTCAAGAATGTTGTTCATATATGAAATAGGGTATTCAGGATCAAATCAATACATATTTATTGAATGGTTTTTGTTAGAATCTGGATTATATCTTTCATTTTTCATTCAGAGACTAATATCATGTTGTAGTATTCAATTAATTATTTTCATTAGATGTGGAAAATATCCTTGGAACTTCTTGGATGGGATAATTCATATTGTGGGGATTCTTTGTTGACCTATATCCTAATGTCTTAGTGAAACCAGATTAAACTAGTCTATATCTAATATAGAGTAGGGGGTTTTTTCATTGTTTGTTTTAGTTATGATATTTAACATTATAGGATGGGTTTGAGGGTGTATTCACATGTGTATAGACGTTTTGTTAGAGGTTTATAGGTTTAGATTATGGTGGTGTAGTTGATTTCATTCCATTTTGAAATATAGAGATAAATGAGTATCATCTAGAATCTCATCAGATACTCGGTGGTGTGTTCAGAGAGGAGGGTGGTCGGTGGACCATCAAGCACCTGAGGGATGGGTACTGAGTAACCGATGGACCCAATCATGTTTTTTTAATTTAATTAATTAAATTAATAAATTTATATATAATAAATATCTATCACTCATGATTCAATAAAAATATAGAATTTTGGTCCCTCTTTCATTTTCTCCTCGCCCCTTCTTCCTCTTATAGAATTTGTTTTACCAATATGATCAGAGATCCATATATGGGAGGAACATAATAGTAATAAATGATCCTTATAATCACTTTTTCTTATTTTTTCTCATCAAATTTATTTCCTTCATCTTAAATTTAATAACTTTTGGGTTTTTTTCAGATTTAATGATTTTAGTAATTTGGCATTGAATGATTCAAAGATATTAGACAAATATTCTTCTACTAGAACATGATATGTTATCCATTGTATTTCCTAACAATTATATGCATTTTTATACATGGTGTGATCTAAAGTTAGTGTTAAAATGTGAATTTGAACTAGTATTTTCCCAATAGGGCCTGGGGTGGTTTTGTGAGTCTTCATTGTTCCACGGATGACATACAATATGAACTAGTACCAAAACAAGTTTTTTACGTCATTTTTTGTGTTTGAAACATGAGGTTTTAAGTGATGTAATTGAATGTGATGTAGTAAATATATTTTTAACAAGGAATATTAATAACCAATTTCAAAATTTATATTTAAAATAGGATTTTGATGTTTTTTATTTTAATAACTGGCATCAAAAGTGACATATAACTTCAGTTATTAAAAACGGATGTTATAGTCCATTTTTGAGGTTTATTATAAAAATAATTGACATTGAAAGTTTCTAAATTTTTGAATATTTCAACATAGATTAATCCCTTGTAAGATTATGTAATATGTATAAGATATGAAATTGTGAAACTAAATTAATACATGAAATTTAATCTTAAATCATTTACTCCAATTCCATGATTTTTGTGTGGCCCTTCATCATTTTTCTTTGATGAATGAACTCATGAGGCCACCTCAAATATGACCATAGATGGATTTTAACTACATATGTTAACTCGCATCAAAAAGTTTCATGTTTTTAACTCAATCAAAAGAATAATTATTCATCATAAAAAATAAATTACCAAAAATTATATCATCTATTAAATATAATCATAAAAAAATAATGAAAGAATAACTGTTAATACCTTAGATAAATCATTTAATGAAGAACCAATGGTTGGATGTTATGTATCGAATTAGGAATATATTAAAAATTTAAAAAAAGTGGAAAACACTTATATAGAGTTAATAAAAATGTTTTCTATAGACTAATGAATTTAAGGTGGGTTTCTTAATGTGGAAATAAGAATTCTAAAAAAATTGAAACATCATTGGTGGGTGATGTGATTTTTTTTTACATTTAACATCGATTATTTGAATAAACGACATTAAAAAATCTTATTATGGGTAGATGTAATATGGGTTATTTAAAAAAAATTATTTCAAAACCATCATTAAAAATTATGTTTTAATGTCATTTATTTAAAAAAACAACAGTAAAATATGAGATTTAATTTTTTGATTAAATAACCAACATTAAAATTCATTTCCAAAGGAATTTAGTGCCAGTTATTAGATAATATATTTTAATACACTGATGAAAAATCGATTTTTTGTACTAGTAATTTGGTGTGGGGTGTTTTGGGGTTATTTATCCATTATTTCTAGGTTGTTTGAGATTACCATATTTGGAATAAAAAACCATAGGTGGTTCTTGAACATGAGTTAACTTTGATATATCTTCATGATCTTAATGGAATTGAATTTGGAAATTCCATTGAGAGTTATGAGTTACCATTGGGTAATGGGATAACTTCAGATGTGTGCCTATAATTAAAGTAGCATTATAAAGGGTTAACTTTCTTATTTTTTAAATATAATCAGAAAGGGTTATCATATGGATCCATTATCCTTATGTATAACCATCAACAAGGTAGGTTGAGAGGGGAGTGATTCCTTCATAGTTTTACCTTGGTTTTTGTAATTTTTTTAAGAGTGGGTTGATATGTGGATTAGTTATCGTCCATGATAAGGTTTATTATACAGGTTATTCCTAGAGTGTTCACATATAATTGAGTTAAGTTCATATGAAAAATTTTGTATCAATAAATATAAAGTACATCATATTGGTATGTTTTGTTATTGTATAAAACATAGTGGTCCTAAGTGTTAGTAAGTGTTGACCTATCAGTATAGGGTTATCCCTTCTCTCTTATATGATATTTCAGTGGGTTATATGCATATCTATATATGGTAGGGTAAAACTAATGTTGAAATGGATTTATCATTTAAAATTAAGTGTTTGAAAAATTATTTTTTGATTTAAATTGAGAATTCCACTTTGTTTATTTGCTATATTTTATTTATTGCTTTTTGATTTCTTACCTAGGTTGATAATGATATATATGAATTCTCTTATCATGCATAATTTTTTATTATATTATGATTTACTTGTGATGTTTCATTATTAAAAAATGTATTAAGAAAAATAAATATTAATTTTACACTGTGTGTGTATATATATATATTGTTTTGGTGATACTGCATGTGATTATTTAGTGGTGTAAATGGAGATGTAAATAATAGTATTTTAACTATTGGACATATATATTTCTATATTTTTTTGAACAGGTGAAGTAAATATGTATTATTTAATATTTTTTGTATGTCACTCCATTTTGATAGACTAATAATTGATACTAGCTCCATAACGAATGATGGAATGGGTATTCAGATGCCAAGAATCTATATGGGATGGGCACATGCTACCATGACTCTATTCACTTGTCCATTTTCGAGTGTGATGATATTAAAGGTGCATTAATTTCATATGCACTTAAATATTTCACATAATATAGGTGTAATGTTTTATAACCCTTTCTCAGTATTTACATTAGACTTTGAGCCATTCTTGAAGTTTTTAGGGTGACTCTCGGTCATGGATTGTTAAAGGTATAATAGTTTCCAAGTGATTTTGTAAGCACATGAAAACCAATTCAACTATTTCATGATAATATTTGAAAGGTGTTGTTATTGATTTCTGTTAAGTCATTATCTATCTTATATATTCTAATAATATATAACATATCATTTAATACATGTACTCATATATATGATGGATTATGTTAGGGACAACATTGGTGGGTTCCTATTGATTTTTTTACTCAAAAAATAATTATGCATTTGTTTGTATATTTATATTTATTTTTTAAATTTTATATACAATAAGGTATTAGAAGATAGTTTTATGAATGTTTTTTTTTGGCTTGGGATGGTTTCAGGGTATCATGAAAAGTCTCCACTATGGGATGGAGTGTAGGAGGAAATCATTACTGATAAGTGTCTGTGAAATTTTTCTATTTTTACTATGATTTAATTTTGAGTCCACTGTATCTTTAATTTATTTAATTTTTCTATAGTATTTATCTATGTTTTGACAATATTCAATTGATTTGAAAATATATAAATATTAAATTTTTATTTTACATGTACAGTAGTTACTCCATGTCATACCATATTTAGTTTTTTACATTGGGAAATAGTCTATATATAGATGGGTCATGCTGAATGTTTGGTAGAATATAAAACTAGACAATATTTTTACTTTAAATTGGTAAATAGGTACCCATATATAGATATAGGTCATAAAAACTATAACCAACCATATTAATAAGGGAATTTTTTTAGGGTTATCATTGTTCAGAATTAAGCCAAAAAAAGATATAGATTGGATTGTTATAATAAAAAATTCTAATAACATTATTATCAATATTTGGATGATAATTTTTTAAGAGAAAATGAAATTAATTATATTAAAACTCATTATTTTTGAATGTTAATTTTTTACTTAACATTGCATTGATAGATAAGATGAATTATCCAATGAACATTATATTTTAGGGTTTATATTACTCAAATAGGTGTTTTGAGGATTTTATGTCACTTAATAAATTCATATCATGTTGAAATATCATGAACTCATGGTATAAAACATTAGAGACTAGTCTGTTAGGATATCCATGTTACTAACATGGAGGAGGTAACCACGTTTTATGTTAACTATAATAATGGTTTTAAGGTCAATAGTCAAGAAAATACATTACCTCCATAACCTAGAGGGTTAGTTTTTTGAATGTAACGACTCTTTGATGGTAGTTTACTTTTTTACTTTTCCATATAATGTTAGTCACCAGCCTCTTCTTTCTCCAAGGTTAGAACCCAGGGGTAGTTAGGGGCAGATTGTGTGGGTGTCCAAACTCAACTATCAACACTATAGAGGAGGAGAAACGGCATTACAGTTTGACTATAAATATAGATCAAATCCTTTAGATTTTCATATCGTCATCATATCCCCATTGAGTTTCAGTATTTGTGTATTTTTATGGGGTTTCTCTATTTATTAAATATAGAACAATAAGGGAATTTTACTTATTGTAATGAGAGAGAATGTTTATCCACAATTACTATAGATATCATTTTCATGTATTTTTTTACCCTATATCAATTTGGAGGACTTTACAGATTAAATTGATGTTTCTTTATTTTTAATATATTTATTGATATTATTTTTATCATGACAATACTGCTACACTGTAGACTAATTATTTAGGTTGAAAAAATTGGTTTCGAAGGGAGACACTAGCTTAATACTATTCATTTTTTTGGTATTAATTATTTTCATAAATATGAATATGGTATGTGATTATGATGTTAGTTGATCTTTCACCTCATAAAAAGTATATTAAGATTACTAAATACACCATCTTGATAAATATAATGTTTTAAACTTATGGTCTATTCATACAGAAGTGAAATTAGAGATTGGTAAATTCAATGTGTTGCTTTTGAAAAGTCTCCCTTCCCCCATGGATCTATCTATCCCTCTCTCTTGTCTTTGCCTAGGGTTTCCTTTAGAAACCCCTCTCTTCGATGCTAATGGTGCAGCTGATAAAAATTACCTCTCCATCCCTCCCACTCTTATTATCCACTCTTTGTAGTGTCGATCTCTTCTTTCAGGTGGTGCGTCTTTTCAATTTTTTTCTCACCAGGGTTGTGGTGGTTGCTGAAGCCCCCAACTTCTTATTCCCCCCATGACCTCACATTCCATCATTTCTCTCTATGTAAGATCTATAGTGATGGATACTCTATAGTTCTAAGATATTCAGTTTTGTGGATGAGGGTTTTTCAAGTTCTCCCATGTCAACCTACTATGGTTTTTTGGGTTCAGGGTTTAGTCTTGGAGCAATGCCATCTCATGGAGGCATCAGCTAATTTTTTCTCTACCCTAACCCCAATAACCTATTCTCTTCTACAAGTAATATATATTGATGTTTATTTGAAACCATTGATTGATGGGTTAAATTCATTGTGGAGTGATGGTGTTAATACATATAATGTTGCTGCAAAACAAAATTTCAAATTAAAAGATGCATTATTGTGAATGATTAGTGACATTACGGCATATGGCATGTTATCTGGTTGGAGTACACATGGTCCGAAATCATGTCCTTAATGTATGAAAGAAAAAAAATCATTTATTCTCATCAATGAAAAAAAACCTTGCTATTTTGATTGTCACCATATATTTCTTTCAACTAATAATCCTTTTCGGAGGAACAAATATCATTTAAGAAATGGTACAATTGAATGGGATGAACCTCCAAATATGATCTCAAGTATATAGTTTAAATTAGTTTTATTTTGATTACGCCACATCACATTTGGAATAACAGTAAACCAACATATAATTCATGGCTTTGGGAAATAACATAATTGGATAAAACAGAGTATTTTTGGGATCTTTCATATTGGTCTGATTTGTTGGTCTACCACATGTTGGTTGTTATGCATATTGAGAAGAACTTTTATGATAATTTATTTCATACAATTTTGGATACACGAGGTAAGACCAAAGATACTGTAAAGGCACAATTACATCTTGCCCAAATTTGCAGCTGACCAGAACTTGAACAATTTAAAAATGTCAGATCACAGAGGTTATTGAAGCCAAAATCAGCTTATACACTGTCCAAAAAGAGTTTCTTATTATTTTTTCAGTGGATTGCAGATCTAAGACTTCCAGATGGCTATGCTTCCAATTTGGGAAGATGTGTTAAGAATGGTTATATTACTGGACTAAAATTTCATGATTTTCATGTTATAATTGAAAGACTTATGCTGATTGGATTCATAGGATTGTTTAATTATATGATTTGGGATTCGATAACAGACATATCATATTTTTTGAGACATGTTTGTAGTGAAAATAGACTATGATGTGCAAAGAAAACTAGAAGAAGATGATGATGTAATTATATGTAAACAAGAAAGAATCTTTCTGTCGACTTTCTTTGACTCAATAGAACATCTGGTACTACGTTTTCCACAGGAAGATAAATGTGGAGGTCCAATATAGTTTTGATGGATGTACCCATTTGAGAGATGCATTAAGAAATTGATGAAGAAAGTATGTAACAAAGCATCAGTTGAAGGCTCAATTGCTGAAGCTTATTTGCAAGAGGAAATTGCTTTTTTCTGCTCACATTATTTTGAATCTCAATATCCCTCAAAACACAATCACATGGGACAAAACAAGGGGAATGTTAATGACAAAATGGACAATAAATTAACAATTTTTAATCAGATAAATGTTGGTTTTGGTGGAGTTTATGAATGATAGATTTCAGATGATGACCCTCACAGAGCTCATACATATGTTCTGATCAACTGTGAAGAAATGACATCATTTGTCCCATGATTTCTTCTATTAATTATTCTATAATTTATGTTACAGTATTTAAACTTATTTTATTTGTAG
This sequence comes from Viscum album, assembly GCA_963277665.1. Lineage (NCBI taxonomy): Eukaryota > Viridiplantae > Streptophyta > Magnoliopsida > Santalales > Viscaceae > Viscum > Viscum album. Next base: position 1,534,207,814 of record OY728128.1, on the reverse strand, counting down.
GTTATATGATAATCATATCAATAAACGACTTCCACAAATTACAGCAGCTTCTCTTGAATGAACGCAGACAAAAAAAAATTCTCAATGGTTTCAAAAACTGGTAACATAAATTATTGATGGTTAAATATCAATTCTATTTATTATTTATTGTATTGTTAATTGTATTACGAATCTTCAGGTGTCTCAATATGCAAATAAAATTGATAAGCGACTATGTATATTGAGTAACCCACCATCCAAAATGGTTAAATCTTATAATGAATATGTGGTGAATGGTTTTAGATTTCACACACATGCATATGGGGAATCAAAAAAACTATGCACAATAGAGTTTTCTAGAGAGGATCAAATCACAGAGAAAGTGAAGTTGACATTTATGGCATTTTGGCGGAAATTATTGAGCTGTGTTATCTAGGACATAATTACATAACAATGTTTAAATGTTGGTGGTTGGATACTGAGAGAGGCTTGAGTGTTCATCCAACTCATGGAATCGTCGATATTAAATATAAAAGTCATCTTGCAGTAAATGAACCATTTTTACTGGCTCAAAAGGCACATCAAATTTATTATGAAAATTCATGTGCTACTTCAAGAGACTTGAGTGATTGATGGAGCATAATAAAAATGAAATCCAGGGAAAATTAATTCACTCAAACTAAATGTGGTTCTACTAAAGTAGAATGAAATGAAATTTTTCAAGAGAGTGCTCAAAATCCATCTGATTCAAAAAGAGATGTGAATATCGATGATGACACCCCACAATTAAGGATTAATAGTGATGATGATGTTAATGATGTTACCAAAAAATTTAAAATGACTAGAGATGCTGAAACTGAAACTCATATAGATATTGATGATGCTGAGGATGAAGATGAATACATTGTCATTGACAGGTATGGAGAAGAGGATGAAGATGAATATTGACATAGTTAAATGCTAGTTATAATCATAACTAATATATATCTATATATAATAGTTATTTTCAACTATCTACTAACAGAAATGATTTTTTGTATTAGATGGATCTTTAGCTATATCTCGAGTTGCAGGAGGCTAACCCACTGTTGGATGAGGGGGATTTTGGATCATCTGACCCTCAGCCTACTGGTATTTCAGGGGGTACGTGGAGGGGGCACAGTCTTGCATGACTAATGATTCCTGACCCTATCCCCGAGTTACGTCCAAATCTTGGTTTTGATCCACGCAGATGGAGGTATGTTGACCTATATATTTTAGTTATATTTCATTAATCTATTTATATATATACTAATTGGTTGATTATTTATTCCTTTTTAAAAATTTGAGCATATAGCTATTGGAAAGGGGAGCGCTATCTTGCACACTTATTTTTCTCAGCCATGGATCACATGGGAACATATTCCTGTTGATGTTTGACGCGACAAGTTCCATCATTGGCTGGTACGTAAATAAATAATATTTATTTTAAAATTTATTTTATTAAAAACTTGATATTATAAATTATTTGTTGGTTTTATGTTATCATATTGATGGTAGCATGCGCGACGCTATCCATGCGACATGTTAGGTTTCTATGCGTGACCATTTCTGTCATTTTTTGCACAATTTGAGAAGGGCAACCATTAAGAAAGCAGGAGTGACAGAATTTGATGAGTCGTGTAGAGCCCACTGACCAGAGTATATTTCATCTCACGTTTGGGATGGATTATATTTAAATTGTTTGGGTGGTGGATTTCAGAGGAGATATTCAGTGGGACGACAGAACTAGGGGAGACAGAAGGTGACACATCGAGCTTTTAGCCGCACATTCATCTCGCATATAGAGAATAAGGTAAGTATATTTTCTCAATATTTTATATAACATTAACTACAAACAGTTTATTTTATATTTATGTAGGCAGCCGAGCATCCCGATATTACAGAGTATGACATTTATCAGAGGATGTACAGTGATCCAGCCACTGGAGAGATTAGAGGTGATCACCAGCGTTAGATTGTGGTTTGTATTATTTTTTCAGTTTGACAATTAACTACGTATAATTATTTTACAATTTTAATTTTAAATTGGATTTGAAGGAGTCATATGAGGCTGTGACTTCTCAGACACAGGCTGAGGGTCGGGACGAGACGACTGAGCAGACCAGTGGCCAGCATTTTGATGAGGCGAAAAGGATGTATGCGACTCATTATGGCTTTGAGAAAGGTAGAGTAGTTGGTATCAACTCTCATTTTACTACTGGTACAAATTATGGTACTACTGGGATATCGGCGTCCAGCTAGAGATGACATCGTGGAGAGGCATCATCTTCTGGATCACAATATCAGGAGTAGTTGCGAGTTTAGGCTGAGCTTATAGTGACTTTGCAGAAGTAGAAAGAAGAGATGTGTCGGCGACAACAGCAGCAAGAGCAGCATCATGAGGACCAGATCCGTCGACGACAACAACAACATAAGGAGGATCCCCCAGTGAATTTTTTATGTTAAAAACATTTGAATTTAACATTTTAATATAAATTATTTACATTTTCTGTCTTTTATATCGGTGCAAATATTACATAATTTAATTTTTTATATTTTATTATTATTTTATACTTTTTTGTGAATATTGAGAATTTTAATATTTAATATTTTTTATTATTTTAATAATATTATTATTATATTATTAAAAATATTTTTTTAGTGTTATCGTTTTTAATGTTTGTTTATTTACTAATAATAATAATAATAATAATAATAATTTATGATTTGTTTATTTTGTTTGTGAATATTGAGAATTTGAAATTTTTTTATTTTTTAATAATAGTAATATTATTTTTTCATTAATCATAATTTTATTAATTTTTTTAAAAGTAATTTATTATTTGTGACGGGACCCATCGCAAATTGTCTGAATAAATATTTTTTAAAAACATATTTTCTACGTGACTACTTACCCGTCGCAAATACTTTGTTGTGACGGCCCCGTCGTAGAACCTTATATATATATATATATATATATATATATATTTGCGATGGGAAGGTGGTCCCTTCGCAAAAACTATTTATGGCGGGCCCATCACGAAAAAGTTTATGTATATATAACGCATATAATTGGAGACTTATTTGCAATGGTGATGTTTCCCGTCGCAAATAATGGTATTTGCAACCGCGTTTTCTGCAATGGTCTATTTGCGACGAGGCCCCATCGCTAAAGCTTATTTGTGATGGGATCCCATTGCAAATAAGCCATCACAAATACCATGAATTCTAACAGTGTGTTATCATAAATGAAAATTTATTTAAAAGAACACGTGGAAATTTTCTTGAGGAAAATACGCTTTTTTAAATGAGTTATACAAAATCTATAGATTTCCCAAATATTAAGAAAAAATATTTTATTTTAAAATAACCTTGAAAACTTGTAAAGGAAGCTTCAAATCATTTATCATTCATGATAGTGGGAAATTCATTTTATGGCTTGTTTGTTAAAACAATGATTCCTTTCACATTTTTGGTAAAAATTAAGAATAAAATCATTTAGAAAACGTAAAGAATATTCCTTACAATACATTTTTTAAGAATGGAAATTAAGGTTAAAAATTAATTTAAATAATTATATAATAATATAAAAAAATTCTTTATTTATTTAGAAAACATGGATATAAAAGAGAAATTATTTTCTACCGTAGAGAAAAATAATGTTATTATTCCTTAAAAACATTATTTCAGTCTCTTGAGTTATTAAAGTGATTAAACATAAATGAAAACAATTAATCTATATAAATAAACATAGGGTAATAAAATTAATTTTATTATTGGGATATAGTTTGTAAAATTTCATCATCTTAAACTTAATCATAATCTATCTTGATAAACAATGAGATTGTAACATAAATCTCTTACCTCAAGTTCGAATTTCTTTGAACGATCTATGAACTATGGTATAATTAATTGTAATTTATTAAAATTATATACTAGATTCATTTATCTAATATTGATATCATATATTATGAACTTTTAAAATTTTAACACCCATTTATTAATAATTATGTATTGAAATATTCATTTATGGGTGTTGACTGTTTCATTTTTCATTAGAATTTTGATTTAGTAGTTTAAGTCTTTATACTTTGATCATGGATATATCATATTTATAATGATAATAATGATATAAATATAATATATATTCAATATATATATATATATATATTCAATAATAAAAGGTATTGATAGAAATATGAAATACACAATTCAGGTAGACGGTAGGCTGTAAAAATGAATGAATGATATTTTCACTTTTCAACTAACCAGATGAAATAAAGATAAATAATTATTCACCTTTATATAATAATTATTTTATAAAAATATTTCATCAATAACTCTTAAATATATCATTATTACCATCTATTTATGTAGTAAAAGAAAAACAAATCAGATTACTTCGTGGAGGTGATAGTCCACACGTACGCACAAGTGACGTTTTCATTTTCCAAAGAATGTGAATGTAAGAATGTATATTTCATAATATTATTATAGAATCATAATGATATAATAAATATAATAAATCAACATGAAACCCTTAAAAAACCATCAGTGAGATATGGTGATGGGAAATGAATTATATTGCTATGTACAGACGTTAGTCCACACCTACGCATGAGTGATATTTTTACATCCAGTTTCAGGGAAAATATGGTGAAAAGGTGGTTCCATAATCATAAAAAAAATTATTATATTTATTATAGTTATTTTATTATTTTATGAGGAATTCCAAAAAATAATATGAGGTAGGAGAAGAAATAAATTTAAACATGTCAGGTAGGATGATTTCCTCTTCTTCGGTTGGCGTTCTTCAGATATTTCTGAAGGATTCCTCGAACGGTATTTTAAGAAAACCATATCTTATAGTTTATGAAAGGTCGGTTTTAAAGAAAATTATACAGGTTTTGGTGAATATAAATGGTTCAATGTTTTGTAAATAATGGAAAGTAAGTGTGTCCATTTATAAGTTGGGGAGAGGTCCCACTTGGAATTACTTAAAAGAATAAAATATAATAAATTCATACTAAAGTAGTATTATTCAAAATTAACTTATATTTCAAGGAGGGATAATATTAGTTTCAAATATAGAAATAAAATAGGATTTATAAATTATTAATTGGAAAAAATACCACTCTCTCTTGGTTTAACCCCTCTGGTAAACCTATTTTAACCTTAATTGTAGTGAATTCATTTTATTTGTTTCACTCTTAATTATGATAAAATTTTAATTTCAAATTATTAAATAACATTAATTACCATGATTATATATATTTAATTCATTTTATTAAATTCAATTCATATAATATTAGTCATTTTTTTTAAAATTAATCTCTCAAAAGGCAAAGAAAAACTGTTTTCCAGCCAACAGTTTTCTTCAGTAAAACTTTTTATACCAAAATATCACAAAAAATTAATTAAAAATAACTTAATTGGATTATTAATAGTATAAATGATCAAATTTTAATTTTAAAACTATTAAGAAAAAAATCAACTCTATAAATTCATGAAACAAAAATCTTATTTTTAATAAAAATTATTACATTTCATTATTCATGAAAAACTCAATCTTTTTAAAAAATTCTCAATAATTCACTCTAATATAATTTTTACATACAAATTTAAAAATTTATGTTAATTTTTGCAAATAAATTTTATAAAATTTCTATAAATTATTTTTATTATTTTACCACATAAATAAATAAAAACCATTTTTGAGGAAAAAGAATTTTTGAAGCATATAATAACATTACTAAAAATTGAATACTTGTTTATAAATATATTTTATTTATATAAAACCTTTAAACATGTCTTAAAAATTTGTTTATTCCTACCCATTCCTCCTGTTTGATGGAAAGGTTATAATGATATACTATTTTATGGTCCATTTAGACGATGAGTTGCATGCATGATAAGTTATCAAAGAAATTAATTTTTTTGAAGAGAAATATATCATAATATTTATGGGTTTTACATAATACCCCCTTAAAATGATATTCACCCTCAAAATTCCCTCTCCCTAAAACAATAAAATACTTATTTCTCTATAGCATTGCATTTTTAAATTCCCAGGTAGGATCGTCAAATTTACGATTCATCTAGATATCTTTAACAAAGTGAGTAGTATTTCTATATAAAACATTATATACACAATCCAAGATTTATATTTTTTGTTATTTATTGGAATGATAATTCTCTAAAATTCCATCATTTATTTCATTACATGTGAAATTTTTGTTATGATCTTTCTTAGGAGAGATACATGGAAAAAATCTTGAATATAATAGAGGTTTTGTGGAAGTCCCAAGTGATAAACTACTGTCCCTACTCAATAAAAATAAAAAAGTGGCCAATATACCAAGGGATTATATATCCCTTAATTAAACATGTAATAACCTTCTTCTATAGAAAAATTCATAAGAATTCCTTCTAACCAAATTCAAAATCTATATTTCACCAATGATTGTCATCATAACCTTTCTATCAATTATAAGATTCCTTAATGTGATTTTGAATGGATGTGACTTTCTCTACCATTTCCTTATCCAACATAGGTCCCAATATATTCCTTTCTCCAACATTATCCCAAAACATTGGAGTTTTTTTACTTCTTTCCATAAAAGGATTCCTCTATATCAATTTTAATGTTTGATTGAAAGCTATTATTATGAGATAACTCTACTAGAGGAAGGTGTTGATCCTACCCACATTTTAAATACATAAAATAATACCTCAAATATCCTATAGTGTTTGAAATGTTATCTAAGACTGACTACATATGTGAGGATGATAAGAAGTACCGAAACATAATTCAAAATCCAGATCTCATTGAACACTTCCCCAAAACATAAATGTAAACCTCATATCCCTATCATAAATTATAGAATATGGCACTCCATTAAACATTACCACTACCTTATGGTATATTAATTAAATATGATCAACAGCTAAAATTATTTGATAGAATTGAAGTGTTATTAGTTTTTAAGGTGATATTATTTAACCCAAATAACATTATATAGTTTAGTTGTTCTGGGGAGTCTGATGAAAAAATAAAAGGTTATTTTTTTCACATTTTTATTATGGAATTCATAATGGTTTTAACATCCCATTATATTTAGGTCATCAATAATTAACTTGTTGACATAACAAGAACTGAGATACATACTTTGTAATATATCTTTTTATATTGTTCCACTATAAAAACCCTTTCATATCACTACATGTCTTCATAATTTTAGGATGAATAGAGAATTATGAACTAATATCATCTTCCAATGATCCTTATTCAATTATGGTATGGATGTGACACATGCATGGTTCCAAAATCTTATCATTCAATCAAAATCAAGGATTAACTTCAGAATATTTATTACATTATTTGTAAATATATATCTTCATTCTATACCTCTTTAATCTTCACTTGGATAGATGGTTGAACACTCAATTGATCAATATTATATTTCTCCCTTTACTACAATATTTCCATATCCATCCTTTGAAAATACAAAAAATATTGGATTTTTTATCCTCATAATTGATAATCTATCATGATCATTTTGAATCAAACCATCAACCACCTTATTTGATTTCACATGGTAGTAATGTATTGATCAATCCTAATCTTTAATCAACTACAACCATCTTCTCTGGAACATATTCAGCTATTTCTAAGTGAATATATAATTTAAACTTTTATTATCATTATATATTTCAAACCTTACTCCATAAAGATAATTCCTCACTATATTTAATTTAAAAATTACCATAGTAACCTCTTAATCGCGAGTTGGGTAATTTTTATCATTAACAATCAATTTCATGAGGAATAAGTTATTAATATACCATTATATATGAGCACCCATATCATTTCATTATTCTATGTATCACTAAAGATGACAACCCTTTCTCCACTATAGGGTAGTGTAAGAATAGGTTTAATGACTAAACATCTCTTTTGTTCCTTGAAATTTTCTTCACATTAATCTGTATAATGGAACATGGATCCCTTTTTAGTTAACTTTCTAGGTGGATTAGATAGCTTTAGAAATCATTCAAAATGTTTCAATAATATCTAGCCAAACCAAGAATGATTTTGATATCAATAATATTAAATGTTCTCATCTGGAATTCAATTACTTTTGTATTTAATGGATCCACTTATATACCCTCTCTTGGGATTATATAATCGAAAAATGTATATTTTAAGATAAAAAATTCAGACTTCATAACTTTTTATAACAAATTATCATTTATCTGGGCCTTCAATAACACTATCAAATTATTTTCATGCCCTTACATTATTTTAGAATATATAAGATTGTCATTTATAAAGAAAACGACAAATTGATCAAGGTAATCACTAAATAATAAATTCATTAAATCCATTAGATTAGTGGTGGAATTAGAAAGACTAAATAAAATCACTATAAATTCATAGTGTCCACACCTTGAATAGAATGAATTTTATAGAATATAATCACATTTTTACCACAATTGATATTATCTATATAGAAGATAAATCTTTTAAAAATATTGAAATTATCCTAATGAATCAAACAAATCGTCAACATGGGTCATAAAATACTTATTACTGATTTTGATATTATTAGCTTCTTTAAAATAAATGTATATTCTCATTAATCCATATTTATTCATTAAAAAAGAATAGATACACTTCAAGGTGTAATGTCCCAGACTCGAACAGCCAACCGAACCATACTATTAGGTCAGGTGTTATTGTTGTTAGGCAAACCACCCCAAATGTCAAAAGTTATTGACTAACATAGAGTGTGTAAACAGGTATAGTGGGGAGGATATACACTTTGGAGGAAGATAAAGGTACTGGTACAAGCATAATAATATAATAGGCAGTAAAAATAAACGAGTCATCAGACTCAAACCAGACCCGTAGAGCAGAATCACAATAATATATTATAAATAGTGGAAGCGATAAATAAACAGAAGCAGTAAAAAATAAACAGAACAACATGGAAAAAAATTACTTATAGCCACTAAAAAACCAAGAATGCATCCATAACATGTCATACATATCAATATACAAAAATTGAACCCATGTATAATAACTATATCTATATACAAAATATGAATTCTTATGCTGAAAAGGAAACTAAAAAAAGTAAAATTCCATCATGGAACAACCTCAAGGTCCATGCCAATCGCCATTCTAAAAAACACAACGATATAGCTCCTAAAGCTGACCCATTATCTGTACAAAAATTTATAAAGTCTACATGCATCCCAATGGGCCTGGGTACGGTGTGAGACAAATAGCAAGAGGATATCACCCAATGATGCATACCTAGTATATGTGTTTAAGAAAACATGCATCTCTATTTAAACTGAACATTGTTATACAATAACTAAACACACCATCTACTTGTGATCAGTTTCCACCAAGGAGTGTCACCTGCTTAGGCCAATGCCAGAATCTTATAAGCATAGAGAGTCCTTGTCCCATGGCCCAAGGTACCCCTATAGTCAGAAGTCCATATGAACCCTTATGTTCCACCCTAATTATATTAACATGACACCATGTTCTTCCAGAAACTACATTTCTCAATGTACCAACATCCTGAGGGAATGCCCAACCAATAGTATCCCAGTCCAAAGGACCTATGCTCGTAAGCTCACATAGTCCCATTGCATGACAATTGGAGGAACAATGATGTATTTCCTCAAATATATATTTCAGCCAATGGCCTCAAGTATGATGAATCTTATCCCCCATCCAAATAGTCTCATTACTATCAAATGAAGTATCCTCAACATCCACTTGCTTTTTTCAACAAGAAACCACAATCCAAAATACATAAACAAAAACTATCTAAGGCCTCTACTCACAGAAGTGGTCAAAACCACCTCATCACAGAGTCTACCTCTATTCACATGACTCAATTGGCACTTTGTATATCTTGGGTGAGATAAATCACTAGAAAAGAACATAATTCAAAATATCTCTGGCATATATTTCCCCTACAACCATGTTACTCAAATCTAATGGCCATTCCATCCATGTTTCTTGGACCTTGTACAAACTGACAGTCACACTACCTCTAACCAATGTCCATGAAGCCAAATCCCATGGTCAAAACCATACAAGCAAAACCGTATCACACCCAACTAGTTATTAACATCACTCAATCCTGATTTACATTCCAAACCAACCTTTGGTCAAGCCTATCAAAATCCCAAGGGTCTCTTCATAATGAAATTAAACAATTATATATTCACTATCACATTAAAACACATGTAAAAGACTAATTCAATTGAAGTAGATTAAATTACACTGGATATCACCTATAATATGGAAACATTGAGGTCTTGAATTCCTCTAAATAGATTAATAAAGTTTTAACAACTTTAATATACTAGTTACAAAAATTATAACCATTTTGGGAACCCCACCAAAATGTCCCAAAGAGATACGACCTCTAACTATACCTTTCTCGCATAATCAAGTTAAGATAATTCCCAATGACATCCCACAAGAAATATGATCCATTAAAAATGAAATAACATTTGTCTCTCTCAATAATCATTGTTGTGATAAAAAGATAACATCCTCAAATGTATACAAAAACTCAAAACAAGTTATGCACAACCTACCTCATACTCGTACGAGCCTCCTCATCCAGCGTCAGCCTCAAATTCAGCCTCAAACAGTGTAAATCTACAAAATGACCAAAAATATCAACCCTTGATAAATTAGTTGAAAGATGAAATCACAAAGAACAACCTAATAGGAATCTAGATCATACTGATGGGGTTCCCATCCATCTGACAGTGAACGATTTAGAGTTCGGATAATAAATTGGGAGGGATTTTTTGCTTCAGTGTTGCGGGTTTGTGAACCCGAGTGAACCCAACTTCCCTTTGATGTAATATGAGGTTACTTCATGCTTTATCAAAAAAATAAATTACATGGAGTGTACTTAAGTATTCACTTTGTTTATATTGTTGGTTTGGCCACATTATCTCACTACCTTTCTAGGTTAATAAAATGTCTTGTTGATATGATTACATGCTATATACAGGTAAGTATGGGGAGTGTACAAGGCCAGTCCTATCTTCCTCACAGAAATCCCATCATTACAAGTATGGGCATCACACCTAGCTAGACTCCACAATGTGGAGTTATTATTACAAGGCATGTAACCCTAAACCATGTCGTAAGATAGTTTTACAGCCAGTGCTTGGCCATTTTCCCCGTTTTCCTAAATGAAAATGGACTCGTACCTCGATGAAATAACTAGGTTCTTACACATGGTAACACACTTGAAAAAATTAATCCCCTAAAAAAATTCTCATAGAGTTTCTACTTCAATTCCTATAATTCTGTAGGTTCCATTTTATAAGTAATAATTGAAATAGGTGTCACACCAGGTATGAGTTCTATTGAAATCTAATCTTCATGATTTGGGGGAATTCTAATAATATCTTCTAGAAATACATCTACAACCTCCCACAAAATAATTATATTTTTATTTTGAGTTTATCCCTAACCATCAAAGATAAATACCCCTTTTGAATAGGAATAAAGACACATACAATCGATGTAATTTCTAATATAAGTTAACATTTATAATCACACTAATAGATGATAATTGGTTGGTTTAGACTATCAAACGTGACTTCCCTTACTCATTATTTTATGTGTTATTTATGTAAATATATCTAATCCACTCCAAATATAACATTAAAGTCAAGTAGAGGTTGAATAATGAGATTTTTAGAAATCACATTCCCCTATAATTCTATTGGATATGAGTCAAAGACTTGAGATGCAAACATCATAACATTATGAATTTTCACTACTATTTCAACCTATAATCATTGAATATATAAATTATTATTCCTTGAGAATATTCCTGATATACAACAATTCCTATAACTAAGTTAAAATAAGATACTTTAATATTTCAGTGTATCTATCACCACTATTCTATCTTCAACCCCTAAATAAAACTAAAATTGTTTGTGTGATGATAATTTTTTTTAAATATGATTGATCAAACATATAATCATGAAAATATTTCATATATTGTCTAAACCCTGACATATTATTTTTAATATATGACACCTTAGGTATAACCTAGAACATTAATGGTCATCATCTATTCAAATCCTTCCTAATGGTTCATAAATAGATTATGTTTTAACCCAAGAATATCCCCTTAATGTGATAAACTAGGTGGTAAGTTAGGGCACAATCACCATGTACTTGAATTATGGTTAAGATACACTCAATAAAGTCATTATGGGGTTATTAACCCTAGATGGATCTGTTCCAAAACCATATCCATTTATTATATCTAGACATGGATTTTTTTTCTAGTAAATACACACTAATTTTTACCACATAACTTAGGTAATTCTTCTATAAATAAGATTATACTAAGTATAATCACTAATTATTTCTCATCATAGTTTGAAAAGGTTTCCAAACCTTTATATGATACCAACTATATTGATATATACATTTCATACAGAAATATTATATCTTATTAGATTGATATTCAATACATAACATTATAATACATTCTCAAATCATATAGGTTTAATGACCTTTGAATCATGGATATTTAAACAACTCATTAATAAAATATCTACATCATCACCCACTACGTTGTTCATAAATAACAACCTTTTATGGTATATCATACATAAAACCTTTCTTCATATTCTAAGGAATAGATACATAAGAAAGTGTAAGCTTATATGCTCAGTAATGGTAAATAAGGGAGATATAAATAATCACATAAGAAAAACATGATAATATGAGGATGAGAACATGATATTAACATTTCAAAATCATAACCAGAATATCATAGACCATAATAATAACTCATGTAATAAATCATAGAAAATCATAAGATATGAATCATAAAAGAATCAAATAACGTGAACCATGAGTGAAAAATATTGGCATAATTTTTTTTAATACACATTAGTATATGAAATAATTTCCCTAGTGAAGGATCACATACAAGATTTTCATATTGTTATGGTTCCACTCCCCATTCCATAATATCATTAATTAAGGTTCACTTCCAACACTATCATATTGATAAAAACCCCTTACTGAATTGGGGTCACTCCCCATTCGAATTCTTATTATCGGATGAGATAACCATATTTAAGCAATGTATTGAAAGGCTATATAATTCTGGTACCATCCATCATAGAATCATAATCCATTCATATGTATTCCATAAGATCATAAATAATTCATTAAATATCATAACCTGTGGAAATGAAATAATTTTAAAAAACATTCTAACATTTATTCATAGCACAACCTATGAAATGTAAATAGGTTTTATAAACATCACATTATTATAATCCTAAACCATTCATAAAACGAATATGGATGGTATACTTAGATCATATCATTGATAAAACATAGGTAATATCAATTTATGTTGTCATAAATAAAGAATCCATTAAAATATAACTTGGAATATTTCTTGATGAAATTACCAGTTTCATTTTCAAATAACTTATTTAAATTATATAAATTTCCAAAACATGAACTAAAACATTTTCATTCAAAATAATGTTGTAAACTTATAAAGGAGTATTAAAAGTATTTATTGTTCTTGATGGCAGGAAATACCATTTTTTCCATGTATGTTAAATCAAATATTCCCTATACATTTTTGGTAAATAGTCAAAAGTACCTCGTTCAAAAGATGATGATATGATTCATTTTTAATTTTTTTTTCTAAAAAATTAAATAAAAGATAAAAAATAATTTCTAAACTAAATAATAATATAATAAAATTTCTTGATGTTTTTCAAAAATATGGATATAGTTGAAAAATTATTTTTGATTGAAGGGAGAAATAAATTCGGTTCTTCTTAAAACATTATTTCAGTGTCTTGAGTTCTCAAAGAGAGATAAATTAAAGTAAAACATGTGATCTCTATAAATAAATAGAGTATAATAAAATTAATTAGATTATTTAAATATAGTTCATAAAATTTCCTCATCAAAAACTTAATCATAAACAATAATAATAAACAATGTGATTGTAACATAAATCACTAACCTCAAGTTTGAAATTCAAAGAAATTTATTTATCCTATTTTATAATTATTTTAAAGTAATTATATTAATATATGAAATTCATGTAAATAATCATAATATAATATTTTATCAAATTAAAAAAATTCAACACTCATTTTTTTATAATTCTTTATTAAAATCATTATTTCCGAGCTTTAAATATTTCATTTTTTATGAGAATTTCAGTTCTATAATTTCTGTTCTTGTAATTTTGACCGTGGATCCATCATATGAAGAATATTAATCATGGTATAGATATAATATATATTTATTATATATATAGAGTCATATATAAAATGTAAAGATATAATAATTAATTACAATATTCATTAAGATGGTAGACAGTACATATGCATGAATGGAGTTTTCAATTTTCAAAGGATAGAATAAAAATAATTTAAATAAAAATTCACTTTTAAATAATAATTATTATATCATATAGATCATTTATATTGTTTAAATCTATCCTTATTACCATCCATGTAGTGTTTAAAAGAAAAAAAAATCACATCGCTTCATGGAGGTGGTAGTCCACAGGTATACACAAGTGACATTATCATTTTCCAACGGGTTGGAAAGAAATAAGATTAATATGATATTCTAATTATAGAGGCATAATTATATCATAAATATAATATAAAATTATTAAACCAAATATAATAACCATCCAAAAATTATAGTGATTGAAAATGATTTGTATCGCTTTGTGTAGGTAGTGGTTCACATGTATACACGAGAGACACTTTCACTTCCCATTTGATGAAAAAGATGGTGAATAAAAGTAGTTAAATAATCATAATTAACTTTTAGAATATTTAGGATATTTAATTTATTATTTTATTATAAATAAAATATAATTATATAAGGTATAAAAAAAATTAATGTGTTTAGGTAGGATGATTACCTCTTCTTCAGTTGGCCTCCTGTAGATCCTTTTTAAGGATCCTTGTAATGGTATTTTAAGAATAAAAATCCTCTAAATCATGAATACAATCGTTTTAAATATAATTTGGTGGGTTTGATAAGTCTATATGGCTCAAAATGGTGTAAATGAGAGACCAAATGGGTGTCCTTTTATAAGTGGGGGAGGATACATGGAATTCTTAAAAGATTAAAATATAATCATGTCATAATCAAGTCAAATGATTCCAAGTTGGTAGATATTAAAAGCCGGTATAATATTTGGTAAATATTTTAATATAAAATATGATTTAGTTAAGTTTAAATGGATAATTTACCCTTATATCTTGGTTTGACCCCCACGGTAAACCAGTTTTAACCTTCATTATGGAAATTTATTTTTAATATTTTTACTATTCATTACCACAAAAAATTATGTTGAACTTATTTAATATTTTTAATTTTGATTTTAAAAATATGGAATCCATTTTATAAAATAAGATTTATAGAATTGTATGAATTTAATTTAAAATTAAACTCTTAAAATGTGTCGAAAAGCATCTTTAAAAAAATGTGTTCTTATGTATAAAAAGT
Organism: Viscum album; assembly: GCA_963277665.1. Classification (NCBI taxonomy): domain Eukaryota; kingdom Viridiplantae; phylum Streptophyta; class Magnoliopsida; order Santalales; family Viscaceae; genus Viscum; species Viscum album. The sequence continues at coordinate 1,534,192,228 of OY728128.1, read as the reverse complement.
TTTCACACCAAAATACAACATAAAATTAATAAAAATTACCTTATTTGGATTATTAAAAAGGGTAATTAAATAATTTCACTTCTAATTTATTTTATAATAAAATATAAAATTTTAAATTCTTGAAACAAAATGATAAGTTTTACCTAAAATCTGTATTTTAACTATTCATAAAAAAACCAATCCTTTCAGAAACTTTTCAAAACATCACTCTATGATAATTTTGACACATTGATTTCAAAATTGAATTTATTTTTTAAAAATATAGTTTCTAAAATTAGGGGAAATTAATTATATTTTCTTCCATAAAAAAATAATTTTTTTGAGGATAACATTATTTTTAATGCATATAATGTCTTTACAAAAAATTGAGAACATATTTATCAATATATTTATTTTTTATAAAACCATTAAACATATATTTTCAAAATTTGGTTACTCAAATTCACTCAAATAATTTAACTTCTAGTTTATAATGGTATAGAATATTACAATTCATTTAGAATCGGGGTACCAACCATTGTAAGTTATTGATGAAAATAAATTTATTTGAGGAGAAAAATGTTATAAAATATTCGGGTGTTACAAAATGATCCTGTAAATTATATTTACTTATAATTTCAAATATTAATACATGATTTTAAATAGTTATAGACCAACTGGGTTTAGATGTATAATGAATTGACAAAGGGTTACATTATTTGTCGTGCATCATTATTATGGATGAAAAATTATTTACATGCTTATATAATGATGTATGGATGGAGTAAAAATGTAAGTAATCCCACTCTATTTGTATAAAGAATACCAATTATAGAATATTAAATTTTTTGTGAACATTAAACTTCATAGTGCATCAAAAATTTCTACAAATGGATCATCCAGATAAGAAAAATCAATGACAGTTTGATAATTCCATATGAGATAGATGAAGTAATTCATTGAATATCAGTGGTGATATCCTTAAAGAAAATAAATAATTGATTTATGTTCATGGAAACGGTTTGTCATATTATAGAAATAGAAATTATGTTTCTTCCATTTAAATAATTATTGGAAAAATAAAAGTATTTTCTTTGAGTTTTCGTATTAGTCATAAAATTTAATTCGTCATTGTTTGGGTGTATGAATATCAATAAAAATGAATGTGAAATGTTAATCACAACACTCTTAAATTTAAATGTAAAGGTAAATGATGATTTTTACTCATGTCATGATTTAACTGATTAAGGTATAAATCCATTGGCTTATCATGAGTTAATTAGAAAAATTAGTGGATATTCCTTATTTTTTGTTCATTGGAAAATATAAGGAAAACAAATTACATCCAGTCTTGTAAAATTTAAAGGTTCTATATAGTTATTTTAGTATCATTTCAAAATGTGTTAATAGACAATATTTGAAACTAAAATCCCTTGAAACCCATGAATACCATGTATTGTTACATGAGTAGATTCTAGAACATAATTCTAGGGTCAATATGATGAGATGATATAACTATTATCAAGACCATTATGATAAAAAGATTAAGAAAAATATTTAAAATATATATAAATATGTACTAATCATTTTTTATGACATGGTAAATTCATTAATTCTATATTTTTTCACATGTATATTACATCTAACAATGTATCGTTTAACTGATGTTATTTTTTGGTGGTCCCATTTCTAGTTTCTAGATGTGTCCTACAGAAGGCATGATGTTTAAATTAACATATTATGTGATAAATAATGTTAAACCAAAATGATCTCTTGTGAAATTTTTGTAGTACTAAAATGAATGGATTTTGGTATATTGTACTTGAATAATGTAACTATGAGATCTATTATGCCAATGATAATTTAATATGATCAATAAAATCCCATTGAGCCTATTTTTTCACTGCTTTAATGGTGGGGTTATATGGACCATACATGTTGTGTACATTGAATAGGGACAACTAGAAAATGGATTTATATATAGTATTCTTAAATTGTGAAAATGATAATGATTACATCAAGAAAGTAAAATTATTAATATATTTTTTTATTGGGCTTTTGTTCAAAGCCTCTAAAATCTTAAAATTGTCATATTTATTGAAAATATAGTTAAATTATAAAACGAACACGCCATTAATTATCTATTAAGAGGAGGGAAAAATTACACAATAAAAAATTTCTTACTTGATTGAAGTCATTGGTTAAAAATTTAATTTTTTAAATGATCAAATTGTAGGTACTTATTTAATATTTTTTTGTAGATATATTTTTTGTTAAAAATTTATCAATGGATGATGTATCTATTGAAATAAGGGTGTTGTCATTTGATGTAAACAATGTGGCATGTTATTATAAATTAATAGATTTTAATTAATTATAAATAATTTTTTAACAAAAATGGAAACAAAACATGATGGTGCCTTGATAACTTGAATAATGGATGGTTTTGATATTCTATCAAACAGACAACATTGATCAGAAAGTATGTCTTATTAAGAGGTTATTGGGAAATTTTTTTAATAGATCACTACACACATGGTCATGTCATAATAATGAAATTAATGTTGGTTTATACAATGACATACCAAGACATGTATAAGGATAGTTGTTCATTTAGAGTGATTTATATGAAATGTCAGCATCATATAGAAAAATCATACATTACCACGTCACACACTAGAAACGTGATCTCTTTAAATGCCTTATTAAAAATTTAATTTTGGTTTTATTATTAATGTTATTCCAAGACATATTTTTTATGAAGTAATTGACGATAGATATATTTTGGGTAAAACCATTAATATTCACTCAAATGTTTCATTCAATGACATAGATGATTCAATTGGATGAATGTATTTTGAACTAGAAATTGTAATGAAGTGTGAATAGAATTTATATGATTGGAATTGTTTATTTTATATTATTTTTACATGGCACATATTTTTTAAAATTTCATACATAATACATAATTAATTTTGTTATGTATATTATATTAATCATCTAGTTTCATATTTTTTTATGATTTATACATCACTACAAAATATTTTAATTCCTAAACTATCTATTAAGAAATATTTATTATAGTTTCACATTTCTTAAACATATTTTATAGTTGTAAATTATTTAGTCCTTTATACTTAAATATAGTTAATATAGTTGGAATAGGAACACCGAAATCCTGGATGAGTATAACAAGGATATGAAAATAATTAGAATAAATATAAAATAACTGAAAAGTTTTAGGGGGACACTAAATAAAAGTAGTTATATTCTTCCAGTTCATGATATCTAATTAACAAAATCCAGATAACAAATAATAGACAAGTATTGGTCTGAAATGTGGAAATATATTTTTTGAAATTATTTTTAAATTTATTTATAGTGTATTATGGAAAATGTTGTGTCAATATTTATATTTGATATAACTTCTCTAATGTTCTACAGGACAATACAAATTTGTTACTGGAATTTGGAGAGATGTTTTCAGCCTATAATAATGGCTTGTACCTCATATTGGAAAACATAAGTGTAACACCCAAAGATTTTATGAAAAAAATATATTCTTTTTAATTTCATTAATGTCTTGTGTTGTACGCTACACCAAAAGGAGCTTTCACAACACGCATCCCTGACATTCCTTGCATTACATGCAATCATGACCTTCCTTGATAGCGTCTGTAGTACGCAATATCAAGTTTCACTAAACGAGATATTATTATAATATTATTATGAACTAGCCGTTATGAATAGTAATACCCACTTTTTTAAATTTTATAAATTTTAACATTCAAAATAGACTTCATTTTTTGAATCGGAGTATCGAAATTAGCTTAGGGTGAAATTTTGGTACTTTTGGGATAACTTTCATATTCTGATGAATAGTGAAAATTACTAAATTTTAATTAAAAACAACTTTTTTAATTGAAATAATTAATAGTGATAAATTATTAATTTTAGTGGTTTTAAAGTATATTTAGAATATATTTTTACAATTTAATACAAATTTGGTCATTGTATGTAATTTAACATTTAAACCAAACATAAATAAGTGTCAATCTTTTGATAGTTATTATCTCTTAAAAACATGCTATTTGTTTTGACGACAAAAAGTAATTTTTTTAAATAAATTAATGCAACAGATGTGATTTGAATTTGTTAAAATAGACATCATTTTTGAATTCATAATATCAAATATAGCTTAGGCCTAGTTTTTGGTATTTTTCTGGAAACATTAATTTTTTGATGAATAGTGACACCACTAAGTGGTAGTTAAAAAAACTGAATTATTCATAAAGCTTAATTTTACAGCCTCTATGAGTGTAATTTCAAAAATCCGAGCGACATGGTTAATATCAGGGACTAAAATGTGGTTCAATGAGATTAAAATAATTTTTGGTGAATAGTAACTGTTTACTTTTTTAACCACTGTTAAAAGTAAATAGGGTAATTAAGGGTAAAAATGATATTATTATTACCCTAAAACATGTCCTAATTCTATTGGATAAGTGTAATTCGACCAAAAACAGCCTTATAAATAAAATATGACCATTTAGTCCCACATGGATTAGATTAGGACATTTATTATTAATTTATTTAAAGAAGGGTAAAAATAGTTAAAATCAAAGTTTAATAACTAAATAATTTTTAATATAGTTTTATACATAAGATAAATTCGACTATAAAAATTAATTAGAAATCTAAAAATATTTTATACATAATGGTATTTTATTTGTAATTTTTAGATTTATATAATTTAATTCATTTATGACACAAAGATGATGCAGTAATTATGTTATTAATGAAATATTGACATAATTGATGTTATAAATACCCAAATAAATGTAATTTGAGACTTTTTATGATTTACACTAAATTTATAGGTTAATATGACATGTTAGTATTGATTTAATTATTTTTTCTTCTAATTAATCATTCTGTTATGATTTTTACAAAAATCAATTACTAAATAATGCTCAAATTGACATAAAATAGTTTTTAAAAGAAATATTATATTATTAATTGTTATTTTATTCTTAAAAATCTACGGGTCGGCCAAATGACTTAGATAAGGTTATATATATTAATAATAAACAACTTGGGGGTTCTTTTGGCTTGATAATGTATGTTTATTAACCTTGTAGTGTAATAAAATAAGAAGACACAGTAAAAGTTAAATTATCTAACTTAAAGTTAAATCTAAATGATAAGGTTAAAATTGATACCTAAACTTGTCTAAATTCTATCGGATGTGTGTATTTCGACCCATCCCCACCTTAGAATTGAAATATATCAATTTTGATCTATTCAAACCCGAATTTCACTTTATAATAAAATAATATTTTTAGTTATTCCAAAGGTGCCCCTCTCCGCCATTATAAAAGGGCACCTCCTCCCTCTCCTCCTCACACCAATTTGAGCCTTCATGCTAGGCCAACCCCTACAAATTTCTCTTCTGAACTTCTCTAGAAACATCCTTGAGGTCCTGGTCTTCTTCAAAGACCAATTGTCGTTCCCTAAGAGGAGGTCTCGAAGAGGCGCTTCAAAGAAGAGGTAATGCCTGTTACCGATTCTTTCATCTTTATTTTTTCTTCCACTTCTTCTTCTTTAGATGTTTCATTATGAAGTAATAAAACCAGTATCACTCATATAATTATATGTTATTATAAGTATGAAACAACCCTATTTCAACATCTATCCATCCTACGGAAAATGAAATCACCACGCGTGCGTACGTACAGAATACCGTCTCCACGCCTTGGTGTAATCTATTTTCTACCACCACCTTACTTGGATGGGTATAATGGTGTAAATAATAACTATATATGATTATTGTAAAGTGATACTTATTATTAAATAGTATACATACACTCCAATACAATAACACGATCATGGGAACGATATCATCGCTCGTGCGTACGTACGGAATACCATCTCCACGATGTGATGCAACTCGTTCTACATGATCTTCATTGCATAATGATTATATAAATGAATTGAATGAATTAACATAATATATATTATACTAATACCATTATGTAAATGAGGTATCTATAACCTAAAAATAAAACTAAGAATTTATTTTACAAAAAAAGCATAAGAACAAAAAGTAATAAACACTCGAATAACAAGTAGTAATGAAATATTACTAATAAGAAGCTAAAAATATGACCATATATGATATCATAAAAATAATTATGATTCTGGAATAAGTCAATAACATTATTTAAATCATTATATAGAAGGTTCAGACATTTACGAAGAAAATCATACCTAAGGTAAGGGAAAATATCACAATATCATTTTATCTGAGATTGTTTATACTTTGGTATTTAATGGGGTGTATTTTATCATCCACATCCATGTTTCCTCAATATTTAATATTGTTTCCATCTACCTGCAATTTTTTAAATCCAATTTTACCCTTTGGTGAGTTTTTAGTAAAATATATGAAAGGAATCTTTTGTCGTTTTCCGTATGAAGTACTTTTTGACTTTTCTGACAAAAGTACGAGAAGAATGTTTTTTAACTTATACGGCATGAATGGATTTTTAAAACATTATTTCCAAGAAGCTTCCTTTACAAGTTTTCAAGTTTATTTTTAATCAACTTATTTTAGTTTAAAATTTTATGACATGTTAAGAAAGGAAAATGTTTTTGAAAGTATATTTTCCTCATGAATGGAGTTCAAGGGTTTTATCAAAATTATTTTCCATCTAAGATAATATAGGGCTCTGTTTCAATCCCTATTATTACATTGATTTGATTATGTTGTGATGGAATTATTTTTATGAATTTAGTTATCTTATATTAATTGTTTTATGATGTCAGGATGTTAAGAATCCCATTTTTATTACATGGGTTATGCAGTAATGGATGATTTATGATTTTGTGGCACACATAAGAATGGTGTCATTATGAGATGGGTGGAACCTATATCTCCCTCCAATGCATTGAGTAAAGATTTTATATCTCATGAGATAGACATGGCTGGAACGGCAGGTAAAACCGGTTCAATGAAACAGGACTGAAACGAGGTGTAAACTCGGTTGAGAAATGGACTTTGTCCACTAAGATAGTCTTGGAAATGTGTCTTGACTAATAAGAAATGATTCACTATGATTATGTGTGTATTCCACAAAGTTTCATGTTTTATGTTATGATTATTGGGATTACATTTCACTACTATGATTTATCCCATGTTATGAAATTATGATCTTTTTTGCAGGTTAAGATTTCCAAAAGTTATGTTCTTATGTATATGATGTGATTGATATTTCTTTTGTTTACCCTTTACTGAGCATTTGAGCTCACCGTTTATATGTTTTCTTCCCCATGATTTAAAGTAAGGTTTTAGGTAAGAAAACAAAAAGGGGAAGATCTTATGAGAGATTTTGAATATCATTCACCAAGATTAGAATATTACGTTCCAAGTTTCCAAAGACAGTAAACTATTATGGTCCTTGTGTGTGTGTTATTGTTATGTATTAAGTACTCCACAAAAGTATTGTAATGTCCTTTTACGTCAAGCTACATGTCTCTACAATAAGAGGCGCTGATCTTGAAAATATAACAATATTCAATGAATATCCCCTTACATAATACAAACACATAATTTCATATTAGATAAGTTTTGGTTTTAAAGAAATTTACAAAATTTTAGGTTTAATTTAGTTTGTTTCAATCAGGATTTATTAACTATTTAAAAAATATACAATTTTTTTGTATTGAAATTATTAATTTTGTATAACCAATAATAACTATTCAAATATTTTTATCTAATAAAAAATATATAGATTTTTCCCTAACTAAAATAGATAAAAATTAATTAAAAAATTACTTTATTTTGTGTTCCTCAATAGAACAATACATTTATATTGTCTTCCTCAATTTTTAAATATGGTAATCTGTAGAAAAACAATATAAATCACTCTTAGTTCTCATAAAATGTTTTTCCTTTATACATTAATGCTTATGTAGATGTCCTTTATCAAGTATTTATATCTTGAGTTTGGGATTAATCTTTAGAGAATATTATCTTAGTGATTTCCCCATCATAATCCATGTATGTTCTGAAAATTGATATGTCATTCCATTAATAAAATATATATATATATATATATAATTCTATTCAAAATTACATGACTCACTACTTCTTAATAATGATTTACTCATTAGGCTCAAATTTATAATCATTGATGATTTTCATGGAAAAATTAGGAATATAGTCAAATAAATATATTAGTTTCTCCTCATAGATATATCCATATCTGGAATTACAAGTTGAGTATCCTGTATCAAATTTTGAATAGATGGTATATCCTCATTAACATTAATAAAATTAATATGATATTTTTTTGGAGACAAACAACCTTGACTACATAATTATATAATTTTAAGCAATCCTTTTGGTAGGACATAGAATAGAGTTTTTGATGATCAATTTCATTTTTCAATCTTGTCAGAAACCACTATTTAGGGTAGGTGTTAGACGCATAATTATCATGATGTAAATGGGGTTGTGAGGAAACATTAAAATGATTTAATCCTTTTATTATCATACCCCTTTACTTTATTAGTTTACAATAACTGGACTATATTAATATGGTAAGAATATTTTATAAGGGTTTTCAAGTTGAAATAAAGTTCCAAATAGAAAAATTAATCTTCTAAATTAGAATAAATTTATTTTTATATATCATTAAGGAGTACAATAGTTTAGATATAATCAGAAAATTTGACCAGAAAACCCCTCTATCCAGTGAAAGATTCTTTCACTTCTATGATTAGAGTTTTTGGTTAAATCCTACTCTAATAACCGAGAAGAATATTACCTTGAGATTTATTTAAACTTTTGGAACTTTATGTCTAATGAAGGAAGGATTACTTATTCTTAAAGAGGTACAAAATTATGAGTGTTTATTTATGGAGAGAGTCTTTTTATAATATAAATATAGAATTTACACTAGTTTATTTTTTGTCCAAACTGCATACCATATTATTCAAATAAGTCTGTGATAATTTTAATTTTACTTTTACTTCCTTTAAAAAATATGATATTATCAATATAAATTAAGTGGAAGTGGGTAACCAAACCTCTTACTATTTGAATGCGATAGATATTCCATTTATTTAGATTCTATAAAATTACAATACTATTCTAATCCTATATAATACAATATAGGAGAAAGGATGGAGGATCACACTATCTTTCTAATCATTTGTGTTAAAATAATACCTATGGGGAGCCATTAACCAACCATGAAAACCTAATATATTCTTAGAATGCTTTAATTTTATGAATGAATACATCATTGAATCCAAAATTTCCTAACACTTGGAACCAACAAAAACACAATTGAAATTTTCTCCTCTTAAATTCATTTCATACAGATACATGAATGAATTTTTCATGGACTAAAATAAAAATTTTAGTATGATATCTTCACATATATATGATAATTGGTAGAATAAGATAGGTAAATTCTGTACACGCCATGATACATCTGTGACACATTCCTAAATATATAAACTTATAGAAAAAACTATATTTTTTTTGATTTAAAAAAACATAAATTTATTTGTGAAAAATAAAGTAGAATTGAAAGAACACTTTTAATAAAAATTATGAATATTATGTTCAATATCTCCACTATATAACACATTAATGTAAATTAGAAACTACTCAGAAAATATTTCCAATTAAAAAAATAAACAGGACATGATTTTTCTTTGGGAAAATAAAAGATACATACTCATACATAAAACATGTCCATTATTGAAATAATAATTATAGATAATTTTTTGAAGGAAACCAAATAGAATAGATCATAATACATGAAACTAAAAATAACATCTACTTTATTGAAATAAATACAAAAATAATAGAAACTAAACAAAAACAAACAGATATAATAGTATTGAACTATATTGAAACGTCTCAAGTGTACCTTGATTGAGTTCACTTGTTCTTTTTTCTTTTCAAAATAGATTCCTTATATCTGTTAAATTAATGTTTAAAGATGACATAGGTATGATATTAATCTTGTTATTTATTTACATTAGTTCATGCTGAATTTTTTGGATAATTAAATATAATATGTTAATTTAGGTTTAGAATATAATTTATTATTTGGTCAGTTAATTGAGTTTAAATAAATGTTTTATGAGTTTGTTTGGTTTTATGAAATTTGAAAAAAACTGAGTTATTTGAGTTATGAATCCAACTCATTGAATTATTAAGTTTAAATGATGATGTTTTATCCACTTTTAAATGTTAAAATGCTAGTATATTTTTTATTACTAATATTAATAATTTTAAAGGAACAAAATTATTAAGATAATCATGGAATATATTTATACTTTTTGGTTCACTTCAATGCCAAATCATGAACCTTAACAGGTAATATACAATTTATCTTTTAAAATATATTTATTTTTTCATTCATTTTATTATGAATTTTCATAGAGTTTGAGTAATTAAATATTGATGGATGTGTTCCTCAAACAACATTGTTTTGTACTAGTAGAAAACAATATGGAAGCACTATTGATCAAGAAACATATGAGAAAATTGTAAAACTATTTTTATGTTTTTATACATTTTTCTATCTTCTAATAAATATTCATAATTTATAATATTTTTCTTTTTAATGATCTAAAAAATGGTAACACCATTCGGTAGGATGTTATACGAGCTCTATTAGAGAATGAACTAGACATAATTGGACCTAATGATAATTTACATTAGAACCTAGTTGACAAACATTGAGAAAAAGGTTTATTTTAAAAATAGAATTAAAATAAAGCCATGTAGATATTGGTATTTGGGTGTTGAAAATTATAGAAACACTACAGGAATGGTAACCTAGGAAGAGTTAAATTCATTCATCAAGACAGAAATGTAACAAATTATACAAGAGTCTCATTAAAAAAAAGAAAAATGATTAATTATTTGAAGTGATATCATTTATATGTTATCCACTTCCCCTAAAGGGTTTAGTTGAAATAGATAGATGTTTATTGAGTTTGTGCTCAATTTATGAGTCTTTTGAGAATTGTAAAATAAATGATGATGATGATGGTAGTAGAGAGGATGATGAAGATGGGGAGGATATTGGCAGTATTTGTGGCACACATGTCAATGATGATGGTATCACTATTGATATCAGCACCGATGATGATACCATTGAAGAGTATTTAGATAAAAATGTTGTTGAGAAAAATTATTGATAATATATATATATTTGTTTTTTTATATTTAATATAAAATCATAATTTTATATAGATAATGTTGTATTATATTTTTGTTTGGTGTTTGTTTTCAATTTGGATTTTAGTGAAAATAAATGTATACATTAGTTTTCTTTTGGGTGAATATCTAGTAAATATGGTTTCAATTATTTTTTTATATGTTTCCATGGTTATAAATGTGATTGTAGATAACTATTTCAATAGTTATAATTGTGCTTATACAATAAAAATTCCATAGTGTTGACTATGGTGTAAATAGTATAATTACATAGTTTAAACCATGGTTATAGAAAGTACCATACCATAATGATGATTATATCCATATAAAAATAAAAAATTACTATATCATATAACCATAGTTTTTTATAATACATCCACGATTTCAAACCATGTTTTTAGGGGTGTTTTCATGTTATTAACTTTGGAAAATTGTTAGACTTACTATAATTAATATGTATGATACATAAGATATGAAAAGGAATTAATAATATTATATTGAGTATATTTAGATCCCCATGTGAATAAAATAAATATTCTAAATTGTGCATAAAATGTGTGATATTACTGAAGTGATATGTAATATATTTTGTTTCTTAATATATGGTTTATCAGTTTGTAAAATGGGAGGATTATAGAGATTGAAATCATATGTTTCTTATTTATTCTTTATGGATTAAATATCTTGATTGTAATGATTGATCGATAATTCAATTCAATTCAAAAGGAGATTTAAATTAAAATAAATTGAGAGGATAATGGTGTGATAATTATGGGATTTCAAATATGAACATTTGATATCATTTACAAAGATCAAATATGGAGGAGTTATTGAGATGAAATATTATAACAACTTCAATAATGATCTTAGATATTTTTAGAATATCAATTTAGAAGTGTGGTTTAAATTAAAAAGGAATATTCTAAGATTATGGGGAGTATGACAATGTAATTCATTTAACAAATTAAAAGAGTATATTGAGAATATCATGATTTTGGAGTTAGTTCTCTAGAACAAATTGACATTTTTTATATTCAATCACTAGAGTACTCACAAAACATAAAATAAATAAATATATTATCAAATAATTAGTGTTATTCTACATAAAATTAATTATGTAATGAAATAAGAGTTTTGGTCACATCAAAAGCTTATATTAGTTTCCTATTATAATGAAAACATGGAAGTTCTATTAAAATATTTATAAAAATATTTCATGTAGTCTATAATAAATCCATCTCACATGACACGCATGATGTTTTTTCTACCATGTGTTGTATTCTCATAATTGGATGGGAATTTGAATCATGAAGTATCACACTTGGTAATCTCCAAGAGATGAATTTTTGGGGATATAATCAATGATAGGGAATAAAAATTTTGTAAGTGTAATTTCATATTCCAATGTATTTTCATGTGTAGTGTTCCTTAGACATGATATTATTATTAATGTATATCATAAATCATGAACTATGATGTATCAACCATAACTATGAAGATATATGATCATAATGATTTAGCATGAATTATGTTCAACATAAGTGACAGGACATTAAAAAATTAGTTATTAAAGGAATTTTAAATTATGTATAAATTGAAGTAGATATATCTATACCTTAGATAAAAATAGGGAAACTTGATTGAATTTAGGTCCATAGTGGTTCAACAATGATTCCATTTCAGGATGTCAACGAATAAAATATCATGCATATAGGTTTATAACAAAAGTATGAAAACTTCTTGATGAGATGTCAAGATAATGAGATTATATTACATAGTAAAAATTTGTGTGAGGTTTCTTTCTTAGAATTTTCAACATAATTATCTATGGGTGTCTTGGAATGTTTCTAGATTTTATTCTTGGACATTGAGCTAACTCTCCTAATGCCATTAAGAAAGGTGACCCGGAGGGTCATATACTAAGGGTATCTGGAATATATATTAAATTATATTAAAATTTAATAGTCTTGATAAATTTTTTATATATTATGGTTTAATAATTATTTAGGAATTGGGGATTTCATTAATTCAATAACTAGTTATTCTTAGAATACATATTAGTTGAATATTAAATAAATATTATTTCCATGTAAAAATTATATATAATATTTATTTATCTCTTTTATATTTATAAGGTAAAAAATAATTATTCATTTACTTTTGAGAATATTAAAATAAATATTTTCTCACCAATTAGTGAAATAATATATATTTATTTGTTTTAAAAAATAATATGATGATATTTATTATTCCAGGTTTGTCAAATGTAGAGGAGTATTGAAGGGATAATGAGACCACCTGGATTAGATAAAATATTTTATTTCCATAAAATAAGTAAATATTTATTTATTTATTTAATAAATTATATTTAATATCTTTGAGTCGACACACATCATGAATTTTAATAATAATTCTAGTTAAGGGGTTTACATAGAATTATGAAATTAGTTAATGGACATTATGTGATAACTAATTTATAACCCTAAAAATATTACTAAAATTATATCATTTCTAAGAGATTATAATTTTTAGTTATAATGATATTCCCTTAATTTAATTATCTTTAATATATAGAGAAAATTCTCTTAGAAACAATCTCATGAATGAGAGACAATCCTCCTCAACCAACATAATACTTAAAAAACAATATACATAAATCATGAAGCCTATTGAAATTCTTGTTGTAAATAATGGAGAATGATGAAATATTTTTGGATTATCTACAATATCACCTAGAGTACCTATAACCGATTTTTAAGATTAATTTAACATGTGTGGATACTAGTTGGGTAATTCTACTTTGGATTATTCTCTACAATGACGGTATGACATCGAGATGAACAAAATTCACCAACTAAGAAAGTGTTATTAAGTTGAGGTAACTCTTAATAAAAATTATATTGTATATGATATTATATTTAAATATTATGTGATTGTGTTTGACTATCTCTAAGTATTTACTATAATAAATAGAAACAAAATTGATGATAATGGTACCAACTTAATATGACGTGCCTCCAGAACCATCACACACTGCCAATTATCATGGAATTTTTATATTCAAAATAGAGACATTTTATGCGCATGATTTTCAAAGAAGCTAGATATAAGGATATAAGAAGAATAAGAATAATTTATAGAGAATATAAATGTGTGAGATACCAACTATATGTAGTCCTAGAAATACCTTGACCATCAAGTAATACAAGAGAAAAAATAAAGAGAATTAAAAGAATACCAAAGATGTTCTTATACTACATATTATATTATCATCAAAGGTGAATAATATAGAACCAAGAGGGAATAAAATCCATATGATACTCTTATATCATAAAAGCTAAAGGTGAAGAAAGGAGACAAAGAGTGTTAGTGAAGGTTGATGGTTCTTTCATCTATTCCAGATCCTTGTGTCAATGATTCTGAGGAAGAATATGATGATTGAAGAAATATTCAACATGTTTATACTTCCTGATCATACTCTAGTAATTGAAGTTATTATATAAATGAGGCATAATACCATATAAAGGAAGAAACTATAAATATGTGGTGATTATTATGAAATTGAGTAGATAGAAGAAGGAGGTGTTTCATGTTGTACTTAAGATCATATATTACTAGATGATATACTTTTTTGAGGAATAATATTTGATCATTTTCTGCAATGATATCCTAGAGAATATTATAGGTCTTTCTATTTAATGTTATTGAGATGACCTATAGTAAACTGGTTGGAGCCAAAATTGATAAATAAAAGAGATATTATAAAATAGGTATGAAACAACAATGGATTTTTTGGAGATATACTTGGGGTTTAGTTTGATACATTCACTACATGTATTTACATTATTAAATTAGTATATATATATATATATATATATCTATCTATAAATCTACCCAAACATATCAATGAGTAGATTCCAACATTTGAATTCATCCTTGTAAAAATACCTTGCACTGATTCTCTTTATTATTTACTTATTTACATGTGGTGTTTTGTGTTGGGAATTCCTATGTTGATCCTTTCATCCTAACCAATGCATAGTTTCAAATATTAATAGGGTATATTAAAAAAGCCAAATAATTAGGTAAAATTGCTTCAAACTGATCTGAATCCCCTCATAGGGTGACTACACAATTTCGTTGGGCATAAAAGAAATTAATAAATGTGTTCATGAGTATGTTATACTAATGTATTAACTATTTGAATGTTTTAATCATTATTTTAGTTGTATTTTTCACATGATAGTGAATTTTTTGTGATGTGTACATGAATTAGAATTTTTTATTAAAAGGAAAAAAACATTTTACTTTAGATATATATCAAGTGTCCTAGGTTAGTTGTAATAAGGTTCTATCTAGGTGATTGGTAGTTTAATACCCACGTTTAGTGGCAGTGTTTATGAGTTAGTTGTAGCTATAGTGCATAGTCTGGACATATGGTTTACCCTAGGTATTTCTGTATGGTAATAATATATAATACTTGAGATTAATGGTTAATGTGTGAAATTATAATCATTCTATAAACCAAACTAGGTTGATTACGAGTGTTATCTTTGGAAATATACAATCAGACTCATTATGATTTGAGTTGAGTGGGACAACATCCAAAACCAATATGTTTTCATACATCAAAAGTTAAATATAATTAGATTATTTAAATTAATTTATGTGATGTTAAATATTTTTTTGTTATTAACGAGTATTATAATAGATGTGTATTTAATAGAAAGTGTGTTTTAGATTTTTTATATACCTTAATATGAGTCTAAAAAAGGAAGAAAATGTAATGTTTAGAGTTATCTCTAATTTCAAATAGCACTACTATTTTATAATTCATATTTGACTAGGAGTATTCAATTTATTTTTAATGAATTGGTGCTCCTAAAAAAATTACATTTAACCTTGGTTTTTTATAAACTGAGAGGTTATGGATGTAATGGAAGATAACCATGAAGGTAAAAAGACTTAGGGGAAGATCATGTTGAATATATTTCAATTATCTCTTCTATATTAAGTTATATTGATAGAGATACGATATAGAATATTTTTTGGAAATCATATAATTTTTGTAAGCTTTTCAATCTCCAGAAAAGTACATTATTGGATTTAATGCTTTTTCTACTTCATATCAGCCCATCAAGAAAAGAAATACTGAATGAAAATATTTTTTAATGGAATTAAATCATTCATTGAAATTTTGAATAATATTATTTTTCCGTAATAACTAATATAATGTATTCAAGAGTAAACTGATGGTAAAGGAAAATTATTCCTTACATATCAATGCCGCAATGAATAATGTGGTGGTAGGGTAGAAATAGAATTAGGGTAAACATATTCAAAATTAATGATGTTATACCAACCTCTAAGGGGGGGTGAATATATTTAAGTAAGAAAGTATCCTTTAAACTAATTATTTAATAGGAATATGGAACATTAAATGGTTATTAATATATCATCATTTTTGAAAATAGACAATTTTAAAAGGATTTATTGAATTCAAGATTCATAATGAGTCATCACTATAATTGGTTAATGGTTTTACAAAACACCATGAAACTCTTAGACTTATTATAAGGACCATCAAATGTATTAAACTAATAATTTTGAGAATGGATCATAACATATAATTTCTAAGTGGCGATAAAAGTTGAATGTATAGGTTTCATAGGAAATTAGATAAAAAAATAATCCTATGGTTGGGAGAAGAATAATTATTTTTTGAGTTTTTGATTTTCATTGGGTGAATTATTATGAATTTTGTAGGTGGTGTTTCAAGTGAATTGATGTCATTGTTAAATGGTGGATCACATAGAAATTATGATATAATCATGTATGTAATACTAGGTAAGAGAATTAGTTTATGTTAGGAATTGTATCAATAGCATTTTATAATATCCAGTTCATATGGAAATTTCATGATAAAATGTAATGGATAGACCGTTACGCTGTCAGATGATTAGAGAATATCTGATTCATCAATGATACCTAAATCATTGGAATTATATAAAATTATTTATGCATGTTCACAATATTTGGTAACTAATTGGTATATAATTTTATAATTGATTTATTTTTAAGATTAGTATATTGAATTATTTTTATATGTGAGTATATTGAAGAAACCATCGATTCAGTGAACTATCTTGTGCATTTACTCTCAAGACAAGTTTATGAATCATTTTCAGATAGTTAAAAGATCTGTCAACGTAACACCGATGAACAAATATCTTCCTTGAATCAGTTATATTGACCAAGATTAGTTTAATGTTGTTTATATGGTTTTTATGAGGTTTTTAGTGTCAAGGTATCGTTTTATAATCTGGAAGGATGTTTTTTATTTTTTCAGTTTTCAATTTGGAAGAAAATTGTAAATAATGTATTTATTAAATCTTTTCACCTATGTTTGAGAATTATGGAATGAGTCTATTGTTAGGTTTTTCATTCATACATGATTAATTTTTATTAATTGATAATTTATCACATATTTATTGAAATTGTTTACATATAATTAGGTTTATGTCTTTCTATTTTCATTTGGAGACCAACAACATGTTTCAATATTCAATTCACTTAGATGAATTAGATATGGAATATATTAGGAATATTTCTAGGAAATATAAATTAATATGGTTTGTAGTATGTAGTGAACCATATCTTGATGTATTGGCAGTAAAAAGTTAGAATAGGCTAGAGTAAAAGAAAAAATAATTAAATACCATAACACTCTTCATCTTTTTAAATTTTCAATTATAACCATGTTTTGGTTTTTAGGTTGTTCCTATTTTTAGGTGTTTCTCACCATATTACTTTTAATTATTTTTAATTATTGGATATATTAAAATAATATTTTTATCATTCATACATTTAGTGACATGTGTCATCAAGTATCAGTAAAACTAGATTCAATTGTGATGAAGCTAATCTAGAGTTGGTGTTGTTTTTCATTATGAATTTTTATCGTGAATTTTAATTTTGGAGGATGAGTATGAGGGTGTTTTTTCAAGCTTTTGGATGTTTTACTATATTTTTAAATGTATTAGTAATGTTTTATAGGTTGTATGTATAAAATTATTAAATATAGATTACACATGGTATGTGATAAAGTCTTGTTGGGTACTTAGTGTGGTGTCTAGTGAGGGAGGGGGACCAGGTGAACCACCTGACTCTTGATGGAGTGGTACTAAATACCTATTATAAGTATTCCATTTTATTTATTTATTTTAATTAATTTAATTAATTTTTTTTAAAACTAAAAATTCTCCCTCATCCCCACTTTTGGTCATATAAAACTAGGATCCTGAGCCATCTCATCCCTTTGATATCTCTCATTTTACCTCTCCATAATCACTATTTTTTATTAGATTGAAGAATTATTTATGGAAGGAGTATCCTATTAGTAAGGTGATATTTTCACTCCCTTATTCTTACTATATATCATCATTTTCATCACCATCCTCCTAAAATCTCTTTTTTTTATCAGATCATCTATTTTTTGTTGTTTGAGGTCAAATAATCATGGGATTTTTTGAGAATATTTATCATACTATCACATGGTAGGTGGATCCTTGATTGTTTCATTGATTTATATGAATTTCAAGATATGATGTGATGATAATTTAGGGTAAATATGTGAATTTGAAAAAGGATTCAGCCTATATTGACAAAGGTGGTTTCATGATGCTGTTTAAGGAATCTCAGTTCCATGAATGACATAACTCATGTTGTTAAATATGTTTTAGTGATGTTTTACCATTAAATATAGGTTTTTTGAGATTCCCTTAGTCGGAATTAACATCCCTATTAGAAAATGTGAAATATATTTTACATTCTAATTTACATTCATGGAAGAAAAAATTCTATAACATATAGTTTTCAACATGATAATGACTCATGGAAGTAGAATTTCAGTGGAGGAAGTGATCTAGATATAATGTTTTAGAATTGAGTTTATAGATAGTAAGAATTTTTTATAATTATATGAAAAATAATTACATAAGGGTCTATAGAATTATATGTAAGAGTAAACTTCTTTGTTAACATAATATTTTTTTCTGGAATAGGAACCTATGAGAAATCATAGGAGGATAAGGAAAATTATGGGTCCCCCTTATGTTTGGGAAGGCATGGGAACTGATTGACCGATTGAAATCCACTATTTAGGTAGGGTAGTACCACCTTTTCATGTGTCAATGATTTGTGACCTAACTGGATATTTTATGAATATTTATTCTAATTTTGTAACTTATATGAAATTAAATGAAGTAGGAAATGTTCTCCCATCGATATAAGATTTTTTTTGAACCAAATAAATCATTATTATCCAATTCATGATTTATTTTTTTTGATTCCATGTTTTTTACATGAGCTATGTATATTGGAGTGTGTAATGATTCATTATGGAGTGGTGATTTTCCGTGTTCCATTTATACATAATTTCCTCCACATTAATGTGAGGTGTTCTTTTGTGGATTTTTCAAATATTTTTTTCCATGATTTAATATTTTTTTAGTTTAACATCCAGTGATTGGGGTTTCATAAATACCAAAAAATTGAATAAAATATTGTGTTCAAAAAATAATCATTAAAAAACTCAACAATAGAATCTTGTGTAATATTCTTATCTTGATGTATTTGATTAAGTGGTTGTTAAAATTTTTAGAACGGATGATGTTGGAATATGGAAACATATATATTGAAAAATTCAAAAAGGTGGAATTTGATGTCTAAAAGTTGTCGATGGAGGACTATCTGATATAGAATGATCTTGAAGATTAGTTAATGGGAGTAAAAATATAGGAAATAGAAATAAAAAATGGTAAAGGATGGATAGAATGTAACCTAGATTGATTCAAAATTCAGTGACATGAAATGTTACATATAACATCCTGGAGGTAAAGACTATACTATAGGTGACAAATACTATAGATGAAATATATGACAAGCCCATAAAATATACATGGTATTATTTATAAAGAGGTTATTAATAATAATATTTTCAAAAATAAAACTAGTGATAGATCATATGAATGAATTTAATATGATTCATAGTAATATTTTATTATATTATGTATTTTTTGGGGAAGATGTGTGAACTCTTTTGGTGTTATATAATGATCATAATCATGGGATGTGATGTTAACAACCATAAATTTAAATTTTTTCTAGAAAATATTACCCTATTTTTTGAGGTTGACAGATATCTAATTTTGAATAAATATCCCAGATGAATAAAATTACAAGAACCTAACAAAATCACACTCAATGAGGAAGGTAGAGGACATTCCCAACATTAGAGAGGTCGAATGAAATTAAATGTTATATCTAATGAGATAAGTATAGGTAGATCATATGGGATCTGTGTAATGCCTCGACCTCAGAAGCCCTAATCTGGTGCATTATTTCATTACATTTTCATGATAACAAGGAATCAAATCATGAATGACCGAGTACATTAGTAGTTTTATAAAACCTGATACATACATAGGTTCAACATTACAACTTTAATGGAAATACAAAATAGAAACTCCTTTTACAACAACCAAAAATCCTTGGTTATTTCTTCATGTAATTCATAATATACCTCTTCATGTCATAAAAAAATGAAACATAAGAAAGTGGTGATATCAAATTCTCAGTAAGGGTAATAAATATATCATATGTTATAAACATCAACATTAGGCATGTTGAACAACTTAAAAATACATGCCTTTAAAAATGAACATGAACTCATTATGGAATGAATAAGAGATGAATATATAATACCATAATAAAACATAAAAATGTGTATGAAACTAGTCAAATATTCACATGAAATATCAATTTCTAGTTTCATAATTAGGGAAATAATAATAGGGTACATCATAATCATACATTCAAGGCCTCATTCCGAGACCCTAAAAATCCATTTTTTCAAGCCCTAATGCCAAGACCATAGTTTGTCTCATGACATCTACCGATGCACCAAGGGGATGTAGTTGTCCAAACCCGACACTAAATATGTATAATTCATTCCATTTATTATTAGGGATAAAAATAAACAACATACACATTCATATTGAAACTAACATATGAAATTTAAATAAATTCCTCAATCATTAATCATAAACAAAAACCATTTTAAGTAATATATTGAATGTTTTTCAGATAGCACGGCCACAGTCAAACTAATCATAAATCATTAAATAAAACATAGTGTATGATATTATAGTATAAAAACCTCAATGAAGTAAAATATTCCAAATAGGATGTTGATATCGATGAAGATACCTTTAAATGAGACCATTGAAAAATTATTGAGGAAATAATCCTTAAACATTCCGAAGTGTCTCATACCACAGTGAACCATTCAAATCATAATCCCTTAGAATATCATGATAATGAGGAGAAATTTATATGATATACCAAAAGTAAATACATACTCCACAAGAAAGAAATAAGTTTTGAACAAGGCATATATCTCATAAAATCTAATGTAAGATGAGAAAATCCTTTTTACTTTGGAAAGAGGAGTTCTTTTGAAAATTCATTTTTTTGTCATGAAATAAGATTTTAAACATAGATATCAAATAAAAAAAGAAAAAAGGTCATTGAAATTATATTTTAGGCTTAAATAAAGTCTTTTTGAGGTGAAATTATTTAAAAAACGTTTTTAAAGAAGCTTTATAAATAAAACATTTTAGTGCGGTTTAAGGAAGATATTAATGGATTTTAAAGCATAAAAGCTTGTTTTCTTTCATATAACCATAAATTTTAAAAAATAATTTTCATGTTAATTTTTTTTGTTTTATAAAGAATAATATGGATTAAAATAGATTAGAGAGTTAATTTCAAAATAGGTAAGAATTCGAGAAGTTCCTTGAATCAGACTTGCATTTGAGAACAATTTTTGAATGATTCTTTTAATACATGTAACTATCCATAAACAAATAAGGATTCTATTAAGTAAAAAAATATAGAAAATTAAAATATAATTTATGATTATTACATAATAATAAGTAATAATTTCATTTAGGTGATTAGATAATAAGAGAAACCCGAATGAAAATGAATGTTTTTGTAGAATATACTAAAAACTTTGTAATCAGTTGAATCGTTTGACCCAATATTAATAACCATAAAATGATAAATTAAATATAATTAAAATAATGATATTAATGATATTAAACATCAATGGTTATTATTCATACAACATAAACTAGTATTATTAGTGAATAAGGAATATCTCACAAAATGGAAGTGAGATGAAGAAACCCCTTACATTGAGTATGGTGGTGTTCTTTACTTGATCTTAATGACCTGAATAATAAAATTTAGGTTTAATAATTAAAAATTTCAGAACATGTTATAAATTAAATTATTTATTATAACCTTATTAGGTTCATTCATTCTCTTTTTTATGGGTTAATATGTTGAATTTTATTATTTATGTCCATTTGTTTAAGGATCAATATACTTATATACATGAACAGGGAATCATGTAAAATAGGGATGGTTTTCCATAATTTAAATTAAATTTTATTAGTGAACATATATATGGTTAAAAGGTTGTAAAATTAATTTTGTTACTTGGAGTTAATACGAATCATTATATTAATTATTTAATGATAACCATTTGTGTTAATTCACGATTTTTGAACACAAATACCTCATTTTGATTTATATATTAATATCATGTTTAAAAAAATATTCCAGAACCTCAAATAAGTTATAATACATATATTATAGTCTTTTTAAATCATAAATATTGTTTCATGATCATAATTTAAGATGATAATAGAAATATAAAACCCACCGTCCTTGAATGTGATAAATTAACACATCTCAGATGGTGTTTTAATTTCTAGTATAAAAGAAGGGAAATGAGAGATGTTGATGAATTACTACATTATCATAATAAAATTTTATATACATGAATGTTAATGGATTTATCATATAATTTGGATTAAATTATGTGAGGAAATAATAATAAAATATAAGAACTAAAAATAAAAAATAATTTGAGAAACTGCTTAAGAAAATTGTGTATCATAACAGCTTCACATAAAATTCATAAAATATTTTGATGAGAGAAAAAGGGGTATGTAATAATTCATAAATTACATGGATATTAAGGGAGATATAAAATGAAAAATCCCAACATAATCCAATTTAAATTAAAAATTTAAACATAATAATCATGAATGAAAAAGAGAGAGATTTCGAGATGAAAATTCTACACCATAATGGCTATGGAACATGGTTTTAGAAAAAACTAAAAAGAGAGGGGATAAAAGTCACTCATTCATAAAATTCTCATAATATAGTAGATGTACATAATAAAATGGAAATATGAACATGTTATGGAAACTATAAAAACATACCCAAAAAAAAGAGAATATGAAATAAAAGAAATGAAAAGTGGAATTTACCTCTTTAAGTAATCTTTCCTTAGAGCCTCTTTAGGGGAATGTTATTGGACATTTAATGAGACCAAGGGATACTGGTCATGAGGTTTGATCATGTGAGGATATTTTATTATAATTTGGAGAAGGAATAAGTCTTTATAGGAGTGAAGATAAGAGGGTGGAAGAGGTGGTATTTATAGTGGAGGGGAAGAGGGTTTTTTAATATTTTAATCATTATTTTATTATATTTCTATAAGATAAGAATTAGTGATGATTATATGACCAAAAATAGTAATGCATGCATGTGAGTTCGAACCAAGTTTTCTTTCATAATCCATGATTATATTAATAGTGAATTTAACTAATAATATATATATATGGTAAACTACTGTATTCTACTATTGACCATAAATTCATGTATTTCAGAAAAATCCCAAAAACTCACCCTAACCATTTTTTGACATGTAGGATCCAAAAATTATTTCCAATTTTCAAAACTAATTTTCTAAATATAATTAATTTATTTTTTGATTTAAATCCTTATTTACTTTAAAAATACAGTTTTTAAAACATTTTTTTCTTTATTCCAAAACATATGTACATCATACTTTCACTTAAATACTATATATATACTATAATAGGTGAAGTTACTATTCATAAGGGTATGTCACTATTCATAAGGGTAAAATTAATATTCATAAGGGTATGTTACTATTCACAAAAAATTATGTTGGTCATATCATACTCTAAATAACTTACTGATCGCAACCGTGTGTGTCAGATTTTCGAAAATAAAATCACAGGGGTGGTAAAATTATGTTTACTAGCTAGGTTATAAGAAAGATGTGTTTTTTAGAGACTCAGTTTTTTATGCATTCAATATGAAATTTATTTGAAAAATCATGGGGTCTTACATTATCCACTCTATATATAAAAATTTTCCTCAAATTTTGATATTTCACTTTTAATGTTATTGGTTGTTATATCAAAATTTCCCTATGAAAAACCCATATCAGAAATAGGGTTAATATAATATCCTCCTTAAAAAGGTTAAGGGAAAAGTGGTGGTCAAAATAATAATAATAATAACAATAATAATAAATAAATAAATAATGAATAAATTATCCTTTTGAATGTAGTGACATAGATTGGAATTGGAAACCTGGGCATATAAAAAAACCAATATATGAATTTCTAGTTATAGAAAATAGGTTTATATGAAAGGATATTAGAACAA
The DNA here is from genome assembly GCA_963277665.1 of Viscum album. Lineage (NCBI taxonomy): Eukaryota > Viridiplantae > Streptophyta > Magnoliopsida > Santalales > Viscaceae > Viscum > Viscum album. The sequence continues at coordinate 1,534,167,378 of OY728128.1, read as the reverse complement.
AACCATAAATTACTATTATGAAAATTTTCATTAATATTATCAGAGATTATACTAACAGAACAACATTTAAGACTCTTTCTATATTGTTGTGGGATAATTACACTCTATAAGTGTATAAATATACGTTTTAATTTCATAAAAATGATCTAATCCTTTTTTGTGCCTTGAACTATCTATACATCATCTATTATCATAGGTCTCACTATGTGGTGACATTAAACTCTAAATCCTCAAACAATGATCAAATTAAACCATTTCAAAAATGGTTTGATCTTCGTAAAGATCAAGAACTAATACATTATAATCATTCCCATGGTAGTTAGTACTATCCAATTTACATTATCCATATATAAAATCTCTCAATTCTGAAATTTACATCTGAGTATTATGAACATGAAAATGGTTTTAATCCCTCAACCATAAATTTTCCAATGGATTTACCCATTACTGAGTCAATTTTTCTTAGTAACATTAACCATATAACCTCAAATCATTAATGAAAATGTACTACATTACAATCCATATATATTCCATAATTTTTATAACTAGTACATTGCTGATAAAATATTAAAATCAAATTATTCTTGATGATTCATATTAATCATTCCACATTATTTTTGGTAGTATCATGACTTGATCATTATTCAGTAACATCATCGGAGGCATATTCCTTTGAAGCATAGAACATTGAGTAGTAGAGTATCCCATATCCTTGCAGCAAAAGGATAATACATTGGAAAACATTTTCCTTCCCTTACTATCCTAAAATTGGTGTCCTTTTTCTCCACACGTATAACAAACTCCCATTCCCTTAAATCATTTACCAGTGTGATTATTTCCACAGTTATAACATATGGGAAAACCCTACTTTACCTTCTTACCATTATCCATGTTTTTCTCTACCATCATTTTCTTCGTTTTCATCCCTTCAAATCTATAGGACTCAAATAATTCCATATATACCTTGTTAACACATGGTACAATTTATTCATATGATTAGGACACTTGGGATACTATATTCCTTTAGAATGACTGCTTAAGACCATTAGAGATATGACCCCTATTAATCTTTGCATCATGTCTATTGGTGAAGTTCTCATTCCTTTTTCTATGGGCCATTTCTAATCAATTCCATATAATATATTACCTCATTAAATTATGAACTCTCTATATCTCTAAACATGGTATAACACTTAAAATAAATTTATGCATCATAAATCCAAGAACCAAATACTTTGGTTACCTTGGGGGAATAAATCATTCATAATGGTTAATAATAAGGTTATGAATTTACCAAAGAATATACCATGGGATTGTTGAACTAGGAGTGCAGCAAGACCCCTAGATACAACTATGACAGAGGCACCACTACTTGTCCATATCAAGACAGGGACGTATTTTCATGATAAACCACATAATATATTCCTTACCCAAATTCTAGTATTTCCTTGTATTCTTTTCCGCAAAGTCTATCTTAGGGTTTTGTTCACTAATCTACTTTTTCTATATCTAGTTTCCATGTTTTCTACTAAACTTCCTTTGATACCAACTGTAACACCCTAACCCAAGAAACCTAGATTCGGTGCATTATTTCATTAAATTTACATGATTACAAGGAATAAAATTCCAACGTAATGAGTAGTTTAGTAGTTTTGGAAAACCATATACATACCTCGGTTTAACATTACACAATGAAAAGTAATAAAAAATAGAAACTCCTTTTACAACATACATAAATCCTATGTTATTTCTTCATGTAATTCATAATATACCTCTTTGTGTCCTAGGAAAATGAAACATATGAAAGGGGTGATCTCAAATACTCATTAAGGGTAAGAAATATATTGAAAGATATCATAAACATAAACATTTGTCATGTTGAATAACATAAAAACACATGTCTTTAAAAATGAACTTGAACACATTATGGCAGAAATAAGAGCTGAATAAATAATGAAATAATTAAAAATAATCATGGGTATTCTACTAGTCAGATAACAACATGAAATATCAATTTCTAGTTTCATAATGATGGAATGAATAATGCGGGAGATCATAACCATACCATCAAGGCCTTGTGCCAAGACCATAAAAATCCATTTTGGTAAGGCCTCGTGTCAAAACCATAGTTTATCTCGTGAGACCTACCGATGTACTAAGGGGCTATAGAGGGACCCACCTGACACATACTATATATAATTAATTACTCTTATGAATGGTTGAAAACATAAACAACATACATATTCATATTGTAACTAATATATGAAATGTAAATAACATTCCCCAATCATAAACCATAAACACTAACCATTCGATGTAATATAGTGAATAGTTTCAAGATAGAATATCCACAGTCAAAATAAACATAAAACATTGAAAAAAAATAGTGGGTTATATCATAGGAAATAAACCTCAATGAATTACCATATTCAATAAAGTACATTGATATAGATAAATATACTTTTATATGAGACCATTGAAAAATACATGAGGAAATAATCCTTAAACATTGTAAAGTGTCATATACCACCTTGAAACATTCAAATAACAATCCATTAGAATATAATGAGAACAATGAAACTCTTTATATGATATACCTAATTTAATTACATACATCCTAATCAAGAAATAAGTGGTGAAAAATTCATAGATATCATAAAAGTTAATGTGAGATGAGAAAAATCATTTTTTTACTTTGGAAAGAAGATTTCTATTGGAAAATCATTTGTATTTGTCCGGAAATAAGTTTTTTAACATGGATATACAATAAAATAAAATGTAATTTCATGGAAATTATATTTGTGTCTTAAATAAATTCTTATTGAGGTGAAATCATTTAGAAATAGTTTTTAAAGAATCTTTAGAAATAAAACATTTTAGTGTGGTTTAGGGAAGACATTAAAGGATTATAAAGTGAAAAGGCATGTTTGCTTTCATAAAACCATAAATGAACCAAAATTGATTTTTCAAGTTAAAATTTTTCATCTTATAAAGATAAATATGGCTTAAAAAATATTAAAGAGTATACTTAATAATAAGTAAGAATTCGAGAAGTTCCTTGAATTAGACTTGCACTTCAGAACAATTTTTGAAATATTCCTTTAAAACACATAATTCCCCATAAATAAATAAGCATTATAACATGTAAACATATATATAACATTCATATATAATTTATGAGGAGTACATACGAATAAATAAGAATTTTTTTAGGTGAGTAGATAAAAAGAGCAACCCGAATGAAAATGGAGGTTCAGTTAGAGAATAGTTAAAACATTGTAATTAATTGAATTTTATGACCCAATATTAATAATAATAAAATCATAAATTTAATATAATTAAAATTAATATATTAATTATATTAAACATTAATGGGATGTATACATACACTATACACAAGTAGTAGTAGTGAATATAGAGTATCTCACAAAAATGGAAATGAGATGAAGAAACCCCTTATCTTAAGCCAGGTGGTGTTCTTCACTTGATCTTAATGACCAGAATAATAAAATATAGGTTACATAAATAATAATTCAAGAACCTTTTCTACATTTAATTTATTATTATAACCTTATTATGTTCATTTATGTTTGTTTTGATCTGTTAAGAGGTTCAATTTCATTGTTCGGGTCCATTTGTTTCATGGTTGGTATACTTATATACATGAACAAGGAATCATGTAAAATGAATATGGTTGAACAGAATTGAAGTTATATGTTATTATTTAATATAAAATAGGTTACATGGTTGTAAAATTTATTTTGTTACTTGGAGTGAAGACGAATCATTATACAAATTATTTAATGATAACTGGTTGGGTAAATTCATGATTTTTGAACACAACAAACTCATTTTGATTCATAAATTAATAACATGTGTAAAAAATGAGTCCAGAACCTTAAATAAGTTATAATAAATATATTATATTCTGTTTCAACCCTTAATATGGTTTCATAACTAGAATTGAAGATGGTAATAGAAATTGAAAACTCCACGTCCTTGAATGTGATGAATTAACACATCTCAGATGGTGTTTTCTTTTCTACTGTTAAAGATGGGAAAAAAGAGATGATGATGAATTATTACATTATCATAAAAAATTTAATATAAATTTAGGTTACTGGAGTTATCATAAAATTTGGATTAAAGGATGTTAGGAAAGAAAAATAAAATAAAAGAACTCTAAATAAAAATAGATGTTGAGAAATCCCTTACAAAAATTATGCAGCCTAACACCGTCACATAAAATTCAAAAAATATTTTGATGAGAGAAAATGGGGTATATCATAATTAATAAATAAAATTAATATTAATAGGGTCTATAATGACATATCACAATATAATACAATTTAAACTAGAAATAATAACATAATAATAGTTCTTAAAAAAGTGAGGGATTCTGAGATGAAAATTTTGTAGCATAAGAGCTATACAACATGGTTCCGGAAAACATTAAAAAGAAACGGGATAGGGGTCATCCATTCATAAAAGAATAATAATATATTATAGTTAAAGGATAAACTGTAAATATGAACATGGTATGGAAAATTGAAATACATACCACATAAAAGAGAACTTGAAAAAAAAGAAACGAAAAGAGGAATTTATCTCCTAAAGCAATCTTCCTTAAGAACCTCTTTAGGGGATATGTTTTGGTATTTTTATGAGAGCAATGGATTATGGTAGTGTGGTAGGATCATGGTAGGATATTTGGGTAGAATTTTGAGAGGGAAAAAGTTTTGAGAGGAGTGATTAGAAGAGGGTGGAAGATGTGGTATTTATAGTGGAGGGGAGAAGAGTTTTCCTAATATTTTAATCCCTAGTTTATTATTTTTCTATTAGATAAAAATTAGTGATGATTACATGACCAAAAAGAGTAATACATGCATGTGAGTTCGAACCAAGTTTTTTTATATAATCCATGATTCTAGGAATAGTGATTTTAACTGATAATATATTTATATTTATATATGGTAAATTACCGTATTATACTATTCACCATAAATTCAAGTATTTTAGAAAAATCCCAAAAATTCACCCTAACCATTTTTCAACATATAGAATAAAAAATTGATTTTCATTTTTCAATACTAATTTTATAAATATAATTAATTTATTTTTTGATTAAAATCCTAATTTACTCTAAAAATACAGTTTTTAAAACATTTCTTTCTTTATTCCAAAACAAAGGTACATCATACTTTCACTTAAATCCTATATATATACTAATATAAGTGATGTTACTATTCATAAGGGTATGTCACTATTCATAAGGGTATCATTAATATTTATAATGTTGTCTTAATATTCACAAGAAATTATGTTATTCAATCAGACTCTAAATAACTTACCGATCACATAGGTGTATGTTAGATTTTCGAAAATCAAATCACAGGGGTGGAAAAATTATGTTTACTAGATAGGTTATATGAAAGTTGTGTTTTGTAGAGACTCAGTTTTTATGCATTCAATATGATATTTATTTGAAAAATCTTGGGGTCTTACATTATCCACTCCATATTAAAATTTTATCCTCAAAATTTGATATTTCACTTTTGAAGTTATTGGATGTTACACGAAAACTTCCCTATTGAAAACCCATATCATAAATAGGGTTAATAGAATATCCTCCTTAAAAATGTTATGAGAAAAGTGGTGGTAATAATAATAATAATAATAACAATAATAAATAAATAAATAAATAAATAAATAAATAATAAATTATCCTTTCAAATGTAGTGACATAGATTGGAATTGAAAACCTGGGCATATAAGAAAAACCAATATATGAATTTATAGTGATAGAAAATAGGTTTAGATGAAAGAAGATTACCACAAAACCATAAATTATTATTATGAAAAATTTCATTAATATTATCAAAGATTATGATAATAGATCAACATTTAATACTCTTTTCATAGAGTTGAAGGATTATTACACTCTATAAGTGTATATATATATGATTATATTTCATAAACATGATCTTATCCTTTTTTGTGCCTTGAACTATCTATACTTCATATATTAGCATCGGTTACATCATGTCGTGACATTTAACTCTAAATCCTCCAACAATGATCTAATTAAACCATTTCAAAAATGGTTTAAACTTCCAAAAGATCAAGATCCAATACTTTAGAATCATTCCCAAGGTTGTTAGTACAATCCAATTTACATTATCCATATATAACATCTCTAAATTATTAAATTTACATCTTAGTATTATGAACATAAAAATGGTTTTCTATCCGTCAACCGTATATTTTCCAAAAGAATTACCCGCTACTGAGTCAATTTTTCTTAGTACCATTTATCATATTACCTCAAATCCTTAAATAATAACTACTACATTACAATACTTATATATTCCATAATTGTTATAACTATTAAATTGATGATAAAATATTAAAATCAAATTATTATTGATGATTCATATTAATCATTCCACTAAATTTGTGGTAGTATCATGACATTGATCATTATTCAGTAACATGATTTGTGGAATATTCATTTGACGCTTGGTATATTGATTAGCATAGTATCCCATCTCTTTGCAGCTGAAGGATTCTACTATGGAAAACATTTTCTTTCCCTTACGATCCTGAAATTGGTGTCCTTTTTCTCCACACTTATAAAAAACTCCCATTCCCTTAAATCATTTACAGGTTTGATTATTTCAACAGTTATCACATGTGGGGAACCCCTACTTTCCCTTCTTACCTTTATCTATGTTTTTCTTTACCATCATTTTCTTCATTTTCAACCCATAAAATCTATAGGACTCATAGAATTCCTTACATACCTTGTTAAAACATGGTAAAATTTATTCATATGATGAGGACACTTGGGAGACTATATTCCTTTGGAATGATAACTTAATAACATTAGAGACATGATCCTTCTTACTCTTTTCAGCATGTCCATTGGTGAAGTTCTCATTACTTTCCCTATGGGCCATTTCTAATCAATTCTATATAATATATTGGCTCATAAAATTATGAACTATATATATCTCTAAACATGGTATAACACATAACATAAATTTATGCATCACAAATACAAGAACCATATACTTTGGTTACCTTGGGGGAATAAATAATTCATAATGATTTGTAATATGGTTATGAATTTACCAAAGAATATACCCTGGTATTGTTGAACCAAGAGTGCTTCAAGACTCATTTTCGTGCCCCAATTCCCATTCAATTCTGTCTCAAATCCGTGTTTTTAGGTTTCACCCCTAGATACAACTATGAAATAGCCACCTCTACTTGTCCATATCAAGGAAAGAATGTATTTTCTTGATAAAAAACATAATCTATTCCTTACCAAAATTCTGGGATGTCCTTGTATTCTTGTCCCAAAATTCTATCTTAGGGTTGTGTTCACTAATCTACTTTTTCTAAATCTAGTTTCCATGTTTTCTACTAAACTTCCTTTGATACCAACTGTAACACCCTAACCCTAGAAACCTAGAGTGGGTGCATTATTTCATTAAATTGGTATGATTAAAAGGAATAAAATCCCAATGTAATTAGTAGTTTAGTATTTTTGGAAAACCATATACAAACATAGGTTTTACATTGCACCTTGAAAAGTAATACAAAATAGAAACTCCTTTTACAACATACATAAATCCTATGTTATTTCTTCATGTCATTCATAATATACCTCATTGTGTCCTAGGAAAATGAAACACAAGAAAGGGGTGATATCAAATGATCTGTAAGGGTAAGAAATATATTGAAAGATATCATAAAAATAAACATTTTTCATGGTGAATAACTTAAAAAAAGATGCCTTTAAAAATGGTCTTGAACACATCATGGAAGAAATAAGAGCTGAATAAATAATGAATTAATTAAAAATAATCATGGGTATTCTACTAGTCAAATAACAACATGAAATATCGATTACTAGTTTCATAATTATTTAATTCATAATGCGGGACATCATAACCATACCGTCAGGGCCTCGTGCCAAGACCATAAAAAGCCATTTTGCCAAGGCCTTGTGTCAAAACCATAGTTTATCTCATGAGACCTACTGAAGCACTAAGGGGATATAGAGGGACCCACCTGGTACTAACTATTTATAATTAATTCCTCTTATGAATGGTGAAAAACATAAACAACATATATATTCATATTGAAACTAATATATGAAATGTAAATAACTTTCCCCAATCATAAACCATAACCACTAACCATTTGAAGTAATATAGTGAATAGTTTCAAGATAGAACATCCATAGTCAAAAGAATCATAAAACATTGAATAAAACATGGTGGGTTATATCATAGGAAATAAAACTCAATTAAATACCATATTCTATAATGTAAATTGACATAGATGAAGATACTTTTATATGAGACCATTGAAAAATCCTTGGTGAAATAATCCTTAAAAATTCCAAAGTGTCCCATACCACCTTGAAACATTCAAATAATAATCCATTAAAATATCATCAGAATAATGAGACTCTTGATATGATATACCAAAGGTAATTACATATATCCCAAGTAAGAAATAAGTTGTGAACAATTCATATATCTCATAAAAGTTAATGTGAGATGAGAAAAATCCTTTTTTACCAGGGAAAGAAGATTTCTATTGGAAACTCATTTGTATTTGTCAGAAAATAAGATTTTAAACATGGATATACAATAAAATAAAATAGAATTTCATGGAAATTATATTTGAGTCTGAAATAAATTATTAATATTGATTGAAATTATTTAAAAATATTTTTTAAAGAAGCTTTAGAAATAAAACATTTTAGAGTGGTTTAGGGAAGATATTAAAGGATTATAAAGTGTAAAAGAATGTTTTCTTTCATAAAACCATAAATGAACGAAAATAGATTTTTCATTTTAAAAATTTTCATTTTATAAAGATAAATATATCTTAAAAAATATTATAGAGTAAATGTAAAAATAAGTAGGAATTCGAGAAGTTCCTTGAATCAGACTTCCACTACAAAACATGTTTTGAAAATTATTTTAAAACAAGTAAATCACCATAAATAAATAAGGATTATAATGAGTAAACATATATATAATATTCAAATATAATTTATGAGTAGTATATACTAATAAATAATAATTTTATTTAGGTGAGTAGATAAAAAGAAAAACCCGAATGAAAATGGAGGTTCAGGTAGAAAATAGTCAAAACATTGTAATTAATTGAATTTTATGACCCATATTATTAATCATAAAATGATAAATTTAATATCATTAAAATAAATATATTAATTATATTAAATATTAATGGCCAGTATGCATACACCATACACATGTAGAACTAGTGGATACGAAGTATCTCACAAAAATGGAAATGAGATAAAGAAACTGCTTACCATAAGTCAGGGGGTGTTCATCAGTTGATCTTAATGACCTGAATAATAAAATTTAGGTTAATTAATTAATAATTCAAGAACCTATTATACATTTAATTTTTTATTATAACCTTATTATGTTCATTTATGGTCTTTTTGATGGGTTAAGAGGTTTAATTTCATTGTTCCGGTCCGTTTGTTTCATGGTTAGTGTACTTATATACATGAATAGGGAATCATGTTAAATGAATATGGTTGACCAGAATTGATGTTATATGTTATTATTGAACATACAGAAGGTTACATTGTTGTAAAATTTATTTGGTTACTTGGAGTGAAGATTAATCTTTATATAAATTATTTAATGATAACTGTATGGGTTAATTCATGATTTTTGAACACAACAAACTCATTCTGATTCATAAATTAATAACATGTGTAAAAAATGATTACAGAAACATAAAGAAGTTATAATAAATATATTATATTCAGTTTCAACCCTCAATATGGTTTCATAACCAGAATTTAATATGGTAATAGAAATTGAAAACTCCTCGTTCTTGAATGTGATAAATTAAAACATCTCAGATGGTGTTTTCTTTTCTAGTATAAAATATGGGAAGTGAGAGATGATGATGAATTATTACAATAAAATAACGACATTAATATAAATTTATGTTACTGTAGTAATCATAAAATTTGGATTAAAGGATGTTATGAAAGAAAAATAAAATAAAAGATCTCAAAATAAAAATAGATGTTGAGAAATCCCTTACGGAAATTAGGCAGCCTAACGACGTCACTTAAAATTCATAAAATATTTTGATGAGGGAAAAAGCATTATATCATAAATAATAAATAAAATGAATAGTAAGGGGTTATATAATGACATATCCCAACATAATACAATTTAAATTATAATGAATAACATAAGAATAGTTATTAAAAAGAGAGGGATTTTGGGTTGAAAATTATGTAGCATAACAACTATAAAACATGATTCTAGAAAACATTAAAAAGAAACAGGAAAGGGGTAATCCATTCATAAAATAATCATAATTTATTATAGGGAATGTATAAATTGTAAATATGAACATGGTATGGAAATTTTAAATACATACCACATAAAAGAGAACGTGAAATAAAAGAAATGAAAAGAGGAATTTATCTCTTGAAGCAATCTTCCTTAAGAACCTCTTTAGGGTATAGGTTTTGGTATTTTTATGAGACCAATGGATTATAATAGTGTGGTAGTATCTTGGGACGATATTTGGGTAGACTTTTTAGAAGGCAAAAGTCTTGATAGGAGTGATGAGAAGAGGGTGGAAGAGGTGGTATTTATAGTTGAGCGGAGGAGGGTTTTTTTAATATTTTAATCATTAGTTTATTATTTTTCCATAAGACAAGAAATAGTCATCATTTTATGAAAAGAAACTAGTAATATATACATGTTATTTATAAACATCTGTTCTAACATCATCCATGATTCATGTAATATATAATATAACTAATAATGTATATATATGGTAAATTATTGTATTTTACTATTCACCAAAAACTGAAGTATTTCAAAAAAATCCCAAAACCTCACCGTGACCATTTATCGAAGTGTTGAATCAAAAAATGAAGCCAAATTTTCATAAATAATTTTCTAAATATTATTAATTTAATTTTTAATTAAAATCCTATTTTACTGGAAAATACAGTTTTTAAAACATTATTTACTTATTCCAAAACATAGGTACATCTTAAATTCACTTAAATTATATATATATACTATCATATGTGAGGTTAGTATTCAAAAGGTTATATCACTATTCATAAAGGAAACATTACTACTTATAAGGGTATGTTACTATTCCCCAAATAATTGATTTGGTCACATCAAACTCTAAAAAAATTACTGAATGTGACTGTGTATGTCAGATTTTTGAAATTAAAATCATAAGGGCAGTAAAATTATGTTTACTATCTATGTTATAAGAAAGTGGCGTTTTTAGAGAATCTATATTTCATTAATTGAATATTAAATTTATTTTAAAAATCTTGGGGCGTTACACTCAGACCTATATATTTCCATTATGGAAAAAATGGGAACCTAATGAAATATTGTATGGACTGAGGGGTGAGTTATAAAAGGGGTTATTTTATAATTTTAAGTTCAATAAATATTATATTTGAATTTAATAATAGTTTATTTCGAATTATGAACATCCCATTGAAATCATTGATCATTTTTTCTAATATTTAATTACAATATATTTATGTGAGGGTATGCATGTTGAGTTATATATTTATAAAATTCTGAAATGTTCACCTTGCCAATGATAATCAAATTGAGGTTTTGGGAAATGGTGGATATTAATTAAATAAAAAAAGGTTCTTGGGTTTTTAGGGAGTTTGATATATACAAATATTATTAATGAAATTAATTTCCATTGGTCAAGTATAAAAAAGATTATTTGGAAAGAGATTCAAAAATAGAATATGTAAGATTCCTCTAGGTTCTTTGATCATGTACATATGTGAAAAATTTAGTACACTGGATTTGATGAGATGTTAAGATGGAGAAATAATTACCAAAATGAAAACTTCAAAAAGATCAGATTTTTGACTCTTTCATATTTAGAAATGAAATGAGATTATTATTTGAGTATAGGAGTCTATGTGTGTCTTGAATACCCCTCACCTGATGTTTCAAATTTTTGAGATTCATATTATTGAAAAGAATAGAAATTTCTTGTTTAATCTTAAAAAGGAAACCCAATTAACCGAATCTAAAACTTTTTAAAGAGGATGTTTTAGGGTCTGAACTAATGTTTTTCATGGTGGGTCTTTGTACTTAATTGAAATTATTTATGAATAAACAATGAAATTATATGATTTATTATTTAAGAGAAAATATGAGGTGTTTTGAGTCTTAACTTGATGGAATTAAATGTCAAAAAAGTAGTCAATAATTAGTAATTTTTATGGTCTATTAATAGTGGAGAATAAAGCATCAAGGATTTATAGCAGTTTTACTGAATAAAAGGAATCAGGTTTGATATGACTATACCTAGAGAACTTGATGAAAAATGGTACAATAGAGTGGATGAATAAAAATTTTATAGAGAATGAGACTATATTATGTAACTTCTATGGAAATTTAAGTGGAAGTAGTCAATTGTGAAATTACCTTGTTAATATGAGTCCTTATGCATTGATGGGATCAGATATTCTGGAACATCCTTATATTGGAAAATATTTAGAAATTTCCCACCTCAGTTTTTTTATAAGTCCCTATAATATATATTAATTATTGATATATATATATATATATATTGTAAAAAAATGAATTAATGTTCCAATGAAGATTATTTATGGGATACGATGATGGAAACTTTAATTTCTAGATTTGGGATAACAACAACAAAAAGTACATTAAAAACAAGAAAGGTGTTTTTATAGATAAAGACATATCTCTATTTAAGATGGATGGTGTCAAAATAATGAAGTTTCATCTTTATTCTCTCGTATCTTGGTGAAATAATCCTAGTGGTCATAAAAATTAAATATGTTCCGGATGTAATGGTTTAATTTTATGAAAGATTCAAGTTAAAAGAACTTGGTGAAGATAAGAAAATATTATTAATACAGATTGGAAGACCAGAAATTTAGTTTTTCCTCTGAAGGAGTAACTCCATAATTCCATTTAGATATTTAAAATGACCAAATTTAATATATTGTCAATACCACGGGCCAAATATTTAAAATTATTCGTGAAATTACTGAAAATAGAAAAAAATCCTAAGTACACCATGAAAGTTTAGTTTTCGTCAATGAAAACAAGTTTGATCTAAACCATGCAAGTACAAGGCCTGATATTTCATTTTATGTGTGTATTTTCTATAATTTTATGGAAAATGTAGGTAAAGAACACCTTGAGATAAAATGTAGTCAATGGGGTTCTCTCGCTTTCACTGGCCCTAGTGTTTCTCATCCACCACCCTTCTTCCTATATATATACCCAGTATCCCTACCATAATATTTCTATAGGATTTTGGGTCAGGTAGGGTGCATCAATACGGTTTTGGGTCCTCTATAGGATTGATGGTCCTATGTTTCCATGGTTTTAATGCTGTGTGTTAAAGATCTATTGATGAATCATCCACCATTGTTCACCCTCCTCTAAAAAAACATTAATCATAGGTCTCTTCTCTTTGGATTTTCCCCAACAACTACCTTAATGCTCTGTTCCATCATTAGAGGTTCCATACACCTCATTTTTTCTGGTATTCCTTCTATTCTTTAATAGCGGTGCTTTTAATTGTGTGTTGGTTTTTAAATTTTTTTGGGTGGTTTTTCTTGATGCATATGGTGGTTATTTCATGGACCTGGTTTCATCACTACAACACCCTTGATTCTAGTTTCACTATCATATAAACAATTTTGGTTTACTACTATGTCCACACAGTGGTTCAATTTTGTGTTGAAGTTAGATCCTTAGTCCTTTCAGTAATTATTAATCATAGTGTCCTTCCCTAGTTTGTGATGGTGTCAGTCACAGTTTGGTTCTTATGTGATGGTTTTGCAATGGATGGGTTTTCTACAACCTATGTCTACAGATGTCTCTTCTTGGTTATATGTAATGTGTTCTCTCTTAATAGTGTTGTGGTGTCTTATCATGAAATTATATGGACACTACTCATGGAAGATTGTGTACATGAAAATCCTTCCCATCATCATCAATTCTTGTTCCCCATTATTGCGGTTCTGATGAATTATTATCATTTGGAAATGATTGGTTTCTTCATCGAGGACGTGGACCATCAACCTTACTGGTGATGAAGATGATGTTTTTTCTGAGGTTTCAGATGATTATAAACCATTCCAGAAAATAATAATATGTTTCTAAAACAGAATAAGGGAAAATTGATATGGTTAAAGTGTTTTTAGAGGAGTTATAAAAAATTATAGTAAGTGGATTTTTATTCTATGATAGTTAGAGTGTAATTAATTTGGGGAAAATATCATTTTTTTAAAATATCATTAAGTCAAAAACATTCTAGATGAAAGAGTACTAACACCACTAAAGATAAGAAGAAGATAGAGTCTAGATGACAAGTTCAAAAAGGCTTTAGTATAATAAAATATGAATTAATATTGTGCCTCAGTGAGGAAAGGGTGACTGGATGGTGGTGGAGACACTTACTTTCTTTACCAGAAGTTAAGATGATCATAATTTTATAAGTGGTTGTGGTTGGTGTGTTTTTCCTTTAAATTCATCAGTAAGTGGCATATTGTTAGGAAATGTGAAGTATCTTTCTTTTTCTGATTCAGTTATTTGGAAGGAATAAATTTGGAACATATGGTATTAACATGATGAATACATATGGAAGTAGAAGTATAACACTACTAAAAAATAGGACTTTATCAATGCTAAAAAGGGGTGTTACCAATTCTAGAGAAGCACAGACTACGACATCAGGATTAAAATCACTAGTCTTTTGTCATAATTAGAAAATCACTATTAATGGTCTCCATTATGAGTGCTTAGAAAATAACCGATAAAGGACACATTTATCATCACTTTTAGAAGTGCTGATAAAGGGGAATATTGTAGCATGATATAAGAGAACATTGTAGCACTAGTGCAATGTACTGTACCAACAAACCACTGTAGTAAAAACACCACAAAATAAAAAAAACAAGTACTAAAAAAAAATTTAAATAAAAAAATTTACAACACTAACATAAGTAATAGACACTATATTATAGACATTTAAAAAATTGAATTATGCAATTACAAAAGTATAAATTATTACATGCATTAAAAAATAGCAATGATCCTTTTTATTTTGATCCTAATCCATTCTCAAGAAAACACGGAACCTCTATAAGAAAACAATTCTTATGTCAGTAGTAATATAAATAAATAAATTAAAAGAAATTGATAATTTTAAAAAAAAAATTGATTTGTACCCAGAAAAATATGATTAAGATTGAGTTGTGATTGATTATTTCATGTCACACCATTTCTTGTTCATCTTTAAGTATTTTCTCTCTGAAAATTAACTAAATAAGTATAAGATAAAAATGATAAGGAAGTTAATTAAGTGACAATAGATAGAATGATGAGAAAAAATATAGGATCATTTTATTGATTATAGTGATGTGATGTGAGTGTTAAATAAAAATGAAACATATATATTGAAAAGATCAACATTGAGTCATATAGGCCACTCTATGTATAATATTTAGGTACAATAGATTCATATGTATATCAAATGACTTATGGATCATTTTCCTAAAATATCAAACAATCTGAATGTTTTTTCTCATTTTTGAGTATGTTGGAAATCATTTTCAGTAAAATTTCGTTTAAAACTAGAAACACACATATTGAATCATACTGGTCACATATTGTGTAATATTTATGTGATACTTATTCCGACATATCAAAAATCACTTCTTAATCATTTTCATAAATTATCAAGATAATCTGATCATTTTTTTCTTGTTTTTTAGTGAGTGAATCTTTATGAACTAAACATTTGATTTTTAACTAATAACAGACACATTGAGTCATACCAGGTACATTGTGTATTATATTGATTTGTGGTTGATTCCTATACATCATAAATTACTTATGGATAATTTTTATAAAGTATATAAACTATACTAATGCGTTTTTTTGTTTTTGAGTAGGTTAATTTTTCATTTATACTAAAATTGATGTATATTTTAAATAAAAATACACACTTAGAGTCATACCAGTCACACTGCATGTTATATTGAGACTATGATGATTCTTAAACATCTAAAATGACTTATGGATAGTTTTCCTAAAGTATAAAAAAAATTGAATGTGTTTAATCGATTTTAATTACATCACATCTGTTTTTTTCTGAAAGGTCATTTTAAACTAGAAACACATACTCTGACTCATAACAATCACATCATTTGACAATTTTATATGAGACCAATACCTACACATTTTAAATGAATTACAAATCAATTTCGTAAATTATCAAGTAAATTTAATTGTGTTTTCTCAATTTTCAGTAAGTGAAACTTTTTGAACTAAAATATTGATTTTAATTTTATAAAACATTAAATAATACTGAGCACATAATGTGTTATATTAAAGAGTGGTTGATTAATACAATTAAAAAAGAACATATGGATCATTTTACAAAAGTATCAAAATAATAAAAATGTTTTTTCTATGTTTTGGGTAGGCCATGTGTCCTTTTTACTAAAATTGATGTCAATTTTAAATAAAAAGATTCACTTGTAGTCATACCAATCACAACATGCATTAGATTGAGGTTTTACTGATTCCTAAATGTCTCTAATGACTTATGAATATTTTTCTTAAAGTATTAAAACAATATAAATTCATTTACTTAGTTTTGAGTATGCCACTCTTCTTTTTTTACAAAAGAGTCATTTTAAAATGGAAACATACACTATGACTCATACTGATCATATCGTGTATTAGTTTGATGTGAGACTGATCCTTAAAAGTCTAAAATTAATTATGAATCTACATCCTAATTATCAACAATATTAGAGAACATTTTCTCAGTTTTACATATTGAGAATTTTGGAGCTAAAATATAGATTTTAAATGATAAAAGACACATTGAGTCATTCTAGGATCATTGTGTATCAGTCTGAGGTGACGATGATTCCTATAAAAAAATAATGATGGTTCATTTTTCTAATGTATAAAAATAAAATGAATGTGTTTTCTTGATTTTGAGTAAGCGAGTTTTCCTTTTATCTAATATTGATGTCAATTTTAAATAAAAAAGATGCACTTAGAGTCATACCAGTCACATCCTCTATCATATTAAGTTGTGGATGATTCTTACACGTTTCAAATGATATTTGGATCATTTTAACAATAAAATAAAAAAATATGATTATTTTTACTTAGTTTTGTGTATGTCACTCATTTTTACTAAAATGTAATTTCAAATAGAAACAAACACTTTGACTCATTTTGATCACATCGCATGTCAGTTTGATTTGAGACCAATTCCTACATATCAAAAATGGATTATAAATATATTTCTAAAATTATCAATAAAATACAATTATGTTTGTTCAATTTTTAGTGACTAACACTTTCTGAACTAAAATATCAATTTTAAACTGATAACACTGACATTTAGTCATACAAGGTACATCATGTATCAGATTGAGGTTCAGATAATTTGTACATGTCAAAACATCCATATGGATGATTTTCCTAAAGTATGAAAACTAATGATTTTGATCAGTTTTGAGTAGGTAATTTTTCCTTTTAACTAAAATTGATGTAAATTTTAAATAAAAAGATGCACTTGGAGTCATATCGGTGACACATTGTATAGGACTGAGGTGAGGCTAATTCTTACAGATCTAAAATGAATTATGGATCATTTTTTTAATGTATCAAAATAATCAAAATGTATTTAATTATTTTTTAGTACGTCACTTTTATTTTTTACTGAAATTTCATTTAAAACTGTAAACATGAACTTTGAATCATACCGATCACATCCTATATCATTTTTATGTGAGATCAATTCCTACACATCACAAATTATTGACGAATTGATGTCTTAAATTATTAAGAAAACCTGAGTGTGTGTTATCAGTTTCTGATGAGTGTCACTCTTTGAAATAAAATGTCAATTTTAAACTAATAATAGAATCATTGAGTTATACAAGGCATATTTTGTATCATATTGAGGTGAGAATGATTCCTAAACTTAAAAAATGAACTATGGATAGTTTTTTTAGTATAAAAAATAAGAATATGATTTCATGGTTTTTATTATGTCATATTTTTTTACTAAAATTAATTGTAATTTTAAATAAAAATAAGTACTTGGAGTCATACCGGTCACACCATGTGTCATATTGGGGTAAGGTTAATTCATATATGTCCTAAAGTCTTAAAAAATCCTATCTTCCAATGATACCACAATTTCCCTTGTAGTTATTTGTCGAAATGCCAACACTTCATGTTGACTTGATGTTCTTATCCAAAAAAAAATTCTCGTTTTTGATATATAGAAGAGAAGAGTACGATCATTTTTATGTTATATCATGATAAGTCACTACAATGACAACATGAGATTCATATACTATTATTAATTTTAAAAACAAGAAAGGTTTTTCAATTGCATATGAGCCCCTGCCCAGTTGGTGAGGTATCCCTAATTTCATCCACAAGACCTAGGTTCAAAACCAAGTAGAGACATATTTGGGGTGGTACTATAGCAGCATTGTAGCATAACTGTACACTGTGCAGTACTGTAGTAGAACTGTACACTGTACATCTACTATAACAGGACTGTAGACTATGCGTGTACTGTAGCAGGTACTATGCAGTTACTGTAGTAGTTACTGTTCGGTACTGTAGCAATTGGAAATATTCAACTTAGCCATCGGTTTGTGCTTGGAGTCCTTAAGGCATTCGGGCCACCCAGGCCTTCGGGTCAGTAAGGCTTTCAGGCCACCTTTAAGGCCTTCAGGCCACCTCAAGGCCTTCGGACCACATGCAGTTTCCCCATACACACTACAAAAAAAAGAGCAGCCCCAGAAGGGGATTCATAGTAGGTGTACTCACAAGAGCAGAGCCAAATGGATTTGTTAGAATGAGAGGCTATGGCTATGCCATCGGGACTAGCCAGTTCTTGCATGGGAAGCCTAGCCAGACGACCATGCATAGGTGGAGAGCTTCTATCATGATGTAGATGCTGGGGAGGGGTAATTCCTTGTAGTTAGTCGGTTTGAATTCCCTAAGACCATCAGGTCATGTATTCTCCTATGCCGATAGGCCATGTAATCTCTGAGCCTAGGGGCCTTGTAAGGGTTACCCTCATCCCTTGAAAGGAGGGTTGTCAAAAATCAATAAAAATGAAGGCCTTCAGGCCATTTGGGTTGTGAAAGGTTTTTCAATTAAGAAAATTGAATCAATATAATGTTTTGGCAGTTCGACAAAGAATGTCAACAAAAATGGAAATCATAGAAACATTGGTAGAAAGAAACATTTTATCTCTTTTATGGTTTGTTGAAGATTTTTAAAATAAAAATATGAATTTATGAAAGTGCTGTGAAAAAAATAAATAAGTATTATATAAAAATGATGTTGAAATTAAATTACAAATAGTATATAAAATAATGAAAAAAATAATTTAATATGAAGTGTTAATTCAACTTTTTGTGATTGTTGTATTAATTGTTGACGCAATTCCTTATTGTTATTATCTTAGTTGCAAGCTCAAATTCCAATTTCTCACAAACATGATCATCTTTAAACCAACCACCCCAACTCAAAAAATAATCCACCTTTATAAGAAAAAAATTATTATATGAATAATACTAAAAAGAAATAAATTATACATAAAGATGAAACAATACATGAATTATATGAAAATTTATTTTACTATGAAAAAATAATGATTAACTATGTGATTGATAAGGAGAGGGAACATGAAGGAATTTGATAAATTCTAACACTATTAGGGTGAAACGGTTTTGAGGGAGATGAATTATCAGGAAGTTTTGATGTAGAAGGGCATGAAAGTGGGATAGACCACCCCAACTCAAACAAAAGAATCCAACTGTCTAACAAAGAAATTATTATGTGAGTAATACTAAAAATAAATAAATTAATCCTAAATATAAAACCATAAATTAATTATATGAACAATTATTTTACTATGAAATCATTAAAATTTCCTTTTTTATTGAGCAGATGCATCCTTGTTTCTATTTTTACAAAGGTAGTAGAGGAATCATAAAATAATGTGATAAATTCAATATTTTATGAGTGAATAGTTTTTAAGGGAGAAGAATTATATGGAATTTTTAGTCTATAAAGACATGAAATATGGATAGAAATACTATACAGTAAACAAAATATTCATGGAATAATGCAAATTAAATCATTATTACAGTATATAATTTTTCGATAAAATAGGGAATGTATATAATTACATTA
The DNA here is from genome assembly GCA_963277665.1 of Viscum album. Lineage (NCBI taxonomy): Eukaryota > Viridiplantae > Streptophyta > Magnoliopsida > Santalales > Viscaceae > Viscum > Viscum album. The sequence goes on along the minus strand of OY728128.1, from coordinate 1,534,147,051 downwards.
TGTTTATCAATTGTCGAACAGCTTAAATAGATCACTATGGGAGTGAATGAAAATGTTATATCTTACACTGGTTTTGTAATCAATGGTTATACATTCTATATAAAATAACATTATGACTATAGTACAAGGAAAAAAATTGTCTTACACTTGTGGTACAAGTTACACATATATCCGGTTCCAAGGATAGAAATTAAATTTCTGAAAATATGTCATATTTTAGAATTATTGAATATATTTATGAGTAGTTTTATACAAAATTTCAATTTTTATTTTTCATTTCAAATGGTTTAAAAATACTAGTGTAGTGAAAGTTGATTAAATGGGATTTTTGAAGGTGAATTTCAGTGTTCAAGGGGAAAACAATTCAGTCATAAAAGAATAACAGGATGTGTAATTATTTTATGTCTCAGATATAGAAAATAATAATTTTTCTATTCTTCTTCTTGCAACTAAAACAAATGTCACATAAGATGACAATTCAATGAAGGATTACCCTTTCATTTAGAGATCACAATTAGTTCATGTTGGTCCTAATGCAGACAATGTATTGTACATTTTGCTGGACAAAAAAGAGGGGATTGAAACCTTTTTATTCATGATTGGTACCTTCATCAGGTCTATAAATATTATGTATATATATTTGAAAAATAAAAAGAGTCAGCTCAATGTATTTCCTACATTTTGATGAATAATTCAACAAATATACACATGTATCGAATATTACATCAAAACATGATAGTCGAGTGATTTTATTCGTTGTAAATTCAAATTATTCATTGATAGGACATTATTAATATTTGATGAATGCTCCTTTAGAACATCTACACTATTAAGGAAAAGAAAAAATTTCAATTTCTCTAATCTGGATAGAGTGTAGGATGATATAGGAATAAAAGTCCTCTATATACCCCTCACTGGTGTGAACTCTTCCCTTATCCCCATGTCAATCAAGTCCAACCAAGACTTGATGCCATCATTCATTTTTCCAAGATAATTTTGTAATGTTCTAATAACATTATCAAATAAAATTTTTTCTATATGAATGAAAAGAAGAAAATTTATAACAAATAAACAATTCCAATATAGTAATTCAATGAAAACTTATCTCTTATTCCAACAAGATATTGTATGCTTTTTCGAAAATGATTTAGCAAAATGAGTGTCAATATCTTTAAATTTATCAAATAGTTAATCAGCAATTATTAGTGATGGAATTGTACCTTGTTTTATATTCCCATTAAATACTATCATCCAGGATAAGTATTTATGTCATCAAGGTAAATATTTATGATTCCCTAAAAACACATTCTTCAATGAATGTTTCAATTGACCTGAGTGTGGTCATTTTTCCCAAATGGGACTCCTCAACAATCCTTTAATTCTTTATCCTGATAAATTTACATAACCATGGAAGTCATTTATTATCCCATACAATATATACCTTAATGTTAATTATTTACTTCTATGAGCATCATATATTGTAACACTTTTATCCCACATCAATTTTTGTTCGTTGATCAATATAGCCAAATGAACATCAATATCATTTCCAGGTTTCTTTGGTAATGATATAAGTAGAGAAAACATAATGTATTTTTGCTTCATGAATAACAATGACCGTAAGTTATAATTTACAAACATGATGGTACCCATAATGTGAGTACTACTTTGTACACCAAAATGATTTATTCCATCTATATATAATGTAAAATGAAAGTTTCTAGATCATTTCCAAATTTAGGATAATTGTAACCAATTTTCTTTCACTGTAGAGAATATGATGGATAGTGTATTTTTCCATCATTAAATCCTATATCTGTATGCCATGTCAATTTTCTCATGGTTTCATGACATCCATATAGTCTTGAAAATTGTGGAATGATATTTTGGAGCATTTGAATCACTTTCTTATATATGTCCACACCACACTTAGAGAACATTTTTAATGATTAATAGCCCCTTTAAAAAATAGGAAATCATTTGGATAAGCATGTATTTTTTAGTGATCATGACCATCAAACTTAACATTCATTAGCATAATATGTTCGATATGGTAGTTTATTTTCTTCATGTAGCATATCATTCAGGAGACCAAGTAGTTCTACAAAGTCAGTGTCACTCATTATACTTCAATCATTCAAATTATATAACATCAATACAGTTGAAAATGTTGTGTATTTTTTACAACTGGTATACAATGGTTTCCTTGCACAACTATTTAACTTTTAAAACAACTTTTTAAAATCACAATGTTCATCTTCAATTTCCATTTTCTTTTCTTCCATGTTACCTCCATCATCATTTACACTAGTATTCTTATAAAATGGTCCATAAACTGTAGTATTATCTCAATCGGTGTTCACATTATGTTTTTTCCCATGTTTAGTCCAACATTTAAAGCATTTATCTATTCTGAAAAAAATCCAATGTTCTCCCAACTATTCTAGACTAATTCGTCTTTAATAAAAACAACATAAAAATGGTTAAAGGATTTAAGAAGGGTAGATTGCATTCTCTATTTTGATCTTGATGAAATCATTAACCTTATCTTCATGCACTTTTCTCCAATTATTATCATGCATCAATTTTTTATTCTTATCCATCCTATTAGGATCATAAAATATTGATTTTTTATAATAAATAGATAAATAAAAATAAGATATTCATTATCAATATTGAAAGGTATATATATTCTAATAATGGAAATTCTACATTTGATTGTTTCAAATAATTTCAGTATGATTTAAAGAAAATGGGTAATTGAATTTAAGAAAATAATTACTCCACTATGGTAGGTTTTATCCTTTGAATTGATTCAAATGTAAATGTTTTAGACAACTTTCATCCACGTCAGATCATCTCCTAAACAGTTTTTTTTATTTTGATAGACATCCTCCATATCTTGTGGTCATTCCCCTATGTCGCTTGAAATACTCTATACAGTATAAATACATGGGATAAAAAATACTCATAGTAGTACAATGAAGATAAAATATATGGTGAATGAGTCTCAAAAAAAATTGCAATAGAAATTCAGTGGATGAAGTTGACGAGTTTGAAAGTTATCCATCATTATGTTCTCAAAAATGGGTAATGCCTCCCATTTGTGAGAATTACATAGTTGAAACTAGTTATTAAATCATTTCATATTTAATGTGGTATTTGGGGTGTATAAACATTCCTTTATATAATTCAAGGTGTCTCGATAGGGACATTTTGTGATATATGAATCATTGGGGATTCTATGAATTCTATATTTATTGGAGAAATCTCACTTTTAATACTTTCAACCATCTAACTAATACTATTTTTATCGCTATTAAAATTGTCCATCATGTATTTATTAAATACCCTTAACAAATGAAAATATAATATTGGGAATTATGGAGTAATAATAAACCCAAATATGATAAACAAGAATAATAATCTATCATTCAATAAACTTAAAGATATAAAAATGTATTGATAACATCATTTTAATAAATAAAGAGGTATTTCATATACATGGATGGTAATTAGAGATTCCTAGGGGTGGAACCAATAGATGTAAACCTAAAATGAGGAGTACCTATTTTTTTCTATGAATTATTCCAATACATTTAGAGTTTGTTAACCATTTATATATTTATTTAAATATGTGATGTAACAACCTAAGAAATTAAAAAATTTAATATTAATTTTTTATAAAATATTTTAAAACATCTCAAAATTATATTTTCAATTATAAATTTATAAGGAATGGAAAACATAATTTTAGATAGTGAGACATTTAAATACTGACTTAAAAAGGGTGGGTTGAGATGTTTTTATGATAAAAGTATAAAATTGGTAATTTTTTTACTAATTATAATGGGGGGATTTTTAATAATTAAAATAAATAAATTAGATATTTAAATGAAAAAACACTTGGGCTACCCCAAGTGAGAATTCCACTTAGATATTCTCTATTAGGTGGTTCTGGCCATTTGATGCAACTGGAGATCATTAAAAGTGAGTTCTCTCCCAACATACTCACAAATTTTAATTGGAATATCTGAATGAGATATTGTAAGGTTGTAAGGTATATGGGATATCCCTAACGTGGTAATTCAATTATATATTTCCATTTTATATAGCTTGGAACACCATCTCACAAAAACTTTAGCTAGGTAATTCTAGTATAAAGGCATCATATTTGACATTAATGGAAGGTGGGGTATTGAGGTTGTCAAATATCCTAACAATTTTCTCCCCCCAAACCTTTATATCTTTAGGACAGTATCCCTTGAAAAGTTAGTGGCTTATGCTGATGAAAACCTTTATTAGTATACTTATTTCTATCAAATGTTCAATTAAATCAAAAGAAAATGGATATAAAAATTCATGTCACCCTATAAAATATAGTTAATGAGTATGATCCATGGACCAACTCAAATTTAAGGGTAAAATAATTCACAATTAAAATATTGTTACCAATATCACATGGAAACTCAAGAGAGGATCCCATGATTTGTTGATAGAAACTACTTAAGGTGTATAACTCAATGTCTAACATCCCTATCTCATTTCAAACAAACATTCCTAATAAATATTATTGATTATAGGGATATGTTGATGGTAAATAATGAATTATGATAAAAAAACAAAAATACATATCGGCAAGAAAGAAATAAATTAGTGAGGTGGAGGAGGAGAAAATACAATACCATGGATTGAAGCTTTGAATGGTCCATGAGAAAGTAGAGATATCGAAAACATGGAAAACGTTCAAGCCTTGGATTAATTTGAAACTTGACTCATTTGGGAACCAGATTTGATCCTTGTAATTATTTTAACCTTAATTCAAGACATGCTTCAAGCTTCAATTCACTAGGGAGAAGTGTTGATAGAGGGTGGATTCCATGGAAATCTTCGATATCATGATGAGTTTGCAACTGGTTAGGGTTTTTAAAATAGGTTAAGAAACTTTTATAAGTGCTTCCAAAAAATAACAAATAAAGATAGAGTTTTATAATTTCTAAAAAATATTCTAATAAAACCTATCTTTACCAGTGCTAATGTTTTAAAACTGATAAATGTTCATTTTATCATCACTAATTAATTTAGTGCTCATAAAAGGATTTATTATTATAATTATAAAACAAATTCCTAATATATATATATTTATTTAATAAATATATAGAAATATAAATATTGTAAATATATTCATTATTTAAATACATTTATTATAATTTTAAAACTATTTTAATATATACTTATTTATTTATAATTATATAAATAATATTTTGAAAAAAAATATTTATATCATTATACATATTTATATAATTATATATAATAATTATATATAAATATAAATATAGTAAATATATTCATTGTTTAAATAAATTTATTATAATTTTATAAATATTTAAATTTATATAATTAATTATTAATAGATATATAAATATATTTTATAAAAAAATATTTATTTATTTATAATTAAAAATATACAAATGATTAATTATAGAAAATATAATTTTATCATTATATTTAATTATCAATATTTTTTACTAATATATTTTCAAAATTATTAATTAATATTTAATGTGAAGTGCATCCATGTTAAATATCTGTGAAATTGAATAATTAAAAATTAGTACACTTTTAAAATATTGAAAAAATGTGTATGTTTTATTAATTAAATATAAATTATTAAAAAATATGGACACATATTGAAATAAATATGAATACATATTGAAAATATTAAATCATTGTAAATAAATATATATAAAATAAATAACATAAACTCATTAAATTCCCAAAAAATAAAAATAAAAACAAAACATATTAAAAATGAGTTAATAAATAACTGTAATAAAATTAAAAATAAATAAATAAAATTTAACTTGATTAATGACAAGACATATTAAATGTATTCTGTTATAATGAAATTCTAAAATGAATAATAAAATTTGAATAAATTACGTAAACATTAGGTGTATGTGTTTCTATATAAGTTTTAATTAATTATGTAAAAAATTTGTTTGTGTGTTCTATATAAAAATGCATTAAATTTGAATATATAAATTAAATATTAGATACTTTTTTTGTATGTTAAATTGAAAAACCAAAAAACATTCAACTATATCCATTACTCAATTTAATTAGTCAGTAATTTTAATTCATTTTAATTTTTAATTATAAACCATTTTTCACTAAATATATTACTATTTAATGTAATGATTAAATATTTTGTATTATATGAATCATTTTTATAAAAATTCATATATATCTATATATTTAATATATAATATTTTTTAACATTATCAGTAATTATTTAATTAATAAAAATGTTTAATATTTTTCTCAATTTACTTGTAGTAAATTTTTATTTTTTTATTTTTCATTTTATATATATCTATATAATTAATATATTCTACCTATTAGTGTTTATAATTTATATATAGTTTATTAAATTTATTTATTTTTTTCAATAATTATTTAATTTATAAAAAATTTAATATATTTTTTAATAAACTCATTGTTAGTTTATTTATTTAATTATTTTATTTTATTCAGCCCTTTATCATTGCTAAAAAGTGCTGATAAAGGACCCCTTTATGGTCTCTAAATGTAATGATCTGAAAAAGGGTACCCTTTATACGTGCTAAAAAACACTAATAAAGGGTATACTTTATCAGCACTAAAAAATGTGGCGATAAAGGGTACCCATTATAAGTAATAAAAAAAGTGCTGATTAAAGTATCCTTTATATGAACTTTTTTCTAGTGACGATAATGGCCAATGCTGTTAAATGTGTATTTTGTAATAGTTTTCCCATAGTGTATGTATGATCTACATCCGGAATATGGATGAGTGGAAGTACAAAATATGATTTTTTTATGCCAGATTATATAAGGATTTCCCTAGAGGTTATAGGAAAAACGGAATTGTGTAAGGGGTTATAGAATTATATGTAAGATTAACTTGATCAGATGACCAAAGTTTGGCATTCATGGAAGAGGCAGCTATAGGAAATCCACAATGGATAAGTAAAATGACGTTTCCCCCACATGTTTTGAAATGTTTTGGGACTGATTGACTAGTTTTACACCACTATTTAGATGGGTTAGGACTAGTTTTACACATATTGATGATTAGTGATCCAATCAGATGATTTTTTAATAATGATTGAAATATTGTGACATCTATGAAATAAAAGGAATCAGTATTGTTTTCTTGTGGATTGGGGACTAACATCAGAAGCATGCAAATATTCATTTCCAATTTCTTATTTTATTTAGTTTTCTTGAATTATTTGTTTATATGAGATGTGCATACTTGAGTGTTTGAATAGTGTCATTCCAGTGCAGTGATTAAGGGTGTGTCTTTTCTTCCAAATTTTCAGTACATTAGAGTGAGGGGTTCTTTCTATCTTTGGGGTTTCCTTATCTTTGTCCCACTCTTAAATATTTTTTTTTGTTTTAACTTTTGGTGATCATTTTGTCAAATCCCAATAGTCTATGGGGGTGTTTAATCATGAATTAAGATATATATAGCACAATGAGGCTGAATTAAATTATTTTTAGTGATTCCATCACGATTGATGATAGACCTATGGGTAATGGGATAGGTTGGGATGTGTGTCATTAAATAAAGTTGGATTTATAGAGTAGTAACTACCTATTTTTAGAATGGTTATCAAAAATGGTTGTCATCGGGATTTTTTATCCCTGAGTGCAATCCTCGAGATGATATTTTGAGAGGGAAGTGATTCATGAAGGGGTTTTCATTGGTGTTTGGGTTATGTTTAATATTGGGATAATGTGTTTCTTCCTTTTCACCATTATTAAGGTGTGTTTTATGGGTATTATCAAGAGTATTCATGGATTATGGAGGTAGGTTGGAATCATAAAGGTTTTAAAAATAATGATAATGTGCCTCAACTTCTGCTGTTTCTTTTTTTTAACTAGGGGTTTTCTAAGAGTTAGTATGTATTGATCTATCGAGAGAGGGTGATACCTTCTATATCACGTCTGCTTGTTACGAGTTATGTGGGTAACAGTATAAGGTATTGTGAGAACAAATATTAATTTGATTTAGCATTTAAAATTGTGTGTTTAAAATGGTTTTATTATGCATTTAATGTTAGGATGCCACTTATTTTCTATGCTATGATTTATTTGTTGAAATTCACCTATTTAGTTGGTTTAAACATTTATTTATGATATTTCTTATCATTCCTACTTGGGATTTTTTTTAAATTTACACAAGATATTTAATTATTATTAAAGGTATTGAGCATACTGATTATTATTTATCCACCACACACATGAACACACACAGATATATATATATATATATATATTGTTTTTCATATAACACATGTGTGTTTCCTTAGTGTTATAAAGGTAGATTTAAATATATATTGTTCTTATACCTAATAGATACATATATTATCGTATTATTTTTAGTAGGAGAAGGAAATATGTATGTTATGGATTGTTTGTCGGTCCAACGTTTCTGACAGACAGGTCATTGACGATGATTCCCTGATAAAAAATGAGATATGTATTTAGATACCATATCTCTATATGTGATGGAATCTGGATTTTATGGCACTTCTCACATCCCCCTTTCCCTATGGAAAGGTTTTAATGGTCCCTTAAAATTGTAAACACTTTCCCCTTTCCCATGAGATTGTCTTAAAGTTGTCCTTACTATTTTTAATCCACCACTATGGATTCAGAACTATTCTCAAAGAATTTATAGTGACCCTCAAGCAGGGATAAAATAATGTATATTGGTTTCCCAATGATTTGGTAACCACTAGGGAAACTAATTCATCGAATTTATAATTTATAAATTTTTATAATTAATAAGAAAATAATTATTTTAATTTTAAACAATATGATTTTCATTATATTTTATATTTATATTTCATTCCATATTACTCAATTCATTCAATAATATATATAATGGATTATGTTAGGGACACCAATGGTTGGGTATTACTATGTATTTTACTCACTCCACACACATGTGTTTCGATGCATAAACAGCTCCACTTTTTGAATTTTTTTTACAAGCAGCTTTATGAGGATACCTATTTAGATATTTTTTAGAATAAGATGTTATTAGTGTAGTGGAACATGATTTATCTAGGGAATAGAGTGTTGGTGGACATCTTCAGTGAGTGGATATCTCAGTTTTTTACCATTTTTATGATTATTTTTTTTTGAGCCCACTAGATATATTATTTATTTCATTTTCCTATAGTATGGCTCTACGATTAGACTGCTGAGATGTTTTTATTTACAAATATATAAACTATCTATTTATATTATATGGGAAAAATGTAAAATACGGTTCATTGATTGTCATTTAATTTTTAGGAAATCTCTTATATAAGGATGTGTCATTCTAGATTTGAGAAAAAATCTAATTTAGAATATACTATCACTTTAAGAGGGTAAATTATTACATATATATTGACTTCCAGATTCGAAATAAGTCTCTAACACCATGTAATTGTGGTACATAGTTTGGGTTAGTTTTGGTTTGAATATGATTAAAAAAATATCTAGTCATTTTGTCATAAGTTATATTAGAGAATTTTTTTGGGTTTATAAAGACTTTATTGAAATGAGAAAATATTTTTATTACTTGAAAAAAATCCATAAAAGGCCTAAACAATATATTTATAGTGTAAAATCAAGTTACCAAGAATTTATGATATATTAACCATAAGAATGAGTGCTAATTTTTTTTGTGTCTCGAGTATAACATGATATAAATAAAGAAGAGTTATATGGCTCAATCAAGAGTAAATTTTACACTTTTTCATGCATCTCAATCAATATATAGGTTCATATGAAATACAAATTCTTTTTTGTAACTGGAAGATTAGATTTATGGATTTTTTTAGTAATGTTTTTAATAAATTTCTCTAATAACATACATTAAAAATCAAGGATATTGTTATTTAATTCATAAAAAATAAATTAATTAGTGTTTTCCTAAATAATTTTTTTGCAACTCCTTTTATAACTAAACCCAGTCCCACTTCCAGTGTTTTATAATTATTTTTATAAATAATTTTTAATGAATGTGAAAAAGTCAAAGGTTTTTGGTTCTCACTGTATAATTGTACATCCATGATATCCGGTTTCAAATAATGGAATCTCCTTTTGGGAATTATTGATGTTGGAGGTGATGCATTAGCTGAAACAGGAATATACTGACACTGGTGGTGACACATGGCAGTGAAATAATAGTGATGAAGACAAGGGTACAAATACCTATAACGGTGTTTGAGTAATTGGGCCTTTAGTAAAATCAATGTGATGAGATTTATATAAAGTGGGAAACCCTTGTAGGTAGGTGTGGAAATTACTTGTGGGCCCATGGTTGTTTTTTCTATGTTTCTTGTAACATCAAAGACCTTATATAAATAATTATTTTGAGTGTTCAAATGGTTTGTGAAGAAATTGTTTTTATTTTTTATCAATATATGCTAATGTTTCGGGATGATGAAGATCTCAATGAATAAATGGGTTTAAGGATTGAATTGAAACTTAGAGTTTCAATGGACCAATTTTATGATTCTATCTTTTATTGTGTTTGTTTTTGATGGATATATATTCTTAATGGAAGTGAATAATGACAAAAAGATGGAGAAAATGATTATAGTTTTAATAGAAAAAAGTTCATTGAAGGAGCTGATCAAATATGTGAGCATTTTTGGGATGATATTAATTAGATTCAATGATAAGATGGATGAGATTGATTTCTACCACAACATTTTTACTGAGTTTTAAGAGCTATCCATTGAAAATCATAAAGAGTTTGGATTAAAGAAGCCGAAAATGTGGATAGAATATCGTGTAAACATCCTTATGTTATCAAGCATGAATTTTGATAGATATACTAATTAACATTCCTAGATGATGGTTGGAGAATGTTGAGTTTGAAATTAGAATCAATTAGGTTGTGGAAATATATTTAAATACCAATTAAAAGTAATTACATGCTAAAACATGCTATTGTAATTATGTTGAAGAGATTCATTAAGGATTAATATATTATTTTACTAATTTATGTTGTTTTGAATTGAATCGTTTAGATTTGATATACCCTAGGAATGTATAAATATTTTCTATGAATAGTTGAATTTTTTTTGGAATTCTATGCTAAAGTTGAAAAATTTAAAATGGTATATATATGTTATTCTAAAAATAAAATATTATAACATTTCTAATTTTTACTTGATTTGGAATATTTTAACGATTATATGAAAAAAATCTTGGAGTTTTATTATAATATATAATATTTATAGATGGTATATATGATTTAATTGTTAATACCGAATATATCCCCAGTCACATGGATGATATTTATTAAATTCATATATAATTTTACTATGGAAATATCTTATTGTGATATATAAGATATTTTAGAAAATATAGATGATATGTATTGAATTTCATGTTTAAATGTGGAACATGAAATATTTGACTTTGATATGTAATATATTATAGAGTATAAAAATTATTTTTAGGGAGATACATAATACCTTCTTGAGGATACATAACATTTAAAAAGTAGAACATAAGATATTGTAGTGTATAAATTTTAGAAGAAAATTAAATTGGAAACATACGATATATAATGGATTTTGGTGAATTTAGATGAGAATATGTATATGATAATTCACATACATAAGATATTATAGAGGACTCTCATGATATGTGAGCATGTAGATGTAACTTCAAAACATAGATCACCCAAACTACAACTAGGAAGGGATTCCATTTGAACTATAGAGTTCTTTACCACATGTTATATGATTCCAAAGAGTGGTGAGGGCCTCAAGTGACCACAAGGTGGCTAGTTTCTCAATAGAAAGGCTTATATTCCATATTCATATCTATTGAAATTTTGGCATTACCCGTCCAACCATTGGGAATTCCAAAAACCAATAGACATAAAACACAAAACCCAACAGGCCCCCACTGTGTAGAGTAGAAAGTAGTAAACAACTAAATAAAATTAATACTAAATAATCAGAGTATAAATCACAATAATATGAAATCATTCTATAATAAGATTAAAATATAATATATTATCATATATACTTAATTTCATATACATCACAGAATAAAACTGATTTTTGACCAGTCAAATCACCTATAAAAGGTATAATAAATAAGTGAAACTAAGGCTCTAATTCCATACCTATGAATCACCTCATCTCAATATCTAATCCTATATATTTTTTCTATCTGAATGATCCAATCACAATCCTATTTGCAACCTTTCCCTTTAATTAACAAAGTTTTCTTGAGTAACTAAGTGTTATAGCTACATGAGAAGGGTGTGAGTACAAATATGAAGGGAACCAGCAATGTGGTCTTATACAAAAAAATAGTAAATTATATATATTCATGTAACACAATTTTATATATAAATAAATAAATTACAAGTGGATGTGTAATAAAATAACAAACATTTACTGTTTCATTTTTACATAAAGCATAAGATCTATCCAGACCTAGTTCGACCTATGTCAGGATGTCCTTGAGAATTTCACGGAATCATTTATACAAAAATCAGACCAATTAAAAAATATATAAAAACAAATACCTATGAAATTAAATCCAACCATGAGCCCAATCCATGGAGTGGGTCTAAGTAATTCCAACTCAATTACCCATGATCCAAATCTAAGGTTCATTTTTAAGGAATTCCAAATCAAATACCCTATGAGATGAATCCAAGGAGAAAGTCCATGAAATTATATCCTAGATAAAATTGAAGTCAAATCAAATGATTATGTCCAATTTATTCCATCTAGGATAACCAGTGATCCAAATCCAAAAATTATTTCTAATGAATTATATACAAGATAACCATCTTCAATATCATATTCCCAAAATATCTAAACATATTCTAGGCTTAAATAATAGTTCCTAGGTGAATTTTCTGGAATACCATGTTTCTTAGTATGTCTAAGGGGTTAGTGCATCTGAACTCTTGAATATCATGAAATCCTGCTAGATGGGTTTAGTCTCTTTCCTAAACCCATCCTAAAACATGATTTTTTCCAATCAAGTGAATGAACTCACCACTATCGAAGCCACATCAAGTCCCCACTATCCTCCCAGGTAAGTCTCAAAAGGGATATGGACTCAAGAAAATTCCCTTTCCAAGTGACCCTAGGTTGTTCTTAACACATAACCTATCCATTAATCAACCCAAGGTATATCAACCAAGATAATCACATATCTATGGGGGATGAACACTTTCCCCATGGTCTTTTTATTTTTTTCAACGTATATAAATCCTCATAATGTTCTAATATGGCCATTCCCTAGGAAATCTATCTCCACATTCCAGACACCTATATCTGGTGGTTTCTACATGATCCTATGCTATGAAAACTACTTTATGTTCCTTTAATATATCATACACCCCTCAAGGTATATGTTTCTCAAGGAAAACCTTTATAACCTCGACCTCAACAATCAATTACCTCGTTAATTGAGGTAGTTCTTAATGTTAATCATTTATTTGGAACTTTATTCAATTCATTCATAGGAATTTGACTTTAATTATGAAATATAGACAATTTATATAAAGTCAATCTCCCTTTGTGGTGAGACTACACATATAAAATTCCATATAAATCACAGATGATTATACAGGTAATGTAACATTTCAACCATTACTTTCTTGTACGTTATTTGATCTTTTACATTTTCCAATCTTATCTATATTATTTTTGATTTGAAAATAATTTTTCTAAGGAGTTGAGAGATTTGAAAAGATTGTGTAATCTTAAATTAAATTTTTTGGAATCTTCTTCCCAAAAAAAATGGTACCATGCTGCATCACTCAATACCATATAGTAGAGGGGTTATATATACTATTGAGGAATTAATTTTACCAAAGTGGTACCATAGGGGTTGATTCCAGGCCGTAGAGGAGATGGAAGTCCCGTAGTGACCCCGACTATGGATATTTATCTATAGCCTTCCATATTGATGGTAGGGCTATAATATGGTGTCTTAAACCTTGTTTTAGAAGTTTTTCAACATAAATTTTAGGTTTTTAGTTGATTTTTTTCTCTTTAAGGTTTACTCATTTCATTAAAATGTTATGAATTTAATCCAAGCATCCTTCTTTGTATTTAATTAAGAGAACTCGTTTTACTTTTTGAGGTATCTTATGTGGGGTTTTATAACATCCATCAAACCCATATAAATACCCAGCCACCCCCTTCACACAATGGTTCCAATTCTCAAAAGAACTGTTTTAGAGCTGAGTCCATACCACAGTACTCATTCTATTCCATAAGGGTCATGTTATAATGTGGTTCCATGCTATAATCCCCCTCTTCATGTCATAGGGTTCATGTTCCAGTGCCCCATACAACATAGAAGTCTGTATCATACAATGTGGAGGTGTTTCCTATGATGTATCCACACATCCTATGTCATGGAGGTCTCTAAAAGTGAACTACATTGATGTGGTGTTCCACCCCATGGTGTGGTGGTTGACTAATGTATACATCCTTTCCATAGTTCCCATCTTGCACCATAGATCATCCTAGATTTCTAAAGGAAAACCCTATTCCTCCTTACGAATCCCTCATCAGGTTATTGCAATATTATTAGCAGGTTAGGTTGTTTCAGAAACTATTCCTATTATTTGATACCTTTAATGATTAAATTATAAATTGGTTTCAAAATCAATTTCTAAATATTGAGTTGGGTTTTGATAAATGGAATTTGAAATAGACTGGGGTGTGATGAATAATTCTTGATAGTGATTGATGTAAATTAATTTTTTATTTTTATTAAAACATTCATGAATTGAAATTATAACTATTAATAGGATTTTATTGAAAATAAAAGGAAAGTGATTTTTTTGGTTTAAAATATGACTATTCGATCGATTTTGATAAAAACCCATTTGATATTTTTTTTAAAAAAATTAATTTATTTTGATAAAAACTATTTGATGTTGGTTTTTGAAAATAATTTTATGAATTTTTATAAAACCATTTGATGTTGTTTTATGAAAAATATTTCATTGATTTTGATAAAAATATATTTTATATTTTTTTTTTGAATATTGAGATGAGTTTTTGATAAAAACATTTTTAGGATAGTTTTTAAAATTAAAGGTATGTTTTAAAATTGAATTGGGGATGATTGAAATAATGATTGAAATGGTTTTTTAACTGATGATAACCTAATGTAAATTTTTTGATTTCCCTTGAA
Organism: Viscum album; assembly: GCA_963277665.1. Classification (NCBI taxonomy): domain Eukaryota; kingdom Viridiplantae; phylum Streptophyta; class Magnoliopsida; order Santalales; family Viscaceae; genus Viscum; species Viscum album. The sequence goes on along the minus strand of OY728128.1, from coordinate 1,534,131,806 downwards.
TCGCACAGTATACTAGATATTTGAGTGGGAATAACACACAGTAAGCATACGTTAGATATACTATATAATGAATTAAATTTGAAAACACATCTAAAATACTCAAGGGAAGGGAGAATAGTCCTTAGGGATCATCTTCCGTGCATCCTTATGGATGTTCCTCGTACACATTAGAAGTTTTAATTCCCTCATAAATCTGAGAATCCAAGGATATCATACCACTTCGTTCTCTTAACTAGGGTGATTTGATTGAAAGTAAATTATAATGCATTATGATTTGATTTTTTCCCTTCATATCAGTTTTAATGGAAATTATTATTCATTATTTGTTTTATGTCTTATTGATATATATTTGATAAAGATGCTTGATTATTCTTTCCTAATTTAAAATACATTGTAACTATTTTTTTATAGTCATTGAAAATGGTTCTCTAAGAATGTTTTGATATAAATTGTGAAAATTCATTGCAATGTATTATTTACATTAAGAATATACAGTTAATCTAATATTGATTGATTATAAAATTATTTGTGAAATACTATTGAGATTTTAATGTCACACCCTCCTTTTTTCCATTAGGTTTTTGTATACTTCTCTATTACTAGTCAAGGTAAAGAAAATGAACCATTCATAGATAGAGGGTGTACTTACATTTTGCGACCTTTTGGAGTCATAGAACATGATGAATATTGTGATGAAACAATTATGTCGAGTTGTATTACAGTTTTTGGATACTTATATTAGGGTGTGGTTGAACCCTTTTCCCCTTTTGGAGTGTTTTTCAAACTGACCATTTTATCGAATTATATTTTTATCTAGTAATTTTTGTGGTGGAATCATTCCCTCTCTACATTTATCAATTCCATGGTGCTTTTCCTCAACCCATGGGGATCAAGATAACCCTTTAGGTCATTTATGGATTGGATCAGGTACCATATAGGCATGTTATCTAGGTTATTTCATGATAAGGATGATATATAAGGGCCAATTATAAAAATTTAGAGTTATTCGCATTGAATATCCGCCTTAAAACTTTTTTTGGCTCATCTATTTCCAAATAACATCATTTGTCCAAACGAGTCCCTAACTCACAACGTAATAAAAAATTTATTAATTAAAAATATTCTAAATTGTTTTCAATTAATTATGCTGTTTAGTTCAATTAGTCATAACTTCATAAACACTCACCAAATTCCCTCGATACACCAAATCCATAACCAAAAGTATATAAGAGGTATATAACATACTATCGACACCAACCTAGGAAAAAACACTAACAATAAGAACCAAAACCACCATCAATTTCATTTAATTTAAGACCAAATGTTATAAAAATCTAAATACTGACATACCACTATAAAAAATGTTCAAAAATGAGAAAATACTATCTTATAAAATTCTTTATATAGGGTATAGAAAATACCCATAAAAAGGGTAATTACATCATGATTAGATGGAATCAGAACCAAAAACCTCAATCAAATAATTGAAATCGATACAAAAATAATGAAAAACCAAACCAAGAGCCAATAGAGATGATATCCATCCATAAATTCTGATGAAATAACATGAATAATTCCAAAAATATGAGGGAATCAAATGAGGGAGATCAGGTTTTGACAACCGGGGTGTTTTCCCTTGGGAGAAGAAGTAAAATGGGATGCCCATTTAAATCATTTAAGGGGAAAAAATCATTTGATAGATTTTAATAAGTCACATACTTTAGCAGCATAGTTGGTCGAACTATGCACCAACCATGAAAACTTCTCTATCAAATTCGACAACACTCACATGGTTGGACTGAAAAATTTTCAAAACCCCATGTAAAATTATTGAAACCATATGTAACTCATCTATATCATTTTTACAAAGTTTTTCTACAATTCTTCAAAAACTGTGGGCTATGTCCTAGGTTCTAGCTACCCCTCATTTTTTTACTTTCAGATCCAAAAATATTACCATTAACTATGCATTAACTATGCTGCTCAACCTTGTAATATAAAAAATAAATTAGAAAATTTATCATTTAAGGTTATCCACATGGTTTTCCTAAGTCCGTGTGACCCAAAACTCTCACATAGTGTATATTCCTCAAAAACCCCTTGTAAACTAACCTCATTATCATGATACTTTTCTAAGAATGTAGGAACCTCTCGAGACATAGACCATATCCAAAAATATCAACTCAGGAAGCTTGAAATTTCAAAATTTGAATATGAATCTCAATTGAAAAATAGCCCCTTATTCAGTTATCCAAAAAACACAATTCCCATGTAAATTTTTAACTCACATAGGTGAAGGGTTATAAAAACTCACCACCATAGTACTTCTCATCCTTGATAAGTCTCATTAGTCATCCAACTATATAACACAACCTACCTAAGTAATCAATTCATCACCGACTCACCACATTCCATCTTCCAATTCCAAATTTTCTTCCACTACATAATTCCAAACAAAAGGAACACAATTATTTTATAAAATATCCACCACTCATAACCATCAGTAAAAAATAATGATGTGACTTAATCTGTAGCTATCTAACCTAAGAAAAAATGATATCTATAATCAACTCAACCAAACACATATTTCACTACTAAATATAATCCTTATAACATAAGGGATAAATATTGATCCATGATACTCCTAACTATAATAATTTCAGATAAAAACACCTTTACATTGGCCTAATAACCAAATCATTTCTATTTATCTCTCACCATACCCAATTAAAAATGAAAAAATAGTGGGAGATCATTTTTTCAACTTCTAATGAAAACACTAATTATCACATGCTAACATACTATTTAATTGACTGACCAATATTCATTTACACCTAATGAAATTCAAATATCCTATAACACCTAAAATGCAGTAAAGTACAAGAATATTTGGTACATTCCATGGTTGGGTCCTCAAATAACCAAAAATTCTACAATTTTCTTACTTGATCACCAATGAACCTCTAATCCGACCCACACTTGGACCGCATTTAAACCATCCAGATCCAGATGAAAATACATAAAATTTATCCAATATTGCATCCTAATCCCAAATATGGTATTTAACATGGGGTACGATAAAATCTATAAAAAATCATTGACAATAAAATTCCATATCGACCATCAAATTGTTGGTCTCGTCATAGAAACAACCATACCAACATGGGGTCATAACAAAACAACCCAAATTCCATCCATTTCCACATGTAATAACTATATAGAATCACCCTACATATACCCAAGTGCTAAGATAAAATATCAACTTCCAACCATTCTAGAATAAAATTAATATCATCCTCACTGATTATCCTATGATTATGTGTGTGTTGTTCCGCCCAATCCACACTCTATATTGTCAAATCTTGACACTATGTCATCCATGACATTTTCATCATCATATGATATTGGTGATACCTCTCATTTTCATCAAAACCACTAGGATACCACATCAACAAGCATTTCGTAATTCCATTAGTCCTTGGACGCCAAATGGACACTCAACAATTCATAATTAAATAGTGTCCCACATATCCATCATGAAATTATTAAATTTAATCCAATAAAACAAGTTTAAGATCCCAAACCACCTAGTCACACAACCTGACTCATGCTCAAGCATCAAATTTCAACACACCTAGGCCTATACATCTAACCAAAAACCACTTTCTATTGGAATTCCATTTTCATCTCTCCATAAGAATCCTTAGTGCTCCTATTAAAAATATGAAATTTAACCCATGCCATGTCTATTACATGATTTCCTTATATCCAATATCATTTCTAATTCATTAGTGTTTACCCGGTCTCTCACCAAATATATGAAAATGATTCCAAAGTGAACATAGTCAGGAACTCGGCCATTCGTACCCAAAAATTCCCACTTATATACTAATAATCACCCATTATCTTTCCCATCGATGATCAAATAATTCCTCACCATGAAAATACAAAATTATTAGTATCTCCTCATATGACCTAGTTTATAACTCAAAACACATACCTGTGATTTTCATATCTAAGGTACTTGAACACCAGGTAACACCTCACTTGAATTACCCTTGTATACCATTTATGAACTAAAATAGGGGTAAACATCTTGCTTCTCAATCATAAGGCTCATATCATAAATATCATGGGCCATATCTCATTCATTATGCTATACCACCTAATGCATTGTTAATATCTCATATAGGTTATTTCTCACGTGAAACACCTCTCTATTCTCATCTCATCATAAAAAAACAACCCACTAGGAAAACTTCCCACTCTAGGGTCTCATATACACACACACACGCACATATATATATCATGACATGGAAAATCATATACCTACACAAGGTCATTGATTCTCCCCAGATTCTCATATATGAGGCAACCCCTTGAAAATCTAAAATCTTAGGGAAATAACCCCCCATGAATCCACATATTGGAATCACACCCTTGTGGATCAAAATCACATCCACGTACACATGTATATAAATAATGGTATCACCCAACCATGACCTCGTTTAACTATACCGTATTCATATGGATCAGTTGAGTAAAATGAAACCAATATGATATATAAGAAAATGTTGTATATGTTTTTTGACACATTATATAACCAAAATTTTTTTTGAAAAATGAATATAATAATTACCTATAAGGGGATAATATCTACGGTAGAATATAAATGTACCATCCGACCAAGGGACACTATACGACCCTTACTGTGAGGGACTACATAACATTAATCAGTAAGAATCCATACATTGATCCCCATGTACTATCATTAGTAGAAGCATACATTGTGGTCTAGATGTGTAGAATGAGACCAACAATTTATAAAAAAAATCCATATAAGTTTATAACGACACATTGAATAACTAAGCCTCATCATCAATGATATACATCCCACATAAGAGTATGAATTTCATGAGAATCCTATATACCAAATATGATGCAACTATATAATTTCTTTCTAGTAGACCAATATAATAAATCATAAAAATCATAAATCATAAATATAAAAACTCATGTGCATCACACTAGGTGAAATCATCTAACCATAAAATAGAAATTTAATAATATCAATCACATAACCCTATAAATATTGAATTCCTATCAAATAAGGTGTTTCTGATACACCAGTTTGATATCTATCACTGGATCATAAACATTTTTAAATTACCAATCATCTATTTATCAAAATAGTAATGACAAAATAAAACATTAATATTTAAGTGATATCAATCACATAAAAGGATATGATACCACTTTGTAATTTTCTAGTATGGATTTCTCGAATAGTCCCCGGGTAGGGGAACACCAAGACCTCAAGATTGCCTCTCTATATGCTAGAGGATTCTGATCAATGGAAACATATTGAAGTGATCATGAAGAGACTTTGACATCAAGATCTAGTATATGGATTTATATCTGAATATTCCAAAATTTTAACATAACCTTTCCATTCACCAAAAATATGAAGAAACCCATAGATATAAAACAGGTATCCCCATGGTCTCCCATATCTAGAATAGAAATTATTAGATAACCATATGACATAAATAATAAATAATTTAAGTAAACATAAAAATAAATCAAAATAATTATATAACATTATAAGAATATTGTCAGTATTCAAAGAGTCTCATGATCATATATGTCACACAACCAAACTAATATCCCACCAGGGTTATCACCTTTACAAAGTAAAATAAAAAAATGAATTTGAGTCTCAACAGCTATCCACTCACCTAACGACATCATGATCAATATTTCCATCCAATTTTTTCAGATGAATGATCCATTCTTGAGATTTTTCTATCCTTTTATCTATATCTAGTGAATTTTTCTCAGGTAACAAAGTGCCATGGAATCCCAAGTAGAGTTCGATTATATATCTCTAGGGAACAACCAATGTAGTCACATACATAATGAGTAGTGTAGTGTATATGTGCATTTGACATGTTCATCTAAATAAAAAAATAAACTATAAAAGAATGATAATTTAACCATTTTTATCCTTGGTTTCTCACATGAAACTTAGGATAGACCTAAACCTACTTCAACTAGTGATAGGATGTCTCTGATCATGACACATAATTATTCCTACCAATATTAATCCAATGGTCGTCTCCTTGGAAAAAGTCCTAAGAAATCTAAATCAACCATGATCTGAATCCAAGGAGCATGTCCAAGGAATTCCAAGACAAATACCCATAAACAGAATTTGAGGAACATATATAAGGAATTTAAACTCCAATACCCTATGATAAAATCTAGGGAGAATATGCATGAAATTTAAAATTTATAACCTATGATCCAAATTTGGGTTTTCCATATAAGTAATTTCCACCCACATAACTTATATAATGAATCCAAGGATAATGTCCAAGGCATACCATCCTAGATAAACATGGCCAATAATTTATTTTGAATGGCATGTACTATGAAATCCAATCTGATGTTAGGATTGAAGGATGGATTTTAGGAACATGTCCTAGGAATACCTTGTATCTTAGTATGTCTTGGCGACTAGTTCATATGACCCCCAATATCACATGCTACATAGCTTGACGAGGTCATCCTCCCAACTAATCTACTCCCACAACCTATGGAAGACCTCATAAGTACATGATCTATCATTATCATGACCATAACATGAACAACCCATCAATTCTAGTTCTATGGTGACCCAAATAATAATTACTACCCATTCCAAATACACACCCACTATAGGTTCAACAAATCAATTGGGAGTCCATTAGGATCCCATATGTCTCATCATGTATGGACACCCTTCATGTTTCCCTTGTTACTAACCTCATCTCACAGGTTAACACTTGTTACTCAATGGGAGTAACATATCTCGACACTATCAAAGACACACTAAGGCTTCACTGACCTCCTAGGAAAGATTCACTAGAGAGATGGACTCAAGCCCATTCCTTTTCCAAGTCACCCTAGGTCTGTTTCAAAGCACAACTTATCCAACAACCTCCTTAGGGTCTACCCACCTAGGTATTCATGTCTCAATGAGGGATGAACAATCACCCCACAATCATCTCAATTTTACCAAAATATTTAAACCCTATCGTGGTTCCAACATGGATAATCCCAAGTTCATCCATATCAACCCATCAATAACCTATATCTAAAGGTATCTAAGGGATCATATACTAGGGAAAATACATTATGTTCATTTAATTTAATTTACGCCACTTGAGGTCCATGTTTCTCAAGGTAAACAATTATAACTTTGGACTCGACCATCAGTGATAGGAGAAATAAATCCAACACAAAATATCTATCATGGAATTGAAATTTTATATAATCCATTCATAGGAATTTAAATTTAATTAAAAATATTAAAAATATTTTTTAGGGAAATCACCATTAATGGAGAGACCAAAAGTATACAATAACGCATAAATCATCCATCATAAAATAGCATATACATAAAAGAACCACATACCTAAATTTAGATTTACACCCTTTGAATAACCACCAAAAAATATATTCCCCAACTCATCTATGTACAATTACCATCATCCATTCACATGTTGCCTTAACATACATCACAATAACAAATTTAAATAATTATAATCAAATTATTATTAAATAATCAATTTAAAATTATTATTCAATAATTTCAATTTATATCATAATATAATTTAATGAGGAATAATTTCCAAAACACTTATAGTACACTCCCATTGTACCAAAACCACAACTAAAATCACACAAGAGTACAATAACGTTCTCACAACACTAACCTAGGAAAAATTCCAAACAATTAGAACCAAAATCACTATCAATTTAATTTAATTTAAACCAAAATATTAAAAAATTGAATCGACAACATAACTCTATGAAAGTGACCAGAAAAACATAAAGATACAATATTTGGACATCCTATCTATAGGTTTCTTGAAATCCCCATAAAAATAGATGATTCCACCATTCTTTGGTGGAATCAGAACCAAAACCCTAAATCAAAGAAGTGAAATTGAGAGAAAAAAAGATATAATAAGAAAAAAGGTCAATAGAGATGGAATATTACCTTAAATACTGAATAAATCTCACCAAGAAAACCAAAAATCTATGTGGAATTGAAGGAGAAAGAGGGTATTCACCTGGATGGGGTGTGTTCTTGGAGGAGAAGGAGAAAAGGGAGCATCTCCATTAAAACATGGGAGCAAAAAGTGATCATTTTACTTTTTTAAAGATCTTCATGATTTATCCTCATTATTGGATAAACCATGAGCCTAACATGTGACCTTGACTATCCATATCCTTCACCGTCATATGGTTTGGATTCGTAGTTTTCAAAAATATGTGATAACCATATAAAACCACACCTCATCCACATCATTTCACAGGGTTTGTTTGCAACTGTGCACAAAACATAGGCCTCTTCACTTGTCCAAGACACCCCATGTGGATTACTATGATATTTAAAATAATTACCTTTAATCATGTACTAGATATTTTAAAAACTATTCATTGTAAAAATGAACTAGAAACCTAAAATGTATGTGTAATCACACTATTTTACCAAAACTGTGTAGCCCAAACTATACACCCAAGGAATATTCATCCAAGGCTCCTAAAAAATAACCTGAAGCTTCTAAGACTCATTTGAGCTCCTAAATCACCAATAATACCTCAAAACATATAAAAAATCAACTCTATATACTCAAAATCTCAAAATTGGAATTCAAATCATGATTTAAAAAGTTTACTTTTCTCAAGATTACCAAAAAATAAATTCCTTTGGAAATTATCAACTCATGAAAGAACATTTTTTATAGACATAATGTTATATATTATATAATATTTCATACATAAGGTTTATCATTTTTAAAAATATAGGTTTCTAAATAATTAAATTCGATGATTAGGAGTTGTTATTAATGGATTAAATATAAAAATTCTAGTTGTTTTAATTTGATTCAAGTAAATCTAGAAGGATAATTAAACGAGAATAATTAAGAGGATCTTAGTGTGATAATTTGGTGATTTTAAATGACATGATTTATAATAATTTAGGAATATAAAACCTAGATAAATTATAAAGATGGATAATTTGACCAACTTAAATAAATGTTTTTGTTTATTTGTGGAGTATCCGATGAGGCCATCAATTGAAATTAAATATAATATTTTTAGATCATGGGGAGTAAGACAATACAGTTCTATTGAGAAAATAAAAAATAATATTCAGAATATCATAATGAAAATTATCATAGAATATAAACATTCAATATATGTAAATTTTATTTCTTCTCTTCTATTGAGAATATGGATATAAGAAGAGAATAATAAGAAATAGGTATCAATAGGTTGAGAGTATTAATATCAACATTACACCATCCTAGAAAATACTTAAACACTAAGAGAGAAAATAAATAGAAGAATGTGAATCAGAATGAGACAGATGAGTTTCGACAACTTCATATTTTTGGTATCATATAAGGTGAAGATGAAATAAGATGTAGTGAAAAACTTTTCTATGATACAATTATATCATATAATCAAAAAAAGATAAATACAGAAGAAGAGAGTTTAGGAAGGCTAACATATCTACCAATTGTTTGTGATCGGCATGTCTAACATCCTAAAGAAGAAAAATAAGTAGATTGTGTTAAGATTATAGGTTTTGTAATTTATTGATTATAATCCATCAATTAAAGATCATATATGAATGATAAATAAGATAATGTGAATAAATCTATTTTCTAAACACATCAATCATTCAAAATTTGAGTTGGAAGAACAAATTATACTTCTATGTTGTGCGATAAATTATATATTGGAAGTCAAAGTCCTTTTTAAGGAAGAATATTTTATCATTTATTATAGTGAAATCCTAGAGAAGATTTATTATCTTTGATTTATTGTAATTTATAGGAACCATTGTAAAATGGTGGGATACATTATATAGAAAAAATCTAGAGGTTATAAAAATATCTGTAGACATCATTGGATTTTTAGGAGATAACCTTGATTTAAAGGATGATACCTTCCTCCCTTATATTCACTTGATTATATTAGTCAATATTTTTTCCTTAGACTTGAACCAGATATAACAATGATTAGGTAGCCACATTGGTATAAAAACTTATAAAAATATAACGTGCATTATCTATTTCTTATTTAGTACTTTTCAAATGGTGTTGTGTATTTAGAATTCATAAGAAGATCCATTCATCTTAACCAGAGTTGAGGTTATAATATCGAGAGAGTTAATTAAAATGGAAAATGAAATAGGTAAAATTAAATCACACTAATACACCCCACATCTCAGTGTGACTGTGGGATCCTACTGGGAACGTCATGTAGTATTAATGTTAATCCATGTTCCTTCTATTATTGGATATAATTTTTAACCAATTTTTTTTTCTTCATTTTTTATGAAGTGTATTTTTGAAAAAAGATATATGCTTTCTCATATGGAGATTTTAGTTCTCATCCATATCAATATAAACATAGAGGTTTTATCCAAAACCTTGAAGAATAATCATTACCCATAAGTAATACTGTTAATAAATATCTTAAAGGAGATAGAGGATACAACACAAATTGATGTTAATAAAATTGATAGATTATCTCTTCAGAAGTGTCATGTTGATGAAAATAGTTAACACTCTGATAAGAATGTGAATATTAAATTACTTAGTGTTTTTAACTTCAATGTAAATCCTTTTTGAAAAAATTATCTTATTTATTTTGTCACATATGTTTTTTCATATATCAAGGGACATCATGAGGAAAAAATACAACTATAATTAGACGTCGATGCAATGGGAAACAATTGGAAAAAAAGATGGTAATGTGAATGAAAAACGTCAGACTTGTTGAAGTAAAATAAATGTATTCACTATTATGCATATATAAATTATATCTACCTAAGTAATAATTGAAAAAAAATGTGAATGTTGAGATTAAAAAATTATTTTCAGATCAGATCCATGTAGTGGATAAAAATATTAAATATTTTAATGGTGTTAAGGACACACAATTAGAGGTCAAGGAAAAAGGGAAAAAGGATATTTATAATTCATTACATTATAATTGTAATTTTCATGATGATAAATTTGAAATATGAGAAAATAACATAAATATAGAGTGATATATACTGAATATCAAAAGAATAAACATAATCTAATGTTTCTTCAGTTGGATGTAAATTTGAGAAATATCTAAGCAGCCTAAACTAAAATTTTACATAATTTTGAGAAACTAAGTTCTAATATTGATGGTTCTGATAATATTATTGGTTGAAAAGATGACTTATTCTAGTGGAAATAAATCAAAAAACATCTTTCGATATATTATCTATAATCTTAAAGAGAGAGGCAACCCTTGTCCAAGAAAAAATACATTATTTATTAAAACTATTTAGATAAAAATTATATGTTACAAATAAAAATATTTAAAAATATGAGTGGAAAATGATAAGAAATCGTCAACTACATCAAGGATGGATAAAATAATGTCTATGAAGAATGAATCATCATTGTGCTAAAAAGAAAATCTTTTTTACTCAAAAAATAAAAATATCTCAAGCCATCTAGATTTCTAAATAAATAAATAATGTATAATTATATAGTTTTGGTATTGAGAATGGTTTGGTAATACAGATTTTTTTTAATAGAACAACATGTCAATTAATGAAGATTGTAGAAGGAAAACATCAAGGGGGAGCAAGGCTGAACTAATAGATTGTTCCCATAAAAGGTAAATCTGTTCACTTCCAACTGATTTAAGAATATTGATAATTAATATGATAATTGTTACATGATTAGTCATTATGATGTAGAGATCCACACATATCATTCATGGATATTATTCACATAGATAAATAAGTCCATATGAGATAATGAAGTAAAAAAGAAAAAGAAAAGTTTATTTTTTCTTTGGGTGTATACAAATGAAGAATACAGAACACAGAACACCCAATAATATTATGAAATATTCTACACCACCATAGTAAAAAAAGACACATCAGGTATCATTATATTAAATATATCAAGTTTAGTGATAAATTAATAAATATCGAATAATATGATGAATCAATCCATGAGATAAATAAAATAATTACTTGAGTGGAATAAATCTATGATGAAGAATCTAAATTTCATGTGAAGTTACTGAGAAGAGGTAACACTAAGACTCTTGAGAATATATGTGGAAAATACAAGAAAGATCATAATAGTTTCAATTTGTTAATGAATATTTTTCTATCTTGATTAGAAATAAAATTGATTATGCATAAATAAAAAATTAATGAGTGTGAATTCAAATCTAATTTTAAAAAGAAAATTTTACATAAGAATATAGATGAAGAAAATAAGAAAACGATACTAACTATGGAGGTTCAAGTCTCTAAAATCAAATGTGAAATAATAATAATGATATTTCACATATTTTCAACTAAAAATTAAAGTATTTTCTTTGTTAAAAATCAATTCTCAATCATGTTTCTCTCATTATTGTGAATTGTAGAATCCACCTTATACCCATATCTATTTGTTTGTTTCTATGTGTGGTAAATTTAATTTCATACAAGAAGGGGTTAAATTTTTAAGTACTGTGATGATTATATGATAGTAAGTGAATGAATGATCTATCATCGGTATCATTAATTCTTGAAGAAATTTTTTGAAAGGAGATGCATGGAATTCTATTAAATATAGATAATCCAAGGTGAAGAGTTATTAGAGTACATCACTTAAGGGAATTTATTTTGGGAAGAATCCAAAAAGTGACTATTTCATGTGAAAATATAAAATTATGAAAAATATATGAGTTTCAGTTATGATTTTTACACTTTTCCATTATTTTTCTGAGTTGAATCGATTCTTATTTTGAGGGGTAAAATTAATCAAGGTAATTAAGATTAAAATAAACTTGAAGGAGGTGAATGATTTTGGATCTCAAATGCTATTGATTTTTTATCAATTTGAGTGAAGGTGATAAATTACTTAAATATATTCATAAAATAGACATAAGAAATTAATTTTTATGTTTTTATATCATAAAAAATAATTTTATGGAAAACCTTGATTTCTAAGTTACCCCCTTTTATTTTATTGACTATAGTTTCTGACATAAATTATAGTTGATTAATTTATGTCTCATTACTCTGAGAAACGTGATTCCATCCTTCTCTCAAGTGAATAAAATTATATTTTAAATAAATGGAGGAAAATGAAATTTTAGTTATGAGGGTGAGTACCCCTATGAAAGATCCATTGAAATTATTTTCAAAAAAGGTTGTAATGATATAAATTTTGACTTGAAATTCATATTGATAAAAACCCCAAGGGGTGGATTAAAGTTTTCAAATGGTTTATGATGAATATTTTTTTTATAAATATTTACTAACTTTTTCATATGATGAAGATCCCAATGAAGAAATATTTTCAATTATTAAGGCACAACATGGAGTTTAAGTGGATTATTTGTGTGTTATTGTCTACCGTTGTGTATTTTATTGATGGAGATCCATTAATGTTGGAAATTAAGATAAAAAAATAAAAGATAATATTTATTATAGTTTTGGGATAAATAGGTTTATGTAAGTAGTATCTTAAATATGAGATTATTTTTCAGTTTTTATTAATTAAATTAAATAAAAAAATTATGAGATCAGGACATTCCACATGATACTTTCTAGGATTCATGACTTAGAAATTTAAATACACGTGGAGTTGTGATTGAAGATTAAAAATATTTAAATGGAAGAGTAAGTAAATATCCTTGTATTATTATTCATGAATTTTGGTGCATATATTGACTAACACACAGAGATTATGGTCATAAAATGATGGGTTATATGTTGGAATTTATAAGGTAATATAAATGAATTATAAATCTCAAGAAGGTTATTTATATGTTGTAAGATGATTTAGGAATTGTGATAAAGATATTTATGAGGGTTTGATATATTTATAATGTCATTTAATTAGTTTTGATTTGAATTTTTGTGATTATAAATTCCATTAGAATGTTATAAGAGGTTCTAAGTTTAGTAGAAAACGTTTTAAAATTATAAGTTGAAGATAACAAACATAAAAATAAATATTTAATTTTTTTTTATAATATAATGTTGAAGCATATTGAATATTACTATGATATTTAATATTTATTTAATGATATGTATGAAAATATTTGAGTTTAACTATTATACGTAACATTTTCTAATGGTACGTAATATTTTCCTATAGATACATAATACATCCCATTGAATATGGAAGTTGTATGCTGAAACAAGTAATAAAATATAGAAATGATAATATCTAATAGTGATATATATGATAATTCATAGAATACAGAAGATATGTGTTCTAGTTCATGTTGAAATTCAGTAATGATAATGAATCACTATAATACATAGGATACATTGAATCATATAGAGTATTTATAGGCTGATACTTAATATCTCTTAGATGATAAATAACATTTTAAATATGGAATGTAAGATATTTTAGATCAAACATTGGAAAAGTTTCAGACATACTATCATATCTAAGACCAACACATAAAATATTGAATGGAATGTACAAGATTATATTGATCATACAAATATCCTAATGAGCATACATATATTCTTGAGGAGGATTAAAATGTGATAGATCACTATTGTGATTAGTAAGATATTATATTTATCACATAACATTTATTAGTTTTAAAAATTATTGGATTATAGTGATTAAAATTTTATGACACTGAGATATTATTCATGAATTAAATATCAAGATTCTAGTTATTGGTCCATGATTTAATCCACGTCATAAAGAGAATTAAATAATAAGAAATTTAGAGGGTGTCGGTGCGATAATTCTGGGATTTGAAATACTAGCATTTTATATCATTTTTGAAGATAAAATTTAGATAAAATATTAAGAAGAAATATTTGAACATCTTCAATAATGGTATCTAGAAATTATGGAATGTCAGCTAGGAAAAGTGGTTGAAATCAATATCAGTGTTCTGAGATCATGGAGAGTATGCCCATATTACTCCTCTATGAAATTAAAATAGAATATTGAGAATATCATGGTGTTGGATTTGGTTTTATGGAACCAAATTTGTAATTTTTATTACTCGAATACTCATAGACCATAATATCGATAAATATATTACAAAATTATTAGTTTTCTTCTACATAACCCAAATGTGATAATTCTCATAGATTATTTTTCACATTAAAATGTTATAGTACTTCCATGTTACATTGATAACCTAGAAGTTCCATGATGATATAATGAAACACATGTAATATGGTCTAGATGACATCAATCTGATTGGAAAGATTTTATGTTTTGACTATAAGGTGTTGGATTGACATAAGTGGATCAGTCTTTGACTCAGAAAGTTTAGAACATGGTATTTCTTGAAAAGTTTATGTGAACAGAAAACCCAATTTTAATTCAAAATTTTTTATGTTCTATTGAATATTTTTATCTATGGAAATTTTTATTTTTCCTTAGACTTGAGGTTACTATTAACATATACCATGAAATTAATACTTTAATGTATCAACATAAACTATGACACATATTCTCCTGGTGAATTAAGATGCACCGTGTTCTTGATAAGTGATATGAAATTAATGAATAATTAAAGAAAGGATTTTTATCTTCCATATTAATGGAATTATATACATCTATCCCTTTAATTGAAATGAGATTCTTGAATTAAATCCATGTCCATGTTGGTTCATTGATGATTTTAATTTAGGAAATCAATGAATTAAATGTCATGAATATATGTTGATAAAACATTTATTAAAAATTCTTGATGAGATATTGAGACAATGAGAATATATTTCAAAATAAAAATTCATGAGGTTGTTTTTGTTGAAATACTAACATTTTTCTATATGTTATTATTGACTTGTTGCAAGAAACGGGTCTTATACTTATGCTAGATCACCTAATTCTACATTGAAAAGATATCTTCTATTTCAGTAAAAAGTGTATCTCAAATATCAATTAATTTCTATTTGAATTAAATAGTTTGAGTAGATGATTTCCCCAACTTGTGGTTTAATAATTATTTCGTAATTATTTATCAAAAAAATCAATCATGAGATATTCTCAGAATATATGTCAATTGAATATTAAATAAATATTTTTTCCAGCTAGAATATATATATAATTTATTTTTCTCTAATTTATTTTCAAGGTAAGAAATAAAAATTTATTTACTTATGTTAATTTAAAGATAAATTTTTTTCACTTTTTATTGAATATAAGTTTAATTTATTTATTTAATGAATAATTTAACGATATTAATTTATTTAGATAAATAGTTATTATTATATGTCGTATAAATTCCATAGAGGATTTATGGGTTGAGTTAAGGGACTTGATTAGAAGATATATTTTATATCATTCAAATAAATGTTGATTTATTTATTTAATAAATAATAATTTTTATCAAATTATTTGATCATGTTAGGAATAATAATAATAATAATAATAATTGGAATGGGGTTTACATAGAACTATGAAATTAATTATGGGACATTATTCCATTTCAAATTTATAACCCTAGGCTTGTAACCCAACTTGTATCATATCCAAGAGATCAATATTATTATACATAATGATATTCTCTCAAATGAATTCATTCAAATCAAAAGATGGAACTCTCTTATGAAATCTCTCAAGGATGATTGAAAATCCTCATACTCTATCGAAGAGAATAAGAGATGAAATTCATCATTCCTAATGAAATTCTTATTACAATCAATGGGGAATTAAGAAAGGTATTTGAATCCTCTATTCAAGAAATCAATGTATTACAATGGAATTCAGATATTTTTGTAACATGTATGGATACCGCTAGAGGAATTGTACTATATTTTTTCACCATAAAGATAATACGAATTAAAGATCAACTGAATTCACCAATGAATAAATAATTATAAATATAAGGTAATTATTAATATAAATTTTATTTGAATAGATCTTCACTAATAATTTTCAAGGGTTAGATTTTTCCTATTTGAATGAATTATAAGAGGCAACAAAAAAATATTAGGAAAGGTCCCAACTTCTTCCCATGCTCCCTAGAACATTCACACAATATTGATTATCATGGAATTTTCATATTCCTAAAATTTAAATTTTATTCACACGATCTGTTTAGAAGCATGATATTTTGATAGAATAATAAAAATAATTTTTGAAGTGGTTGAAAGTGTTATATACTAACTATAAAATGTTTTAAAAACAACTTATGAATTGAGGAAGAAAAGATAAGGATGAAAGAGAATTAGAATGAGACGAAAGAGGTGATTCTAATATATATTATATTGTCATATATAGTGAATAATAAGGAACCAAGAGTGGGTAATTTCCATATAATTGTATTATACCATAGAATCC
Organism: Viscum album; assembly: GCA_963277665.1. Taxonomy (NCBI): domain Eukaryota; kingdom Viridiplantae; phylum Streptophyta; class Magnoliopsida; order Santalales; family Viscaceae; genus Viscum; species Viscum album. The sequence goes on along the minus strand of OY728128.1, from coordinate 1,534,114,416 downwards.
ATATTCCAAGAAAGTATAAATATATAGTTAAGAATGTCTGATACTTGTGATGCTTATTCATTATATATTTGTTGACAACCTTGTAGAAGAAGATAATGATTGAGGTAAGATTCAGTGTGTTACTACTACTTGATTATACTATTACAATTTAATATCTTTTCTAAATGAAGATGAATTCATATTTAATAAACCTATTATCTATATTCATTGATCATTATAAATTTTATTTGAGAGAATAAGGAGAACATTCATGTTGTGCTACAGATCATATATTGGTAGTCGATGTACTTTGTTGAGGAAGAATATTTGATTCTTATATATTGTGAAATACTAGAGTATATTGGAAGTATTATTCATTATTGTTTTTTAGAGGACCTATTGTAAATTAGTGGGATCTAAAATAAATAAAAAATCAAGAGATTGTAAATATGGAAGGATGAAAATTAATATTTTGAATAGATATCATTGGGATGAAGGATGATACCATTTCTACATATATAACTTGATTATATTAGTGTATATCTGTGTCTAAAACATGAACCAAACCATGTAAGGATTATATAGTAAATTTTTAATTGAACCTTATAAAATTTCCATGTTTTACTATTATTTTTTATTTACTACTTTATGTGTGGTTTTTTCATTAAGAATACATAAGTATATACATACATCTTAACTGATATATATTTCTAAATATTAATATGGGAAATTAATAGGTAAATATAATTAGGTAATATTGGTTCACACTAATTAATGCCAGCTCATAGGGGGACTATAAAATTAAATTATGCATACATATTTAATAAATATGTTATTGAGTAGAATATGATGATGTATTAATTATTTGAACATGATTATGATGATTTATGTAAAATTTATCACTTGCTCGTGCTGTTTTGTGTTATTTTAATTGATCATAAATTAGGTTGAAAAGAAAATATCTATATCATTTTAAATATATATTAGGTACCTTAAGTTGGTTGTTATAGTGTTTTGTCTAGGTACTCAGTAGTTTGTAATGAAATCAGTTGAAACCCAAGTTTAATGGTGGTGTATATAAGTTAGGTGTATATTTAGTGCATAGTGTAAAATTATTGTCTACCCTAGGGGTTTTTGTAAGGGAAACATGGATAGTGTGTGTGATTAATGGTTAATGTGTGAAATGATAATAATATTATATTATCATCTAGGTTGATTGAGTGTGTTATCTTAGGAATGATATAATTAGACTCACAATGGTATTAGTTGAGTGGGATTCCATTACAAACCTACATGTCTTCTTATTTTGATATATAAATTTAAAACCTTATTTATATGTAGTTTTGTGATGTTATAAATTTGTGACGAGTAAAAGGGGTGGTCATATGGATGTTTTTTCATGAAAACTGTATTTCATATTTTCATAGACATTAACAATCACTATAAAAGGAAAAACAAATTGGTATTTAGGGTTATGTCGGAATTCTATGATCATCTATATAAATTATTTGGTGATGGAATTGGAGTATTCAATTAATTATAAATTACTTATAGTATATAATAAATTATATTTCTGCCTTTTTTTCTAAACTGGGAGGTGACACATGTAATGGAATATAACCATGAAGCAAAAAGACTTAGAGGAATATCATGTTGAATGAATTTTTATTTTCACTTATATATTGTTTTTTATCAAGGAGTAGTACATTTAAAATATTTTTGATAATTATTAAAAAATTTAAAAAATTATCATTTAGTGAAAAATTAAATTATTGTATTTTAAATATTTTTATAAATCATATCATTATTTGAGGAAAACAAATTCACAAATTCATTTTTTTGTGAAGGTGGTTAATGATTCATTTAAAATGATTATACCATCTCAACCATAATAACTACAATTAGGTATTCCTGAGGATACTAATAGTTGATATAAATTATTTTTTACTTCTCAATGTTGTAAAGAATAATTTGGTGATTGGGTAGAAAAATAATCATGTTAATAATATTGAAAATGAATGAAATTATAGCAACCACTATGGTGGGTACTAGTATCTTCAACCAAATAAGTATCCTTTAAAGTAATTCTAGTGTAGGAAGATTTATCCTTCAAGGGTTATAACATATATCTTGAGTGTATAGAGTAAACCATGTTAAAATGAATTCTAGAATTCAAACACCATAATGAGTCATCTCTATCATTATTATGTGATAGTATGAAACAACATGAAACTCTTAGACTTATTATGAGGTTGATGAAATGTGTTAAATGAGATGTAATAGGTATGGATAATAACTTATAGTTTTAAAGTAATGATGAAAATTAGATGTATTTGTTTCTTATAATGTGAGAGATAATGATAATTCTACATTAGGTAGAATGTTCTTGTTTTTTAGAGTGTGTTATTTTTTGTGGGTGAATTATTATGAATGTTATAGGTGGTGTGTTAGGCGAACCAGTGTCATTGGTAGATGAGTGTTCACATAGATATTCTGATATGATCATGTAAGTTATCTTATATTTCAAGGATTGTTGGACTTGATTCCTAGTCAATAGAATTTTTAGTAGTTGAATCACATAGATGTTTCCAGAGAGAATGTAATGGATAGATCATTACTCAATTATGTGACTGAATAATATTTCATTATTAAATGATACCCTGATAGTGGAAATTTTATAAAATTATTAAGGGAAGTTGAAATTTTCAGTAACTGGTTTTTATATAATATATAATTAATCTAGTGTGAAACTTAGGATAGTGAATGTTTTTTTTGTTAAGGAAGTACAGTGACGATACCATTTAATTGATTAAAAATCTAGTACAATGAATCTCAAACCAACATTATGAATCTCGTGTGTTTATTCAAAATATGTTTATGTATAACTATGATGAACTAAGATATGTATAAAATCATTTACATTTACCTAGCTGATTTTAATGTTGGTGATACTATGTTTATGACTGTTTTTGTGTTTAATGTATCATTGTTGATGGGGGATGGAAATTATTTGGTTATTTTCATTGGTGAATTTGGATGGAAATGGAAGGGGAAGTATTAGTTAACTCTTTTAAAATTCATTTGACCATAATGAAGGGAGTCTATTTTCAGGAATGTTGTTCATATATGAAATAAGGAATTAAGGATCAAATCAATACATAATTATTCAATGGATGTTGTTAGAATCTGGTTTATATCTTTCATTTTTCATTCAAGGACTAATATCATTTTGTAGAATTCAATTCAGTATTTTAATTAGATGTGGAAAATATCATAGGCACTTCTTGGATGAGATAATTAATATTGTGGGGAGTCTTTATTTACCCATATCCTAAGGTCTTAGTGAAACCAGATTAAACTAGGATATATCTAATATAGAGTAGGGGCTTTTTTGATTGTTTGTTTCAGTTATGATTTTTAACATTATAGGATGGGATTGAGGGTGTATTCACATGTGTATAGACGTTTTGTTATAAGTTTAGAGGTTTAGATGATGGTGGTGTGGTTTATTGCATGCCATTTTGAACTATAGAGATAACTGAGTATCATCTAGAATCTCATCAGATACTCAGTGGTGGGTTCAGTGAGGAGGGTGGTCAATGAACCATTAAGCACCTGAGGGATGGGTACTGAGTAACCGATTGACCCAACCTATTTTTTTGAATTCAATTAATTTAATAAATAAATTTATATTTAATAACTCCCTATCACTCATGATTAAATAGAAATCTAGAATTGTGGTCCCTCTTTTCATTTTCTCCCCTCCCCTTCTTCCTCTTATAGAATTTTTTTTACCAATATGATCAGAGATCCATATATGGTAGAAACCTACTAGCAATAAATGATCCTTCTTCTCCCTTTTTCTTATTTTTTCTCATCATATTTATTACCTTAATCCTAAAATTAAAAATTTTCTGGTTTTTTATGATTAAGGATTTTAGTAATTTACCATTGAATGATTCAGAGATATTAGAAAAATACTTCTCTACTAGAACATGATATGTTATCCATTCTATTTCTTGAAAATTATATGCATTTTTATACATGGTGTGATCTAAAGTTAGTGTAAAAATGTGAATTTGACCTAGTATTTTCCCAATAGGGCCTGGGGTGGTTTTTTGAGTCTTCATTGTTCCACGGATGACATACAATATGCACTAGTAAAAAAAATTACGTCATTTTTTGTGTCTTAAACATGAGGTTTTAAGTGATGTAATTGAATGTGATGTAGTAAATATATTTTTAACAAGGAATATTAATAACCAATTTCGAAATTTATATTTAAAATATGATTTTTATGTTGTTTATTTTAATAACTGGCATCAACAGTGCCATATAACATCAGTTATAAAAAAAATGATGTTATAGTCTATTTTTGATGTTTGTTATAAAAATAATTGACATTGAATGTTTCCAATTTTTTTAATATTTCAACATAGATTAATACCTTGTAAGATTATATAATATGTATAAGATATGAAATTTTGAAACTAAATGAATACAAGAAATTAAATCATAAATAAATGACTCTAATTCCATGATTTTTGTGAGGCCCTTGATCATTTTTATTTGATGAAAGTACAAATGAGGCCACCTCAACTATGACCAGATATGGATTTTAACTACATATGATAAATCACATCAAAAAGTTTCATCTTTTTAACTCAATCAGAAGAATAATTATTTTCCATAAAAAATAAATTACCAAAAATTATTTCATCTATTAAATATAATCATAAAAAAAATAATGAATGAATAACTGTTAATAACATAGATAAATCATTTAATGAAGAACCAATGGTTGGATTTTATGGATCTAATTAGGAGTAGATTGAAAATGTTAAAAAAGTGGAAAAAATTATATATGGTTAATAAAAATGTTTTCTATCGACAAATTAATTTAATGTGGGTTTCTTAATGTAGAAATATGAATTCTAAAAAAACTGAAACATCATTGGTGGGTGATTTGATTTTTTTACATTTAACATCGATTATTTGAATAAACGACATAAAAACTTTTATTATGGGTAGATGTAATATTGGTTATTTAAAAATGTTTTTTATTTTAAAACCAATATAAAAATTTATGTTTTAATGACATTTATTTAAAAAAACAACAGTAAAATATGAGATTTAATGTTTTTTTAAATAACCAACAATAAAATTCATTTCCTAAGGAATTTAGTCCCAGTTATTAAATAATAGATGTTAATACACTGATTAAAAATCGATTTTTTGTTCTAGTAATGTGGTGTGCGGTGTTTTGGGGTTATTTATCCTTTATTTATAGGTCGTTTGAGATTACCATATTTGGAATAAAAAAACATAGGTGGTTCTTGAACATGAATTAACTTCGATATAGCTTCATGATCCTAATTGAATAGAATTTGAAAATTCCATTTAGAGTTATGAGTTACCATTGGGTAATGGGATAACTTTGGATGTGTGCCTATAATTAATGTAACATCATAAATAGTTAACTTTCCAATTCTGTAAATATTACTATAAAGGGTTGTCATATGACTTCATTATCCTTATGTATAACCATCAACAGGGTAGATTGATAGGGGAGTGATTCCTTAATGGATTTACCATGGTGTTTGTACTTTGTTTAAGAGTGGGTTGATATGTGGATTATTTATCATCCATGATAAGGTGTATTATACAGGTTATTCCTAGAGTGTTCACGTATAATTGAGATAAGTTCATATGAAAAATTTTGTATAAATAAATATAAAGTACCTCATATTGGTATGTTTCTTTATTGTCTAAAACATAGTGGTCCTAAGTGTTCGTAAGTGTTGACCTATCATGAGAGGGTTATCCCTTCTCTCTCCTATGATCTTTCCATGGTTTATATGGATATCTATATATGGTAGGGTAAAACTAAAGTTGAAATGGATTTATCATTTAAAATTAAGTGTTAAAAAATTATTTTTGTATTTAAATTGAGATTGCCACTTTGTTTATATGCTATATTTTATTTATTGCTTTGTGATTTCTTACCAAGGTTGATAATGATATATTTGACTTCTCTTATCATGCATAATTTTTAGTTATATTAGGATTTAATTATTATGTTTCATTATTAAAAAATGTATTAATAAAAATAAATATTATTTTTACAGTTTGTGTATGTGTGTGTGTGTCTATATATATATTGTTTTGTTGATACTACATGTGATTATATAGTGGTGTAAATGGAGATGTAAATAATAGTTTTTTAACTATTGGACATATATATTTCTACATTGTTTTGATCAGGTGAAGTAAACATTTAATATTAAAATTTTTTTGTATGTCACAACATTCTGATAGACTAATCATTGATACTAGTTCCATAATGAAAGATGGAATGGGTATTCAAATGCCAAGAATCTATTAGGGATGGGAACATGCTACCCTGACTCTATTAACTTTTCCATTTTCGAATGGGATGATACTAGAGGTGCATTAATTTCATATACACATACGTATTTTATATAGTATAGGTGTAAAGTTATATAACCCTTTATCAGTATTTACATTAGATTTCGAGCCATTCTTGAAGTTTTTAGGGTGACTCTCGAGCATGGATTGTTAAAGGTATAATAGTTTCCAAGTGATTTTGTAAGAATATGAACACCAATTGAACCCTTTCTTGATGAATTTTTAAATGTGTGATTATTGATTTCTATTAAGTCATTATCTATCTTATATATTCTAGTAAAATATAACATATCATTTAATACATGTACTCATATATATGATGGATTATGTTAGGGACAACATTGGTTGGTTCCTATTGATTTTTTTACTCAAAAACTAATTATGCATTTTTTTGTATATTTATATTTATTTTTTACATTTTATATACAAGAAGGTATTATAATATTGTTTTATGAATTTTTTTTGGCTTGGGATGGTTTCAGGGTATCCTGAAAAGTCTCCACTATGTGATGGAGTGTAGGAGGAAATCATTAATGATAAGTGTCTGTGAAATTTTTCTATTTTTACTATGATTTTATTTTGAGTCCAATATATGTTTCATTTATTTCAATATTCTATAGTATTTACCTATGTTTTGAAAAATATTCTATTTATTTGAAAATATATATATATTAAATTTATATTTTACATGTACAGTAGTTACTCCATATCATACAATATTTAGTTTTTTACATTGGGAAACAATCTATATATAGATGGGTCATGCTGAATGTTTGGTAGAATATAAAACTAGAAAATATTTTTACTTTAAATTGGTAAATAGGTACCCACATATAGATATAGCACATCGAATCTATAACCACCCCTATTAATAAGGGAATGTTCTTAGGGTTATCATTGTTCAGAATTAAGCCAACAAAGGATATATATTGTTTTGTTATAATACAAAATTATAATAACATTATTATCAATATTTGGATGATAATTTTCTTAAGAGAGAATGAAATTAATTATATTAAAACTCTTTATTTTGAAATGTTCATTTTTTACTTTCCATTGGATTGATAGATAAAATGAATTATCCAATGAACATTATATTTTTGGGTTTATAGTACTCAAATAGGTGTTTTGAGGATTTTATTTCACTTAATAAATTCATATCATGTTGAAATATCATGAACTCAAGGTATAAAGCATGAAAGACTAGTTTGTTAGGATATCCATGTTACTAACATGGAGGAGGTAACCAAGTTTATGTTCACTATAATAATGGTTTTAAGGTCAATTTTCAACAAAATACATTACCTCCATAACTTAGAGGGGTATTTTTTTAATCTAATGACTCTTTGATGGTAGTTTACTTTTTTACTTTTCTATGTAATGTTAGTCACCTTCCTCTTCTTTCTCCAAGGTCAGAACCTAGGGGTAGCTTGGGGAAGATTGTGTGGCTGTCCAAACCCAGCTATCAACACTATAGAAGAGGAGAAAGGGCATGAGAGTTTGACTATAAATATAGATCACATCCTTTGGATTGTCATATCGTCATCATCTCCCCATTGAGTTTCAGTATTTGTCTATTTTTATGGGGTTTCTCTATTTATTCAACATAGAACAATAAGGGAATTTTACTTATTGTAACGAGAGAGAATGTTTATCCATAATTACTATAGAATTCATTTTACTGTAGTTTTTTTTACCCCATATCAATTTGGGGGACTTTACAGATTACATTGATTTTTTTATTTTTAATATATTGTGTGATATTATTTTTATCATGAATATACTGCTACACTGTGATTTCGAAGAGAGACACTAGCCTAATACTATTCATTTTTTGGTATTAATTATTTTCATAAATATGAATATGGTATGTGATTATGATATTAGATGATCTTTCACATCATAAAAAGTATATTAAGACTACTAAATACACCATCTTGATAAATATAAAGTTTTAAACTAATGGTCTATCCATACAGAAGTGAAATTAGAGATTGATAAATTCAATGTGTTGCTTCTGAAATGTCTCCCTTCTCCCATGGCTTTATCTGTCCCTCTCTCTTGTATTTGCCTAGGGTTTCTTTTAGAAACCCATCTCTTCAAAGCTAATGGTGCATGTGATCAAAATTACCACTCCATCCCTTCCTCTCTTACTTTCTACTCTTTGTAGTGTCGATCTCTTCTTTCAGGTGGTGAGTCTTTTCGATGTTTTTCTCAACAGGGTGGTGGTGGTTGCTGAAGCCCCCAACCGCTTCTTCCCCTCCCTATCCTCACATTCCATCATTTCTGTCTAGGTCAGATCTGGAGTGATGGCTACTCCATAGTTCTAGTATATTTGGTTTTGTGGTATGGGGGTTTTCAAGTGCTCCCATGTCAACCTACTATGGTTTTTTAGGATTAGGGTTTAATCTTGGAGTGATTCCATCTCATGGAGGCATCAACTAATTTTTTCTCAACCCTAACCCCAATAACCTATTCTCTTCTCCAAGTAAGATATATAGTAGTCTTACTCAATGTTTTTGGGTGGTGGGATTTGGTGGTCGAAGATGATTATTGCATGACATGATTTGGATGGTTCTTCTATATCTGTTTATTCTTTAGAAGTTACTATGTATGAGGTTTTTATAGTGAATATTTGGATCTATGTCACTTATAAGGTTTTGTTCATGTTTTGTTACAGTGGTGGTCATCGACTATTCATGATGGTTTTGTTTCAATATTATTATGTTTCGATGATGATGGTATGTAACGGTATTCGGAAACCTAAGTGGTGTTTGGTCGGTGACATCGTTTGTGATGTTGAGACAGAGATATAGATTTTGCTACCTCATCATAATAATGATTGGTATCAAGAATTAGATAAAGCAGTTGATGATGGAAGAGATGGTGACACTTTTATGATAGCGATGATGGACTCTGGTGGAAGGGATCATCAGTGATTTGGTTTGAAGTGACGATGGGATTGTAATGTGACAAGGTACATTCCATGAGCCGGGTGTGTGATTCAAGGTGATCATAGAATGTGATGTGTCATGTGGACCAAGACGGAATGATGGAGAATGTTCATGTTTGATTTTGAATTTTTAATTGTAATTTTTTTCTCTGGGATACAGATCAACCATTAAGAGAGTTCAAATCAAATAAAAATTAATTTTTATCTATAAATTCAATGTGAATAATTTTCAATAATCGAATATGAATTGAAATAGGTTATGGGGAATGATAATTTCGTATCAGTAATTAGTAAAAAAATTAAAGGTGTTAAAAAGGGAAAATATAATTTCGCTGGATGTAATTGTAATTTATCGACATAGATATCTGGATACATTCCAAAAAAAAAATACCATTATGCCATTATTCAATTCTTGGACCCCATAAGTTGGGACAGGTGTCAAGGGTATCGTGTATTCTTGATGGAAATGATTTTACAATTTTAAGACAATATAAATAAACTATTTTGTCTAGAAATCGGATACCATGATTAAATAGATTATACACATCACATAACATGAAAAATATACTTGTAAACATGAACAAGGGATCATTAAATTACATATCAAATATAAACATTCATATTTTTAAATGAACAAATATAAAAATACTACATAATTCCATTCTAAGATGATTTTATACTAAGGAGAATAATTATTTGGCCATCACATACATCCTCACATAAGTAAAAAATTAAATACACATCTATCTATAATTGAAACATTACTATATTTGTATTCCACCACCCCTATAACTCTATGTCCTAGACCATAGTATAATTATAATTAAAAGAAAATAACTTTTTGTACCTACATGATGGAAAATAGATACCAAATTAATGTAAATGAAGGGTTCCCATGTAAGGAGTGAGTGTATAACTCAATATGAAACCATCAAAGAAACTATAAAACTATATTCAATGTTGAAAAAAACATGCCAGTTTGAAAATAATTAAATAAAACATTTATTTTAAATCATGAAATATTGGTCATTTGTATGAATTATATTTACCATTTCATTTTCAAAACCATTAGTATATCAAACATTTAGTAAATAAGAATAAAATAGATTCAAAAATCAAAAAATAATAAATATAATATATTAATCATGTAACCATCATGGTATAATCCCTCTCGGTTCTAAGGGTTTGATCTTAGACCTAATTAAACTGGGATGATCTAGATAGTTTGGCGTGATTTAACCCAGGTAAAACTGAGTTACCTGATATAAGCCTCATTTGGAAACCATATATATCCGATGAGAAATCAAAATGGGGGTTTCCCCTTGTTTAAGAAAAATCAAAGCACTGATACTAGTTTGAGGGAAATTATATCTAGTTAAGAAAAATTTCAACAATTTCCACTTAGGTTCCTAAAATCTTCTTTTAAGATTTATATAAAAGAACAAAAGAAACATTTATATAAATATTATCATGCACCACCCGTTCTCCATATCATATAAATATTCCACTAATAGTGTAAAAATGATAATCAAATGTCTAATTTAATTTGAAATATACTTTTCACTTATCACAACATAATAATGGTGAGTAACATGATGACTAAAATATAAAGCATAGACTTTACCATGAAAATGATAAAATTATTTTTCATGATACCCCCTCCACTGGTACCCATCCTCGGCTGACGATGAAGGGAGAGATGATGAATACCAGTTCCCAACTCCAATAAGGGATAGGTTGGTGGCTAGCAATGAGGGTATATAATCCCAAATAGGAAGCATTTCCCTCTTTATGTAAGTTTATGGAATTTGGGATAAGATGAGATAATATTAATCAACATAATGACTAAATTAATAAGAAATACCCATACATGAATTTAATGTCAAACATAACTAAAAAATTAAAAATTACTAAAAAATTCCTAAGTAGTGACCACAAACTACAACAGCTCCTGAGAAACCCCTACGATCTAGTAATTCGTAACTTAATCACTAACCAGCTCCTGTGAGACTAAAAATAGTATCTATATATATATAAATATATTTTGTGAGCATACAAGTACACTCAATAGGAACCTCTCTATAATATCTCACGAAAAATGTGAAACAATTATACTAAATCCTAGAGAATAATAAATAGAACCAACTCAATACATAAGTAGGTAAAACTACATCCCATCCTCATGATAGATCTCTCACCAAGATACACATAAAAGTAAGCATATCCATATCAAAAAATAATTTTAAATAACGGTACCCTTCTTCAACTTCCCCACTGGAATGTCTCTCTCTCACCCCAATGACTCATGTCACGTGTTTATCTCTCCCAAAAGTTATCCTTCCAAAAACCATAAAATTATTTCACATCCATTATTTATCCCATGTTACCTAACAAAACCTGATTATTATCTTGTCTATAAGAATATAGAAGTACATAAGCCATTAAATACTGTGTTTCATGAATTATACTTTAGTACATCACAACCCATGTACATACACTCATGTGAAGAATTTCTACCATGAAGATATATATTTTTTTGCTATAAAATTAATCTATTGCAGCCCAAAAATAAATTTATTTTAAACCGAGATCCATTACATCTCATGTGATTCAATACCATATACCTTAATCTATCACTATCCAAGTATTACCACATAATATAATACAACCAAATGGATAGCGGGGAAGAGGTAGAAGCTAACCATATGTTCCCTCTCCATCTTGGTTATTGGGTAAAACACCCCCTAGCCATTTATGTGTCAGTTTCCCCTCTGACTTGGGCGGTGAAGCATATGAAATCATAAAATGTGAGATATATTTCACATAAACACACAAATGGAAACTACATATACTTAAGATCATCATCCTATATCATCTCACAGGTCACTCAGCTGCAACCGCTATGGTCTAGATCTCAAATATCGACACAAGATTCAAGATTAACTTCTTTAATATTATTAATATAGTAATTTGAAATAATTATTAGTTCATTTAATATCCTTAAATTTTAACATCATTAAAATTTATGCATTATAAAAACCATTCCATTACATTATAACATGCTTCCATAATCTCAATTCAACTTTTCTGATTCAATTCACATGATCAAAAAGCTTTTACACATCCGTCTTATTGTTCTAATTATGTTTTAAATAATTTAGCATTGCTTCTATAAACAAAAAATCATCATATGGGTTCATATATTAATCAAATTTTCCATTCAATAAATTATGGGTACTCTTGAACATATCCTACGTTACCACAAGTAGAGATGCACCTGTTTTGTGTAGTGAAAAACCATGTCAAGTAGTTGGTAACTTTAAAAAACATATCCAAAAAACCAGAAATTGAAAATAAACATAAATAATTAACCAATCATAAATACTTAGTTTTCAACTCTTTATAACCACCATGGAGTCATCCCCAACACCATTTTGCACATCACATTCAATATTTCTATCACCATCATCAACCACTACTAAAAACCCATGAAAATAAACCAATTCTTCATCAATTACCTACCATTATAAGTTGAAATAAAATTTTATAACGGTTCAGTTATACAAGATTATATATATATGGAAAACATATGTCAGCATAAAATTTCAAGGGAAACTAAGGAAATAAATCCAAGGAATATAAATGTTTTTCAGAAAAGTACTGCATCACTGAGCCCCAAAAATTTATATTTAGTAAAAACCCATTTCATTATCATCTTAACTTAATTGATTCATTATTCAAAAAAATTTAATAACATGAATTCTATAAAAAATATCAAAAAATATCTAGGAATAAATAAATATTATGCTTCAAGCATCAATTCCAAAACCAATTAGTTTCCAAAAAGAGTTGTAATGAATTTAATTACTTATCTAATGAAATAATTACATAAATCTGACTATTTTTTTACCAATTTTCAGACACATGAAATAATATCACGAAGGAAGGAAAAAAATAAATATAGTACCAAAATATCTAGAAAATATCAATAAAATAACAAAACATTGACATGAAATTATTCACCCATATCAATTCATTAATTTCTATATTATGAAAATAATAATAATCTGTATGCGATAATACTTTCCCTTTCTTCCCATTCATTTCATTAAATTTCCAAGAATATTTTCATTTAATATTTAATTACACATGATAATATATAGTTATCCAATGTATGATATATTCACAATTTTACAAAATAAATATTTGATAATGAACCTCTTACTTCTCAAAATGATTTCTGATTTACTGTGAAAGAATGGGGATAGAAAAATGAAGAAGTAGAGGATTGGGAATTTCAGGAAGGATCCAGTAAATTGTTAGAGGATTACATATATTTAATTGTTAAAATAAAATCAACTAGTTTCAATAGATAATAATAGAAGTTATTCAAGGTAATTTCTAGGGTTTCTAAAATAATAGATAGTGTTCTAACTAGTCCTTCCAAAAGACCTGGTAAAAAATATAATTATTTTAATTCATATTAAATTATTTTTTTATTTAATTCCATCGAATGGTCCATTAAAAATTTGAAAGTTTTTACAATAAAATTATTTTATCTGTATTCATTATAAAGTTTTAAATCAATTATTTTTAAATGGAGTTTCCTTAAATTCACAAAACCATATAATATAACTAATTGTAAAGGAAATTGGAATTTGTGTACAAAATTTGGAACCATTACAAAATAAAACTTATACCCTTATATATACTCAAAAAAAATTATAACACCAAGAAATTGGGATCTGACCTACCCTTAGGTGAGGCTTAATTCTCCCTGAAATGAGAAATCTAACATGAAGACCCTCACACATGTTTACAAACTACTATCAAATAAAACCTTAACACAAGGCCATAACCTCACACAAGCTATGAAACTAACCTCACAAACAAAGGAAAGTGTGGGCTTTACCTTAAACATGAAGGGATTATCCTTACATAAAACTCATAGATACCTTTATATAATGATGTAATATGGGATATATAAATTTAAATGTGTTTACCCACATGTGGGGAGGGAGTTCTAAGTAACGGTAAAATAAAATTTAAAAGTAACTAAAATTAAATTAAAAAAAATAATTAATTAGGAAAATAGACTCGAAACACCCTTAAAACAAATCCATGTGTCAAGGAAACAAAAAAGGATGATTTAAAAATTATATCCCTTATATGAGATACCTGTAAAACAATTATTAACCTCATGAATTCAAAACATACTCAGAATAGAAAGTAAAGGTTTCAAATAAAAAACACATTATATACCTCTCAATGATCTCCCTATAATAATAATAAATCCAACACAACAAAAGGAATGAGTTCATACATAAATTACATCAATTTCCATCTCATAAAACAAGAAAAAATTTTACAAAGAAACTATATAAAGAATATCTTAAAGAAAAGATAAACTATAGAATAAATAATGATTTTGAGAAAACATATGTGACTACCACTCCTGGGTTATCTATTTCATACTACTATACTACTATAGTATACAAAATTAGGGAATAAAATTCCTTCTCAACACCTTTTCTTGACAATACTGAATCTGAATTGGTTATTCCTCGAAGGTAAAATTATCCTTAACATCTTACTCAACCTAATCAATGATGTCATAATTATGATGAAGATATCGAATGATAAATGATCCATGAATGATGTCTAATACCCAACTCATCTATGAGGGGTATGATACCAGTATTATATAACACCAAAACACACAAACACCTCAAAAGGTATAATAAATCAGGGAGAAAGATTACTTTGATGAACAAAACATCACTACGGACAATTAGGTTATACCATTAAAACACATGGTCCTTAATGTATAACTATAGAGGTATCCTCCTATGATTAACATAATAATTATAATGAGACTTTTTATTTATGATATCAATAATCACCTCCACCTTCTCTATCATACTGTGTACCAATTATGACCCCAGAATAATTGACTCTCTAAACTTAGTCTAATATTACAATGATAGAAAATTTTGACCATACTATTCTCTATATTGATCCATACTAATATTTGATTGGTATCTATTTTCATAATAAAACTGAACTAAAGGTAGGTACCTCACCCATAATCCACCAAATTTCAAAATGATCTCACACAACATTTAATGTAGTGTCATGATATTCTATTCTATTTGACTAACCATTTTTGATGAAAACAGTGTTAATGAATAACTGAGATCCAAAATCATGTTGTATACCTATAAAAGTTATGAAAGTAAAATAGGGATCATGATCAGAGACGATAATATTTATAACACCATGATGCATCATCGCCTACTCATGATATTTCATTAATATAATTTTCACTGATCTTTATTATTTAATCTCTATTAAGTGTGTTGACTTTATCAAGTTGTACAATATCAGTGATATTGCATAAAAAATACTAGATATTATGGAAAACCTATGATTAAGTCCATTGAAATATCCCCTAACTTCTAATGGGTAACATCAAGGAGCTATATTAAACGAATAGGAACACAATACTCATCCATTACCCTCTTGAATAGAAAACATTGAGAGACACAATTTTCATCCAACTGCTTCATATCAGATCCCAGAAACTAACCTTATAAGTCATGATACGTCTTCTATACACTAGGATGTTGTAACAGATGTGTGAAATAAAACTCATGGAAAACCACCTCATGCATCACTGGAGGAATAAAGAGCCTCCCCTGGAAATACATCCAATATTAAAAATATTCAACCATCCCTCGAGATAATCACCAAAAACAACTTTATCTCATTATATATACACCTTGAAATCCCTAATTTGGGGGTCCTCCACCAATTTAACTAAATATGAATATAACATTATCTGATAAATGAACACTCTACCATTAATAGCTCCCACATTGAGGTGCCTCATAACCAACTCTTCCATCACTCTATAAGAGTACCTAGACTCATGTACAATATCTCTATATGAATTCCTACTCAAATCATCCGCCAAAATAATCCATTTTACTAGTGTGTAAAGTCTTAAATTAATTTTCCTATAATAATTCTATCCAACTTCACTTCCATAAATTAATATCATCCTAGGAAAGGACAAACCTCAATCACATATTATTAGTGATGACTACAAAACATTCACCCAATAAAGTAAGGATGTGAAACATTTATAGAAAAAAATCATATAAACATCAAGATTAATGGTAGAATAGTTACATTCATGAGGATGTAAGTACCAGGAGCTGAAATATACAATCATTTTATATTTCATCAAAAATAAACCCAATGCAAGATGTAATGTGTTACAATAAACCTCAAACATGATTCTCTCCTTTGGAAAATGGTGAACTAGAGCATTGACTATATTAGCCATTAAATACTTTCATGAAGTATAACATTCGTTAGTCCACATTTACTCCTAATAATATCTAGTCCAAGACATCATATGATTCTCAATATGAGGGAATTTTGGAATGAAACTTCATTAAAAACTAATAATTCCAAAAATATATCACACAAACACAATAACATCCTAAACAACTATTGACGGTGACAACGTCCCAAAAAATATACAGAATCTATGAATGATCCTCCTCATACATAGAGAAAAAAGACACATAATTAATAAAAAAACACTATGAACCAATCTAAAAATATATGAAACACTTCATTCATAAGTCCTGTGAACTTGGTTGTAGTTTTTTCACAATAAAAGACATAAAACTGAACTCATAATGACCATAAAAAATCTGAAAACAAATCTTTAGGAAATAACCATAATTTACTCACAATTTAAGATATCCTAACAATAGAACCATATTTTATGACCATGTACCTCGCTTCAACTGATTTAATCCGCCATCAATATATTGGAGAGTATAGTTGTTCTATTCTGCCACCTGGTTAAAACAATCATAATCGATATGAAAAAGAACACTGCCAATGGCCTTTATCATAAATTGAATTGGAGCTCCCTATGGTGACACACTTGGTTAAAAAAATCCTCTTTATAAGAGATCATAAACCTAAATCAAATGCTCACAAAACTTATAAGGGTCAATACCATAAGGAGAAATTGATATAAGTGATATTCTCACCTATTACTTTATCCCAAACTTGATAACTCATTAAGGGGGTAGTGTCTCAACCTATTAAAAAAATACATCAATGTACTATTAAAAAACACTTGGAAACACCACCACCAGATCCTCTATAAAACTCATCATCATCTCAACCATAAAAGGAAACAAGGACTAAACATGCATATGACATATTTAATGGTCTTTATCACCAACAAACATGATATGATTTCCATTAACATCATATAATATAATGAACATGTTAAATCAATTCATAATATTCTATAATAAATATATTCATTCCATGCGGATGATTATATCATATGGTCGTATCTATAAACATAATAAGTCTCCCAAGAGTAACTATACCAAATAATTAACAAAAAATCATTGTACACATAATACAAGATCATTCAAAATCTTATTAGTGAAGTCAATTTCAGTGGTACTTGAATTATCTCACATCATATCCAAAATCATAGACATGGGTGGGTCAAATAAAGGAGTGTAGTGATCCTAAATCAAACATGGAATCTACCCAGGTAGAAATAAAGTAGACATTACCTTGCACGACATATGTATCACTCAACTCTAGAAACTCTAAGGAATTCATATGAGAATGAAATGATCTATGTACTCTACGTCTTTAATTTCGATCACATAGATGGTCATTCTCTATTCTCTATACCTTAATAAAAGGAGTGTCATAGGGTTGTCTTTTACCCAAAACATCCCTTATCTATTGATCAAAGACTGGTGACTACTACCTTATAGGGTAATATTGCAAGGACTAAAATTGAATTGGGTACCTAGCTCAATGTTGTCTATGGAGGAAGGTCTTTCACTCTCAATTTTTATGCCAATGAACTCCATATCAATAAAAACCCACACTTGATCCACTATTAGGTGTCTAGAATATTCTATTCCTAATGAAATAGGATGAATAGGGTTAAAACCATCTCCATTCTATTTAAAACTACTTCTATATGGGAAACTAAGAACTTATTCCCATAGATCTGCTTTGTATAGAATCTTGAAGAATCCCCACCTAAAATGGTATGGACCTACCTAGAATCCACTCAATGACACCTGCATTCACTAACACCTCAAGATATGTCTTTTATATAAATATGGTGAACTCATCCTCTCTATTTAGAATAAATATTACCATGAAATACATTTTTCTTGATTCCTCTACAAGATGAAGGTATGTTCCATAATAAAATAGGTAGTTATAATGCATATTGAACTCTTGTACACTAGAAATCCCCTAATGAAGGGTAATAATCTCATGCTAACAATCCTCCGTCATAGTAGAAGATAGAAAACTATCCTAAAGTTGATCATAAAACTTTTCCCACAATATAATTGAATACTCATGATCACCATGGAACATGAAGCACCACTTCAAATATTTTCTATGTAGCATCTTCATATAAAAAAACCTACTTCTCACACTAAGTTTCAATCGAATTGAATGTTATATCTAGATCCACTAACTAATTAACCATCTCTTGATCTAAATTATATCCCACATACATCAGAAGACCACATCACTGAAACTCTCAGAGTGTCCTACTTCAATTTTATAGATCATTAACCTCTAATATGCAAGAATAAAATGGAACATATTTATGAATAAATTCAGCAAAATCCTCACAGTGGAATTGACTTGGGGCCTTTCATGTAAAAGAATAAATGTTAGTGACTCTATAAACCAAGAATATGAAATACTTAAGGACAATTAATTAATTAAATTTTAGGTTAACTCCAACTATCAACCCAATTCAAATATAGGAGAAAATAAATATAAGAGAAAATAGACTTATGGCATGATCCTTACCTATGTCTCTACCCCTCAATTATCATCACTTCTCTTAGCATGTTTAGTAAAATTAATGTTAGTGCTTCAGTTCACAAGGGCCCCTAAAATATCTTCTCCTAGATGGTATCCCTTGTTTACATCATGTAATAATTACAATTAATAATGTATTCCTATTAACCCATATATCCCCACCAATAACTATCTATAAACTTCATACTATCCCTCAACCATTAGTTCTAATACCACTCTACGATGACCCCCCTATACCGGTAAGCCTCTTAGGCCAACAATGTAGAGATTGATAATGACCCACAATGCCCGACTCAAACAGGCCATGGGTTTTCGACTAGCCCTGAGGGTATACAATCACAATGGGAAGAATTACCCTCTTTATGAATATCTAAGGAATAATATAAAATATGAGATACCACTTATCAACACCAAGCGAAAATAAATATGTAATGTCATGCATAAATAAAAAAACTGAGAAGTACCAAGAGAAATCCTAGGAGGAGATGATGAACTCATAATTCTCCAGAATAATCACTCTAATATTTTAATTCCCAACAAAATCATCCATAATCCCCTATATACTTGAAAAGTAATTTATATATACATGGCATAATCATAATAGTATACTCTATAGGATCATCCATTGAAGATCTCATGAAAATATTAAAGAAGCATACTAAATACCAGTGAATAAGGAGTGTGACTAACTCATTACATAAGAAGGTAAAGCAACATCCAATCATCATTTTTGATCGCTCACCATGTAAAGCCTAAAAGTAAAAATATTTTCATCAAAACATATATGTAAATAAATTTACAATACATACACTTTCCATTGGTGTGTTACTCTCATATGTCGATTACGTATATATTATTCTCATCCCTTCCACAAGCATTTCATTACTAAACTAGGATATCATTATATATCTATTATGTAAACCATGTAGCCCACTTAGGGCCATTATCATCTCTTACATAACTAAATAGAACTGTTGAAGCCACTATAACCCATGAATCATGCATTATACCTCAATCCATCATAACTCATACATGTAAACCCATGGGAAGTTATATCCACTCCTATTGGATAAATGTATGTGCTATAACTTTAGGCCATTACAACCCACACATTAATTTATAGAAATATTATATCCATAAAACATCACATGAGTCTATAAAATATACCATAATTCATCATAACCTTAGTATCCATACATAATATACTACATTCAAAGGGTGATAATAAAAGAGGGAGAAACTGACAATATATTTTCTCTCCATCTTGCATATTATAGAAAACATCCACCAAAACATTTCAATGTCAGTTTCCCCATAGAATTGAGTAGTGAAGCGTAAGAAATTATAAAATATAAGATATATCACACATAACCACACTAAGGGAAACTTCCTTACCTTAGACTCATCCACCACTGTTATTTCACAAGACACCAGACTATTACCCATAAGGTCAATATCTCAAACATGAACACTAACATCAAGATTATAATCATTAATAATATTACAAAATAAATAGAAATTACTATTATATTAGTTAATGGCCTAAAATTTTCTCATCCTTTAATAGAATATCATTAAAATTTCTTCTTTAATAAAACCATTCTAAAAAGACCACATGCCTCCATAATAGTTTCCCCATTAAAATATTTATCATTTATCATTACTTGGTTTATTAAAACCCCATCCCATGGCTTCATTTATTAATCTAATTTACCATTTCATAAGTTTTTGGGACTCTAGGGATCATCCTAAGATACCACAAAAAATTATGCACTTTCCATGCATAAATCCAAACTATGTAGAGTATTCGAAAAACAAAAAAAAAAGAATATTTGGAAGATAATCAATTAAAATAAACATAAATCATAAAAAAAACAAACAATCCTTAGATTTCAACTCTTTCTGACCACCCTGATTCCATCTCTGACACCATTGTGCACACCACATTCCATTCCTCCCTCACTAGAATGAACCGCTACTAGAACCCAGGGAAAGATATCCAATTTATAATCAATTACTAACCATTATAGGTTCAAATCAAATGATATCACCGATTTATCAATGTATAACAGACATACATGAAAATTTAATATTTTCATCATCAAATTCAAGGAGAAACTAAGGCCATAATTTAATGGCATAATGTTCTTTTTAAAATGAGTATGGCCTCACTCATCCCAAAACATTTATACATTGATAAAATTCATTTCATTACCATATTGACTTAACTGATTCATTATGCATAGGTTTTCAATAACAATAAACCTGTAAACAATGAAACAAAATATCTAGAAATAAACCAAAAATATTCTACATGCATAAATTCTATATTAAATTAGTTTCTATAGATAATAATAATTCATTTACTTGCATATCTCAATAATCAATTACATCATTTGGTCAATATGTTGTTCACCCATTTTTTAATGAATGTTACAATACTAAGAATAAGTAAACCACATGGAATTATAATACCACACTATCTATAAAATATAAAGAAAATAATATAGCATCGACATCTGATAATTCTCTCATATCAATTATTGAATTTAAATATAATGAAAATAGTAATAATCTACATGTGATAATCAACTCTCTTCCTCCCAAATATTTAATTATTATTACACATTATTATCATATTATATTAATTCTATATACACATCAATACAAATATAAATCAAGATATAATAAAAATCACACAAAATAAAAGAGAGATAATGAATCCCCTACCATGAAAGAAGCATTGAGATTTCTTGAACAAGAACATGCAGAGATAAATGAATGAGTAGGGTATTAATAATTTGAAGATGGCTCGAGTGAATTACAGAAGGCTTATTGAAATCGATCGATAAATATCTAGTTTTATTTTTTCAATTAAAATAAAAAAACTATATTATGGTAATTTCATAGGTTTAAAATATAATAAATAGCATTTTTCTCATAATTTCCCAAATAAAAATATAAACATTTCCTTATTTTATATTAAATACATTTTTTATTTAATTACCTTGAAAAATACATTAATAATTCTTAAATTATTCCTTATATATGATTTCAAATCCATGTTTAGAAATGTTTATTTTCTTACTTTTCATACAACCAAACTCTAGAATAAATTTTTTGCAAATAATTAATTTCTACTAAAAATTCATTACCTTTATGGAATACAGCTAATACCCTTATAAAGAATCTAAAAAACGTACAATACAATGATTTGACATCATATTTGACCTTACATGAGGCTTGGTTCACCCTAATATAGGAAATATGGTATATAGACCATCATGGTGGTTTGGAAACTAACCTCATGAAAAAATATAACCTGAGGCTCTACCCTCCAACATGTAAGGAAACTACCCTTAGAAAAAATCAATATAAGGATTACCCTTACACATGACAGGATTAAACATACATAAAAATTAGAGCTACCATTACATATATAAAGAAATAAGGATACATAATTTTCAATGGGATAACCCACTCACGGGGAGGGGGTGATGTATTAGGGTAAAATAAATTATAAAAATAATTAAATTTATATTAAATAAACGTATAAATAATAAGTTGAATTGACATTGATCACCCTCTTAAAACCTTCATGCCCCAGGAAAACACAAAGAGAGAGAGACACAATTTATACAAGTCTTTATTATGGTCCAATACTCCTTTAGTAAACTTTTTTTCAATGTTGTCTATGGTAGAAGGATTATCCCTTTTAGATGTAAGAGAAACCTTCCTAGAATCTCTCATTTCCTTTTTTGAGATGAAATTATCATATTATTCAATGGAAACATGATATCTAATTAAGTATCCAACAATGTTATGGATGAATATTGAAAATGGATTGGTCAACACATTAGCTAGGATATGTGAAGTTTATATATTTCTATTTCTGGTTCAGATTGATGAGATAAAAAATTAAATACAAGTGAAATTTTAAGAGTAAATCCTTTCCTATGGACTACCATGGATCTCCCATATCACATGGTGGCATTTAAATTCATCACTTTGATATCATGGTTTCCGAAATAACTTGATGTATCGACAACTATAATTACATCATTTTATCTTTCAAGGGATATATTACTTTGGTAAATTGTGTTATCACTTCCATTATGATGCATTATATCCCCATTATCTGATTCCCAAAAACTATCTTACAAAATTATAAAAAAAATCATGAATTCTATTATTTGGTATGCCTTTATATATGGACACTTTCATTGGGAATCTTTTTCCAGAATGCCCTGACCAACTGAGGCAAGATGCATTGGGCTTTGAAGTGTGTTTATTATGATTCATTGAATTTAATCCAAGTTGGTATGGGACAGTCTAAAAGGATGATATCTTTTGGTAAATTTTATTGAATGTAAATATAGAGATTATTTAAGAAATCTGAATGGTAGTATTTCTAACATTAGGAATTTTTTTAAGGGAATACACCGAAGCTTCAAATTCAATCTTGGTAGATTGTTGGAAGTAGGGAGATAAAATACTAGAAAGAAAATTGGGTTGGTGTACCTCCTGGTTTTATGGGAGTCCCGAACCTAACATACCATTTTCTCAATCATACTGTTTTCTGACATTCATCTAGGAAACTCTTAACCCACTTTAGTGCGACATCTTTAATGATATTCATCTTTTATATAAACAATAAATAATCGTGTCCCCTGGGTCTTCGTTAGGTTGCTTCTTGGACAACGTGCATTGTATATCCTTCTAAGAAGGACTCAATTTTGTAATGGGTATGTTTTAATGGTGTAACAATATTCTAATCAAGTATAATTTTCTTATTTTTTTTATTTGGAATCATGAAATTCTATCTGATTAGGTGATTAGGTTTAAAGGCATTTCTTTTATGTCCAAAATTTTTATACGATCGTAGCACTAAAGACTAATCAACTGGCCATTTTTTATTTGAGTGTGATTGGGGACAAGATGTGTGCAGTTGATTCGGGGAGCCCAATTTCATCGAACCTATAGGGTAAGTGTAAATATTTTCACACACTCCCCCTTCCAGGGAGTCGAGATGAATGGGCCTAAATAGGCAATGAGGGCCATTACGATGTCTACATGATGCTGTTGCATTTAGACCTCAAGAAACAAAGCATGTGTGGAAGGCATTCCAAGATGAATCATAGCCATGAAATCTTGGTCCAAGTCCCTAGAAATTGATCTAGGTTCTCTTTTAAGACATTTGGAAATTTTTTAATTCTTTAAGGTTATTCATGAATGGTGGAATATCTATACATAATTGACATAGTGGGTCTCAGCCAGAAAAATGGGTTTGTTGGAACCCCTAGTAATCGGAGAAAACTCATTATTTATGGTTTTTTTAATTCTAATATCATGATAGGGGGTGGGGTTGTTTGGGACACCATTAGTTTTGTTCTCATTGTTTTCAGTAGGTTCTATTACCGATGTGACTCTCTCAGGGTATAGGCTAGTGTATTTCTCAATTGGTTGGGGATTTTCTTTTCCTACAGCATTAACATTGATACAATTGAAACTAAATCCTTTGTTATCTATGAATTTCTCCAAGGAAGGTTTGATTCCCCTCTTCAATTTTTTATCTCGTCAATAAATACAATAATCACATTAAATGCGAATATGTGCACCACACCTGACATTAAGGTAATTTTTTGGTTGATTGTCTTCCCAGAAAGGGTAATCTGAGTGACCCTCAGATTAATTTTTCAATTATGGGATCCTTTCCCCATGAGTGTATTAATTTTTTAAGTGCAGATTCCACTGTCCTTTATTATTTCAGGCCACCCAAACTTTTTATCACCTATTTTGCACCATGATTGAAAAATAACTCATACTTTTATGATGACGAATAACCCATAAAAATAATTTACAATCTTGATAAAAATAATATTTAAATTTATAAAGTCAAGACACAACCTTAGTACCTTAGATCAATTTATAATAATTTTTTATATTAATTTAAACCAATCCAAATATGTCCTAATTATAAAAGATACTTTATGTTATCCTAGAAACATGAATCAATTTACAACAAAAAAATAAGTCGTCAAAGAATCCAAACAAGATATATATGTAAATTCGAAATGTTATTATTTAAATGATGATATGAAGAAATCTATTCAAACTAATTTTTACACATGAAAACACAAAATTAATTACTTTAAAACCACATGTAAGAATGTTTATATACAAAGAAAATGAGAAATATAATATCACCCACCTTATCTACATCCATTTATATTTACCAAAATCAAGACTGTAATAATCATTATCAAAATTTATTGAAACATAAGTAGTAAATTGTCTCATTTAAACCATCATTTTTAGGTAATAGGTTAACGCCTCCGAGGAATATATACTTATTGGCGAGTCGTGTGATGATTATACAATGTCTAATTATGTGTGATAAACTCATGGAAGACTTTTATACCCTTCCAGAATAAAAGTGCTCTTATATTTGATGGATTTTAAACTATAAAATAATATATATATATATATAAGGAACTAGAATCCCTAAATTTAAAAATTATTTATAAGAGGAATAGAGAAGAGATAAAGAGGGATGAGAAGAGAACGAAAAATAAAATGAGAGAATAAGAGATGGCACAGTTATCTTCCATAGTAGATCCTCTACAGGTAATGATATAAGAAGAAGGTAAACCTCCTAAGCCCTTTTAGAATTGACTAAAATAGGGGAGATAAAGGGGGGTCTTCCTCTCTTCAAGTAAAATACACATAATAATAATAATAATAATAATAATAATAATAATCAGTTGTAGGAAATGATGGTATACAACAAAACAAGAAAACTCACACACATAATGGATTTATACTAGGCCGAGTCACACCTCCTTGAGGGTTAACACCCACATCTGATAAACCCAAATCATTTTCATAATATGAATACTAATTTTGAATGGACCATCCAAAGAGTTTTCTTATTCTTTATTCTATAATTCATGTAGCCACACACCAACCATGATCACACTTCCATACCATGATTTTTTTCCCATTGATGTGACCCTATTATGGGGTAGGTAAAAAATTCATTTATAAACTCCCTATATATTTCACAATGAATAACCTCAAGGTCTTCTCAAGGAGGTAGTGTGTTTATCTCAGTGATTATTTAAAAATATTTTTTTTATATTTATAAAATAGTAAATAAATCATGAAAACAATGGTTGAAGAATGATAACAAAGAAAGAGTAACATAAAAGAATGAAAAATAATAATGTAAAGATATTTAGCTTGAAATAAGATAGGTGATAAATTTTAATTTTATACCATGTATCCTTGAACCACTAAAATATTAAATCATTGAACTCTAAAACTCACTCGATGAACTAGAGATGTATTGAGTCAGTTCAACACTACCTCTAAGATATGAATTTATAATATAGTTAGAGATATTTGAGAGGAAATATTTTGAGGCCTCAATCTCATTTAAAATTCCAATGTTATTTTGGTCAACAGAAAAATGTTTAACCACAATCAAATTTTATTTTTGTATATCAATTAAATGTAAAGAAATGTGAAGAGATAAACCTTAAGGTCTAAAAAATGTATTCTACTCATTCCACATCAGTTTCAAGATGAATTTCGTCATCATTAACAAATCCCAAACGTATATTTTCAGTAAGAACTCAGAGTTTTAGAAGTTCCTAAGAATGTTTAGGTTTTTTTGTTTCACTCTCTAGATTCTTAAATAAATTAGATATCTCATTAAAACCTAAATTGGGGAAAACATAACATGGATGACCTTAATATATTAACAATTAAATAAAAACTCAACACATGATATAAAATATTAATCTATTAGTAAATTTTATTCTTACTCTTATTCATGAAAAAATATTTCTGTTAGGAGTAGGTCCATGATATGAGAAACACACTCATCCTCATCCATCTTCTCATCAAATATAACCACTACATATGTGGTGTATTCAATGGGAAAACAGTGATATCATAATCTAGTATAAAATGATTAATAATGGAATGATAATTATAAATATTATTTAAAATAAAATCATCCAAATGCATATTGGAAATTAATTGATCATTCAACACAGATCTAACTTCCTTTAATTCATCATGTTCCTCCTCTTACCTTCTCCCAATGAAACAATGCTAATATTTCCATTTTATCTCATTGAAAAAATGTAAATCAAAATAAAAAATAAGTATCTATATATGTTGTTCAAATTATTTTTTATAGTCATCTCCATAATCTTGATTAAATAATGCCTTTATCCTTTGATCTTATTCAATTAAATTGATATCTCAAAAAAAATTATACTTTCCCAGAAAAAACACTTCACTATCAAAGACTATTCTCCCTTATTTATCTTACTTCCAATTTTGAAAATATAAAATTGTGTTTTTATGTTTTGGAACTTGTGAGAAATATAAACATGAAACTAATCCAAAACATTGAGAGTCTATCGCTGTTTTAATGTTTAATTAAATAAAAAACAAATAATCACTAAAATAAACTTGCCACCCTGATAATATTGATAATTTATGATGTGATGCTATTATGGGGATAGTCAAATAATCATTTCTATATACTTTATATATAGAAAAATAGATGACATCGAGGTTATCCCAAGGAGAAAGTTTGTTTATCTCAGTGATTCTTGATTTTCTTTATTTTTAAAATATTAAAAAATTCATGAACACAATGTCTATAATCAGTGAAAATGGAAAAGTAACAAAAATAATTGGATCAATAGTACGGGGAAAAAATAAATGGAAAAGAAATTTATCAAGAAGAAAGACCAATATAATATTTTTAAACTTTTCTACTACATATCATTAAATTAATAAATAGAGAAATAATTAAAATATAAAAATCAGTCAATGAATGAGTGATGTAACAAATCAATTCACCAAAAAATCCTCAAACCCACACTCTTGGATCTGGGGCTAAACACACACTTTTTTTAAAAACTTTATTAGATAAATGGTGAGATTTATTAAGATTAACATACATATTTTTCAAAAATGTGACAATTAAAAGTAAAAATAATAACAAAATATAGATAATGAATGGTTTAATGTATCTAAGGATCAACTACATAAGAAACTTATTCAATGATACTTGTGAACATTTTTTCATAGGAAAACTACACTAGACTATGATCTATACTTATTATATGTTATAGTCATTTTTATAACCTCCGAAATGGAAGTATAAGAAATTAGTGAGCACAAAAACTCATTAAGGATAAAAAATAATCAAACATTCATCATGGTTTAGATCTCAATCATGTGATAAAACAAGGTAATAGGATAAATATATTATTTAAAAAACATTGAACAATAATAATTCTTTATTAGTCACGATAAAAGTGTTGAAATCCTAAATGAAGAAATATAAAGCATGGAGAAAGAGTGTATGATAATAAGCATGATACGTGGATTATAATCATATAAATAATATATATAAATTTTTAATTACATTAAATCATATAATAGTAAGGAATTATATAATATTAAAAATCACAAAAAACAACAGATTATGAAAAAAAATTATGAATTTCCACCCTTTATGTTGTAAAAACATACATGAATGTACACAATTTATTTTTTGAACAACTATAAAAATGTACAGACTTTATTTATTGACCACATCCAAGTATTTTCATGATTTATGTTGTTAACGAATCAATTCATGGCCACTCTTTATTTTTTTACAAATTCCATGTATGTTCATGATTTATATTGTGAACAAATCCATGAATTCCCACCCTTTAGTGGTGAATAAATAAATGTTCATCCATGATTTATATGGTTGAAAAATAAAACAATGTCTATCCTTTATGTTGTGAAATAATTCAAGTAGGTTCACCATTTTTTTAGTGAATCAATTGAAGTATGTCCATGCTCATGGGCTTGGGCTACTACCCGTGTACCCTCTTGGGATTGGGCTAATAATTAGCATGTCCTTTTGAGACCATGAAATACAAAACTAAAACCAATTAATTTGAGGTTGATATAGAACCCCACCCATCAACCATCCACATATATGTGTTCCAATTTAAAATAATCATCATCACATTATAATGAACCCTTGTAAATATAAATATGTTTTGTCAAATTTTGAGGCGGTATCACCAAAATTGACATCAAGAATAAAAAAGGTTAGTAACCAAAATTAAATCACTCTAAAAGAATATTAAAAATAAAAATTTAGAAGTTTATTCAAGAATATTTACTCCCAAGGAAATAACACATTTAGATATAAATAGGAAAATAGAAGCGGGACAAAAAAATACTTTTCAAAAAACATTTTAAGAAATATCACAATAGAAGATGGTATTTATCACATAAAAATCCACTTTCAAAAAGTGGAATGAAAAAAATTTAAAACAATTATTTAAAAATAATTTTCAAAAACAGATCCTTGAAATATATAATTGTTATCAAATTAATGTGAATTGTATGATTAAAAATTTTATTTATAAAGGGATGTAAAACCTTTTTATATTTCAAAATACTTTTATTGAAAATCCCCCATGATAAAAATTGGTAGAAAAACATCCTTTTGAAAAGTGGTAACTGAAAATAGGAAGGTCTCAAGATTAAACACATATTTATATTTCTAAATAATAAAGGAAATCATTTTTGGGAATAATAAATACGGAACTATAGGAAAAGTGTCTTTAAAAGAGATGGGTCTTTTCATTAAAAAATATACTTTGGGAAAGAAATCCATCAAGAAAGAATACTTGAGTTAAAAACATTATTTTACCCAGAGATAAAATAGTTAATATCTTATTAAATAATAAATTAAATAATTTAAAAACTTATAAGAATATTGCTTAAGGAAAAATATGTTTACCTAAATAAAAGAAATTTGGGTGAACCAAATCCATCACAAAAGCCATAATTCATGAATCAAGAGAAATTTGATAAGGATTTTTTGTGGATAAAATTTAAATACATAGAAAAAAAAGATATAATACTACATAATATATTCAAATATATATTTAATGATCCATGTTTTGAGATAAGAAACAATTCTAAGAGAATTTGAATTTTGGTGTTTAGTGGAGAGGCCATTATTTTAACCAAGCTTCGGAATGAAATTTTGAGAGTTGTAAAACATCAACTTGTTCTTTTAAACTAGGATAAATACCATAGGGGTATATCTAGTGTCTCTTTGAGTTTTGGGAGCACTCGGATCTGAAAATCACATGTTTGGGTGGTTTGAATAGGGTGTATAGTTTGTTTGAAATTGTGGGCCCCCATCAGTAAACCCTACAACTACAACATGGGAGAAAAAGTCCCAAACATGGTATGTGCACAGTTTACCCAACCCATGAACCTAGCCTGCAATTTATTTCCACTTATTCTGTATCTGGTCACCATTCATTTCATAGTTAGTGCATGATTACATTAATCATGCATGATAACTATGTGAGGTGGGATTCCTAGGTAGGGTCACTCACATAGTTGGTGCACAGTTTGGCCAACCATGTGACCCATTTTTGTGTGTAAAATTACCAAAAATAACCTTATTGAGTTTTTAAACACTTTTATATTTCCTTCTTCTTCCTCCCAGGTGCATATCTCCCTTCTACCAAGGTTTTCTCCTCCCAATCCTAACCTTAGCATCAATGGGACTCCTTTATCCAAAGTAAAAATCGAATTTCATCTATATCTATGGATCCATAATGATAATATATTCATTACTCTATAATATATTTCAAGTTATTCATTCCATCTGTTGTGATCTTTTGGTGTGAGTTTATTTTCCATGTTTTAATGGAAAATGTATATTTTATCAATTTCTTCCAAACGTGTCTGAATCTTACTTAGATATTGGATGAGTGAAGTATCCATGGTATAAGGTATGTGAAATATGGATTTTTCTAATATTTTCCATAATTTTATAAATATATCTATTGCACCACATGCCATTCGTTTCCACACATTTCCAAAAAAAATGTTTTAATCATTGTAAATTAATGAATGGACTTTGTGTAGCTTCCATTGAGCATTACTAAAATGTTTAAGGATTTTAACCTTGATCTTAAACACCCCATGGTTATGCCATCTTGACCTCTTATTTAATTAAACAAATTTTTAACTTCTCTTAATTCCTTCAATGCATTTAGATTAAATTTTAGATGTAATTGTCCCTATATATCAAAATACCAATTAGTAGCAGCACCTTCTCAGTTCCTTGTTGTACCTTATAATTGAATCTCTATGTCAGTTAGTTTTTTTAAAAATTTCATCAAGGAGAATTGTGTTATGACTCTTGTAATTGATTCTTACTCATGATATGTGATTTTTATGAGAAACAATGTCATTTCTTATAATAAAACCTCTAGAATTAGGTGTTCTATCTTCTATACTAAAAAGTAATGATTAGATACTCAAACCATGCTTGGTTTATTTCTTGGGTAATTTCCTATTCCTTCATATCAGTGCTTAAAAAGTTGAATGCTATCAAATGGACTCCTTGCTGTTCTTAAATGAATTTCCCTCCTTATATATAAATTACTATTGAACTAAATCACATTTTAAGTACCGGCTCCAACTTAAATGTCATTTCCCATGTAGGAAATTTATAAATTGTTAATGGAATCTTCTAAGTACATCCTTATATCCTTGTAAATATGAACTCTAATATTTTAATAGATTCAATGGAATGTCATTAATTGAATGGTTTTTTCATGATGGTTTGTTTATTTAAATGAGTTGTCTCATATAAATAGATTGTCTCAACATGATGGATTTCCTTCCTTGAATATTTTAAATGTTTTAATTGTTATTTCTTGATTATATTGAATAGAATGATTCAAGATAGTTTGTAGGACTTGAATGAATTAAAAGGTATAATTAAATAGAATAAATTATAATGGGCTACAAGTCCGCAATAATCATTTCATGCATAGTACATGAATGAATTAAAATGTTATGCCCTTATTTATATTGGTCTTTTGGATTACCTTATAAGTTAATGCATTGATATTATTATCAATATATTATTACAACTTATAAATAGGTTGTGGAATGATGGAAAGGATTTTTTATAGAATGGTGTAATCACACTCACTTACCTCGGGTGTTGAGTTATGAAGTATCACACAATTGAATTTATTAGGATAGTGGTAATTTTGAGTCACATCACTAGTGAGTGTTGATATGAGGACACACTCACTATTGTTCGAGTGTTTTCATGATGAAATAGTCTCCATATCCTGTGAAGGGCATGACGACTCCCACTAATTATGAGATGCATGGCATGTACCCTCTATTAGAGCTTATATGCTCATTTAGATTGATTATAGATGACTTAGTTATGACCTGGTCTAGCCAACACCTAAAAAAACTAGGTATATGGACACTTACGTCCGCACATATTTAGTCTATACTGGAGGATGAAATATATAAATAATATATATATATATATATATTACTATATATATATATATAGTTTCTGGTGAGACACTCTTTCCAACCATGATATGAATTAGGTAGAGCTACCAGGTGTCCTTTAGGATCCAAAGTAGGCTATTTTTTGTTTATTTTAGTACTATTCACTAGTTCTTTTATACCTTCACAGTTATTTACTTTATATTCATTCATTTGATTAGTTATAGACACCGTGGGTGGAATCCTATTGGGATTTATGTCTCATATCTTGCTCAGTCCACCATTGCACTGGGGTACCCGAGAAGATATCATGTTTACAAGACCATGGATCGTTGCTTGTGTTTTCATGCTTGTACCCATGAGTTAGAAGCACAACACTAAAATTGAGTTCATTATGCTCATGGAGTTTTCTGTTGGTGATTTTACGACTTTAATTGATTCATGTACTATAATTTATATTGTTTTATGCCCTATTTCTACTATTTTAGTTATATATCATTATCTAGACTTTCATGTGTTGTATACATTGGCGATATATGTCCTTTTGATCCAATGATTATTATTATTATTTTAATACTATATCTTTCATTTATTACCTCTTCTGCTTTTTTGTTATTTATTTTTTGATACACCACTGTGTTACTCTAATCATGTGGGTATGTTATTCCCACTATCACCTCCTTAGATGCTCACTACTTATTGGCAGCCTCTAGCATATAAGGTGGAATGCATGGGGCCATGTTACCCACCAGTCCAGCTACCAGTTTAGTGGTAAGTTAGGAAGGGACTTCACAAAGTGGTATTAGAGCTGGGTTTTCCTTTTATTACTAATTTGGATGGTAGATAAGAGACTAGGAATGTGTCGAAACTTGGTAAATAGCCTTGTCTGGGACTGATCGCGTCTCCCACAATGAAAATTCCAAGTGTCCAGGGATGGTACTATTGTTCACATCGTTCGTCATTTCAGTTGAATACTATTTCACCTTGAGTGACTGGTGTACTTTATGCTACTTATTGACTTATTAATTTATTTGTATTTTCCCTAATCCCATTATGGAAAGGAAGAAGCATCACATGCATCATTATAGGAACATATAAATTTATATTCCATGCATATGTCATGACATGTAGTTGAATTTGTAGGATTCTGACAAATTGTGATATTGGGCCTTGAGTGTAATCTATGCTATTGTTTATTAGAATGACTATTATTTTCCATTATAGGTTTTTTATTGGAATTCTTAGTTCTGTTCCTGCTTATGATAACATTATTAGTTTTTATGTTATAAAATTGGTTGGATGGGATGAATTTATTGGTTGTTATTAAATAGGAACTAGTATTTGGTTGTAAAATGTATGGGTGCCTTATAATTGGAAAATTTTAATCTGTGTACTCGAACTATCATTCAATATTTGAATATATATCTATTAAACATTTTTAAAATATAAGGGTTTCTAAATTGAAAGTATTAAGTTGGAATGATTTCAATCAATGAGAGCCAAATGCCATCCTATGTACTGTATGGGAATTTTTTAGATTGGTAGATGAAATCCCATCTGACTGAATCATTATATATGAGAATATTATATTATGAAAAATTTATAATTGTAAAGGCCATATAATTTTAATATAAAATGATGTGTTTTCTTTTATAAAAGCTTGTGACTCTATCACAAGATCACAGTGATCATGTGGTTAACATATAAAATTCAAAATTGGGCCTAAGTAGGCCAGTTGCGTCATGATTCATATGAGATGATAATCTACTAGTGTTTTCAAACATTAGTAATTATGAAACTTCTATTGGGTTACATTTTGATGAACCCGGGTTGGCTAAATGGGACCCTCATAGGACGCCTTTTCTTTTCCTAGTACTTTTATTTTATAATTTGTGCATTATTCTCAATTTAAATATTTAAAATTATTAATGATTGAATGAGAATAAATTTAGTGACTTTAAAATATATCCTTAGGTGGTATCCTTTGTTTTAACCCTCGTGTAAGGTTATTTTCATCTTTTCATTGAGTTTCCTTGTAACAAAAACATGAGTATTTTCCATAGGAATTATTTTGTATTTTTAAAAGTGATCAAATTATAGGGTTCAGTACTAGTGTAATAAGTTTAGTTTGGCATAGTTTTAGGGCCAATGCTTGTTATTCATAAGGGGATATCCCATGGTAGGCACCATCCTTAGAGATTAAATTACATGTTCATTACTGTGAATTTTATGATGTTTAGTGGTGTTTAGGTTCTATTCTCCATAGTAAGAATCTTAGATTCTAAATGAAACCCCTATCCAGATGGGTGGTCATGATATCTTTGACCTTTTTATGGGTGTAAACATTCACTACTGGAAATTCGGGCTATAGCCACGGACCTATAGCCACGGTTTTGTAGGTCCGTGGCTATAGCCATTATATTGCCACGCTTAAATTTTTCTTCCGTGGCTAAATCCGTTTCATCCTTTTTTTCTCCAATCTTTTATCGGCCTCCTCCTCCCGCAGCCCTCCTCCCCCGATTCGCACACCACCCTCCTCCCGACCACGTCTCCTCCTCAGCCCTCCCAATTCCTCCTCGCCGCGCCCTCCTCCTCCCCGACGCCTCCTCCTCGCCGCGCCCTCCTCCTCGTCGCGCCCTCCTCGCCGCGCCCTCCTCGCCGCGCCCTCCTCCTCGTCGCTCCCTCCACCCCAACGCCTCCTCCTCGCCGCGCCCTCCTCCTCGACGGCTCCTCCCCGACGGCTCTCTTCCGACGCCGAGGTCGACACCCCCATCTCCCTCCCGACACATTTTCCTCATCTGCAGCTGTCTTCCTCGGTAATTTGTTTTTTTCTACAGTTCATCCACCTCTTCGAACCCCCTCCTCCTCCTCCTGTTTGCGATTTCCGTCAGGTGTTATAGGGTTCTTATCATTCCAGGTGAGGGTATCACAATTATTTGATAAATGGTGTCATTATATCATGAATTAATGATGATTTTTTTGTGATTAGTATGAACCATGATGATTTGCATATCAATTTTACAACATCTAGAGGAGTTGTTTTCCAAACAGCAACACTACACTTAATCAGAAAATAGAATGGTGGCTTAACATATCTGGCTATAGTTCACTCACGATGAAATGTTATTTCAGATTCATCATCTATCAGTATTATGTATTCAGTATACACATACAAGTACACTAAATCTTGGAACCAATTATATCTCGGTTATCAAATAGAAAAATTGGATCATGTTTCTAACTATCAACCAATTCATGAGGTTGAAGGGGATATAAAGGGAAATAGTTGAACATTTGAGGAATTAGAATCATATAATAGAATCTATTTACTATGGTCCTCCCATTGAAAATATGAGATTTTGGTGTTTACCTTCCGATGATGTTGGTGCTTCTTCTCATTCTATTGTATCCACCCACCATGATTCCTGTTATCCAACTTCATTGAGTCAGTGGGAAACTATAAAAATTTATATTTACCTCAGAACTATATAGATCCTTGTTCAAAATAATGGTATTTATATACATGAAAATAGCAATATATAATCACCTAAAACTATTTATTTTTCTAATTACATTGAGATGGTGGATTCCTATTATGAATATAGTAAATCCTATTATCATTCAATGGACCTCCTTGATGAATACCCCTCCCTGTTCTTGGCCGACGTCACCCTGAGACATCTTTGCGCGAACCCCCTCCCCGTTCCCGACCAACATCTTCACGTAAAATCCCCATATGGGGGGGAAGGATGAAATAGAGGTTAAATTTAACACCATTAGCCAACATGCTCTATGAGTGTGATGAAGGTTAGACCAATCCCATGAAAAGGTGTCTTGATCCGTTATTTTTTCCATTAGATGTGTTCCCTTAACTCTCTTGATACTCTTTTTTTGTTGAATTGATGTTTTGAACATGTATTTAGGGTCTGTTTGATAGCACTAATGAATTGAAATTAACTTAATTTTTTGTTTCTAGTTATGTTTTGACTCCTTCAGTTGTATAGAAACTATTTGATATTTCAAAACATTTTGAATATCTCAATTATTTTGTATTCTAAAACCCATTTTCTGTTTACTATTATAAAAAATTCTTATGATTCTTTTAATCCTTCCTTGATGCAGCCCTGATTTCTTTATTGCTATAAATTATTCTTTGTGTCAAGAACATGATCATTGGTTATGGAAATGAAAGGTTTAAATAAGTTGTGTCAATTAAAATTCTTTAGAATCACATTCATAGGTTTTTTATCCTAGATTTAGATAAATCAATATCTAAAGATTCTTATTTCAATTTATATTAGAATTATGCAAACATTTGTTACTTGTATTTTCCACTATTTTGAGATTTTCTCACTGGTGTCATTGTAATTATTTGGAAATCCAAGAATTTAAGAATCTATTTCTGAATTATTTAACCTTTATTGGTTTATATGTTTTATGAACATGGTAAATTCCTATGTTTTGGAATTGCATTCTCATGTTCATTACCCAGATTTTATTTGAATCTGTCTATGCAGATTCTTATTTTTTTCTATGAGAACTATCCATGTATTCCATACATGAATTTTCCACTAGTTTGTACCATCATTTTGAATTCCTAGAATTTAGGAATCCATATTGGAATTAGTTTATGTTAATAGGTTTAGAGTCAAAGAATCTTTACTTCCATGGAGCATGGATGATAAACCTATTTACCCTACACACCAGGTGTTCAAAGATAATGTTAGATGTTTGGGAATCACCTTCAAACCTCTAACCATGTTGAATATCTCAAAAAAAATATTCTAAAACACATTTTCTATTTACTATTATAAATAAATTTTGTTATGACTTATATAATCCCTCCTTGCTGCAACCCTCATTTTTTTTATTGTTGTAGATGATTCTTTGTGTCAAGAACATGCTTATTGGTTCTGGAAATAACAGGGGTAAATATTATGTGTTAATTTCAATGTTTTAGAATATTATTCTGTTTTTTTATCCAAGATTTAGATAAATTAATCTGTAAGGATTCTTATTTCTATTTATATGAGAATTATGCAAGCATTTACAACTTGTATTTTCCATTGTTTTCTAATTTTTTTGTTGGTGTAATTATAATCATTTTGAATTCGTGGAATTTAGGAATCTATTTCCAAATTATTTTACCTTTATTGGTTTATATTTCTTATTAACTTGGTAAATGCCTATGTTTTGGAATTGTATTCTCAAGTTTTTGACCCTCGTTTTAGGGGAATCAGTCTGTGTAGATTCTTGTTTATGTTTCTATGATAAATATGCAAGCATTCCATTAATTAATTTTCTACTGGTTTGTGATTTTTTCACTATTACATTCAATTTGAATTCCTATAATTTTGGAATCCATCTTGGAATTATTTTATTTTTATTTTTATAGAATCATAGAATCTTTACTTGTTCTAATATTACCACTTCATCAAAAATATTAACCATAAATTCATTATAATGTTTAGTAGCTTTCATCCCATAACTAATGCTACAACCTTCTAAACATAACTGTCACATCAACACCCTGCTTAATGAACTGCCACATTAGCACCCTCTGTGCAATAACGAAGATCATGAGCATGTGGCCAGTAAAGGGGACACATCAGCCGGGGTTTTTGCAATTTCCAATGACAAAAATATTTAGCCCAACTTTCATGATTATTATTATAGCCATTACTAATTATTGAATAAGTGTGGGAGGATATTTATATATATTTTATATCTAGTTTACCCCGATCTCAAGGATTTGATGTCATTATGGTGGTAGTGAACATACTTTCCAAGTGTAATAAAGAACCCAAATCCAAAACTAGTTCCTTGGATAGAAAAGTCACATGTTTTCACTATGTTAAACCCATTCACATTAATCCCAAGTGTAGGAAACTCATGTGAGAGTTAGAACACAAAAAACCAACTGACCAGCCTTTTATGGTTGACTCAAGATATTATGCTATTGAATTCCGGAATATATCCATCCATAAACTCAATCATGAGTGGCTCCTCAACTCTGGATATTATTGTAACTTGTGTCTATATATAGAGTCTTTTTTGAATCTATTCAAGAAGTTGGAAGGGTATGTCCTTTTAGGAAATAATAATAGGTGTAGGGTTGAGGGTAGAGACTCTATTCTAATAGAGTAAGATGATCAATCCATCATCCACTTACTTGATGTAAGGTGGGTCCCCAACTTTCAAAAAAATAATATCCTTAGGAGTCCTTGATCAAAATGGATTTACCTCTAGTTCATATAATATAAATGGATATTGAACATAATTAAATATTGATATAATTAATTTATTATAGTAATATTTCCACCTTCAATTTCAACCAAGAAGAAAACTATTTTCTATGAAATGTCTCTCTCCTTCTCAAAGATAAATAATGATGATTTCTATTATTAATTTCTTTATGATATGGTTTATATTTTTCGTCATCTACCACTACTCAATGGGGTGCGGGGTAAGGCATAAAAGAAAACTGAGAAAAATCACTAAACAACTCAACCACACCAGAAATTCCCAAGGATTTTAGTAGAATGACAACATATCTTTGTAGATATGGTTTATATTTTCCATCATCTACCACTACTCAATGGGGTGCGGGGTAAGGCATAAAAGAAAACTGAGAAAAATCACTAAACAACTCAACCACACCAGAAATTCCCAAGGATTTTAGTAGAATGACAACAAATCTTTATAGATATGGGTTATATTTTCAAAATGTCTCTAAATTTCAATAAATCTTTGTAGATTTAATACAGAACATCATAACTCGTTATGAATTAACCCAAACACTTTTGGGAATTTATTATTATTATCTCTTAGATTTCATATAAACTCTTTTTACTATAATCAGTCCTCATTATTGGAACTTATGTATGACTATTCGTGAATTTTTATAATTTAAAACATTTATGAAATCCCTAAACCATAATTTTAATATATTTGTTATAATTTTTTTATTAACTTGTTATTGATGATTACTTAATATCTTATGAAACAATACATACAATGTTAAGTCATTTTCTAGATTATTTATCTAATGTATGTTTATCTGCCTCAGAATGGATAGATACTGGATGTACAACATTGATCGGATCACTGATGAATTTCAGATGGAGTTACAATATTTTTTGGACTTTGCATTCAATAATGATTCAGATGGCGGATTGATTCGATGCACGTGTTTTTATTGTGTTGGAAGACCTTGGTTAACTCGTGAGGAAGTGAGTTACCATATCACTAAAAGTGGTTTCCAAAAAAATTATCATGTGTGGTATCACAATGGAGAAAAAGCTCAAGTGTTGAATGTCATCGATTCAGCGGAAAAGATTGGTATGAAAAATCTGATTTCTGATCGGTTTCCTTTTGTTTCTGAAACTAGTTCCTCATGTAGACCAGTGCAAGAGGAAATGAATACTGGAACACAGTTCTCATCTATTAATCAGGATGATGAAGTTGAGAGTGTTAGAAAGTTGATGGAAGATGCAAATACCCCAGTATATCAAGCATGTGAAAAAGTGAGCAAACTTGAGTTTTTAATGCGATTATATCATGGGAAAACAATGTATGGATTTAGTAATACTGCAGTCGACTATCTCCTTACATTTATTAAGGATTTACTGCCTGATGATGCATGTATTCCAGAAAATGATTA
Source organism: Viscum album (assembly GCA_963277665.1). NCBI lineage: Eukaryota > Viridiplantae > Streptophyta > Magnoliopsida > Santalales > Viscaceae > Viscum > Viscum album. The sequence goes on along the minus strand of OY728128.1, from coordinate 1,534,074,097 downwards.
CATGGCATCAAAGTTGGTTAACAAATTTGGATTTTCATCTAGTAAGATTCATTATTGTCTCAAAGACTGTTGTTTGTTCTGGAAGGAGAATGCAAACTGGAGTCAGTGCAAACAGTGTGGAACATCAAGGTGGAAGACTAATAAAGATGGATCTCAATCATGCATACCACAGAAAGTGATGTGGCACTTCCCTTTAATTCCCAGGATTCAAAAATTTTTTATGTCAGAAAAAATGGCAATGAATATGAGATGGAATGCAGATGAAAGAAATAAGGATAACGATGAAATAGTGCATCCTGAGGATGGGTTGGCTTGGAAGAAATTTGATAGGTTACATCCGGATTTTGCAGCCGACCCACGAAATGTTAGATTGGGATTATCCTGTGATGGTTTCAACCCATTTCTCCAAATGCATACTGCACACAGTACTTGGCCTGTTTTCATTCACATTTATAACTTTCCTTCATGGATGTGTATGAAGAAGCCGTGCACTATCCTGAGTATATTGATATCTGGATCCAGTGATCCTGGAAATGATATTGATATATACTTGCAGCCATTAATAGAGGAGTTAAATGAGCTTTGGATTGTCGGTGCACAAGCGTATGATGCATTCAGAAAGGAGTACTTTATGTTTCGTGCAGCTTTATTATGGACGATAAATGATTTCCCTGCCTACGGAATGATGTCTGGTTGGAGTACTAAAGGGAAATTATCCTGTCTTATTTGTATGAAAAATACACGTTTCTGAAGAATGAAGTTTTGACGAACTTTCACCTTCATTGGGCATCGACGTTTTCTACAAATGGACCATCCATACAGGATTAATCGGAGATAGTTCGATAATGCCATCGAGACAGATGAGACACCTCAACGAATGTCAGGGACAGATATTGTTAAAGAACTTGATGATTTGAATTATGTTCTTGGCAAAAGTAAATCAAATATCAGAAAGCGAAAGAATGCTAATTCCAATTCCAACAGCAATTGGAGAAAGAAAAGAATATTCTTTGAGTTGCCGTATTGGTCATCGAATTTATTACGTCATTGTTTGGATGTAATGCATATCGAGAAAAACATTTGTGAGATGTTACTTGATACTATTTTAAATGTCAAAGGCAAAACAAAAGACGATTTGCGGTGTCGTCGTGATTTGATGGATTGGGGTATAAGAGCAAGACTTCATCCTGAGTTAATTGGTCAAAATAAGTGGAAAGTCCCTGTTGCCTGTTATTCGATGAAAAATGTGGAGAAAAAACAATTTCTTCAGGTCTTGGAATGTTTGAAGGTTCCGGATGGTTATTCAAGTAATATTTCGAAAAGGGTGAATACGCAAGATGTGAAACTCAAATCTCTTAAAACCCATGATTACCATGTCTTGTTACATGAGTTGATTCCCATTTCCATTCGTCATTTACTTTCACATAATGTTAGAGTTGCGGTGATTAAGTTATGTCAATTTTATCGAGATCTTTGTGCCAAAAGATTGAGCATAAGTGCTGTTCAGAAATTGCAGAGAGATGCACCGATTATTCTTTGCGACTTGGAGAAAATTTTCCCACCGTCTTTTTTCACAATTATGTTACATTTGACTGTGCATCTTCCCACGGAAGTTCTCTTTGGTGGTCCTGTTTCGAGTCGGTGGATGTATCCTACCGAAAGAATGATGTTTACATTGAAATCTTATGTGAGAAATAAATATCATCCTGAAGGCTGTATTGTGAAATGCTATTTAGCACAAGAATGCATGGATTTCTGTTCATCGTACTTGGCTAACGTCACTAAGAGGTCTAATCGACTAATGAGAACTGAAGATGAGCAATATGATCCCATTGAGCCTGCATTTCCTTCAATGCCCCAAACAGGGGGGATATCTGGATCGTACTCGTTGTGTACTTTAAGCAGGGAAGAGTGGGAAATGGCACATCGCACAGTATTATTCAACTATAGTGTGCTTGATGATTATATCAAGTAAGTAAACTTATTAATATGTATTTTTTTCATTGTGTGATTTCTTTATATCTTCTGACATTTTAATTCTTTCATATCTATAGAGAACATTTTGAAATTATAAAAAAGAGACATCGCTCTCTATCTATTAAGAGGAAGGAACTGTTGCACAGCAAAGAATTTGCTGCCTGGTTAAAGTCAAAGGTAATAGATTTCTTTTTCTTCTTCTCATAACATAATCACATGTCTCTGTTTAATATTCTATGTTGGTATCTTTTAGGTTTTAACTCTACCAATGATTGAAGTATCAGATGAAATAAAAGCATTGTCCTTTGGTCCAAACGATGTGGTGCGTGATTGTAAGTCAATGGTTGTCAATGGATATAAATTTTTTATAAATAGTTGTGCAAAAAAAATGGCAACACAGCATGACGGTGTCACGATAAGCGCCACAACAGATTGTTATGCGAGTGCATTAGACAGGCAACCTCGATCAGAAAATATATCATATTACGGTGTTGTTGAAAGAATCATTTTATTAGATTACTATGCACATGGTCGTGTCGCAATGATGAAATGCAAGTGGTTTGATTCAATGACACGACAAGGAATTCATATTGATAACTGTGGATTTAGAGTGATTGATTTGAACCGCCAGCTTCGTACCGATGAACCTTATATTCTTGCGTCACAAGCTAAACAGGTGTTTTATGTAAGTGACCCGTTACAACCACAATTTGGTGTTATTGTTGATGTTATTCCTAGACATATTTTTGACGAAGGCATGGATGACAATGATGTTGTGGATGAACCTGTTGGTATTTATTCGAATGTTGCATTTGATGATACGGATGATGCAATTGTTAGAACAGATTGTGAACCAGAAATTGTCACAGACCCCACATAGCGTTGACACATTTGTAAGTATTTACCTGATATTATCGCAATATTGTATGTGTTTTTTTTAACTTTCATACATGATATCTAAATAACTAGTATATTTTATACCATTATCGAATTTAAAACTTTTAATAGCCTCACCAATTTATGTTTAACCACTTATCTAGTAAATCTTGAACATAGAAAAGTCTTGATATTTTATCAATATAAATATCACACATGAAAATTTATCTCATTGTTTTATGATACAATTGTATTATTTAACATTTTGCATTATTTCTATTTATTTGATAATATTATTTTAAATTTTCAGGTCAAAATGTCTGATTATGATGGTAGTAGAAGGAGTAGAAGAATATTGAGAAATGAACAACGTAGGTCTCCTCCTGGAAACAATGTAAGTACAAATTATGTTTGAATATTATGGTCTTTCATATTATTTATCTTGTTATCGTTCGTTTTATTTTATCATCTATGTTATTTTAGACCGCATCGTCGAGGAGATGTTTGGATTATGCCACTGAGGATGATATTGTGGCGGGGGGCACTGATTCTACAGGTCAGCCTACTACTACACCGCTTGAGACATCAGGAGGCCATCCTCCCATTATTCCACCTCCATATTATCCATACCAACCTTTTCCGTATCCCTTTTTTCCCACTCCCACATCAGATGGTAGTTCTCAGACTCCCATCCCTCAGTTTCCATTCCCACCATCCACTGTACAGGGTACTGTGCCCCCATATATCCCACCGCCATATCCATATCCATATCCACCCTCATTTGTACAGGGTTATCCATCGGGTTTTCTGCCTCCATCAGTTCACTTTGCATCTACTATACATAGTACTCCTGTAGATATCAAACCTACCATGGAGGCTGCCCCCCTCCAGACGCAGCACTTCAGGGGTCAGCAGATCCCCCATCTACTGGTATTTGATTAAGCATTACTGTTACTGATTAATGATAAATTCATATATATTATTCTCTTTTATTTTGGTTTCATGATTAGCTCCAGCCTCTACCAGACGACGAGGCCGCACAAAAATGCACGAGGTTTGGAATCGGAACACGCAAATCATAGTTGATTACAATGAGGACAATGCTATAATTAATAAAAATGGCACGGAATGTAATAGTTTTATGGGAACACTTGCTAGACACAGCAATATCATTCCGGTTCAACCGATAAGTTGGAAGGCAGTTGGACAAGAAATAAAGGACAAATCCTGGGCAGAGATTTGGGTAAGTAATGTTAATCACCTTTTTTATATATATAATTTTATAAAATTTTCTTAACATATATTATGTCCATTGAAGCTTCGATATAATTTTCCCGATGGACAAAATGAAAAGGCTGCAATGATAATGTATTTAGGTGAAATGTGGCGAGCCTTCAAGTATGATTTATATCTTGGGTGGGAAAAGAGAGTTGGTACAGAGCTTGAAGAAGTACCGGTGATTCAAGATTGCCCAATATCATAATATAAAGAGATGATAAACTATTGGAAGAGTTCAGCGTTTAAGGTGTTTGTTAAATTTATATATATATTCATTTATTTATTTGAAAACGATTTTAAATTACTTGTTTTATATATGTTAATGAGTTTATATAATTATTTTTTTATAGGAGAAATCAAATAGAAATAAAAAAACAAGAGTGCAATGAAACACATTTATACTCGCGGACACACTTCATTACCAGATCATGAGCAGACGCAGGTAATTTAACATTTAAAATATTTATCTTTGTTTTGTGTAATTTTTTTAACTTCCAATTTTGATTTATTTCTTTGTTTTTTTCCAGAAAAAGGCATCGAATATTAAGGGTCGTGTTCCTCGCTCAACTTTGTTTTGTACAAGCCGGAAAAAGAAAGATGGTATTGTGCCAAATCCCGACACCGAGAAGGCGATTGTAAGTATATTTCAATTTCATTGATTTTTAATGAATTTAATTCCTTATATTATTTTATCATTTTAATTTATGTTATATATCAATCAACAGAATGCTTTAAAGGCATTGGCAGAAAAAGAACCTGACAATTTGGGCCCAAATAATCATCTATATCAGGTATTAGGAGATGAGCATCAGGGTAGAGTGCGTTGTCGACCTGGGAAGAAGATTGTACCATCTAGATACTGGTCTACTAACGTTTCTTCGAGTACCAGTTCTGGTTTTGTCACAGTGGAAAAAATGAATGCCGCAATCAAAGAAGCAAGTCAAAAATCAGAACAGGCGATAACTGCAAATATGATTAAGTTTATGTCTGCCCTTTCTTCTACACTTCCACCAGAAGCAGCTGCAACGGTTGATGCCTTTTTGATGTCGATGCGTTCTGCTAATGTAGATTCTTCTGTTGGAGCCGGAGCCGGACCTAGTGCTGGACCCGGTGCTGGTGCCAGTTCGGATGCAGATGTCGATGCCGATGATGATGTTGGTGGTGTGAGAGGTGGTGATGGTGTTTCTGTAGGAGGTGTGGATGAGGGTTATCATGATTTTGATGATACTGATATTGAGACTCACTTTTGATGTTAATTGTATGTTTGGATTGGTAATGTATGACGAGTTCCATGCATCCGATTACATTGCTTTTTGGATCAATATCATTAATATTTACTATATCTTATTGGGAATGAGAATGACTACTAAACTACGGTTCTCCACTGCTAAAAATGCCTTTTCTGATAGGTCTCAGCATTCTTTTAGTAGTGATAATACTATTTCTAAGATGTTCCGTAATATGAAACCTACAATTTCTATCCTTAAGGATTCAATAACACAACCTGCTAACAATGAAACCTCTCTTGGACTAAAGAATGAAATCAAAATAAAAGATGATGAACCAGTTTCTTCTATCCCAACTCACACTAATACTATTAGCAATCCTGCCAATTATGGGTACGCCGAGACACTAAATAAGCCCTGTAATACTGCTTTTGTGGCACCCAAATCAGTTGAACATGGTACCACAATATCGATACAGGAAACTAAGCCCATGCAGGTTATGAATGTCTCTATAGAGAAAATGCACTGCTGTACAGATCTGGAAAATATCATAAAACATCCCACAGATACTTCACAGGCCAGGTATAACTATTTCACCACCTATAGATAGTGAGCACTGTGCTATAAAATCTGCAATGTATAGATTTATTACATCTATGTGCTGATAAAAAACACTCTACTCTTTAAGCCCTGCTCTTAATTTCACTGCTTCCAATTCCTATACAATAATGATTAAAGTGATTCTAACATGAAACCTCTATGTAGAAAAATCTTTCGTGCTGTTTTGATATTGACAACATTGAGCAAGATAATGTCCAGACGTCTCCAGACAGCGTGCCTACAACATGTCCACCTACTGATTTGGAGACCATGATGAAGGGATATAGAAACAAGAAAACAGAAAAAACAGACTGAAAACTCATCCTGGATATAGAAGGTAATCATACATCTTCACTCATCAAATAATTCCCATTATTGTTTTGTTAATTATTATTTGTAGATCAATGTGTATTACATTAGATAGACTACAGACTATTCATTTCAAAGTTATCGTGCATCTGTTTCTGTTATTTCTAACATCTCTTTCTGATACTCATGCTAGAGGCTAGGATTGCTGGATGATTATCATTATGTTGGAGAATTTTGCTACAATATTTTAATGCTGGATGTTTTAGCTACTGGAAGTTTATGCTCGAGGTTTCTGTTGCTACACTATTTCAAATGTTTCTTAGAGATTGCTTAACTTTCTGATTTCATGCTGGACGGTATATCAATCTGGGCCTTTTGTTGTACTCTGCATTTTCCTAGATGCTATACGGTTTTCGTCACTTTTCCATTACTAATTTATCAGATTCTGCAGGACGGTTTTACATTAATAGGTATTTCTATTATACTGGATGGTTTTCCATGACGGTCATTCAGGATGCTGGATGTTTTTTCATGTGGCCGAATCTAATTCAATTGTTTTTAAATTTCAGACTTTTATTATGTCACCATTATTTGTGCAGTTATATTAAAGTTTCACTTTTTATTCAACAGTAGCAAATTGGTGAACCATTCAACTGTGATGGTGCAAGGTTTTAAATTTCAGACTTTTTATTATGTCACTATAAGCACTGGAACATGCAGTTTTTTGGGTAGTAAATCATGATTTTTGTAGTGGGTCATATTTTATAGTAGTGGATCATGTATTTTAGAGCAGGGTATAATGTATTATAGAGATTGTACATGCTTATCTCATAAGACGGCCTATGATCCAAACATCGGGGCATAACGACTTCCAATTTTCTTTTAGTGCCGACCGTTGCTGATTAGAAGGTGATGTTTCAGTTGTATCTTCTACATGTACTTCTCACCTCCAGGATAATCTTCATCAAAGATATTTACTATAGTGTGGTTGTGCTCCAGGGTGATGGAATTTGTCATCAGGATGTCTGTGATTGCGGATTTGATACTTCACTTACCTAGGTGAACTCTACTACTTAAGGATAATTTTATATGTATCATTTCAATGCTCTTATTTCAATTAAATATATTTACTATAGATTGGTTGTGATCCAGGGTGATGGAATTTGTCGTCAGGATGTCTGTGATTGTGATAATGAGGATGAACTTCATGCTACTGTCCACATTTTTTGAGACAACAAGGCTACAATCACACATTCTACTGAACTACACACCTGAATGAAGGGAAATGTAAATAGGAAAATAGAAAAAGCAGACTAAAATTTGATGCCGCACACCAATGGTAAACGTACATGTTTACTATTTAATTTGTTTTCAGTACTATTTTTCAAATTCCTATTTGATGTGAAATAATTATTACATTATCTACAGTACTGAAACGTTATTTGAAATTTATGTTGCTCCATTGAAAGCAATTAGTCATTTCATTATCCTGTTTTCATTGTGTTCAATTTTCAATGCCTGAATTATTATACTGCACAAATACGACATGTTTGTTGCCTCCTATCATTACAGTTTTCTGTTTGCATACTGTACATACACACCATCATGGAATGTATTATAGAAATTCCAGATTATTCATTTTTATTTGAACTCCATGTTTCAATGGTATTGGTTTGTAATCATGTCATTTGATGAAATATGTCATTCTATCTTCCGATTATTCATTTTGTTTCATATTCATTTTTAAATATTTGTAATTGTCAGTCATTTATTTGATTCTGATTTCTTTATCAAACACCGTTTTTGAATTGTGCATTATACAGAATTTTGTGCATTATACAGAATTGGTCATTTTTAATCAGTTCTATTACATAGCCAAACTTCTCCTCTTCGTTATCTACTCCACTAATACTCTCCTCAACCGTTGATCTTCTTCGACCAATCATGGAGACCAGGAAGTAAACGTGATTCGACGGTTCCAAGCTGCACCTTGGACGCGTCGAGACAGCTCTCGCAGATTTGACTTCGCAAGTTCACGGCCTCTTGCAGAGCCAACAGCAGCTGGGGCGGGAGTGGGTCTGTGAACTGCAATAGAAACCAGATTTCCAGAAAATTGTTACACTTTGTGTTTCGCCTGGAGAAGATGAAATAGAAGAAATAAGTGAAGCCCCCCTATTGTAGAGCCAACGGCTGGGAAGGGAGTGGGGCTGTGAACAGCAACAGAAACCATAATTCCAAAAAAGCCATACACTCTGTGTCGCCTGGACAAGATGCTGCCCCCTTTCACCCGCATTCCAGCCTCCGCCTGCTCCCTTCGCTCCTGGTCGGAACATGCTGCCCCGCGGATGTCACTGGATCGGGCCAACACGCTGCGGTCACGCCGCGGTCACACCGCGGTCACGCCGCGGTCACGCCGCGGTCACGCCGCGGTCACGCCGTGATGTGGCCCTGCTCCAGCCACATCCAGCAGGGGGGAGGGGTGTCCAGCGGGGGGGAGGGGTGTCCGCGGTCACGCCGCAGTCACGCCGAAATATATCTATACTTTTGTAATCAATCTAAACAAAGAATAAGAATGGTGTACCTTACACCATTCGATCCAGTCATTCGAAGCTTTTCACAAGTGTTTGATTGTGATCACTTAGAAGTCGCTGAAAGACTCCTTCAGAGGTATCCACAAATCATGGGAATCACCCGACACTTAGTAGGACCCCCCTTTCACCCGCATTCCAGCCTCCTCCCGCTCCCTTCGCTCCTGGTCGGAAGATGCTGCCCCGCGGATGTCGCTGGATCGGGCCAACACGCTGCGGTCATGCCGCGGTCACGCCGCGGTCATGCCGCGGTCACGCCGCGGTCACGCCGCGGTCACGCCGCGGTCACGCCGTGATGTGGCCCTGCTCCAGCCACATCCAGCAGGGGGGAGGGGTGTGCAGCGGGGGGGAGGGGTGTCCGCGGTCACGCCGCAGTCACGCCGAAATATATCTATATGTTTGTAATCAATCTAATCAAAGAATAAGAATGGTGTACCTTACACCATTCGATCCAGTCTTTCGAAGCTTTTCACAAGTGTTTGATTGTGATCACTTAGAAGTCGCTGAAAGACTCCTTCAGAGGTATCCACAAATCATGGGAATCACCCGACACTTAGTAGGACCCCCCCCCCCCCCTTTCACCCGCATTCCAGCCTCCTCCTGCTCCCTTCGCTCCTGGTCGGAAGATGCTGCCCTGCGGATGTCGCTGGATCGGGCCAACACGCTGCAGTCACGCCGCGGTCACGCCGCGGTCACGCCGCGGTCACGCCGCGGTCACGCCGCGGTCACGCCGCGGTCACGCCGTGATGTGGCCCTGCTCCAGCCACATCCAGCAGGGGGGAGGGGTGTCCAATGGGGGGGAGGGGTGTCCGCGGTCACGCCGCAGTCACGCCGAAATATATCTATACATTTGTAATCAATCTAAACAAATAATAAGAATTGTGTACCTTACACCATTCGATCCAGTCTTTCGAATCTTTTCACAAGTGTTTGATTGTGATCACTTAGAAGTTGCTGAAAGACTCCTTCAGAGGTATCCACAAATCATGGGAATCACCCGAAACTTAGTAGGACCCCCCTTTCACCCGCATTCTAGCCTCCTCCCGCTCCCTTCGCTCCTGGTCGGAAGATGCTGCCCCGCGGATGTCGCTGTATCGGGCCAACATGCCGCGGTCACGCCGCGGTCACGCCACCGTCACGCCGCGGTGACGCCGCGGTCATGCCGCGGTCACGCCGTGATGTGGCCCTGCTCCAGCCACATCCAGCAGGGGGGAGGGGTGTCCAGCGGGGGGGAGGGGTGTCCGCGGTCATGCCGCAGTCACGCTGAAATATATCTATACGTTTGTAATCAATCTAAACAAAGAATAAGAATGGTGTACCTAACACCATTCGATCCAGTCTTTCGAAGCTTTTCACAAGTGTTTGATTGTGATCACTTAGAAGTCGCTGAAAGACTCCTTCAGAGGTATCCACAAATCATAGGAATCACCCGACACTTAGTAGGACCCCCCTTTCACCCGCATTCTAGCCTCCACCCGCTCCCTTCGCTCCTGGTCGGAAGATGCTGCCCCGCGGATGTCGCTGGATCGGGCCAACACGCTGCGGTCACTCCGCGGTCACGCCGCCGTCATGCCGCGATAACACCGCGGTCACGCCGTGGTCACGCCGCGGTCACACCGTGGTCACGCCGCGGTCACACCGTGGTCACACCACGGTCACGCCGTGATGTGGCCCTGCTCCAGCCACATCCATCAGGGGGGAGGGGTGTCCAGCGGGGGGGAGGGGTGTCCGCAGCCACGCCGCAGTCACGCCGAAATATATCTATATGTTTGTAATCAATCTAAACAAAGAATAAGAATGGTGTACCTTACACCATTCGATCCAGTCTTTCAAAGCTTTTCATAAGTGTTTGATTGTGATCACTTAGAAGTCGCTGAAAGATTCCTTCAGAGGTATCCACAAATCATGGGAATCACCCGACACTTAGTAGGACCCCCCTTTCACCCGCATTCCAGCCTCCTCCCGCTCCCTTCGCTCCTGGTCGGAAGATGTTGTCCTGCGGATGTCGCTGGATCGGGCCAACATGCTGCGGTCATGCCGCGGTCACGCCGCGGTCACGCCGCGGTCACGCCGCGGTCACGCCGTGATGTGGCCCTGCTCCAGCCACATCCAGCAGGGGGGAGGGGTGTCCAGCGGGGGGAGGGGTGTCCGCGGTCACGCCACAGTCACGCCGAAATATATCTATACGTTTGTAATCAATCTAAACAAAGAATAAGAATGGTGTACCTTACACCATTCGATCCAGTCTTTCGAAGCTTTTCACAAGTGTTTGATTGTGATCACTTAGAAGTCGCTGAAAGACTCCTTCAGAGGTATCCACAAATCATGGGAATCACCCGACACTTCGTAGGACCCCCCTTTCACCCGCATTCCAGCCTCCTCCCGATCCCTTCGCTCCTGGTCGGAAGATGATGCCCCGCGGATGTCGCTGGATCGGGCCAACACGCCGCGGTCACGCCGCAGTCACGCCGCCGTCACGCCGCGGTGACGCCGCGGTCACGCCGCGGTCACGCCGTGATGTGGCCCTGCTCCAGCCACATCCAGCAGGGGGGAGGGGTGTCCAGCGGGGGGGAGGGGTGTCCACGGTCACGCCGCAGTCACGCCGAAATATATCTATACGTTTGTAATCAATCTAAACAATGAATAAGAATGGTGTACCTAACACCATTCGATCCAGTCTTTCGAAGCTTTTCACAAGTGTTTGATTGTGATCACTTAGAAGTCGCTGAAAGACTCCTTCAGAGGTATCCACAAATCATGGGAATCACCCGACACTTAGTAGGACCCCCCTTTCACTCGCATTCCAGCCTCCTATCGCTCCCTTCGCTCCTGGTCGGAAGATGCTGCCCCGCGGATGTCGCCGGATCGGGCCAACACGCTGCGGTCACGCTGCGGTCATGCCGCGGTCACGCCGCGGTCACGCCGCGGTCACGCCGCGGTCACACCGTGGTCACGCCGTGGTCACGCCGTGATGTGGCCCTGATCCAGCCACATCCAGCAGGGGGAGGGGTGTCCAGCGGGGGGGAGGGGTGTCCGCGGTCACGCCGCAGTCACGCCGAAATATATCTATACGATTGTAATCAATATAAACAAAGAATAAGAATGGTGTACCTTACACCATTCGATCGAGTCTTTCGAAGCTTTTCACAAGTGTTTGATTGTGATCACTTAGAATTCGCTGAGAGACTCCTTCAAGGGTATCCACAAATCATGGGAATCACCCGACACTTAGTAGGACCCCCCTTTCACCCACATTCCAGCCTCCTCCCGCTCCCTTCGCTCCTGGTCGGAAGATGCTGCCCCGCGGATGTCGCTGGATCGGGCCAACACGCTGCGGTCACGCCGCGGTCACGCCGCGGTCACGCCGCGGTCACGCCGCGGTCACGCCGCGGTCACGCCGCGGTCACGCCGCGGTCACGCCGCGGTCACGCCGCGGTCACGCCGCGGTCACGCCGCGGTCACGCCGCGGTCACGCCGTGGTCATGCCGCGGTCACGCCGTGATGTGGCCCTGCTCCAGCCACATCCAGCAGGGGCAGGGGTGTCCAGTGGGGGGGGAGGGGTGTCCGCGGTCACGCCGCAGTCACGCTGAAATATATCTATACGTTTGTAATCAATCTAAACAAAGAATAAGAATGGTGTACCTTACACCATTCGATCCAGTCTTTCGAAGCTTTTCACAAGTGTTTGATTGTGATCACTTAGAAGTTGCTGAAAGACTCCTTCAGAGGTATCCACAAATCATGGGAATCACCCGACACATAGTAGGACCCCCCTTTCACCCGCATTCCAGCCTCCTCCCGCTCCCTTCACTCCCGGTCGGAAGATGTTGCCCCGCGGATGTCGCTGGATCGGGCCAACACGCTGCGGTCACGCCGCGGTCACGCCGCGGTCACGCCGCGGTCACGCCGCGGCCACGCCGTGATGTGGCCCTGCTCCAGCCACATCCAGCAGGGGGGAGGGGTGTCCGCGGTCACGCCGCAGTCACGCCGAAATATATCTATACATTTGTAATAAATCTAAACAAAGAATAAGAATGGTGTACCTTACCCCATTCGATCTAGTCTTTCGAAGCTTTTCACAAGTGTTTGATTGTGATCACTTAGAAGTCGCTGAAAGACTCCTTCAGAGGTATCCACAAATCATGGGAATCACCCGACACTTAGTAGGACCCCCCTTTCACCCGCATTCCAGCCTCCTCCCTCTCCCTTCGCTCCTGGTCGGAAGATGCTGCCCCACAGATGTCGCTGGATCGGGCCAACACGTCGCGGTCACGCCGCGTTCACGCCGCCGTCACGCCGCCGTCTTGCCGCGGTGACGCCGCTGTCACGCCGCGGTCACGCCGTGATGTGGCCCTGGTCCAGCCACATCCAGCAGGGGGGAGGGGTGTCCAGCGGGGGGGAGGGGTGTCCGCGGTCACGTCGCAGTCACGCCGAAATATATCTATACGTTTGTAATCAATCTAAACAAAGAATAAGAATGGTGTACCTAACACCATTCGATCCAGTCTTTCGAAGCTTTTCACAAGTGTTTGATTGTGATCAATTAGAAGTCGCTGAAAGACTCCTTCAGAGGTATCCACAAATCATGGGAATCACCCGACACTTAGTAGGACCCCCCTTTCACCCGCATTCCAGCCTCCTCCCGCTCCCTTCGCTCCTGGTCAGAAGAAGCTGCCCCGCGGATGTCGCTGGATCGGGCCAACACGCTGCGGTCACGCCGCGGTCACGCCGCGGTCACGCCGCGGTCACGCCGCGGTCACGCCGCGGTCACGCCGCGGTCACGCCGCGGTCACGCCGCGGTCACGCCGCGGCCACGCCGTGATGTGGCCCTGCTCCAGCCACATCCAGCAGGGGGGAGGGGTGTCCAGCGGGGGGGAGGGGTGTCCGCGGTCACACCGCAGTCACGCCGAAATATATCTATATGTTTGTAATCAATCTAAACAAAGAATAAGAATGGTGTACCTTACACCATTCGATCCAGTCATTCAAAGCTTTTCATAAGTGTTTGATTGTGATCACTTAGAAGTCGCTGAAAGACTCCTTCAGAGGTATCCACAAATCATGGGAATCACCCGACACTTAGTAGGACCCCCCTTTCACCCGCATTCCAGCCTCCTCCCGCTCCCTTCGCTCCTGGTCGGAAGATGTTGCCCTGCGGATGTCGCTGGATCGGGCCAACACGCTGCGGTCACACCGCGGTCATGCCGCGGTCACGCCGCGGTCACGCCGCGGTCACGTCGCGGTTACGCCACGGTCACGCCGTGATGTGGCCCTGCTCCAGCCACATCCAGCCGGGGGGAGGGGTGTCCAGCGGGGGGGAGGGGTGTCCGCGGTCACGCCGCAGTCACGCCGAAATATATCTATACGTTTGTAATCAATCTAAACAAAGAATAATAATGGTGTACCTTACACCATTCGATACAGTCTTTCGAAGCTTTTCACAAGTGTTTGACTGTGATCACTTAGAAGTCGGTGAAATACTCCTTCAGAGGTATCCACAAATCATGGGAATCACCCGACACTTAGTAGGACCTCTCTCAATACCAGTCCTTCCTGCTTGTCGAAGTTTTCACAAGCGTTTGATCGAGATCTCCGAGAAGTCACCGAAAGACTCCTTCTGAGGTATCCAAGGTTCATGGGAATCACCCGATGCTTAGGTAGGGTCTCTCTCAACACCACAGTCTGTTAGAACCTTGTTTAAAGGTGGGAGAGAAACAAGAGCTAGAGAGAATCGGCTTTGAGGAGTTCTAACGATCACATTATCTCATCCATCAAGTGCAACCACTTGAATAGGAATTGAACCAATTCATATAGGCCTTCGAGAACCTCAAAATGTTCAGCCTATTCATGGCACATTACAAAAACGTCCCAAACGTTTCAGCTCATTTGAAGCGTACGGCTCAATCCTATTAGTAATCGTTTAACATTTAAATTAAACGATTATGTGAGATGTTCAAACTCCCAAAATCCATCGATACAGAAAGAAGCCTCGAGCCGAAAGGCTCTAAAGCCATTTTATTAAAAACAAAAGATGACATAAGAGAGGAGATGGGGATAGACATTGATAAAACTTCCTTCATAATAAAGCATTTCATTTTCATAACCCCCCTCCCCGACATCATCATCCCATTCCAAGTTGTAGGTAGATGAGCTATGAGACCTAATCACCATTGTTGTTCTCCATTGAGAGTAGTCTTTCTTCTTCCTTGATTTCCTTGAATAGACAATTTGAAATCCCTCTTTATCAACTGAAGGAAACTTTCCCTTGCTTAAAATATCCTTACATGGATCACTTCTATGGGCATAATCATCATTTTCTATTCCGGCCCAACTTCCCCCTATATTATTAAGCTCCATTTGCCGATTGATCTCTTCCTGGATCTGAGAAGGTTGAACCATTGGTTCATGCTGCTGAGACCCATACTGAGGCTGCCCCAGTGAAGCACCCAGCTTCTGACCCAGGTTACTGGCTCCTAGGCCCATGGCCTGGATCTCCTGTTCCTTCTCCTGCAGTTCCTTGCGACTGGAAGTCAACAGGCCGCTGATTTTCATCCACAAACTGGACACAATCAGCCCATGCTACTGAGAGTTTCTTATGCCCTTGAACAGATTTAACCTCTCCAGACCCAATTCCAGGTTGCTCCAAGCCTGGATCATCAACATTTACCTGCACATGTACACCTGATGAGATCAGACCTTGACCCCGCTGCTGAGAGGCAGCATCAAACTCTGACCTTGACTTATCTGCTCCTGGCCACTGATTTTCATCCTCAATCCGGCCACTAACAGCCCCTGCTACAGTTAGTTTTCCCTGCCCCTGAACCTCACCAGCCCCAGTCCAGGTTGGAAATCTGGATAACCAAAATTCACCTCCTCTTGAAAACCTTCACCTGAAATATCAGAAGCATTCCCCTTCATATTGCTGACTCCAGTCCCTGGTTGATCACAACCTGTTCCTGCAAGACCCTGCCCAAGTTCCACACTTCCATTTCCTGCAACAGCCTGACCAGAGCCATTCCCAGCTCCAGGACCATTCTTTCTCTTCTTAAGGAAAGTCTGAAAATCATGTCCCTTCTGCGAGAAAAGAGGAGACAAGTTTCATTCTGCATCTCTCTTTAGATTTCCCTATAGACAGACACTTGGAACAAAATGCAGGTAGTTGTTCATACTCAATTTTCAAAAACAAGTCATCTTCATTTGTGGATAACACAACCCGATCAATGAGGGTGGAATTAAGGTCCACTTCCAGGCAGGGGGGAGGGGTGTCCAGGCAGGGGGGAGGGTGTCCAGCAGGGGGAGGGGTGTCCGGCAGGGGGGTTTTCCAGCAGGGGGAGGGGTGTCCAGGGGGTGCAGGGGGTAGGGGGAGGGGTGTCCAGCAGGGGGAGGGGTTGTCCAGGCAGGGGGGAGGGGTGTCCGGCAGGGGGAGGGGTGTCCGGCAGGGGGAGGGGTGTCCGGCAGGGGGGGTGTCCAGCAGGGGGGAGGGGTGTCCAGGGGGTGTCCAGTGGGGCTGTCCAGTTGGGTCATGGGGGCTGTCCAGTGGGGTGAAGGGGGGGCATGGGGGTGCGGGGGGGGAGTTCAATGGGTCTGTTCAAGGGGGTTTCAAGGGGGTGCAAGAGGGATGTCCAGGGGGGGCATGGGGGTCCAGTGGGGGTGAAAGAGGGCTCTCCAAGGCCGCTTCACCTTTCCTTTTTCTCAACAATCTTGTGATCTAAACCAAACTCATACCAAATTGTTAGTATATAAACTGTAAAGCACAAAGGGTGTGTGACATACCACTTTTAGCATGAATTGATACCATTGCTGCATGCAACTTCCAGCTCTAAACCAGATCTGTTTTCAGCTCTAAAATATATGCTTTGTGAGCACACTTACCCCATGGATTGTTTCTCCCCTTCTTTAGGTTTGTTCTCTTCTTCACAACCCAAAACACAACCTGTTTTTCCTTGGACAGCTTTACCACCAAGGATTTTTCTTTTCACTATAGGTTGATTTTTCTTTCTCCAAATCACATTGCTGCTTGGACTGTCCCTGCAAGCATTTTCAGTACATACCTTGCCTTGGGGCACCCCTTTCACATGAATCCTTCTAGTTTTAGGATCATGTGAGTTCTTCTCATGCTTCCAAGCCCTTTTTGTGTCTTTCTAGGAGGTTTGTGCTTCAGAACTAGTCTTGGAGTTTTTTTCTACATTACTCTCAGCATAGGAGTTTTCTACATGTAGCCCCTGAAATCTGTTCCTCAAAGGAACATATTTGTCGTTGTATTCATGTTGATTTCTTCCATTAATCCCTACTGAATTCTTGTAGCCTGCAACTGTCGCGGATGAGGATTTTGTTGGATTGGTGTTGCCCAATCTGGTTGGGCCGAATGCTTGTGGCCCGACAGGGGGGGGGTGTCCAGCAGGGGGGGTTGTCCAGCAGAGGGAGGGGGTGTCCAGCAGGGGTGTGTCCAGCAGGGGGAGGGGTGCTAAACATGGTCTGTAAATCTGATGTAGTTCAGTCTGTTCCTGTCTTATATCATGCTGCTAAACATGTCAGAATTGGTGAATTGGTACCTGTTAAACCTGAATCTGGCAGTGCTGAAGATGTTGTGGTTATCAGATCAGATAAACTTGGTTATCAGATCAGGGGGTAGGGGGACTAGCAAGGGACTGACAGGGGGCCTAGCAGGGGGCAGGGGGCAGGGGGGGATGGCAGGAGGACAAGCAGGGGGCAGGGGGGGCTGGCAGGGGAAGGGGGGGGGGGGCTGGGGGTGGGGGCTGGCAGGGGCAGGGGGGCGGGCAGGGGGAAGGGGGGGTGGCAGGGGGGCAAGCAGGGGGCAGGGGGGGCTGGCAGGGGGACAAGCAGGGGGAAGGGGGGCTGGCAGGGGGGGCAAGCAGGGGGAAGGGGGGGCTGGCAGGGGCAGGGGGATGCTGGCAGGGGGAAGGGGGGGCTGGCAGGGGGGCAAGCAGGGGGCAGGGGGGGCTGGCAGGGGACAAGCAGGGGGGCTGGAAGGGGGGAAAGCAGGGGGCAGGGGGGCTGGCAGGGGCAGGGGGAGGCTGGCAGGGGGAAGGGGGGGGCTGGCAGGGGGGAAAGCAGGGGGCAGGGGGGAGCTGGCAGGGGGGACTAGCAGGGGGAAGGGGGGCAAGCAGGGGGAAGGGGGGCTGGCAGGGGCAGGGGGAGGCTGGCAGGGGGAAGGGGGGGCTGGCAGGGGGGCAAGCAGGGGGCAGGGGGGGCTGGCAGGGGGACAAGCAGGGGGAAGGGAGTGCTGGCAGGGGGCAAGCAGGGGGCATGGGGGGCTGTCAGGGGCAGGGGGAGGCTGGGAGGGGGGGGCTGGCAGGGGGGCAAGCAGGGGGCAAGGGGGGGGGGGCTGACAGGGGGACAAGCAAGGGGGGCTGGCAGGGGGACAAGCAGGGGGCAGGGGGGGCTGGCAGGGGGAAGGGGGGGTGGCAGGGGGGCAAGCAGGGGGCATGGGGGGAGCTGGCTGGGGGACAAGCAGGGGGAAGGGGGGGGCTGGCTGGGGGGCAAGCAGGGGGTAGGGGGACAAGCAGGGGGAAGGGGGGGGGGCTGGCAGGGGGCAAGCAGGGGGCAGGGGGGGCTGGCAGGGGCAGGGGGGGCTGGCAGGGGCAGGGGGGGCTGGCTGGCAGGGGGACAAGCAGTGGGGGGGGGGACTAGCAGGGGGCAGTGGGGGACTAGCAGGGGGTGTCAGGGGGCAGGGGGACTGGCAGGGGGGTGGAAAGGGGGACAAGCAGGGGGGAGGGGTGTCCAGGCAGGGGGCAGGGGGTACTGGCAGGGGGGACTGGCCGGGGGTGGCAGGGGGGTGTCCAGGGTGTGTCCAGGGGGTATTTTTTTTATGGATTTGGACACCCTATAGCCACGGTTTTAAACCGTGTCTATTGATTTATTGCCACGGTTTTAAACCGTGGCTATAGACATAATGCCACGGTTTTAAACCGTGGCTATAGATTTTGTCCGGCCTTTAGTATAGCCACGGTTGAAACCGTGGCATTAGGTATACAGCCACGGTTTAAACCGTGGCTCTAAACCTATAGCCACGGTTTGGACCCTGTCTTTAGAGTTAAAGCCATGGTTTGGAACCGTGGCTATAGGTCTAGACCTATAGCCACGCCAAACTTAGCCACAGTTCCTCAAACCGTGGCTATTACCTATAGCCACGGTTTGAGGGCCTATAGCCACGATTTAGAACCGTGGCTATAGCCCGAATTTCCAGTAGTGATTAGGTTATTCTTGGTTTCAGTAGGTTAGACATTCCTAAATAATGGTCAATAGCTTAGCTTTTCTCATGAACCTTTCTTCCTCCTCGGTGATAGACGACTTGGTATGTAGGTCTCATGGTTAATGGTCGTATAGGTTAGTATGATTTCAGGATAAATCTCTAGTACAGATCACCTGATACTTAAAAGCATAGGGAATACATCCCAGTTATAGTATCAAGGATGTGTTATATTTCTTTTTAAACAATATGGTAGTGTGTGTTCACATACGTGATACCCATCGAGTGCTAGATGATGTAACTAACTGAGTGATTTTTGTGAAATCGTAGATCCTTTAGATTTTGAGTACATTATTGGGTCATATATGGAGTAGTGTTACTTGGGTGTTAAAGGAATCATGTTTTTTCTAATACATGGGATGAATTTCGAAGAGTATCAGGTTCTTTAACTTGCTGTTCTGGTTGATGTTTTTCATTCAAAATTTCGTGACATTGTGAGTGTGACTCAGAGGAGTATCATAGGTGTGTTTATGTTGACTCTATCCGAGAATTCTTATGAGTGGCTAGTCATCATATTTTTTTTATTACTAGTATACTTCTATGGTGGGGATGATCATGTTGTTTCTAGTGGTTATGTTACCTTCTAAGTAGAAGGAACACAACCCAGAAAGACCACTAGAAATGGTTGGTCTTACTTGAATGCCTTTTGGAATTTGATGTTTTTAATAATGGTAGTTTTTCTTGGAAAAATGATGTTGAAATGGTTTGATGAGTATGTAACCCTTGAGAAACCCCATTGTTCTTGGATGGACTTCAGTGGTCAATCATGAATGGTCACAAAATTCCTCAGGTAGCGAAGGCTTGTAATTGGATTGTGTTGGTGACTTAGTAAGTGAAGCCGAGATTCTTCAAAGGAAGTCAATAAATAGTGGTTAGACTGATATTTTTAGTAATATTTTGTGTCCTTTTAGTGTAATATAGTTCCTTTATGAGCATTTACCATATCTTGACATCGTTTTTGATGCACATAGAGTGCGTCAATCTTATTCTACACTAATGACTTAAAAATTTTGTGCTTGTTTCTATGGTTTTATTATTATTAATTATGTGTTTCATGGTTTTTATCAAGTATTGGATAGTCTTGAGTGATTATTGAGTTCCTAAGTAGGATTTTCTTTAATAGAATCTTAGAAACTATCCATTAATCTCTATCCTGACTGCTAGGTGGATTCCAGTCTGGGATCAGTCAATAATTTGATGTGTAAATCTTATCTATTTACCAATGTCTTTCCTGTAAACGTGGAGTAGGACTACCTTGAGTTAGTTCCTTGGAATTGACTTTGATTAATATGAGGTTATCCAAGACTAGTTTTCAGGATCAAATGTTTTTTAAAATGGTAAATATTTTAGGGTGATTGATCTGAGACACCCCTTAGTTCAAGTGGTGGCCGAACAATTTAAATGATTAAGTGATGGTTTGATCTGGGAATTACACTAGAAGCTGGGTTTAAGATTATATGAACTTTTTGATGATAAACATGATATTCCATGGAGGAATGCATTTCGGTTCAATTTGAAATAATATGGGTGTCTATGATGAGAATTTTTAAGATAAGTCAACTTGAGTGGCTTGACATGTTTTCCTTGGTTAATGTTTCCAATTGAAGGTTACTATTTTTAAATACATCACCAGGTTATGGTGGGTGTAGTGTAAGGGTTGGAAGTGCCTTCATGGAAATATTTCATTAATAATTTTGGTTAGGATGATATGGATTCAACCATTTTATATGATGAGTTCACTGATATTACCATAGATGTGATCAGGTTCACACAGTTAAAGAAATCCCTTCTAGAGCGTCATTAGAATGCATATATTCTTGTTCTGTAAGGAAATTATGATGGTGGAGGTATCATGAATCCAAATTGGACCCATTTGGGTCAAAGCCTATTGTGGGTAGCACCATCGGAAAAAATCTTAAAGAGATGATGACATGATCATTTATTTACCAAAACAGGTTCATGCAAGCATTGTTTAAGTTTTTTTGTTGTAAAATGAGTGTTAGCTCGGGGTTTGATGACTTACGTGTCGTGTTCTTAAGTAATGAGCAGAGGTGTGATGGGTATTTGGAAACACAATACACCCATTTTAATGAGACATTATGACCTTTGTATATTGGGTGTTTTTTTTTCTTGAAGTCTTCTCAAGGAAAAGAAGTTCTAATGTGGGGAGGTTGTAACAACTTGTGTTTTGAGCTGAGGCATCATTCCAAGAGAATTTAAATTCTGGCTTTTAACATATGGGTCATTATTTGAACCATGCATCGGAATGAAATTAAAAGAGTGGTAACACTTCAAATTATTGTTTCAAGACTTGGGTAAAGTCCCGAGGTGTCCCTTGGGAGCCTCATTGAGTTTCAGGAGTGTTAGGATCCAAAAATCACATGTTTGGGTGGACTGAATAGGGAATACGACTTGTCTGAAACCATGCACCCCATGTAGTAAACAATGGAGGTTCATTAGGGGATTATAACTTCCCTTCATGGGATATCCATGGTTTACCCATACCACATGCCTATCATGCATTGTTAGTGCCACTTAGGTAGTACCTAAGTCCTATTAATCACATAGTTGGTGTACGGTTAGGGTAACTATGTTAGACAACCATGCAAGGTGGGTTTCCTATTCTTGGGATGCCACATAGTTGGCACATAGTTTGGCCAAACTATTTGGCCAAACAGTGTGAATCATTTTTTCTTTTAAAATTATCCAAATACAATTAATGAGTTTTAAACTCTTTTCACATTTCTTCCTCCTCCTCTAGCGTGCACAGAGCCCTTGTCCCAAGGGTTTCTCCTCCCAACCCTGACCTGGGATTCAATGGATCACCTATATTCAAATTCCAAATCGAATTCCATCAACATCTATAGATCTGTAATGGTTTGACCTTCTCAATATATTTCACTATTTTGGTGTGGGATCATTTTCCATATTTTTAGGGAAAATTTTAATTTCATATATTTTTTCCAAACTAGACTAAATTAAACCTTAATTATAAATGAGTGATGAAATCATGGTATAAGGTAGGAGGTATATGAATTTATTATCAAGTTTCTACATTTTTATAAATTTTTTTGGTTCACCATAATCTGACCATTGTTGTGCATTTCCAAAAAATGTTTTCTTCATTTTAAATTGATATAAAGACATTTTTTATCTTCCATTGAGCATTGTTAAATAGTTTGAGGATAAAAAACTCAATATAAAACACCCTTTTGGTGTGATGTATTGCCCTACCATTTAATGAAAAAAAAATTTAAATTCCTTCAACATATTCTATGTGTTCAACATAGATTTTAAATTGAATTTCCCCTTTAAATAAAAATTATAATTGATATGACAGCTCCTATGTTCCATCTCGAACTTTATATTTTAATTTTTGTGTTGGTTATATTTTCTAAAATTGTTCATTAAGGATAATTGTGTTATGACTATTGTAATTAATTCCTTTTCATTTTAAGTGATTTTTTTGAGAAACAATGCCCTGCTTATATAAGAAAACCCCCCAAATGAGGTTTGATGCCTTATAAACAAAACATTAATGGTTAGTTACTCAAAACATGATTTGTTGATTTCTTGGTAATTTATTATGCCTTTATGATAGTGAATGATAAGTTTAATGATGGCACACGAACTCCTTGTTGTTATTAATTGGACTTTCCCTCCTTCTACATAAATTTATATGGTACCAAATCACCCTCTATGTTCTTGAGCTTGCATAAATGTCATTTCCCATGTGGGAAATTACTATAATTTTAAAGGCATATTATAAATGCCTCTTTTTGGCCTTGTCAAAAATAATTTCCATATTTTGATAAATTCAATGTCATGTCATTAATTTAATGGTTTATTCATGATAGTTTGATTATTTAAATGGCTTGTTTAATATAAATGGAGTGGCTAGACATGATGGATTGCTTTTAATGATGTTTTAAATGTTTATATGTTATTTTTTGATTATATTGAATGTAATTATTCAATATGGTTTGAATTATTTGAATGAATTAAATGTATTATTTAAATATAATGAACTATAAAGGGTGGAAAATATACCATAGAAACACTACTTTTCATATACAACTATTACAAAATTTTAGAGATAAACAACATAAATTTGTTACACAACCCAGATCAAAACGTTTAGTGCCTTAGAAAAATTAGAACCAAACCTAACTTTTACATAATAAAATTTATCAAATTAATTTAATTCATTATTTTATAGATTCTTATTGGCCCATAAGTACTCATCAGTATAATTAATCACTATGGGATATTCACCAACGAAAGGCGTGAGCTAAAAGGACAGTAAGAGGGTAGATAAGAACCTGATTAAATATATAATGGGGTGAACATAATCATTATTATCTTAATATAAGAATAGGATCATCATTATAATCATGAGAGGAAGCATTTTATAAAGCCATGGAAAATGGAAATGAATAAAAATGAATTATCATGTATTAGTCTGAACAAACAGACAAAGTTGTTAAAAAAGAGAGCATCATTTTCAGGAATAACATATGTTCATAATCTTTAAATTGAAATTGTATATAAATATATAATCATTTTCACTCTTATTTCACCTTATCTCATGAGATACATCACATTACCCAATACATTGGATGATTATATAATTCCAAATGGACCTATCACATAATAACATTTAAATAATCAGTCATGCTACAGAGAATGTATATAAAACCTAAACATATAGAAACTTGTGGAAAGGAATGAGTTTATATTCATAAATCATATATTCAAAAACACTGGAGTTCCCAAAATAAATATGTAATTAGATGATTGGTATCAATATTAATTGAAGGAGAAATAATCTCAAGAGAAGTAAAAATTTGTTTTTAGAAAGAAGAGTTATTTTGGAAAAATCATGATATTTGTAATAAAACCAGATTAGAAATATGTATATCGAAAAAACAAAAAGGGAATAGGAAAATAATTGTATTTAAGGAACATTAAAGGAACATCTATACTTAAAATGTAGTGAAAGAGGTAAAACCCAAATAAAGAGAGTTGGGTTTGAGAATCCAATTACCTTATATACAAATGATTTATCCTTTAAATGTTCAAGGTAATAAAATTATATTCATTAATTAGAAAATAAATAACATCTTCTACATGTATTTGATTTATTATAGTTTTATTAATTTAATTTATGGCCATTAGGATGTGTTACAGAGTTTAATTCCATCATTCTGAGATTGTTTTTTTCTTGGATTTCATGATTAGTTCGCTTATATACATGTATGGAATTTCATGTAAATTGAGGAAAATTTGACAAAAGATTAAATTTTATTAATTAAATTCAATAATATTAACTGATCTAATATATCATTTTTTTATATGGTATGTGGATGATTTATTAGATAAAACTTTAATGATAATCGTTTAAATTAATTTGGAGGTTTTTCAATTATTCTATTAACATAATTATATTATTGTATATATAATATAATATAGTTATCATGGCACAAGGATAAGTGAATGTAATGAGATAATAATAAAAGAAATAAAATTGAAAAAAAAATTAAAAGAAGATAAAAGTGGATTTTAGATCTTGAATTCTCCTCCTTTGGAACCTCCTTAGGGAAGAAAAAAAGGCTCCTATACATGGGTAAGAGTCTTGGGATAAAAATGGACAAGATTTATGGTATTGGAGGTGTGAAAAGAAGAGGTGGTGAGGGGTGTAATTTATAGGGGATGAGAGGGGGTTTTTTGTTTATTTTATTCATTAGTTTATTATTTTGGATAAAAAATATGAATAGTTTTGATTTACAATAAAAATTAAAGTAAAAGTTGAAGAGTTCAAGATTATTTTCATATATCGGACACAAATAATCTATTACTCAACAATTAATGTTTTTTCTAAATACATTAAATTAATACATTTCACTATTCCACAAAAATTCAACTGTTATAGAAAATCAAAAAATATTACCCTAACCATTTTCTGACATGTATAATTAATAAATAAACTCAAATTTATGAAAATAATTTTCTAAACATGAGAAATTTAATTTTTAATTAAAACAATCATTTATTCCAAGATTACTAATTTTGGAATTATCACTTATTTTATAGCAGTTTGAAAAAAAAATTAACGTCTCATAACATTATCTTGTAATCATAAAATAAAAAATATTAATTTATGAATATATTTCAAGAAAATAAATATTATATTATATCATTATATTTATCATAAAATTGTAAATAAAAATTTATGTTTAACATAAATACCAATACATAATTTAACATTTTCAAAACATTTATTTCCTTATGTTATAATATAATTATATTATATTTTCATTTATAATATTCATAATTTTTATTTATTATTTCATAGGATTGGTTACTATCTATTGTATGGTTTATTATTTTTAATGGTAATGTTAATATTCCAAGTGTCAAGTTACTGTTCCGTCAGGATAGGTTCCTTAATTTAAGAAATT
The DNA here is from genome assembly GCA_963277665.1 of Viscum album. Lineage (NCBI taxonomy): Eukaryota > Viridiplantae > Streptophyta > Magnoliopsida > Santalales > Viscaceae > Viscum > Viscum album. The sequence goes on along the minus strand of OY728128.1, from coordinate 1,534,048,512 downwards.
ATTACTTATTTCATTCTTCATTTTTCAGAATAAGATTTTTATTATACTCATTATATTATGTATGTTTTTATACCATATAACATAATTATATTAAGAAAAATAAATCCATTCATTAATGTTTTGGTCGTTAAAGACATGTCGATCATTTCATATCTAGTTCATGCTATAATAAAATGTGATGTCCTTGTTGATATTGGGCATGTGGGTTTTCTTATGATGTATTCAATTATTATTATTATTATCATTATATGATTACACATTATATATTTTATGTGGAATTATCGTAAGGTTTCTATTGAGCATAGTGGAATCATGCTCCCCAACACTGGGTGTTGAGTCATGGTGTCTCATTCTATCGAAATTATTGAGATGATGGGCATCTTCCGCTATATACCTTGTGATTGTTGACATGATGGTGCACTCACTACTAATTTAGTGTTGACAAGATGAGACACTCACCATATCAAGTGATAATAATGACATATCCATCTCATTATTCAATGTAGGGAATGTACCATATTTTGAAGCATATATACTTGTTTAGACTGGTTATGGATGACTGAGTTACACCCTGGTCCAACTGACACCTAGTATTATATGTAAATGGGCACTTACATCTACATGTACTTGGTCCATATTGGTTCATGGAATATATAACTAAACTATATATATATCTTATATATATATATATTGTTACTAGTCATACACTCTTTCCAACCATGAGTCGAATTAGGTACATCCGCCAAGTGTCCATTAAGAACCTGAGGGGGATATTAGTTATTTATATCAGTCTTATTCACTAGTTATTTTACCCATTCACACTATTTTACATTATATTGATGGATTTGATTAGCTATAGAGATCATGGGTGATAATTTATTCGGATTTATCTCTCACACCATACTTGGGCTTCCATTGCACTGGGATACCTAAGTAGCTCTCATTTTTTAGAACCATAGACCATTCCTTGGAATTAATTGGTTATACTTGTGAGATATGAGAATAGGAATTGGTTGGATTTATGGATTATCATGGAGTTCTTCCTTAGTGTTTTTACTTTTTTTCTTTATTTTTGTATTAAGCTATATATTCTTTCCAACTTTATGTCTTATGTTTAATTATGTATCATCATATAGAAATGCCTGTGTTGAATACATTGGAGATAACAATATTTTTTATTCAATTGTTATTATTAGTCATCCTTTGTGCGGTCATTAATTTATTTATGCTTCTGTTGTTGTCTGTCATTTAGTTTCTAATATACCACTGTACTACTCTGACATGAGTTTATAATCTTCCTTCTATAAACTCCTTAGACCCTCTCTACTAGTCAACGAACTATGGTGTATGAGGAGTCATATTTAAGGCCATGTTACCCACTGGGCTAGCTACCGATTTAGTGGTAATTAATTTTGGGATCTCACATTTTTAATTTACACATATTATATAAAACAAGTCTAATAAAAATAATCATAACTCAATGACTCATAATTGAGTTAAGTAGAAATCATTATGGTATTTGTAATGTAATAATCAAATGAAAATAATAAGGTTTCCCTAAAAATGATATTAATATATATTTAAGTTTAAAAAATTCATTATAAATGAATGGATTAGGTGCGTGAATACATGATATATAAAAAACTAATGGTTCATTGTTACACAGAACTGAAAATAATGATAAATAACCCTTACCATAGGTTCTGATTCACTCTTCCCATGTGCTTAAAATCTAGAATAATAAAATCAGTTTAGTTTTAAACGTTATTATTAACATATACCATTTTATATTTCATTTTATGAGGTCAATTTATTGTCATGTTTTTTATTTATTTAATATTTTTTTATTATAGAAGCTACTTGAGGTGGTTCGGTCGATATCTCTAAAACTTTCTTAGTATACGGGCTGTGGTAAAAATGTTTCGTAAAATAACTTCATAATATCCAGAATATTGTAGGTTTATATATTTTATTATTTCATTGACATAGAATTAATAAATTTACATTGTTTTTAAAAATGGATACTAATTAATAAAATTTCATTAATATTTTCATTTTTTGGGTTCTTAAGTTTACTATGACTGTTTATTATTAATATCACTTATACAATATCCAATATTATCTTTATAGAATGTTTATAGTTTTATAAATATCATATATCATTATTAAATTTATTCAAAAAACCATACATGGATGATCTTGGTGAAAAATGATATATGTTATTCGTGGAGGTGGTTGTCCACATGTATGCGCAATTTACTTTTCCACTTCCCAACGAGTGGAATTGAACGAAGGAATATGATAAATTATAATTTCAGAATAATAATTTTGACATATTCATTTAATTATTTCATTTAATTCATCCTTGTTTTCATCCATGAGGGATGGTGAGGAAAAATAAAACACAACGCTTTGTTGAGTCAGTAGTCCACATGTACACACGATCGATGTTGTTTTATTTTTCTTATTGGCTGGAAAAGATTGAATAATTTTTTTTAACTAATATAATAAAATTTAATTATATAAATAATATTTATTTAACTATATTATGTTTGTTATAAAAAGTTTTTTATAGTAATACTAATAAGAAAAAACTTGGCAGTAAAAAATACTCATGTTGAGAACTTGGGATTTCTCGTGTAAATTTCCTTAGAAATGGAGGCCTAAGTATTACTAATTGGGACTAGAGGCATAATAAAGTGGGATTGGATTATTTTAGGAGAAAATGATAGAGTTTAAGGATTAAATTGTCGGGAATAGGTGTATCATTAGTTGGTGGAAATAATCCCCTTTTATAAGTGAAGGGAAGGGTAATTTTGGAAGTACCCATTAAATTTCATTAATGTTATGTCACTATTCATGGGTCAAAAGATAAAAAAGTGACAAATAATTAAGTTTAAATGGTAATGTATATATTAATTTCAACCATAAAATTTTAGGCATCTTTGACTGATTTTAGGCCCTTCGCCTTTGTTTATAACCTTTGACATAAATAACATTTCCCATGGTACTAATTTTTTTCATAAATAATTAATTTTAATCTCCATATTTGAAATTGAAATTTATTATTAATTTTAAAATTAATATAACTATTGTGGAAATAATTTTATTAAATAAAATTTATATATTTGAGTACAGTTAATTTCAAAAGAAACTCACATAGCATGAAACAGTGCTTTTTAGGAACACATTTATTAAGAATAAAATTTATGTATCAGGTAATGTTAACAAAATTTATTTTCATATAAATACCTAAATTTATTTCTTAAAAAACATATAAGGTTTATGTTGCATCCAATTCAATCAAAAACTGATTTTACTAAAATAATATTTAACTAAAATAAAAGGCAAAAAACTATTTTTGTAGGAAAATAATACTCATTTCCTTAATATGTTAATCGTATGTTTTATAAATTTAAAAAAGTACATATAAATAAATAATTTTACCCATTAATTGTTTTTATTATGAGAATTTTTTAATAATTTTTTATGTTTTAATACTTGATAATGTCATAAAAGATGAGGTTTTAGTAAAAACTGTATATTTTATGATTCACATAAAATAAATTATTTCAAAAAAATACCAAAAATTTATTTTATTATATTTTTTTATTATAAATAAAAAAATTAAATAAATTTAATAACAATAAAATTTAAAAAATTATAGCTTTTTAAAATTAAAATAAAAAATAAAAACTTCTTTTATTGAAATATGATGTTTTTAATCATTAAGTGTTCTTAAATTTTTTTTATCGAAATTTATAGTTTAAATATTTGTAATATAATATTTTAATAGTGTTCAATTTAATTTATTAGGATAAAATATATAAATCATTAAAGTAAAATAGTTTTTTTAGGATGAACAATACTTTTTAATAATATATGATATTAATTATTTGTCCTATAAATGAATTAATTTTCTGTTTATTAATATCTTTTTATTTTCTAGATGTTTTATTATTTACAAATATTTATTTAAAATATTCATATAATAATTCAGAAATCATTTTAGTTATGTGTTTCATGTGAAACAAGCTATTGGAACAAAGTTTATTTATAAGGATATATATAGTATAATCTTGGGCTGCTATAATATCCACACTTAAATAAATTATATCCTTATAATTTTAATTATCATTCTCTAATTAAAGATGCTAATATATCCAAAATAAAGTTGTGATATATTTTTTACCAAGATATCGACCTCATAATATTAGATACTAGGAGACTCATCATTTTTAGTATAATAAACATGTACGTAGATTTTTCCTTTGTCTCAACAATTTATACAAAATATTCTCCCTTAGTTATTTATGGGTATTTCTAGATACATTACACACATATATTAAATTTCATGACCATTTTCCTAACCAAATAATAAATCCAAATTGGTTATGATATTATTCAATAAAATCAAAATAACTGATCTTTTGAATATGAAAAATCAATCACTTGACATCTTATCTATTGACACCTTTAATTCAACCTATGATAATTTATCATCAAATATGTCACAATTAGTTCATACAATAACTCTATTAGTTCAACCAGGGTTATCAATGATAATATTCCTATTAGGTTGTTTAACATATATATTTATTTAAATCACTCATTATATTTCATAAAGAGTGTGTGAATCACTAATGAATATCTCTAGGGAGTGTCCAACAATGTGAGAAGTCTTATACCCACTCATTTTTTACCGAGTGAACATTGATTTTATACCCAAAAATTATTTTTAAGGGTGAGGACCCCTATATGAATCTATACTTTAACTAAATCAAATTTCAAATATCTAGTCCGGGATTTAATTTCATGGAAACTACACAATATTTAATATATGAAAATTTTCCAGTTTTTATTATAAAATTAGGCCTATCCTTTAAAATCATCCATATTGTTTTCACTTATTTTTTATTATATAAAATCAAAAAAATAACTAAAATAATCCTTAAAATTAATTAATCCTTTCAATGGTATTACATATAATTCTCTAAGCCTATACTTCTTGTTCTAGTGTTGAAAAACTTTCTTTAAAAACTGGCTTTGATACAAGGTGGGATGTTCCAAGATAAGCATATATATTTTTCAATTATTTAAACATTAAATATCACAAAAATCCTAAAATTCTTGTAATATAAGGTTTAATTTCTTTGAGTATCAGCTACATAAGGAACTTATTCTATTATACTTGGGTATATTTATCTATAAAAGAATCGTACTAGACTCCCATATAGACTTCTCATATGTTATACTCATCATCATAACCACTAGAATAGAAAACATAGAAGTAGGATAGATCATCCACTCGATTAGGGTAAAAACACATAAATATGTGATCGAGGGTTAGATCGTAATCATATGAGAAAACATGAACAAGTTAAAAATATGTTATTTGAAAGAGCATAAAATAATAATATTTCTCTATAACTCATGATAATAAGATTTGAAATATCAAATGATCAAATATATAACATGTAACATAAGTGTAAAATAGTATACATGACCCATAGAGTATAATCATAGGTAATTTACATTGAAATAATGCATGAAATTGTCATAACAATGAATTATAGAACAAATATAATGATTCCAAACATCATATAGTATAAAAAACCATGTATGTACACCCATTATATTGTAAAAAATGTTATAATTTCCACCCTTTATAATGTGAAAAAATTAAAGCATGATCACCCTTTAATTTTTGATCAAATCAATGTATTTTCACAGTTTATGTTTCTAAAGAATCCAAGAATTTCCACCCTTTATATTGAGAAATAATCCAACAATGTCTACACTTTATATTATAAACAAATCCATGTATTCCCACCCATTAAGTTGTGAAGAAATCGAATTATTACCACAATTTGTGTTCTATAAAATCCAAGCATTTACACCATATAATTTGTGAAAATACCATTATTAAAACTCTATAAGTTGTTAACAAATCCAGGCATGTCCATGCTCTTGGTTTTGGGCTACTACCCATGTAAGCTCTTGGGATTAGGATAACAACCTATTTACCCTCTTTATCTCATGAGATAAAAAACTTCATCCAATACATTAGATGATGATATATTACCCCACACTTAAACAATCTATAAATATGTGTTCTAATTGAAAACATTCATTCATCACATCATAAAGAACCCATAGAAAGAAAAATGGGTTTCATAACATTTTGAGATAATATCTCAAAAATTCACATTATGAATACAAATTGACAGTAACAAAAATTCAATCAATATGAAAGAGTATTTCCTAAGAAAATTTATAAGGTGATTCGTGAAAATTTGTTCCCAAGAATATAAAACCTTTATAGATAAATTTTAAAATGATAATGTAACTATAAAATAATATATGGAAAACATTTTAATCATTATCATAAAACAATGTTACTAGTAAAATTTAAAATTCATGTTTGAAATGGTGAATAAATTTTTATTAAGAAGTTTTATTTAAAAATAATCTTCAATATTAGATATATTAAAGATATAAATTTTAATAAAATTTAATGTGGAGTAAAAGATATAAAATTTTATTTATGAAGGGATGGAAAACCATATTAATATAGTGAAATATTTTTTTTAAAAATCACTCATCATAAAAAGAGGTAGTAAATTTTCATTTTGAAATGTAGTAATGGAAAATAAAATGTTCGTATGAGTAAACAAACATTTCTATTTCAAAATAATAAAGGAAATAATTTTTTGGAATAATGTATGTGGAAATTGAGGAAAAACTATATTTAAAGGAGTTTAGAGTTTGTTCAAAAAAATATTTCACCTTGATAAAGATATTCTTTAAGAAAGAATTGTTGATTAATTTTTTTACCCCGTAAATAATATATGTGATATCTTCTAAGATAATAAAATTTTAATTTATCCTACTTAATAGAATTATTATCAAGGAATTATATTTGAACTCAATGAAAGTATATTTGAGTTAACTAAATCCCTTACAAAGGTCATAATTGTTCGATCAAGAGAAATTTGAAATTGGATTTATATGGAATTAATGATAATACTTATAAAAATATAAAGTAACAAATAATACAATAAACTATCTTAATTTGTCCAATTTAAATTAAATATGTTAAATAATACCAATCATAACTAAATAAATGGAAATTGAGTTAACAAAAAACACTTACAGTAGTGGTAATGTTTGAATAAAAATTACATAAGAGGGTTACCATGAAGTGGACATTAAAATATCAAAAAAATAATTATATTAATTAAAAATTAAAGAAATATGGAATTAATTATAACATATAAAATAAATGGTGTAATATCAAACATATCTCATGGAATTTAAAATGGATAAAAATAACCCTTACCTTATGTCCCTCTTCGCTCGGCACATGGGCATAACATCCCAAATCATCAAATTAAGTTTGCTAAAAATTTATTATGAATATTTTTAATCTTATACTTCATTTTATAAGGTATATTTATTATAAAATGTTATTTATTTATTAAATATTTTTTTTGTATGGTTGTTACATAAGGTGGTTTAGTCAATTTCTATAAATTTCTATGGTATATTAATTGTGGAAAAAATTGTTGTAAAATACATGGATAGTCTCAATAATAATATAATTTTATATATATTTTATTGAAATAACAAATAAATTTATAACATTCAATAGGTTTTCTAAAATAGATTCAAATTAATAAAGATTTATTAATATGTTCATTTTTTGGCGGTTGAGTTTACTATGAACTTTTATTGGAAATATTACTTTAAATGTTTAATATTACCTTTAAAAATTATTAATAGTGTTATAAATATCATATATATATTCATTAAATTTATTAATAGAACCATCCATTAATGTTGGTGTTGTAAAATTAATATCATCATTCAAGGAGGTGGTACTCGGCACGTAAACATGATTCAAGTTTACACTTATCAATGAATGTGATGGAATGATGGTATATGATAAAATGTAATTTGATAATTATAATTGTGATATATTAAATGAATTTTTTCAATAAATACAACATTTTTTATCCACGAATGGTGGGGATGTAAAAACAACAATGCTTCATGGATGCGGTAGTCCACATGTATGCATGATGAATGTTGTTTTATCTTTCTTAATGGATGTATATGATTGAATAATGGTTTATCAAATTATATAATAACATTTCAGTAAATTAATAGTACTTATGTAATTATATTATGGAGTTTTTAAACATTTTGGACGAGGAATATTATGATTAGAGTTAAAAGAGTAATAAATACTCACCTTGAGAACTTGAGAGTTATCTTGGAAATATCTGTTGAAATAGAGACCATAGGTTATCTAATTGAGACTATAGTTTTTTTAATTTAAGAGAGTCTTATCGGAGGATAAAAATTTAAGCTTTTCAAGAATAAATTCTAGGAAATATTTGTAGTATGATGTTTTTGAATTGACCCTCTTTCATAATTGAAGAGAAGGGTAATTTTAAATGTACCCATTTCACATTAACAATGGTATGTCACTATTAAAGGGTTAAATTATAAAAAAGTTTGAGGGAGAACATTTTTCTATGTAATGGACTATAATAATCTCATACATACATTTTTATACAAATTTTATTGATTTTAGGCCCTCTTATTTTTTTACTTTTACCATAATTATCATTTACGTGGTAATTAATTTTTTAAACTCGGTAAGTAATTTTAAGGGACAAAATTGAAATTCAAATTATAAACTAATTTTAAAATTATTATATCTATTATTTGATTCATTTTATGAAATAAATTTTTTGTTTTTGAGAAATATTAATTTAAAAATAAATTCCCATAGCGTGTAAAAACAATTTTTAAGAAAAAATGTCTTTTTAAAAATAAGATATATGTATTGGATGAAGTTATAAATGTAATTAATTTTTTGAGATAAATTGGTTTCTTACAGAAATAAATGTTATTTTACATCCAAATGAATCTAAAACCAAAGTTTATTAAATTAATATTTAATTGAATGAAAATACCAAAAACTTTTTTATTGGAAAATATTACTTAATTACTTAAAATGTTAAAAATATGTTTTCAAAATTTAGCATGTTTCTTTAAATGAATATTATTAGTCCTTAAATAACTTTTTTATAATTTAATGTTTTTAATTATTTTTTAATTTATTATTAATTCTAGACAAAATCATAAATAATATGGTTTTAATAAAAACAAAATTTTTTACTATTCACATAAAAATATATTATTTCATAAAAATAAAAATTTAATATTAAGACAATATTGTTATGATGAATACAATAATAAACTTCATTTTTTTAAATTCAAATTCTATAATTTGTAAATTTATTTTTTAATTTCAAATAAATGATATAAAGAAAAGTGTTTTTATTAAAAATGATGGTTATAAACATTAAGTGTTATTAACATTATATAATATCAATTTACAGTTAAAGAATGTAAATAAAATATTTTACAAGAGTTAAATTTAATTTATTATGATAAAATATACAACACATTAATGAAAAAAAGTTATTTGGGAAAAAACAAAACCATTCAATATTAAATAATATTAATTATATTTTAATTTAATTAAAAGAATTTTTAATTGATTACTATAATTTTATTTACTAGATGATTTATTATTCATATAATGTTCTAAATAAAATTCATCTAATACATTATAGATCATTTTAGTTCGGTGTTTCATGTGAATGAATCTATTAATACAAAATTTATTTTCAACAAATATATATTAAAATCATGGCGTGTTACATTACCTCTCTCAATAATACTGAATAATCTTGAATGGAATAATCACAAATCATGGAATTTTCTCCCAATCATGAAAATAAAACAATAAAAACAAATGCTTCAAAAATAATTCATCATAGTCCAACCAATCAATTTTAGGAAATTTGGACACACATCATTATTTTCCTCACTCCATTCAATTGAATGAATTGAAAAATAGAGACGTTAAAATGAATAAGATAGTAGAAAATAATATTTTTTATGAATTATATTTCTTATCCCACATCACCATAATAGATTTCTAAGAATTGGGAATAAATAAATAAACATTTGATAATTAGATCTCTAGGAAGTTTTAAGACTCACTTCTTGGAATTATTAAGATAATTAGCTCTTCATTTTGGAAGGTTCAATCACTCCATTAATGATAAAGAAAAGACAATTTTATTTACAACCAAGAATTATATATATAATTCAGGTTACAAAATGAGAATCCCCCGAATTAGGAATACACTTTACATGTCTTCAATCCCATATTTGAAAATTAAATAGGAAAACATTGATAAATGTATCCCATTGGTAGATGTTCCATATGGTACAATCCCAAGATGATCTTCATCTTCCTCTACAATTGAACTATTGATCCTAATAAAAAAACGATATAAAGTGTCTTGTTCATAGTTGAGGCTCATCACCTTCTCATTCTGGGATTCCATGTGAAATTTACAATTGTACATTTTATACATCAAGTTACTTGAGCTATACTCCTCCAACAAAATGCGCTCCTCCAACATGAGTCATGAATTAGCTCCAACCAAGACAAAAAAAGGATGAAAATCTGAATGAGTACATTATTTAAACGAATCCTTAGATATTCTCTCAAAAACTCCTTGGCACTCCACTCATCATGCTAAAAATCCCATATTCCTTGTTTTTATTTTGTTAACGAGGGAACATATGGCATTGATTATAATTAAGTATTCTTATATCCTACCAAATAATAAATTTAGTATATCCATAATACATATTAAGTAGATTCAAGGTATTATGAGTTTATTTAAAAATATTGTATGGTGGGGAGTCATACGGGGTTGACAAAGTCATATCGAAACTAAAAAAGTAATATAGAATGAATTTGAGGACATATGAAATTGGGATACATATTATAAGTCTAATTAAATATCTTAAAGGATTATTTAAAAGTCATACAAGATTAGGAATTGACTGATTTTATAGCCTCAGTATTATATGATAACTAAAGTATATGATAATTATGATGAATTGTCAAATGCGTTGAAAAATTCTTACCAAAATGATAGTCTTTTGTGATTATAAATACTCATGGGGCTTTAACTTAAAAGTCTTATGAATATGAGACTTTTCTAATTTTTCCAAATGTTTTATATCGTCAAAAGAAAAAGTGTTCCAATAAAGCATTTTCATGTAAAAACAAGGAACATTGAATGAATTAATTCTAAAAGTGGAAACAATTTTAAAAAATATTATCATATTATTTTTATTACTGTAATATAAATAAATAAATTTATTTGATCTTAAAATTTATGAAAATTATAATAATGAAAAATTAACCAATTGATCACTAAAGATATTCATTTTCATTCATAAATTGAAATAATTACATTATCAGCCTAAATTGATAATGAATAAATAATTCTCCATTAAAATAACTATTTTACATAAAAAATAAAATTATATCTTCAAATAGATGTGGAAAATATGTACCAAAATAAATAACCATCAACTATCTTAATTCAACTAAAATAATTTTTTTCATTCTCTAGATCTTCATATTGTGTATCCAGCCCAATCACATGAACAACCATGTATGAATCTCACAACTCATCCATATATTTATGGACCACTTTTATCATGCTTGAATCCCTTTCCCTTCAAGGGGTTTCCACACTATTAGGTGGAATGTGTCCAGCTTGGGCTGCACAAATGACACTCAAGCTAGAGATCTATAGACCGTAACTGCGTTTTCCTATATTCCAGAAGCTACTAACCAATAAAAAGTTTATAAAGGTCATCATGAGGAGAATACCCCCTTTTATAAATAATAATATGCAACAAATAATTCATAAAAATATTAAATATGACATAACATTAGGAACACATCCATAAATATATATCACATGGTATCAAAAATGATCATCCTGAAGGTCACACAATCCATATTAAATTAAACTAGATTTCAATAGTCTAATCATATGTATATGATTCTAAAAGAATAATATTTAAAAAATGCCAACATGTAATTAATGATTCACTAGGTCCATATCTGAAATCCATTAACATCCCTACCATGTATCCATTATAACTCCATCCACATATATACTGGCTATAATTTCCTTTTAATTTATTATGTCACAAATCATAATGTCTACATGTGTCCTAGAGAGACTTTGTATGGTGTGAGTATGAACTCAATACCCCACCATGAACTGTATCCCTATAAAATATCCACATGTATATGTGTGTATTAAATGTGAAATGTATGAAAACAAATTCACTAAACACATCCCACTAGAATTCGTGCTCATTAAACCAAATGAGATCTCCCTACAGGCTTTGACTAGTTTTAGAGTGGGATGATGCACCCACGACCTATAAAAACTATGAGATATAATGTTGAATCCACACTCATAACATGAAAAATATTTTGGGAATATATTATGTATCTTAAAGATAATGATTAAGTTTACTAGAAGTAGAACCTTCAGAGAACCCTTTTGAGTTATTAGAGTAGAGAAATTGATCATTAACAGATGATAGTGAGGGTTTAAAAAAATGGGAATTTCCGATTGATGCAATTTGGTTTTCAAATCATCGAATATTCATTAAGTGTTTTGATCACTAAAAGACGTAACATTCTACGTTGGGATCATTGTAGAAAGATAATTTTTGTGAAATAGTTAAGAATGTAAAACCTTATTTTTTCATAGATGATTCAATGGTAGGATGATGGATGCTATAGAGGATCAACCATTGCATGGTTAAATAGATTGATGTCTGTAGTTGTAGGAAGTCAGTGAAACCAAATGACCAGGTGATATCCTCTGTAAATGGGGGCGTGAGAAATTTTATGAGGTGTTATGGAAGTACTTTAATTTTTTGATATATCATGTAGAATAGTGATAGTGATTGATACTATTGTACTTCTAATGAAATAAAAGTGTACAGTGTTTCTCCCGTTGATGTATGATGAATATAAAAACCACATAAAACATGGTTTCTTACTTTACATTTATTCATTTGTATTTAATAATTATATTTTAATGTTTGTGTGAGTCTCATTTAATAGGATATTGTATGTGATATTTAGTGCAGTGATTAGTGTGAAGGTCTTTTATTCCTAGTTCTAGTATATTGAGCTTGTGAGGGTTTCTTATGGTGACATGATTCAGTCAGTGCGGTATTCTGGTGATGAACTTTTGGTGCATGGAGTTTTTTTAAGAATTCTCAACATAAAAAAACTTGTTATTATTATACCCATTTCCCCCTTGTGAATAAAGAATAACCAAACCATATCTCCTAACCACTCACCACACTTATCATCTAAATAATCCCAAAATTTTCCATGCATTGTGAGAATCCTAATCCCAATCAGTGATTCCAGTCCCATAAGTACTTATGGGCACCAATAATGTATCCCTCCATTAATTTGATGATCAACATTATCATCCTAAATGGCTCATCTATGGAGGATACAACCAAACATAAATTTTTCAACACCACCTCATGGTCCCTCTTTTTTACACATGACCACAATAACCATAACCCCACAATGATTGAACTCGCCAACCTGTTACATCCACAACCCAATAATCATTTAAAACCCCAACATAAAAAAAATTCCACACTCCTCCACTTATTTCAATAAAATCACATTACCCTATAGTCAAAAAATTCACACCCATCATGTTTCAATGGAATAATATTAAGGACCACATCTCATGAACCTTTACTACATAACACAAGTTAACTTTGCAAGAAATCATGGAAGAAATTGACCAATAAATACTAATAAAAAATGTAACTAGAGACTGTACCCACACAATAATAATTTAATCCATCCCACTAGATCCATGAATACTATAATTGGTTCTATCTCCGAATACATATATGAACATACCCATGCCTATAAATAAAACGACTCATAAGAAAACATAAAATAATGTAAATATTCAGAAACCACCTACCATGTACACATATGATCATACTCACCTAATTCTTTGACATGATTCAACATAATGAGGATTAACTTAAGAAATAATAGAAAAATCCCCAAAATATAGATTTTAGTTAATGAAATCGCAACAGAGATAAAACTAGAATTATGTGATGATGGGTGAAAAGTATTACACACAATGACACATTGTGGAAGATGAAAAGAAGAACTAATTACATAAAGAAAAAACCTTTAGGGAAGAATAAAGTAGAGAGAACTGGTGGGGGAGCTCTAGACATTATAGGTTCATTGGGATACGATATCTTCATTTATATCATTATATAATTAATTAATAAAATATTTTTTTTGAAAAATCATGATAGATATCATAGGAACTCTTATATATCCCATAATAAATTTAGTGGAACCCACTAGTGTCATAGCGACCCACCAATTGGGTTTTAGTGGTCAATACAATGGCCACTTACATGGCTACGAGAACTCTGAGTTTCTATGGTAATATGATCACTTTTAGATTTCTCCATCACTAAACCCTTTCCCAAAACCTGAATCTAGATCTCATATATCCACTCTAACACCATAAATATGATTCAGTACAAGTGTTCATTTTTATTTTAGACCCAAAATATGACACCTAAATAGTATGACCATTGACTCCTCCCCATCATAAACTAGTCCATCTCTAAGCTATCTTTACCCACCACCCCAATCAAACCTTGCTAATACTTGAACATCCATCTTATCATATCCTCATAATGTAATATATTTTTGAAAGAATACATCTATTACAAATAACTCTGACTAAATAACATATAGAAACTAATTTCACTCATGGGTACTTCGCACCATAAGATTCAACTCATCGATTACACAAATACTAAGTCACCCAACACGATGATAATATAATTAATGAATATCATCACAAAACCATAACTAATATCCAATAATGATGCCATCACTAACAATCATACCTAATTCAAAAACCTCAATAATCACTTGTTTGATCCTTTTCACACATACACACATATTGAACTAGTACTCATCATGTAAATCCAAAACAAAATCGACCATGATATATCTCCAACCATTAAAAAATATCCATCCTTATTCGAAAAGGTTATCCAAAACCCTAAAAAATTTTCCATATCCCCAACATATAGATTATTTAACTCCCTATGGTGTAACACTAGTTTCAATCCGCTATACCCACTACTGATCACACTTTCCTCTATTATATCCTGAGCATGAAAGAAAACTCATGTTACTACATCCTGGTGCTACTCATGGTTGTACCTTAGAGGCCTAAGTCTAACTATATCACCAACATCCAAATTTCTATGATAAAATCTACCAAAAACCTCTCTAAATGTTCAATATTTTGATAATACCAACAGTAATCAAAAATAGGACCAAAATAAATATCAAAGTGACTTATCTGTCCACATTAATATAGCCTATAAGAGTACCCACTGTGATTTGGTAAAAAATATCCTCTTCGTTAACTGCCTTATTGGGTTTCATCATGCCCCTGATTTTTTCTACCCAAATCCACACTAACAAATTCATTCAAAACCACTATCTTGATAGGTACACAACCATCAGTCAAATTCCAATCCCCTATCCACATATTATTCACCTCCTCAAGAAAATTGGTTAACGTGAAAAAATTAACCATCACACTCATAGCTTGTAAAAGACCATTATTGATTTTTTTTCACCTTAGTGATCTTATCTCCCACCAATTTTGGTGGAACAAATGATAAACACATGAACATAGAATCATAATCCATGACTTATGTCTCCCTTTAAACAAAGTATATTATCTATTGGTCTTGATATTCCCTAAAAATAAAAAAATGATAAAAAATATTTCCCCAATGTCTTTTAAAGACATCCCCCATGGATACGAGTATGTACATATATTCCCCACCGTAGTTTCACTGGTTCCTTGACTATAAATGTCTACATATTCTTTAATCACCCTAGATGCATCTCAATAAGATAAAAAATGGTCTGAACCAACTTGAACAATAAATAAAAATCTAGGGGTCCACCCTCTACTAAAAAATTGACTATTGACATAGAAACTCTATTTACAAACACTCCATGGATAAAAAAAACTCTGTAATCCCTTTTATCAATACTCTAGATAACCTCTATTAGAATCACCCTAAATTGATAATCAAATAAATGAATTAGATCAACTAGTTATATCAGATGCCATTGATCCCTCATAATCTCTATTTGCAGCTCATACTCATCTCTTCCCTCGATAATTCCAAACGACTTATTCTTTAATGAAACCACATCACTTCTCTGTCGACACTCTAATGGTGGTATTCAAAGTAGAATACCAATGAGAACTGAATACCATTGTCAACATATATATTACCATTTAGATATCTCAAATTAGGGAAGCAATAATATCAAGTGTATCTCACTAGACCATTCACTACCCTACCAACACTCTGGTCTTGTATCATCGAATATTGAAAACATGTCTACCCTTTCAAGGGTTATGTACCCCAGTAACACTACATACATTCATAGGATCCCCAATACCAATAACATCATGGGTCCTAATTCATATTAATACATATATAATTACACCAATAATCTATATATGAAAACACCATATAACTAGTTATTTACAATTTAAATAACTAAGACACTTATTTCCCATAATCATATTACCAACAAAACGCAATCACATAAATGTCATGCGATTTATATATGTCTAAATTGATGCATGAATTCCCATATTCCCTCTTTCCTTTATGAGCATAGTGTTAATCTAAATACTATATATTCATCAAATACAATGTTTCACCCTCAAATGCCACGTGGGGATGGAATGGTGTTTTGGGGTGTTGGTGGAAAACATTTCGCATCATACATGTACACCCACTTCTCTTTTGGGAGGTTTCTAATGGGTTTTATTCAGGGAACTAGAAACAACCAACATATATATATCTTCATTGAATAATAAAACTACTTTCTAAAGGCATGTGATCATTTGGAAAATGGGCCAACGAGGTCGGGCTCATCACGCCCTTATGGGGAGAATTATTTCCTACTCTACTACTCTATTATAGATTTCAGACATGTTTTTGAATCCTTCATTAACTCCCATGTATGACTTAAGTCAACCATAAATTACAACAAACATATTAGCTTATATGGAATTTAGAATCATCTATAAGTATATGAATTACTACATAAATGGAGACATTTGTATGTATCTGAGGTTATCTTTAAATGGAATCCTCTTAGATACTTATTGGAGAATCTTTTTTAATTTATCATCATGATGTTTGTTTTGATCCACATGGTGGGGTGATATAGGGTGTAACATCATCCAAGGATATGGGAGTTGTTTCGATGTTGGGGTTAGACCCATGAATGGGATTCCTACATATCTTTATGAAGGGAATAAAAACCCATGTAGTTTAGTGCCACTTAATGGGACACATCATACTATTTAAGTTCATGTCATAAGGACAAAATTTTGTAGTTTATCATCATGCATCATTGAAGCCAAGGTGAAAGGTTCCTAGTAAAATTGGGACTTACGATGAAGTGTACCAGGGAACTCAAAAGTGGTATAAACTCCCTGATTTAATAAAACACTAATAGGAATGTGGTCTAGATAGAATTATGTTTTATTTTTAGAATTGTGTTTGGACCTTAACGAGTCTTCATACATATCCAATTTTAATGGGAATAAAATCCCACATAGATCCGTTGTGAGGACACATGCTTATGGAGGTCCTCTGAAGGTTTGTCTCATAGGGGAGTATGGACCTTTGAGAGTATTGGATTGAGGCTTAATCCTAAGGAGGATTCTTTGGTGATTTAGGAGGTTTGGTTAGAGATTACCTCTAAAGAGGATCCCCTAGTTTGGTTGTTAGGGCTTACACTTAAAATTGTTCCCAAAGGTTTTGTATTGTGTGGATTTCATGATCCCTAATAACCTCAATGCCTATAAGAGTCATTCTCAATGTGAGAAACAAGAGGAAATGGAAGATCCAAGAAACCAGAAAATATTATTATTCCACTTATATGTGAAAGATGGTGCCCAAAGGAAATGAGTAATATATTTGAATATGAATATATCTTATTTTATTTTTGTAAATGTGATAGTCACATATGATGATCTATACAGATATTACCTTGGTGGGAGAAGATGAGAAAATGTGACACCTCCCACAAGAAAGGCCAGGGGATTACATAGGAGGGATTCCCTAAGACTTGGTTTATATTCTTACACCATATAGGAGTATTCCCTTGGAAGGTTTGGTTGGATAATATTGGGCGTTATACTGAATAGGAGGCCCTATGGATAGACATATTTCATTGAAGGATTATGCTTGTGGAGGCCATCAGAAGGATGGAGAGAGTAATATCTGGAAAAATATTCTCTACAAAGACATAAATCTGAACATGTGGATGTTAAGATCATAGATGAAATAAAATCCCACATGAGTCATTATTGAATGTGAGGAACAATTAGATTCATAAGATCTATAAAACTGCATAATCCTTCTCCCACTGGTAGAAGAGGTTGGGGATATGAGAGAAGAATAAAGGGATTTGATGTTCCCCTTCTATCCCATTATCATATCCAAGGTAGTTAGATCTAACTACCCAAATGGATATAGCCCATGGGAATATAGAAGGAGGGAGGAATGAAGTAGGAGAGTTTCTTTAAGAAAGGCGAGGATATTAATCCAGGAGGTATTCCCAAAAAATTAGTTCATTAGGAAGATAGGATGATAATGCACTAATACTAAAATGGAATTGAAAACGTGATCCTCACACTCCCTTCCAATATCTAGAGTCTCCTAGTCTTAGACCAATTGGGGGACGGTAAAATCCCTAGACATCTAGTAAAAGATTGGGGAATCCATGATACTTACTCTATGGTCAGGGTCCTCATGATCATGGGAATTTATATCTACATGAACGTTGAGGTCCCTACCAGTCAGGTGGAGTATGTGAAGGACGCCTCTAATAGAAAGAATTTGTATCCAAATTGGATATATTCTACTGTGTCTCTCATCACTGTTTTTCATGTTCAGAGGCTTTAGAGGATGTATTAATTTGGTCCCACTCAAATAAAATATACAAAGAAAGAATGACCCAACCATTTGCAGATTGAAATAGGGATCAAAAGGAGGCTCACACAGGTCCTGGTTTGGCGAGATGAGATGCTTCGTACTGAGCCAGGGAGGATATAGAAGTCCCTCTTGAGGGTCCTATCTTGGAAAGAAAATGTGTTTCACACCGGGCTTAGGAAGAGTTGGAAGTGCCTCTCATAGGTGGGTAGGCCTACGCAAGATTGAGATGCCTCAAGAAATGGACCACCTAAGAAACAATAATTGGGGGAGGCTTTAGCCTAGGAAACACAGGTCTCCTTGGGGGTACCTGGAAGGGTCAGGTGTAGGTACTTGATTAGATAAGGTACCTTTATACTAGTGGTTATGAACTCGGGAGAAGTGGTCCTCATGTAGGTGTATTTCCATTTCATACCTTGGAGGAACTTTGATCTCCTTATCCATATTTATTACCTATTATCTTGGGTTTTGGTGATCTACCTGATGGACTTTTGAGGAACTAGGTGATGGGGCTACATGACCATTGCTTTGGGGATTCTTCTGATTCTCTGGTTGTGACAATGTGGAGCTCGAGGGTCCTATTTATAGGTAAACATGGGTCCATAATCGAATAGGTTGGATCACGTAGATACATGGAATATGTGCCCGACACAGGTGTCTTGTGCAAGGGTTGAAAAAATTACAGGATGTGTATGTCCAATGCGCTAGTTCTTTGATCATGTGCTTCACATACGGGTGGTTTCACCTTCCGGGATACATAGGCATGACCAGTGTGTGCCTTTTAGAACCCATGGTATGTGTGCTCAAGGCCACCTAGTAAAACCTACTTCTTCATACTATGGGGTTTTCACCCCCTCACTCTTTCTAAGGATCAATTCTAGCTTTATGTCCTCACTGTTCATACTTGTCACATCTCTAGCTTCAATGATCCCCATAGAAAATTGAGAGTCACACTAGGAAATGTTCATCTTGGCTCGATGACGATTTGGGCTGCGACACATGGAAGCCCAATTTTCTCATTCTCCCAGCATAAATATGCATTTTGAATAAAACTCAAAAAAGTATTTGTAAGAGAGGTCCACATCTTGAATTCTGCAACAAAATTTATCAAACAAATTTCACAATGTCAACAAAATCCCCCCCCCCGTAGAATTAGATTCATTCGGAATGAGAAGAATCTGGTTCTAAGGTAATTTTATGGAACTTTGTCACATTCCAACATCATTTTTTGGGCATTGGATAAATATTAACTATTGTAAGGATGCTCTGATTTTTTCCTAATCTAGGGGGTCCATTGAACATAGTTCGACAGTTTCTATATTCAGATAAAAATCCCTTAAAACATTGTCTCTTTTGCATCATCACCCTACTTTATTCCTAAATCCAATCTAACATGAATAGGGATTGTTAACCAAGAATGTTCTAAAATTATTTAGATAACCCAAGGGAATTTTGAGTCATGATTTAGTTATTTCAAAGTATAAAACATGATGCAATTGAATTATGTGAGGAATGGTCATAGATCGAGTTTCAAAAGTGTTTTCTAACCCAATTTTTCATGTAATATGGTAATATTGGAGGTGTTTCATGAGGATGAATATACTGCTAGTTGACAAACCTATTTTGTGGATGAATTTATGTATAATGACCCAAAAATTTATCAATGGAGTTATTTCACTTTCTATAATTATGTTATATGGTATAAAACACCTATATCACCTATAGAGTCTAATAAAAAATTATTCTCAAAAATAAATATTTAAATAAGTAATAATTAAAAAAATTAAGGAACCTATCCTGATGGAATAGTAATTTGACCTTTGAATAGTAACATAATCATTAGGAATTATAATCCATCAAATGGAATAGTAAAGTCACCAATGAAATTATAAATAAAATTTAGGAATCTTATAAATGAAAATATGATATAATTCTATCATAGTATAATTTAATAAATATTTCAAAATTATAAATCAAGTATTGGTATTTTTTAAAAGCATAAATGTTTATATAGATTTTCATAATAAATATAATGATATAATATAAAATTTATATTCCTGAAATAGTTTAATAAATTATTAATTTTTTCTTATTATTATAAGATAATTTTATGAAACCTTAATTAATTTTTCAAAGTTTCATAAAATAAGTGATAGTTTGCAAATATGTATTTTCTGAATAAATGATGATTTTAACTAAAAATAAAATTTCTCATAGTTATAAATTTATTTTCATAAAATTGAGTCCAATTTTTAATTCTAAAAATTGAAAAATGGTTTGGTTGAATTATTTGTATTTTTCTAAAATAGTAGAATTTTTAGGAATAGTGAAATAAGGTAATTTATGGTATTTAACAAAAAATTAATTATTGAGTCATAGATGACATATGGATTATTTAAACCCATAATATAGAAATATCTTTAAAATTTTAAAATATATATTCATTTTAATCATAAATATTCATAGTCTTAATCCAAAACAATAAACTAATTAATAAAATAAACAAAAAACCAGCCTCTCCTCCCCTTTAAACCCCACCTCCTCTACTCACACCTCTAAAGACTTCAAGCTTGTCCAATTTCTTCCCAATAATATTATATATACTCTTAAACAAATTCAAGATCCTTTGGTCTTAAAAAAATACCAAATTTATTTTCTCTAATGAGGTTCTCAAGGAAGATAACTCAAGAGGTAAAATCTTCTTACTTTTTCTTTTAATTTCTTTTCATTTTCTATTGTTTTCTTATTATATACTCACTTATCCTTATCCAAGTGGCATGATAACCCCAGTATATTATATTAACCAATATTTTATTATGTTAGTGGAATAATCCATCACCAAACCTCATCTCCTCTCCCTTTTATTTTAAAAATGAGAACATCGTTCGTGATGTGTGGATTTACCGACATCGTCGAGGATACATTTTCATTTTCATTTACTGCCTTCAAGGATATTCATAGAACCATTTAACTGTTTTAAAAACTAATTTAAAATTTATTTAATTACTTTTTTATGTTTTGTAACTAACATATATACATAATACTAAATATTAAAAAAAATCTAGATAATGATAATCCAAAAACAACCAAATAAATCTAAACAATTATCATCAAAGTTTTATCTAATTAATCATCTTCATATAATATAACCAAATGAATTATAAGATAATTTAATAATTAATATTTTTTTTAATAACATATAACCTCAATTATTGAGAATTTTCCTTATTTTACTTCATATTCCAAACATGTGTATAAGTAATCCCATCATGAAAACCGAGAAAACGAACACTCATGAACGATGAAATTAAACTCTATTACATATAAAAATGGATATAAATGAACTCAATAAAATTTTAATTAATCAAATACATTTAGTATAGTTTATTAATTTACGAATTAATTAATCTAATTTTATTGTTATGGATATTAATGTGATGAAATCATTCAGATATGAGGTAAGGGGATTCTTGAACCCTAATATCTTCCTTTGGGTTTTCATATTTCTCTCAATTTTCAGTATTGATGTTCCTTAAATATCATTCTAGTTCCATTTAATATTATTTTCTGGGATATACATGTTTCCAATTTGGTTTCATTATAAATTTAAATATTTTTCCAAAAGAAATCTACTTTCTTAAAAACACATGTTTAACTCCTATTAAGATTGTTTCTTCTGTAATAAAGATTAATACAAACAATATTATTCCATTTTTAATTTAGGAAATCCAATGTTTATGAATGTATTATTTATGAAAGTAATCACGTTACATTCCATGGATTATTTTATGTCTAATGTTGATATACTTTCTATGAGGCGTACATGATTATATAAATGTTATGATTTTATGGGTATGTCTGGAATTATATAACACTCCAATGAATTTGGTAATTTGATGTATCTAATGACATAGTGTGAAATATGAGTGAACATGATTCAATATTTTTTCAAAATGAGGATGTTATGATGATGCAGATATTTTATGGATCAATATGATTTTATCTTTGTTCAAAACTCTGTGTGGTATTTGATCACTAAGACATGATGATTCATTTTTATGAATTTACACATTCCATGCCTTTATATAATGCTTCCTCTCATGATTATGATCCTGATCCCATGCTTATTTTATGATAGTGATGATTATTATCACCCCGTGTTATATAGATTCATGTTCTTGTCTATCCTATTATTGGGATTTTAGCTCTCCCCTTACTTTGATATATATCTTTAGGTGATCATTTATATTAAGGTGTACTTATGGGACACTAAGAATCTATAGATGAAGTTATTAAATTAATGTTTATGTTTTATTATGTAAAATTTATGCATGTTCCAAATTTTCCCAATACACTAATCCTTTGGATCCTGGTTGTGTAATACATCTATTTTCTTTATCTCTAATATTATTTAATAATTTTGTAATAAAAGTAGGGTCCCTGTAGTTGGTATCAAATCACAGTTTAGTTAATTTGGAAATCAGGATTACAGAACATTATTGACAACCCTTAGTATGTGAATAAGTAGATGTAATAATCGAAGAATGTATTTTTTTATGAAAAATGATAAACATATGGATCCCACAAGATATGTCTTTATATTTAATTTCATAAAGGAACAAATTATTTATTCGTGACTGTTGTACTTATGTGTTTTCAAACATTTCTATTTTTGAAAAATGGTGGGAACCAATAGAAAATAGGATGTCAACCCATTTGAAGGACAACATAGTGATTTCCCAAATGATGTCCCCAAAGCCTTGGGAGGTGGATTTCAAAATTTCATGGTGATTCATACCCAGTTATCTCAGGAAATGAACAATAAACTAAAAAATGTGTAATTTTATCCTTCACATAAGATATAGCAACTAGCTATTGAGTATTTTATATGGCAATAACC
This sequence comes from Viscum album, assembly GCA_963277665.1. NCBI lineage: Eukaryota > Viridiplantae > Streptophyta > Magnoliopsida > Santalales > Viscaceae > Viscum > Viscum album. Next base: position 1,534,024,562 of record OY728128.1, on the reverse strand, counting down.
ACTGAAATTTGGTGGATCTTCTGATCTAGCAGTCGTGGAATAGTGGGTCAATTCAATGGATATGATATTTTCCATGCTTCGCTATTTTGAGATGGAGAAGGTGACTCTGGATGTCTATCTTTTAAATAGAGAGGTTGACTAATAGTGGGGGTTGATTAAGGACACCAAGATGAAGGATGAAATTGAAGACTTAGTGCGGGAATAATATAAGAAAATATTTCATAATAAGTATTTCCCTCCAAATCATTGGGAAAATTTATAGTGGTAATTCATAGAGTTAAATTAAATGTAAGGTGAATCTATCAAGGATTATAAGGTAAACTTCATAAGTATTTGAAGATACACCTCCGGTTTTGTTATAAATAACGATAGAAAAAATTGATAAATTATTTAGTGGTTTAAAACCACATATTTAATAGGATATATAAATTAAAGAATTTCGGAGTTATGAAGAAGTTGTTTGATGTACTCGCAAAGTGGAGATGGAGTTTAAAGAAGGGTCCCATGGAACTAGAGATAAAAAATGAAATATAGAGTTTCAATATGGGGGATCTATTGAAAAAGGTGGAAAGAAATATCAACCACTCACATGTACAAAATGTGGAAAGAATCATCATGGGAATTTCCTCAACGGGATAGGGAAATTCTTAAATTGTGGGAGAGAAGACCACAAAGCTCATGAATGTCAAGGAGACATAAAGAATATAGACAATGTGACGGAGGAATGGAGAGAACCAACCATGGTCTAATTCTTCAATTGTAGGGAGAAAGGTCACTATGCAAGATAGTGTACTAAACCTTAAGTCCTTGAGGGTAATAAGTCTCATCAGCATCCAGAGTGAAAGGATAAAGGGAAATATTATGCCATCAATACTGCTAAAGTGGATCATGAAAACAATGTTGTATAAGGTACACTTATTATTAACTACAAAATGTAAAAGTCCTATTTGATTTTTTTCTATGAATTCTTTTATATTTTATATATTTTCTACAAATATTGAATCGATGTACCAAAACCTTGAAGTAGAGATATACATAAAAACACCTAGTGGTGAGATCATTGCAACCCAAGTGTTGGAATCTCCTCTTATAGGTGTATATGGGAATATTATGCTATAAAATATCATGATACATCCCTTGGGGGAATTCAATGCAATAATAGGGATGGATTATCTCTAGTTATATAGAGCACACATCAACTATCGGTAAAAGTAAATGTATTTAAAAATTACAAACAATACCATGCTCTTCTAAAAATGAAAGGATGATAAAAAATCTACATTAGAAATAACTTCTATAGTGTGGGTGTTGATACCCTATGATGAATCATACATAGGTCAAATGGTTTAGTGAATGGAAGGTATCAACATGGAGGAAATGACCATTTTGAGGGAATGTAGAGATGTATTTCCAAAAGAGTTACCCTAAATTCCCCCTGATCATGATGAATGGTTCTTAATATAACCTATACACAAACCCACTACTATCTCAAAATTCCCCTACAGGATAGCCCCAACTGAACAGGAGGAGTTAAAGAAGCTGTTTTAAGATAATTTAGGAAAAAGTTTCATACACACAAGTGCATTTCCTTGGGGTGTACTTGTTATATTTGAAAATAAAAAGGATTGATCAATGAGATTTTGTATCGATTATCAATAACTCAATAAGATTACCACAAAGAAAAAGTATCATATTCATAGGATTGATCAATTGTTTGATCAAGTACAATAAAATCAATACATCTCAAAGGATGATCTTCATATCGTATATCATCAGTAAAATTTGAAGATGGAATATATTCAAAAGAATGAATTACATGAATTGTATAGGAACTATGATTTTCTAGTGATTCCCTTTAGGCATAGTAATTCCCCTTTAATCTTCATAGATTTGATGAATAGTGTCTTTATACACAACCTTGACACGTTTTTCATAGTGTTTATCAATGATATTATCATCTACTCCAAGATAAAGGAGGAAAACAAATAATTTATAAGGGTTGTTTTAGAAACATTAATGGATTAGAAATTGTATTCTGATTTTAGAAAGTGTGAATTAATGATATTGCAAGTCACATTCATGGGACACATGATCAAAAGTATGGTAATTTCAATGGACCTATCAAAAATAAATGCAATTGTTGAGGAATGATCTAGACCCACTACGTCGTTTAAATCCATAGTTTTTTGTCCTAGCAGGGTACTAAAATCTTTTTGTGAGATATTTCTCATGATTGTATAAACATGTATCTATGTTAACAAGTAAAGGGGTAAAGTATGTATGGATGAAATAATACAAGGAAAGATTCAAGGATATAAAGAAGAGGCTGATCACTACACCTATACTCACATTTCTACTATGTGGTGAATTTTTTATGGTATATAGTGATGGTTAAAAGAAAGGATTGGGTTTTTTACACATGAATAAAGATAAATTGATAGCCTATGCATCATGGTAGTTGAAGATCCATGAAAATAAGTACCTGATGCATGATTTGGAGCTAGAAACTGTTAGTGTTTCCTTGCAAATTCTACAGTATTACCTCTATGGTGAAAAGTGTGACATATATATTGATCACAAAATTATAAATTATATATTCACATAGAAGGAACTCAACATGTGTCCAAGTATATACTTAGATATAATCAAGGAAAACTATTTTTCTAATCACTATCATCCTAAGAGGGAAAACAAGGTAGTTAATGTTTTTAGAAGAAAATAACCTGATACTTGATCCATGATGTGGATTGAGAAAGACCATTTCTTTTTGGTTATACAAAGGATGGATTTGGAAATCATAATGGTAGGGAATACATCCTACCTTACCAAAATGATTTTATAACAATAAATCCAAGAGAAGATAACGGAGGCACGAAAGGATGATCCAAAGTTTTAAAAGAAGGTGAATTCAGTAAAATAAGGGAAGCTGCAAGAGTTCCATATCGATGATGATAGTGTGATTCATTTTGGAATAAGGCTTTGTGTTCCTTAATCACCCGATATAAAGAGATAGCTATTGGATAATGTTCATAGCTCAATTTTCTATATCCATCTTGGGAGTACCAAGATGTACTCTGATCATTAAGAACACTTTTACTGGGATAAAATGAAGAATGGTATTTCATAGTATATATCAATCTTATTGATATGTTAGTAAGTTAAATCATAGTGACAGAAGTCCAAATTGATTATGTAACCATTGCTTATATCTATATGGAAATGGGAGATTGTCACCATAGACGTTTTCACTGGTCTCTCTAATACATCCAAAAGAAACAATATGATATGGGTTTGTGGTGGATCGACTCAAAAAGACTACCCACTTTATTGCTATTCAAGAAGATTTCTCACATGAGTAACATTCAAGGATATATGTGAAGTAAGTTGTGAGGATTAATGGGGTACCACTTTTTATCATCTCTAATAATGATCCAAGGTTCACATCTAAATTATGGAGAAGTATCCAAAATTCAGGGATTAGTAATTTTACTTTCATCATGTCTTATCACCCCTAAATGGATGGACAAACTAAAATGACTATTCAGATGCTCGAAGACATGCGGAGAGCCTACTCAATAGAATTAAAAGGTGGATGAGATCAACATATCCCATTGTTTTAGTTCTCATACAACAATTGCTTCCATGTGAGTAATTGGATTACTCCATATGAAGCTCTGTATAGAATGTGATGTAGAACTACAACCTATTGGGATGAAGTTGGAATAAAATCTACTTGGACCTGATATTGTGGAGGAAATGACCAAGAAGTTTCAACCCATCCAACAACATATCAATGTTTCTCATAGTCGGAAAAATAATAATGTTGTAAATTTTCGAAGTGACTTGGAGATTAATGTTGGAGATAAAGTCTTCATTTAAATATCACTATTGACTACAGTCTTGTGGTTTTGAAGGAAAGTAAAGCTTAGACTAAGGTACATTAGATGCTTTGAAACCCTTGATCACATAGTAAAAGTGGCATATCAGCTTTCACTTCCACCAAATATGTATTATGTTCATGATTTGTTCCTTGTAACTCTCTTGGGGAAGTCTATACCTAACCCATAACTGGTACTAAATCCAGAGGTGGTACAATGGGAGAGTGACCTCTCATATAAAGAGAAGCTGATAATGATCATAGAACGGATAGAAAAAGTCCTATGATATAATATAACTCACATTATATATTGTTTTGGAGGGATCATAAGTATAAATAAGTGATTTGGAAACATGAGGAATTAATGAAGGAGAAATACCCTCACCTATTTATGTAATATGAAATTTCAAGGGTAAAATTTAAAAAAGAGGGAAGAATGTAACAACCAAAAATTTTATCAATGGAGTTCATTCCATTATTATGATAATGTTATATGGAATAAAACAAATAAATAACATAGAGAGTCATGTAAAAACATTATTCTCATAAATGAATAATTAAATAAGTAATACTTAATGAAATTAAGGAACCTATCCTGATGGAATAGTAACTTGACCCTTGGAGTAGTAACATGAACATTAGGTATAGTAATATAGATAATAGAATAGTAACATCACCTATAAAAGTATAAATAAAATTTAAGAATCTTATAAATGAAAATATTATATAATTATTTCATAGGATAAGTAAATAAATGTTTTAAAAATGATAAATTAAGTATTGGTATTTTTGAAAAACATAAATATTTACATCCATTTTTATAATAAATGTAGTGATTTAATATTAAATTTATTTCCATAAAATTGATTTATAAATTTATATTTTTTTGTCTTTTTATTATAAGATATTTTTATGCGAACATAATAAATCTGTCAAAATTACATAAAATTAATGTTAACATTAAAATCTATATTTATTTAATATATGATTATTTAAATTAAAAATTCATGTTCACAATTTTAGAAAATTATTTTCATAAATTTGAGTCCATTTTTGAAGTCTATATATTGAAAAATGGTTAGGGTGAATTTCTATGACTTTCCTAAAATTGATAAATTTTCAGTGAATATTGAAATACGATAATTAATGGTATTAGACAAAAAAACCTGAATTATTGAGTCATATATGATGTATGGAATATTTAATCACATAATATCATATTATTATTTTCCATTTACTATATTTATTCATTGGAATCAAAACTATTCATAGTCTTGATTAAAAATAATAACCTAACGAATAAAATAAACAAAAAAACCCCTCTCCTCCCCTATAATTACCACCCATCACCACCTCTTCTCATCACACCTCCAAATCCATCAATATGGTACAATTTCTACCCAATACTATTCCAAATATACTTAACCACATCAAGGATTCTTTTGTATCAATAAAATACCAAATCCAATTTCCCTAAGGAGGTTCCCAAGGAGGAGAATTCAAGCAGTACAATCCTCTTATATTTTCTTTTAATTTCATTTAAATTTATATTGCATTGTTATTATATACTCACCAATCCTTATCCTAGAGTCATGATGACTATAGTATATAATATAGACTTGAATATTATTATGTTAATGGAATAATCCATCATCAATCATCCAATCCACTCACTTTTATTCTAAAAATGAGAACATCATCCATGATGTGTTGATTTACCGACATCGTGGAGGATGCATTTTCATTTTCATTTATATCCTTCATGGCTATACATAAAACCATTAAATGGTTGAAAAAAATAAAATAAAATTTAAAAACTTTTTTTATTATTTTTAACTAAAACATATACATAATATTAAATATTAAAACAAGTCTATTTCATGATAATAAAAAAAAACTCCCAAATTAATCTAAATGATTATCATTACCATTTTATCCAATGATTCATCCTCATACCATAAAAAAAGTTAATATATTACATCAATTAATCTTATGTAATTTCATTAATAACATATAATCTCAATTAAGGATTATTATCCTCATTTTAAATGAACTTCCATAGATGTATACATGCGAACTGATCATGAAAGCCAAGAAAATGAACAGTCTTGAATGATGAAATTGAACTCTATTACTAATAAAAATGGATATAAATTCACATAGTAAAATTATAATGAATCAAATAAATTTTTAATAGGCTCTTTATTTATTAATTAATTAATCTAATTCCATTATCTGGGATAATAAAGTGAAGAAATCATTCAGACATAAGATAAGGGGATTTTCAAACCCAACTCTCTTTCTTTGGGTTTTCCATCATTCACTTCATTTTAAGTATTTATGTTCCTTTAATGATCATTAAATATCATTTATTTTCATTTACCTTTTATTTTATTGGATATACATGTTTTCAATTTGGTTTATGAAAAATTAAATTATTTTCCCAGAAGAATTATTCTTTCTAACAATGCAACTTTTACTTCACTTGAGATTGTATCTTCTTCATTCAATATTGACTCCCATAATATTATTCCCTTTTTATATTGGTAAATACAAATTTTATGAATGTATTATTTATTAAAATAAACACATTCCATTCCATGGTTAATTTTATGTCTAATTTTGATAGATATTCTATTTGGTATGTATGATTATGTAAATGTTATGATGTGATGGGTGCGCCCGAAATTATATAGTGCTCTAATGAATTGGGTAATGTGATTCACCTCATGATATAATATGAAATATGATTAAAAATTATTCACGATTTCTTCACAATTATTATGTTCTGATGATTCACATATGTTATGCATGAACATGATGCTAGATTTGTTTAGAAATATGAGTGGTATTTGACTACAAATACATGATGTTCCAATTTTATGCATTGCCACATTTGATAAATTAATATATAATTATTCCTATAATGATTATGAGGATAATCCTATTCATATGTTATGAAAATTATGAATATTCACTCCCTATGTTATATTGATTCACATTTTTATCTATCCTCCTACTGTGCTTTTAGCTCTCATATTTCTTTGATGTAAATCCTCAGGTGATCAATTATACCTAGGGGTACCTATGGGACACTAAGAATCTATATAAGAAGGAATTAAATTAAGTTTTATGTTTTATTATGTAAAATTTATTTACGTACCTAATATTTTCAAGAAACTAAACCTTTGGAAATTGGCTATGTAACACTTTAATGTTGTTTATCTCTAAAATGATATGATAGTTCTATAAGAAAAGTAGGGTCACTATATTATGCAAAGAAGACTTGTACGTGTTACTACATAGTTAAAGAGTGGAATCCTCTATATTACATTCCATTTATGTGGAAGAATTAATCAAATCCAACCAGGGAATGTCACTATATATCTAGACAAATGTGTTCTCAAGAATTCTGACATTCTATTACAAATGGCTAATAGAAGTTTATGGAGATTCAGATTTCCCCCAAACAAGTATATTGTTTTGGAAAGGGAAGATACTTGAGAATGAAGGGAATGTTTTCATTATCTTTTTCACTGAATGGGAAAATCCTCCTACATGAATTTTGATTCTGTGAGGGAGGGAACATTTTGATAAGTTACCAATGTCGGGGGGGGCTTCTTGACAAGGGTTGAGACATAATTTAGTTTAATACCATGAAATCAGGATATAGACTGTGTCATTTAAAGTCTCATATAGAGTATTTTTTTATAAATTTTAATGTCTTGTGACTATGACATCATGATATGTAGTTTAAATTTGAACATCTAGGAAATTGGGGGATATAATTTAATTCCATTTAACATTCACAAAAAGATTAAGAATTCTCCCTTTCATGGTAATATGTTCGATAATGTACTATCATTTTCAGGTGTGAGGTTGAAAATTTATAAGCTGTAATATGGGGATCTTTAGATATAAATACTGGTTTAGGGAATGGGATTATGGTGAGATAGGATGTCTCTATGCTAGATGAAATTACCACAGGTTGAAAAACCCCATATTTTTTGAGACTTTATGCAAAGCCTAATTGGGTGTGTTGCTGCATAGTCATGAAACCACATCGTATAGCTAATAGGACCTTTTTGTGGATAACTTATGAAAATCCAAATTTTTAATATTAATACATATTTAGATAAATGGTTTATCATGAATTAAGATATTATATTTTTTATGGCCAAAAGAATTTTATGGAGATTCAGATTTCCCCGAACACAGAGTCTAGTTTTTGAAAGAAAAGTGACTAAATATGGAATGATCATATCGAGTCACAATTTACCAAGAATGGTGAATAGATTTCCTACATATTTCTTCCCAAAATGTGGGAAATATTTTTCTTATAGATTTAGTTCGTAGGACTAGGACCATAATATAGTAGAAATGATAGCTAATATATGGGCTATCAGATGAAGTTCATTTTAGAAATCATTAGACATGAGGAATAAAATTATAAAACATGATATTTGGGGTTATAAGACTGGGATACGTGATATGGGAAAAATATTTCATGGCTGACTATGAACTGAATTAAAATGATCGGTTTCAACACAATGTCAACAAGGCGTATAGAGAGAGAAGAGGCTTCTCTTAAGGGAAGAATCTACTGCTGGTTGAGAAACCTATTTTATGGAAGATGTTATGAAAATAAAAAATATGGTGTGTTATTTGATAGTAAAATAGTGGAATACTGTGGATTAAAAGACCAATTTGTGGGTGACATATGCAAATAAAACTAGGACATGTTACAACATAGTCAAACAAAGGAGAACTAGGGTATCCGAAATTATATTACTTGTAACCGGAGAAAGATTACGAAGATCAAAATGTGTCCATGATTTAGAGTATGAATTGTGGAAAAGATATTTTTTTAGCATAAAGGAGATATATTCATCTACATCAATAACTATGTAAAAATTACCTTGAATATATCTTAATTATATGATAGTGAAGTCATATCTACTTTCTTAGTGGAACCCTAAATGAGGTAGTCTGAATTAAGATATCATACATGGATCGTTTTTTATGCAAAGGGGTAATTTTTCTTTAACCTATGACTAGGACTTGTAAATAAGGTCTATGAGTCGCTATGTATCTCATTTGGATGAGAATCAAGCCACATATAGTTTTTAAGGAGCCACACAGTCCAAGTTCAGGTAGTGAGGACATCATCCATGCAATTGGACATCATGCAGTAAGGAAAAAGGTGACTTTATATGAATAAGTTATATTTTTTCTAGACGAGGGAAGAGTAATCAGGCATCCCTATGTATGTTTTTTGATATGGAATCAAGACACATGTATTTATAAATAGGGTTACTCACACATATTTAATTCACGTGTGGAGAAAGGGTTTTTTTAATATGATCTCACACATGGGGGTGAGAACACATATTGGATCCTCTTATATAGATATTATAAGTACTCAACCTTAAACATTGTATAATCTAGCTATTTAAACTATATTTTAATTCTTAAAATTTCAAAAGATCTTTTTGGTTTAGAGTTTAGAAAGTTTTAACATAACTCATACATATCAACCCACAAGCATAGAAAGTGGGTACTATTAAAATAGTATCCATTTATTCCAAACATAAAATATTTAGCACAAAATAACAGTATGATTTCTTTGAAAAATATTTATAACATTTAAATTGAATTAATTATTTCTCTTACACAACCTTATAACCTATGAAAAACATTTAAAAATATGGGATGAACATAAAAATATCAGTATGGGATATAAATGAATGAATGAACCCATTAGTCCAAGAATACATAAAAATATATGAAATCATTTTCTTAAAAGACATACTTCTCACCCATAAAAAATCATATACTTACTTTGTGAAACATGATATTTCCATAAATCATAGAAAACATAAATAGATAATAAGGGTATAATGGTTCATTACATACTTAATTTTTTAACCCTCGTGCATACCTTATGATTTGTAACCCTCATAGTTACCTTACATTGTAACCCTCATGGCTACCTTATGGTGTAACCATTGCAGTTACACTTGGAGTAACCATACGACCAACTTCCAACTTACACATACCCAATGAATTTTATGGAGATATAGGTACCACTCTTTATCATAAAAATTCCTAAGATATTACAAATAATCATAATAAATGAATAATTTCATAAAAACATTGCTTTTGAATTTTGAAAAATAGATTTTTAAAAGAGGATTTTTAAAGGAAAGTCCCTTACACATATCATATAATTTATGTTATAATTAATAGAATGAAAGGATTGTGTTGATAAACTATAAATAAAAATAATCAAAAATAACATTAAAAAAATTCATTACAAAAATATTCTTAGAACCATATAATCAATGAAGTGGAAGGATAACCCAAAGAATTCAAAATAGGTTAAGAATTACCTTACCTCGGGTTATTCTTACTTAAAATATGTATAAACCTGATGTATAATGGTTAAAAGAGTGTTATTAACATTTTAATGAAATATATTAAGGTTTATAAAAACTTATATGATCATTTTATAACATAATTTTACCCATTTATAAATCATATGTTGTACTTTATTTTGTTTCAGTTGTGTGCTTTACATGATTCCCATGGTTGGCTTGTAAAGAAATTTCTTATCGAATGGAAAAGAAACTCTTGAACTGGAACTAAATTGTATTAATATGTTTCAAAAATATTAAATCAATCCATAAATAATTTTGGTTATGTGGTATGAGGATGAATCACTAGATAAATCATTAATGATATCCATTTAGATCATTTTGGCGGTTCATTGATAATCACAAAATACTTTCATTATATAACATAATATTATAAATATATGTTAACTATAGAACATGAAAGATGATATATAGTACATCTTCAAATATATTTTAACCATTAAAATGGTTTTACAACTAGTTTTTATGTAATTAACGTAAATTGAAAACACATCATCCGTGATGAGGATAAATAGACAAACCACGGGCTGTTTATTTATATGAGGGGGAGGAGGTGAATTAAGCTGAGAAATTATTCCATAAGAATGATAGTATATAGCATATAAAAGTTTTTGGAGCATTAATTCATCTTTTATAAGGGTTAGGGTAATGAGTATAAGAAATGAAAAGAATTTGAAAAGAAAACACCAGAAAATGAAAGAGGATCTTTACCTCTTGATCTCTTCTCATTGACATCCTCCTTAAGGCCTTTGGTTTTGAACTTTTGGTGACAAAAGTAGGTCTACAACATGCTAAAGATACTTGGAAAGGTTATTGTATATAATTTAGACAATTCTCAATTCTTAAGATTTTTTCGAAGATGAGGGGGTTGAGGGTGGTATTTATAGTGGAGGAGAAGATGGGTTTTCATTTATTTTAGTCATTAGTTTAATATTTTTTCTCGAGACTATGAATAGTCATGATTCATGTGACCCTATAGAGTAAAGAGATATTTTGAGTTTTAAAAAGGGTGCATACATCATCCATTATTCTAGTAACATTGTATATAACTAATAATTTGCATATATGGTATATTTCAATATTTTACTATTCATCAAAAATTCAAGAATTTCAGAAAAATCAGAAAAATTATCCATAATAATTTTTCAACATTAAGAATTCAAAAATGAAATCCATTATTTTAAAATGATTTTTTAAATATTATTAACATAATTTTTAAATAGAATTATAATTTATTCAAAAAATAAAAATTATTAAACACTAACTCATTTTATATCACTTAAAAATTTAATCGAGATCTCATTATATTATAACCTTATGAAAATAAAATAATATTATTATTTACTATTCATAATGGTCATATTACTATTCATATTACTATTCATAAGTGTATGTTACTATTCACTAAACACAATTTGGTTCTATTAGACTCCAAATAACTTACTGATCATAACTGTTGATGTCCATTTTTCAAAGTTCAAAACATAGAGGCAAAAAATTACGCTTAACAACTAATTTATTACTACCTCCGTAAAGAAAGATCCATTATGTAGAGATTATGTGTTTCATGCATACCCATTTATTTTTTAAAACATTGGGTTTTTATATTCTCCCCTCCTGGAAATTGTGTCCTTGCAATTTTATATACCTATTAAAGAAGTGAGGGTACCTTTACCTCATAGGATTTTCAGATCCTCATATCACTTATTTAACCACATGGTTTCTCCACAAATCCTTTACCGGGTAGATTACCTTATTCCACAATACTTTTTCTCTTAAATAAAGAATATGAAAAGGTTTTTCTTTATAAGAATGGTTCTCTTCCAGTTGAACTGCTTCTTAGCTAAAAACATGAGATGATTCTGGAACATACTTTCTCAACATCGAAACCTGAAATCATTATGTACCTAAGATAAAATCATAGGTAAACCTAATTTTTATGAAACTGGTCTATGTATATCCTTGATTTTATAAGGTTAAATATACCATGGACTTGGATTTATTTTCTTACCAAAATGCATAACAATTTTCCATGATGAGATTCAATGAAGAACATGATCACCTACCACGAAATAAAATTCTTTCCCACTATTTTCTGTATAACTTTTCTGCCCACTCTGAGCAATCCTCATGTGTTGCTATATTATATTCATTTTCTCAGCCACTTCCTCTACTAAATCTAGTCCCATCAACTTCCTTTCCCCACCTTCATCCCAAAATGCTAGAGTTCAACACTGCTTCCCATATAATGCCTAAAAAGGTTTCATCTGTATACTAAACTGAAAATTGTTATTATAAGAAAATTAAACTAATGAAATATGTTGATACCAAATTCCTTGGTAATGTATTGAACAATCTTGATACATATCCTCAAAATTCTTAATCACGTATTCTAACTTCTCTTATGATTTAGGATGAAAAGGTGTACCAAAATTTCATTCTATTCCCAATGAATTCTGAAGGACTTTCCAAAATTTTGAAGTAATCTCGGGATCACAGTCAGATTCAATGGAAAGAGTAACTCCATGTAACCTGAAAATATCTTTGAGTTACAATTGATAATGATTATCCGAAGACATAGTATCTTGAATAGAAAGGAAATTCGCAGATTTTGTCAGTCATTCAATAATAACCTATATTTCACTGTTACCTCAAGAAGTATTTTGTAGTCCCACAATGAAGTCCATGGATATATTTTCCCATTTCAACTCTGGCCCTGGTAAATGATAAATAATTCCCTTCGGTATCTTCCACTTTGCATTAATCTACTGACATGTCAAATATTTCATGGTAAAATCTACAATATCTCTTTTCATCCCATCCCACCCATAATACTCACAAAGGTCCATGTACATCTTTGTGCTACCAGGATGATCTATCAACAAGGAATTATGATCTTCACACAACAATTCTTTCTTCATATTTTCATTAAAAGGCATACATAATCATTTCCAAAATCTCAAAACACAATCTTTATAATTGTTAAATTCTAGAAACTTTCCCATTTTAATAAATTATAATTTTTTTTATAACTCCCTGTATGCTATCTGTTCTTTCTTAATTTTTTTCTGAGATAGATTACTACACTGAAACCTGAATAGAAAATTAATTTCACGCACCAACAACTTCCAAGAGAAAATTCATCAAATCATTAATCATATGTCCTTGTTCCAGTCGTAACATAGATAATGATGCATGACATTTTTGACTCATGCCATCTTCTACTTTGTTTGCTTATCCAAGATGGTAATTGATCATGAAACCATAATAATTTATCAATTCATGCCATATTCCCTACCTCTTGTTTAATTCCATTGGAGTGAATATTTACTTCAGACTTTTGTGGTTCTTATATATTTCACATTTGGATCCGCATAAATAATGCCTCCAAAATTTAAATTTTATTATTCATAAGGGAATTTTACTATTCACAAAAAACAATTAGTTTCTCTAAAACTCCAAATAACATACTCATCACAACTTTTGAAGTCAATTTTTCAAAGTTCAAAACAATGAGGTGAAAAAATTATGTTTAACAACTAATTTATTACTACCTCCTTAAAATAAAGTGTTGTTATGTAGAGATTATGTGTGTCTTGCATATCCATTTATTTTTTATAACATTAGGGTTTTATATTCTCCCATCCTTCTATACAATGAATCCTCTTTATTTTTTTTACTTATTAAATAAGTGAGGGTACCTTTACCTCATAGCATTTTTATATTCCCATTATGCTTCTTCAACCATGTGTTTTCTCCAAAAACCCTTTACCTGGTGGATTACTATATTTTTTAATACTTTTTCTCTTCAATCAAGAATCTGAAAAGGTTTATCTACATAAGAAAGGTTCTCTTCCAACTGAACTACTTCTTAGTTGAAAACATGAGATGATTCTGGAACATACTTTCTAAACACTGAAACCCAGAAAACATTATGTAGCTGAGATAAAATCAGAGGTAAATCTACTTTGTAGGAAACTGGTCTAACTTTCTCTAAGATTTTATAAGGTTCAATATTCCATGGACTTGGATTTATTTTTGTACCAAAACGCATAACACTTTTCCATGATGAGATTCTATGAAAAACATGATCACCTACCTCGAAATAAAATTCTTTCTTTCTATTTTTTGCATAACTTCTCTATCTACTCTAAGCTGTCATCATGTGTTGCTGGATCTTCTTAATTTTATTAGCCACTTCTTCTACTAATTATGGTTCCATCAAATTCCTTTCCCCAAATTCATCCCAAAATGTTGGATTTTGACACTACTTCAGATATAATTTTTTAAAAGGTTCTATCTGTATACTAGACCGAAACAATTATTATAAGAAAATTCAACTAAATAAATACATTGATACAAAATTCCCAACTAATCTATTGAACAATATTGATACATGTCCTACAAATTCGGAATCTCATATTTTGACTTTCCTTCTGATTGAGGTTGAGAAGTTATACTGAAATTTAATTCTATTCCCAACGACTTCTGAAGGCCTTTCCAAAATTTATATGTGAACCTGGGATCACATTCAGATTCAATAGAAAGAGGAAGTCCTTGTAATCTGACAGTATCGTTTAGTTTCAGTAGATAATGATGATCTAAAGACATAGTATATCAAATATAAAAAAAATTATCAGATTTAGTCAGCCGATCAATAATAACCTAGATTGCATTGTTACCTTGAGAAGTATTTGGTAGTCCCACAATGAAGTCCATGGACATATTTTCCCATTTCCACTCTCTCACTCATAAGGCTAAAGAATCCTCTTCAGTAACTGCCACTCTTATTTAACCTATTGACATGTCAAACATTTCATGGTAAAATATGCAATATCTCTTTTAATAACATCCCAACTGTAATATGCCCTAAGGTATATGTACATATTTGTGCTACCAGGATAATCTAAAAATGAAGAATAGTGAGCTTCGCACAACAATTATTTCTTCAGTTTGTAATCACATGGAACGCATAATCTTTTCACAGATCTCAAACCACAATCATTTTCAATGTTAAAGTCTAGAAACTTAACCATTTTAACCAATTCTAACTGTTTTTGTAACTCCGTGAATGCCTTCTTTGCTTGCTTAATTATTTCTAAAAATGATTACTGCACTGAAACCTAAAACTAAACAAAGGAATTTCTTACACCAACAACTTCCAATACAAAATTCATCAAATCATTAATCATAGGGTCTTGTTCCAACCCTAACATAGATAATGATGCATGATGTTTTTGACTCAAGGAATCCACCACTTTGTTTGCTTATCCAGGATGACAGTTGAACATGAAAACATAATATTTTATTAATTCAAGCCATATTCTCTACCTCTTGTTTAATTCCATTGGATTGAATGTATAGTTCACACTTTTGTGGTCATTATATATTTAAAATTTGGCCGTGTATAAATTATGCCTCTAAATTTTCAATGAAAAATTCACGAATACTAATTCCAAATCATGTGTGGGATAATTTAACTACTGACATTTTAGTTGTATTTAATCATAAGTAATTACCTGATCATTCTATATCAAAACACAACCAATTACCTTTAATGAAGCAGAACTATAAATGAAAAACACACCATTTCTGGAAGGTAGCGTTAGAACTCGATTATTCACCAATATTCTTTTCAATTCTAGAAAAAAATCATCACATTGTTTTGTCCAAATTAATTTAACTCATATTCGAGTTAACTTAGTCAGTGGACTAGATAAATATGAAATGTTTTCAATAATACTCTGATAATATCATACCAAACCATGAAAAATATGAATCTTTTTATATTTTAGTGTCTTGTCCATTATTTAAAAACTTTCATTTTAGTAGGATCAATAGTTATGCTATATTTAGAAACAATGTGACCAATGAATGAAATTTTTTGCAACCAAAATTCACACTTTTTGAATTTTCCATACATTTTCTTTTCATTTAACATATTCAGGATACCCATTAGATGTATTTCATGATACTATTTACTTTTAGAATATACTAGAATGTAATCAATTAACACAACCAAAAACTTATCCAAGAACTCATAAAATATTCTATTAATAAGATCCACGAATACAAAAGGTGCATCAGTTAACTCTAATATAATTACAAAAAATTTATAATGCCTATATATAGTATAGAAAATTGTCTTTGGGTTGTCTTCTTCCATTACTTTCAACTTATAGTACCCTGACCTCAGGTCAACCATCAAAAATAATATGCTCACTATAATTGATCAAACAAATCATTGATATGAGGAAAATGATGCGTTTTATAATAGTGATGTTATTCAAGGCTCTATAATCGATTAAAAGTCTCATTAAACCATATTTATTCTTAACAAACAAGAGAAGAGAACCCCACAGTGATGTTCTAGGTTAGATGAAGCCTCTATCTAATAATTCATGAAACTTCTTTTTCAACTCTAAAAGTACCATTTGATCTATTCAATAACGGGGGTTTGAAATTGGATTAGAATCAGGAACTAATTCAATAGTTAATTTAACTTCCTGATCAGGTATAAAAATGAATAATTAATGAGGAAAAACATAAAGATAATAATTTACCACTGGTACATCATTAACATGAAAAGTTACCTTATTTTCAACAATATGAGAATGATAACATTCATTTCCATCTTTTAATAGTTTCTAAGATTCATGATATGTTATCAATTGCATGGTTTCATTCTGGTATATAAACTAAAACAATTTTTGAAAAAGAACTTTTTTATCTTTACAATCAATATTTTCCTGATAAACAAAAAGTCAATCCATACCAAAAAATGATATCAAACTATACTAAGGGAAAACAACAAGGTTTTTAGGTAATATATTTCCACATATAACAACTATAATATTTTTAAAATTCCTTTTTTCTATAACATTTCTCCCTGGTGTTTTAACAATAAGTTTTGGTCTCATTTGTTGAAGTGATATTTCCAATTTACCATAAAAATTCTCAGAAATAAAGGATGTGTAGACCTCTTATCAAACAAATCTTTAGAAAAATATAATTAAAGAAACAAAGGTACATGAAAGAACTTCATTAGATGGTCTGATGTCTACTTATGTAGTCGTAAAGGATCTCACTACACCTTTTTTTCTTATACTCTGGATTATTTGCATCATTTGGATCTCTCTTTGGGCAGGGATTTTAATAATGACCCATCTCAACACATTTAAAACAATTTACAGTCTTCTCATCATGATTAATATTAGGATCATTTTCATTATAATATCTATCCATATGTCCAAACTTTCTACATCAAATACACTTCCTTGTTTTAGTAAGTCATTCCCTTGGGTGATTTTACCACACTTTGCACAAAATGGAAACTAAACTTTCTCACCAACACATTTCTTTAATGTATTCTTATAATTTTCTTACTATTTAGACCTATTATTCTATTTGTTTTCAAGGTACACCTGGTCATCAAAAAATACATTTCTACCCTATCCACACATTGGATAAGTTTCTCATAACTTTTGAACTCACGGTAATCCAATTACCTTCGATATCATGGATTCAATCCTAAGTAAAAATGGTTGATTTTTCTATCAAGATCCATAATAAGATTTAGAGCATACCTCTTTAGTTAGGTGACGTTTTCTTCATGTATAGAAACTAAATATTCTTCCTTATGCTTCAATTCAAAGAATTCATTCTCTATCTGAAGTCAAACCACCTTTGGAAAATACTTTTCAAGGAAATTACTTTTAAATTCATCTCACTTTAAGGGATCAATCTCCTCTCTATCCTTGATATTCTTGACCACTGACCACCAATGATCAGCCTCACCATTAAAAAGTTAAATGGTAAGACTAAAATTTTGATTATCTGAACATCTAATAACATTGAATATAATTTCAATGGATTTAATCCATCGTCCAGCCACTACTAGGTCATAATATCCTCTTAAAGTATGAGAGTGTTGGCTCATAAAATGTACATCTATCGTCATGTTCCTTTTTGGTATATCTAGTTATTATATTGAATAGATTACACTACCATTTATTTCCTATGTCATATAATCCATTACTGTAACAAAATTCTTGGTTCTAATACCCGCCATTCCCAGTTGTGGATTTGGAAAGATATCAGTCTCTTTGTTCCTTCCAAAAGTAGATTCCTTGTTTCTTCTACGAAAAACCATTCTGAACAGACATATATTAGATGAAAAAACATGGTATTATTTAAATGATATACCATTTTAACATAAACATAAGGAAAATATAATTTATGGTATTATGTTAACATCATACTAACTCCTAACATTATCTAAACGGTTTTCTGATACCAACTATAAAGACCCAACCTTACAAATTACATAATCTAGCTATTTCCACTCGACTTTACTTATTCACATTCCCAAATATAATTTCCATTTTTAGTTTATAATGTTATTACATAACACATACATATAGACCCAAAATCATACAAATTTGGTACCATTAAAAGAGTCTTCATTTCTTTTAAACATAATGATTTTAGCACAAATAACAACATGATTTCATTGAAAAATATTCATAACATATAACTTCACTTACCTCATTCTCTTACACATCCTTATAACATATTAAAATATTTAAAAACTTGGTATGAGAATAAGAAGATAAGTAATGTATTTAAAATAAAAAAAATAAAGCATTAGTCCATAAATACTTATAAACATGTGAATTTATGTTCACAAATACATACTTCTCACCCATAAAGAATCATATACATACTTGGTAAAACATGAGATTTCCATAAATCATAAATAAATAACTATACCATAAGGTTGTCTTGGGGAATTAATTACTTATTTTTTTAACCATCATGACTACCTTATGATTAGTAACCCTCATGGGTACCTTACAATGTTACACTAACGAATACCTTATGGTGTAACCATCATAGTTACACTTGGAGTAACCATACAACAAAACTCCAACATACACATACCCAATTCATTGAAGGGAGATATAGGTCACAACCTTCATCATAAATAATTCCCAATATTTATAACATAATCCTAATACATGAATAATTTCATAAAAACATTTTTTTTTGAATTTTGTAAAATAGAATTTTAAATGAGAGATTTTAAAGGAGAGTCCTCTGCAAATATCATATAATTGAAGTGAGAATTAATATAATGGAAGTATTATGTGTATAAACAATAAATACACATAATAAAATATAATATAAACAATAATTAATTACAAAAATATTCTTAGTACCTTATAATCAATGAAGTTGAAGGATAACCCAAAGAATGGAAATTAGGTTATGAATTCCCTTACCTTGTGGTTTGTCTTACTTAAAACTTGTTTAAAACTCATTTATAATGTTTAAAAGAGATTTATTAATATTTTAAATAAAAATAATCTTGTTTATAACACCTTATATGTTGATTTTATAACATCATTTTACCCATTTACAAATCATATTTTGTATTTCCTTTGTTTTAAGTGCGTTCTTTACTTGATTTCCTTGGTTGGTTCGTAAATAATTTTCTTTTCGAATGGAATAGAAACTCCCGAAGTTGAAAAAATAGTATTATTATGTTTCCAGAATAGTAAATTCTGAAATAAATATTTTTTTATGTGTTATGATGAATAATCGTTAGATAAATCATTAGTGATATTTGTTTAGATCATTTTGGCGGTTCTTTGATAACCATGAACTAGTTTCATTTTATAACATAATATTATGTATATATGTTAACTAAAGAACATTAAAGAGGATATATAAAATAATTAAAATATATTTAAACCATTAAAATGGTTTTATAACTAGTTTTTATGGAATTAATGAAAATTGATAACACATCGTCCATGATGTTGATAAATCGTCACAACGTTGACGGTGTATTTGTAAGAGGGAGAGTATATGAAGTAAGTTGAGTAATTTTTACATAATCATGATAACATCCATAATATATCAGATTCATGATATTTCATGCCTCTTGGATAATGGTTAGGGGAGAGAGTATAAGAAAAGAAAAGGAATTGAAAAGATAAAACAAGAAAATGAAAGAGGATCTTTACCTCATGATCTCTTCTCCTTGAGATCCTCTTTAAGGCCTTTGGTTTTTGGAATTTGGTGAGGCCAGTAGGTATTGGAAGTGGGCAAGATCCTTGGTAATCATATTGAGAATAATTTACACAATTCATAAAACTTGAGAGGTGTGAGAGGAAGAGGGGTTAAGGGTGGTATTTATAGTGGTGGAGAGGAGGGGTTTCCATTATTTTAATCAATAGTTTAATATTTTTGTACAAGAATATGAATATTCTAGATTCATGTGACCATATACAGTAAATAGAGCTTGTGATTTTCAACCAAGCATTCTTAAATCATCCATGATACTTGTAATAGTGTATTTAACTGATAATGTATATATTCAGTATGTTACTGTATTTAACTATTCATAAAAAATTCAAGAATTTCAGAAAAATACAAAAAATTCACAAAAAGTTTTTCTGACATGTAGAAATAAAAAATGAACTCCTTTTTTGAAAATAATTTCTTAAATTTGATTTATTTAATTTTTAATTATAGTCATAATTTATTCAAAAATTAACAATTTTAAAACTATAGCTCATTTTATATCAGCTTGAAAAATTAATCAAGATATCATTATCATATAACCTTAATAAAATAAAATAATAATATGATTTACTATTTATAAGGTTCATATTATTAGTAATATTACTATTTATAAGGGTATGCCACTATTCACCAAAAAACAAGTCGGTTCAATCATACTTCAAATAACTTGTTCATCATAACCATAGATGTCTATTTTTCCAAATTTAAAACATAGAAGTGAACTAATTATGTTTAATTCATAGTTTATAACAATGTCCTTAAAAATTGAAATTATTTAGAGATTTAGTATTTCATGCATTTTAATTTATTTTTTAAAACCTTTGAGTGTTACAGATCTGACTCAAACATAAGTGAGTGAGGGATTTCCCATATTGTGACTAGACTATGATGTAGGATCTAGGGATCACAACATATCCCGTGGGATTGAGAATCTATCCATACATAGTTCTTGAGGAACCCATGATGTTTAAATTCATATGGGGAGTAAATATGGCATTCCTTTTAAGGTCTTACAACCAGGACCCTTATAACCCTCATGTGAGTTGACATTACATAATCATGTAGGGAATATTTTATCAAGAATCCTAAGACCATGTGAGATATTCTTTTTATGGGGGGAAAAGATAAGAAGAAGTTTATTCCACCGCAAAAAGGAAATTCAAGTGAAGCATATGGTCATTTAGGTTTTCTGGTGGTTGTTCTAGGATGTATGATCTAGGTATTACTATGTATCTCAAAAAATTGAGAATCAAGCCATATAAAGTTTTTTAAAGGATCTATGAGTAGGTATGTCCTATATATAGGGAGGAATTAATTTATTATTTTCTATTTATTGGACCAAGATTGCAGATGTGGACATCACTGTGTATCTCACTAGAATGAGAATCAAGCCACACATAGTTCCTAAAAATATCATGTAGTTTATTATCCTATGACAAAGTATTTATTCATGTAGTTTATCATTTTGTTGTGAGGTCATGGGTCACTCGACCTAGAAAATAATTGGTATAGTGGATGAATCCAAGATTAGATGTATGGGTTTCATTATTTATCATGTGATAGTAGGAATCAATCCACACACATTTCTTGGAAATAGTTCCCTACATCAACCAGGATTTGGCATGACGAAAGGGGATGTTTATATTTTACAAAATGTTGTCTAGGACCAAGAAATTTGGTCTAGGTGTTAGTATATATCAATCTTATATGAAAATAGATCCATAGGTTGTTCTAGAATTAAGGTGTCATAGGAGACCAACACCAAGAAATATGACCCACTCAACCACGAATCACAATGCTATGTGGTTTTCATCTTGCATCATAGATGTGAACCATGATATTTTACATCACATAGAAAAGACTTATTCATAGAGTTTATTGTCTCGTGACATGGAAATTTGTTTCTTCAAATTTATCATATTGCAAAATGGATGATATTTTGTGATTTTTATGTTCATGTGACAGAGACCAAATACACAATTTAACATAACACAATTAAGATATATACCGAGCAATTTAACTTCATAAGGTTAGGATGACATGTTACATAGGTTATATTCTTATAGCTTGGAATATGTAGTTATATTAAGTTTAATGTTTTGTTTCTAGGATGATATGTCATTATTGTTATGGTCATGTGACAAAGACCAACTATGTAGTTTAATGTCTTGATGTTGAGACAAGAATCGTGTGATTACAGAAAATATTTATTCAAGAACCTTGCAATGGTTTGGGTTGTAATGAGCTCCCCATTCATTGAGATCAACAAATAATCTCTACTATATTGGACCTTGTTTATAGAGTAAGGTCCCTCCCACTTCAACTCAATAATTTAAATCTTCTTTCTTGGTATCATTGGTGTACTGAGTATCAATAACAATTCTACATGTAATAATGAATGAATGAAAAAATTCTTGTTAAAAACCCATAATATCTAATTTTGATGGACCTCTAAGTGATAAAAAGTGTGAAATATTTTCTCATCATGTCACTCCAATTCATCAATCCATTTATGGGATTTCTCATCTATGGATAGACAATTGGTGATGGAAATAATGAGTGATGTAAAATATTCATCAATGGACATGATATCTATCATCCCATAGACAAGAGAATATGGGGTTGACCATGTGGTAGTATGGATTGTTGTCTAGTTGGATCATAAGGCATGGAACATATTTTTAGGCCAATACTTTTAGAATTTATCAACCATCTTCTATATTATGTTTTATAGGTTCTTGTTAAAGGCCTTCATATATCCATTAGTCATTGCATGATAGTGGGATAAGTGGTTGGATTTGATTTCATATTCTTGATATATATTTTCCACCTTAGCAGAACAAAAATTTGTGTCATTTTCCATAAGTATTGTATGAGGGACATCAAATCTAGTAATGATTTTGTCCTTTATAAATCTAACGATGTTTTCTGTCCCAATATCATTGAGGGGTAATTATTCACCCCGTTTTGAGAAGTATTTGGTAGTAGTTATGATTAATTTGGAATGCATAGACGTTATTGGAGGGTGTGCCACCACACCAGCTATTACCTATATGGAAAATAACTGATGAATTTTCCTATGTATAGAAACATCAGCGGTTTATTGATGAAGTTTTCATGCACATGTTAGGAATGATATTTCTTTGTTAATTTGATGAAATACTATATCGGAGTGGTCCAATAGTACCCAAGACTATATATTTGATAAGAAAGATTAAACCCTAGCTGGTGGTCACCACAAGATCCCACATGTACTTCTATCTTGGAATAAATGGGCTCTTCTCCATTAATACGTTTGAGAATTACTCCATAAAATCCTAATTTATAAAGGACTTTCTGGTGATTTAGGCTATTATAAAGAGTGAAGTTGGTTGGTCAATGCTGAATTTTTTCTTTCCCAACTATCTCTAATATAAGTAATCCATTTTGGAGGTTGTCCATGATGGTAATCATCCACCCAATGGTAGGACCATACAGTTATGGGATTGGTTTGATTTCATTGATCTCTTTAGTTCAAAATTTAACAAATGGTTAGACCTTTTAGTGACGGGAAATGCTGATGACCATTTCATCCAAGTTTGGATCTTCCAAGGATATAGTTTCATTTTCCAATGAATTTTCTTAGATATTCTGTGATCATGTAATATGAGTTGGTGTTGGATCTAAGGGGAACTCTACCATTAAACCACAAGTATAGTCAAGTAGGGGGATTATCTCCTCTTTTATGAGGTCACAATCTATGTTGATTTGTGTGATTAGTAACTCCAAATCACATTTTACTTATATATAGTCCCCCAATATTTTGAGAAAATGTTTTAGGCCTAAAATGAGGTACTTATATCTTGCCCCATTATTTGTATAGAATTCTCACAATGGGAATGTGTAAGGAAAAACTTCCTTTTCTGTGGAAATGAGAACTATCCCTAACCCAATTTATCTGTTCTTAGAGTCCTCAATTATATTCATTATTGTGCTTCTAGGTGAGGCTTCAAATCATATTTCCCACATTTAGGGTTCATATTGAATAGAAAATATATGTTCATTGGAAATTCAGTATTTAATGATGTCGTTTCTACATATGGGTGTTCGGTAAGAATATCATCCAAATCCCGGCCTTTCATTACATTCTAAGGAATGCACTATATATCAAACATCTAGAAGATAACCACCCACCATGTAAAATGTGATGTAAAAATAGGAATATTGAGGATATATTTAACTGGGATATTATGAGAGACCAAATAGACCTAGTGGTGTTGTATGTAGTGCCTTGATTTCTGAACTGTGAATATTAACACCGAGAAGCTCTTCTTGATATCTGAATAGAAATTCTTATTGTCGATCATGGATCGAATAAGATAATACAGGATATATTCATTCCTAGATTCAATATTTTGTGCGAAGATAGTTCCTAGTGATTTATCTACGGCTGTCACAAATAGGATGAGCAGAATTTCCTCAATAGGAAGCATTAGTACGAGTGGGATCAAGAGATATTTCTTGAGGTTTTCAAATGAATCTTGATAGAAATTGTTCCATTAATATGTAACCCCCTTCTACATTAATTTGGTGAATGGAATAAGCTTTACTATGAGGTTGGGTTTGAAGTTCAAAGTGTATTCCAAATATCCTTGATGTCATATCAACTCTTTGAGGATTTGAGGGGTTGACATGCTAAGAATAACCTTTGTCTTCTCAGGGTCGAATTTGATGCTTTGATGGTATAGAAAAAGTCTGATAAAATTTCACGAGGTTACAAAAAAATCACATTTTAAGTTGTTTATCTTCACGCTATTATATCATAAATTTTTGAAGGTGGCATCAAGATCAGTTAGGTAGTAAGAATGCTATTAAGACTTAACCACATGATCATCAAGGTAGAATTCAAAAACATTCCCCAGGAATGTCATAAAGATGTGATTCATGGCCCATTGGTATGTTGAAGGTAATTTTTTAAGCGATAGGGGATTAACCTATTATAGAATACCCCCTAGGGGACCCTGAAGGTAGTGGATTCTTCATAATCCAAATTTTTTTATACCCTGAATATCTATCCATGAATGAGTGGTATTGATAACCAACTATCATATCAATCAGTAACTCTATTATTAGAACCAAGAATTTATCTTTTGGAATGGTTCAGTTGACATCTATGATGTTGTGAAAACCATTAATTCCCATTAATTTTGTTTATAGGGATGATGTTGTCTATAAAATTCAGATACTGCACTTCTTAGATGATGTCAGCCTTGATGAGCTTGTCATCTTTAGCCTCAATTTTGGAGGCATGAGTTGGGTTCATCCTTCTACCTTCCTATTTATATCCATGATGGTATTCTAGTAAGCCCAATTTATGTTTGGTCACGTCATTATCGAGGAATGGAATCTATTTTTAATTCTAGGTGAACACATCCCATTATTTCTTATGTAGGTATATACCTCTTGTTCTTTGGAATTCATGACCGCATTGATTGGACTAGGCCATGGATCTTCTATTATACCCAGATTTATTTCCCCGAGTTCATCAAAAGTGGTTAATAAAACATTATAAAATTATATAAGGAATCCATATGGTATTCTACCTCTTCATATTTCCCATTTTTTACCTCTACCACCTCTTCCAAGGAAGTAGGCAACAAAAATAATTTCATAGAGTGAGAGGAGGAGTCAACATTTTTACATTTCGAATATTAAGTAACTACTTTGGACACAGTTGATGAACAATGGACTTATTGATATTTAGGGGGTGGAGTGAAGGCATTTTCACCAATAATTTCATCACTCTCTAGATAGTTGATAACTTCTCCAAAATTTTCAAGTTTAGTTTTTACTACTAATATAATGGATGTTTCTGAATATGTGCTTGAATTCAAACCTACCTATTCAATATGATTGATGGGAATCACATACTTTATATTGAGTAGTTTCAAGGGATTAGACTGGATTATATCGAGATCATTCAGGGCATTAATTGAAGCAAAATTTTCAGTCATGGGATATTTCATTTACTTCTGGGTGAATTTTGCGCTAATATATTGTGATTCACATGATTTAAATGGGTGTTTTTCTGAATGGAAAGTCCCAATTTAACCATCGATGAATTATTTGAGGCATTGGTGGTATGATGAGGTAATATCCACTTGATGATGTTACCATGATCTTCCTAGAAGAATTTTGGGGGATTTATCTTGATGAACGAATATGATTTTTGAGTCAAAAACAAGATCCCCGAATTGAGTCCCAAGTTTGATCTCATTGATAATATTTTTCTCTTTTTTTTCATAACCCTATAACATTTGATTATAAAGGGGAAAATGAGACTCGTTGAAACCCATTTGTTGAAGTGTTCTGATCAGAATGGGGTTGACTTTTGAACTGTTTTCAATAAAGGATTGTCAAATATCAATGTCAATTATCCCATTGGATATATACAAGGGTCTGACATGTCCCTATATGAAGGAATATTTTTCATTATCCAATAAATAGATTACTGTGTGGAATTATACTAGATCAATATATGCATGATATAATTCGATAGTTGAAACTCTGACTTCAAATTCTTGATTGCTTGATAAAGCCTCTACACGTGCTTCTCAAAGGACTTTTAATAGACTAAAATCATCCAGGATTGAAAACATGGCCAGTACCAGGGATAATTGAATTAAGATTTCATACATATGGTCCAATGGTATACATTCTACACCAAGGGGAATCTCTTTTGGAGAAACATTATAAATTGAAGAATTTGATGGGAGTGAATCAGTCCTTAGAGCATAAGACATTGGTGCTTCTTCCCTTGGTGGATTAAGTTAAATGTGTCTAACTGTTCATTGTGGCTAATTAGGAAATGAAATTGTAACACCCCAAGTAAATAAAGAATATGAAATTTTTATATTTATCCATATTTGTGAATAAAATATTAATATTACTTTAAATGGAATGCTATACTTGATGGCTTACCCTGTACGCAACAACGAGTTCCTTGGAAATATTACGTTGCACTCTAATAATTAAATAATTTTCTTTTAAATTGAAGTTAACACCTAGTCGTTGTAATGAAGGGAATGAACAGAACTAACTACAAAATGATTATATATTTTTGTCAAATATTTTTACTTTTTACAATTAATGTTAGAGGATTAAAAATGTAAATGAATCCAATTTTAAGCATAAATCTTCTAATATTCTTTAAAAGGTCAATTAACCGCCTTTTGATGGAAAACCCTTTTTAAATATACTTTTGATGATTTTATAAGTTGCATTTGAAAAAATAAAATTCTTCTTTGGAATTGGGACATCAAAATTTACTTTGTGTAAATTTTTTGTATTTTTCTGATAATGTTCATTTTTTAATGAATAGTGAAAAGTGTTGTATTTTAATTCAAAACCTCGTTTTAATCTAATTTATTTATATAGTTAGATTATCATTTTAATTGGTTTTAAAGTGAAATTAGGTTATATTTTTACCATTTAATCCAATGGTAGTCATTGGAATTAATATCACTTTGAGATTTGACATAAACGAGTGTCAATCTTTTGATAGATATTGTTTCTTAAAAACACGCTATTTGATTTGACAGCGGGGTTTAATTATAAAATTAATGATTGAAAATTAAATGTTATGAATTTGTTGAAATGGAAATCATTTTTTAATTCAGAATATCAAATATAGCTTAGCGTTGATTTTCGGTATTTTTCTGAAAAAGCCTTAATTTTTAATGAATAGTGATACCACAAATTGGTAGTTACAAAAACTGATTTCTCGTTTAAATAAAATATTACCACTTCAATAATTTGAATTTAAAAAATCCAATATAAATGATTTTAATTATTAATTATAATGTGGACAATGGGATGAAAATAATTTTTTGTGAAAAGTAACTTTTAAGTTTAATTAATCGCGATTAAAGGCAATTAGTGTGATTTAAGGTACAAATGATATTATAATAAAATGAAAATATCCTGAAAGTTTTCCTAACCCTATAGGATGAGTCATGTCAGACCACGGAAACCCATGGGTAGATATTTGGGACCCCATGGAGCCACTTGGGTAAGATAATGACATTAATATCTTTTATTTAAGGTGAAAGTAAAAATGACACAAACAGGTATTGTTTTACTAAAACAATTTTTACATGGGGTTATAAAAGTATGTTTTTTGACCATAAATAGTCATTTTAAAGAAAAAATTAGTTCCCACATCATAGTATTTTTTTTTAATTTTTAGAAATTAAATAAATTAAATTATTTATGACACCATGATGATGCATCGATTACGTCATTATTTAACGATTTAAATAAAATGACAAGATAATGTAAAATCAAAGACCTAAACATGTCAAAAACCTATTGGATGGCTGGATTTAGAACTCTTATCAATGTATCCTCTAAATAAACCAATGTGGGACTTTTAAAATCCGAAACACATTTGAAAATAAAGTAAAATTTTTTACCTTTCCAAGAGTGCCCCTCCTCTCCACTTATAAAAGGCCCCCACCTCTACCTCCTTACCCACACCTCTCAAGCCTTTGACTCGGCCAATATCTGATCATTTTGTCTCTCCACATCCCTATACTCATCCTAGAAGCCTTACCTTTGGCAGGATGCTCTTCAAGAAACCCTTTTGGTTCAAACCAAAGGGAGTTACCCGATTTTAAGGAAACGTCTTCACTTGTGCTCTTTTGTTTTATTTTGCTTCTCTAACCCCCTAAACTATTTTTATTCATTTATTTTGTAACAACACCAGTATCTCCGATATACTAGGATGTCTTTATAAGAATTATTCAATCTACACTTACACACACCTACATCTAATTGTTAAAGAACATATTGTTTTTCTGGATGGTGAATTTCTGCCACACGAAACGATGAATGTTCAATATTCTTTTAACACCTTAAAAGGTGTCCATTAAGATTTCACTATATTTATATATGGTATATAATATTATTATGTTTTCCTTAAGCTTCTGTATTTTTCATTTATGGCATACCTTTATGGTTTCCATTATGGGTAAACACGATATCTTCATTTTAGGAAGTGCCGACTACCGCCCCCTAAAAGTGATTTCATTCGTTAATACCATATGTGGTACGTATAAAGGATATATTTAATGAAATAATATATGATAATATACTAAAATTATAATAATATTATTTATCATTATGTTTTTATTCAATTAAATATGAAATAGAAATGGAAGTAGTGTTCATGTGTACGTACGGCTTACCGTCTCCATGAACGGTGCATTTCATTTCTTACCTCTAAATTTTATGTAATATTATAAATTAATGTATATAATGGATATATATTATATATATTATATCTACATAATTAATATAATTCTGGATATAATTGATATTTTACCCCATGAACAAACTTGTAATTATAAAGAGTTTATTTTTGACTCAAGTAGCAATGATCGTTAAAACGACCGTTATTAACTTAAATAATTACATAGTGTTCATGAAATGGTAATAAGTGATATAAAAGGAATAATGAACTTGAAAAATATTCTTAATCAATTAGAAATTAACTCATGTTTATTATTCAGTGATTAAAGAATGATCGAGTCAAGTCGGATACGAGGTAAGGGATCCTACCTCTCTCTTTCATTTTAAGCACTCTCTTTAATGTCATTTCTTTTAAGATAATATTTATTATGTTTGGGGATGATGTTTTATATTCATATTACTCTAATGTTTGTGTTCATATGATGAGATGCCCTATTTGATCTCATTAGAACCATTTTTGGAAGTTTTAAGTGGCACTGTTAGGCTGCCGATTTTTCGTAAGGGATTTTTCATATCACTTTTCTTCCCATGAAATTTATGCTACATTTTCCACCCTTTACATTGAGTTGTGTATGTACTACCAATTATTCTACTCTTTTTGTAATATACTTTCGTTTATGGGTGTTTACATCTTCATTGTATGACCCTTCTTCCATGGGGTGTACGTTTCGAAAGTTACCCAAGTCGGTAAGGGAACCTTTCACCCTCCACTTTCTAAAAGACTTCCTTTGTTATGTCTATTAATTAACATAATATTATGTTGTTATATGTTCTTATATATCTTTATTGATGTAATTATTATTTCTAAGTGATGAGATACCATTTTTATCTCTCATCAACTCATTTTCTGAATTTTGAAGTGACGACGTTAGGCTGTCGAATTTTTGCAAGGGAACTTCTTAACCCAATTTTGATTCTTTGGGGTAAACTTGTACTCCATGAATATGTCTCTCTATGAATATTTGTGAATAACACTTGATTGTTTTACACTTAATATCCACTTATATTTTGTGTATTCGTTTGTCACACATAATTATGTAATTGAATTATCCTTAATCCAAGGATACCAACTTTGTAAGGAACTTCATCTCAATCTTCTTTCATTGACGAATATTTGGTTTTATACACACCTTCATTTTATACGATGTATAAACCCCTTTTACATCTACTTTTATTTGGAAGGAATCTTTTCTATACTGAGCGTTTTACTAAACGACAAAAAGTATATTTCTTTTTAACGTATGTGGTGACAACGACCATTCTGCCGCCGTGAGTATTATTTGATCTTTGGATTCCTAAACAAGCCTTTATATTTAATT
This sequence comes from Viscum album, assembly GCA_963277665.1. Taxonomy (NCBI): domain Eukaryota; kingdom Viridiplantae; phylum Streptophyta; class Magnoliopsida; order Santalales; family Viscaceae; genus Viscum; species Viscum album. Next base: position 1,533,993,546 of record OY728128.1, on the reverse strand, counting down.
AAAAGTAAATAAATACCATATACTCTTTTTTTTATTTTGGTATTAAAAATGGTTTTTATAATGGATTTGTTATGTCAATATATTTATGTGATATATTGTGCTTGAAATGTGGAAATGTTTTCTTTCCTTGATAATTGTTTTATGTGTTATGATTTTATAATGGTACATGGACATTTTACAGGTGGTTATGTGATAAAACATATAACGGATGGTGCCGTGAATACCAGGACGGGTGGTTATGTTATAACCTCCAATGCATTGGGTATGGAAGTCGGCCGTATGGATATTCCATTAAGTATGTGTGGAAGTCGACTGTATGGTTATTCCATTTAAGTATGTTTATGTCCCAAGATAACTTTTTATGTTATGTGTTCATTATAAGGGTTTTATGGTAATCTTTTGGTTACAAAAGGGTATGTAATGGTCTTTTATTCAGTTAAGAGTTTTTTACTACTTCATAATTGTGAAAAGTATTACTATGATAAAGTATACATGGTTTACTTGTTGTTTTGAAAAACTAACAGTTTTCATTCTTTGTGTATCCCTTACTGAGCTTTTTATGCTTACCCGAAGTTTTTTTGAAATGTTTTTCATAGGAATTAATGTGGAATAGGTTCATGTATGGGATCAAGGGAAAGTCATGCTATCTAAAACATGGATCTAGACATGTTTTTTTTCGAGTTTTTAATTTATGGAAACTTAGTAAAAGTGTCTACTTTGTAATCTTTTGAGATGTAATAGTTATGTCCTAATTCTATAAAACTCTAAACCATGAAAAGATACTCAATGTGAATTATTCATTTAATTCAATATTAAGTAAGGATTAAGGTCGGGGCCTTATAGTTGGTATCATAGGTCGGTTTAGATAACTTTGGAGGTTAGGGTATTCTCTAATGATAAGTGACATTACCATAATGGTTAGGATATCTGAAAGAGTCATAGTTATAGAAAAAGTGATTGAGTAATTATATATTAGTGTTTATCATCCTCATTAGTACATGATGGATTTCTTGATATACTCACACTGACCATTTTTGTTTTAGTAAATGGTTGGATCTAGCAGGCACCAAAGTAACAGTGGAAGTGAAGGAAACTGTGACAGTTTTCTGAGCGGGCAACTGAATGATATGGGAGCTACAATGAAAACTCTTGTGTTCATCATCAAACAACTATCTGGAGTCATGATTGACCACCTAAACCATGATGATTTCTATAAGGCATCATATATGCGAGAAGCAAATCCCTACATAACTACAGGTAATAATCATAAAGGTAAGTGTGTTCAAAATCCTATCTGTCAAAGATGTGGAAAGAAACTCCTAGGAAAATGTTTCAAAGGAATTGAAATATGATATATATGTGTAAATAAAGGTCATAAAGCAAGAACCTGCCACGTAAAAAGGAAGCATCCAGTTGACTCGAGGAAAGGGAATGAATTTCTTTCAGAGGGATCAGTTGAATGTTTTAAATGTGGTGTGCATGGTCATTATGCAAACACATGTCCTATGAAGAAGATTCGGGAATGGGATCACCAAGATCGTACAAATATACATTTACCAATACCTAATTCCATTCCGATTGAGGATGAAGAAACTGACAATGACAAATCAAAGGTATGGATTATTTCTTAACATTTGTTTTCCTATTTTGGAATCTTAGGATATGATTCATGATTTTTCTTGTAGGAGAGAAGTATTTCAGAATAAGTTGTAAACGAATGGTTAATGGATCAGGAATAATGTTGAATTAGTAATAAGTCAACATATAAGGGCTTCATGAGTTATGGTGAAATTATTAAGAGTATTAATTCTCTTTTGCTGATGGGGTTACATTAGAAGAATTTTTATAGTATGTGTAAACCTAATGTTTTATATATGAAAATTTTATTCAAGGAATATTTATATGTTCTTTTGTGGACATAGTAATAAAGAACCATTTGGGTTTATACGATCCTTACTTTTGAAGTAATTTTGGGTTACTATATGTTATGATGTAAAGTTAAAGGCAAGAGATAAAATTGATGTTAAATTATGTTATGGTTATTTTTTTGAATATTTTATCTCGTTGTTGGGTAATTTTTTAAGAATTATATAGTTTTGGAAAAAGGAAAACACGCAGACCATGTGACAACCTGTCGCGTCGGACAAAGTTGTGAGAATCGAACCCACAACCAAAGTGCAACTGGTATTTATCGCCTACTACTAGACTACGTGAAGTCCCTTGTTAGTTTGACTTAATATTTTTAGTTAGATGATTTTATGAATTATGAGTAAGTTGATTTTGGGTTATCTATGGAAATTATTAACCTATCATGGAGGATATGTGATTTGGTTAATTACTTTTCAATATGATACTTTAAGAGCAACTGATGTTATTTGGAGATAAGTGTTAATTTTTACCTTGGAGGACTATGTGATTAAATCTTTCAAATATTTGGGTTTCAATCTTAGTTTGGATTACTTTGATGAATTTCATGGGAAAATTTTTTATCAAATGGTCATCGTTGAACTTTCGGTTTTGTTGGACAAATTTTGGAGATTAAGAATATATTTTCTTTCTATAAAGGGTTATCCTTTTCTGGATTATCTGATCTTGTACTAACCTTTTTGGTTTTTGTTTTCGTTAATGTCAAAGTACATGGGAAGTATATTGTTCTATTTTGTGGATTAGGTGATTCTCTATAATTTGATTATAGCTCTCTTAATGTAAAAAAATCATCCTAAATACTCATCTTTTGGAGAAAATATGAGTTCGTGTAAAAAATCTAGTAAATGTTGAAAGTCAACAAGACAAGTAAGTAATTTTCCATTTGTTTTACTTAAGCTCAAAAATAAATTCCTCAATGAAAAGTAACTAAAAAAATAAAAAAATGTTGTCCGTTAACATTTCCTACTGGGGAATCCAATACAGTTTAACCCATCATAAGTTTGTGATTTTCTGGTGGTTAACTTTCTCTTAAACATGTTTTCTATCACACTCCCTCAGAACATGACCCTTTGTTTTTTCTTCCATATCCATGTTTTCATACATTGAATCCGAGTATGGGTTAACTCGGGTGACCTTTTTACTTCCCTTTCTTTCTTTTAAAGTGATAGTTTAATTTACTATTTTTCCGATGTGGGGCTTTCAATGAAGTTTTCGAGCCCAATTTTAAAATTGCGAGGATGCAATTCCCAAAAGGGGGGAAGGATGTAACACCCCAGGTAAATAAAGAATATGACATTTTTATATTTATACATATTTTTGAATAAAATAATAATATTACTTTTAAGGTAACACTATGCTTTATGGCTTACCCAATACGCAACAACGAGTTCCTTTGAAATCATACATTGCACTCTAATAATAAAACTATTTTATTTTAAATAGTAGTTAACACCTAGCCACTGTAATGAAGGGAATGAACAGAACATAATACAAAATTATTATATATTTTTGTAAAATATTATTACTTTTTACAATAAATTTTAGAGGATTAAAAATGCAAATGAATCCAATTTTAAGCATAAATATTCGAATATTCTTTAAAAGGTCGACTAACCGCCTTTTGATGGAAAAACCTTTTTAAATATAATTTTGACAATTTTATATGTTTCATTTAACAAAATAAAATTATTCTTTGGAATCGATACATCAAAATTTACTTTGTGTAAATTTTTGGTATTTTTATGATAATGTTCATTTTTTAATGAATAGTAAAAAGTGTTGTATTTTAATTTAAAACCTCTATTTAATCTAATTTATTTATATAGTTAGATTATATTTTTAATTGGTTTTAGAGTTAATTTAGGATATATTTTTACCATTTAATCCAATGGTGGTCATTTGAATTAATATCACTTTGAGATTGGACATAAACGAGTGTCAATCTTTTGATAGATATTGTTTCTTAAAAACACGCTATTTGATTTGACAGCGGGATTTAATTATAAAATTAATTATTGAAAATTCTATGTTATGAATTTTGTAAAATATAAATAATTTTTTAATTCAGAATATCAAATATATCTTAGGGTGGATTTTTGGTATTTTTTTGAAAAAAACCTTAATTTTTGATAAATAGTGAAACCACAAAGTGGTAGTTACAAAAACTGATTTTTCGTTTAAATGGAAATTTACCACTTCTGTGATTTGAATTTCAAAAAAACAATATAAATTATTTTCATTATTAATTAAAATGTGGTTCAATTGGATGAAAATAATTTTGATGAAAAGTAGCTTTTAAGTTTTATTAATCATGATTAATGGTAATTAGTGTGATTTAAGGTAAAAATGATATTATAATAAAATGAAAATATCTTGACACTCATTCTAACCCTATTGGATGAGTCATGGCCGACCAATAAAACCCATGGGTCGATTTCTGGGACCCCATGGAGCCACTTGGGTAATACAATGACATTAATGCCTTTTATTCAAAGTAAAAGTAAAAATGACACAAACAAGTATTGATTTACTAAAACAATTTTTACATGGGGTTCTACAAGTCAGATTGTTGACTATAAATAGTCATTGGAAATATAAAATTATTTCCTACATCATAGTATTTTTCTATAATTTTTAGACATTAAAAAATTGAAATTATTTATGACATCATGATGATGCAGCGATTACCTCATTATTTAACGATTTAAATAAAAGGAAAGGATAATGTAAAATCAAAGACCTAAAAATGTAAAAAACCTATTGGATGGGTGGATTTAGAACTCTTATCACCTTAATCTCGAAATAAATCAATGTGGGTCCTTTAAAATCCAAAACACATTTGAAAATAAAGTAAACTTTTATACCTTTCCAAGAGTACCCCTCCTCTCCTTTTATAAAAGGCGCCCACCTCTCCCTCCTTACCCACACCTCTCAAGCCTCTGTCTCGGACAAGATCTGATCATTTTGTCTCTCCAAATACCTCTCCTAATCCTAGAAGCCTTACCTTTTTCAGGAAACTCTTCAAGAAACCCTTTTGGTTCAAACCAAAGGGAGTTACCCAATTTTAAGGTAATGTCTTCACTTGTGATCGTTTGTTTTATTTTTCTTCTCCAACCCCCTAAACTCTTTTTATTCATTTATTTTGTAACAAAAACAGTATATCCAATATACTAGGATGTTTTTATAAGAATTATTATAGCTAAAATTACACACACCTACATCTAATGGTAAAAGAACATATTGTTTCTATGGATGGTGAATTTCTGCCTCACAAAACGATGATTGTTCAATATTATTTTAACACCTTCAAAGGTTTCCATTAAGATGTAACTATATTTATATATGATATATAATATGTTTTTTTCCTTAAGCTTCTGTATTTTTAATTTATGGCATACCTGTATGGTTTCCATTATGGGTAAACACGATATCTTCATTTTATGAAGTGCGGACTACCGCCCCCTCATAGTAATTTGATTTGTTAATACCATATGTGGTACGTATAAAGGATATATTTAATGATATTATGTATGATACCATAATGGAATTATAATACTAGTATGTATCATTATGTTTTAATTCTATTAAATATGAAATAGAAATGGAAGTAGTGTTCATGCCTACGTACGGCTTACCGTCTCCATAAAGGGTGCATTTCATTTCTTACCTCTAAATGTTATGTAATATTATAAATTCATGTATATAATGGATATATATTATATATATGATATATAAATAATGAATATAATTCTGGATATAATGGATATTTCACCCCATGAACAAACTTGTAATTATAAAGTGTTTATTTTTGACTCAAGTAGTAATGATCGTTAAAACGACCATTATTAACTTAAATAATTACATAGTGTTTATAACATGGTAATAAGTGATATAAAATGAATATTTAACTTTAAATAGTTCTTAAGAAATTATAAATTAAACCATGTTTATTTTTCAGGATATTAAAGAATGATCGAGTCAAGTCGGATAAAGGTTAGGGATCCTACATCTCTCTTTCTATTTAAGCACTGTCTTTTATGTCATTTCCCTTAAGATCATATTTCTTACGTTTGGTGATGTCCTTTTATATTTCTCTTACTGTAATTTTTATTTTCATATGATGAGAGACCCTATTTTAACTCATCAAACCGTTTTTGGATGTTTTAAGTGTCGTCGTTAGTCTACCGAGTTTTTGTAAGGGATTTTTCATCTCACTTTTATTCCTGTGACATTTATGCTACGTTTGACACGATTTCCTTTGAGTGGTGTATGTACTGCCCATTATTCTACTCTTTGTGTAATATACTTTCTTTTATGTGTATTTACATCTTCATTGTATGACCCTTCTTCCATGAGGTGTACGTTTCGAAAGTTACCCAAGTTAGTAAGGGAACCTTTCAACATCCTCTTTCTAAAAGACTTATTTTGTTATGTCTTTTAATTCACATACTATTATGTTGGGATATGTTCTTCTATATCCTTATTGATGTAAATCTTATGTCCAAGTGATGAGATACCATTTTTATCTCTCATCAACTCATTTTCTGAATTTTGGAGTGACGTCGTCAGGCTGTCGAATTTTTGCAAGGGAACTTCTTAACCCGATTTTGATTCGTTGGGGTAAACATGTACTCCTTGAATATGTCGTTCTATGAATATGTGTGAATAAACTCTTATTTTTTACACTTAATATCCACTTATATTTGGTGTATTCATTTGTCACACATAATTATGTAATTGATTTATCCTTAATCCAAGGATACTGACTTTGTAAGGGACTTTGTCTCAATCTCCATTCATTGAGGCATATTTTGTTTTATAAAAAACATTCTTTTATATGATGTATAAAACCCTTTTAATTCTACTATTATTCAGATGGAATATTTTCTAAACTAAGAATTTTACTAAATGACAAAAATTATGTATGTTTTTAACGTACGTGGTGACAATGACCTTTCTGCCGCCACGAGTATTATTTGATATTTGGCTTCCTCAACAAGCCATTATATTTTTTAAAAAGTAAATAAATTTCATATACTCGTTTTTTGTATTTAGGTATTAAAAATGGTTTTGATAATGGATTTGTTATGTCAATATATTTAAGTGATATATTGTGCGTGAAATGTGGAAATGTTTTCTTTCCTTTATAATTATTTTATGTGTTATGATTTTATAATGGTACTTGGAAATTTTATGGGTGGTTATGTGATAAACCATATGACAGTTGGTGTCGTGAATACCAGGATGGGTGGTTACGTTATAACCTCCAATGCATTGGGTATGGAAGTCTGTCATTGTGTGGAAGTCGACGGTATGGTTATTCCATTTATGTATGTCTATGTACCATGTTACCTTTATATGTTATGTGTTCTTTATATGGGTTTTATGGTAATATTTGGTTACAAAAGGGTATGTTATGGTCTTTTATACATTGAATAGTTTTTTACTACTTCATAAAGATGAAAAGTATTACTTTGAAAATGTTTACATGGTTTACTTGTTGTTTTGAATAACTAACAGTTTTCATTCTTTGTGTATCCCTTACTAAGCTTTTTATGCTCACCGCATGTTTTTTTGAAATTTTTTTCACAGGGATTAATGTGGAATAGGGTGAATTATGGGATCAAGGGAGAGTATTTCTATCTAAAACATGGATCTAGACATGTTTATTTTTAAGATTTTTTATTTTATGGAAACTTAGTAGAAGTGTCTACTTTGTAATCTTTTGAGATGTAATAGTTATGTACTAATTCTCTAATACTCTAAACCATGAAAAGATCCTCAATGTGAATTATTCAATAAATTCAATATTATGTAAGGTTTAAGGCTGGGTCCTTATAGAAATCCCTTCTAGAAGATCTACTATGATGATAATTTTAGGTCTTACACAAACTCATGTGGGGGATCTTTCTTTATCCTGATGAACTCACTATAGAGCTATCCCAATTGTTTAAGCAACATAGATGGTTTGAGTAGGGATGCAGTCATATTAGTGACTCCTAGAACATCCACATATTTCATTATATCCTAAAATATAATTTCCAATTCACCTAGTAAGTATATGGAATTTGGGTTCATAATCACACTCATCATCTGAGATGACATCCATTAATTGAATATAATTAATTGAATCAAAGATAAATTCCTCACTGGTTTGAGATTTGATCTGGTGGGTCCATTATTGTTGTACTATTTGGCGGTGCAATGCCAATGATTCTGATAATATAGGAATGAAGTGAACTAATGATAAATACAAATTTAGACTTGGTATATATTCACTTTCCTATGTTTTCTTCTAGATTGTATGGTCACGTCAGTTCTTGGAAGATGTATTCCAGAGGAATGTGACACCAATGAATCCAGTTGTGACATAACATAAGTATTTAGGGGAATAGTCAGCTATTTAAACTATTCATGGAGGATATAATTATCCTGGTAGATCATAATTCAGACCATATAGTCACTGAGATTCTATATAACCTTTCTATTAACTTCCTTTTATTAATCATCATCCTCTAGATCGGTGGTAAAAACACACGCTACTTGGTCAGGTGTCTTTTCCATGCTTCAATTTCCTAGATCCCACCTTCTTCTGTAGGATGTATTTTGAAAATGAAACATTTCTAGAATGTGTGCCCTAATTTTTAGTGGAAGGAGAAATAATTATTTATATATTCATCCCCATTTTTGTTGGGCTTATAGGGCTTTGATAAATTGAACAAGTTGTTATCCAATGTTGTGATGATGTATCTTGCGACATGGTTACTTTGAAAAGAATATACTTTTTCTTTATCTCTTCAAAAAAATTTATTGATCTCCTCAAACTATTTTCATCTCTATGTATTCTATATGGATGACTTATGTGCACAAATATTCATGAAAACTCTCTATACTGATGGGAAAAGTCTTATTTAGTAACCTTTAGGTTTGATGTGTATGTCAATCCATACCCCCATGAAATGAAATCTGATAGCCTCTCATTATCTCGATATTTATAGTTTTAGAGGTCAATGACTATTTTATTCAATATTTTCAAGCTAAATTGGGAAAAACAATTCTGGAGATCTTCCCACCCTGTAATTGGCTGAGTTGGTAAATTATTTAACCATAAAAAGGATTGTACCAACAATGATTTCATGAGGCACACAAGTTTCACTGCCTTTTTAATTCAGGGGTCCTCATCATGGGATCACAAGAAGATATGAAATCTATTAGATGCTTATCTGGGACCCCTGATCCATTAAAATTTAGAAATTTAGGGTTCCCAGTGATTAGTGATGGAAGTTTCAGATCATCCCATTTTAGGGAAGAATTTTTTGTACGAATGCACATTATTACTTCATATATTCTAATATACTTGTTAGTGACCCATTAATATTAATGAGACCCTGAGGAATATGTATATGATCATGATATGGAATAGGGAAATCTTCAGGATGGGCCATCTATGGTGGTACAGTCAGAATCTACCCTGGGTAACCTATATGGGAGGCCTATAAGGATGTGCCTAGCCCTATTCTGGTTGTATACCCAATGAATGGAACTCCTAATCCACTTTTATGGGATCCAATTATATTAATTTTTGGTACCTTATGTTGAATGGATATTATAGATACACTTTTTTGGTTGCAAAAAAACCATATTTGTTAAGGATTGATGTTTTGGAGTATGATTTGAGGATCTTCTTGTATAACATATCCAGTAGGAAGGCTTCCTCAATGTAATTCCACCATGGGTCTTCTCAATTTTTTCATTTCTTCATATTACTAAGAATATCATTCATTGAGTGTAAAGGGATCAACCTATATAGGAGTTATGTTTGGCATAATCTAACCCATTCCCATTTCCTTGATGGATTATATTTAAGGAGGTAATGATGGATTGATTGAGGGAATGACCAAATTCAATGTAATCCTCTGGTTCCAGGTATGAAAACCTCGTTTAATAATTTTAGTGTGGACCATATTATGAACCAAAACTTATTTGTCTAACTCCTCTATATTATTCTCATGTTCTGCAGGGTATGTAGTGGTAGTGTTAATGAAATTCACTGAATCGTAATGAATTACAATAATTTCATCATTGTATATGATATACTTCTTTTTTCTATTCCCTCTATGAGGCATTTTCTTCTATTTAAGTGATTCTATGGGATCTATTTAGCATATGGTAATCTAAATGGAATATCATATAAAATTTGTTGGATGTGTCTGTAATGAAGAGTCCTGATCACAGGATAAGAAAAATTGGTAGGATTTATTTTTCAACATCCATTCTAATTAAGAGAAAATATGAACTTCCACTGAGTTAGAAGCTATTAAGGATACCCCCCATCCTCGAGGATTGGGGTTATTCCTATTCTAATTTCGCAACTCTTTGGGCCTGTTTTGATAAACTTGATGGTTGTGTTAAAAAATACCCCAAACCTATGGTATGGGGATGATTTTAGATTGTTTGGGATATTATTTCCATGGATACACATCTGATTTTATGGATTTTTTATTTTACATGTGCCAGGTTCATTATTCGGTTTAAACCTAAATCACCAACTTTCAAAGACCATTTTTTTATCTGTGACATTTGTGCTATCTGAAAAATTACTTTCCTTAAATGGGTTTCCTTCTTGAAACCATTAGATTCCTGATGAAAAAATCTTTCAATATATTTATCTCTTCTAGACTAAAATCAATGCAAGTCATTCAGGGAAATTTTAATTGAGTATATTATCATTTGTGAATAGATTCTATTTGTATAAGTTGTCTTGAATTTATGACATGGAATGATGTCATCTTTATCAGGCATTGCTAACTAGGGAGTGTAGTAAAATTTATTAATCATTTTTCACCCCATACTTTGATATTAACATTGGATAGGGTATCTACGATTATAGGAAACACTTTCATTAACGCAATAAGCCATGCACACAAAAGGGATCCCTACCATTTCACCAATTTTGGATTTCATGCAACCAAGAGAGATGACAAGTCAATTTGGAGTAGTATCCATTCTATTAACATGATGTGACATTGATACTCATCATAGAGTACTTCCTTTTCTCTTAAGTTTTGAACTGACTTCCATATATTGAGGCATATTTAATTCACATAATCATTGAAAGAAACCTCCAGAATGTGTTGTTGAGGAGTGGATGAAGGGTAGAACATTACTAGTATGTCATTTTTAGCCAAAACATTCCTCATTTTTATCATTTCAACATAATTTCTTCTAAGAGGTTCCTCAACCAGGTCTGACTAAAGAAGAAGTTTGTCTACTTCTTTATTGTAAATGGAAAGACTAATAGCGGATAACTCTATCATATTAGAAGGCATATGAACCAAGGTTAGGTCAAATAATGACCATCTCCTTGGTCTATATTTTGGATAAGAAAGTATTTCAATTTTCAATAACAGGGCATCGGACATGACTGGCCTTGTTTTCCCCCAATTCATTATTGTACGAAGGCCTTCTCATCATTAATTCACAAAGGTGAAGACCCTTCTTACCAAATGAAATAATAATATGGGGAGAACTTTTGTAGAATGTTAAATCAGAGGTTGGACTACCATGGTGGATTACATCCAGGGGAAGACCCTCTTGGTCTTTGACCTTCTAGCCATGTAGAGAGCTTATGAAACACTCATCAAGAGATAATCTCTTGGGATTGATATGATTATGAAAATGAAGAAGGCCTTCATGAAGAGGAATTTAAGGATGACCTTAATAATTACTTCCACTTCTACTGAAATTTGGTAATAAGAATGTAGGATATTGATCGTCTATATATATTTGTTTAAGGTACTCAATAACTCTTGTATTAAGTAGAACATGATTATAGATCATCTCTTTAGATTTCATTCTCCTTTAGTTGGGCTTATTTTTGGATTCCTTATTTCAACAGATGGGCTCACTAACTGGGAAAAGTGGTTTTAAGGAATGAAATCTTAATTTTTGAGCTCCTATTTCACTACAAAGATTTTTCAATAGGCATTTGGAAATTTGTTATGGGTTTGTGTCTTCCTTAGATTGGTCAATAGAATATGATGATAAAATTATGTTTGAATGAGTGTATGTTACTGATCCATCTGTCCATATATCATAAGGTATTTTTCCCATGACACTCTTGGATGACAATAGAAGAGTGTTTTTTCATTGGAATGACCTATTTATGGGTCATCCCATTTCTGGGGACAAAATTGTATGTGTGTCCCTATTCCACTACCATTATCACCATTATGAATTCTTAATAGGTATGTAGGATGTGGGAATGGATTTGCGTCTTCCCCTGCACAATTTTCATTATATGGATGGGTAATTCAGTGATTGGAATAGATATATATATGCCCATTTTGTGTCTGGAGCAAGGTTATTTACTTATTCTTATCCTTCATTGCCTTCCAGTGGATAATGATAGTACTCAGGTGTGGGGGAAGATATTTGGGTCTTCCACCATTCATTTCCAGAACATTCCATTAGACTTCCTCATTTTATTTCATGTGAGAATACTATTAGGATTGATAAGTATAGGATGGTTTGTGCATATGATCATGGTTTACTATTGGATTCGACCAAAAGACCTCTTTAGACACTTATAGATGAGGCTGATAGAGGGATTGATTTATGTGGGAAGGTGTTTGTTCTCTATCATGGATTACTACTAAATTTGAATGGAGGAATTATTTGGACACATCTATATGAGGCCACTAGTAGGCCTGGTTGGAGCGGGCAGGTGTATGTTCATGCTTTCTATGTGCAGATGAATTTGAATAACAGATTTCCTTGGATGCTTGATGGAATGTTGGATTTATACGGGTAGATGTATATTCCTACAAACATTTTTCCACCAAATTTTAGTGGTGGGCATCTTCGAAGGGGAAATTAGTGTGTTCATATTCCCTATTAGATGGTTAATTCCCTCAATGTTTTGTTTTGTGTACCAAGGTATGGATAACCTGGGCCAGTCTGCTGAGGATGGAACCCTCATCATCCTAAGGGGTTACTACCATGTGGCATTGGTAGTCGTGACTGCTGGTGGGATCCCCTTTGGAGGACCCATATGTATTTTATAGGAGGCCATTTGTGACCTCTTGATCCACCTCCGTAAGATGATGAAGTTAGTGATTTTTGGGTTCAGGGGAGAGGTTCCTCAAATGGATGAAGATGGTGATTAGTTCCATCTTCTTCTAAACCACTGACCATCACTATGTAGACAACTGTTGGGGCTATGCGAGCTTTAGGGTCGTTGGGATCCCACCTCGGTTGAGATGGTACTATTCTATCAGTTCTACTAAATCTGTACATTCAAGACCCAGAATTGAAGATTCAAGGTTGGCGAAGACATCCATTTAATAGATGAGGTTATGACATGAATGATAATCGATGAAAGTCTCTATGAGAGCCTATGTGACACCATTTGGATTGAAGGGCGATCTTATTAAAAGTTCCTAAGGGATTGGAGAAAATACAAGGAAGAAAAACCCCATAAAATGAGCATATCATTTAATGAACACATGCATGATTGATTTTATTTTTTGTCACTATTTAATTTTGAGAGTGAAAGGGTGTTGAAATATGGGTGATAATATTATCTTCGATAAGGATTCATATCAGGTTAACGATTTTTGTTTCATCCCCGAATGGCATGTTGGGATAGAATTTCATTTTTTGGAGTTTTTGAAATAACCATTATATCAGAAAAATAAAACCACAACCCTTTAGAGTGGTTTACAATGTGGTTTATTTATGGAACCAATATAACCTGGTGATTTTATATCCATGTTACCTCTTGGACCTAGTTTCAAAAGGCATGTGGTCATTGGGAAACTGAACCAATAATACTTCAGAACTCACATTGGTTGAGAGGATGGGAGGTCGGGCTCATCACACCCTTCTGGGGGAATTAATTCCTACACTAGGACTCCATTATAGATTTAAGGGACGTTAAAAAATACTTCATTAACTCCCATGTATGAAATTATCCAACCTTAAATAATAATAAACTAATTAACATGTATATAACATTGAATAATCTCTATGTATATGAGGTTATTCATAAATGGAGACATCTATATGTATCTAGGGTTATCCATCAATCTTACCATCTTATGTACTGATTAGTGTCTTTTTTTTTGATTTATTATCATGATGCTTGTTTTGAGCCATAGTGTGGGATTCTATGGAGTGTGAAATCATCTAGGTAGATGGGAGTTGTTTTGATGATGGTATTAAACAAATGAATAGGATTCCTACATATCTTCATGAAAGTAATTAGAACCAAAATGTTTGGTTCCACTTAACAAGACATACCATACCTTTTAAGGTCATGTGATTAGGAATAAACATTGTAGTTTAACGTCATGCATAGATGATGCCTAGTCGAAATGTTCCTAGTCAATGTTTTGTCTGGGGATTATGACGAAGTGGACAATGGAACCCGGAAGAGGTACGAACTCCCAGGTCAAATAAGACTCAACTGGTAATGTGGCCAAGATATGTTTAGGGTTGATTTGTGGTAGTTTTTTAGGACCTCAGGGAGTCTTCCTACATATCACATTTGGATGGGAATCAAATACCATGTATGTCAGTTGTGAGGACCCACACTATAAAGGTCATTAAATGTCTTATATCATAGGTTATTATGTCCCTTTGAGAGGATTGGATTGGTGATTACTCTTAATAAGGATTCCCAGGTGATTTGGGATTCCTGGTTAGAGATTACTACTAAAGAGGATGCCATATTTTTGTTGTTGGGATTACACTAGGAGTGATGCCCATTGGTTTGGGATCGTTTGGATTTCATGATCACCAACAAACTCTAATCCCACATGAGTCATTTGCAGTGTTAGAAACAAGAGGATGTGGAAGATATGAGAAACCATGAAATCTACTTTTTCTGCTAATGGATGGATATAGGACCCTAAAAGGAATGTTAAAGGTCATTGAATTTTTCAATCTATACTTTAATTTTGGAATCCAAGATTGTCTCATCTGATGATCTAACTGGCTAAAATCTAGGTTAGAAAAGAGGCGAAATTGTGTTGCATCCTGTAAGAAAGACTATGGTATTAATCCAAGAGGGATGCCCTGAGACTGGGTTTCACTGATTAAACTATATACAAGGATTCCCTTGGAAGGTTTTTTTGGATATGATTATGGATTATACCGAATTGGAGGCCCTGTGGTTGGACACATGTCTTTGAGGGATCATCCATATGAAGGCCCTCTAAAGTATGGTGATAGGAAGATCAATAGAAATATTCTCATCAATGAAATGAATTTGACGGTGTGGATATTAATCTCATAGTTAACCTCTAATCCCATATGAGTCATGATCTAATGTGAGAAACAAGACTAAGTGGAAGATTCAGAAAACCGCCCAATCCTTCTCCCACTAGTAGAAGAGGGTGAGGCTACGAGGGATGAAGAAAGGGCTTCGATGTGTCCCTTACCTCCCATCATTGTATCCTATATTGTAAGATCTGATTATATTTATTGATAAAACCCATGTCAATAGAAAATGGGGAATTAATAAAGCAATAGAGTTCCTTTAAGACACGATTGGGGCTTACTCTATGAGGGATTCCCTAAAATTGGTTTCAGGGGAAGGGAGGACACTACTGGAAAACTAACCTTTACCAATGGTTTGGAACCGTTGGTATAGGCCTCCAAACCATTGGTATAGCCTATAACAACGGTTTGGAGAACTTTAGCCAAGTAATCCGTTGGGATAGGTCTATACCAACGGTTTTCCAAAAACCGTTGGTATAGGTAATATGAAATCTGTACCAACGGTAATGGAACCGTTGGTATATAAATTCCAAAAATAATTATAATCGAACGACTTAACCACTAAGCTAACATCACTTTTGTAAACATAATTTTATAAATATATATATGTATTATCATAATTATTTAAAATTTTGATTTATATAATGTTCTTGGTGAGTAGATCTGGACAAAAATTAAAGAACCTATCCCAACAGTTTTGAAAACCGTTGGGAAAGCCCTATCCCAAGGGTTTTCAAAACCGTTGGGATAGGTTAGGATCGGTTGCGTTTATTTAGGGTGGAGGTTGAAATTTTGGGTGACCTTTCACAACGGTTTTGGTGAACCGTTGGGAAAGGGTCACTCTTTCCCAACGGTTTTTGTGAACCGTTGGGAAAGAGGCTCAAAACACACCCTTTCCCAACGGTTCACCAATACCGTTGGGAAAGAGTGACCGTTTCCCAACGGTTTGGAAAACCGTTGGGAAAGGTGGGGAAATATATGGCTTTACCAACGGTTTTGGTGAACCGTTGGGAAATGGTAGCTATACCAACGGTTTTTACAAACCGTTGGTATAGAAGTGTTGGGAAAGATCATCTTTCCAGTAGTGGGAGGATAATTAAATAATCCTCAAATGGAAAATAAAGAATGATACACACCATCCCTACCTTGAACCAGAGGCCCTTAGTCTCAGAGATGATGAAGGAATGGAAAATTGATATCCCTTCTATCTATGATTAGGAAATCCTTGACTCAAACCTCAAGTTCAGGGTCATCATGACCATGGGAATTAATATCCACATGCAACTTGAAGACTATACCCCTCATCTAGGGAATTTTTCGGACACCTAAAACTAAAGGAATGCATCGTTGAATTGGATACACCCTGGTGTTCCCTTTATCATGGGTTTTCATGTCCAAAGGCGATAGTGGAGGTTGAAATTTGGTATCTCTCAGAAAATAGATCCAACAAAGGAAGGGACATACCATTGGTGGGATGAAATAAAGCTAAAATGGATGCTCAAATAGGTCTTGTATTGGTGAGAAAATATTCTCTGTACTGGGCCTAGGGGGAGGTGGAAGTTCCTCAAATAGGTCTTGGCTTAGAAAAAAATGGTGCTTCACACAGGGGTGTGCCTCTTATCATGGGTTTTCATGCAATTTTTTCCAACTATAGGGGGAAGATGTCCTCAAGAAGGATTATTTGTTCATCAGACCTTGGAGGGAATTTTATCTCTCTATACCCATTATTCTCTCCTATATCATGTTTTTGGAGAGCTATAAGATGTATTTTGAGGACTTGGGTGAAGGGGATGCACAACTTAATTTGGGGGGATTCTTCCTATTTTCCAACTATGAAAATGAGGAGACCTTGGGTCATATATCTAGAAAAATAAGGGACCCTGGTTGAAGAGGTTGTCTCACACATGTACATAGAGAAGGTTCTTGACATAAGTGTCCCACACAAGGGTGGAAAAAAATTTGGTCAACACATGTTCAAATCTTAAGTGCTTTAAACATGTGAATTATGTAGGGGTGGTTGCATCAGTAGGTCCTGCATGAGCCACTTGGATCCCATTATATGTAGATGTAGGACCACCTGGGTGAACCACATGGGATAACCTACTGCTTCAGGTCATGAAGGATGTGTCATCTCACACCTGATCAGATTGATCACTTCACTACCATCACTAACCACCATGAAAAATAGAGTCTCGCTATGAGATTTTTGTCCCATATTTATGATGTTTGGGGTTATGACACATGGAAATACAATATTTTCATTACAACATATAGATATATTTCTACCAAAACTCATCATTTTTTGTCTAAGAGAGGTTCAAATCATTAATTATATAGAAAATCTCATATAATACGTTTAATATTGAAAAAAATACACATTTTTAGAAGTCTCCAATGAATAATACCAAAAAATAAAAAAAACATGATGAACCCTAGAAACATTGGGTTTCCATAAATAAGAGTTTTATACTCATATTCATATGGGTAATTTATATTTCTAATCCTTTATAAACTTCTAACTACTATTATCAAATAAAATAATAGAATATTTCTTGTGGTCATTTACAAATACTTTTTTATTCCAATTTTTTAGAATTCTAATATTGGGGTTTCGGGATGAATATCGTGCTAGATATTCAAAGATCTCAGTCATGAATCCATGTATACCATAGGTTTACACCTTATAGAAGGGGTTTCATGGTGATAGTGGGGTGACTATATCCCATAATATTAATAATGTGAACCAATATATAAACCCTAAAACACAACTAGTCAACATTACATAACATCAAGAATTCAACCAGAAATATAAATAACATGGAATAAAAAATGATTATCTATAAGGTCATTAAAAATGTATGAATGTTAACTAGATATCCCATATAATAATCATATATAATCTAGTAAAAAGGAAAAAAACAATACAATTACAAAACCTAAGATCCACACATCCTATCTCAAAAATCTTTCATCATTATTCATATATATCCATTGCAACTCTATCCACCTATGTACTACTTACAAAGTCCTTACTCGTCCTTGTTTCCTGAATCATAATGCTTGTATGCATCCCGAAGGGCTGAGAAAGGGTGTTAGTATGAACTCAGTAGGGCACCACAAATGATATAACAAGATAATATAAACATGTATATGAATTTATAAAATGTGAAATATATGATGAAAAATTTAAAAAAACACATCCAAATCCACTCTAAGAATGTCAATCAATATGTGATCTCCCCACATGTAATAAAATTTTATAGAGTGGGATGATGCACCTAGGTCCTATACACACTCTAAGGGAGAACGATGCATGTTACCTCATTTAATAATTAAAAAACATGTTATTTAAATACATATGGCATTCTTGTAAATAAGGCATCACTAATCCAAGCTCTATAACTTCCCACCACACTTCACATCTGAACAAGCCCAAATAGTTAGATACATGGACAGAACCCCACTCCCAACAAGTGATCTCAATCACCCTATATTCCTATAGAAACCTATAAAATATCCCTCATCAATTTCAATGATCATTTCCATTAGTCTAAGCATCCAATCCATAGAGGATAATTCTTAACATGTTGTATTTAACACCACCTCATAGGACCTCTCTATGTGTACATGACCCTAACATCCTCAATCCCATGATGAGAGGTATCATATGGGCACAACCATGTCAAATTATATTTACCCACTATCTTTAGTATAAACACCAAGATATTTATTTTAGGAGAGACTCATTTCTCTATAGTTACATATATCACACCCATTATGTTCCGTAGGAACCATATCATGCACCACATCATGTCAACCCCCAATTCACAACACATAGAAAGATACTAAAAAATCCATAATTCCATCAATAATGAATGAGCCATACACAGAATCACCTATGTATCTATATATACAATACCTTTTCAACACATACCTCTTGATCCATAGAAACCTTAAGTGGTTATACATATAGTTGTAAATGAAACCCTTCCCATGAACATAATCACATAACATATAATCACACATAAAAGATATTCAGGAAGAACCTACATGATATAAGAAAATACTATTTTCTTGATTCTATAGCCTAATTCAAATAATGGAGTATGAAAACAAGGAACCATAGAAAAATCCATAAAATGAATATTTTAGTTGTTAACTATCATAATAATGATAAAACCATAGTTATATGAAGTAATATGATGAGTCTTATCTACAAACACTCCCGATTCTAGAATTTATGAATAAAAATGATAGGAGGAAAAAAGACTCTTAGAGATGAATAAATAAGACATCCAAGGACAGTCTGGTCGTTCCAGGTCAAATGGGAAAACCTTATAAATTTATAACATTAAATAATTATTAAAAAATAAAATTTAATTAAAAAAATATATAAGGAGACCAAAAAAAACTCCAGTGTATCCAAAAAAAACTCTTGTGGCACCCAATGGGGTCCCAATACCCCTCCACTAGGGTTTCAGTTACAATGATAGTGGCCAAAAAAATGGTAATGGGAACTCTAGTGACCTACCAATGAGTTTTTTGTGGGAATATTTTCAGATGAATATTCCTCCTTCACCAAACAAATTTCCAAAACCTATCTTTGTGGTACATCCAACCACTACAGCACCATAAATAGTCATAAATGAACTTTTTAGGCCACTATTATACCCCCATCCTCACCTAAATTTCCTAACCAAATCATCTAGAATAATAATTATCCATCAATTCACTGGTCTTCAAGTTGCATGCCATTTCATTCATATAAATTCCCATGATTATACCTTACAGGGTTGATAATGATGCACCAAAGGAAGTTTATCCCCTATGTTTTTTCATAAAACCATCTTTCTACATGTCATTCTCACACTAAAAGAATATCCATGAATTAAAAACCCCACAAATTTTTGTTAAATTCTATCATAGATGAGATTAATAATAAAGGCCCATGATTTGAATCATGGAAATTATGATGAATTACCATAGTAAAAACCACTTGATAGGGGGATTAATAAAAATAATAATCTGAAATTTATCAAATCATTATTTAGAAAAACCTAGCCCATGATCCCTGAATTAAAATGGGGAAAAAAATAAATGAGTGGAGGTGGAGGGAATAATATATATATGAACTGACTTTAAATTTATAAAATTCGTGAAACTTAGTTATTAAATGAATTAATTCCCCATAAATGAATAATAATAAATATAAACTAATTCTTCACTACCATGGGTATCTAAATCATGTTTCTAGCACACAATCATCCCCATTAACCATACATTAAATTTCATTTCTTTTATAGGCACAACATCCAATATTCAATATTTTCCCAACCTAAAAAACACTCTAATATCCCTAAAAACTATCTAATACATCACTTATAAGAAAAAAAACATAAAAAGTAAATCCACTATCAAAATATTTTTGCAATACCATAACAATTATCTATGATAGTAAATCAACTCATTGTTATATTTATCATCCCACTCAAAGTGGTTAGTATTAATTAGAAAAGTGATAAAAAGAATATCTTTATAACTTTATTTCATAAGATTAAACTGAAAAAAAAAATTATGTTAATATAAATACTATCAGATATCAATGACATGATCCTATAAAGAAACAAGTAATCCTTACACTAATTTTATGTTTTAGGAGGAATAATGGTAAATCCTTAACTCCAAATAATTGTATTGTTACCATTTGTTAGTGAATAATTATATTGAACACATACTATTTTAATGTTACTTTAATCATCATTTTGATTATTACTACCTTATAAGGGACTTATCTCTTCATTTATTATAAAAGATTCCACCTCAGTATCTATTACATCATCCTAATTTGGAGGTATCATATACTCATTCATCTATGGTTCAATATCATTATTCTATTGAACATTATCTCAATTTTATCCTTTATTCATAATTTTTTAAACACTATCAACCTTCTTTTGATCACCACAAGCTTTATTCATTTTTCCATCACTTCATAGGTCTTGATAAATACTCTAAAACTACTATTAATTATCACCATCATTTTTCATTTCCCCATATTAGGAATTTTTATTCTGAATACTATCAACCTAATAAAAACTGGGTTTCAAATCCCAAATATTTGATAATTTTATCTCCCCATATTGACCATTATCACCCTATAAATTATCTTTACATAGATTATCAGATTTACCAAGCTATTTCACATGAATTTTAACCTTACATTCCTTCGAAATATATACATTCTTATTTTAATAAAAATAAAAGGGCAGTCATAAATTCACACAAGACTAGTTCCCAATAAAATTTTATCAATTTTTTAAATTAATTAATTTTTCAAATTCAATAGGTTTTTTCAATTTATAATCATTATTTTAGGTTCTATAGAATAGATGAATGTAGAATGGAGTTCAATTTCGATAAGAATATGATAAAAATTCCCATATATTACAGAAATTATTTCATTATCCAATATAATTATTCTTTATATAACTCATTTAATCTCTCATAATATTTTTATATACTAAAAATATATTTAAACCCATGATCAAAATCAATATATGAAAAATTCAGTTTCTAAAAATAAATGGATTAAATACGGGTTCCAAATTTTAACACTCAAGATTCAATTATAGTAAGTGAACATTCAAATTTAATAAAACTAAAATAAAATGATAATTTTAATATTTCATGGTACCAAATATTTTATGTTTATAGGATAAATATATATTTGAAACTTTCTAGGTCAAAATAATCCTAGAATGAGTTTATTTTATAATTTTCTCTTAAAAATTAGCTTCAATAAATAATTAAAATTTTAGTATTTAACTATTCATAATTTTGTTTATAATAATGTGTTATAATATAAATAATTAACCATATATTTGATATCAATTTTATATACATAAATATAATATCATTTCTAGGTAGAAAGGATATTTTTTTTAAAAATTTTTTTAGATGTATATTGTCATTTCACTTAAATTAATTATATTAATTATTAATTATAAATTTTATAAATTAAATTTATAGAATATATATCTAAATATTTTGATTTAAATACATATAATTATTATTAATTGGTATATAGTTAATATAATATCATCTTAAACTTCAAAAATATATTTTTTGGAAAAACCATTTTTTGACATATTTTGCAGGTTTACTGGTGGTTAACCTAAAACACTAGGGGTTAAAATGACCTAAAACGTAATGAAATCCCATAGGTTGATGATATTTTAAACACAAACTTATCACCTTAAAATTGTATCCATTTTTATAACATTGTTCCAATAATATGAATTGACATTATTTAAGAACACTGAAAAATTACAGGTGTGCCACTAACCTCATTTATAAAAGGGAACCTCCTCCCTAACTTATTCACACATATTAAGACATTTATTTTGAAAAAACCCTACCCAAATCTCTCCAAAAAATTATAATACATGAAATATATTTTTTTCTTCCCAAAATATCAAACCGAGGTTTCTTAATAAAATATCCAATTAAAGTATTTCTAAGAATAGTTAATATTCTTCACCGTGGTCCTTACTTGTACATCTTCTTTTACCACCATAAATAATGACATAATAATTAAAGTATATTAACACTACTACATACCATATAATGAGATGTTACTATGTAGATTCATAATATTTATCCATCTCATTCTCCATCAAATTGGAAACAAAATCATCGCCTGTGAGTACGATAGACTACAACCATGTAAACTAATGTAATTTGTTTTCCATCACCGGGTCACATGGTTAGTCATAATGATGGAAATAATGAATATATATAATAATTATGATTTAATATTTATTATGTAAAATTAATATATCATCCACTTCCTCTGCCTTACACCCATTAATGAACTGATAACATCGCTCGTGCGTTAGTATGACCTCCCATCTCCATTAAGTGATGTGATTAATTTTCCATGTGAAAATATCTAGAATGATATTAAAAATATATTTAAATAATAAATATTATTTTTTTAACGGTAATTTAATTATGTATATTATTGAACTATATCATATTCATTGTGATCAAAACTTCTGTTCAAAAAATACATGAGAAAATGAAGTAGTTAATTGTCGAAAGAATGGTAATAATGAAATGTTTTTTGCTTACGGGAGATAAAATTTTATAAGTGGATCATATATGATATTATAAATATTAATTTTGTTTTCTATAAATTAATAACATTTTGAAACCCATTATATATTATATTAAATCATTTTTAACTAAAGGTAAGCGTGAGTTAACGATTTCATCTCAAATTCGACTCTAATGAGATATATTTAGTATTATGCACCTATATAATTTCATGTGGTGTATATATTTTCCATTTAATAAATTTAACATGAATACATATTTATTCATTACAATCAATTTTTCAATTCATGTTTATTATTTCAAGGGGTTACTATATAAAAGTTAACAAATAGGTAAGGGTTTATTTTACAATCTCATTTTTGTTATTTACTATATTTCCATTGAATACATATTATGATATATTATTCATAAATCACACATATTTTCTAATCATATATATATTTAAGGGGTTTCCATTTTTTTAAACTTTTTCCCTCTTTGTAACTTGAATCAAGAAAATAAATGATTAAAATAAATGATAATTTTTTATATCTTTTTAATCAGGTAGATTATTCTTCCATAACCATATTAGTAAAAATTAATTTAAAAGGTACTTTTTATTTTCTAAAAGGATATTGTATGTTATCCATGAATTTTTAAAAGTTTTTAAAGGAATATATTTTATGATTTCTGAAAGGTTCATTTTTTTAAATTATTTACAAAAAGTCAAAATGCATGTTTTTTAATGTTTATAGTATTAATGGTGCTTCCTAATACCATAACCATTTTATGATATTCAGATTCTTCTATACATTTTTATTGTATTTCTAAATAAAAATTTTTAATCAAATTTCATTTCAATATTTTTCTTGCATTTTTTTATTTCTCCAAAAGAGATGATTTTATTATAAAAACTATTTTTTTCTAATGAATCATTTGTCATCTCTTATCTCCATTTAACAATGTTTCCATTAAATTTCTCGTAAAACATTCAATTTCTTATGATCTTTTTACGTTAAATGCCTCTTAAATATCCATATTTGTAGTATAATGTATATGATTATTTTCTAAATCGTATACAATTCCTACATTTGATGTTTTAGTTTTAATATTATTTGACATACTAGAAAATTATTTAAATTACATATTATTTATCCAATATAAAAATTTATTGATAAAAAATATCAGTTATAAGTTAAATTTATAAATTAATACATGAGTAATGCATTGTAAATTTAGTGATTTATAGGGAACAAAATTATATAGTGACTATATTTTTCATCAGGTATAATGAAACAAATCATTTGGCTAAATTAAAGAGGGTTTCATTGTATAACTACCAATGAATTAAATAATCCTAGTGCAAGGATTTGATGGAATAGATATCATGATATCTCAGATAATGACATACAAAATTAAGAATTTCATTTTTTATGAAATCATTAATTATTATCCATGAGAGTTTTTCAATGATAATATCCATGGATTTATTTCGTGACCATGTTATTGATTAAAGGGCGTATGGATATTTACCTTGACATAGTGATTATACCTTATTTACCCACAATAGATTCTATTTTACTCACACTTTCTATTAATTTTATTTATCTCTTATTTAGTTTTATTTACCTAGGATATAATGATGAAATGTTTGAATGTGTTTCAATGATACCAAGAATTTTCTTTATTATGATGTATTTTATATTCCCAATGTAGAAAAGGTATCGTGTATGTATCTGGTTCTCCAATATTACTAAAGTGATCGGTCATTCAGGATTATATCCCTTATATATATAATATTGTATTAACGTAGACACTGGCTTTGGGTTTTTTGGATTTGGGGTTTTTATAGTTGGTATCATATTAAGTTTAGTATAAACATTGAGAACTAGATTTAGGAAAACATAGATTATGGAACATAACCATATAATAGACTTTGAGGATATGCCCAATTTTGAAATAATATGATTAAATGTTTTGGTTAGGTATAAATTATGTGGTCCTCCTAAAAACACATTTGTATATGGATACTTCAAAATGATGTGGCTTCGGAATAGATTCATCTAAGGGTAATTACCCGAAAAAGATTTTTTCTTGATTATCTCAACCATAATTATGGAGCATGGTGAATGTTCCCTTACAACACACCTAGTTTTATAATCCAAGGGTATATTATTAGGTTAATTCAATTTTTATTTAAAAAATTTATTAAATATTTTAATATATTTTAATTACATAAATATATACCCAAAGAAACCAAGTTTATGATTCTAATATTAACAATGCACAAATTTGGAACTTATCTTAAGTGTCCTAATTGATTTAGAATTATATATTATGATATATGATTCATAATTTTATGAACTAATTTATTATATTAAAATTTTTATAAATTTCACATGACATAAAGAATGGTATCAATACTTGTGGAGAATTTAGATATTTACCTGTTGTTAATGCCCATAAAACAAGTGTTGGATCTGAGAATATTAAGCCTAAATTTTGGAAAATAACCCAGTTTATGACTAATTACCCTTAAATATAGAGAAACATGATGTTCCATTGAATTGTACACCCATATGGGTCATTTAATAAGAAATAACACTACACATTTTTTTGGAACTATTAATACAATGGTAGATGAGTAGTGGATTAAGTACCTTGAAAATATATTTCATAACATGGGATGCGATTAAAGGGAAATAGTTATGCTAGAAATATATTTTCGGAAAGGATATTCTGATTAATAGTGTTTATTAATATAAAATTATAGGGTAGAAGAATAAATAGAATACATGGAAGGATGAGATTTTGAAGTAACATTATTGGATAATTATTGCCCTCATGAGCAACGAATCGAAATGAATATAATGATATGCATCTTAAATAAAAAGGTAAAATAATGTGTTGTGGATTTTGAGGATACATTTAGAAGACTCTCTAGGTATTTTATGTATTAGATATATAATACTAAAAGATTTATTGACTTCTCCTTTAAAGGTGTTATGATATGTCTTGGAAGGGCACTAGTTTCTCAAACTTTATCATCGTATCATGAAACAGTTTAATGAATCACCAAAATAAGAGAAGTAATTTTATAGATCCTATATATTCATTGGAAATGAAGAGAATAATATTTTATATGAAAAACAATAAAAAGGAAATGCATCATAGAATCATAATAAAATGAAGCTATTTATATCATGTGAAAATTATAGAAATAAATATCTTGGAAAATGATTGAAGGGAATGTGAGATAGTTACAAGTAATATGATAGAGGACAAATAGACAATAAATAAAAGGTAAAAAAGAGATTACTGCTATCCATTGTTTTAAATTTAATGAAATTGGGCATTATTCAAACCAATTCCCCAAGATTCAACGGAATATACCACATAATATGTTAAGGGGATAAGTATAATTTTATGTGATCACTAAAACTGAGGTTGATGTTACTAAAGATGTGGTGATAGGTAATTTAATCATATATTCAACTGTATCAAATACGTTATTTGATTCTGGATATTCACACTCTTTTATAACTTTCATGTTTTCTAAAAAAAATATATATTTCCCTAGAACCTTAAGAAGGGAGTTGGCTTTCAATCAATATAGTGGAAGTCACACTCAATAAGGACTTTTCAGGTAGTTCCCATTATACCCATAAACATGATTTATTAGTAAACACAATTATTATGCATATGTTTTAATCTAATATAATTATTAGTACGAAATATATTTCAAAATATGATGTGAAATTGTACTTCAAATATAATGAAATTGTGATGTGTGATGAGGACATTGAATTATTTATCTTTAGAGAGGAGACTTTTTCATCAAATTCATGTCTAGATCCACCCTCAATAGCTCTTATAAATTTGATTCTAGATTGATAAGAGAAAACAAAACTCTGAATTGAAAAGAAAATATTGAAATTAAGGATGTTTCTATTATACAAAAAATATAATGATTTATTTATTGACGAATTACCTACACATCCACCAGACTATGAAGTTGAGTTATTCATTTATTTAATCCTTGATCAGTGACATATATCAAATAATCTATATAGAATGACCACTTTATAATAAATTTAATTTAATAATAAACAAGAGGAATTGTGAAATAGCGGAATTATACACCCTAGTGTTTCAACATCGGGATCCCAAGATCTTTTTTTTCAATAATAATGATGCATATATGAGGATGTTCATTGATTATAGGGAAGTAAATGTTGTTATGATAATTAACAACTATCATTTACCTTTAATTTATTAATTATTCGATAAAATTCATGGAGATCAATATTCTTATAATATATACCTTCATTATGGGTACCCTTGATTCCATATAAATAAGGAAGATATTTTGAATATAGCATTTTGAATGAGGTATAGACATTAAAATTTTATAATAATTCCATTTGGATTGACTAATACACCCTATTTTCTTATAAATATAATGAATAGATTATTCAAGTAATATCTTGATGTCATTTTTTGGTATTTATTGATAGTAACATAGTGTACTATAAAATCTATTAACACCATGAGAATCACTTATGGATCATTCTTGCAAATCAAAAAGGAAAAGTATTATATGGGAAATTTATCAAGTGTGAATTATGGATTCATGTTGTTTCTTTTATAGGAAATATTTTTTCAAAGTAAGGATTCTTAGTTGATACTATAATAGAAAATTTAACTATGTAATGGCTGAAACTAATAATTATAACTGAGTGACATAGTTTTATTTATTTAGATGGGTACTATTGGTGATTTTTTCAGTTATCTTTTGATCAGATAACTAATTAACCAAGCCTAGAAATAAATGGATTAAGTTCATATGGGAAAAAAATGTGTATGATGTTTTAGTTAATTGAAGAGAAAATTGGTCGATGATATGATTTTGAATCTACCTTCCAAAAGTGATGAATTTGTGATATATAATGATGTATCGAAGAAGTAAATTAGTTTGTTCCTTATAAATAATGACAATGCTATTTCATATGAATAAAAGAAGTTAAATACTCATGAAAATAACTATTTAACCTATTATCTTGAGTTGGTAGATGTAATCTTATCTTTGATGATATAGAGACATTATCACTATGTTGAATTTTTTGAGATATACACAAATCATAAGAGCTTAAAATATATCATTTCATAGAAATATATCAATATAAGGAAAATGATATGGCTCGAGAGACTCAAATATTATGATTTCCCAATACACTACCTCCCAATGAAGGAAAATGATGTTGTATATTCACTAATTAGGAAAGTTCATAGAGTTAAAACCAAAATGAGGATTGATATAGATCATATGTTAATATATATTATAATGATAAATATGAGAATTATTATGCAAGGGATTAAATAACTTCTTTTTAAAATTAACACCAACCCATCCTTATTGAAAAAGATATAAATTTCTCAACCTGGTGGTGATAATTTTCAAATTAATATTAAAGTCCTGAAAGATGGTAAATTGATAGAATTTGTATATAAAGTTGTCATAATGAAATTTGGAAAGATTATTTATGTTATATATATAAATAATATTAAAATGGAATTATTAGATGATAATTTTTCTTTAATTTATCTATACGCCATGGAATCACCAAGATGTATAGGAATTTTAGGGAACATTTTTAGTGGGATAACATGAAGCAAGAAATTACTGATTATGCATCAAGATGCTTGGTTTTTCGATAGTTTAAGGCTATGAGTCATCATCCTAGAGGACCAATGAATCCTCTACCCATTACTACATGAAAATGGGATAGCATTACTATAGACTTTTTCACCAGATTACTGAAGACTCTTATAAAGAATGACGCAATATGGGTAATTATTGATCGATTTATCAAATGCTCACTTTTCATGAATGTAAAAGAATATTTACATATTGAGTGCCTATCATTAATCTATGTTAATTAATTTCAAAGATTTAATGTAACACCTATTTCAATTGTGTATAATCATGATCGATTATTTGCATCAAAATTCTAGAAAAATATTCAGAAGGCTATCGATATTGATCTTCATTTAAGCGCATCCCATCATCCTCAAACTTATGGACACAATGAAAGGAATAATAAAAAATTGAAGGCATGTTGAGGTCATGATCACATGACTATCAAGGTATGTAGTCTCAATAATTACCTGTATTACAGTTCTTCTATATTAATAACTTCCATTAAAATATTCAAATGGTGCCATATGAAGCTTTATGTGGAAAGAGATGTCACACTCCAACTTGTTAGGATGAGCTTGGTGAAACGAATCTTGTAGGACCATAACTTATTTAGGAGAAAATTATAAATGTAAATAATACATAGAAACGTGTCAATTAATCACAAATAAGTAAAAGGATTTTTTTCTATAACGAATAAAATGATTTTTAATTTCCAGTGGGAGATATTGTTTTCTTGAATGTATCTCTGTAGAATGGTGTTATAAGGTTCAGTAAGAAAGGGAAACAGAGCCCTATATACATAAGACAATATTAAATTATAGAAATAATTTGATATATGGATTATCTTTTGGAAATTCCATCAATAATCTCTATAGTACATGATGTTTTTTATATCTAATTATTATGAAAGCACTTACTAGAGCCAATGAATGTGATCACCTCTTATGAAATATAATTTTAACCTAATATATCTAATTGTGAAGAACCTATCCAGAATCATGAAGTGAGAGATCAAGTGTCGAAGAATCAGACAAATTACTTGGTAATGTTACTTTAGATAAATCCAAAAATAGAGGATAAAATATGGGATCTTGAGGCTTATATGAAGAATTATAAATCATATGTTTTCAAAGAGTAACACCCATGAAAATTTTGAGGAAGAAATTTTTATAGGTTGGCAGAATGTAATACCTGAGTTTCAACTACAGAAAGTGAAAAATTATCTTATAAAAATATATTATAAAATTACTATTTTAATATATCATGGTTCAAAAAACTCTACTTGGTAGGATTAATATTTATTTTAAACCTACTAGGTCAAAATAATCCTTGAATGAGTTTGTGAAATTTTCCCTTATAAATAAGAATATATAAATAATTAAAAATGTAGTATTTAAATATTAATAATTTTATTTTTATTTTAATTTTATAATATATATAATTATCCATTTATTTAATCTCAAATTTATTAAAATAAATATAATATCATTTGAATGTAGAAATGCGTATTTTTTAGAAAACTATTTTAAATGAATAATGTATTTAAATTTAAATTAATAAAAATAAAATTTAATGATGTATGATTTTAAATAAATATATATATAAATATATATATAAATATATTAATTTAAATCCATATAATAATGATTAAAAGTTATATTTTTAATAAAAGATCATTTAAGGATTAAAAAATGAATTTTTTTAAACAAGTTTTTCGACTAATTTTGTGTGGTAATTTTTAAATTAAATTATTCCGATTTACTGATTTGATTTTGATAAAAGGAATTCAATATGTGTAATAAAAAAGTATTATTTTTTAATGATTCCACTTTTATTTTTTATGATTAATAATAAAAATAGTAAAAAAAATTACCATGATTAATGTTATAACAGGTTTTCCGAGGGGTTAACCTAATAAATAAGGGTTAAAATTACCATAAAACTTTCTAAAAACCCATTGGTTTTTTTTGTTTCTACCTTAACCCTATATAAATTTAATATGATACATTTTGGAGCCAATGTTACAAAAAAATTCTTTCCATTATTTTAAAACATTGAAAAATTACATGTGTGCCACTCACCTCAATTATAAAAGAAACCTCCTCCCCTCAGTTATTAACACATATTATGCCCTTTATCTTTACCAAACCCTAATAAAATCTCTCCCCAACATCCCTATAAATTTTTTATATCTTATTGTCTTCCCAAAATACCATCCCTATGGTTTTTAATAGGAGATCCAAAGTTGGGTTTTTTAAGAAAAGGTAATCGTATTCACCTAGATATTTCATTTTTTTACTTCTACTTTTACCACAATAAATTATGTATTAATAAATATAGTATAATAAAAATATTATATAGAATATAATAATATGTTATTATGTTTATTTCATAATATTTATCCCTCTATTTATCTATAAAATGGGAAATAAAACCATTATCTGTGAATGAGGAAGAGTACCACCCCACAAACCGATGTAACGTGTTTTCCATCAATGAAACACATGGATAGTAATAATGAAGTAAATAATGAACATATATGATAATTATAGAATAATATTTATTTTTTAAAATTAATATATCATCTATTTTTTAACCTTGCATCAATTGAAGAAATTATAGCATTGCTCGTGTATACGTACAACCTACCATCTCTACAAAGTGATGTGATTCATTATCCATGTCCAAATATCAATAATTATTTGAAAAATTAATTTAACGAATAAATATGATATTAATAACACTAATACTATTTCATATATTATTGAAATATAATATTTTCATAATAATTGTAACATCCCCAATAAAACATGCATCAGAAAACCGAGCAGTTAACACCCGAAATGATGACAATAATGAAATATTATTATAATATGGGAGATAAGATGTTATAATATAATCATATATGAAATTATAAATATTAATATGGTTCTAGTATAAATTAATAAAATGTTTAAAATTATTTTTCAGAAGGATGAATCATGTTCAACTAAAGGGAAACATGGGTGTAAGGGATTTCATCTCAACTTCTACTCCATTGAGATATATTTAGTATTATAAACATATTAATTTTAATGTGGTGTATATACCACCCATTTTTTAAATTTAACATGAATAAATATTTATTAATGATTATTAACTTTCAAAGTCATATTTATTCTTCGATGTGGTTATAATTTAAAATTTACGAAAGTTGTAACGATTTAGTTTACAGTCTCAATTTTTGGGGACATATTTTTTTTCTGTTGAAGAAATATTATAATATTTTCTTCATAAAATAAATATATTTTATTATAATCTTGATATTTAAGGAGTTTCAATATTTTCTCCC
Organism: Viscum album; assembly: GCA_963277665.1. Lineage (NCBI taxonomy): Eukaryota > Viridiplantae > Streptophyta > Magnoliopsida > Santalales > Viscaceae > Viscum > Viscum album. Next base: position 1,533,961,207 of record OY728128.1, on the reverse strand, counting down.
AAATTCTCCTCACTTTTTAAATTTAATCAATAAAATAACTGTTTAAAATAAAATTTGATCTTATATTTCTTCTTGATCAGGTAAATTTTTCTTCCATGTCCATATTTTCCAAAATTATTTAACAAAATTAAATTTTATTTGATAAAATAACATTTTAAGATATCATTAAATTTATAATAGGTTTTAATGGAATATTTATAATTTTTAATAAATGTCATTTTTATAATTTGTATTTAAAAACTCAAATGGAATTTTTTAAATATTTATTATGTTAATGGGGTTTCCCTCCACCATATCAATTTTATGATATTTTATTTCTAATACAAATATTAATTTTTTTTAAAAATAAAAAACATTTTTAAAATCTTATTTAAATAATTCTTTTTTTTTCTTTACTTATCTAAATAAAATTATTTTATTAAAAACATATATTTCTAATGAATTGATGGTATTTTATTATATCTTATTAACTTTGTGGATGTTAAATATATCATGAATTAGTCACTCTATGATGATCATTGGAAATTAAATTCCTCTTACATATCTATATTATTTTTATCATGGATACGATTATTTCCTAAACCGTATAATAAAAATTATAATAATAATAATAACAACCAAAATAATATTAATAGTAATAATAATATATTAGATATTGGGGAAGATTAAAATTTAACACCCACCCACCAACACCTATGTTGGCTAATATTCACCCTAAAAGGATACCATAACAATATTTATATATTATATATTATATATATTATATATTTTTGATATATAGTGAAGTATGATGAATCTATCATCTAAAAAGTGTCATTTCAAGTATCTCTATTAAAAATTAGAATCCCTCAATAGGGTTTTTCTTTTCCTAATATTGAGTTTGTAAGATTGTGCATGATTCTCCTTCCTCAAAGTATTTTCCCCCAATATCATTGTTTAATCCCTCTTTAATACCATATGAGAACTATGTTAACATAATACTAATTTACACCCACAATCTGATCCATACATATCCTTTATTAACATTTCATGGGGGTATTTCTCCCTAAGAGATAATGTTTTTCCAATAATTTAGATGAAAAATCTCCCGAATGAGTCATTGGGGGTCAAACCCCAACCTAATGGATGTATATTAGAAGAGTTGGACTACAATAATAATAATAATAATAATAAATATATACTACCTCTATTTTCTAAATACATCTATAAAGATATACAAACTATAATGAATCATTAAGAATTATATAAAATATAAAATAATATACTCATGTAGTACCATATACTGACTAAACCATGTCTCGAAACATTAATAAGTGAGAAATTATGTTTTTTGTAAATTCAATATGATATACGGTTGTCATAAGAAATTCTCAGATCATGTATTCATTATTGGGAAAAAACCCAATAACACAGTTTAGATTCATTGTTCATGGAATAATGCACCAGACCATGAAACTCTATTTTTAAAAATTTTTACTAATGTAATAATATAATAAACTATATTTATATTTAAAAAGAAATTATGTTATAAGCATGTTTATAGAAATATCCATTTGGATTTGGATAATGGGATCTTGTCACGAATTACAGAAAAATGGCATCAACAAATCTACGATACTCAGATGAATCTTTATAAGAATAAGTTAAAAGTTAATTATATTTTATTGAATGGAAAATTATATACACTTTGAATAGAAGATTCATCATTACTTCCCACAACAAAATTCCATATATATTATTCACTTTTCTGATGGTTCTAGGTTACAAAATAGGGGATATTTATGTATATTTATTCTACTAAAAACATTTAATGTTTTATATAACCAAATAATCATCAACACTAATAATATCTTAATCAATATTCTTGTATTTAATAATGTATCAGTTTTGATTCATGAGGTATGAATCCAATGTAAGAAAAAGTATGATAAAATTATAACTTCTCACACAGAAAATGTTATGTAAAGGGAGAGAAGAAGGATGTTAGAGCATATATCTAGATATTTCTAGAGGCATGGTTAGATCATATAAAAGAGGAACAAAAAAATTCCATTATTAAAATTTTAGAAATAAGGGAAAATTTTAGAAATACCATTAAAACAATAAGGGTTATATAAAAAACTCAAGGAAATGTTGGTTGAACTTTTTAAAATAGTGATATACTATTTAGTGAAATAATGAGTGTTATTGGAGGTTGACGATACCTCAATAACATGTGGATAATTGATTCGGGAGAAATGTGGAACATGAACTGTTAATGAATATTCTTTAATTAGTGTGATATTATCCAAGTAGTACATGTTTCTGTTGGATGAAATATAAACTTCAATATAATTAGATTACATACAATCAATTAATCAAGAATTTAGAAATACTATAATATATTTTAAGATTTAAAATGGTGGAGAATATAAAAGTAAGTAGTTTATTTAATTGTATCCAAATAAATTCACCCGGATAAATTTTATAGTAGAATACACTCCTTAGTAGAATGGATTGGAAGGGAATATGAATAAAACCCTATTATATAGAGAAATGTATATGTTAAATAATATAGTATTTTCCAAAACAGTCTTGGTAAATGAAGTTAACATTGACTATTATGTGACAAATAAATCTTCTTTAGTGGAGATTAATCTAAAACTAACAATAAAGATATGGGATAATAATCCTAATAACTATTATTAGTTATATACATATAAGTTATGTATAAGCATTCTTTAATTGTTAGGAAATATCTTAGTGTGAGTTAAGATCAAATAAATGTGACCTTGTAAGATACAATGATAGTGTGACGGGGTGTCATTTATGTGACCCCACTTCCAAAAAACACATCATTAGTAGGGATATAATTTTTTAGATGAAAATTTGAGAATTTAAATTCTTGGAGATATAGATAAAGATAAAATAGAAACTAATATATTCATGTTAGAGGATGAAGATAAAGAATATCCTATTTTATATGAAGCATTACCATAGAAATATGATAAAGAATCAATTGAACCTGAAATATGGTTATCAAATTGGGAGAAAAGAGTACCAAAATAACCCATATATTTTGTCACTAAAAGAAATATTTTACCATACATATGGATGGAGTATATAAATACATTTTAATTTTTTTAGGTGACCCAGAGTATTGATGTATCCTCATGTATGGTTGCAATGTCGGATGAACGTGAGCTCTTCATAAGAGTTAGACTTGATATCATGTTCCATCACTTCATAAATTTAAGACATTTGGGAAAACATATATGTCTATGATCATGTGGGATGGGAAAGACAATGTGTAATGATAACATTAAATAATGTTGGTAGAGAATATGATCTAAATTAAGGTATTGATTTTAACAAAATACATTCTCCTATTGTTAGAATAATGAATGAATCTTTGGTCTTATCAATTTTCTATATATCCAAAATATGACTAAATCATCTATAGGTGACAGAAATATTTCTCTATGATTTTCTTCATAAAGAAATAAAAAATTTCAAATTTTTTTTTAATACAATAAGGTATGGAGAACTTAATTTACAAGTCAAAAAATATAAGTATGGTCTCATGTAGGTTCTAAATATTTGACTATTATATCATGAAAATTGGATGAAATATACTCAATTCATATTCTAGTGGATATTTTAAGGTGTTAAAAGGTAATGATTTTATTAGTATTCATTTATATGTGGATGGAATATTTTTTCAATGTCCCGATAACTGTTGGATCCAAATTATGAAATAACAATTATCATGGTAATTTAATATAAAAGACATTGGTTAAAAAACTTGATTTTTAGAAATTATTTCACCTATATAGAAATTGTAGAATTTTTTCCCATCATAGAATAATTACTTGATTAATGTCTTAAAATTTTTCAACATGAATGATTATAAGTAAATCCATAATTGTTTTCACCAAACATTTTTGTTTTCCCTCTATTACGAGTCTTCATAGTGAATCAAAGGGATGGATATGTCATGTGTACCGTGTGTATTAGATGTGGGGTTTCTTATATTGGTTATGGTTGTTATTTGGATAGAAATTTAACACGTACAAGGATATGTTAGTTGGTATACAAATAATCTATCATTGGAGAATTGGAACATAGTTAATAAGATCTTGAGGTAAAACAAGGAGGCCTCAAATGTCTCATTATTTTATGAAGGAAAATATTTCAATAACATATGACATGTTGGCTTATATTTTTCAAGAAATTATTATATAATGAAATATTCTTCTAACTATATGATAAATATTATAGGACGATCTATGAGTTGAAATTTAAATTCATGGTCAGTTGTGACTCTATCTATGGCCATGGAAAAATATACAATAACTTTAGATTCCTATAAATAATGAATTTATATTAGAATATTTTTTTATGATCATAAGTATTGACTAGAGAGGTATTGGATATTTCCTATAAAATGAGAACTCCTCCTTCAATTAAACATCTCTCTATCTTCTTTCCTCCGAGTTTCAGTGTATAGTAATTTTGTAAGGTGATTATCCATTTATTCAAGAGATAATTAAAAAAGGGTATTCTCTTTATAATAGTAATAGTGTGTGTATTCCCATATTTACCATAGTGATCTATAAATTCACCTGTGTGTGTTTACCCAACAAAATTTTTAGGGGTTTTCAATTTTATATCAATTTTTATTTATTTTTAGAATGTTGCTTTTACTTTATCTTTATCTTGAAATGACTTCTATACCGTTGGATAATCATTTTAGTATCAAAATTAACCCTTTAGGCCACAACAATTCATAATAAGAAACCTCAATAAGAGATTAATTAAAATATGTAAAATTTAATTGGAATACACCTAAAAAATATTATTGGTGACAAAACTAATATTGAAAATATTGCAAATTCATTAAGTTAAGAATATGTGTACTTATGTTTTATTATAAAATAAATATTGTCTTTAAATTAAAAAACTATAAAAAATTAATTGAAAAAATTTTGTATTAAATTTTTTTATAAACAGTGGTTATATTTAAAAAATAAGATGAAATTTTTAAATAATAAATAATTAATTTTAAAGAATTCATTTTTTAAAAAATAAATGCTAAGAGAACAAAAAAGGCTTGAAATGGTGTAGGATTATAAATATATAATAGATTATAAAAAAATATGGAAATAATGTTAAAAATTATATATATATAACTTCTTATCTTCTAAGACAACACTAGATGACAATATTACCCTAAAATATGATATAACAAGACTAAGTACGAATAGTGTTCACTTTACAAAACAATTAATTACTTCAGTATTAATTAAATCATGACTATTGGTAGGAATAAAAAATGGTAGGTTACAAAATAGATTGTTTTTTCCTATTTCGGAGTATGTAAACAAATAAAGAAGATAAGGTAAAATCATAGTAAAAAATGTAAATAAATCTCCAGAGTAAAATAAATGATATTTGGTTGGTAATAAAGAATCATGTGGTAGAATATGACATTATAGGGATAAAAAACTCCTTGATCACTCTAATTTTTTTCTCATTTATACATTGGATGGGGGAATTGATGATTCTTTATGTTAATTATTTAATGTAACTATTGGATCATGTGAGTGTTGTGGCAATATGTTTGAGAATCCTAAAAGTCAACATTTTAATTTTCATTATCAATGGAAAATTTCAAAAAGTATTATTAAACATTTTATTTTATTTTTTATCAAAAAACATATTTATAATATTATTGTAATATTCAGTGGAAAATATTTCTGAATTAATTAATTAAAATTCCATATAATAAAATATTAGTTTATTATCAACATTTTTAATTCGTTCGCTAGTTTAGCCTTTTTTTATTCATTAATATATTTTGAAAAAAAATAAATTATTTTTGGTCGTTTGGTAAGATAATAATTATAAAATAAAATATATTTGATATAAAGGTACATTCATTTTCATTTTTTGATATAATTATGATCAAATTTAGAAATATTTCGTAAACTATTTTCATTTAAGCTTTTTAGTAATAAATATTTCTATAAAAATACTAATAAAACAAATAGGTGTATTGTAATTATCAAAAAGGGGATTAAAAAATATTTGTTCACAAAATTTCTTAATACAAACGACCTATCAGGAACCAATATGGTTGTCATTCAATCCCAACCACAATTCACCTTCACTATACACCATGTTTTCCACTCAGTCATATATAATGTGCTCAATCCCCCACTTATTCAACAAATAATCATAACACTCTATTAATATAAGTAAATTACTAAATAACCATCCTATCTTTTATTAATAAAGTCAAAATCATAGTTCCTGTTATGGGTCCTTATTGTATCATGTATTTTTATATAGTAATCCAAACTATTATTTATTAATTTCAATTAAATTTTTATATGAAATATGATATGAAAATATCTCTCTACGTGAATTACTAAGAGTATTCTGAAATGATGATCATTAGGGAATATAATGGGTTATGAAGACATATTAATATTAGTATGAGAAAGAAGTAGTTTGAGAGTAAAAATTTAACTCATGGGAATAATTTAGGTTTTATTTGTTTGATAAGACTATATAAAACTTATAAAAAATCATAAAACAATTATAAACCCAAATCTAGGAACACCATCTTGGATTAACAAAATCATGAAAACCATGAAATAAATAACCAAGAGTTTACTTTTTACTAAAGAAAATTTTCAACTATATTCATCATTTTTTATTGATAGAGGTCACATAAGATATATACAAATGAAATCCCTACTCTACGGTTTAACCATGTTTTATACTAAATCACTTTTCAAATGAAAATTAATCTATTATACTCGAGACATAATACTATATCATTATGTAAAATAGAATAGAATAATATAACTTTCAGTAATATAGATAATTAGTAGTTGAATCATTTTTGAGTTAGACACCACTGAATGGGTATATCCTCTTTACAAGGGTCCCATAAGTACACTCCTAGATTTAATAATAATTAACTCATATGTTATTATTTAATGAATTTTGTTACATAAACTACAACCATCAACCATGAACACCCCCCATGTGTTTCATATTATGAAATAATTCACAATTAAGGAATTACACCACACCGAACAAAACATTTTTTCACAACCTATAATACATTATGGAAAATATTAGTTTGGGATAACATAAGGTTGTACATTGATAGCTAAATTATCATTTCACTTCATGGAATATATATCAATATATATATATATGTAGAAAACATGAATGAATTATAATGTGAATATTTTCCTTATGTATCACATGACACATTTTATATTCTTTAACTTCATTAATAATAGTTAACAAAATCATATGTAATCACCTACCTAACATGTCATATTTTTTATTCCTCTAGATCAACCATGTGATTTCCCGCTTTAAATGATTTTATAAAACTCAATAAATCACTATGAAATTCCTACCACATCTTTATGTAACCATATGGAAAAATACACTCCCACTAAAATATATATATATTTTATTATATATGAAGTCTCCCTATTGTAATAATGGAAATACTTGTGAATACTATTCATAATGTTCAACTCCTTGAACATATTCAAACTCTTAAACTCTAAAACATCCAATGTTATGGTGTTGATAAATTTTTTTGTCTTCTTAAAAATCATTCTATGCACATAATAATAGTTCATGTTACCCATTCAATAAATAATTTTTGTTGAATTTATTTTGGTGACTAATGTAACTAATTAAAATTTTCATTTTACCAACACGCCCTAAACTAACTTTGGTTATTAATTAACATTAAATTTAAATTTTTCTTAGTATAATACTTTATTTTTTATTATTAAAATTATATATGATCAGACATACACCCACTATCCTCTTAGACACAATATTAGTTTCATAAAATCATTATAAGATAAAAAACTCCTCTGTATTTAACTTTTATTTCTTTTTGTAGGAATATTTAACAAAAAAAATATTTCACCCATTTATTATACGGTATTCTATGTGTTTGATGCAATATATTAAAAATAAGATTATATATTAAATTATTCCATGAATTTTGATAGAATCTCAATTCATTTTATTTTAATAAATATATTAAATAAATTTATCTGAAATCTTTTTTAATCCTTATTTTCCACTAAAGTATGTTATATAATCTTATTAATCACAAAGAATATATAACATCTCACATTTTTTATAACAACCCTAACTTATATAACAACTCATCTCATCATATAAGAGATATAATATGAATATGCACATCCTTAACTAAGAACAAAATGAGAATTATATATTATATTAAATTCAAATATTTGATTTGAAAACTATTTCTATTACCATTTTAATGAAAACTATGATCTCTATCAATTTATCGACTGATTTTGAACCCATATATAATTACAATTATTGTGAAATATACATTCAGTATCATATACACTTAAAAAATAATAAATTTATTTCTATAACCCTAATACCTAATGTGGACATTTTATAGAGTCTCAATAACCCCTTCTTTTATCCTATACAATTCCTTGTTATGAAATAATAAGTCCTTAATCCCTCATACCTCTAGGATTACATGACCTTGAATAGCTACTTCAAGAATCATTTTTATAATTTACAAATAATTTTTATTCTTTTGGGTTGAAATTTTACCAACTTGTTCCATTAATAATACACCATAACCTATAAATCACATGAAAAATCCATTTATTCTCACTAATTTGAGAATATTGAGTAATATTTTCTTTAAATCAATCACATTTTTATAAAAAAAATATCTTAATGAAAATTGATTCAATTCCATAACTAGAACATGCTTTTAGTGGATACCTTTAGTATCACCATGTCATTGGAATAATCAATCATATTGGGTATATGAGAATGGGTAATGTTACATAAGATATCTCATATTAAATTCCATTTAAAACATTTTTGAATAATTATATTCTTATCATAAGAATCCAAATCAACTTATTGAACTATTTTAACATTATGTTACTCAATAAAGAATTCCTCTAACACAAAGAATATTTTCTTTCATAATAATGTTTTTTAAGATACCATTCTTATGAATTGATTAAATTAAGGTTCTCCTTTAATGGTTTTCTCTCCAGGTAAATTTATATTATGATGATTCTATTCATATATAGTAAAAGATTTTATCAGATGAGTGCCATGTTTTAACATCATTTAATAAAGACTTTTATTAAATATGTTACCACTAAAATAATGACCCATTTTGAACTGATTTTATTAATTAAGGAGACAATATACATATTTCACTAAGCAATCAGACTACTTTTTATTTCCTTCAATCACTTTGTTATTTAGGTAGAGAATATTCTTAATTTTAATATATATGACCCTTAGATGTTTGATCAGATAAATCTTTTCCCATTCCTTCATTAAAACAAACTAAAAAACATCCTCTAGTATCATTTATAAGGGTATCCCATGTATGTATAACCCAAATATTATGATGGTAATTGATAACCTAACTTTTAGGGATATCAATTTACACTATGCCTTATTTAAGATAATTCACAAGCACCATGTTTTGGAAAAACTAACCTGGTTGAATGATAGAGGTATTGACCAATGATTTCTTTAGAAGGAATCTAACACATAGTTTTTTAAAGGGTATTTAATCTCACCATATTTTCACATGTTATTATGTTTATATATTCATTATTTTAATTATTTATATCCTAAACCTATTCCTTCCACCAAAACATTATGTTCAAAAAATATTGATCTATAGATCATTACACAACTCATAACTTATGATACCAACTGATATATTCACATATATACAAATTTATCCTATTAATATGGTATATGAAACCCTTTTACATAATATCTTATAAATATATAAAATCTACAATACCTAAATGAGTAAACCTAGAGCTACAGGTAGTCAACCCTTATTTTTTTTACAAAAAAGCATATGCCACCAGGAGAGTGAGAAGTCGAACCCAAAGTCCCACAAACAATAGATAATTTTCTCAACAGTGATATAAATTCCATTATAATTCTAATACCTAACACATATAAACTATAATTAACTACTTAATTAAACAACATAACAAAGTAAATTCCAATGCCAAAGTATAAAAAACCAAATCCTTTACCATACCTAACATGTAACTTCTAAGATATATGTATGAAGATTTATAGAAGTAGTTACTTCATTAAAATATTAGTACATTAATTCATAATAAAAAAAATACTTTCTTGAATAAAATAGTGAATAAATATAAAAAAAAATTCAAGTATTTAAACAAGAGATAGACTATTTATGAAGATTTCATAAATAAATATAAGATAAACACTTTTACAATATAACTATCCTTATATAAATTACATAATTTTGAATATATTCACTTTATATTCATTTTTGATTATTAAATCTTTTATTTTTTCATCATATTTCATATTCATTAAATATATGATATTAAAAGAAATAAAAACATTTCATATTCTAATTTTCGTTATGTGAACTATTTACATAGTCTATAAATCACATAGTTAATATTTTTTATGAATTTATAAAATCAATCATCAAAACTAATTTTTACGTGTTTTAAATAATTTCTTCAAATAAGACCTTTAATTTGAATAATTGAAATTATGTATTATGAAAAATTCATAACATAAATATAAGATCTTTTATTTTTTTTCCTTAATTATTATATATATATACATTATAAATTATTATTATAATTTTCACATAAATATTTTATATCTAAATTATAATTTATTCCATGTAATTTATAATGTATTTTAACATTAAGGAAATATAAAATACAATTGATAAGGCTCGAGTTACTAAATCAATTTAGCATTTTCAACAATATTTTATGACTGATAAACCTATCACAACATACAATATGTGGCTGGTTTAAGGTTACCCTTACATATAACTGTTTTCACTTCTATTGAAAAGGAATGACTTTTACATATTAAATTATTTAGGGGGTGCAACACTTATGCCTTTGGACCCTTATGTATACAAGATTTTACTTATATAAAAATGGTAAGACTCTAACATATTCAAGGATCCATTAGTGCAACCCCTACGTATTTTTTAGTGACACATATGTATTTCTTATAAAAATATTTATTGTTAGGGGCCCATCTCATTTGATGATATACGATATATCATCATTATGACATGATTCTCTATTTTAATGAAAACTAGATTTTATTCATAGATTGTGATATAACCTATATCATAGATTATAACACATAAAAAACATGGGGTTTGATGTACCTTACTTTCAATACACATGAGACACAACATATGATAATGCAACACTCATTATGTTATCCTATACTGTTGTGGAAATAAGAGAGAACAAAAGTTATGTTATTATTTTACATAATTAAATGATCTTAGTCAAAATTAAAATATCCTTAATATAATTTCAACCTATCTTCTTCATTTAAAAAAAATCAAAAAAATCATGATAAATCTTGGATACCACAACTATGTTTTATAGGATCATATAACACTTTTAAAATCCAATGAAATCAAATTCGAAACCAAATTATAGGAACACCATACTTGATAAATAAAATCATGAAAACTATTGAATAAATAACCAAGTGTATACCAATCAATAAAGTGTTGATACAACTATGCTCATCATTTGTGGTCGATTAAGTTTATATAAGAGGTAGCCAAATGAAATACCTCCTCCATGGTATATCCACATGCCATACTAAATCCCTCATCACATGTGTGAAAATATTATCTATTCATGAAAATCAGGTGCCTCATGATATAAAGAGAGGATAAAAAGATAGTTTTTCAGAACAAGGAGTATTAGTAGCAGTTTTATACAACATCCAAAAACTAAAAAATGGGTATTTCCTATTAAATTTTTCCCTAAGGTATTCTCCGAGAGTGAAAATGTATCAACACATATGTTAGGAAATAATTTATGCAGTTACATCGAATGCAACCTTTGTCCAAGAAAACACCATATGATTCATATTATAAAATTGGTCACATTTAATAACATTCATTGAAGGATAATGTGAATTTTAATTTCTATACTTTATATTTTATTGACATGATATTTCATAAAATATCATGAAAGGATTTATATGAAAAGGTACTGTAATATGATATCACCATATTATTTTATATGGTATACCCAAATCATCAAGTATGATATAGTTTAAGCACATTATATGTGTTTTTGTATTTATGGAATATCTCACGCAAACATACATATGACATGAATTTTCATGTTCCCACTAACTTAACATTTATAAACACAAGGTCACGTAGTATAGTGTAAGACCTCTGGTTTTCTCTCAAGGAGGCCCACTCTCTCTAATGTTTCTTCATATCATTTATTTATTTTTTGTATATATAATTTTGAATAATAAAATAATCATTGTAAAATAAAAGTGAGGTTCATCTTTTTTATAATTAAATAAAAGTGTGAAATTAATTTCAAAAAAGTATCAAAAAAAATATATTTGAACATCATACACAATAGATTAATTCAATAATTTTTCACATAAAATGATTTAACTCTAAACTTATTCATTATTAAAAATTTTTTCCATTCCTCTAAACATGAAAATTTGTTAATTTAATAGGATTCATGTACTTTGTGTGCAAGACACACACAAACATTGTAACATCTTGAGGTTAAAGAAAGAAACATTGGGTTCAGTAGAATATATGATATTCTACTTTGGGCTTAAATGAGCAACTAAATATTTTTATTTAAATGTTAGTGTTATAACCTATCATTTCGAATGGTGGGAATAAATAATATCAACTGAATTATGAAAATATGGTTTACACATGTTTAAATAATGATTCATCTATTACTAAATTTATTAGAAATGGAAATAAAAACACATTGAATATAAAAGATGCGTTTTTATGAAAACCTATTAAAAAATATAATTATTGTGTTTATAAAATCATATAACTCATTATTTATTTTTATTTAATGAATAATATAAGTTATATATTCAATTTAATGGTTTAAATTAATCTTATATGTTTTATAGATATGATATAAGGACCAATTCCGTTTTTCTAAATAAAAGAAGTATTTTTTTAAATGCAGTTTTACCGCATTTTGATTGCGTGCCCTTTTTCAAATTTATTTTTTGTCCAATTTACATGATATATTTGAAAAAATAAATTTCCTCTTTAGAATCGAGATATCAAAATTTAATTTGGATAAATTTCTGATATTTTACTGATAACTACCATGTTTTGATGAGTAGTTAAAATAAGCTAAATCTTGATTGAAAACAACCTTTTCCATCGAGATAATTTATATGGTTAAATTATATTATTAAATGGTTTAAAAGTATAAATCAAATATATTTTTATAATTCAATCCAATTTTGAACATTAAATGTAATTTTATATTGAAATTAGATATAAACACATGTTAATCTTTCGATGGTTATTACATTTAAAAGACCTGCTTTATCGTTTTGAAAATAGGAAATAATTTCAAATTAACTACTACAACTAATATGTTAAGAAAATAAAAAAATGGATTCCATATTTGGAATTATAAAGTCCAAAATGTGTAAATATATATCTTTTATTATTAATAATAACTTCAGTAATTGTTTTTATTTACCACTGTTAAGGGTAAATCGTGTAATTAAGGGTAAAACTAAAACTAAAAAATTGCCCTAACACATGTCATAATTTTAGTGGATAATCTTGTTTAAAGCTTCTCATAGAAGCTTCTTTAATTAAATGGATAAGTTTTACAATGGAATCTCGTATAATTCTTCTCATACAAGCTTGTTTAATTTAAAGTATAAAGCTTCCCTTGGAAGCTATTATAAAGCTTCTCATTGAAGATTGTTAAATTAAAAGAAGTAAGCTTCCCATGGAATATATTTTCAATATTATAATATAAACTACTTTAACTAAATGTAAAAATATTCCTATGGAAGACATTTTAATGCTTCTCATGGAAACTTATTTAATTAAAAGGACAGAGCTTCCCAGGAAAGCTAGTTTAAAACTTCTCCCACACTCATGTTTTTAATAAATATTACATTTTTAATATTGATCTATATAAGTTATCTCTTAGATTATAAATTTAAATTAGAAAGATAAAAAAATTTCTTACATCATGGTATTTTATTTATAATTTTTAGACATTAAATAAATATATTTATTTATTAAATAATAATGATGTAGTGATTACCTTATTAGTGAAAGATTAAAATAAATTATAATATAAATATTAAAATAAATGAAATTTTAAAATTTTGATGTCATCCATGAATTATTTAGAATATTATGATATTTTCTCTGTGTGTTGATGTAGTTTTTTTGAGTGAATAAATTTTTTATGACTTCAACAAAAATCAATTACTAAATAGTGTCAAAATTAACATTGGTTGAATTTTTAGAAGTTCTCTATGAAGTTTGATTTTCTTTTAGAATTTGATGAACAGTGTTTTTTTAATGAATAGTATTTTATGAATAGTGTTTTTTGTGAAGAATTATAAAAAATTATTTTATTATTAAATAACCTTTTCTGTGAATTGACTTTCGAAAATTCGACATACATGGTTGTAATCAGGGTGAAAATATCGTTCAATAAGATCAAAATAATATTTTCATTAATAGTAACATTACCCTTTGGAATAATAATTTTACGCTTATGAATAGTAGCTTGTCCAAGGTAATAGTAACCTCACCTGAGGAATTATAAATATGTTTTATTCATATTAAGTGGTAATGTGATATAATTATATCATAATTTAAGTAAATAAACGTTTAAGAAATGACTAGTTATCAATTACTATATTATTTATTTATTTTAATTTAAAAATAAATTAATTTTTATAAAATGGAGTTCACTTTTTAATTCTACATTTAAATAAATGATTAGGGTGAATTTTGTGATTTTTTTGAAAAAAATTGAATTTATGGTGAATAGTGAAAATATAGTTTTCAGTTTTCAGTAAGTTTAATGAAATAATAACTATTTCATAATGATGTAATGAGTAATATAAGATTATGGTCAACTCTTTTGGTATAAAATATTATATGGGGTGTCCCAAGTGGAAAACACAATGGTAAAATACCATGGGAAAACCCATGGTTTTTCAAATACCACTAATGAGGTGTTCCTTGGAAATTAATAAAATATTCCACCGCTTTTTCTCTAAATACCAACTCATTAATTCATTAATATCATTCCATATTTCTCATAAACAAATATATAGATATTTTACCTCCCAATGAGTCCTAACAAGGTTCCCTCAAGCCCCTAATGACCCGATATTTGAGTTGTAGATGTTACTTCACAATGTAGAGGAACCTTTCACCCTCCTTATTAGTGAACACATTTTTATGTTATTTATTTGAATTCCTATTTTCATATGTTAGGGTATGATATTTTGTATCAATATTAATTTCCTTTTGATTTCCATATGATGAGATGCCTTTTTTGTGTCATCAATTCATTTTCTAAATTTTTAAGTGACGTCGTTAGGCTGCCAAATTTTCTTAAAAGAAGTTTCATCTTCTCTTTTATATCAAGTTTCCTTTTCTCATTCGGTATTTCATTCAAATATCCGTATTATTTTCTTATTTATATTTAATCCAATATCTATAATAAATTTTAATTTATTTACGTGTGGGTGACCATTTTCCCCTCTCTTTTTAATATTTTGTAAAACCATGTTATATTGTCGTTATGATGTAGAAATTTCCTCTTAAAATCACTCTCTTTTTCTCAATAAATTCTCTTATATTATTTATGTGAATACCCAAAACTATTAAGTTTATAGGGGTATTCATAAATACATAAAAATGATATTTTTGATTCTTTAATTGACATACATGAAACATTCATTCCTTTTCCATGGGTTATAAATGACATAACGATCATGTTTTTAAGCGCATTTAAAACGTCACGATTTTGAAATAAAACCCATTTATTTTATTCAATTTGGGTTATTAATAAAATATATGATTATTAGCTGTGTATATTGTTGGAACCAGGTTCTTCAAAGCATGATTTGGTGTATGGTTTGTGTTTGTTGTCAATCCTCAGTGGAAGTTCAGGGTGTGAACCAACAAAGCGATCATACCGTTCAGGAAGAAAACAGTAGTGAAGGTGGCGCTGTTTCCCAGTGTTTGCCAAATTTTTGGGCCTGAAAATCCGTAAATAAAGTAAAGTGTTTTTGGCAAAGATACTTGCGCGCCGAGCTCTTGGAGGATGAAAGACTTGCGCGCCATATGTTTTTGAGGATCAGAACATCACAATTTGGCTAAGGAAAGAAGGTCGCGCAAGTGTTGGTTGGGTCGCGCAAGTGACTTGCGCGACAGAGGATCTGGAGACAGGACTTGCACGCCGTCGAGGGACTTGCGCGCCGCCGCGTAGGGGGTCCAGTTTGCCTATAAATACTGGACCACCCCTCCTCATTTCCAACGGAGTTCAAGGCCGAGAGATTGTTCGATCTCTCGTCGCGCAGGTGGTTGAGTCGCGTAGGTGGTTGTTTTGTCGCGCAAGTAGAGCTTGCGCGCCGGTGTTTGGCTGTTCTCCCAAGGCAGTTTGGAAGAGTAAGGAAGTGGATCGCGCAAGTATTTAGTTCAGGAAGGCAGTGTCGCGCAGGTGCTTCAGTGACACTTGCGCGCCAGTTTAGTCTTGCGCGCCTGAGACTTGCGCGCCGCCGGGAGACTTGCGCGCCGGGATTGAAAAGGAGACCTAGACACTATTAAAGCACGCCTGCCTTGCTGGAGCTGCACGAAAGCCAATAAACTACTCGGTTCATTCGAGGAAAAGTGATATTCTTCTTCTGGTGAGAATCGGACTTCAATAGAGCATCTACATTCAACAAAGGATGCACTCTTATGCAAATGAAGAAGAGACCTACACGTCTATAAACTGAGTGGGACTTCACCAACGGCAGTGAGCCAGGGGGAGTCAATGGGAGTGACCCGAGGGATGCAGTGAGTTATCCCTGAACTATTGTAAAGGCAGTGAGCCTGGGACAGAGTGTCTGTACCCGAACTTTTGTATCCGCAGCTAGTGAATCATAGTGGATTTAGGTACGACCGGCAACCTGTCGGCGTATGCTCCTTGGACGTAGCCCTTAGTGGTGAACCAAGTAAAAATGACTGTGTCTTCTGTGTGCATGTGAATGTTTTCATTTTGATCGTAATCATCATACAGGTTCAACAAGTTCCTACCAACGTGGGAACAAGATCCAACAAATTAAAAGAAAAAGTGGTCACCCTGATTCACCCCTCCCCTCTCAGGGTGTCCCGGGGTCCTTCAAGTGGTATCAGAGGGTAAAGGTTGCTGGTGTTGAATCTGACCTTCTTCGTCATGGAAAACGCGATCAATGTCAGGGGAGTCCCTCACTTCGATGGAAGCAATTTCCAGATCTGGAAGAACAGAATGAGATCTCATCTAAGATCTCTTGGAATGGAAGTTCTTTTTTCTACTGTGCAAGGAATACATGTCACTGATCCAACAGGTCTGGCTATGACTGAAACAGACAGGAAGCTTCTTGATGTAGATGCCAAAGCACAGAATGCTCTCACTGCTGCCCTTTCTGATCAGATTTACCTGAAGGTGATGAATTGCACCTCAGCAAAATCTATGTGGGATAAACTTGAGAATATTTATGAAGGTGATAGAAAAGTGAAGGAGGCGAAACTACAAGTGCTACACAATCGGTTTGATGATCTGAAGATGCATCCAGACGAGAATGCAGACTCTTTCTTCAATCGAATTACTGAAGTGGTTGGAGCAATTCGGGGTCTAGGTGAAGAAATCAAAGACATTGATATTGTAAAGAAAATATTAAGAAGACTTCCACCTCTGTATAATGCGAAGGTGTCAGCTCTTGAGGAAAGAGATCTTTCCAAACTTTCTCTTGATGACTTACTGAGCAGTTTGGTAGCATATGAAATGAGAGTCAAACCAGAAGATGCTACGACTCGAGTGAGAAAGGAAATGGCATTCAAGGCCATGGATAAATTGAAAATCTCAAAGGATAGTAGTGGTGATGATGACGAAGAGAAAGAAATTCTTTCTCTCATTGCAAAGAAGTTCCAGAAGGGGAAAGGGAAATTCAAAGGGAAGTTACCTCTCGCATGCTTCTGTTGTGGAAAAGTTGGGCATATTGCCTCTCAGTGCTTGAAGAATATCAATGATGATGACAGTGAAGATGAAAACTTCAAGAAGCCTCAAAGAAGGTTCTTCAAAAAGGGAGACTTCAAATCTGGTAAGAAAATGCAAAGGAAGAGTTTTGTCTGTGAAGAGGAAGAAGATGACAATGAATTCTGTGATGAAGAAGAACCAGAATTCAAAACTGGGAACCATGCTTCTATGATGGCCACTGTTGAAAAGTCAGAAGATACTGATGGTGAAAAACAACTGAGAACTTGTGTAGATCCTGAGGTGCAACTTAAGGATGCAGTTAGTAAGCTTAATATTAAATGTAAGAGCTGCAATAAGTGGAAATCAATTGTAGAAGAATCAACTGAATATGTTGATCAACTTGAAGCTGAAATTGAACGACTGGAAGAATTTGTGAAGGTACAGTCTAAAATAATTGAAAGCAATGATGATGCAGTTGATCTGAAGCTGAGAATTGAAGAGCAAGCAAAGGTCATCAATGACCTCACATCCAGACTGGATGAAAAATCCAAGACTGTTGAGGGTCTTGAGGAGGAAGTAGTTACTCTGAGGAGTAAAATGGAGACAGAATCAGTTCCAAAAGAATCGAGGAAGAAAATACAGTTCGGAAGATTCTCAGATGCAGAATTACTTGCAAGAGCCAAGTGTGGTTCAGATGGGGTTGGAAAAGTCTTGAGTGATCAAAGACCTGCTTGCATGGGAAAGAGTGGAATTGGCTGTGAGGCTGAGTCATCAACTTCTGGAAGTGCAAAGATCCAAAAGAAAGATAAGATGAAAGTTGAACATGTTGAAATGTTACCTAGAGTGCTGAAAAAGGAACCCTCAATCCAAACTAAAAGGAGACCTGAAAATTATCCTCAAACTTTCAAAAATGGCAGACAGTCTTACTATTCTCCCAAGGAAGAAGCTATAAGGAAAAATTCAAGTGAGAAGACATTTCTTCTCATGAAGTGTCAGTTCTGTGGCTATCTGGGCCATACCATGTCCTATTGTGAAGAGGCAAGAAGCTATCTGAATGGAGAAGATATAGATGCTCAACAAAGGAGAACAATTTCATATCCTAATTCTTATAGAAGAAATAATTTCTATGGATATTGTTTTCATTGTTCTAACTTTGGTCATAAGGCCATTAATTGCAGGCAGAGAAGGGACATTGACACCTCATACAGAAGTTCCAGACATGTCAAGTCTCGTCAGCAAGACGATGTTTCTCTTTCAAACAGGTTCTCACCTCTTAAAGAAGACATTGACTATGAAGAACCTGGGTTTGCGGAAGAGATAGTTGAAAGGCCATCAGTTCTATATACTCAATCTAATGTCTCATGGAAGGAAAGGAGGAAGATTGAGAAATCAAACCTTGCAGAGGTAGCTCTCAAAGCTACAAAGAACAACAGTACCTGGATTCTAGATAGCGGTTGCTCATCTCATATGACAGGTAATGCCGGTCTACTAACAAATATCATAAAGAATGTTGATGGTACAGTAAGATTTGGTAATGATGGGGCTCTGAAAATCAAAGGGAGTGGAAGTACCAAATTAGCTAATGGAGAACTAAAGAAGACTGAAGTACTTTACGTAGATGGCCTACGTCATAATCTCCTCAGCGTGAGTCAACTCTGTGACTCAGGACTTGTTGTTACTTTTAATCAGAAAGGCTGCACTATCAAGGGAAAAACTGGC
Organism: Viscum album; assembly: GCA_963277665.1. Lineage (NCBI taxonomy): Eukaryota > Viridiplantae > Streptophyta > Magnoliopsida > Santalales > Viscaceae > Viscum > Viscum album. The sequence goes on along the minus strand of OY728128.1, from coordinate 1,533,941,378 downwards.
AATTCTCTCATGAAGGGATGCAGAACAGAAGGAAACTTGTATCAGGTTGATAGTGAAGAGAATGTATGTTACATGACTGTTGAAGAAGAAAACAATCTGTGGCATCGGAGATTGGGACACATCAATCAACAAGAAATGGAGAAAATATCAAAATTGAGAATTGTCATGGACATTCCCAACCTGAAGCGTGAGCGTGAAAAATCCTGTGATGCTTGTATTCGTGGGAAGTTGGTCTGCAGTTCATATCGGCCAAAGAAGAAAAAGGCATCTCACCTTCTTGATCTGATTCATACAGATGTTTGTGGTCCAATAAATGTTGCCGGAACTCATGGAGAAAGGTACTTTGTCCTTTTCATAGATGATTACAATCGAATGGCATGTGTGATGGTCATTCACCGGAAACGACAGGTCCTTGACTGCATGAAAACATATCGGCGAATCGCCGAGAATGATACTGGACGAACAATCAAAGTGTTGCGATCTGACAATGGAGGAGAATACACGTCCATTGAATTTGAAAATTATCTGGAGAAGCATGGGATACAACATGAGGTATCTGCTGTGAGAACTCCACAACAAAATGGAGTTGTTGAACGAAGGAATCGACAGGTGAACAACATGGCACGAACTATGCTGATTGAGAGTCGTATTCCACGACATTACTGGAAAGAGGCTGTTCAAGCTGCAGTGTACATTCAGAATCGAACATGACTTTATATGGGTGAGACGAAGACACCATATGAATTATGGCATGGACGGAAGCCTTCTCTAAAATACTTTCGTGTTTTTGGAAGTAAGTGCTTCATCAGGAACAAAGAAGGAAATCAGGGGAAATATGGTGACAACGCAGATGAAGGAATCTTCCTCGGTTACTCAATGAACAGCAAAGCCTACAAATGTTTCAACAATCGTTTGGGAAGGATTGTGGAAAGCAATGATGTTAAGATAATTGAAGAGAAAACAACAAATGCTTCACAGACGTCATATGCTGATGTGATAGAAAGTCATGAAGAATGTGAACATGAAGAAACTACAAATGCAGAAATAGAGGAAGCTGTTCAAAACACTCATCAATCACATAATGATGTTGACTCAGAAGAAGAATCTGAAGAAGAAACTATGGCTGAAGAGAATACTACTGAACCTCGCAGGAGAAATCGAAGAGCTGAGATTGATCCATCCAACATAATTGGGGATAGGAGTGCACCCACACAAACCAGAAGGATGAGGAATACCACGCAATCTGCATTTCTATCAGTTGTAGAGCCATCCTCATTCGAAGAAGCTGCAAAAGATGAATCTTGGGTGAAAGCCATGAATGATGAATTAGATCAGATTGATAAGAATCAGACATGGGATCTTGTCCAGAGACCTGAAGGTCACAATGTGATTGGTACCAAATGGATTTTCAAAAATAAGTTTGATGAGCATGGAAGTGTTATCAGAAACAAGGCACGACTGGTATGTAAAGGATACTCCCAGATTGAAGGTATTGATGTTGAAGAAACCTTTGCTCCAGTTGCTAGACTGGAATCAATCAGGATTTTCCTTTCCATGGCACTCCAAAGAGGATATAAAGTATATCAAATGGATGTTAAGACAGCATTCTTGAATGGTGTACTCGAAGAAGAAGTCTACATTGAACAACCGGTGGGGTTTGTCTTGGGTACCGATGAAACAAAGGTCTGCAAACTAAAGAAAGATCTATATGGTTTGAAGCAGGCACCACGGGCATGGTACTCACGGCTAGATTCATATCTCAAGAAGTTAGAATTCAAAAGAGGAGGAGTTGATCACAATCTCTATGTGAAGAATTCTCCAAAAGATCAGTTCATGGTTCTTGTCTACGTTGATGATATCATTTTTGGTGGCAGCAGGCAGAAATAAGTGGATGAATTTGCCAACCACATGAAATCAGAATTTGAAATGTCTATGATTGGGGAGCTCACATATTTCTTGGGTTGCATGTAATTCAAAAGGAGGAATACACTTTCATTTCTCAGGAAAAATATGCAAGAGAGTTGCTGAAGAAGTTCAATATGCAAGACTCCAAACCAATGTCAACTCCGATTCCTGTTGGAACTAAACTTGGAAAGCATGAGGATGGGAACTCTGTTGATCCCAACATGTACAGGAGGATCATTGGAAGCCTACTGTATCTGACAGCGACAAGGCCAGATATTGTCTTTGCAACATGCCTTGCGGCCCGCTTTCAGAGTAATCCAAAGGAGGAACATATGTCAGCAGTAAAAAGAATCATGAGGTATATTCAAGGCACACATAACTTCGGGTTATTTTTTGCTGCAGGCAGGGACAGTGAATTATCAGCGTTTTCTGATGCTGACTGGGCTGGGGATGTAGTAGACAGAAATTCCACTAGTGGTGGAGCTTTCTATATTGGGCATAAATGTGTTGGCTGGTTGAGCAAAAATCAAGAAAGTACTTCTCTTAGTACTGCTGAAGCTGAATATATCTCCGCCACAAAAGCATGCACTCAACTTCTTTGGATGAAGCAGCAGCTAACAGATATTGGTGATAAGGTGCAGCAACCAATGGTGATTTATTGTGATAACAAAAGTGCAATTGATCTTACGAAGAATCCGGTTCAGCATTCTCGTACAAAACATATTGAAATACGGTATCATTTTATCAAAGAAAAGGTTGAACAAGGCGTGATTAAAATGGATCATGTTGGAACTAATGAGCAAGTGGCTGATATCCTAACCAAGCCATTGTCCGCGACTGTGTTCGAGAAGCATCGGTTGAACCTCGGTGTTCGACCACCTCCTACTGCATAAGGAGGCTCCGGAAGTCCCCTCTCCCCGTTTGTTTTAACTGTTTTTATCTGTTTATGGCTGTGATGCAGGTTTATGGGGGAGATACTATCCAGGGGGAGTATGGCTTGAGCTGAACGTTGAACAAACTTTTCAGTCTTTGGTTTTATTGTCAATGGGGGAGAAAGGAATAAATTCAAGGCAAGAGATTCTTCTGTGATGAGAAGTGTAAGCTTGTGATGAGAAGTTTAATAAGGATAACATCGGGATGGAGAATTTCGTGTACGATTTCAACACACTAAGACCCAATTCAAGCTTTCTCTCTTGTTTTCTACACCGAGCATTGCTCACGTAGACTTAGAGTGTTAGCTGAGTTGATTCTTGCGTTTTGGATTTGCTCATGGTTGGAGATCTTTTGAATTTATTCTGATTGCCAACAAACCCAAAGGGGGAGATTGTTGGAACCAGGTTCTTCAAAGCATGATTTGGTGTATGGTTTGTGTTTGTTGTCAATCCTCAGTGGAAGTTCAGGGTGTGAACCAACAAAGCGATCATACCGTTCAGGAAGAAAACAGTAGTGAAGGTGGCGCTGTTTCCCAGTGTTTGCCAAATTTTTGGGCCTGAAAATCCGTAAATAAAGTAAAGTGTTTTTGGCAAAGATACTTGCGCGCCGAGCTCTTGGAGGATGAAAGACTTGCGCGCCATATGTTTTTGAGGATCAGAACATCACAATTTGGCTAAGGAAAGAAGGTCGCGCAAGTGTTGGTTGGGTCGCGCAAGTGACTTGCGCGACAGAGGATCTGGAGACAGGACTTGCACGCCGTCGAGGGACTTGCGCGCCGCCGCGCAGAGGGTCCAGTTTGCCTATAAATACTGGACCACCCCTCCTCATTTCCAACGGAGTTCAAGGCCGAGAGATTGTTCGATCTCTCGTCGCGCAGGTGGTTGAGTCGCGCAGGTGGTTGTTTTGTCGCGCAAGTAGGGCTTGCGCGCCGGTGTTTGGCTGTTCTCCCAAGGCAGTTTGGAAGAGTAAGGAAGTGGATCGCGCAAGTATTTAGTTCAGGAAGGCAGTGTCGCGCAGGTGCTTCAGTGACACTTGCGCGCCAGTTTAGTCTTGCGCGCCTGAGACTTGCGCGCCGCCGGGAGACTTGCGCGCCGGGATTGAAAAGGAGACCTAGACACTATTGAAGCACGCCTGCCTTGCTGGAGCTGCACGAAATCCAATAAACTACTCGGTTCATTCGAGGAAAAGTGATATTCTTCTTCTGGTGAGAATCGGACTTCAATAGAGAATCTACATTCAACAAAGGATGCACTCTTATGCAAATGAAGAAGAGACCTACACGTCTATAAACCGAGTGGGACTTCACCAACGGCAGTGAGCCAGGGGGAGTCAACGGGAGTGACCCGAGGGATGCAGTGAGTTATCCCTGAACTATTGTAAAGGCAGTGAGCCTGGGACAGAGTGTCTGTACCCGAACTTTTGTATCCGCATCTAGTGAATCATAGTGGATTTAGGTACGACCGGCAACCTGTCGGCGTATGCTCCTTGGACGTAGCCCTTAGTGGTGAACCAAGTAAAAATGACTGTGTCTTCTGTGTGCATGTGAATGTTTTCATTTTGATCGTAATCATCATACAGGTTCAACAAGTTCCTACCAACGTGGGAACAAGATCCAACAAATTAAAAGAAAAAGTGGTCACCCTGATTCACCCCTCCCCTCTCAGGGTGTCCCGGGGTCCTTCATATATCACATGAAAATAAAGACTTATTGAAGGTGTGTACTGATATAAATCCAATTCATTGGGTAAAAAATTAATCTTTAGAGATGAAAAGTTTCACAATACCTTGGTGAATAACCTAGGAAATGTTTACAATACCTTGGTGAATAACCTTGGAAATTTTTATGAAACCTTGGCATGAACCATGGTGATAATATTATGAATGTATAAATTAAATATTTTATCCAAATTTTGAAGTTATTATCCATGTTCTTATTGTTATGATATTCTTGTTTCTCATGCCTTTATAAAAGTCCTCATGTTCTTACTTATATCCATCAAGATCACATGTAAACTGTTTCACTTGTTTTCACTTACTAAGACTTCTATGCTCATCCCATGTTTTTAAATTTTTTTCATTGGTCTTATGATTTTTAAGGACATATAAGATTCTATGATGAAAGTATTCGATGATTTTTCTTGAAAAGAAACCATGCTTCATTTTAATAGTTTTTTTTATGAAAAAGAAATGGTGTGTACACTTATATACTTTATAATATTAAAATTTTATATAATTTTTTGTCTTAATTCTATAAAAATATAAACCTAAAATATCTTTGAGAATGAATGAAAATAAATTCTGGTCAAGTCACTACAATAAGTTATGTTTAAGGTCGGGTCATTATAGTTGTTGTTAGATTAGGTTTTATACAACTTTTGGGATTAGGATATCTTCTTATGGGTTTATAAGTTTATGGTATGTCCTAATTTTATATTCTTAGAAACCATTTTGCATCTTAAGTTATAAATTTTCAAGGTCATTAACAGTATTTTTGAAGACATATATTTTATCGAATAGATAACCATGGGATTGAAAAATGATTTGGGGATTAAGTGATCAATGTTATTTAGTAAGATGTTCACTATTTTAGGAAATTAATATGATTAAGGTAAATATAATTATTTAGAGTTTTATTTTAGGATTAAAGTCTAAATTATATAAATGTGGACTTATGCGAATTAGGAAATGATTAGCCTAAATTGGAGATCATGTGATTATGTTAATTACTTTTTGGTATGAGAGATTAAGCGTGGTTGATGTTATTTGGAGATAAATGTTAAAATTTATCTTGAAAGAATATATTATCAAACCCTTATAAAATTTTTGTTTCAAACATAGTTTGGATTATTTTTGAGGAAATATATGGAAAATTGTTTGTTATGGTCATTGTTGAACATTGGGTATTGTTTGTTGAATTTTAGAGATTAAAATTAGTCCTTCTTATAAAGTGTTATTATTTATAGGGTATTATCTGATATTTTTATAACCATTCTGGTTTTGGTTAATTTTTCATGATAGGATGAATACATAGTTATTCTATTTTTGTTTAAGTGGTTATCTAGAAGTTGATTCTTGTCCTTCTGGTGTGACCAAGTCCTCTTGAATACTCATCATTTGCAGGGAATGTGAGTTTGTGATAAAAAATTATTAAAGGATAAAACTCTAAATAAAAAATATGTATATATCATTATGTTATTATTCAATATTTTAAATTAATTACTCAATTTTATGTAAAGTATCTTTAAACAAAAACATTTTCCATTTACTTTTCCTACTGTGAAATCAAAGAACATTTAACCCATTATAAGTTTGTGGTTTTCCAATAGTTAGATTTCTTAGGATCAGTTTTTAAATCACTCTCAATCATAAAATAATGGTTATTTTTCTCTTCCACATCCATGTTTTCTTACATGTAACCCTCATTTGTGTTATCTCGAGTAACCTTTTATACTTCACTTTCAATATTTTTAAGTGGAAGTTTTATTAACCCTTTTTCCAATGTGGGTTTGCAAATAAGTTATTTTGAAAAGTCATCACCTAGTTTCCACCCCAAATTCAAATTTCAAGGATGAAATTTACTAATGGGGTGGAATATGTAACATCGCGATTTTAAATAAAGAAACCCTATGTTCAATAGTATATATGATGCACTACTTTTATCTTAATCGAACAACTAAATATTATTATTTAGATCTTGCTGTTATAACCTAGTTATTGGAATGGTGGGAATAAATAGTATCAACTGAATTATAAATATATAGTGTAAACATGTTTAAATAATTATTCATTAGTTACAAAATTTATTATAAATTGAAATAAAAACCAATTGAATATAAAGGATGTGTTTTTATGAAAACCTACTTAAAAGAGAATTATTGTGTTTATAAAATGATATCACTCTTTATGGATTTTTATTTAATGTAAAATATATGTTATATATTCAATATAATGGTTTAAATTTATCTTATATGTTGTCTCGATATGATATAAGAACAAATTCAATTTTTCCAGATAAAAAGAACTAGTTTTCTAAAAATGTAGTTTTACCACTTTTTAATTGATACCATTTTTTAAATTTAGTTTTTATCATATTTATATTATATATTTGAGAAAATAAACTTCCTATTTAGAAGTGAGACATCAAAATTTACTTTGGATGAATTTTTGATATTTTTCTGATAATTATCATGTTTTGATGAATAGTAAAAATAAGCTAGATCTTAATTGAAAACAACTTTTTCCATTGAGATAATTTATTTGGGTAAATTATATTATTAAATGGTTTTAAAGTATAAATTGAAAATATTTTTATAAATAAATTAAATTTTGGCCATTGTAAGTAATTTCACATAGAAATTAGATATAAATGCACGTCAATATTTTGATGGTTATTACTTTTTTTAAAACGGGTTTTATCATTTTGAAAATGAGAATTAATTTTCAATTAATTACTGTGTCTTCAATGTTCTATATTTGGATAAATGGGATCCATATTTGGAATTATAAGGTCCAAATTGTGTATATATTTATATTTTATTATGAATAGTAACTTTAGTAATTATTTTAAATTAATGCGGTTAAGGGTAAATTGAGTAATTAAGGGAAAACATAAAATTATAAAATTATTCTAACACATGTCGTAATTTTATTGGATAATCTAGATTGAATAATCTCATATAATCTTCATTAATTAAATGGATATATCTTCCCTTGGATAATACTATAATTCCTCTCATAGAAGCTTGTTTAATTTAAAGTATAAAGCTTCCCATGCAAGTTATTATAAAGCATCTCATAGAATCTTGTTAAATTCAATAAACTAAGCTTCCCCTGTAATCCATTTTAAAGATTATCATAGAAACTTATTTAATTAAATTTACAAAACATCTTATGGAATCCATTTTAATGCTTCTCATGGAAGCTTCTTTAATTAAAAGAACAAATCTTCCTAGGGAAGCTTGTTTAAAACACCTCTCACAAATAATGTTTCTAATATATAATACATTTTTAAATATGGGTTTATATAAGTGAAATATTTGACTATAAATAGTCATTAGAAAGATAAAAATATTTCCCACATCATGGTATTTTATTTATAATTTTTATACATTATGTAAATATATTTAATTATGATATAATGGTGATGCAGTGATTACCTTATTAATGATTGATTCAAATAAATTATAATATAAATATTAAAATAAATGTAATTTGAAAATTTTGATGTCAGCCACGAATTTTTTGGATTGTTATGACATGTTATATTTGAGTTGATGTGTTTTTTTAATGAAATTTTTTTTATGACTTTAAGAAAAATAAATTACTAAATAGTGTTAAAATTAACCTAGGATGAATTTTTAGAAGTCTTATAAGAAGTTTCAATATTTTTTATAATTTCATGGATAGTTTTTTTTTAATAAATAGTATTTTATGAATAGTTTTTTGTGATTAATAGTATAAAAAATTATTATTAAATAACTTTTTCTGTGAAATGGTTTTAAAAAATCGGACATACATAGTTGTAATCAAGGTGAAAAAGGTGGTTCAATAAGATCAAAATAAATTTTTTGGTTAATATTAACATTACCGTTTGAAATAGTAATTTTAACCGTATTAATGGTAAATTGACCAATGGAATAGTAACCTAACCTAAGGATGTATAAATATGTTTTAGTCATTTTAAGAGTTAATGTGATATAATTATATCATAGTATAAGTAAATAATTGTTTTAGAAATTAATAGTTACGAATGATTATTTTATTTGTTATATTTTATTTGAAATGAAATTAAATTTTATAAAAAGGATTTCACTTTTTAATTCTACATTTAAAAGAATGGTTACGGTGAATTTTTGGGTTTTTCAGAAACGGTTGAATATTTGGTGAATCGTAAAAATAATGTTTTTAGTTTTTGGTAAGTCTAATGACATCATAACTATGTCATAATGATGTAATGAGTAAGATAATATGATGGTATAATCTTTTGGATTAAAATATTATAAGGTGTGTCTCATGTGGCCAAAACCATGGTAAAATACCATGGGCAAGCCCATGGGTTTACAAATACCACTAATGAGGTGTCCCTTGGAAATTAATAACATATTCCCTCGCTTATTCTATAAATACCAACCCATTACTTCATTAATTTCATTATAAATTCCTCATAAAAGAATATACATACTTTTTACCTCCCAAGGAGTCATATCAAGGTTCCCTCGAGCCCCCAAGGTCCCGATCGACGAGTTGTATATGTTACCATTCAAGGTAAGGAAACCTTTCACCCTCCTTCTTAGTCAACACTTATTTTATGTTATGTATTTAAATTTCCATTTTTATTTGTTGGGGTATGATATTATGTATCCCTCTTACTGTCCTTTTGATGTCCATATTATGATATTCCCTTTTTTTCTCATCAATTCAAAATCTGAATTTTAAAGTAACATTGTTAGGTTTCTGAATATTCGTTAAAGAAATCGCATCTTATCTTTTCTTTCAAGTGTACTTTTCATGTGGTATGTAATTAAAATATCCATACCATAATCTTATTTACATTTTATTATTTCCCTATACTGTATTATAAGTTATTTATTAGTGGGTTACCCTTTTCCCCTCCCTTTTTAATGTTTTCTAAAACCAGGTTATATAGCCATTATGGTGCAAAAATTTCATCTCAAAATCTCTCTCTTTTTCTCAATAAATTATCTTATTTATTAATGTGAATACCTAAAACTATTTTGTTTCTTGGATTATTCATAAATACATAGAAATGATATATTTTATTCTTTAATTTACATGTGTGAAACCCTTATTCATTTTACATGGGTTAAAAATGTCATAAGTATCATGTTTTTATGCACTTTTAAAATGAAACTATTTTGAAATCAAGCCAATTTATTTTATTCTCTGTGGGATATTTATGAAATGTTTGATTATGATCTACGTGGATCACATGAAAATAAAATATAATAATGGTGTTCCCTTATTGTGATCCAATGCATTGGTTAAAGAATTAATCTATAGAGATGACAAGTTTCACAATACTTTGATTAATAACCTACGTAATTATTACAATACCTTGGTAAATAACCTTGGTAATTTTTATCACACTTTAGGGATGGACCTTGGTGATCTGATTATGAATTTATAAATTAAATTTTGTAGCCACAATTTCAAGGTATGTTCTATATTCTTATTTTTATGATATTTCTCCTTCTCATACCTTTATGAAAGTCCTCATGTTCTTATATATATCCTGCAAGATCACATGTAAACTATTTCCCTTGTTTTCATATATTGAGATTATTGTTCTCATCCCATGTTTTTAAATGTTTTTGACTGGTCTTAAGAGTGTTGAGGACAAATAAGACGATATGATAAACGTATTTGAAGTTTTTTCTAGAAAATAAATCATGTTTCTTTTTATTGTTTTTGTTTTATGAAAAAATAGATGGAGGGTAGATTTATCTACTTTGTAATATTGAATGTTTATGTATGTTTTTTGCCAAATTATCTAAAACTCTCAATCTAAAAGTTCTTTTGTAATTAATGAAAAAAAATTCTGGTCAAAATTCACTATAATATGTTATGTTTAAGGGTGGGTCCTTATATTTGGTATCAGAGTAGGGATTAGAATACTTTGGAGATTAGGATGTCTTCCTATGGGTTTTTAAGTTTATGGTTGATCCTAATATTATATTCTTCGAAAAACTTTTTCGGAATAAGTTATAAAATTTCATGGTGATTAACAGTATTTTTTGAGAAATATATTTTATTGAACACATAACCAGTGGATTGGAAATTGATTTTGGGATTAAGTGATAAATGTTATTTTAGAAGATTTTAACTATTTTGGGGAATTTAAATGATTAACATAAATAGAATAATATATAGTTATATTTGAGGATTAAAGGTTGAATTATTTAATTATGTACTTATGAGAATTATGATATGATTATCCTAACTTGGATATTATTTGATTAGGTTAATTACTTTTTGGTATGATATATTAAGAGTGGTTGATATTATATAGAGATATGTGTTAAAATTTATATTTGATGAATATGTTATCAAAAAATTAAAAACATTTGGGTTAAAACTTACTTTGGATTATTTTTTAGGAATTATATATACAATTGTTTATTATGGTTTTTTTATCTTTGGGTATTGTTTGTTGAATTCTGGATATTAAAATTAGTCATTATCCTTATAAAATATTATTATTTTGGGTGTATTATCCGATATTTTACTAACCATTTTGGTTTTTTTTAATGTTACAAGATAGAATGAATATATATTTATTCTTTTTTTTGTTTAATTGATTATATATTAGTTGATTCGAGTGATTTAGGTGTGACCAAGTCATCTTGAATACTCATCGTTTGGAGACAAGATGAGTTTGTGATAAAAATTTATTAAAGGATGAAACTATACATAACAGGTAAGTATGTTTCCTTATGTTATTATTCAAGCTTGAAAATAAATTCCTCAACATTATGAAAAGGATCTTAAAATGAAAAAAATTGTCATTTACTTTTTCGATTGTGAAATCAAAGAACATTTAGCCCATTAGAAGTTCGTGGTTTGACGATTGTTAAATTTCTCCTGATCATGTTTTCAATCACTCTCCATCAGAACATGATGGTTAGTTTTCTCTTCCATATACATGTTTTACTACAAGGAACCCTCATTTGTGTTATCATGGGTGACCATTGTACTTCACTTTCTATCTTTTCAAGTGGAAGTTTTATTAACACTTTTTTTTACATGGGTTTGCAATAAAGGTATTTTGAAAAGTCATACCCTAGTCTTTTAACCCAAAATCAAATTGTGAGTAGGTAATTTATTAAAGGAAGGATGATGTAACATCCTGAGTTTTAATAAATAAACACTATATTCAATAGCATATATAATATGCTACTTTGAGCTTAAACGAAAAACAAAATATTCTTATTTAAATGTTATAGTTATAACCGAGCCATTGGAATGGTGGGAATAAAGAGTATCAAATGAATAATGAAAGTATGGTTTACAAGTGTTTAAATAATGAATCATCAGTAAATAAATTTATTAGAAATGAAAATAAAAACCAATTGAATACAAAGGATGTGTTTTTATGAGAAACTATTTAAAAAGGGAATTGTTGTGTTCATAAAATGATATCACTCTTTATGGATTTTTATTTAATGAAAAATATATGTTATATATTAAATGTAATGGTTTAAATTCATTTTATATTTTTTCTAGATATGTTATAAGAAAAAATTCCATTTTTAAAGATAAAAACATATTTTTCTAAAAATTATATTTTACCGACTTTTGGTGGAGAACCATTTTTTAATTTAGTGTTTTTTCAAATTTATATGTTCTATTTGAAAAAATAATATTCTTATTTATAAGAGAGACATCAAAATTGACATTTTATTGCTTTTTTATATTTTTCTGATAACTATCATGTTTTGATAAATAGTACAAATAAGCTAAATCTTAATTGAAAACCACTTTTTCTATCAATATAATTTATATGGTCAAATTATATTATTGAATGGTTTTAAGGTATAATTAAATATATTTTTATCATTCAATTCAATTGTGGTCATTGGGTGTAATTTCAAATTGAAATTAGATATAAGCACACATCAATCTTTTGATAGTTATTACTCTTTTAAAAACATGTTATATCGTTTTGACAATGAAAAATAATTATAAATTAATTACACAAACTTATGTTTTCTAGATTTGGAAAAATTGAATCCATATTTTAAATTAGAAGGTTAAAATTCTTCAAATATGTATCTTTTATTGTGAATACTAACTACAGTAATTATTTTTAATTACTACGATTAAGGGTAAATCTGGTAATTACGGATAAAAATAAAATTATAAAATTACACTGACACCTGTGATAATTTTATTGGATAAGCTAGTTTAAAGCTTTTAATATAAGCGTATTTAATTAAATGGATAAATATTCCCATGTAAGCTAGTAAAATTCCTCTCATAGAATCTTTTTTAATTTAATGTATGAAGCATCCCATGGGAGCTATTATAAAACTACTCATAGAAGCCTGTTATTTTAAAAGAACTAAGCTTACCATGAAATCCATTTTAAATCTTACCATTGAAACTTCATTAAATACATGTAAAATTATTCTTATGGAATCCAGTTTAATTATTCTCATAGAAGCTTCATTAATTAAAAGGACAAAGCTTCCAAGGGAAGCTAGTTTAAAACATCTCTCACACTCATGTTTTAAATAAGTATTAAATTTTTTTATATGGGTTTATATAAGTGATATATTCAACTATAAATATTCATTAGAAAGATAAAAATATTTCATAATCCATGGTATTTTATTAATAATTTTTAGACATTAAATTAATATATTTTATTATGACATAATGATGATGTAGTGGTTACATTGTTAAAGAAACATTCAAAAAAATGATAATATGAATATTAAAATAAATATAATGTGAAAATTTTGATGTCATCCATGAATTTTATATATTATTATGACATGATATATTTGAGTTTATGTAGTTTTTTTGAACGAATAAATTTTTTATGACTTAAAAAAAATAAATTACTAAATAGTGTCAAAATTAACCTAGGTTGAATTTTTAGAATTTTTCTAAGTAGATTCAATATTTTATAATATTTTATGAAGTGTGTCTTTTAATGAGTAGTATATAATGAATAGTGTTTTTTGATGAATAGTAAAAAAATTATTATTAAATAACTTTTTTTGTGAAATGATTCTAGAAAATCGAGCATACATGGTTGTAATCAGGGTGAAAATGTGGTTCAATAAGATCAAAATAATTTTTTGTGTGAATAGTAACATTACCCTTTGGAATAGAAATTGTACCCTTATAAATTGTAACTTGACCGATGTAATGGTATCCTAACCTAAAAAAGTATAAATATATTTTATTCATATTAAGTGGTAATGTGATATAATTATATCATACATATATGTAAATAAATGTTTTAAAAATTATTATTTAAGTATTAATATTTTATTTATATAATTTAATTTAAAAAGAAATTAATTTTTATAAAATTAAGTTCACTTTTAAATTCTAGATATTGAAAAATTGTTAGGGTGGATTTTTGGGATTTTTCTTAAATAGTTGATTTTTTGGTGAATAGTAAAAATACACTTGAGTTTTTGGTATGTTTAATGATATCATAACTATGTCATATTGATTTAATGATTAATATAAGAATATGGCCAGATTTTTTGGATTAAAATAATATATGGGGTTTCCCAAGTGTCCAAAACCATGGGAATAATACCATGGGAATGCCCATAGTTTTGCAAATGCCACTAATGAGGAGTCCCTTGGAAATTAATAAAATACTCCCTCACTTTTTCTATAAATAACAATCCATTACTTAATTAAGATCATTTGAAATTCCTCATAGACTAATATTTTGCCTTTTCACATCCCAAGGATTCCCACTAAGGTTCCCTCAATCCCCCAAGGTCCCGATCATAGAGTTTTAGAAGTTACTTTTCAGGGTAACCGAACCTTTCACCCACCTTTTTAGTCAACACTTCTTTTTGGTTATTTATTTGAATTCGCATTTTTATATGTTGGGGTACGATATTTTGTATCCCTATTACTATCCTTTTGATTTAAATATGATTATATTCCCTTTTTTCTCTCATCAATTCATTTTTTGAATTTTTATGTGACGTCGTTAGGCTGCTGAATTTTCATAAAAGAAATTTCATATTCTCTTTTCATTCAAGTTTCCTTTTCATGTGGTGTGTCATTAAAATATACATACCATGATATTATTTCTATTTTATTCTATACCAATACTGTATTATACACTATTTATGATTCATTGTCCCTTATCCTCTATCTTTTTAATGTTTCCTAAAACCATGTTATATAGCTGTTATACTGTAGAAATTTCATCTCAAAATCTATCTCTTTTTCTCAATAAATTATCTTATTTTATTTATATGATTACCCAAACCTATTTCGATTCTAGGGGTATTCAAAAAATACCTTAAAATTATATATTTTATTTTGTAATTAACATACATGAAACCCTTAGTCCTTTTCCATGTCTTATAAATTACATAAGGATCATGTTTTTAAGAATTTTTAAAATGTCACGATTTTGAAATTAAACCCATTTATTTTATTCTCTATGTTTTATTTATGAAATTTTTTATTATTATATATGTGGATAATGTGAAAATAAATACATGTTAAGGGTGTTCCCTGATAGGACTCTAATGCATTGGGTAAAGAATTAATCTCTAGAGATGACAAGTTCTAGGATACCATGGTGAATTACCTTGGTATTTGTTATGAATCCTCGGTGAATAACCTTTTTAATTTTTACTACACCTTGGGGATGGACATTGGTGATATGATTATGAATGTATAAATTAATTGATTTATCCATATTTTCAAGTTATGATCCAAGTTATTATCTTTATGATATTCCTCTTTCTCATGCCTTTATAAAGTCCTCATTATATTATTTATATCCCAAAAGATCACATGTAATTTGTTTCCCTTGTTTTCACCTACCAAGATTTTGGTGCTCATCCCAAGTTTTTAAATGTTTTTCATTGGTCCTAATACCGATAATGAAAAATAAGATGCTATGATGAAATTATTTGATTATTTGACTTGAAAAGAAACCATGTTTCATTTTAATTGTTTTTGTTTTATGAAAAAAAAGGATAACATATAGACTTATCAAATTTGTAATATAGAAATTTTATGTAAGTTTATTTTCCTAATTCATTAAACTCTAAAGCTAAATGATATTTCAGAATTAATAAAAATAAATTATGCTAAAATGTCACTAAAATAAGTTATTTTTATGTTCGGGTCCTTATACACATGTCACCTCTCATTGCTATAATTTTACACTCTTATCTCACACACTTAACTACCACAGTATGAAATTGTGATAAATGAGGGGTGACTATGTGTTGGAACAAGGACAGAAATCTGGGAGGTTAATAATAAAAAAGGAGAGTGGATTCTCTCTCCCTATTCCTTAACACCCCTCACTATCATGATAACTCATGATGACATGGTGGAATCCCATCGCCTTTATTACCATGTTTTATCACCACCTGAGTCATAAAAAATAAAATAGATAGAAGTGAATTTGAAGTAAGAACTAATGTTGTAATAAAAATTCTTTGATTCAATCCATCAAAACGGAAACTAAATTTTTATTCTGGGATAATAACACCTTGACACCAACTTATGAAAACTGAAAATAAAAGAATAAAATAGAAAAAATAAAAATATAGTCAATTGAAAATGAAAGATAGAACTTGTGAAATTAGAAAATTCATTTAAAATGGAATAAGATAGATCCAAAAATATCACCAAGGGATGAACCCCATTTATATAATCCTTCTTCCCTTTATAAAATCATATTAGCTACTCCATATTTTCCTATGGATCTAAATATAGTTACCCATATCTCGTAAAAATTTAAATATATAATTATAAACATAAATACACAAAAATTACACTAAAAAATATAGAGTTATGGTGTCTTTGGGATATTATCTACATAATAAATCACCATAAAAACAAACTACATACTCTTTTATTTTTTATTCATTAGAGGCACCTAGATTTCATTTCCCTTATATCACAACATGTGATATCAACGGACATAAAAAAAGGGGAAGGGTGAGATATAAATCTCAGTAAGGAATAATTAAGATAAATATGAGGGTGAGATAATAAAAGAATCAATAATTATAACATAGAATGATAGAATTGAAATATCATAAATCAAATCTTGAAACATGTGGTCATGGTATATTTTTTATGAACATTTCCCCATCTGTAACGCCTCGACCCCAGTTACCCAGATTCGGTGCATTATTACATAACATTGGCATGATCACAAGAAAAATCAAATCTCAAAAGACCGATTGGTTTCGTAGCCTTGGAAACACTAGATATATTCACAATGTTTTACATTACATCATGAAGTGAAAAACTACTACAAAAACATATTGTCTCCATATTCCACACTATTATCCCCTCATAATATCCCTGCAGGTCATTCATAATTTACTTCTTCACATCCTGGGAAAAATAAATCATAGAAAAGGGGTGAGCTCAAATGCCCAGTAAGGATAAAAATATAGCAGAAACTTTCATAAATAAGAATAAACATTTAAGGCAGTGTATAACTAAAAAAAAGACTTTTAAACTTTAACTTCAACATAGTATGTAAAAATAAAATGAAATAATGCCATTTACTTATTCACATTGATATTCTACTAATCAAATAATCATATGCAAAATCAATAACCACTTTCATAATGATGGAATACATAATTCCAGACTATCATAACCACATAGACAAGGCCTCATGCCAAGACTACAAATAAGATTTTTTCAAGGCCTTGTGCCAAGTCACTAGTTCGTCTAATGCTACCTACCAATGCATCGAAGAGCTATAGCGGTCTCCACCCATCACATATTAAGTCCAATGCATTCCCATATGAAAAGGTTTAAACATAACATAAACATTCGTATTAAAACTAGCATACGAAATGTAAATACATCATCCATAAACCATGAATGGTATAAAAATAACACATCCACATTCAAACATATCAAAAAACCTTCAATACAATATAGAAGTTTTGTTTCATAATAAATCAACTTCAAATAAGCGTAAAATCCATCAAAGGATCTTGACATAGATGAAATCAAAACTCTTTTTAGAGAAATATATCTTTCTATTTTGAAATCATTTAAGATTCATATATTTATAAAATAAATCATTTTCGTTGAAAATATTCTTATAATCTTGTAAGGGAAGCTTCGACGATTTTTTAATGGCGGAAAATAACCGCACCTGCCGTATAAGTTAAAAAAACCATCGTACCTTAATTTTGTCGAAAAGGTTAAAAAGCACATTTTTTGGAAAATGACGGAAATATTACTTTATAAACCTCTTATAAAAAGTATAACAATGGTATAAATGACTTTAACCCATATTCTAGTAAATAGTAAAAATGTTTTGAAATTCATTTTTAAGAAACATGGATGTGGATGACAAAGAGATCCCAGTAGATTATTACATATAAACAACCCTAGATAATGAAGAGATTGCAAAATAACCCCTTAACATGTACTTTTCCTTGGTTGTGGTAGGTTAACCTCCTGTATAATGGTGAAATAATTTTTATTAAATTATACAAGAATATGATATCAAATATGATCTTTTAACATTTATTTGTTAATAATATCTTAGTATTATCATTGTTACGAGTGTTATCTTACTCATTTTCTTTTATATGTTTTGTTACTTAAGCCATTTTTGTCATGGATATGTTGTATATTATTCATATCCAGAATTATATCAAGTCCTTAGATACAATTATTAATCATCAAATGATAATTATACTTGAATGGATATAATGGAGAATTAATCTTATCGCGTTCGTGGAGACGGTAGTCCGTACGTACGCACGAGCGACAATATCATTCTTTTGATATTAAAATAATATATAATTCGATAGTATAACATATATACAGAATCATTATCATGTTATATTTATTATTTACATGAGTTACACATCATTATTATACCCATCCAAATATTAATTTATTGAATAACAATTACACCACGATTTGGAGACGGTAAGCCGTACGTATGCACATATGGTGACATGTCATTCAAAGGATGGATAGAATACTGAATATGGATGTACCATATTTATAATAACATCACACTATATATAAGATACTGGAGTTATTACTTTATAATGGTAATAACAATGAAGGAAGAAGTGGATGAAGAAAAGAACTTGGAAAAGGGTGGTGAAATCATTACCTCTTCTTCGGTTTCTTCCTTTTGATTTGATCAAAAGGGATCTTAGGTTGGATTTATACCTAAAGTAAGTCCTCTAAAATGAATTGAGGGATTTTGAGAGAGTATTTGGGCATAGTTTGTCCGAGCCAAAAGGCTTTGAAGGTGTGATTTAATGATAAGGGAGAGTTCCCTTTTATAAGAGGGGTGAGGGGAACCTTTGGAAAAGCTAGAAATATTATTTTATAATAAATTCATATTCGGTATATAATGGATCCAAATTGTATTATTTAAAGGTTATGATGGGTATAGGTAGAAAATCACTCAACCAATATAATTTAGACAGGTTTGAGTTACTATATTAACCTTATCATTAAGTATTAACTCTTAGTTAATTAGTTTCACTTTTACAATGTCTCTTTGTATTTTTATATTATATTGTTAATAAACATACTATATACATCCAAGCGACCCCCAAGTGATCCATTAATGATACACCTATCATGATATAAGTCTCTTGGCCGATCCTTATATTTTTAGGAATTTAATATCAATTAATAATATAATATTTGTTTTTAAAAAACTCTTGTATGTCAATTTTGACACTATTCAATAATTGTTTTTTGTAAAACTCATAACAGAATGATTACTTCGAAAAAAGTCAATTAAATCAATCCTAATATGTTATATTATCCTATTAAATTAGTTTAATTCATTAAAAGTCTCATATTATATTTATTTGGGTATTAATAATATCAATTATTTTACTTTTTCACTATTATGGTAACTCCTCCATCATCATTGTGTCACAAATAAATTATATTATTTAATATCTAAAAATTATAAATAAAGTATCATTATGTAGGAAATCGTTTTATCTTTCTAATTAATATTAACAATCAAATTTATCTTATGTATAACCCTATATTAAAAATGATTTGTTAAATAAACATTGATTTTAACTCTTTTGACTCTTCTTTGAATTAAATAATAATAAATTCCCTAATCTAATACAAGTGGACATAAATGATAATATTTTATTCCTAAGGTTCTTTTTGGTCGAGATAATCTTCTCCAATAGAATTAGGACATGTTTTAGTGTAATATTAATATCATTTTTACCCTTGATTACCCCATTTACTTTTAACCGTGGTAAATAAAAGTAAAAAGTTACTATTCACCATAAATTATTTTCATCTCATTGAACCACATTTTACTCCTTGATATTAACCGTGTCTCTTGGATTTTCAAAATTCAAATCACAAAAGCGGTAAATTTATGTTTTATGAAAAATTCAGTTTTTAACTACCACTTAGAAGTTTCACTATTCATCAAAAATTGATGTTATTGAGAACAATGCCAAAATTTCACCCTAAGATATAATTGATATTCCAAATTCCAAAATGGGGTCTATTTTACAAAATTCCAAACATAAAATTTGAATTAATTAATTTTATAATTAATTCCCTTCGTCACAACAAATAGCGTGTTTTTAAGAAACAATATATATCAAAAGATTGACAATTGTTTATGTCCAATTTCAAAGTGAAATTAATTATAATTAACACCATTGGATAAAACGGTAAAAATATATTCTAATTATACTTTAAAACCACTAAATAATATAATTTATCACTATAAATTATTTTGATTAAAAAAAAAATTAAGTATTTTTCACTATTCATAAAAACTAGAAGTTCTCAGAAAAATACCAAAAATTCAACTTAGGATAATTTCGATATTCTGAATCCAAAAATGAAGTTCATTTTGATATATAAAATATATATAATTTCAAAAGGTAGGTATTACTATTCATAACGGCTAGTTTGATCGGTTGTGGTGTGTTAGAACTCGATGTTGCGTACAACAAATGCTAATACAATTTTCAAAGGGAAACGTACCGTAGAAGCTTGGGGTGTTACACCATCCTTTTGAAAAATTAATTGAATAATTTATGTAAAAAAAGTGTTAATAGTGAATCATTGATCATTCGTCAATATGTTTTTGGATATTTAATTATTTTAGTATTTTATTAGTGATGATTGATTTTGGGTCATAATTGTTTTAAGGTTCTTTGTTTTAAATTTTTTCAAAATTTAGTACCCATTATTTTATTAATGAAATTTTTTGGTAATATAGTTTTTAAGTCTATTTGTAACGGGTTTAAACCTATAATAATTCTCCCAATAATCTATTATTTAATTTTGAAAATCAATTGTTGGAAGTAATTTTTAAAATTCTTAGATGTTCAAAAATCCTATTTCGTAACCATGATTTCATTTTCTAGTTGTATCATAACATTCTTTTTATTATCATATGAATTTTATGGTGGTAAGATATAAAATAAATTTGTAAAATCAAATATAATATGAATCAAAGGTAATTTTGGAGATTAGATTTATAGTTATTAGGAGATGCTCTAGAATATTTTTAAGTTAGATAAAAGAGAAAAGGTTGTTGAACTGAACTATGTGAAGGTAAATCCAGCCCATGTATGAGAGTATCACATTATGTTATGATCTTTGATCAAGTTGTATGAGGAGGATGAAGAGCAGTAACAAGCACACCATTTTGTACATGAAGAGATGAGTGTGTAGCAGTTGACTATGAACTCAAGGTTGGAGATTACCATATGAATTTTTAAAACCAAATCAGGGAAAACCATGTCGAGGGATAGGAAGAAAAATTATACTAGATTGTGGTGGATTATGAGTCATGAAGGAGGTATATAAAAAATGGATAGGAGCTTTGAGAGGATGAAAATTGACTTGATGAAGGAAATTTGATTTGTTTACTATAACTTCATCTTCTATTATCTTTATTTATGCTTATTTTATTTTTGTTCAATTGAACTAATTGTTGAAAATTATTATTTCTTATTTTTTTGGATAAATATTCCATGGGGAATTATATTAATTTGAAAATTTTCTTTCCCTATGATCTTTTCATCATTGCATTACTAGATTTCTTTCCTTATTATCATTTTCTAAGTTTTTACTTTTCAATGATCAAGACTAAATAATAGTTTATCTTAATATAAATTTTTTAATTTTAAAATAATATAACAAGATTTTTTAAAATAAAAATAAGGACATATCACTAAGTGTGTGTCAATTTTCATTATAGGTGATTCATTCACTCATCCTTTGTGATGGTGTTGAGTTTCACAATTTAATAGATTTTTTACTTTACCTTTACTATTATATTACTGTAAAATTTGAGTAGGAAATATTTTTATTTTATTTTGGTTCCATACACATTAAATGGATCTTAAAGATTTAAGCATTGTCAATCAAAAAAAATTAAAATTTCTATTCCACTATTTTATAATAACTAATTTTCATTGATTTCTTCCCTATTAAATTATTTGTTTCTATACACATAATCACTTCTCACTCACCTATTTATTTATCAAAATTTATTCATCATGTTTTTCCCTCATTATTAATGTGTTTTTTCTAGTTTTCAATTTCTTACTTTTTTTCACTCAGACATATTATCAATCATTCCCAATGGATTGACCATGCCCAACAATATACTAGTTTTATATAAGAGAATAAATAAATATGTTTTTTTGATTGATGACCTAGTAATATCATATTCGTAGAACCATTTTTAGGTGATTTTTAAGTTACCAAAATTGGAAACTAGATCAAGAATCATAAAAAATCAAAATAAATCAATCAAAAAAAATAAAATATGTTTCACCTAAAAATTATATTCATCTCTTTATTATATACATTGTTGAATAGAATATAAAATAATAATATTCATGAAATCTATAACAAAATATAAAATTATAGAGCCTTTAAAACCTAATATATATAAAACTTGAGTTCTATAGAAAAATACTTCATAATGGATGATAACAGGGTGGCCTTGTATCACCAACATAATGTCATTCCACATCATCCTAGAGAGAAAATAACTAATAGAAATCATCTTAAATTGTTCTAGTTTTCCATGGTTTCATGTAATCTATCATACATCATATATACCAATAGGTTAATAAACTATTATATTAAACAATCACTATTTTATATGTTTCTAACATTCCATGGATTTCCCAATGAAGATTATTTAGACATCATTGGGTCTTTTACTATGTGGTGAAATAGATACAACTGTGAGGGATTAGTGAGGAATAGATCCAAATTAGAGTTTCAATATTTTTTTAAGATTAGATAATAATATCTAGTTTTATTATTTAGAATAGGAGATATTCAAAACATGGTATCTAGACTATAATGTAATTTTTTGATATAATTAAATCATTGAAGGATGAAATATAAAATTTAAAATAAGATCATTGTTTTTATGGAATACCATTGTTAGTTTTTTCATAAGGCTTGGGATAGATTTAGGGGGCTACATAAAAAATTTCAAAATCATCATTTTTCTCAACATATCATCATGTATAATTTTTACAATGGTATAACATATATAATCAAACAATTATATATCAAATCCATGGAGGATATTTTTTTTGTTAAAAAATGATGCAATTTAAAAAAATCATTACAATTTTACAAAATTAATAATATAAATTTTATATAAGGATAAAAAAATATTGAAGAGACAAAAATTATACTTAAGAAACATATCAAAAAACACTGTGATTTAAAACAAAAATTCACATAGGGAGAAATAACAACAATATGGTATGTTTAGAAATTCAAGAATCCATTTTCAAAACTTTTATTGGCCTTCCCAAATTTAAGGAAATGATAATTTTTGTGCTATGTACTTAGGAATAAATATAGGTTGGATTAATTCTAAAATACTATTTTTAAGACTATAAGAATCACCCAAAACTATCTTAGAGAGAGAAAAGAGTAGTTAGACAAACTTCTGCTCATGTATTTCAGTCGTATCCTAGAAAATAGTTCCAAAACCAACATAGGGTCAAGTTATCCAATTAAAAAAATATTTATAGGGGCTCGTATTGAAAATGAAAAATATATTAAATGATCAATATGTATACACAAAGATGATATATAATCTCAATGAATTTCTACAAAAAAGAAATGAATAATCTATAATTTCAAATCAATCGAATTACTAGAGAATTATAAGAAAGAGAAAAAATTAATCTACTTAATATTAATAAACTAAATGATAATGTTATGTAAGTGACCACAAGGAGTTAAAACTTAGGGGGAACCTAGAAAATACCATAGGAATGTTCAAAATGATTTTACAATAGAAATTGAAAAATAAAAAATATATTTTAAAAAATATATAATTTTGGACAAACAACTAAAACTAAAACAAATTCACATTTCTAGCTAAAAATAGTAAAATTATTCTAAAATGAATAATAATTATTGTAAGGAAAATATTCAATGATTAATTTACGGTATTCCTAATATTCTAAAGAATTATTCTCCACACCAATCATTCACCAAAAATTGCATTAGAAAATTAACAAACAAAATGAACTTATCAATTTACCTGATATTTTATATAGTGACAACGTGAACACCACTTTCATCCAAGATTTAATCTACCTTACTACATATCTAAAGTTTCTCAAAAAAAGTTTCAAACAAGAAAAATATTGAGGATTTTTCTACATACAGACTCACTAAAGAGTGTAATGTTTTTCTAAAAAGTAAAATACATCTAAAACACAGTGATATAGGATATTTCCTAGTATATATACTTTAAGGAATAAAAAACAACTCAATTACTAATGTGAACTTTGTTAAAGTATCATTTTTTTCCATACTCAAAGTTTCTTGATTTAATATTAGGGGAGTAACAAACCACAAATATTTTCCTATTACTAGAAGATTTTTCCATAAAACAACCTATATGTTGGGTATATAATCTTTTTTTTGGTGTTGAAAAATTGTTTTTACCTGCTAGGTTTCTCATTTTTGACATATAGTGTCAAAATGAATTCACTATCATCCTAGGTGGGACATTATTTACCACAAGAGGATAAATCATTATTGTTTCATATCAGAAACTTATTTTAAATTTTGGTTAAAAAAATTGAAAATTAATATTTTCAAAAATAAATAAGAACCTACACCTTAGGGGAACTGCTATAAAGTAAAATTTTTGGAATACAAGGAAACTTATGATATTCTTGAAGAAAAAATAATGGATTTCATGGACTATATATAAAGTAAACCTTTTTATTATGTAAAATATTTTGAGGTTGATATAGGTGATTTTTTGGAATATTTTGACGAGTATGAGGGATAATTTTATGATCATTTAAATGACTTTTTAAGGAACACAAATTTTCTTTAGATCTGATTTTTTAGGGTAGTGAGCTATCCATTGTAGACATTAGTGAGAAAAAGTGGTAATAATTATCTTAATATTTCTTTAATGGATACATTTATGACATTAGGACCCCGTAGTTTACATCATCTCCCTTCTAGTCAAGAACCACTACACATAGTGCTTAAACCATTTATAATTCATTTGAAATATTATTTTGAGTTTAAATTTTCACACTTCTTTTAATAATTTATTTTTAAATTTTGTAAGGTTGTGAGAAATGGTTTTTGGGTGTGTTTAAAAAGTTCAAACATGCTATTGGATGAACTATATTTGAAATTAAAGGGATTATCCCTTCATACTGCATGTAAACATCCTTACAGTTCCTAATAAAAAAACAAATATTTGGGGCCAAAATAGGCTTATTATTAACATGAAAGAGGAAATCATAGAATATGTAATTGAATTTTTATTTATTGGGGTAATATTTTATATTTTGGATAGTACTTGGTTTATCTCTGTTTAGGTTATTCCCATTAAGGAAGGTGTCATAATCATTACAAATGAGAAAAATAAATAATTTAAAAAATATACAGTGATATAATGGAGAGTATATATAGACTATATAAAACATAATTCATCTATAAGAATGAATTTTTTATAATTCTATTCCGATATTACATTCTTGATAGGCTGGTTGAGAATGGATTTTTCTATTTTCTTGATGGATAATTTGGTTATAACCAAATTCCAATATCTACTAAAGATAAGGAAAATATTAATCTAAATTGTCCATTTAGGTCACTTTTCTATCATTGAACTCCCATTTTTCCTATGTATTTCCCATACCGCCTTTTAAATGTGAATGATGCAAATTTTACCTTACATGGTTAAGAGGATTATAGAGTTATTCATGGATTATTTCTCAATTTGTGGAAATATATTTTAAAAATTATTATAGTATCTGGAATAAGTTTTGGGAAGATCTATACATTCTAAACATGTATATAATTGGAAAAAATGCTATTTTATAGTCACTAAATAAATATTTGTTTTTTATAAACTCTATTAGGGATAATTAACATTAATCCCGCTAAAATTAATGTTATTCAAAGTCTTCCACTTCCAAAAAATGTAAAAGGTATTATAATTTTCTTAGTGAATGTTGGTTTCTAAAATATGTGTACTAACTAATTTTAAAATTTCAAAAATCCCCTTGGTTAACTAATATTTAAATATACATTCTTTGTTTTTTATGATAGATTCCTCGAGTCATTCAATATCCATGAAGGTAAACATACTTATTTACCCATCATCACTACCCCTGATTGAATATTTTCATTTGAAATCATATTTCTTTCTATTGATGCAGCTATGGTGGTATTCAAATAAAAAAACAAAGAAAATAGGTCGCATGTGATTTACTATTCTAATAGCTTATTGACTGATGCTTATAGAAAATACACCACTATTTAAAAGGATATAAGAGATGTTGTTTTTTTCGTTAAAAATTTGTGCAGTCTTCGATTGGATCCAAGTTTATTTTTTTATTGGTAATTTCACTCTAATGTATTTGAGGGATAAATAGGAAGCTATGTCATGAATTATTACATGGATACACCTCTTGAAATGATTTAATTTATAGATTTCATATAAACTTTTTTGTTGAAATTTTGTAGTTGATCATGTGTTTAGGTGTCCCATCACACTAAACAGTGACCCAAGAGAGCGAAAATCATCATTCTAATTTGACAATATACTTTCCATGTCCTCTACTATGGTTTTTTGTTTTGATATTTATTGTAATTTTAAATCTATAATAATATATCCTGGGTATTTCACACATAATAAAAGAAATAAATTTATTTTAGAGATGATATATTGTTTTTGGAGAGATCCATTACTGTTAAGGAGGTATACCGATGATATTTTTGGAAGATGTGTTCTTGAGGTATATATAATAACCATTTTTAATTGTTGCTTCTCTTCACATTGGGGTGGAAACCAAGGGATGAAAGGATAAACCAAACTATTTTGTAGGATAGTTTTTATTGACTTACTCTATTTGTAACGTCCCTCCTATGTTCACTCTTTGAAAATTAACTAGACCAGTTCACCCCATAACCTCAGGTTCACTTTCCCATATACATGAGGATTTCGATTAATAATGGGGGTTTATAATGGTATGGTAGAAAGATTGTACCCCATATCAAAGTGTTCAATAATAAAAAATCACCAAACATCATCCATAATAGTAAATAATTATAGTGTGCTGAATGGATAAATATCCAAAATAATACAAAAAATTAAGTAAAGATCTAGAAATCCATTTCATACAAAGAAAAACCACCCACCAATCTGATTGTAAGTACAGTCAATAATAAATGAAAATTAAATTCATTAGATCAATGATATCTTTATCCAAATCTCATCATGAACTCCAACATCATCTGGAAGTCCTACTCGACCATGCCATCTCAAGCCTCAACCTAAACCTGTTCTTAAAATTTAGAAAATGTATACACAAGAACCCAATATTAGTGGAATATGAAGTAGGGTGTGAGTAAGATATTCAGTATGGAATCAACAATGTGGTCATGTACTAAACATAATATGTAGTGATATGTACATTTTATATTCTCAGCTAAAATAATAGGAAACTCAAAAAAATAAATTATAATCAATCCTTAGGTTCATGACCCAGGTCAATCATACCTACTTTATCCAAATATGAGGTGTCTCTGAGAACATCATGATGAACATTCATCCTACCTAACATGCGGGCTCCTTGTACTTAGTACCCCCAATGATCCTCACAACATTGGGGACCCATGCCACAATATTCCTTTCATTTGAGATACTAATCCAGGATAGCCCTTACCATATCCTCGTGACTTTAGGGATGAGGCCCATGGCATCCCTGTTATCTAGGATCCAAATCCACGACATCCCCTATCACATAAATTCGGGTATGAGGCCCATGAAAACACTATCATCTAGTCTCAAAATATATGGTAGCCCCTATCATATCCTTAGGACATCAGAGACAAGGCACACAAATTCTATATCATTCGATCTCTAAAGACATGAAAAACCCTATCATATATTCATGACTATGGAGATTAATCCCATGACAACCCAATAATTCGAGCTCTAAATCCATGTTAACCCCTATCATATCCTCATGACTATGGGGATGAGGCTAAAAAAGCAATATCATATGGGATCCAAATCCATGGTATCACCTGTTATATATTAATATCCCAATCTAAGGAAGCTCCAATAATCAATCTCGATATCAATGGAAGCTCCCACTCATAACCGGATCTAAATGTGGAAGTGTATCTTTACAGGCCCAATCATGGTATCCAAACCGTATCACATCAACCCCACGAGAGAATTACATGAATAAAGAAATGAATGGTACAACCAAATTCCCCCATATCATAATCACTTTCCAAAATCCATTAGTCTCAAAAATCTTCTATGGGTTCTATGGTGACACCCACATCCATCTCATGTTCAATCACTAAGGGGAAGTCTACAAATAGGTTACCCATTAGTTTTCCTCAGTCTCAGAAAAACATATAGACCATCATGTGGGTTATTTTTCTCATTCACTATCTCATTTCAACACTGAATGCACTATGATGTGATATCCCTAAAGGTATTTAATAGTGTATCATGGAATTTTCACATACATAGAGTCTCACTACATGGGAAACCCTTAAGAGACGTTTTGTGGCCTGTCTCAGTTCTCAAAGTCATATAGGGTCATTCTACTCACTCAACCCAATCATGGTATTTTGAATGTCTGTCCACCTTATCTTGATCACTTTAAATGGAATAGGGTCACTTGTATTTTCCTCACCTCTATAATATCGAGAATATTGGAACACAAAACGGTTCCTCTGAGTCCTACATTGTCATAGATATTTATTACCCACTCACATCCAATTTGAAGGAGTTTCAAGCCCCTATGCATATTATAAAGGGTATCAATTGCTCTGGCCTCACCTCCCATTAGATTGGGCGGCCCCCTTGTTTTTCATATTCCTTGGTTTTACCATCATCTACTAAGGTGACATGATAGCTCGCATGGGTGGTTCATAAATCTTTTTTCTCATCATTTTCAATTATACATTTTTTACCAAATTTAAATATTCCATTTAAATTAAATAACCCTATTATTTAATTTAAAAATTAAAATTAAATTAAATAATCAATGGACAAAATGGGCCTCACATAAAGTGAAGAGTCTACATATGACATGTGAGGTGGGGAGTTAGGTGCCTTCATGATGCAGATTCTAGGGAGGGGTTGCTTCAAGTGTGTTGGGTCATGGGCCGTTATGTTCATGTGTGGGGTCATGTTTGGACCTTTTTTCCTTTGTGTATTTTAAGTTTCCCCTTCAAACCTTAAAAGTGGTATGATCCAAAAATAAATAAAAATAAGGGCTTCGGGACATTTTGGAAAAGCATCATTGAAGGCCTGTCAAATCATGTTCATCCTCTCCATAGATCAAACAAGCACATCTCTTCACCTCAAGTTACTATCTCACTCTAAAATCCATAAATAATTAATTATAAGTGGTTTTAATTAATTTTTTCATTTAAACTAATGTGTAATAATTTATAGAAAACTCAATCACAACCACTGTCGTGCCAAAACTAGGACCAATAACCCTTGGAAGGTCTGTCACACACCCACAATACCAATCCATGGGAAATCCCTATCACCTAACACTAAATCGAATGTTAATATAATTTAATTAAATTTAATTACTAAATTAAATTCTATTAGAAACATACCTTGACCGAAACTACTTCCCAAAAAATTCAAACAAAATATCATGATTCCCTTTTTGAAATCAGAGTGAAGTCCCCACAACCCTCAGTCGATCCCATAATAATCTTGTGGAATTTGCAACAAAAAACACTATAAAACCAAAGGAAGATATTGGGAAGTAAAGGGGACACAAGAATGAACAAAAAAGGATTATATTACCTTGATTAATCATTAAAAAACACAAGGAGTCATCCCCTACTAGATGGGTATCAAGGAGAACAAGTGGGAGAAATTATTTTGAAGATATGGACATTCTTGAGTCGCATTCCTAGATAAATTCAATGGGCCACAAAACCAAAATAATATAAATTATCCCACTAAAAATTCCCCAAAAAAGACCCCATATTCTATCCACTATGGTTTCATCAGTGAAATTGTGGTTAACGAAGACTTCAATTATGCTATATTCTTCCACCGGATGGCTGGTGGCTACCATAAGATGCCTTCTGTCCTCTACAACAAAATATTTAACTTTGCTACTAGATGGTCGATGTATTTCTATAGACAAGGCTTCCACACTGACATTTACCCCTCCCAAGGCCCTCCCAAGCCCCTCTTGAGTCCATCCTGATCCCCAAGGATGCCCCCAAAGACTTATCAATCTTCCAAAAACATTCTTTTTAGGGGTTTGAACCCCCTAAATTAAACTCTAAATCCCTATTCAAAATTCAACTAATCCATTAACTCAAAATTTATATTCTACTTGATTTTAAAATTAACGTATACATATGGTGTTTTACAACATCTCTACCACATTACTTCTCTTCCTTGTGTAGTCTCATTGGTCCTCAAACCACAACTCCCGACCTATATTGGTTGTGATTGTTTTTCATGAAAAACTATGTTCTACTTATGAATTCCCAATGTGCTTCTAAAGTACCATTTCAAATACAAGATGTTTAAACCACTAAAACCTGAGCTAAAACTCATGAACACCACTAAAAAATTGATATTTCACTTAACATATCCTATCAATCATGATACATGATCATTTATTCATCCAATTTACCGTTGTACTATGGTTCAACCAACAATAGGTATTAGCTTAAAACTACCAATTTTGAGCCACAAATCCTCCCCCATTGGAATTGTCTATCAAAATAAGATCCTATAATTATAATAATACACCTAATGTAGTTCAAAAATCACTATGATTTACCACATATGATAACATTTCTCCTAGTTCATAACTGAGACATGATAAAATGGGATCTCATATTGAAGAAAAACATAATCATGTCAACTCTTCCTATAAATCCCTATTCAAAAAACTGAAACACCAATCATGTCCCAAAATTATGCACCCAACATGGTTTCTAATGACTGTATCTAATTGTATAGAATAATACAAGTTAATCCACCTCTAGCCCATATTCCATGAACACATTCATATTCCATTACTGACACATTACCAAACACCTGATCCCAGTTCCCCTATTCTAGGAGACACCCATTGATCATTTCAAAATGCTCACCAAATTCCACACCTGATTCCTAATGATACTCCATGCCCAAATCACTAGTCGAATAATCCTGCATCTTTCATTATATGAGCATTAAAAAAATTCATGATCCTACAAATATTAAGATTTTAAGACCCCAACTCTATAATTATTTCCAATATCAGACTCCACATGAATCCATATGTTAATTTTAGTTGGAATTCATCAAAAACCGTACACTGGTCGATTTATTCACTGATATAAGAATTCCAAAATTACTTTCCAATGATTAGTCCAGACTCCGTCGACCCTTCTCTCATGAGGGTCACATGGTCATGATTTAAATCCCTCTCCCCACCTCAGTTGCATCTTCTTCATCACACTACCAAAACATTCTCCCAGACACCATGGTTTGTGCCCTGTCCCTCACCAGACAAAATATTGGGGAGCTAGAACTCTCTCATTTTTTAGCACCAACCCACAACACTAACTCATCACCCATTCCTATCCCAAGGAAATTTTATCTATGGAACCCATTGAAATTCATATTAAATGATGTTTGTAACCTCACCAGATTATATTGTCCTCTACCATCATATAGATTACCTTACGATACTATTAGTCTAGTACCTCAACAAGTTCCATTTCATGATATGTACGTTACTCCTTTCCAATCCACATTCACCAACCACCAATCCCTGACACCACATCACCCCAAAAATTTGTGTCAAGGTCCACCATTAGTATTACCATCCAACTATACCCAATTAAATTCCATAACAACCCTCATCATAGGGGAAAACCCTTTATTTCAACAAAATATCTAGTCCACTATACCCACTTGTGGTCTTATCTAATACCATTGATCCTTATCCAACTAAATTAACTCATTAATTATTATACTCAACCCATGATTCTATGAGTTACACTACACCCATACAAAGATTTTTGTTCTCCAAGACACATCATCATAGATACATCAAAAACACCATTGGAACAACTCTTAACAATTAGGAACCTCACTCATGACATGATCCAAAAAATGAATTTCCATTATTAGAATTCATCCTAGTACCACTGGTGCTCATCCTTAGCCAAAATA
Organism: Viscum album; assembly: GCA_963277665.1. Taxonomy (NCBI): domain Eukaryota; kingdom Viridiplantae; phylum Streptophyta; class Magnoliopsida; order Santalales; family Viscaceae; genus Viscum; species Viscum album. Next base: position 1,533,909,079 of record OY728128.1, on the reverse strand, counting down.
ATATGAACCTCATCCCCAGGATTAGTATCCACCCATCTCCATTCAATTCACATGCTTCTAGCTGTGATCTGATAACATTTCTAAAAGGAAAAACATGGTTCAACACGTTTTCTACTTGAATTTTACATCATATCAAATCTAGTCTCCATACACGAGCACTCTAGGTGCTTAATTTACAACCAAATACCTCATCGTTCCTAATATGATATCTAGTAACAAATCTCATGAACCAATATCATCATGAGCGTACAACCACACTCACTACCTCTAAGAGAACCACAAATCCTAGGTTGACCACCCTCATGTGTTTCTATTGATCACACTAGACACCATTCTAATAGGGTCTAAGTCAAAAAAAAATGGGCCTTTAGGTATCCCACCTAGACCTACTAGTTTTTTCCTCCCATTAAGTTTATAACCCATGGGAAATCATCCACATTCATATCTCATAAGTATCACAACATCAACATTCCAAGATACCTACCCACAACTGGGGAACCCATTCTCTTTAAGCATGTTCACATCTGACTAATCCCTGGAGGATCTCATATCACTAGTCAGTGATATACAAACATTACATTATCATATCCAATCCCTACCAAGGGAAACACAAACACACAGAGTTCATTTAAGTATAATTTCTTTCAATATTATATGGGAAAACAATATATAGGTAATTTCATATCAATTTAAATAATCGCAATGAAAAAAACACTTCCCACAAGGGGTCTAGTTCTTAGGAACCATGTTTCATTCTGACCCACAAGGATCAGTCCACCAATTTTTCATGAGGATTTCATCATTATTCACATCATAAAGCATATCAATATAGATCCAAATGACCTAACATCAAAGGGAAAATCCATATTGATGTCAACCTAGCTGAGTAGAATTCCACCAAGTACATATATAGTAAAATTTTGTATCTTCAGTTTTTGAAACATCAAACAACTAAGACTTGATCATTAGTGAAACCAAAAACTAGTAGACATATATTTCATGTGAATAATATGTTCATGATATAATGCATGATATGCATCTTGCCTCTACAACCCAATATTAAAAATAAAATCATAAACCTCTTACCAACATCCATGATCTAGAAATATATAAACTAGAAATCATAAATATAAAACATCATGTAAGTCACCCATGGTAAAAATATTGTTCAAACATATCCTCAAACACCAAAAAATAAATACCACTCTCTAGTAACCATAAATTTTTAACGAAAAAGGGTTATAAATAAACGATTATGATATCCATCACTATATCTAATACATTTTTCAATCGTTAGCATACCATATCAATAAATAATAAAGAAAATTAAAATGTAATACTTTGATTCCAATTTGTAATTTACCATCCTGGTCCACTCTATGAACATCAACCATACTGGTTCAACACATGACATCGGTTGTACCAACTCATATGCTAGAGGATTCTGACTAGTAGGGGTCCAAGATTGTATGATGGGGAGACAATAAACCCATATTATAGTGACAAAAAAAATCACCAAAAATCATCAATACAAGTAAATAATCAGAGTACATCGAATGAATAGAATATTACAATAATATTAAAAATGCAAGAAAGGCCTGAACACACATTCCATATATATATTGACATCCCAAAAGGGATATTACATATACATAAAAAAATAAGATAAAATACAAGTTTTTGGATCTATGAAAAACTAATACAAATATCATCTCAAACTATAATTTCATCTCATAGTCCATCTCGACAATTCCATATCAGGCCTCAGCCCAAACCTCTACCTCCAGTCAAGTGAATTTTTGCTTGGGTTCCCAAGTGATGTGGCAGCTGAGTAGGGTTTGATTACAAAACTCAGTAGGGAACCACAAATGTGGTCCCAAACTTACAATAATATGTAGTGATATGTGTATGTGATATGATCTTCTAAAATAAAATATAACTCTAAATCAAATTGATCACTTTAATCCATAGTTTTATGACCCCGGTTGATCATACATAATTTGGATAGATCTTGGGTGCCGCTAAGCATATTGTGATGACTATTTATCCCAAGTAACATGTGGTATCCAAGTCCATAGTAGCCTCAATTAATCCTCATGACTCTAGGGATCCATACCATGACAATCCTATCAGCGAGACCAAAATACAAGGAAACCCCTATTATATCATAATTACTCCCAAGATATGGCTCATGGATGAACTATTATTTGGGATCCAAATCCATGTAATACCATATCACATCATCATGATTATAGGGATAGGTCCCATGATATTTGTATCATCTAGGATCCAAATCAATGATAACCTCTATAATATCTTAATGAATTCAGTGATGAGGCATGCGACACGCCTAATATTCGGGATCTATATTCATGGAATTCATTAACATATCCTCATGAATCCATGGACAATTATAGAGATATACTTTTAATCATAGATCCAAATCCATGGAACCCCATATCCTATCATCATGAATCTTGGGATGGGGTCTTATATAACCCTATTATCTAGGATTAAAATCCATGGAATTCCCTATCATATACTAATATCCTGATCTAAGGTCACTTGAATTTTGGAGCTCCACATCCATGGAATCTCACATATGTAACAAGATCAAAACATAGTAACCTAACCATATCACATCAACCTCGAGGGAATATTCCATAAAAGAATAAACATAAGGTTCATCCAAACAACCACACTCATCATCACTTTCTACAACCCCTTAGGATCTGAAGTCCAAAAATGAGTTTTAGGGTGATAACTGCTACCATCTCACATACACTCATGCAGGGTTAGTCTATCAATAGGTCACCCATTGGTACCCCTCAGTATCAGTAAAAAATAGGAACCCTTGAAGGGTCCTAAATCTTAGTCACTGACCTGGGTGAGCACTTGAGGCATTAGGACATTTTTTCCCTTAATATCATCAATTTTCTAAATTGGAAACAATCATGAGATGGTTTATGAGGACTTTATGTTCTAAAGGTCATATAGGGTCAGTCTTCTCAAAAAACAAATCTTAGTCTATTTAATGTATCTCCACCAAGGAATGGTCATTTCATATAGAATATGGTTACTCATACCATAAACATCTCCAAAATATTTAGAAACTCAAAGAACAGAAAGGTTTCTATGAGGCCTACATGGAATGAGATCTCTATTCCATCCTTTAATAAATCATTGAGTTTTGAAAAGACCCTATGTACTGGATAAATTTTTTCAGTTTGTTTGGTATCACCTCTCAGGAGGATGGGAGGCCACTCTATGTTTCATAGTCTCGACCTTGTCCATCTCTGGTTGAGGAAACAAGCAAGTATAATGTGGATTTTATGATTTTCAACACTTATTTATTTCACATAGAATTTTTTTATTTAATTTAAAAATTACATTTAAGTCAAATATCTCTTTTATTTAATTTAAACATTGAATTTAAATTAAATAACCACTAAACAAAAATGGCCTCTCTTAATTTGGAAAGCCTGAAAATCACGTGAAACATAAAAAAAAATAATAAATCCATAAGGAAGGTACATGTGACCACATTCTTTATTTCATGCTTTCCAATCATTTACAAGGGTCTAAAATACCATATGAGGTACATCCCAAACTTTCCATCATCACCTTTTATTAAATGAGCCTATATTCATACAGCAATATCATAAATAATGAAATAATATATAAATAAATAATCATAAGAAATTATAATTAATTACATAATTTATACCAGTGTTGAATAATCACCAAAAAATTAATAAGCACTACCATCATGCGAAAACCATAACCAACATCCATCGAATGGTATGTCACACACCCACAACACCAATACAAGTGAAAATCCTATCACTTGGCACAAAATACAAAGTTAATTTTATTTTATTAATTTTAATTTATCAATTAAATTAAATGAGAAACATACCTTGAATGAAACTGCTTATGATGGAATGAAGACGATATCTTGATATTCCCCTATGCAAGAAGAGATAAAGACCCATCACTATCTGTCAAATCTACTATGATATAGCGGGATCAAAACCATAAACCTATATAAAACAAGAAGAAACTATAGGAAAATTAAAGGGGTATGGGAATGTACTAAATAAATGATATTACCTTAATTACTCTTCAGAAAACATGTGGATAAATCCCCTATTCAAGGTAGTTCAAGAAGATCAAGGGGAGTAAAAATAATCTGTGAAATGGTCATTCTTGATCCCCCATACATGGCTAAATATTAAGATCAACAAAACAAAAAAGAAGGGAATTCCCAATTAGATATTACCCAAAATAGGACCACAATCTAGTCACATTATGCTCACTGTACAACTAGTGGATATAACAGCCAACAAGGTTGCTCTCTACTTCCACCAGATGGTTAATGACCTTTACAATAAAGTATTTATTCTTCCATTAGAAGGTTGGTTTCTTCTATAAGTTAGCATATGTTATTCCATATCCAGGGTTTCTAAATATCCTATGGACCTCATAGGTCCCTCCATATCCCCATTAACACCTAAATAACCTTATTCATTATCCAAAATAATTCATATGAGTGGATGAACCTTGAAAATTACACTCTAATTCTCTATTCAAAATTCATCCCATTAACTAATTAAAAAGTCCATTCTCTTTGAATTTTGAATCCGCATGCATAAAAATGGTTTTAAACTGTCCAATAGTTTCTTGAGTGTTATGGTAGGGTGTGATATGTTCCATAGGTTACATAATGTTGATATAAATAAATAGTTTCCCCAAAATGGAATTTTAGATATAGATATTTTTAATTTTTGGGATTAGATGTTGTGGGACCATTCCCAAATTCATATGGGAATTAATATATTGTTTTATTTTTGGATTATGTTTCAAATTGCGTTGTGGTAATGGTACACCATAATAATCATGTAACACGTTTTGTTAAATTTATTAATAAGAACATCTTTTCTTGTTTTGGAGTGACCTTAGCTTTTATGAAAGATAATGGATCCCATTTAAATAAAATGAAATTCAATATAGTAGTGAATTTTTTTTGTTTCATTAAATGAAATGGAACATATTACCACCCATATTAAAGTGGGAATTCCAGGGTGTCAAATATTGAACTCGTGAAAATTTGACAGAAAATAATTTTTTTGATATAGAAAAAATTGTTCTTTAGTGTCAGATGAGGTATTTTGGGCTAATAAAACTTATTTAAAAACTCATATAATAAAATCTTCTAATATATTTCTATTTAGGAAAACATTTCATTTATTCATGGAGATTCATATTAAATCCTTTTAGGCTATAAAGTCTTATAATTTTACTTTCAATATCTCCAGTGATAGGATAATTCTATAGTTATGTGAACTAAAGATATAAGAAGGGAGAATTTTTAAAATTATATAATCTTGGAAGATATAACTAATATTTTTCATGATTCCATCATTCAGAGTAAGAGATTTAATTTTTATCAGAAGCCATTAATTTTTATTTCTAGGAATAATATCATTATTATGAAGATGAAATTTATGTGTTCTAGAAATTTTACCATATCGAGGGTGCTGGATAATAGAGATTTTTATTTGGTAGGTGAGTAGAATCGACCACTTATGGTTAATTTAAAAATGATTAATAATTTATTTGAGGGCATTCCAAAGGTATTGGATACTACTATTTCATTGATTCTTGATCTTTCTCTGAGTCTTACTGTTGTATTTTAAATAAATACTTATTATGAGCTAACCCATTATCCGTTTTTTTGTTTTATTTTATTTAATAAGAGTAATGACTATTGTTTTATCATTATTTTGGATATATATGTAATTTCATGATCACTTTAAAACGTATTGAAGATCCCGAATGTGGTAAATATACTTTATGTGGATGTTCATTTCCACATTCATTCATTTGGCATGGTATTTTTTCTTTTTTGAAGTTGATTTGATAGTTTTTATAATTTTCATCATTTTATTGACTATCTATCATGATTTATTATCCTGGTCTTCATGTTTTCAGTTTAATAATTTTTAAAATCTCATTGCATTATAGATTTTTGGTATATTCGATTTTCAATATATATTTACTTCACATACCACAATACCCTTATAGACAGTTATCTTCTTGAGAGAAGTCACTTATTATATTTGATATAGAACTAAGCAAATTTTAGAGGTGTAGTTTCTTATAATAAATTTTTGGTTGAATATTTGTTCTTATAGTTAGTTTCTTTACATGGTCAATCCAGTCTATCATCAAAATTTTCACTATGTGGTTAGTTACTTCTTGTAGTCGATGTAAATATTATAAGAGTCTATGTTTTATTGGTAAGTTCAACATGTGGTTGATTGGATTCCTTCAAATTATTTCTTATTCTTCTTATGGTAGATCAGATTGAATTTGTTTAGTCACTTGGTGTAGGAACTTGGTGTGGTTTATTGTGTTCTATACATCCAATTAGTTATTATTACAATCTATTTCATACTTATAGTTAGTTATAATATTGTACTAATAATCAAGATAAAAATTTCAAATGTTTTTAAAGGGATAAATGGAGATGAATTACTACATTCACATTGAATCATTTACCTCTAAACATAAATTATGTTCCTATTTTTCCATTATGATTTAATTCCTAGTTTATTTGGGTTTTATTCTTGTTTTTATAGGGGAAATAGGGTGATTCCATTCAAAAAAGAAACAAGGAAGTGTGAATAACGAATTAAAATGATTAAAACTCCATTTTCAAGTAATCGCCTATCTTTTTCTGCAATAGTTTATACATTTTTTTGGTTTCTTTGGTTGATTGAACATAATTAGATAAATATTTTTTCAATTGATTGGGTGTTTATATTGATAATATCAATATTTTTTGGAATAAAATTGGAACAAATTTAAATTCATTTTGGCACATTGAAAATGATTTTGGATTAAAATGTTTTATACTTTTTAAATCATTATTCAAAAATTATACATTTTTTATACTTTTTAATTCCTCTATTCTATTTTCAAAGTAAATTCATTAAAAGTTTTATCATATATTTTAAAATCTTATTGGGAGGTATCATAAGTGTACTATTTTGAATGTTTTTATGACCTATTCAAAAAACATTTACTTATGAATTAAAAACTCTATTGAACCAAATTAATTTTAATACTTATCCTACTATGGATTCCATGTTGAGGAAAATATTGGGTTTTAATTACGGGGGATTGGTCTTCCAATGTTATGAACTATGCATCAATTCTATAAACATAGAAATTCTAAATTTTTTTAAAATATATGGGCTACTAATATTTAATTTAAACATTATGTGTATGTAAATTTTTTTTTTTGTTTAAAGGCATTATTTCCACATTTAAGATGTTAAATTTATTTTACCACATCTGTTAATTTGAAAATATTAATTATTTTATCTCTTGAAAATAATTTCTTTCAGTAAATTTGTTCAGAGTATTTTATAAATATATTATTGACTTTAATATTTTTTATTTGAATTAAACACATATGTTATGAATCAAATTGTTTGTAAAAGGAAAATACTAGTATTTTATAAACTCTTTATTGTAAATTATTTTACTGTTGGATGAATTATTTATGCCACTAAATTATTCAATCCCTACCCATCTAATGGAATGTCTAATTTATTATGAGCTCCAAATTTATGTATTTCTATTCACTTAGAAGAAAATAGAATTTTTTAGGATTAATTTGGATACAAATGGTAATTTATTAAATTATTATCAAAATTTATACTTTCAATAATTCTTTTTATAACAGAAAAACAATTTTACGCTACATCTATTTAATTTTGAGATTCTAGTCACATTAACTACCCAGTAGGGTCTATGTGTGGAATCCATTTTTAAAACCAATAATTTGTGGACTTGTATTTTTTAAATATTCACATTTTTTAACTTTCACCAAACATTTCAAATAGTTTTCTTGAAGAAAAAAAATTATGTGTGTGTGAATTTTATGTGACCTATTTTTGAATAAATTTTCCTCAAAATTTTGAAGAATTAATTTCAAATTTTATTTCAAAATGTTCTCTTAATAGTGAATTATTTATTATTGGGAATTATGTAGTTGGATATGTAATTCATTTAATATTTTAATAATAATGTGTGATTTTGGTGTATAATTATTTTAAGGTTCTCATTATTAAACTTTTTTTGTTTTAAGAACATGTTATTTATATTTTTTTAAAAAAAAATTATTGGAATATAATTTTGAAGTGAATTTGTAATGGGTATGACCTTTAAAATAATTAATTCTTTATTAATTTATCTAAATTTAAAAATTAACTATTGGAATTAATTTCTAATATTCTTTGGAATTCATAATTCCCATTTTGTGATTAGGAATTAAATATTTATGTTATTTTCTATGCTTATTTTCATTCGAATATTAATTTCACGGTTGTGAGCCTTAAAATTAAATTGGAAAATTAAATCTAATAATAATATAATTAAAAGGGGTGATCAACTATATTATTCTAGGGAGATGTTCTTGAAGCTTCTAGACATGGCCGGAAGAGATGAGGAGATTGAACCAAGTTGTGTGGAGGTGAATCATACCCATGTATGGTAAGAGTGCATATTGTTAGGATATTTACCCAATTTATGTGTGGAGGATGATGAGTATTGATGTTAATTACTAATGGAGATTGATTAGATGAGTGCGAAGAATCCTATTATGACCTCAAGGCTATAGATTTCCACATGAATTGTTTTCAAACCAAATTAGGGGAGGAAACATATGGGAGATGATAAAAATGATTACATATAGTGAAAGATAGAGATATATAAAGGAGTCATATTATAGTAGTGATGAGTTTACTTGGTTATAATTCTAATTAATAATGGTCAAATGGTGAAGAGGGCAGTGATTTGATATTTTGAAATAATTTTAACCATTTATCAATTTTATGTTAATTCAGTGGAAAAATAAAGAGAAATCATAATAGATATTTTTATATTAGTTCAAATATAAATTATCTAACTCTACTATTTACCCCTCTCATGAACTAAGCGAGATGAAACCCATTATAACGGAATGTATGGATTTTAATGGGAGGTCACAACCATTTTACTGCTTTCTTTTTAACCCTTAGAGGTGGGCCTAATACGATAGAATTTTTCACACATGGTGTCTTAACCGAATATCATTTCCCTTTTCACACCTATAGAACAACCCCAAATATAACATTTACTGTGGTGTAAGAAACAAATCCTTCCTTTTAACTACTCCAAGTTATAACTAAATCCCTCACCATTTTTCAGTGATGTAAGAACCTAAATTACCCAACAATTTTTTACCAAGAGTAAAAAACACAATATAATTTTGTTGGGAGTCATAACCCATTTTAATAACATTTAATGGGAAGTATAATCCCATACAATTACACACCCAAAATAGATTACATTAATCTAAATAACAAGATAGACAATTTTGGATCTCAATGTCGAGGAAGTAATGTTCTTTCTAGTGGTAAATGATCAAATCATTGTACCTTAGTTGAGAGAATTAGTTGATCAATAATGTATACCGAAATTTTATAGTTCAATAATATTATAAACATCATGTTTCTTAACCTAGATTTATCTAAATTTTTATATAATGTTTTTTCATGCACAAAAATTTAAAAAATTGAAGTGTGTCAAAGTTTTTATTTCCCAATGTAGCATGTACTTTTTTCATTGAATGAACATGAAAAACATGCCCACATGGTTTTATTTTATCATTACCCATCCCTAACAAGTTTCCCATCATTAGAAGAAAATGAATTAAGAGAGATAATAACCCCCTGAGTCAAGCCTCCAGTAGACCATGGGCAGATGAATACCACAAATAGTATGAAAATTTTACAAATAGAAAGTATTAACCTCTATAATAATATGATAATGATTTATAATAAATCAACCAAAATAAAATCACTAAAGAAAATATAAAATGGAAAATAAAACCATCACATAATGCACGTATAATGTAATTATATAGAGATAAATTTCTCTTAATAAAACCCAAAATAAATGATCAGGCGGTGACACCATAATAATTTAAAATCCCAAGATGGAAATGCCTAGTATTGTCCACAATGTCCTCTTAGAAACCAAAAAACACAGATTTTATATACATGGGGTGATCATACAAGTATACTCTATAGGATACCCAAAGTCTCTCTTGTATATGTGAAAGAATCATAGTAACTCACCAGTGAGAAAACAACATAAGAAACATCACCTAAAAAGGTTAAATAACCAAACCCATACTCATTAGGTCTCAATCACCAACTAATGCATCCATGTATAGTGACATTAAATGAATCTTGCCAATGAAAAGGGTTCCCCGCACCACTTTCCGAAAAATTTTACATTCTCACTCAACCAAATCATATATCATGGAACTCTGGTCTACTTCGTATAACATAACATCACATATCTCCTTTAGAAACCCATTCTATCACATCACATCTCACCCATAGTCAACTGATCCATCACATAACATCAAATATTTCATAAAGACAGACAGGTCATCACATAACATTAAACATGTAACTCGAATAGTAGGGTACCATGAACCTGGATGAAATAAACCCCATTCCATCCAAATACAATGAATGTCCAATAGAATGATCCACCTCATCATTTTATCACAACCATCACTATTTCACTTTTGAGTTTTAGCCATTATAGCCGATTAATATTTAACATGTTTGGAAGAGATATTAGGAAAGAGGGGGTATCCATACATCCATCCTTACCATCATGATTTTGGGAAAACAAACCTAAAATATATGTGGGTGCAAGTATATGTTGATCAATGCAGGTGGGTATAAATTGAAATCAAAATGAAAATAAGAAATATATATAAATATCCAAAAACAATCTAATATTATGGGTTTACATCCAGAGTACAAACCAACTAAAAAAATCACAACCAAACTTTACACTACCACCAATTTCATTACCGCCACTAAAATCACAACATAAATAAAAATCCCACACAACATTTTAGGTTTCACATTTAATATTCTCTATCAACATAATCCATTTAAAAAAATTTACATTACCATAAAATTGCATTATTCAAGAACAATATTTCATATATAAGAATGAATTATTGAAATTACATAACCAATTTTAATTAATTAATTAATTATCCATTCAACCCATGACATTACAATTCATTATTGACTAATTAATTCCATTATTTTCTAGGAAACTACCACAACACAACACAACACAAATAAAAATCCCATAATCCTCATTAAAACACACTAATATCACCCCCCCTCCTCACACCCACAACTACTTTCCACATCACATTTATTTCCACATCACAGCTGCCATGTACCACACCGACTTCTCATCACATCACCTCCCCTTACCACAACCACACATCACAAAATATTTCACATAATTTCTAAAAATAAATTTTAATATTTATTAATTTTATTTTAATCACTTCCACTTTTTAATTTTTTGGTAATTCTCACAAAATCTACATTTTACATGTGAAACCAATTTAATAGCAATATATAAGAAATTATCTATTTTAATGAAAGTGATAAAAAATAACACAACTTGTTCTAAAAATTATCATGTAATAAAAAAACAAAGGTCCTATCTACCATGTTTTTAATAGGGAATTGATCTTATAAAAATCAACATTGAATAATATAAAAAAATCAAAAACATGTGATGCAATACCTTCCCTATAGAATTTAAATTAAATAAGCTTATCATATTCTTTAAGTTGTATGAAACCTATATCCCCAAAGGTAATAAAATCACAACACCGATCACATATAAAATTTGTGACAAAATAAGGATCACCTAGATTAAATGAATATTTTCGATACATTGTGAATATTTGGAAGAAGTGGGAGGGGAAATTATCAAGAACCATGAAGAAAGAAGGTAGATCCAACAACTTAGAACACAACCAACCATTATACCATTTCCATGTTTACATAAAAAAATCAATTATTAACATGGAAGATCCATTTCCTTATTAATAATGAAAGAAACATTGAGTATAAAATAAGGGTAACTCACATTTACCACCATGGATAGAAAAAAAAATATTGTGGATGAATGCTAGAAAAAGGTGTCAAAAGGCATCCTTTAGATGCACTTGAGTAGCCCATGGAAGTAAATAAAGGTTATAGAAATGATGTGTTTTAAGTGGATTTTATAATTTATAGGTAGTTTGAAATATATATGACGACATCACAATACTATAAATCATGATGAAAAATTGATAAAAACAGAAGGGATTATGGAACAAAGGGGACTTCTACATCAGAGTACAGTCGGTCAAACCGAGCTATGAAAAATATATCAAGGACCACAACACAAATTATATTTTTTAAAATGATGAATATTCCATAGTTGAGGACACTATGTTGCAACCATTTAATTTCTTGAGTAAGGGTTATTAAATAACATACCTCCACACCACAGGAGGAATCCATTTTTCTAGAACTAGACAAACCACCCCTCAAATCACTACAACATATCTTGTCTCTACACACCATAATAATAACCAAAACTATGTCATTTACTTGATCCATGTAGCAACTAACCTAAAAAGTGAAGTGGCACCGACAACCTCCTCCTATGACTTCTACCACAACCAGTCCTTCCTGTATACAGTCTCTAGGCCTTATGGTGATTACCTGGACTCAATGGTGTATGAATCCCAATAGATAAAATCATATCTCTATATTCTCCACTTACCCTCGAAACTCCTCATAATATTCCTCAGACACCACCACCTTGAGAAATCCCTAATAGAAATGGACCAGAATGTATGATCTGTTACATTATATACCTTTCAAAATATTCTTGAAATCTAGAATTATATCAAACCTATAATGGATATGTGGAAAAGGTCAAAAAAACCATACTTGGAGATATTTATAAAGGATCTCATCATAACAAAACTAAACCATAAACCAAAAAAATAAAAATTATCACAAACAATCCCATGGAATCGTGTCACCACACCATCTTACACCCTCCTCAAACCACATCCTTTACACATAACCACTTATACCAGCATATAATCCCCCATAAATTAAATTATTAGTATCACCACAAACACCATAAATTAGAGACACATATATAAGAATAAAATATTTCCATCCTTTATTTCATGATATTATTCACTTTGGGTGGCATAGAATTGCCTAAATGATTTGAATATTGTCAATGTGTAATGTGTATGAATTAGGGATTATGTTTTCCTCTCTTCATATTATTGAATGTTTAATCAAAATGAAAATAACCCTGGTAAAATATCTCATAAATTACTAGATTTAATAATCATATCATAAAATAAAAATTGAGTAAAATTTGAACAACTCAGAGTATTGAGAACACATTTGCGCCTCTTTATCCCAGGTACTATCCTCAAAAACACTATGGAACCACAAATAAAGAAATAAACTAATGGTTTTTCCATGAACCACCTTATTCCATTGATATGGATCTCTACTGGACACACTATGAACATTTCATCATCCTTAATGTCAAAATATTCCCAGTTAATGACATGAGAGTCATTATAATGATACTATAGGAGTTGAGATACATGGAAGAAATTGTGAATCTAGTCCAACCATGGTGGAAGTGAAAACCAATAATCCACCACTCCAAGATCCCCCAATATCTCAAAAGGCCTAAAAATATGGATGAGATCATTCTCCCATGGTAAACATCCATTTCCAAAATCATGGGGAGACTCTAACGAATATTTACTCTACAACATTGAACTATATAGAAATCATAATGTGATTAGGATAAGCCTTATTCCAGTCCTATTTTTCTTTCATCCTCTAATGAACAACCTAAACATTCACTATCAAGCTCTTCACCATATCAATATTGAGAACGGATGACTCTCTAACCTTTCCCTAGTATAACAGAGAACAAATTTTAATCCATATATAGCTTCAAATAGGTATATACCAATGGATGAGTGATATCTAGTATTATAATAAAACTATACCAAAGGAAAGTAATTTCCCCAAGATACACAAAAGTTTAATACAAATTCCTACAAAATATCCTATAGCATCTGGATAGTCAGTGATGTCTGCATATCCATATGAGGGTGGAGTGTAGTGAAGATGTAAAATTGATAGCCAGAACATGTTTTAATACCCTCCAAAATCATAAGGTAAAATGTGTGTACTATTATGAAATAATTATCCATGGAACTCTATTTAGTTGCACCACCTTAAACAGATACCTATTTTCCAAAAAAAAAATGGAACCCAACTCACTGATCGATAGAAAGTGAGCCATTTTGTTATAAAATCCATGATTACCCAAATGGCATCACCACCTCCCTCATATTTGGGTAACCCAATGACTAATTTCACTGATATTACATTATATTTCCACATGGGAACATCCATGTGTTGTAATAAACCCCCAGGGAATATGATGGTTCTCCATTAACAAATGGAAAACCAAACACCGATCTACAAAATATACCCCCACCAGTTTTACATTAGGGCACAAAAACTACATCCTAAAGACAAGATTTATGTTTGGTACCAATTGGTGTGCCAAAAAAATTGATTTATGATACACATGTACAAATACCTCATGTATCACTACTAATGAAACCTCTCCTAAAAAAAATGGTTTTAACCATTCTCCAACAAACCCTCTAAATAATTACCATGGATAACACAATTGTGCATCACCACTGCATCCTCGTATCCCCACTGAGACTCATCCACAACACACCTCATAGAAGACTACACCTTTATCTAAAATAAGTGATCTCCACCACTAACCACTGTTACATCTAAATATCGCACTGCCAACTCCCTCATCACCTTCTAAGAATCATAAGACTCTTGAACCAAATATTTTTATTATTTTAGGATCAAAGGACCATAATTACATTCCCCCTTTATGATATCATATTTTGTGCCAAAATATTAAATTTTAATTTTTATATGTCATTTTAGAATTCATTAATACCCATGGTTTGATTATAAAACTTATTCATGTGTATTTTTTTGTATGTGGCATTTTACATAAATGAAATAAAAAGGAAAAAAATAATTTTTTCACTTGATTTAATCGTTATTAATATTTTTTTATTATATAAATTAAAATATAAATGGGATTTCTCCAAAAAAAATATGTAAAAAGGGAAAGATCTTAATCCATATGGAATCCCACCATATAGCAAGCCCATGAAGGGACTACTGGACAAGACACTCCACAAGGAGATCCCACCCGCTATAAAATTGAACAAAATTATAGGATAATTGATCATGCTAGTGAGTGTGTAGTATTGTAACATTATAGTAGGAAGAGAGTATCTCTTCAATGGGGAGGTGAACAGGTACACGGGTCTATCGACCCCCATCCATCATATCAGAGTGCTTTGAGGACACATAGAGTTTATAATAGAGAACATATACTGGATGTTTTTATGTTGGATGGAACCTCAATGGTGGTATTATTCACATTATAAAATTTTGAATTTTAACCCCATATTGTCATCATAATCATTGGACACTTCGTCTAGCCATGCTGCACCACTAGGAACCATGGTAGTGTCATATTACCACTATGATTATCGAGGGATAAGCTCCAACAATACTAATAATTCAAACACCACTATAATTTAAGATTCTTCCTTGTAGAAAAGTCAATATGGGATCTTAAACCAAATATGAAGTCTAAAAAATGTTTCCACCCACTATACCATGTCCACTAGAGCTCGAATGAAGAAGATTACCACAATGGTGTATTCAAGGATGTTGCACCATGGCATGAGTTGAGGAAAATGAGATAAGATGTTTCATATTAGTGTTTCCACTTTGACATGAAGGGTTAAAATATAATAGAACCGTGGTTTAAATGAAAAATGGAGAATATTCCATAGTGTAATATCATCAGGTCGTGTGGGATGTTGCCTAAACATCTGATGTGATATTATTGTAATTATTCCTATAAATAGATGTTGAATCATTTTTTTCGTTTCACAGTTTAGTCATATTTTTTTGTTATTGTTAGTATATGGTATTATTTAATTTTTTTCACAACAAATATTTGTATCACTAACTATATATTACTCTTATACAAAAAAATAATTATTTATATTAATTAAGAAATTCAATATGGATAACTAATAATTTGGGGGAAATGTGATTTGATTAAATATGATGAGTACATAATTTTTAAAATTAATTTTACTCTATAGTAAATCAAATAAAAACCTCTAAATTTAAATTGAAAGTGTTTAAATTTATAGGATGAACCTCAATGTAGTAAAGGGAAGTGGGAGACTGATATCCTGCCTTAATTTCTTCTTTCATATAGAGATTAAATGATATTCATCTAATTTTGTTAGAGGAAACCTCTAAAGATAATATGGATAATTTATATAGATCTAGTGGAAGATAAAAATAAACTATAGTTACACAAAGAAATTTCATGGTTAATAAATTCAAAAAAAAAAGAATCTTTGATTGTAACTCACATATCATCACCATTATTTTTATATTTTATTTTTTATTAAAGACACCAATCATATTATGAATCTTAATTAAATTATTTTAGTTAATTCCTGACAAAAACAATCTATACTATTGAATATTTATAACCATTTCCATTATGTGATTGATCCTATAAAATCACTATTCTATGCTTTATAAGTTAGTTTAGTTGGGTGACTATAAATATTTATTTTTAAAATTATTAAGATTGATAATGGCTCTATCAGGAATCCTCAAAATTGGAACCATTTATAGGGAATATGTTTTAATAAATTCAGTAGTAAAATAAAACATTTGACCCTCTCTATTATATATTTTGGTTTTAAATTAGGTTATTTTTATTTTTGTTCTCTTTATACACTAGGTGTTTTTGGAGTGGTATCTGGAAAAAAATAGGGAGAATGAAATCCCAGATCTAAAAATCAATTTATTTAACAACCCAAGATTTTATAGGATGTGGCTTTTTTCATTTAAACTTTTTAGATAGATTATTTTATACAAAACACTAAACATAAACAAATGATTAAATAATATTATATAATTGTGAAAGTTATCACCTAGCTGATGGAATGATGAGAATGAAAGAGATTTAGTAAATTTTAAAAATATAGTTTACACATGTTTATAAAATGTATTCATTGGTCACTAATTAATTATAAATAAAAATAAAAACCAATTGAACATAAATGATTCCTTTTATAAAAATCTATTTTTATGACCATAATGTAATTTTATCTTAATAAATTAAATTAATCACTCTCAGTGAAAAGGGTTAATGAAATTTATATGTATCATATTCAATTAAATATTTTTAAATTCAACAAATAATTTTTATTGTGCTTTAGATAAGAAAAAACCAAATTTTAAGAAAAAAATATATACTTTCTAAAAGGAAATTTTACTTATTTTTAATGGTGCACTGGTTTTAAATATAAATTTTGAAAATTTTATAAATTATATTTAACAAAATAAATTTAGATACCATGTTCATTCCTTATAATACTTTCAAATATTTCTATATATATTTTCTGAGTTAGGTGCTGAGACGACGCGTGATTCTAAAGATCAGTGTGCCCAGAATTAATTTTATTAAAATGTGGAATATATTTTATATTGACCATGAGTGATTCCAAAAAAAATTGGATAACATTTAAACAGTATATTTTATCATAAATCTGAGACCATGATTGATTCTAAAATGTGGTTTTTACCCTAGGTATGATAAAAAAATGTTTAACGTGGGGTGATCAAACTCATCGCTAAATGGAACTAGGTTAAATGGGTTAATTAATTAATAATATATATAATTCATTAATTTAAAAATAATATATAACTCTATATAATCACCTCATGTTTTATTTATCTAATGCTAGATGTATAAACCCTAGGAGAAATCCAAATCTTTTCCTCCATCCTATGTTGGAGAATCTCATCAGACGACGATGAAACACTAGATCAGATTATATCATTATGGATAGAACGAAAATGAATATATAATTGATTGAAACATTATCCATAAATGATTAATCCTTAATATATTTATGACTATTAATTTTATTTCTTGATAACCTTTTATTAAATATATTGATTAGATCGATCTTTGTTTTTAAATCTGTGTCCTTTTACGGTATTTTCATGTTCTTGAGTACTGAAATCTTGATTAATTTCAATTTTTTTCTAACCATCTGTTCCCACGTATTGATTAATTGGCCAATAATTCTTAGAATCTACCGTTTACCCTTTTTTTATTATGCTTTTACCGCTTTTTTCTTTGCATTCATCATAGTTCAGAAACTGAGGTCCCAATTTGACAATTGTTGGGTGGTACTGAGCCTGATATAGCCCCTGGATTCATAGTGGTTTCATGAATAAGGAGTGTATCAATGAAACAATAATAAATATATGTTTTTTGAAAGTCATTTATAATCATTTTGATGGTTTAAGATCAAGAAATCAAAAATTTAAGGATCAGTGTTGTGCAGTTTGTGTGACGAAAACCCAATGAACCACTAAAGGCCGTTTTTCGGTGAACAATAGCCAAAGACCATGAACTTCATCCATATCAATGAGTTTTAGTCTAATTAAAGGGACTTAGAGTAGATATAGAAATATATAGAAAAACTCAACAACACATCGTGTAATAGGATGAACACACAATGTGTAGCCCATCAGCGGGAACAGCTAGGGTTTTTGGGAAAAAAATATGTGTGACAAGACGTGAATTCCTCCTACACATTATGTATACCTTACTCATATAGGAAACCTTGTGAAGGATCACAAGGGTAGGAAATCGTATGTATGTACACAACTAGGAATGAAACTGTGTACCAAGTACATAGACACAGGGTCCGACACATGGGGACGACTGTTCAGACATAGCCTAGTCCTGGTTATTTGAGAAATGTCATGTTTTTGCCTATATGGAGTACACAACTACATGGGATGGAGTCGTGTTCTAGTCTGGGACATGACTGGGTGGTGAAATGGGGCCATAGACTATGTGGGTCCCCTCACACACTGTGTACTATAGTTTCTTTTTTTGAGTAAATTTCAATTTCCTATATCTAATTTGTTTGCACCTTGATTTTGGGATGGGATTATACTATCTTGAATGTTTTTAAACATAAAATGAAATGGTTCCCTCTATTGAATCATTGGAGTTATGATGTGAAATGTTCTAGGAAGGAAACCTATTAAGGAAACACCCGATGAAGGTAATGATTGTACATTATCACTAGGAATTCACCAAGTTGAACCTCAAAAATTTTCGGGAACTGTAATCCTCTATGGATACCAATTTAACCATCTAGTATAGCGGTGTAGTGGCTTCCTTGATGGATACCAAGATGACCCTCCAACATAGATAGGCATTGGTGTCCTTCATAAATACTGAGTTGACCCTCTGGCATAACTGTGACGTGGAATCGTTGAGGTATACTGAATTGACCCTCTAGAATATCTGGGTAGTGGCATCCACAAAGGATACTGAGTTGACCCTCCAGCAAATCATGGCAGTTAGAACCCTCAATAGAGATCATGTTGAACCTCCAGCATTGCTAGGTAGTGGTGTTGTCAATGGATAATGAGTTGACCCTTGAGTAGAGCTGGGAGTGTCATCTAAGACATTTTATAGAGGGGGCCCACCAACGTACTCGGTTGTGGGTCCTCTTCTTCGATTTTGATCCCACTCGGCTATGTTCTAGAGTTAAGAGGTGTGGTTCAACATGTACAGTTAATTTTTAGCAGATGCGTGAGATGTTTGGAATCATTGATAGACTTTTGAAACTGTTGGTTACACTTCTTATTTTGACTAATTTGTGACATTTAGATCCCCTTACTCTCTCATTTGAGTTTCTTTTGACTGATTATATATATATATTCTTCCTCTGTATCCACACCTTGGATTTGGTTACTCTTCTTATAAGAGAGTTGAATACTTGCGAGGTATTCCACATGCTTTCTTTGGCTAGATTCTCAGAGTAGGATGAGTCTTCTCTCCTACTATAGGTGTTAAATACTTAAATAATAGTTCATATATTCCCCATGTTTTTACCCTTGTGTTTGGATGAGCTTACTTTTACTCTCTATTTTGGGTGAGTTATTCTCCTTCAGTATACCATGTGATATCTACTATCTTTATTTCCTAATGTATCCCTTTCTACTCCATTTATGAATTTTGGGTTTTCCTAATGGGTATACATATAATCCCCAATATATGATATTTTCCCACGTGTTTCATGTCTTATGCAGCTGACATATTGGTCAACAATGACTATAGAGGAACTTAGGGATACAGAGTGCTTTGGACTGTGTTTAATGGTCGTATCTTGGGATTCAAGAGCTGGGATCTCTTTTATATGTTTAATTTTCCAGTTTTTTCAGGAAGTGACATTTCATTTGCTTGGAGTGTATTTTCCCCCTTTAATTTTCATTTTAAACTGCCATACTTTTTAACTATCTAGTTGTTCATGCATGATTGGTTTACTTTATAGCTGTGTTTCATCTTTGACTATTTCCCTATGCACATTTTCATTCAGATGGATATGTGTGTGCATACATATACCTAGGAAAAGGCCTCCCTGATTTAGTTATGCCTTTAGTACTTGTTGCCACCCCCAGCCTATGGAGGCGGTCTTGGGGTAGTTACAGATCCAGCACCGGATCAGGTTGGGTTTTGAAAGATTCGTATTAAATAAAGTTCATTCCATGGGCTGTTTTTTAGACTACCCCCCCCCATAAGAGTATTTGTTTTGTATTTAGGGAAGCAGTGTTAATTTTTATTAAGTGAGGCTCTCAAACTAGGGAATCTATTGATGATACAGTGGCCAACGTATCCATTCACCATGACCTTGACTACCTACTTGTTGACTCAGCAACTCGAAACATTTTTATAGGGATTAATAGAAATTTCATGATATAGGATTGAGTCTATGATTGTCCATCTTGATTCAACTTCCCATTCTCATTGATATATATGTATATATATATATATTATTATCTGAATTTGGTATGCCTTGATAATTCTCATGATTCCTCCATGATGAAAGCTAGAAGGGATACCATCTTTGGTTCATAACAATGACCTGATGAGCAGTGAGCCCTCAATTTAGGGTAAATCCCATGATCCCCTTCCTCCATGTGGGAAGATAGTAGTACCTCCATCTACGGAGCATCATATTGTTCCAGTAGAGTAGTCTAAGGATGTGTGAAAACTTATCATGCTCCGTGAGTTATAGCATCAGATACAGTTGGGTTTTCTCCGTGAACCAGATCCTTAGGAAATAAAGAATTGGCTAGAGTCGATGGTTTGTAACTTCAAGCTTATTCATACCCCAATGGATTGGGTGTTTGTGCTATTAGTAAGCCTTTTCCATAGAGCAGATGGGTATTCGTTGAGACTATTTGCATAGATGCATGATGAGTTGACACTCTCATGGAGTGGCATCCAATATTTGTTCTATGAGGAGTACTACCCCTCCTAATTGAACTCGGTGTATATCTAAGACCTTTAGCAGCTACATCATGGAGGGAAGATAGTTTATGAGTACACAGTGAGGTTCAAAAACATTACTCGTTACTCTATTGACATGATATACTATGGTTACATTCAAGAATGAAAGTTTTTGTAGGGAATCCTATGATAGATTCATGCTATTGTAGTGCCCTTGTTCATCCCCACCTATTTCATGGTGTTGGAACGGGAACTAGTGACCATGATATTTCTTTCATAGGGACTCTAGGAAGATGAAGTTGGTAGTGGGAATCATATATCTAAGTCATCTGTAGTATCTAGCAGAATCTGGGATCCATGATTTCGGTGGATGATTATATTTTTTAGTTAGGCTCATGAATGAGTTCATGTATTGTAGGAAAGTAACATGGCACTAGGGAAGCCTGGAGAGGGGTGATTCTTTTCTTTTGATGTTCAAATTCACATATCATGAGTCTTCCTGACCATAAATTCTAGGAAGCATAGGCTGATAGCTGATGGACAACCATAGTATAGGCATCATCGTAATCAGGGATATCCTTGGTGGGGATACGGTGGTCCATAGGGAGGTGAAGATAGTAGAGGAGTGGGAGGATCTATGGTTTGTGGAATTATCTATTATACTTCCATCACCACAACCAGGTAGCCTATGTCAGGCTTAGGGAGATGATGGATGGGGCCACAAATAGCTATAGGCTTTGAATGTTTATGATCCTGCAATGAAAAGAATATTATTGGTTAAAATTGTCTCAATAATACACTTGCTTTAGTATTATTAGACACATGTTCTATTAATTCAATTATCTCTATACTTTTTGGGTGAGAGTTGGAGGTCCTGGTTGAGGTGTTAGCCTAGAAGCATCGTCTTGAGGATCCCACCAGGAATTATTCTTCTGTATCTTTTTTCTTTCAATAGTGTGAGTTATCATTTAGTGGATATAGGTTCATGTGGCACATTTTTTTCTTCATGATAGAACCTTGTAATGTCATATTTGGTATGGATTGGTTGTCATTACTTTGATCCCAGATCAATTATCACTACAAATAAGTCAGATGCCTACAAACTGATGGGACAAGATTCTCCTTTTCTAGTGAGAGAGTTATCATGGAAGGTTAAGCGGTTTCTAAGATAAAGAGGATTTACCCTATCACCCATATGTTAGTGATTATAGACATTGGTTCATCAAGATCTTTAGGAGTCTATTTTCCTTCAGTTGTAGAGGATTACATGGATGTCTTCATCAAGGACGTTCTGAGACTACCTCCAATGCAATTGATGGATTTTTTCATTGACTTACATATTTCCACCACTCTGATATCTTCTATGAAATATCATATTGAATTTATCAATCTATGAGTTCTATGGTTGCAGGTGGATCATATTTGAGAGAATGTTTTAATCAGACCCATTGTGTCTCTTTGGGTGGATATATCTTGTTTTTTAAAAAGAGGAATGCGAGCTTATGACTTTGTGTAGATTATCATCACTTGAACTAGTATATTATAAAAATAATAATTACCCTTTGATGAGGATTGATGGCATATTTGACTAGTTACTAGGTGTGAGATAGTTCTCAAAGATCGATCGTTAGTCCATCTACAACCAATTGAGGGTTTGAAAGGATTATATTCCAATGTAGGCATTCTGATGTCCCCATCGACACTACGAGTTCCAATTGATTCCCTTTGGTGTAACAAAGGACCCCGCCTTGTATATGGATTTGATTAACTTGGGATTCCAACTGTACTTGGAACTTTTTGTTGTCTTCTTCATCAATGACATACTCATCGACTCATCATTTGAGGAGATGCATACATAGCACTTCAGGATGATTCTAGATTTTCTTTTTGAGCACCACATTTATGTAAATATCTTGAAGTTATAGTTCTGAAGTCATGATGTTCATTTCATGGGGAATTTCATTTATATGAATGGTCTATCCATGGAACCAGTAAATATCTATGGATTTATTTATTGGGAGCCACACAATAGAGTATCAAATGTATAGATCTTTCATGTCTTGGTGGGGTACAACATAAGTTTTATGGAATAATTCTCTTGAATCGTATCCCCTTTTACCACCCGTAACACAGAATGGGAATCCATTTTCCTCATTTTAGTATTTCTAGAGGGACATTAAAGAGATGGGGCTATGGTTGAGAAGTGCTCATATGGAGAGAATATCAGAGGAAGGTGTTGAGTTTATAGTGTACTGTGATGCCACAAGAAACAAGATCAGTTGTTTATTGAATTAGTAATCGGTATTTATCACATAAAATTAGTGTAAGTTGAGACCGCATGAGTATAACTACATGAATCACAAACTAGACCTAGAATCCATTTTCTTCAGCTTGAGTATGTGGATGAACTATCTTATAGGGGAGTACTTTATGGTTTACTCAGACCATTAGAGTTTCAGGTATTTATTCATGCATAAGGACCTAAACCTAATACAATATCAATAGTTGGAGTTAGTACAATACTATAAATTCAATATAGTCTATACTCCAGGAAAGGGAAGTGTTGTAGTAGATTCCCTTAGTAGGAATTCCTACGATTTCCTAGTGTAGTAAGATTCAGAGTAGTTAGCTTCCCTGTAGTTGACTCTAGTGGAGAAGGAGGGTACAACATTTCTCTAGTCAATGGTGTGGAATCCTCTTCTTCTTGATCATGTGAGGGAGTCCCAGCTGGGAGACCTTGACTATGTGGTCTTATAAGATTAGGTATCCATAAGAGACTCACCATATGGGTATTATGAAGTATGGAATCATGTCATCCTTTTTCATTGATGGACTCTTGTCCTAGTCATGTTATACGAGAGGTTATGTAGGAGTTCCACACCTCTCCCCTAATAGTACACCCAGGCATGGGGAAGATGTAAAGAGTCATTCTGTGGGGATTTTGGTGGTCTAACCTGAGATGGAGCATAGCTAAGTTCATCTCTTAGTGCCTCACCTATCAACACGTAATGGATGTGCACTATGTTCCAACATGTTTTTTGTAGGCCATTGAGACCCCAGAGTGAAAGTGGGATGACATGGACATGAAATTTTTCACAAGGATTAATTTCACAATGAAGGGACATTACACCATCTAGGTGATTATTGACTAACTCATGAATTCCATTCCATCATGGAGTAGAGTTCAGTGGAAAGTATGTGGTAGTTTTACATATGGGATATCATTCACATCAATGGGGTTCCCTTGATGATTTTATCCAATCGTGATGTGTGGTTTATGTAATGATTGTCGAGAGGCCTACATGAGGCATTTGAGACCCACATGGGGATGAGTAAAAACATTTACCCTTAGACCAATGGGTAGACCATGTTCACTACCCAGGTGTTGAAGGATATGTTGAGGGCTTCCATGTTAGACGTCGGTCGGAGCAGGAAGGATATCCTTCCTTTGGAAGGGTTTGCGTACAAAACCATCTACCACTCTATCATCATCATGAATTCTTTTGAGTACATGTATGGGAGACCCTTCAAGTCACCCTTATGATGGATATAGATTGGTGAGACATATCTTGTGGGCCTAGAGATGGTGTTGGTGTTGACAGAGAAGGTCCAGGTCATCCAGGAGAATATGAGGATGGCCCATAGAAGACATAAATATTTCATAGATCATCGTCCTAGTCCCTTGGATTTCAATAAGAGATAAAACATTTTCCCTAGATTCTCCCCACGACAAGGATTTCATATGTTTAGATAGGGATGAATGCTATCCCTGAGGTTTACTGTAAACTTCAAGATCTGTCATAGGTTTGGAGAGGTTTCATATCACCTCACCTAACCTCCACAACTAGGGAGGGTGCACAACATCTTCTATGTGTCATAGCAGATGAGATACATGCATGAACCCACACATGTCATCGATTGGGTCATGTTGGATATCAAGTATGGATTCCCCTTTCCGAAGTACCAAGTGGTGATCGAGGATTGGCAGGAGAGGACATTGAATAGGAAGACCATCCCCTTGGTCCGCGTGTTGTACTAGCACAATAATGTACATAAGAATTCCTCGGAGCAAGATAGACAAGTTCGGTCTTAGTATACTGAGTTTTTTCCCCATTTTTGATTTTTGAGGATGAAAAAAATGAAAGAGGGGATGTTTTAGAGACCATGTTTTAACCTTTTAATACTTTTAAATAATTATATATGTATATATTTCCAAAGCATGGTTCTAAGATGGCGTGTAATTCTGAGGCTAGGTGTACCCAAAATTAATTTTATAAACATATTAAATATATTTTATATTACGAGTGCATAGTTCCTAAAATAAAATGTAATAACTCATAAACAGTATCTTGAATAAAAAACATGAGACCACAGTTGAGTACAAAATTTGGTTTTTACTCAAGAAACAATATAAAATGGGTCATCACTAGGTGTTCAGACTCCTTGCTCATTGGCGGTACATTTAGTGAGTTAATTACTTAATAAATAAATTAATTCTTTTATTCAACACAAAATATAACTCTATAAGATCACCTCTAGGATTATTTCTACAGGGTTAGCCACATAAAACTTAGAAGAAATATAGTGATATTCCTCCCTCTTCTATTGGCGAATCTCATCGGATGATGATGAAATTCCATATCAGATCAGATCAGATCGGATCAGAACATAGTGAATGCAATGACTTCTCATGAACACTGAAAAATGAATTCTTATTCAATGAGAAATCCATAATTGATGTATAAATCGTAAATATTTGTTTTTTGTGCCCTTTTATTATATAGATTGAGCATATCAATCATTGTTCTCTGATCTGCATCCTTTTTCATCAGTTTCATGTGCCTGAGTAATGAAATATTGATTAATTTCAGCTGTTTTCCAAACATGGGATCACCTTTCTTGATAGATTGGACATGAATTCATATAACTGATCATTTGACCCCTTTTTTCTTGTGCTTCCCCCTCTTGTATCTTATTTTTCATCCTCAATTGGAGACTGAGGTCTGAGTTCGATAATTTATGAGTGGTACCGAGCTGGATCAAACCCCTAGATTTGTAGCAGTTTTCTGAAATAGGAGTGGATCAATGAAATCAGAATATATTGGTTTTTTTGTGATGCGTGAATTAAAATTTAGATGGTTTAATATGAATAAATCAGGTGTTGAGGGATCAGTGTCGGGCGGTTCATGTGCAGAATCCCTGACAAACCACTGAAGGCTATTTTCAAGTGAATGGAGGATGTAGACCATGATAGTTATCCATATCCATGATTTTATAACCAATTGAAGTAGAAATATATAGCATATTGAGAAAATTAAAGGTTTCGAGAGTGAATTTGGTAGTCTAGAGAAAAACCTGACCACATGACATGTAGTGGGATGAAAACACAACATGTAGCCCTTCATCAGGAGAAGCAAGTGTTTTTTTGGAAAAATTAAGGATGGAACAACTTGTAGTCCTCCAACACACCATGTACCCCTTCTCCATATTGGAACCCATGTGAAGGATCACATGGGTAGGAAACTATGTGCAAGTACATGGCCAGGCACAATGCTTTGGACTCGGGTACACAGACATGGGGTTTGGAACACATACACGTCTAGAATGGCATATCCTGGTCTTAGTTAGTAAGAACACACCATTTAGTTCACCTACACGACATGTATTACTACATGGAATGGATTTGAATGCCAAGTAGGGACACGACCAGGTGGTGAAACAAGACCAAACATCATGTGGGTCCCCTCAAATGTTGTGTACCCCAATATTCTTTTTTGAGGAAACTTTAACAACATATATATATATATTGAACAAATACTTTGATCCTTTTGTATCCTATTTCGAGCTTGTTTCTGCATAGAATGTGAATGTTCCCTTAGTTTCTACTTTGGAGTTATAATGTAAAATTTTATGGGAATGATGCCTGATAAGGAAACACCTTATGACTATAGTGATCATGTAGGATCACATGGACCTTTCTTTGTGGACCCTCCAGTATAGTTGGGTTGTTTAATCCTAGAAGGATATAGATTTGTCCCTCCAACATAGTTGGGATGTGTTTTTCACAACAGATACTGAGTTGACCCTCTAGAATAGAAATATAGTGGTGTCCTCATAGAATACTGAGTTGTCCCTCCAGCATAGCTAGGAAGTAGCATCCTTGATGGATAATGGATTGACGCCCAGCATAGTTGGGATGTGGCGTCCTAGTCAAACACCGAGTTGACCCTCCAACATAGTTGGGCAGTGGTGTCCTTGAAGGATTCCACGTTGAACCTACAGCATAGCTGGGATGTGGAGTCCTTGATGGAAAATGAGTTGACCCTCCAGCATAGGTGGGTAGTGGGGTCCTCAATAGACATCGATTTGATCCTCCATTAGATCTAGTCAGTGGCATCCTTGTTGGATTGTAGAGTAGAACCCCCCCCCCCATACTAGTGTTTTGGGTCCTCTACTTCATGTTCATTCCCACTTGGTTGTGAGACATAGTGAACAGTCAAGGTAAAACATGTACGATTACATCCAAGAAGATTAATGAGATGTGGGGAACCATTGATGGACTTTGGTAATTGTTGGCTGATCTTACTCTTTTGACTAAGTTGTGAGATGGATATCCCATTACTCATTCCATTAGGTTTCTTTTGACTCAGCATATATCTAGTCTTCCTATGTAACCACATGTTGGATTTGGTTACTAACCTTACAAGGGAGGATAACATATTCAAGGTAATTCGCATGCTTTCCATGTCAAGATTCTCATGGTTGGATGAGTCCACTATCCTGCTATAGGTGGAGAAGAATCAATGGGTAGTTCATCTAATCACCATGTTAAGCCCCTAGTGTTTGGAAGAGTTTAAATTCACTCTCTTATTGTGTTGATTTTTTCTACTTCACTTTACATTGTGCTATCTACTATTTTTCTTTACAATAGTATCTCTTACTAACCCCTTCATCTTTCAGGGTGTCCTACTAGGTATGTATATACTCACCCCTGCATTGGATTTTCCCATGCATGTCATTTCTTAAATCGATGACAGATTGTCCTACCATGAATATAGTGGATATTAGGGATACTGAGTGGTTTTTAACATGTCCAGTGGTCATATATTGTGATTCAGGAACTAGGATCTCTTTTAGCAGTTCACTTTTACAGTTTGGCCAAGTTGGGACATATTCCTGGTTTGGCGTGTATTTTCCCCCCTTAAATTTCAGTTTACACTAATGTACTTTTGTATTATCTAGATGTGTATTTAAGCTTGGTTTAATTTATAATATTGTTTCATATTTTACTATTTCCCTCTACACTTTTACAATGTTATGGTTGTGTGTGTGGGTACATGTAATTTGGCATAGGCCACTACGATTTAGTTATGCCTTCGATGCTTTTCACCATCCCTTGGTCTGTGCAGGTAGACTTGGGGTAGTTGTGGCCTGAGCCCCATATTTGGTCAGGTTGTGACAATAAACATCATTTTTAAAATAAAAAATTCAATATTATCTTAGATTTAATTTTTGGTAGTTTTCAGAAAATATTTATTTTCTAGTGAAAAGTGAAAAATACTGATTTTTATAAAATTCTCTATTTTATTATATCCTCTTTATAATATTCATTTGATCCCAATTTAACATAAGATATATTTAGTTATAAATAATCTAATCCATTTCACATTACTTTTCCTTATATCTTATTTTGTTATAAGTATATTTTTTGGCATAAAAATACATTTTTTCAATAAAAATGATTTTTGTTGTGTTTTACGGGATTAATTTTAAACTTTATTCTGTAAATTATTTGTTTTTAATATTATAAAATTGATTACATATTTGGATTTAAAAGTACCAAATTTAGTAAATATGTTCCTTTTCATTCCGGCACATATAAATTGCAACCTTGGTAATTTTTCTTACCAAAGTAAAAGGTAAATTTAGAAATCAATGTTAAAAATTTAATTATAAGGATTATAAAATTACCCCAAAAATTTAAAAAAAATTATTGATGATGATAGTTAAACCCTTAATATCTATGGATTTAATTTGAGTAATTTAATGGAAACATTTCCATGAAAATGATTTTGATATTATATAAATTTATGAGAATAAAAAAATATCACAATAATATTTTCAATTACTATATTATTTATAATATAGAGTTATTCAAAATATATATTTGACTATGGAAATAATTTTCAAATAAAAAAAAAATTATCAACATTTTGATATTTTATTTTTAAATTTTAATGAATAAATAATGATGTCAAATAATTATATAATGATGATGAAATAATTAATTTATTAATGAAACAATCATATAAATGGAAATTAATTTTATCACATTTCGAAAATTTATTTCATCAAATCGAGTCTATATTTGAATATACATGGTAGAAAATGGACAGGGTAAATTTTTGGGATTTTTCTAAATCAGTTGAATTTTTTGTGAATACTAAAATATGTTAATATACAATATTTAACACTATAAGCTAAATACATAAATTTTCGGAGTCATGGATGATGAGTAGATGATGTAATCACAATTATTTTTAAACCACATGCACTAGTTACTTTACTTATTCAAAATAATCATCACAATTTGTAGTCTGGGTCCAAAATAATAAACTAATGAATAAAATAATCAAAAGCACCCATCTTCTCTCCCTATAAATACCACCCCTTTTAATCACACCTCTAAATACTTGTAGATTGTCTAAATTATTCTCAATTCCATCAACAATCCTCTTACCCGTGTACGATATCTACAGATCTTACCAAAATACCAAACCCAAGTGTCTTAAGGAGGTCCTCATTGAGACGATATTCAAGAGGTAAAATCCTCATTCTTTCTCTTTTATAATCTTTTCTTTACATATCCTCTCCCCACCACCCATATCCAAAGATGCATGGTAACTAAAATATTATATATATACTAGAATTTTATTTTTTTAATATAATATCCATAATCAAATATGTTCTCTTAACTTTTAATTTTTTATGAAATGAAAATATCATTTGGGACGTGTCGATTCACTACCTTCATGAATGACAAATATTCATTTTTAGTTACCTCCATCAATGCTTGGAATAAAACCATTATTTTGGTTAAAAATGATTTTAAAATACATATTTTATGTTATAATATGTTCTTTAACCAATATATAATCATAATAATAAATAAAATGACACATGTCTGGGATGGCCATAAAAACTGCCAAAATAAATTAAAACATTCTGTTCAACATTTTATTTACTAAATCATCTTCATAACAACTAACCAAATGATACATGAGACCATTTACACCTTTATAACGTCATTAATAATAAATAATTTCACTTATATATTTCTTTCTTCCATTTTATGTGAACTCCTATTATTAAACATAATTGAACCAACCATAAAACCATGAATCGAAAGCTCCTAGAATAGAAAAATTAAACATTTTAACTCATCCGAATTGCTAAAAATGAATTTATTAAATTATAATAATTAAAATATATGTTTAATAGGTTCTTAATTAATTAATTAATTAATCTAATTTGATTATCCATGACATTAAGCTCAAGTAAAAAAAAAATTCAGACATAAGGTAATGCTTTTCCCATCTCTCTTTTATTTATTTGAGATATGCTTAATGGAACACTAATTCTTTGTGTGTGGTGTGTTCATACCACCCTTTGATATATCATATCATAAATTTCATAATATTAAATTTATTAAATTTTTCATTTTGTAATTATTACATTCATGGTTCTTATGATTCGACTGATTACAAAGTGGTAATGGTATTTTAAACCTTATTTTCATTCATTGAGTTAACCTTTTACATCATTTATTATATCTTCCTAAGATTATTTGTTAAAGGAATTTTGATTATATTATGTTTTAATATGTGTATTTATAGTGAATGTAGATATTCTATTTATTTATTTAATTCTCACTTCAATGATGGGATATTTGTAAGGGACTTCATCTCAATTTTCGTTCATTGATGCATATTTTTGGTGTCATGCACCTATTTTCTTTTCTATGTTGTTAATAAAACCCATTTTATTTATGTCCATAAATAATTGAATATTTAATTAAATAGTCAGCTTTTTTAATCTTGTATTTAATTATTATATAATTTATATACCATTTATACATATAGTGTTTTACTTGATAGTTATTTGATTAATTGTGGAAATATTGATAAATCTGTATCTTTTCTCTAATACAGATATTTTATGATAAGGAACATTATTTATTAATTAAATATATTATGAAATATATGAGGAATACTTTAGACTAGTATGACATGGTTTGGAGACTGATTAATGCCATCTATATGGGTTGTGGATAGTTTAATGCAAGTCCCTTTATCCATCAACAGTCTCATGAGATGAAATCAGTTGGAAAAAAATACTTCAAATTTTATTCTAAGAAGAATAAGATGGGTTTATGCCCAAAACATTTAACCTTCTTATTAATGGTCTTGGTGGTAGTGTTTCATGTTCCAGATACACGATTTCCAATAATGAATCATTTCCATCATTTAGAATTCCGTAATTATTATCTATAGAAATTTCACTATGAAATAATATATTGATGCATTTTCATTATCAAATTATTAATTAATTGTAATGTTATTTTCAGTTATTAACCATTCCAAATTGATTATTCTTATGGATTCAATTTATCTTCCACTTTTGTTATCCCTTATCAATAATTTTATCTCACCCATTTCTTATGTTTATTTTTCTAGGAGATTCCAAAAAGATTATTATGATTGATATGAAGTGTTACGCTAAGGGGAATAATGGTGTTCTCAAAGAAAATGTTATTTTAGTTTATGTATAAAATTTAATTTGAATTTAAAATATCTATCAAATATACCAAGACTACTAAACTATTTGTTCATTTGGTATGTGAATCATTATAATTATACGAATGTAATAAATTAAGGCACAAGCTTCGGGATACTTGGATCGGGGTCATTACAGTTGGTACTGGGGAAATTTTAGTTGAAAACATGGGAACTAGATTTAAGAAATCTAATATTATGTAACACAACCATAAGATATAATATGAGGATTACTATTGAATAACATCCCAAACAAACCATGTCTATGAGATTAGCTACACGTAAAAATTTTAATCTATGTTAAGTATTTCACTTTTTTATGGGATTATACATGATGTTTCATAATGATATTATCCAATCAATTATAAGTCTTCATTTAGAAATGACACCTCATGTAAGGAATGTGAACCTCACTAATTCACATCATGCAATGAGTAAGAAGGATTTACTCTTTTATGGCCTTATAGTAATCATTCAATGGGAATACATTTCCCAAACATTATCATCATATGAGGACATAGTATCATGTTCTAATAAGAAAAAAAATAATTCTATAAGTATTATGGATTAAGATGGAAGCCTAAGAACAATATTACATCTAAGAAAATTTTGGATAATGGAAAGAAGAGAAAGAATATTTTTCTCACATGTGATAATTATATAAAGAAAAACACGGGTACTTTCATAAAAGGAATTATAGTTCTATGTAACTATCGACATAAATTACACCATGCTTGTGATTTAAAGGGTATGAAGAAGGTTTCCAATGTACAATGCTTCAGCTTCAATGATATGAGACACAACAAAAATCAGTGTGTCAAGAATCAATGTAATATACCAAAAAAGAAGATAATGGATCATGATCAAGCTTAGTCTACCACAACAAACGAAGATTAGTGATTAAGATTCCTATTTTTGGATTCAATAATTATTTTATTTTAGTATTTTATCAATAATTATTAGGTTATAAGAATCATTAGATATTTGAGGATTGTAATGTAGTACATCCTCTTTAAGTAATTTGAGGAATGTGATTAATAACACTGGTGATAAAGTGAAGTGATTCTGTCATAAGTTGATCATTTTGAAAGCACATGACTTGGGGTGGACAACCATAAATATGTTCTTGATATTTAAATCATAAAAAATTTATGTTTACGGGAAGGTATTGGTGACCATGATAGTGGTTAGTGATCTGATGGGTTATGTTTTCTAGAATTGTTAGAGGTTTGGATTAGATGAATATATCCAATAATCTGAGATTTTACTCTTGGAAGATTTTCATGTTTGGAACGTGCATCGCACCGCATGTAAATTTTCAATATTTATTAACTTAATAACTACTGTAGAAGTGTCGAGAAGGGTCGAACCATAGAGAGAATGTGAGTAGACACTATAAATGTTCAATTGGAGGAATGTTCAGGCAGATGGGCTTTAATTGTGTGATTAACACCTATGATCTAAAAACTAAATTATTATTTTAAAAATGAATATTTAAATGGATTGAAACAATCTATGTGAATTAATCTATGAAAGAAATTGGTGGAGATGGATGTGTCGGAGTCGTGATGTCTTTTCAAGTGCATGCAATGTCGATTTTTTAATTCCCACATTTGAATATTTATTAATTTAATTATCATTGATTCCAAATTTAATCAAAATACTTTCTAGTCTCATTCTCTGATTTAGATAGTATTCTAATGTATAAACAAATTATTCATCATTTCATTATTTGTCCTGATGAATAATTTTCACGTAATTATAGTACTGGATCACTTGGTGAAATACGACGACCCGTTCCTCAAAATGTAGATGTATCTACCTGCGTTGGGTTCTCTCACATGAGATCACTTATTCAGTATCACTCACACAATTTTGAAGAAGGTCACACAAAAAATATTAATTTTTTAAATTAATATATTTATTTATTCAGAATTCGTTCACGCGCTTGATCAAATTCCGGATAAATAAATTCTATGATGAACTATCATTTATGATTACTTATTATATATCTCATGAATGGGAACCAAAGAATGTATGCAGACCCAAATGACAATTAATTTAAACATATATATAATTAATTGAATATAATTTCAATTGAAATTAATTAAAAAGGCAATAAAACAAAGGAATAAATTAAAGACATGCATTCACCGTCACATTTGTTTCAACTCCAACACAAATGAAATTAGCCAACCATCGTGACAACACGACACATAAAATAATAAATAGAAGATATCACCATGCTCATGTCGTTGTTGTGTTCACCATGATACACCGTCAATGATTGCAAAATAATAATCATCACTCCACTCTGTGTAGTCGATGACGCCACACCCGAATCAATCCATTGTGCCCGTAAAAATATGATCTGATCTGCGCTCACTCTCGCCATGAGACGGCAATCTCCAAAAGTCAAATCTAACATAGATTACATGTCTGAACCTCTGTTTTTCTTCTGATGATGGTTTTCCGCTGGTTCTGACTGAGGAGAGCTGCTCTCTATGGCTGCACACTGAAGTGGCTTAGAGGATATGGGGTATATAGGGTCAGGGAGCATGGAATAGGGATGAGGGGGATAAGTGGGTGGGGCGGCTAGGATAGTGGAATCCGGGGAGGGGCAGGTGATTTGGTGAGTGATAATAGGGGGTGGTGGGTTAGGTAGGGGAGAGGGCGGCTAGTATTGGGGAGGGGAGGTGGTGGGTAAAAGGGACGAGCGGGGTAGGGGCAAGAGGGGATAGAGGGCGGAGGTTGGGTAGTGGAGCGTGAGAGAAAGGGAGGCCGGTTGGGGAGAAGCAATCTGAGAGAGGGGAATTAGGGAGGTGTGGGGATTAGGCAGGTATGTAGGGGGATTGGGGAGGGGATTGGAGAGAGAAGGGGAGGATTGGGTCAAAGGGGGTGACGTGGCAGGGGATGGAGAAAGGGGGAAGTGGTGGAGTGGGTCAAGACTAGTGGATGGGTTGATTGGAGAGAGAAAAATCAAAATAAAAATAAAAAAGAAAAGTCAAAGTTAAAACTAAATTAAAAATTAAAATTAAAAAACAATTTTTTGAATATTTAATGTTAGATAATAATAATAATAATAATAATAATAATAAAAAAATCAATGCACTTTTAATTAGATATTATACTATTATATTTAAAAATAATAAACTAATAAAAAGAAACTATGTTACTAATGTTACATAAATAATGAAATAAAATAAAATACAAATAGAGAATTAAAATATATACACACTAATAAAATTAATAAAACAAACTAAACTAAAATTATTAAAACTAATAATAATAATATAGTGTTAAATATAATATATAAAATTAAAATAATTTATAAAAATACTAAATTAATAATATTAGTATATAAATTAACTAAAAATTATCAAAATATCTAAATTACTGCAAAACTACAAAAATAAACCAAAAATATAAAAATTGGTTAAACTTATTAATTAAAACTATGTTAGAAAATTATAAAAATACTATTGAAATCCATGTACATCAAATCCCCCACACTTAATCTTGTTCAAACTTGGGAAAAACAATTAGAAAGAAAACAGAAGTGGACCCGTAGTCAAATCAAAACATCAAAATTACAAGTTCAAAATTTTTCAATCACGTTTACTCATAAAATATCATGCATCATTTAAAATATTAAAATACAAGAACAATTTTTCTTTCACTCTCATTCTTTTCAAAACAATTATGTTCACTCATTTATCATGTGACCTAACTTTCCATCACTCCCATCGCTAAAAAAATATTTGATCAAAGTCATGCTCACTAATCATACACATGAATTCATACCATAGCCATGCGAAGAATTTCACATCTCTAGTATTGGAAATAAAAATAATGTACCAATCCCAAGGAATTTACATGAGGTTCAATTGTCTCTGAGGTTGCAGGATGGTGGGTAAAAAAATTGAAATCTTTTTGGTAAAAATGAGGGTTGAATCTTGAAATAAATGCATGATATATGTCAATCCAAATGTCTCCCTCAAACTCTCTCCCTCCCAAACCTAAAACACTGCATGTCTCCAAGAATATGATAATCCATTGTTTCGCTCATTTTTTTCTTTTTTTAGACAATACTCACTCAAATAAGATGGTTAGGAAAAACTGGTGAGTATCAACTCTAAAAAACCATGAAAGAAATGTTAGAAAAAAATCTCAATGAATGGTACACAAGTAGTGCATATACTATAACATCTCAGTGAAGGTAGGTCATATAGAAAACTTCTCAACTCTTTTAGTAATGAATCGTCACTTTTATAGGTATCCCCAAAGTTGAGGGTTACCGCATAATGACCACCAATGTACTCATTGTTGGAACCAAAAGGATTCTATATTCTTATATCAAAATACATGTAATGAATGTGGATACTGTGAAATATAATTCATATGATCAGGATGAGAGAATGTGAATCAATGTGCATCAAATAACCCACTGACCCTTAAAGAACCCTCTCCATGAATAAATCTCTCCCCCACATTTAGATTGAAAATTATCATGCAGAAACTCAAGAAATGGGTAGAAAGGGTTATCAGTTATAGGATTATCCTAAAAGGATTATTCATTTCTTCTAAAAGCTATATGATAGTGAAAATTTATGGGTGTATTAGTGGGTCAATGAGGCTAAAATATCAAACATATGCCTCGATCATTTTAGTGAAACATTCAAAATTCTTATAACTTTGATGGAAAAACTTGGAAAGTTATAGAAGACATAACTTGGTTTATATTCCCTCGAGAAAAATATAAATAAGAGATGATTTAAAATGGATCAGAGTCCTCAGAGGTATGGAAATATAATTTGGATAGCACAAATGATCTTGAGTAAAAAAAAGTGTCTCAAAAATATATAAGTTTTTGAAAGACATTTTCAAAGCATGAAATAATATCAGCAATAATCTAAGTCATGAGATCAAGGATCAAAGAATTCCAAACAAGAATATGGTGCTCAAACTACCTAGGGACAGAAGTGGTATGCCCCCGACTGTGTTATGAAAAAAAATGAGGTGGTTTTCATGTGGGTTCTCTAATGGCAGGAATGTAAGTTTTTTTTCAAAATGGTCTTCTTATTTTGTTTATTTTTTTCTTAGTTTTCATGGTGTTTTTGATAGCATAAAATATAGAAAGAATAAAAAACTTCCCCATTTATGTGAAGATAGATGCAGATAGGTTGTTTGTATCCACGGAAGCTCCAGAAATGGTATACCTATAAAACCTACACTTTGACAACACATACTCGCATCATATCAAAGAAGTCACACCATAATTAAAATCATCTGGATGATAAAAATATTTATGATAAATTTAAATCCAATACAGTTCTAGGAGAAAAAAATTGTGGTAAATGCATACATTTTTATTTTATTTTATTTTTAAATAAAACTTAATGAAATAAAATTAAATGTAGTGAAAAGAAA
Source organism: Viscum album (assembly GCA_963277665.1). Classification (NCBI taxonomy): domain Eukaryota; kingdom Viridiplantae; phylum Streptophyta; class Magnoliopsida; order Santalales; family Viscaceae; genus Viscum; species Viscum album. The sequence continues at coordinate 1,533,871,349 of OY728128.1, read as the reverse complement.
ACAAAAAAAATGATGGGTTGCCTCCCATTGAGGGAAAATTTTACTTTGTCTTCAGCCTGACGATATTGAAACTCCACCATGTTCGAACGGAAATGTAAACCATGAATCTACTTCTTTTTCAGTAGGAGTGTGGAATCCATTAGTTGAAGATGATTTTATCTAACAAGATGCACAAAATCTCAACATAATCTTCATAGAAGAACAGATGTGTGGAATGAAATGAAAATAAGCCAACTCACAAGGGAATGAATATACCTCACCTGTAGAAATTCTCATCGAATAATTGAATTTTGGGCAAAGGCCGTCAAAGGAAGGATCGATAATATTACCTCTTTGAATGTGCACATGTGAAAAAATTCCTTTACCAGACTCTTTAAGTGGTTGTCTTATATCCATCACATCCATGAATGCAGTATTTGGGTTGAGGATGTATCCCAATTAATTTTCACACCCAACCACTAGCACGAGAAAATCAACTGGGTTCTAACTCAATTCATGCTCGATGGTTTCATTGATTGTGCCAAGGTAAACAATATAATTAGCATATGTGGGTATTTCAAGTGAAGTGTTTTTAACCTCGACGCATGGAGAAAGTGGTGTGGGATAAATTAGAGAAGATGACTCCATTGTGTCAAGAATGACATCTTTTCCAAAATTTTCTTCTATACCGCTCTAATCATATCTCTCTATTGGTATATATTTTACTGCAAACTCAGGATCCTACATGAAATCCCATTCTTCCAATGTTTCTATAAAATTATGAGTGTTCTCTACCACTAATGATGATTGATTCTCTGACTCCAAAAATGTTTTAGATGTCTCTATTTTAGAAAAAGTATTGAACTCACAAACATTTTCATAAATAGGTGATTCGATATGATTTGAAGTGATGTCCTCTAGCGTGTCCAAATAAATTTTCTCTTGGTTCAATTATGAATCTATCATGGTAAATAATGGTCCTAGTTCAATGTACTATTCATACTCAAAAGGTAAAATTTGATAGACATTGAATGTGTCCTTTTTCCCTTTGGGATGACTGGGTTGTGAACTCACAGAAGGACATAAAATCACATTTTTGCGGGATCATTATGTTCAGTATGGTGGAATACTAAGCTCTCATATTCTTTAAATGTGATAGATTGGAATAATTACCTTGTGATGGAGTGGAGTCATCAATTGTATGATAAAAGGTGGATCAATCTCATTATCAGACTCGAGACATGGATGTTGTTCAAATGGAACCTTTATTCCACACTACTTAAAATAATTTTTTTGAATTAGATCATCAAGTGTTAATGACACAACTAGTTCAGAAATATTATTCATTTGATTAATTAAATTATTCAATTGTTTTTCTAGATCTTTTATTGAGGAAAGAAAATTTCCATTGAGTACATCTTGAAGTTCAACCCCATGATTTGTCTCAGTGATAGGACAATGAATCATGTTCTCAATTATTGAATCATTTTTTTGACATGAATTATCAAGTTCTAAATTTTTAGGAATGCATTGACTTTGAAAATGATTAACATATGTATATGGACTTATTTCATAGCATGGTGAAATATTATCATATGAATCATAGCATGGACTTGAATAAATATCATTGAAATAAATGGGATTACCTGGATAGCTTATGTGCGGTGAATCATTATATGTCATACCTTGATTTGGGGCTGCATAGGGTGGGTAATGGTTGTAATTGTGTGGTGAAACCCACTTCATTTTGAACATCTGGGTGTCTTGAAAATCCCTACAATGAAAAATTACCAAAGTAGTAAATTGTTTTTTGTTGGTTTAGACTTATTTTAAATTATTTTTTACATAATTCACTCTTTTAAAGGAATATATAATGCTACTATTCTCCACAGAAATGGTGCTAGAAATTTGGCACACCCATTGAAATGCATGAAAATGTTCAATATTTATTAACCTACTAACTACTGTAGAAGTGGAAAGTAGGGTCGAACCATAGAGAGAATTTGACTATACACTAGAAATATCTTATTGGAGGAATGTTCAGGCATATGGGCTTTAATTGTGTGATTAACAACTATGTTCTAAAAACTAAATGTTTTTTTAAATGACTATTTAAATGGACTAAGACAATTTCAGTGAATTTAGCTATGAAAGAAATTGTTAGAGAGGGAGTGTCAGAGTTGTGACGTCTGTTCAAGTGCATGCAATGTCAATTATTTAATTCCCACATTTGAATATTTATTTATTCAATTATCACTGATTACAAATTTAATCAAAATACCATCTGGTCTCGTTCTTTGATGTTAGAAATTATTCTAATGATTACAAAATTTATCCATCATTTCATTCTCTGTCCTGATGAATAATTTTCATGTCATTGTAGCACTAGATCACTTGGTGAAATACGACGACCTGTTTCTCACAAAGGTAAAGTATCTACCAGTGTCGGGTTTTCTCACATGAGATCACTTATTCAGTATCACTCACAGAAGATTAAAGAATCACACACACAAAATATTAATTTTTATAATTAATATATATCTTTATTCAGAATTTTTTCGCGTGCTTCATCGAATTCCAGATATATAAATTCTCTGATTAACTCCCATTCGTGATTACTTATTATGTATCACACGAACGGACACCAAAGCATGTATGAAGAGCCCAAATGACAAATAATTTAAACACAGATACAATTAATTAAATAAAAATCCAATTGAAATTCATTCAGAAGTCAATCAAACATAGGTATATATTGAAGACATGCATTCACCATCACATTTGTCACAACTCCAACACAAATGAAATTAGCCAACCATCACGATGACATGATGCATAAAATAATAAATAGAAGATATCACTGTGCTCATGTCGTTGTTGTGGTCACTGTGAGACACCGTCAATTATTGAAAAATAATAATCATCACTCAACTCGGTGCAGTCGCTGACGCCACACCCGAATCAAACCACTACACCGCTAAAAATGTGATCTTATTTGCGCTCGCTCTCGCCATGTGATGTCAATCTCTGACAGTCAAATAAAACATAGATGATGTGTATGAACCTCTGTTTCACACCTGATAATGGTTTGTCATTGGTTCTGACTGAGGAGGGATACTCGCTCTAGCTGCGTAATGAATTGTCCGAGAGGATATGGGTTATATGGGGTCAGGGGGCAAGGAATAGGGATGAGGGGGATAAGTGGTGTGGGGCGGTTGGGGATGTGGTATCCGGGGAGGGGGAAGGTGATTGGGTGACTGAGAATAGGGGGTGGTAGGTTAGGCAGGGGAGAGGGAGGCTAGGATTGGGGAGGGGAGGTGCTGGGTAAAAGGGATGAGCGGGGTAGGGGTGAGAGGGGATAGGGGTCGAAGGTTGGGTAGTGGAGCGGGAGTGAATGGGAGGAAGGTTGGGGATCAGCGGCGTGAGATAGAGGAATTAGGGGTGTGTGGAGATTAGGCGGGTATACAGGGGGGGTTGGGGAGGGGATTGGAGAGATAAGGGGAGGAATGGGTCAAATGGGGGTGACGTGGCAGGGGTTGGGGAAAGGGGGAAGTGGTGGAGTTGGTCAATCCTGTAACACCCCGACCCCAGTTACCCAGAGTCGGTGCATTACTTCGTAACATTGGCATGATCACAAGAAAGATCAAATCCCGAAAGACCGATTGGTTTAGTAGCCTTGGAAACACTATATATAATCATAAAGTTTTACATTACATTTCAAAGTAAAAAACTACTACAACAACAAAGTCTTCATATCCACACTATTAACCCCTCATAATATCCCTGCAAGTCATTCATAATTTACTTCTTCACTACCTGGGAAAAATAAAACATAGAAAAGGGGTGAGCTCAAATGCCCAGTAAGGATAACAATATAGCGGAACATTCAAAATAAGCGTAAACATTTAAGGCAATGAATTACTAAAACAAAAGCCTTTTAAAATTGAACTTCAACATAGTATGGCAAAAGTAAAATGAAATAATGCCATTTACTTGTTCACATGGATATTCTACTAATCGAATAATCACATGCAATATCAATAACCACTTTCATAATGTTGGAATGCATAATGCTAAACGTTAATTTCTTTGTCTAGGCCTCATCCCAAGACCTAGGGGTTACTTCTAACCGGAACCCAACCCGGAGTGCCTCTAATAACCGGACACCAACCCGGAGTGCCTCTAATAACCGGACACCAACCCGGAGTGCCTCTAATAACCGGACACCAACCTGGAGGGCATACTTTTACCAGTCCCTAACCTGGAGGGCTTACTTTAACCAGTCCCCAACCTGGAGGGCTTACTTTTACCAGTCCCCAACCTGGAGGGCTTACTTTTACCGGTCCCCAACCCGGAACATACTTGTTTAGCACATTCATCTGAAGAAAAGTTTGAAATATAACATAAACATTCGGATTAAAACTAGCATACGAAATGTCAATAGTTTCACCATAAACTATGAATGGTATAAAATAGCACATCCACAGTCAAACATATCACAAAACCTTCAATACAATATAGAAGTTTTGTATTATAATAAATCAACTTCAAATAAGCGTAAAATCCATTAAAGGATGTTGACATAGATGAAATCAAAACACTTTTTAGAGAAATATCTCTTTCTATTTTTGAAATCATTTAAGAGACATATAAAATAAAACATTTTCTTGAAAATATTCTTGTAAGCTTGTAAGGAAAGCTTTGACGATTTTATAATGGCGGAAAATAACCGCACCCGCCGTATAAGTAAAAAAAACATTCTTATCTCAATTCTGTCGAAAAGGTTAAAAAGGACCTTGTTTTGAAAACGACGGAAAGATTACTTTATAAACCTCTTATAAAAAGTCAAACAAGGGTATAAATGACTTTAACCCATATTCTTGTAAATATTAAAAATGTTTTGAAATACATTTCGAAGAAACATGGATGTGGATGATAAAGAGATCCCAGTAGATTATTACGTATCATACAACCTCGGATAATGAAGAGATTGTGAAATAACCCTTACCTTGTACTTTTCCTTTGCTGGGGTAGGTTAACCTCCTGTATAATGGTGAAATAATTGTTATTAAATTATACAAGAATCATTTACATTAATATGATATCATATATGATCTTTTAATATTGATATCTTAGTATTATCGTTGTTTCGGGTGTTAACTTACTTGTTTTCTTTCATATGTTTTGTTACGTAAGACATGTTTGTAAAGGATAGGTTGTATATTATTCATATCCAGAATGATATCAAGTCCTTAAACATCATTTTTAAATCATCAAATGATAATTATACTTTAATGGTTATGATGGAGAATGAATCTCATCGCGTTCGTGGAGACGGTAGTCCGTACGTACGCACGAACGCTACTTCCATTTAATTTTTATTTTAAAAGAATCGAATCCAAATGATACATAGGTATATTACTATTCCAGTATAATATAATATTTTATATATGTTACTTAAGTTCATTAACACCATCCTTTATACGTTCCATGTGTGGTATGAACGAGTCATATCATTTTAAGGGGGCGGTAGTCCGCACTTCCTCAAATGAAATTATCGTATGTATATACAACATGAAACGGATAATGGTATGAAATAAAATGGAATTACAGAATCTTATATATAAAATATATCTCATTATTATCATATTTAATTACAGTGCCATCATAATGGCCACCATGAGAGGTGGTAAGATGTATTTGAACAATCATCGTTTCGTGAGGCGTTAGTTTGCCATCCACAGAAACATTATGTTCATCATCCATTAGATGGAGTTGTGTGTATGTGTAGTTTTAATCCTTCTTATAAAAACATCCTAGTATATTGAGTATACTGGTGTTGTTACAAAAGAAAGGAAATAAAAAGAGTTTGGGGGTTGGAGAAGCAAAATAAATGAAAATAATTTAAGAGAAATCGTTACCTTTAATTTAGGTAACTCACTTTGGTTGGAACCAAAGGACTTCTTGAAATGCTTTCTGCCTAAGGGGAAGCTTCAAGGAGGAGGGGAGAGATGTGGGGAGCTTAGTTGGGAAGAGTTTGGACGAGCCAAGTGGCTTGAGAGGTGTGAAGAAATGAGAAGGAGGAGTTCCCTTTTATAAGAGGGGTGAGGGGTACTTTTGGAAAAGCTAGAAATATTAATTTATAATAAATTCATATTCGGTTTCCAAAGGCTCCAAAGTTGACTATTCAAAGTATGAGGTGGGGATAGGTTGAAAACAACTCATCCAATAGAATTTAGACAGGTTTGGGTACTTATATTAACCTTATCTTTAAGTATTAACTCTAAGTTAATTAGTTTCACTTTTACAACGTCTCTTTGTATTTTTATATGATATGGTTAATAAACTTACTATATACATCCAAGCTACCCCCAAGTGGTCCATTAATGATTAACCTATCATAATATAAGTCTCTTGGCCGAACCTTAGATTTTTAGGAATTTAATATCAATTAATAATATAATATTTGTTTTAAGAACTCTTTTATGTCAATTTTGACACTATTCATTAGTTGATTTTTGTAAAACTCATAACAGATTGATTACTTCGAACAAAGTTCATTAAATCAATCCTAATATATCATATTAGCCTAGAAAATTAGTTTAATTCATTAAAAGTTTCATATTATATTTATTTGGGTATTTATAATATCAATTATTTTAATTTTTCACTATTATAGTAATTACTGCATCATTATTGTGTCATAAATAAAATAAATTATTTAATCTCTAATAATTATAAATAAAATATCATTATGTAGGAAATATTTTTAGCTTTCTAATGAATATTTATAATCGAAAATCCAACATGTATAACCCTATGTAAAAATTGTTCTTCTAAAAGATGTAAGCTTATGCCATTTTTATTTTTATTTTAGCTTTATTAATATAATGTGTCATTATCACTTACAAGTGGATCCATGGGGTCCCAAAATTGACACAAATATGCCCATGGTAGACCATATATCAACCAATTAAGACACGTTTTAGGGTAATTTAGTATTATTATAATATTATTTTTTAACCCTTATTTACCGGATTTACCCTTAACCATGGTAAATAAAATATTTACCGCAGTAATTATTCAAAATGTCTAAAAATAAAAGTTACCTATTTACACAATTTGAACATCCTGATTCCAAATATGGAATCCATTTTTCTAAATTCAAAATGCAGAAGTGGCAGAAATTAATTTAAAATTAATTCCCGCTGTCAAAACAAAAAGCGTGTTTTTAAGAGATAATAACTATCAAAAGATTGACACTTGTTTATGTTCGGTTTAACTGTAAAATTTTGTCTAATGACCAACATTATATTAAATTGTAAAAATATATTCTAAATATACCTGAAAACCACTCAAATTCATAATTTATCACTATTAATTATTTTGATTAAAAAAGTTGTTTTTAATTAAAATTTAGTAATTTTCACTATTCATCAAAATATGAAAGTTATCCGAAATGTACCAAAATTTCACCTTAGGCTAAATTCGATATTCCGAATCCAAAAATGAAGTCCATTTTGAAATATAAAATATATATAATTTCAAAAATTAGGTATTACTATTCATAACGGCTAGTTTGATCGATTGTGGTGTGTGTTAAAACTCGAAGCTTGCGTACAACACACGCTACTGTATTATTCAAAGGAAAGCGTACCGTGGAAGCTTGGGATGTTTCATTTTAAATTTTTTGATGTCCCCATTTAGTCAAAAAGTTTAAAATATTGTATTTAAAAAGGGTTCACTATTAAAAGTTGATAAAAGTGCAATACTGAAAATGAATTTGTTCTTGCATTATATCTAAGAAACTCATAATATGGATTCTAAAATTATAAGGATTATATAAAGTTTAAAATTTAGATAATACTATTCATAACCTCTTTTGAATGGATTTTTTTTTGTAAGTCATGGTGTGATTGAACTCGGTGTTGCGTGTAGTGCAAGTTATTGAATTATTTTGAAGAAATAACACACTATGAAATCTTGGGGTGTTACATTCTCCCCTCCTTCAATAAATTGCGTCCTCGCAATTTTAAATTGTTCTTCGAAAATAAAAGGTTGAAAATAGAAAATATATTTGTGGGAAAACCCACATCAGAAATTGGGTTACTAAAATTTAGTCTTAATATGAGGAAAAGAGAAATTAAAGGGTCACCACCAAATTATGATCTCGATTAGGAGAACATTGGTGGCATTTAGAGACATATAATTGGAGGAAAAACGTAAATATTTATAGGTAGTGATTGAGGTCATCAATCACAAACAAGTATAAAATTGAGGTCCTTAAATTCATCAATCTATGATGATTTGAAATACCATCGGTTCAACAAAACATAGGGTATTAGGATAACACATTTTTGACTTTTCAAAATATCCTAGTTGAAATCCCACATCGAAAAATGAATTAATGAGGCCTCTCTTTAAAATAAAGAGTCGAAAGTATGAAGATTACCGAAAATAACACATACTAGGGTTCCATGTAGGAAAATATGGATATGGAAGAAAAATCTAACCATCAATTATCTGATGGAGAGTGGTAGAGAACATGGCTATGAAAAGGCCAACAATCCCAAAGCCATAAATTAGTGATGATTTAAGGTACCATCTAGGACAACATTTTTGTTCTAAGTTGCTTTTCCTAATATTGATGAATTTATTTTTGATATTGGCTAAGATCATAAGGAGATATACTTACTTTATAATTAGATTTTTGTCCATTAATAAATTTCTACCATAAACTCATCTTTCACTCGTAAAAAAAATTATATTTATACTATTCGTACAGGGTTCCAAAATAAATGAATTTATAATTCATCTACCAGATCTTTTAAAAAAACTACATTATTTAATCCAGGACATCTCTTGGGCCAGTGGTAGGTGATACACCCTTGTCGCCCTTCGGTTGCGGGTTCAAGTCTCGCAGCCTTGCCGGACGCGACGGGTTGTCGTCCGACCTCCGGGTTGTCCTTTTATGGAAATCCAAAATAATCCAAACTAGAACTATCAAAAATACTTCTATCCAAACTCACAGTCCAACATTCATAAAGAAGGTAAACATAATATAGATCCTTTTTACCCCGTAATAGCATATGAATACCTTCATCATGTATTACCATATTCCTTATTGATTACATTCATGCTCCCTTATTCCATATAGAATGCTGGATATACTTCATTAATCCAAAAATGTTTTAAACCCCAACAATGATGGAATATACAAATCATTAATCAGTTCCAAGGTAGTCAATAATATCCAATATAATTTATCCAAAACAATCACATATTATTCCAAAATCACTACCTCAGTATCAGAACTATATTATGATTTATCTTTCTCTCAACCATATATTTGCCAAAAATTTATCCTTCTATTGAGTCACTTTTCTTTGTTCCACACAATCTCAAGTCCTTAATGAAATAGTACTGCAGTACAATCCTTATATACTCCATAATTATTATAACAAGTACATTGTTGATACAACACTCAATTGGCATAATCAACATAAGAACTCTAATCATTCCTCTTCATCTGTGGTAGTATCATAACTTGATTATTATCTAATAGCATCAATTGCGGCATAGTCTGATGACTGGGGCATAGGTTCGCGTAGTGTCCAAACTCCTTGCAAATGAAGCATTGTACATTTAAAACCATTTTCTTACCCTTGCAGTCACGTACTTTGTGCCCTTTTCCTCCACACTTATAACAAACTCCCATTCCTTTCAGGCAAGTTCCAGGGTGTTTCTTTCCATAGTTACCACATATGGGAAAATTCTTCTTTTCACTCTTCCCTTTATCCATCTTTATCTCTTCCATATTTTTCTTCTCTTGCTTCCCTTCAAAGCCATAGGACTCAGTAAACTCTTTACTTATCTTATCAACACATGATATTATTTCTTCATATGATGATAATAAATGGGAGACTATTTCTCTTATAAATTCTAGCTTAAGACCATGAGAGATATGATCCTTCCTTCTCTTTGAATCATGTGCATTTCTGGAGTTATCATTCCTTCTACTGGGCTCCATTTCTAAATAATGGCATAAACTAGATCAGTTTATGAATCAAAATACATAATCCCATACTTATAAAACACTTAACAGAAATTGAACTATTTATGGATATAATCCATAATCATAAGAATGTTTTCTTTGAGGAAGTATATACTCATAATCCCTTCAAAATTATTTGTAAAGAAAATAAGAGTTATCCTAAGCATATCCCCTGGGAGTGTCGTAACCAAGAGTGCAGCAAGGCCCGTTGTCGTGCACCAGTTCCCGTTCGAGTCTAGCTCAAAGCGGTGTTTTCGGGTTTTACCCCTAGGTACATCTGTGCCAGAGCCGCCTCTACCTGCTCGTATCCAGACAGGGATGTATTGCTCGGAAAACTCACAAAATCTCTACAATACCAAAATCCTAGGAAGTTCTTCTATACTAATCCTCAAAGTTCATCTTAGGTCTACGTGCTCTAATCAGAGTTTATCTAAATCTAGCTTCCAAGGTTTGTACTAAACTTCCTCTGATACCAACTGTAACGCCCCGACCCCAGTTACCCAGAGTCGGTGCATTACTTCGTAACATTGGCATGATCACAAGAAAGATCAAATCCCGAAAGACCGATTGGTTTAGTAGCCTTGGAAACACTAGATATAATCATAAAGTTTTACATTACATTTCAAAGTGAAAAACTACTACAACAACAAAGTCTTCATATCCACACTATTAACCCCTCATAATATCCCTGCAAGTCATTCATAATTTACTTCTTCACTACCTGGGAAAAATAAAACATAGAAAAGGGGTGAGCTCAAATGCCCAGTAAGGATAACAATATAGCGGAACATTCAAAATAAGCGTAAACATTTAAGGCAATGAATTACTAAAACAAAAGCCTTTTAAAATTGAACTTCAACATAGTATGGCAAAAGTAAAATGAAATAATTCCATTTACTTGTTCACATGGATATTCTACTAATCGAATAATCACATGCAATATCAATAACCACTTTCATAATGTTGGAATGCATAATGCTAAACGTTAATTTCTTTGTCTAGGCCTCATCCCAAGACCTAGGGGTTACTTCTAACCGGAACCCAACCCGGAGTGCCTCTAATAACCGGACACCAACCCGGAGTGCCTCTAATAACCGGACACCAACCCGGAGTGCCTCTAATAACCGGACACCAACCCGGAGGGCATACTTTTACCAGTCCCTAACCTGGAGGGCTTACTTTAACCAGTCCCCAACCTGGAGGGCTTACTTTTACCAGTCCCCAACCTGGAGGGCTTACTTTTACCGGTCCCCAACCCGGAACATACTTGTTTAGCACATTCATCTGAAGAAAAGTTTGAAATATAACATAAACATTCGGATTAAAACTAGCATACGAAATGTCAATAGATTCACCATAAACTATGAATGGTATAAAATAGCACATCCATAGTCAAACATATCACAAAACCTTCAATACAATATAGAAGTTTTGTATTATAATAAATCAACTTCAAATAAGCGTAAAATCCATTAAAGGATGTTGACATAGATGAAATCAAAACACTTTTTAGAGAAATATCTCTTTCTATTTTTGAAATCATTTAAGAGCCATATAAAATAAAACATTTTCTTGAAAATATTCTTGTAAGCTTGTAAGGAAAGCTTTGACGATTTTATAACGGCGGAAAATAACCGCACCCGCCGTATAAGTAAAAAAAACATTCTTATCTCAATTCTGTCGAAAAGGTTAAAAAGGACCTTGTTTTGAAAACGACGGAAAGATTCCTTTATAAACCTCTTATAAAAAGTCAAACAAGGGTATAAATGACTTTAACCCATATTCTTGTAAATAGTAAAAATGTTTTGAAATACATTTCGAAGAAACATGGATGTGGATGATAAAGAGATCCCAGTAGATTATTACGTATAATACAACCTCGGATAATGAAGAGATTGTGAAATAACCCTTACCTTGTACTTTTCCTTTGTTGGGGTAGGTTAACCTCCTGTATAATGGTGAAATAATTGTTATTAAATTATACAAGAATCATTTACATTAATATGATATCATATATGATCTTTTAATATTGATATCTTAGTATTATCGTTGTTTCGGGTGTTAACTTACTTGTTTTCTTTCATATGTTTTGTTACGTAAGACATGTTTGTAAAGGATAGGTTGTATATTATTCATATCCAGAATGATATCAAGTCCTTAAACATCATTTTTAAATCATCAAATGATAATTATACTTTAATGGTTATGATGGAGAATGAATCTCATCGCGTTCGTGGAGACGGTAGTCCGTACGTACGCACGAACGCTACTTCCATTTAATTTTTATTTTAAAAGAATCGAATCCAAATGATACATAGGTATATTACTATTCCAGTATAATATAATATTTTATATATGTTACTTAGGTTCATTAACACCATCCTTTATACGTTCCATGTGTGGTATGAACGAGTCATATCATTTTAAGGGGGCGGTAGTCCGCACTTCCTCAAATGAAATTATCGTATGTATATACAACATGAAACGGATAATGGTATGAAATAAAATGGAATTACAGAATCTTATATATAAAATATATATCATTATTATCATATTTAATTACAGTGCCATCATAATGGCCACCATGAGAGGTGGTAAGATGTATTTGAACAATCATCGTTTCGTGAGGCGTTAGTTTGCCATCCACAGAAACATTATGTTCATCATCCATTAGATGGAGTTGTGTGTATGTGTTGTTTTAATCCTTCTTATAACAACATCCTAGTATATTGAGGATACTGGTGTTGTTACAAAAGAAAAGAAATAAAAAGAGTTTGGGGGTTGGAGAAGCAAAATAAATGAAAATAATTTAAGAGAAATCGTTACCTTTAATTTAGGTAACTCACTTTGGTTGGAACCAAAGGACTTCTTGAAATGCTTTCTGCCTAAGGGGAAGCTTCAAGGAGGAGGAGAGAGATGTGGGGAGCTTAGTTGGGCAGATTTTGGACGAGCCAAGTGGCTTGAGAGGTGTGAAGAAATGAGAAGGAGGAGTTCCCTTTTATAAGAGGGGTGAGGGGTACTTTTGGAAAAGCTAGAAATATTAATTTATAATAAATTCATATTCGGTTTCCAAAGGCTCCAAAGTTGACTATTCAAAGGATGAGGTGGGGATAGGTTGAAAACAACTCATCCAATAGAATTTAGACAGGTTTGGGTACTTATATTAACCTTATCTTTAAGTATTAACTCTAAGTTAATTAGTTTCACTTTTACAACGTCTCTTTGTATTTTTATATGATATGGTTAATAAACTTACTATATACATCCAAGCGTCCCCCAAGTGGTCCATTAATGATTAACCTATCATAATATAAGTCTCTTTGCCGAACCTTAGATTTTTAGGAATTTAATATCAATTAATAATATAATATTTGTTTTAAGAACTCTTTTATGTCAATTTTGACACTATTCATTAGTTGATTTTTGTAAAACTCATAACAGATTGATTACTTCGAACAAAGTTCATTAAATAAATCCTAATATATCATATTAGCCTAGAAAATTAGTTTAATTCATTAAAAGTTTCATATTATATTTATTTGGGTATTTATAATATCAATTATTTTAATTTTTCACTATTATAGTAATTACTGCATCATTATTGTGTCATAAATAAATTAAATTATTTAATGTCTAAAAATTATAAATAAAATATCATTATGTAGGAAATCGTTTTATCTTTCTAATGAATATTTATAATCTAAAATCCAACATGTATAACTCTATGTAAAAATTTTTCTTCTAAAAGATGTAAGCTTATGCCATTTTTATTTTTATTTTTGCTTTATTAATATAATGTGTCATTATCACTTACAAGTGGATCCATGGGGTCCCAAAATTGACACAAATATGCCCATGGTCGACCATATATCAACCAATTATGACACGTTTTAGGGTAATTTAGTATTATTATAATATTATTTTTTAACCCTTATTTACCGGATTTACCCTTAACCATGGTAAATAAAATATTTACCGCAGTAATTATTCAAAATGTCTAAAAATAAAAGTTACCTATTTACACAATTTGAACATCCTGATTCCAAATATGGAATCCATTTTTCTAAATTCAAAACACAGAAGTGGCAGAAATTAATTTAAAATTAATTCCCGTTGTCAAAACAAAAAGCGTGTTTTTAAGAGATAATAACTATCAAAAGATTGACACTTGTTTATGTTCGGTTTAACTGTAAAATTTTGTCTAATGACCAACATTATATTAAATTGTAAAAATATATTCTAAATATACTTTAAAACCACTCAAATTCATAATTTATCACTATTAATTATTTTGATTAAAAAAGTTGTTTTTAATTAAAATTTAGTAATTTTCACTATTCATCAAAATATGAAAGTTATCCGAAATGTACCAAAATTTCACCTTAGGCTAAATTCGATATTCCGAATCCAAAAATGAAGTCCATTTTGAAATATAAAATATATATAATTTCAAAAATTAGGTATTACTATTCATAACGGCTAGTTTGATCGATTGTGGTGTGTGTTAAAACTCGAAGCTTGCGTACAACACACGCTACTGTATTATTCAAAGGAAAGCGTACCGTGGAAGCTTGGGATGTTTCATTTTAAATTTTTTGATGTCCCCATTTAGTCAAAAAGTTTAAAATATTGTATTTAAAAAGGGTTCACTATTAAAAGTTGATAAAAGTGCAATACTGAAAATGAATTTGTTCTTGCATTATATCTAAGAAACTCATAATATGGATTCTAAAATTATAAGGATTATATAATGTTTAAAATTTAGATAATACTATTCATAACCTCTTTTTAATGGCTTTTTTTTTGTAAGTCATGGTGTGATTGAACTCGGTGTTGCGTGTAGTGCAAGTTACTGAATTATTTTGAAGAAATAACACACTATGAAATCTTGGGGTGTTACAAATCCCATGGGATGGGGTGATTGGAGAGAGAAAAATAAAAATAAAAATAAAAAAGGAAAATCAAAGTTAAAACTAAATTTAAAATTGAAATTAAAAAAAACTATTATTTAAATATTTAATGTTAGATAATAATAATAATAATAATAATAATAGAAATAAAAAAAAAATTCACATGTAATTAGATATTATACTATTAAATATGAAAATAATAAAATAATAAAAAGATATTATGTTATTAATGTTATAAAAATAATGAAATAAAATAAAATAAAAATAGATAATTAAAATATATACAAACTAATAAAATTCATAAAAAAAACTAAAATTCATGAAACTAATAATAATAATAGTGTTAAATATAATATATAAAATTAATATAATTAATAAGAATACTAAATTAATAATATTAGTATATAAATTAACAAAAAATTATCAAAATATCTAAATTACTACAAAACTTGAAAAATAAACTAAAAATACAAAATTGATTAAACTAATTAATTAAAACTATGTTAGAAAATTCTAAAAATACTAGTGAAATTCAAGTACATCAATGTTTTTATAAAGGTTTAAAGGAAATTAATGTATTAATATATTTGGTATGTGAAAATAATAGCTACATTTTTTGGGGAAATATTATGTTACGTTTATTTTTGAAATTCAGTGAACTTCCTTCTAAATTTTTGGACTTTGAATTTGGATAAATGAATTTTTAATAAGACTTAAGGTAAAAACTTGTGGAATGAATTAATTTGAAACATTTTTTGAGGTAATGTATTATTTATAATATTGGATAAAATGTTCTAGCCATTTTTATTTTCGTAAATGTTTAAATGTTGAAGGAATGACTTATGGATTTTTTTTCATAAATGTGCTTCAGGCATAAAAATTAATCTTGGATATCAATATATTGGATTATGAAATAGAGTGGATATGGATTAAAGCACAAAACAATGATTAGTTAATGCTTATGAAATTGAAAAAATAAAGTAAGTTTATTTTATAAAAATTCTATATATATAGTAAAATAATCCCTCCACTCTAGGAAAATGATTTTGGAACCAAAAGGATTTTTGAACAAAAAATGATATCTGTTTACATTTCTTACTATTAAATCAATGGTCTTTCAACCAAAAAAAAAATTTGGGTTTTTTATCCTATAATTTCTAATGACCATGTTATATATCATTCTCCTATAAAAATGATAGTTATATTTATTTTCCATGACCGTGTTTTCACTTCCCACTAATGTTCTCATATAGGGAAACCTTGTTTTGTGGTGACCATCACATTTTCATTTCCCTTTGTTTAAGAGAAAGTTTAATTAACCATGTTGATGATGTGGGATTTCCATAAGGGTATTTAAATATGAAAACACCATGACTACAAATAAAAAGTTTAAGTTGAGAGGATGAAATTTACTAAAGTATGGGAGAATGTGACACATTAATATTTTATGGTACGTCTCTTTTTAAATTCAACTTCTTTGATAGCTTACGTTACATAAAACAAAATGTTAAACAAATGATTAAATATTATTAATTAATTGTGACAGTTATCAACTAGCCAATGGAATGGAGGGTCTAAAAAATATTAAGTAAATTATGAAAGTATATTTTACCCATGTTTATAAATTGAAATAATGTGTTACCAATAAATTATAAATGAAAATAAAAACCAATTGAACATAAAGGATGTGTTTTTACAAAAAAAAAACTACTTTAATGACCACAATGAATTTTTGTATTAAAAATTAAATTAACCACAATTATTTAAATATCTAAATTAAATTTATATGTTATATATTCAATAAAAAAATTTAGTTCAAAAAGTATTTTTGATAGGTTTAAGATAAGAATAACTCATATTTTAAGCATAAAAAGATATATTTTCTAAATAGAAATTTTATCTCCATTTAATGGAGAATATTTTTTAAATATAGATTATTAATATTTTATAAATTATATTTGAAAAAATAAACATCATTTTAAAATCATAATTTCAAAATAATTTTAGTGTCAATTTTAAGTATTTTTCAGATATTAATTATTTTCTAGTGAATAGTGAAAACTACTAATTTTTATAAAATTATAAATTCCATTATAGCATATTTATGATTTTAATTTGTTCTCAATGGAACTTTACAAATATTTAGTTATAAATAACATTATACATTTCATTTTAATAATCCTTATATCTTATTTTGGTACCAGTACATTTTTGGGATTAAAAATACATCTTTCAATACAAGATATTTTCATTGTGTATTATAGGTTTAATTTTATATTAAATTATGAAAACTAATTATTTTTAATATTGAAAAATAAATTGCATATTTTTATTCCAAAGGTAAAAATTTAGTAAATATTTTCGATTTTTTTATTCATAATAAAAACTGTAACATTTGTTATTTTTGTTAACACGGTAATGAGTAAATTTTGAAATATATGATAATAATAAAATGATAAGGGTTATAAAATGACCATTAAACGTTCCCAAATTTTATTGGATGAATTTAATTCAACACTTAACACCTAATGATATAATTTTAGTTATTTAATGGACACATTTCCACGAAATTTACATTGATATTATTTAAATTAATTAAAATCACCAAATGTCACATTCATATTCTTAATAACTATATTGTTTTTAACATTGTGTTATTTAAGAAGATATCTTATACTTCATATATTATTTTGAAATATAAAATATTTACCTAAACCATTGTCTTTTATTTTTAATTTGAAAGGAATAAATAATTACCTCAAATAATTATACAATGATGATGGTGTAATTATTTTATTAATAAAACAATAAAATAAATGAAAATTAAATTTATCATATTTAGAAAATTATTTTAATAATATGGAGTCAATTTTTTAATGATACATGTCAAAAAAATTCTAGGGTAAATTTTTGGGTTTTTTCTAAAATAATTGATTTAATGGTGAATAGTGAAATATGGCAATTTTCAGTATTAATAATTATAAGCTAAATACATGAATTTTAGAGTAATAAATGATTTATTTATAATTTAAGAAACATTATTTAAAACTAACATACACTATTTAATTTACTTATTCAAAATAATCATCACAATTGATAGTCTCGAGCCAAGATAATAAACTAATGAATAAAATAATCAAAAACACCCCTGCCTCTCCGTATAAATACCACCACTCACAACCACTTTATCTCAAATATCAAAAGCCATTTATCATGTCTTATGTATTCAAACATAACTCCCTGTGCCTCTTATACACATCCAAGACCTCCTGGTCTTTCCAAAATTCCAAATCCATGTGTCTTAAGGAGGTCCTCAAGGAGACGATATTCAAGAGGTAAAATCCTCATTTTTACTCTTTTGCTTTTTTTTCCATTCTTATCCTATAATCCCCCCCTATACAAAGTGTATTTGAAACTAAAATATAATCTATATAATGGAATTATATTTTTAAATCTAATATCAATCATAATATATCTTATCATCTTTTTTTATTTTTAAAAAATGAAAACATTATCCATGATGTATCGATTCGTCGCCTTTGTGGATAACAAGTTTTATTTTATCCATTACTAACTTCAAGTAAAATCATAAAACAATTATTATTGTTAAATAATATATAAATTTACATATTATAAGTTATATCATTTTCTAGAAGCAATCTATTATCACAACATTAAATAAAATGACACAACTTCATGGTGATCATAAAAACCACAAAAATAAATTAAGACATTATCATTAATGTTTTATATAATGAATAATAATCATACCATATAAAAATGATATATTAAACCATTTAAACTTATATAAGTTCATTAATACTAAATAATTTCACATCAATAGTTTTTCTTCTATTTTACTAGAAATCCCATAATTATACACAATGGAACCGACCATAAAACAATGAAACGAATGATCCCAAAACAATAAAATTAAACATTGAAACTCATAAAAATGGATAAAATTAAAATTAATAAAATTATAATATTTAAAATATATGTAAAATAGGTTATCAATTAAGGATTTAATTAATCTAATTTTAATATCCATGACATTTATTACAAGTGTAGTATGATTTCGTACATAAGGTAAGGGTTTTCTCATTTCATATTTATTTCAATGATATTTACCTAATTCACCCCTTATCCCTTGTGTGTGGTGTATGTATACTACCCTCTGATATATCATATCATGAATTTCATAATATTTATGGTATTAAATTTTTCATTTAATAATTATTACTTTCACAGTGTATATAATTTGAATGATTACAATGAGTTAAGGGAATTATTAACCTGATTTACATTTAATGGGTAAACCTTTTACATCATTGATTATGTCATTATATGATTATTTTTTAAATTAATTTTGGTTATATTGTGTTTTATTATGTGTATTTACAAATAATACACATATTGTATTCATTTTTTAATTCTCACTTCAATTATATGATATTTGTAATGGAATTCTGCTCAATTTTCATTAATTGAGGCATATTTTTTATGTTATGAACCAATTTTATTTTATATGATGAATGTGCTTCCCCTTTTATTTTTAACCATAAATAATTGATTATTTCATTATGTATCCATATATTTTTTACAATGGTTATGATTTTTTTCTAATTTGTATATGATTTTTACATATGAGGTTTACCCTGATAATTATTTGATTAACTGGGGAAATATAGAAAAATATGTATCATTTATTTTATATGATTATTTGATGATAAGGAAAATTATTTATTAATTAAATCAATTAATCAATATATTTGGATTTATTAGGATAGTTATGATGAATGTTGGTGATTAGTTAATGAAATCCCTATAAGTTGGGGACCGGTTAATGAAACCCCCTAGATGCATCGATAGTCTCATGATATGAAATTAGTTAGAGAAAAACACTTAATGTTTGTGTCCATGTAGAATTATATGGGTTTATACCCACATATATAAACTGTATTGTGAAATTACTTGATGGTAGTTGTACATTTTCTAAATATATTATGTCCAATAATTAGGCATTTCTGGTATTTAAAATATTATTATTATTATCCTGAGGATATTCACTATGAAAAAATCTATGGATTCATTTTCATTCTAATTTATTGATTCATTAGAAAGTATTTTTTAGTTATTTAACTTTACATATTTATTATTTTTATTTATTCAAGTTAGCATTCTATGTACTTAACCCTTACTCAGTAATTGAGGTAACCTCTTTATTTTGTTTATTTTTCCCCACGTTTCCAAGAAGTTTATTATGATTGATATATAGGGTTATGATAAGGGTATTAATATTTTTCCAAAAAATAAAAAAAATTAATTTTATGTATTAAATTTAATTTTAATTTCAAATATGATTCTAATTTACCAATAAAACTAAACTATTAGGTCATTCGCGGTGTGATTCCTTTTAATAATACCAATTTAATAATTTAAAACATCAGATTTGGGTTGTTGGGGTTGAGGTCATTAAAATTGATCTTTCAAGCCTCTCACAAATAATTAAAGATCTAAAGAGTGAAATCCAAGTACAAGGATAGGATAATCATAGAAACCAAAGAGAAAAACAAAAAAACAAGTCTAGTGGAAACCATCCATACCATAAAATTAGAGCTCAATATGGGATTATTACTCCTAGAATCCATGGATAATGAAGAGAAGGATGTAGAGGATTGAACTAAGGGGTAATCCAACATTGAAGATCAAATTGGTAGAAAAATTTAATACGAGGCTAAATCTGAGGTAAATCACTATTATTATTCTTACTCAGAATTTTTGGAATAATTAGTAATGATTAGAAAGAAGAAGAACAATAATAGGACTAATACACTACTGAAAAAGAAGTCCAAAATAAGGAGGAAGAGATTCGAGATGCAAAAGTTTTGAATGACATGTTTTATCTCATGGAATATCATCCCCACGAGGATGAAGAATAAATAGTTGATAATGATATTTTGAAGTAGAGTGTAGAAATTTTACAGTATATACCAAAAAAGGAATATAAATAAGATTGGTACCCTATTTGGGTATAATAATATCATTTTCTCTAAATAGTTGGGCTATTCATAACATGGTAATTTCTTCAACAACAGGAAGGTGAAAATTAAATAAGGATGAAGAGTAAAAGAGATACATAAAATTTTATACAAAGATATAATTGGTTCAATACAAGACTATTGGATATATTCCTTACTCCTATAATGAAACCCAATAGGTATGGTCATTCTTAATGAAAATATTACGATCAATTTATGGGAGGAAAACTTATTTTTTATTGACTTTATTTGTTATTTTAAAATTTAATTTTAGGATGTAGTGACCCACCCTCATCATTTTTTAACATTAACAATGATGGGACATCATATTCATTGTCACATTTATTTTATTTGTTCCATAAATCTCTTTAGAACAAGGCCACAATAAAAAATATATACATAAAGAGATGATATTCATAATGAAAAGGGATTTTAATCTAAATTTTAACATTTACCTATAATACCCTATTTTTTCAAAATAATATGTTTTAGTTTCAAAGGTAAAAAATAAAATCCCATAGTTAGATTAGTGATTGATTTTGATTAATGATACTTATTATTGTTTGAAACAAGGATATTTTATGTCTTAATTTTCATATTTGTGGAATTGAATAATTAAAATGGGAAAAATTTTTTATTAGAGTGAAATATAGTAATTCAAAATAAAAGAATCATATTTTTATTTTTAGTCACTTGTTTTATAAAATTACCTTCCATCATCCATTATTAGATTTTCATAAATCC
The DNA here is from genome assembly GCA_963277665.1 of Viscum album. Classification (NCBI taxonomy): domain Eukaryota; kingdom Viridiplantae; phylum Streptophyta; class Magnoliopsida; order Santalales; family Viscaceae; genus Viscum; species Viscum album. The sequence continues at coordinate 1,533,849,621 of OY728128.1, read as the reverse complement.
ATTTTGATTTATTTTTTTTATAAAACATTCCAGGAGTGAATGTCCTAAATTAAATGTTACTATTCTATAGAGGTTTGTAATCCAAATATTTATAATTTTTCTTAGTAAATTTCTCTTGAGAACATGGGACATGTCACTTACTAGGATTTCATTTTGAACTTTTCAAAGTAATGATTATACAAATTCACTAGAAAAATGATTGAGTAATTTTTCTTATTTATCCATTATCATTGATACCTAACTTACAATTATCCTCCTTTTATCCATTAGAGACAAGAAATTTACTTTGATTGGAATAGTAAAATTTCAATCTAATTTCTCTATTCCTACCCTTCAATTTTTTCATGATTTTAAAAGTTCAAGTGTGGAGGAGAAAATTTTCTTGGAGGAAGGGAAATGATTATTTGATAGAATATTTTGTGGGAGTTCCATTGGATTTTGGAAAGGAGGTTCATATAAATTTTACTTTTTTATGTTCATCCCTCCTAAAAAAATAACCAAATAAAAAAATGTGAGTTGAGTTACATAGAGTAAGAAATCACGACCAATTGACCGATAATTTTTATCATTTGGGGTTGGGTGATGGTTATGAGTCTTTTCCATGATCTATTTACATTAAATAAAAAAATTAAAAAAGAAAAATGTTAGAGAGGTAACTGATTCACTATGTTTACATTGTTTATGGCCTTACTTATTCTTGGGAAGTGTGGGAGAAGATGTCACTTTTTTAGAAAGATAATTTGATTTGATTTCCATTTATTATCATATTTTACACTTAGAGACAAACATATATTTTTAGCTTAATGTTTTATTTATCAATTTCCTATCTTCTATCAGCCTCAAAATCATTTGAACCGTATTTTAAATTCATCTTTATTTTTAGTGAAATTTGTCTCTAATGATTGTAGAAATTATATCATTTTAAAATTCATATTTTTGGTCTGTGTACTCATGGTATGTGGAATCCTTAATAATCATTTTTCCTTGAGTTATTTGAGAATAAAAAATGGTGTGGTAGATCAATATTCTCTATTTTAATAATAATTATTTAGAATTATGGAATGGAATAGATAAGAAGCCTCACTATTTTTGATGAGAAAATTCAAATTCATTATGTCTAGTGTAGAATTGAAAGCATTTTATTTATTTGAAACATAAAATTTTTCCAAAATTGATAATATATTTATATAATAAATTTTAAATTATAAATATTTGTATAATGATGGATTTATTTCAATTCAAATTTGAGATATACGGTTGAGACAAAACATGGTTTAAGTGTCAGGGATTTTGTGAGTCCATATTTTATGAATACATTTTCAATTTTAATTAGTCGATATTATTGATTTTAATTTAATAATACTCATTATTTAATTATGAAAAAAATTATTCAATATTTGTTTTGTATATGAAATTTTAATATAAATAAATAAAAAAGTTAGTTAATACATTTTTGACATAGTTTTATCATTATTAATAATTTTTTGAATTATGTAGGTGGAAATTGAAAAGGGAGTTTAGCTAAAATATATACCCAATGGGATTTCCACTAACCCACAGGGCATTATGCAACATAACAAGACCATGTAGGGCCTACATAACAAGCCACCCTATAGGGGGATCATTACCACATAAGAAGGGTGGATGAGTATACGTGTATGAAACATAGTGGTGTATGGGGTAAAAGTCCATAGGGAAGTTGGAGGAGATTTTCACTGTAATGGGGTGGTTCATGGTGTCACAGGGGGCCCTCCATCCCTAATATGATGTGTTAGAGTGATTTTTAGATTTAATAATACTTATAGTATATTATATCTACTGAAAGTTTCAATGTGGGATAGATCCTCAATATGATCATTTTGAAATTTCTAAAATGTTGATGTTTCACAATGGTTTTAGACCATATTTTTAGACACTCTCTCTAGCCACACTAGTCCACCAACTGTAACGACCCAAACATTTGAATAATATTTGTTTCCTCATATGTGTGTTATTTTATACTCAACAAAACTATATCCTTTAATTAATTAAGTGAGTATAATTAAAATGTGACCATTGGCTTTCGACTGTTATATGATCGTTGGTCAGTATAACCGTTGAAAAATATACTCTTAACATTATGATTATTGTTTATAAATACAAGTGATAATGGTTAATTAATACATAAAGAAGATTTTATGGCCTCATCCATTAGACTCAGACCAAACTAAGGCCATCTGTCGAAGCTTGGGAAGGAGTTAGCATCACTGTAATTTGCTCTGGACCAAGCCCAAGTTGAACTTCAATATGTTAAGCATGAATAAAATCACTTATGAGAGAAGTTTAATCTGATTGAAATCACCACTCGGGAAATGTTTTTCAAGCCACCCCAAGATTCAATCACCATAGAACACCTTACTCATATGTCTTATTCATGTGTTATAAGGGGATATGTAATGAGGCCTTAGTTACATTGTGTAATCCTTTTGTATAATTTTTTTTATTTCTTAATATGGTAATGTTTCAGAATTTAAAATGTCAAAATAAATATAGGATGAATTTAGAGAATTTCTATAAAATTGGTGATTTTTGAAAAAAGGTTATTTTTAAATATTCTTTGTATAATTTAAATAGTTAATAATGTGAAATTATTTTCAAAAAATGGTCTTCTATAGTTGTGATCAGTAATAAATTTATATTCTAATAAGATCAACTTATTTTTTGGTGAATAGAAATTTATGAATAGTAATATGAGCAATATAATAGTATCCTCACATAATTAAGTATAAATATAATTTAGGTATCTTGAATGGTAATGTGATATAATTTCATAAGTAAATAACTGTTTCAGACATTATTATTTAAGTATTAGTATTTTTTTCGGTAAACAGGGTATTTAATTAAAAAATAAATATCTCATAAATATATAATCATTTTCATAAAATGGAGTTCATTTTTGAATTCAGAGCATCAATATTAGGTTAGTTTGATGTAACAAGATTTTTATAAAATGTTTTATTATTCGGTGAATAATTAAAATACAGTTTTGAGATTCGATTTATTTTAAGACATCATTAATGATGTAACAATGATGTTATAATTCTAATGAACTTTTGAATAGTAATATATGTTATAAGGTTTTCCAAGTGGCCAATACCATGGGAAAATACCATGATCAAGGCCATGGTTTAGCAAATAACACCGATAAGGTGTCCCTTGGAAATTAATAAAATATTCCCTCACATTTTCTATAAATACCATGTCATTACATCATTCCATTAATTCGAAAATCCTAGTCAATGAATATATGGTATTTTTTCATCTCAATGAGTTCTTCAGAGGTACCCTAAAGCCCTCCAAGGTCACAACCTTCATGTTTTTGAAGGTACTCTTCAATGTAAGTAAACCTTTCCCCTCCTCTTTTAGTCATGACTTCCTTTATGTTATGTCTTCTAGTTTCGATTTTTTTATATGTGGGTATGTTCTTATATATCCTTATTACTATCCATTTAATTTAAAGTTGATGATATACCCTTTCCTCTCTCATCAACCGATTTCTTAATTTTTATGTGACACTGTTAGGCTACCGAAATTTCATAAAATAAATCGCAAATTCTATTTTCATTAATGTTTTCTTTTCATGTGGTATGTCATTAAACTATACATACCATGATCTTATTTATATTTTTTCTGTCCCTATACGGTATTATGAGTTATTTTTGAGTGGGTGATCCATGTCCCTTCTTTTTTTTAATGTTTTCTAAAAACATGTTATGTAGTTGTTATGATGTAAAATTTTATTCTCAAAATCTCTCTCTTTTTATCAAGAAATTTTCTTGTTTTATTTATTCAAATAACCAAATATATTTTCTTTTATAGGGGTATTAATAAATAAATAAAATTTATTTATTTGATTCTGTAATTGACATACATATAGCAATCACTCCCTTTCCATGGGTTATAAATGACGTAATGATCTTATTTTCATGCACTTTAGTACGTCACAATTTTGAAGTGAAACCCATTTATATTACTATATATGGGTTATTTTTGAAATGTATGATTATGATCTCTATGGATAACAAGAAAATAAATAAATATTAAATCTTATTCTTGATATCACTCCAATTCATTGGGTAAATAATTTAATCTCTAGAGATTACAATTTTTAGAATACCTTGGTGAATAACCTTGGTAATTTTTATGACACCTTGGGGATGAACCTTAGTAATATGTTAATGAATTTATAAATTAAATGTTGAAATAAAATATTCAAGTTATCATTCATGTTTTTTTATTTATTATATTCATCTTATTCCATTTCTCATGTCTTTATGTTTTTCATCAAGTTCTTATTGATATCACAAGTAAACTGATTTCTATGGTTTTCTTACTGGGCCTTCTACTCACCCTTTCCATTGATGTATGTCTCTAGGTTTTTAAATGTAGTAATTGAACATAGGATGGAATTTTTAAGAATCATTTAAAGGGTATTCAAATGATTTTTTTAATATTTCATGTATTTTTTTTCTGATTTCCAAGACACTAGACTTTAAATATCCTCTATTTGTAAAATATAATGAAAAATTATGTAATAAAAATATGGGATGCTATAGTTGGTATCAATGGATAGTTTAGTTATTTGTGAAAATTAGGCTATGAAAACTTTATGATGAACCCCATATAAAAGTATAAATATAGGAAAAATTCCGGGTATTTTGGTGAAATATTAAGTAAGTGGTTTACGAAAAAAATAAATATATGTCTGGATATGAACAAGTGGATGTGCCTCTTGCACAAATGTACCTAGGAGTGAAAACTCTGATAAGGAGTTTTAGGCTTGGTCCAAGGTATCCTAGTACATAACAACGGGCCTTTATGCACTCCTGGTTTGACACTCTCGAGGGGTAATTTTGGTTAATCATAAGATTTTTATGAATCATTATGAAGGATTTATATATAAATGTAATTGTTTTTAAGGAATAGTATGTTTAAGCATGATGTTTTAAGACATAAAATACTTTATAGTTAAAATATTTTTAAATGAAATAAGATTTTATCTCATGTTTAATTCTTCTAGAAAATGGAGGGCAATAAGAGGAATCGTGCAAATGGTGACCGTAATGGACCATGTGCTGACAGCCATCCGATGGAAGAGGGAATGGAAACATTCATCAGAATGATGAACCAACTAACTCAAGTTATAGGAAATAACTTGAATCAAGCTAAGAGACTGATCTCACCATGAAGGGAACAACATTATGTTGAGTCCCTTATGCATCAATGACCACTAAACGTTAATGGATCTACCGATCCATCGATTTCTTAATAGTAGATCAGCTCTATCGAGAAGATATTTTATGTGCTTCACTATTCAGAATAAGAAATGGTCACCCGAGCTATTTACTGCTTAGAGGGAGAAGCTAATCAGTGGTGGGAACTAATAAAAAACCCAAGGCCAATAGTATAGGTTGAATCTATGGAGCGGGAATAGTTTATAGGGATCTTCTTCAATAAGTATTTCCCTCGTTCTATGAGATAATGAATGGAGAAGGAGTTTCTCAAGCTAAAGAAGAAGGAGAATGAATCTATTGGATGCTATGAGATGAACATCACAAGACATTCCCATTACACCTAAAAATCTGTCATGCATTCTAATTCGAAGCATGATAGATTATTTTGTGGACTGAGACCTCATTTGTGGAATAATCTAGATATTAGAGACTATGAATGCAATGAAGAGATCCTATGGAGTGCAATATAGGTCAAAATGGTGTTTGGTGAGACATAGAGATCTCATAAATCTAATGAAAATAAGAGATCAATGGATCCAATATTAGGGAGTAGCTTTCATCAGTGAAGATGAGGCACGAAAGTGAAACATCTCACATATAATAAATTTTGAAGGCAGGATTCAGGGAACTGCCTAATTGGGATTGGGATGTGATACAAGTGTAGAAGAGATGGCCATATAGTGCATAATTTTCATAATGAGGTGAAACCATAACTTCCCAATACTAATGGCAAGGAGAAGATGGTGTAGGCTCTACCTGATGTCCAATTCTATATTTGTGGACAACTTGGGCACTTTTTCAATCACTTTTCAAATTAGAGGGTAGTGGAGGGGAACCACCATCAGCCACAACAAAGGCCAAGGGGTCGAGGACAAACATTCTCTATCCTGATGAATGAAGTTGAAGCGCTAAATGATGTGGTGTCAGGTACTCTTGTTGTTCTCTCGAATCTATTATGTACTTTGTTTGATTCTAGATCTACGAATTCCTTTATTTCCACCTAGTTTGAAAATAATTTAGAATCAACCCCCGATTTTATAAAAGTAGAGTTATCAGTCAAGACACATGGTGGGATTATCCAAGCATCATTAGGGTTTCAAAACTCTAGTATTTACTTTAGTGAGCACAATCTTATCGTAAATATAGTAGTCTTTCCCAAGATATAATTTGTCATTATGAAAGGGATGGACTAGCTCTCAATGTATAATGCTACGATAAAATGCATAAGTAATGAAATCTCAGTAGTCATGAATAGAAAACCAATAGTTATATTCCAAGGAGAGATATCTCAATCTCACCTTTGTTTATGAGAACCTCTTATATCCTTCTTTATATATGTGTTCGGTGAATAAGAAGAAGAAAATGAGAGTATATAGATAGAAATGTCCTAATCATCTCGGAATACATTTAAATATTTCTTGAGGAGTTACCCAGACCTCCCTCAGATAGAGAGGTATATTTATCCATTGAACTCATACCTGGATCTCATCAGATATCAAAGACCCCATAAAATATAGAAAATGTGGAGCAGGAGGAATTAAAGAATCTACTCGATGATTTTTTGGAGAAGGGGTATATCCGACCAAGTCTGTCTCCTTTGGTAGAACTTTTTCTCTTTGTGAAGAAGAAGGATAGATTGATGCATCTATGCTTTGATTGTAGAGAACTAAATGGGATCACAGTGAAGAACAAATACCCTCTTCCAGGAATTGATGACTTATTTGACCAATTTTTTAGGGATCAATTCTTCTCTAAGATTGATCTTTGATCTGGTTATCATCAATTGAGGGTGAAGAAAGAAGATATTACGAAACTTGCCTTCCGATCAAGATATGGGCATTATGATATTGTTTTTATGCCCATCAGACTGACTAATGCACCTGCTATTTTTATGTATTTGATCAATAGAGTCTTTAAAGACTACCTTGATAACCTTGTGGTAGTTTTTATTGATGATATTTTGATATATTCCAAAATTCATGAGGATCATGAGGATTGTCTAAGGGTTGTTTTGAAAACTCTATGGAATGAGAGGATTTTTGGAAAGTTCAACAAATGTGAATATTGGTTACAACAAGTTTCTTTCTTGGGGAACATTGTAACCAATGAAGGAATCACATTTGAACCTGCAAAGAAAAAGGTTGTAGAGGAGTGGCATCAGCCTAAAAAATTAACTAGGATTCATAGTTTCCTTGGATTAGAGGGATATTATAGTAGGTTTATGAAAAAAATTTCATCAATTTATAATACATTAACCATGTTAACTTGAAAATGGTTCAAGTTCATCTGGACAAAGGATTGTGAGGAAAGTTTCCAAGAGACGAAGAAGAGATTTGTTACTGCAACCGTGCTAACATTACCCTCAAGTGGAGAAGAATTAATTATTTTTAGTGATGCTTCTTTAAAAGGGATTGGTTGTGTCCTCATAAAAAATGACAAAGTCATTGATTATGCATCTCAACAGTTAAAGACTCATGAGAAGAACTATCCTACGCATGATCTAGAGCTGGCTGCAATCGTTTTTGCTTTGAAGATATGGATGCACTATCATTATAGGGAGAAATTTGATATATACACAGTCTATCAATGTTTGAAGCATATTTTCACAAAAAATGAATTGAACATGAGGCAGAGGAGATGGTTGGAAATTCTTAGAGACCATGATTGTTGAATTTGTTTTCATCCTAGAAGAGAAAACAATGTTGATAATGCATTATATAGGAAAGATCCCATTTTCTCTTTCCATGATGAGGATTTAAATTGATCCTTCGATCAATGACCTAGTAAAGATGGACATGGAAATTATAAGGGAAGTGACATCATCAACCATATCCCAAATTATTTCTCAACAATCATTACTAGAGAATATCGAGAAAGTTTATAAAGAAGAACCTTTATTACAATAGACGTTTGAGGCTATAAAAGATGGTATGTTTTCTGTGTTCAATATTGATCAAGAAGGTGTACAGAAATTTTTTACAAGACTATGTGTTCCATATATTCCATAAATAAAGAAGGATCTAATGGATGAATCTAATATCTCTACGTTCTCTATACATCCTGGAAGTATGAAAATGTCTAGAGACCTTTGTGATCATTATTGCAGGGATAATATGAAAAGGGAAATTTCTGACTACACCACAAGGTTCGTGGTATGTCAACAAGTGAAGGCAGAGTGACAACTTCCTAATAGGGTATTCCGACCACTACCCATACCTGCATGGAAGTGGGACAATATCGTAATGGACTTTGTCACTGGTCTCCCAAGAACTTCCAAAGGAAACAATGCGATATGGGTTTTTGTGGACCATCTCACCAAGACTACCCATTTTACCACTATTCAATAAGATTTCTCTTCTGAAAAACATTCTAGGATTTACATAAAGGAAGTGGTAAGGCTACATGGAGTTCCACTTTTTATCATATCTGATTGTGATCCAAGGTTCACATTAATATTATAAAGAAGTATTCAACATGCTTTGAGAACCAAATTGAATTTCAATACAGCCTATCACCCCCAAATTGATAACCAATCTAAAAGGACTATTCAAACACTTGAGGAAATTCTTAGAACATGATTAATGGAATTTAAAGGTGGGTGGGATCAACATCTCTTTTTAGTCGAGTTCTCTTACAACAACAACTACCACTCGAGCATTCAAATAGAACCCTATGAAGCACTATATGAGAAGCGATGTTGAACTCCTACTTATTTGGATGAATATAGTGAGAGAAATATTCTTAGGTCTGATCATGTGCAAGAGATGATAGAAAAAGGTCTATGTCATCCAGCAACACATTAAGGCTTCTTAGAGTTGGAAAAAGAGATATGCTGACAACAGTTGAAGGGACTTTGAGTTTGACATTAGTGACAAATTCTTTCTTCAAATTTCACCTTAGAAGAGAGTCATGAGGTTTGGGAAGAAAGGTAAGATCATCCCAAGGTACATTGTACCCTATGAAATCCTTGATCGCATAGGATTAGTGGCCTATCGGCATGTACTACCTCCAAATTTAGCACAATATCATGATTTCTTCCACATATCCCTCTTCAGGAAGTACATACTTGACCCTTCATATGTACTAAATCCATAGTTGGTACAACTAGAACATTACCTCTCTTATGAAGAGCAGCCGGTGGAGATCTTAGAATGTAGGAACAAGGTTCTACGCAACAAAACTACACACCTTGTTAAGGTGTTATGGAGGAACCAAAAATGTTAAGAAGCCAGGTGGGAACCAGGGGATTCTATGAGGCATAAGTACCCACACCGTTTATATTCATAGGGTATGAGTTAAAATTTCAGGGACAAAATTTCTGAAGGGGGAATAATTTAACGACCCAAACTTTTGAATAATATTTATTTCCTGATTTGTGTGTTATTTTATACTCAAAAAAACTATATCCATTAACTAATGATATGAGTATAATTAAAATGAGACCATTGGGTTTTGACTATTATATGACCATTTTTTCAATAGGACTCTTGAAAACTATAATATTAACATTATGATTATTGTTTATAAATACAAGTGATCGTGGTTAATTAATACAGAAATAAGAGTCGATGTCCTCATATAATAAAATCATACCTTACGAATCCCATCTATCAATGTATGGGAAGGAGGTAGCATCACTGGGCTTTACTCTAGATGAAGTCCAAGACAAAATTCAACATGTTAAGCTTAAATGGAATCAATTACAAGAGAAGTTCAAGCAGATAGAAATCATTACTTGGGTAATGTTGTCTGAGCCGCCCAATGATTCTATCACCATAGCACACCTTAATCTTATGTCTTATACAGGTGTTAAAAGGGGATATGTAATGAGACCTTAGTTACATTGTGTAATCACTTTGTATAAATAAAATTTTTATTTCTTATTATGGTAATGTTTGTGAGATTCAAATGTCAAAATAAATATAGGATGAATTTAGAGAAGTTCCATATTATTGGTGATTTTTGGAAAAATGGTATTTTTTAATATTTTTTTATACATTATATAATTAATAATGTGAAATTATTTTCAAAAAATGGTATTCTACAGTTGTGATCAGTAAGAAATTTAGATTCTAATAAGATCAACATAATTTTTGGTGAATAATAAATTATGAATAGTAATTTTACCCATATGAATAGTAATGTCACCAATGGAATAGTAAACTCACATAATTAAATATAAATATAATTTAGGCATCTTGAATGGTAATGTGATGTAATTTTATATGTAAATAACTGTTTTAGAAATTATTAGTCAACTATTAGTATTTTTTGGGAAAATAGTGTTTTTACATAAAAACTAAATATCTCATAATTAGAAAGTTATTTTCCTAAAATGGATTTCATTTTTTAATTCATATCATAGATATTATCATAGGGTGAATTTATGAGATTTTTATAAAATGTTTTGTTTTTTAGTGAATAGTTAAAATACAGTTTTGAGTTTCGGTGTATTTAATGACATTATTAATGATGTAATAATGATTTCATAATTCTGGTTGACTTGTGAATGGTAATATATGTTATGCATTTTCCCATGTGGACAATACCATGGCCAAGCCCATGGTTTTTCAAATACCACTGATGAGGTGTCCCTTGGAAATTAATAAAATATTCCCTCAATTTTTAAATAAATACCAACCCATTCCTTTATATCATTCATTCCATAATCCTCCTCAATAAAGATCTTGGATTTCAACCTCCCAAGGATTCCTCCTAAGGATCCCTAAATCCCCCCATGGTCACAAACTTATAGTTTTTGAAGATACTCTTCAAGGTAAGGGAACCATTCACCCTCCTCTTTTAGTCATGACTTTCTTTATGTTATGTCTTATAGTTTCTATTTTATTATGTGGGGGTATATTATTCTATATCTTTATACTATCCATTTCATTTACAATTTATGAGAGGCCATTTTCTCTCTCATCAATTGATTTATGAATTTTTATGTGACGCCATTAGGCAGCCGGATTTTCCTAAAATAAATCACATCTTCTCTTTTCTTTCAAGTTTCCTTTTCATGTGGTATGTCATTAAAATATCCATAACATGATCTTATTTATATTTTATTCTATATCTATAATATATTTGGTTTTATTTCTGAGTGTTTTATCTTTTTACCCTCTCTTTTTAATGTTTTCTAAAAATAAGTTATGTAATCGTTATGCTATATAATTTTCATCTCAAAATATATATCTTTTTCTTAATAAATTCTCTTGTTTTATTTATGTGAATACCCAAATCTATTTTAATTTCTAGGTGTATTCATCAAGACATAAAATTGATCTATTTTATTTGGGAATTGACATATATATAACCCTCACTCCCATTCCATGGGTTATAAATTACATAAGGATCTTATTTTTAACCTCTTTTAAAACGTCACAATTTTGAAGTGAAACCCATTTCTTTTACTCTATATGGGATATTTATGAAATGTATGGTTATGATATATGTGAATCACATGAAAATAAATTCATATTAAGGTTATAAATTGATATAGCTCCAATGCATTGGGTAAATAATTTAATCTCTAGAGATGACGAGTTTCACGATACCTTGGTGAATAACATTGGAAATTTTTATGACATCTTGGGAATGAACCTTGGGGATATGTTCATGAATGTGTATGTTAAATGTTCTATACACATATTAATGTTATGATTCATGTTATTTTATTTATGATATTACTTTTCGTCCATTTTTCATGTATTTATGTTTTTCATCATGTTATTATTGATATTATAAGTAAACTGATTCTCTTGCTTTCTTTACTAGGCCTTCTGCTCACCCTTTCCTTTGATGTATGTATATAGGTTATGAGATGCAATAATTTTATATAGGATTAAATTTTCAATATTATTTTAATGTGTATTTAAAATATTGTTTTATTTTTTCATGTATTTTGTTCCGGATTTCCAAGAAAATACGCATAAATGATCCTCTATTTGTAAAATGTAATGAAAAGTGATGTAATAAAAAGGTGAATTTCCATACCAACTATCATGGAAACACTTTAGTACCACCATGATCATCAATGTAAGTGTTCCATAACCAATTTCAATTTTAACACCACTACATTGTTGGATTCTCCCATGTGATGTAGTAATAGGGGTTCAAGAATTAAAGAGGAAGGATAAACTATGATTTCACACACTCCACCAAGTATACTAGGGACACTACACCAAATAGAGCATTTAATGACAGTTTTTTAGCAGCAGTTTACTAAATCACCACTAATTTTAAAAAATAATTTCTTGGAGGTTTTTTTAGAACTACCACTAAATAGTTAAATATTTTTAAAAACACAACATTTTCCCCATCCCCTGACACCCCCGAACCCCACCCCAACCGACTCCCCAAATCCTTATCTATATTACCGCCCATCTAATCCATTCACCATCCCTCTTTGTGCCTCGGCTCGCCAACCCTCACCTTGCCATTCCTCAAAATGCCTCATCGTTCCTTGCCTCATTGTCCCTCGCCACTCTACATCGTGGATCCTGACCCCCATGTCACCGTCCGTCAAAGGTAGAGTGGTAACTGAAAGGGAGTTTTCAACTAACTCTTTATATATATAAAATCAATTTACCCTGGGAGTTTTTGAATTAAATCTTGATTTTAGTTTTCTTCTTGGGTGTTTTGATATGGTTTGATGTGATTTAAGACTATTATGAGTAATTGGGTAGACTTTTATGTGTTATATATATTGAATTATGTATTTATCAAATTATATGTTTCAGGTTTATAGATAATGCCTCCTAGAAGTTTGAGTGGGGATTTTATTCAATGATGAAGTATATCTCTTGGTCTACTGAGTTAGTTTTCATTCCCCCAAATCCCATCATTAATGATTATGGTAATTAATGTTTTACTTTAGTTTAAGAATTATAATTTTAATACCAACCTATTTATTAGGTTTATTATAAATTGTATATTTTAGTTTAATTACATTTGAATGAAATCTATTTTTATTAATTGAGACCAATTTAATTGTATCATTGAAATTTAATCGTCTTATTTTTAGGAATTATTTTTCATGATAATTTTATTGAATTTATTTTTTATTTAAATGTTCACCATTTATTCATTTTATTTTTATTATTCTTTACACTTTTTTTGTTCAAAACATATGAAAATTTAATTTTCTAAGGATTGTTTTTACCTTTATGTAAGTCATAAAAAGTTCATATTACCCTTATGTAAATTTGGTTTACCCTTACAAAAATTATATTGTACCTTTACATATTTAGTTTAATATTATGTTTACCCTTACGTAACTATTTTTCTTACCCTTAAATGGAATTTATAGTTTTCATGTTACCATTAAATATGTATCATTGTACCCTTACACATGATTTTTATTCATAGTTTTAACTTTACGTAATCTCTACATACATTTACAGAAGTGTTTCTTACCTTAAAGCAATGGATTTTTACCTTTACAAAAGTGTTGCTTACCATTATGAATGATTTCCTTACCTTTATGTATGTTCCAAGCTACCATTATTCTTCATGAAAATAATGTAAGTTACACTTGTTTAGTTAACTTGATACCTTTTAATAGTGTTTGTAATTTATGGGTTTCCTTTATGTGTGATTTAGAAAATGATTATTACCCTTATGTTACTTCAGAGTGCCTTTATACATCTTTTCTAGTTACCTTTAAATGGCCAATTTCATTAAATAATTATCATTACACAACTTTACAAATTAACCTTATGTAATGCTTATAATTTGTTCTTACCCTTACATAGAATTATAATTTTCCTATAAACAACATGTATAAAATTCATCTTATCTTTATGTGAGCTGTATATTGTAAAGGTTATCTTTATAAATATTATAAAAATTATGAGGTACTCTTATGAAGCCTATGAAAATAATATTTTACTCTTATGTGGTCTATATAAGTATAAAATTTCCCTATAATATTTACGTATAAGCATCTATAATTTTTTTGAAAGTTATAAAGCCTCTACCAATGGAAAACGATGCAAAGAATGAAATACATTGAGTATTTTTTGAATTTGTGCATGATATTTTAAACAGTAATTTGTTTTTATTTAAATTTATAAGTGTTGGGTTTTAAATGTATGATGAAGAATTAGAAAACGCCCTTGTGTAGAAGATTCAATGGATTTTTAAATAATGATATCCATTTGTGTTTTGTCAACAAATTGAATCTAAGGAAAGAAGTGGATAAAGAATATGAAAGAAATTTAGAACTTCATAGATTCAATATACTGATTTGTTGACATATTTCTAGTTTACCTATAATTTCTTGTTCTGTATCAATTAATGAAGGGTTGAAGTTCACTACTATACACTAGTTTCTTCTTCGACATATTCTAATTCTCCAAATAGAATTATTATTTTCAGAAGTTTCTATAATTATTATTTCACGTACAGTTATACAAAAATTTAAAAGGTAGTGTATGGTTATTCTTCCATGATTAAAAGGTAATAAAAAGGTTTTTTTACATCTCATAGAATAGACTAGGTTATGTCTATACCTATTAAAGACTCAGTGATATGTTAGGGCTTCACATTATAAATGGATGGGTTTTTCTTGAACCTACCAATGGAAAAGGATTGTTATGTCCTGTAATAGACTAGGTTGAGCCCGTTCCTATAATAGACGTCTTCTCTCTTGATTTTATGTCAATGCAAAAAAATTTTCAAAATTTTATTTTATGTTTTCAACTCTGTTTACATTTTATATTCAAAAGTATTTAACCTGAAGGAATTTATGTTACATGATTGATCCCTTCATAAATATAATTATTTGTAATTTTGGCGATTGAACTCGTGCAGTCATGAAAATTGATTATTGATCCCTTCTGGTGTATTAATATATGAAAACCTTATTTAGCATGTTCATATTTTTTTCAACTAGTATATATGAATATATTTTCCTATTTGGTAATAGTGATGTGTTTTAATTTTTTTAATAATGTGTAGTCACATTGTGATATATGTGGATAAAAGATGGATCACATTACCGAGGAACACACCTCAGTATGCTAAGGGTTTGGAGGAGTTTTTAGATATTTCAATTCCAATCAATCCGTTGATGGGAGAATAATATTTCCATGTCCTAAATGTAAATTTAGAAGATGGTTGAAGATAGATAATGGCTATAAACACATTATATTGAATAAATTACCTGCTAAAGGTTTGTGCTAGATTTGTCACGGAGAATCGAACATTACAGAAAGGTTGACAACTGATGTCAACCCACATAATGAGATCCCAACATCATTGTAAATGGACAATGAAATGAAAAACCTTATAAATGATGCATTTATCATTTTAGGACACCAACATCAATATCAAAACATATCAAAAAAACATATTGAGGGTGCTAAAAATAACTACATGACAAGTGATGTATTAGAGACTATTGGAAAACCAAATCAAGATTATAAAATATCATTGGATCATCCTCTTGATTCTATGGAGACTAATGTAATTGAAAATTTCACTGAGCATACAGTTGCATTTAATAGTTTAGTTGATGATTGAAATCGATAGTTGTATAGTGGATATTTGAAATATTCAAAAGATTATTTTCTGCTGAAGTTGTACCATATCAAATGCCTATATGTAATTACATATAATGTGATGTCTATGATATTAGAATTGTTGAATAATTCATTTCCAAATTCAATGATCCCTTAGTATTTTTATGATATGAATAATTATTTTAACAAGCTTGGTCTGAATTATACAAAAATCCATGCATATCCCAGCGATTGTTTACTTTACTGAGGAGATGGTTCAAGAAGATAGGATTGCAAAAAATGTTCTTCTTCTAGATAGAATTATATGGGTGATGTTTTATGTTTGAATCAACATACCATCATAATGAAGATGAAAATGAAATCACCTACAAATATTTTTCAATACTTTCATTTGAAGCCACAAATGAAATGATTATTAATGTAATAGAAGACCTCCAATCACATGATGTGGAATTATATAGATAATAAGAATGATGGGTTAATGCAACATCCAAGAGATTCAAAATCGTCAAATACATTTGATTCATTACAACCAAGTTTCACATCTAATCCAAGGAATGTTTGATTGGCATTGTCTATCGATGGATTCATCCCATTTGGGACATTCAGTACCAGTTTTAGCATTTGGCAGGTTGTTTTGATCCCTTACAATCTGCATCCAAAGATGTGTATGAAACAAATGGATTTTATCATTTCGATTATTATTCCTAAAAAAATTCCAAGAAATTATTTTAATGCATAATTGAAACCTTTAATTGAATAATTACATGATTTATAGTGAAATGGTGTTGAGACATATGATGCATCTTATAGAACAATGTTTAAAATGAAATATTATTTAATGTGGACCATTAGTGACTTTCCTGAACATGGGAATTTATATGGTTAGATGACATACACAGGTTTGTCTTATCCTATTTTTAACATTGATTTTGAGCCTGAACGAATACCCCAAAGTAGAAAATGGAACTTTTTGTTTCATCAAATATTTATCGATGCATCTCAGAGACTTCAGCTGAACAAGTCAAAATTAATTGGTTTCATTGATCTAAGTCTACCTCCAAAGTTGATAACATATTCTGAAATATTTTCAGAACGTGGAAATGTTGAAACATAATTAGGGAAGGTTCCTCATTTGAATGATAGTGGGAAATGGGTTTGAAGTGCATTGTCAAGTGAAATTGGAACACAACAATGGAAGAAAAAAGGTATATTGTTACAAATTTTGTATTGTGAATTTCATTTTTTGTGGAATAATCTTGATGTGATGCATATTGAGAAGAATTTTTGTGACAATTTGATCTTTATATTGCTTAATGAGCATTGAAAGTGAATGTATCTTCTCAATTCTTTGAAAGACTTAGAAGAAATGAACATAAAGCATGATCTATATCTATATAAGAATGGATAGTACACTATAGATATTTTTTCAATGAAAAATAGGTATAAATATACATTCCTTTGAATTTTAAAACATGTGAAGGTAGCTGATGGGTATTCAAGTAATATCTCAAGGTGTGATAACTTAAATCATTGTAGGTTACATGGATTGAAAATCCATGATTCACATATTTGGTTACAGCAGTTACTTATATTGGAATTGGGTATATTATTACCTAAAAAGGATATTGTTGTTGTACTCCAATTCTACACATTTTCAAACAACCATGTTAGAAAACTCTACATTCATTTCAATTTGACAAACTTCAAGTGATTTTACCACTGACATTGAATCCCATAAATTGTAAGAATCAGACTTATTTTTCCATCATGATATTTAAAATATTAGTCATGCAAGATTTGATGAAGTAGATGAAGTAATTATGGAGAAGGAAACCAATATGATTGAAGGGTAAAATGATTTTATATGCAGTTATCACTTAATTTATCAACCACTTATTTCATTTTTGTAGTAATTCATTATCATTGTTATGTATTTTTTTTTGTTAGTACAGTGAATCTATTATCATTTCTATTTTTTTTGTATGAATTTTTTGAAATATATGTTCTGAACTTTATTTTAATTGATTAAATGACAGGAATGCCAAGGGGGAAGTGTTATACTCACACTAAAAGGTGAAAGAGTTCTTTTAAAAGATGATCGAATATGGTAATCTTTTCATTAGTTTAAATATTTTTTAGATATTATTATATTTTTAATATATTAAATTGTTGATTTATCTTTGGTTAATGAATTCATAGAGTTTAGGCCACCAAGAATCTTGAATAGAAGTGTGGTTGAATGCTTATAAAAAATATGATGGGAGTTTTGTTAACAAGCCTGCCAAAGAATGTGGGGTATGAATTCATTTATCATTATAATAACTTATTATCAGTTTTCAGGATGCTAATATATATTGCTTATAATATGATGGATATTTTATTTATAGGTAAAAATTAATGAACTATGGGATGTCAATCCCACACAGTCCAACACAATCTCCTAGGATGAGCCAGTTGGTAAAGTCCTTGGGAAGGAGAATCCTAGTTGAGTACACAGGATGGGTTTGAGACCATTAACATCTAAGGTATTTTGTAGGAAAATAGGGATCATATACTTATAGTTGTAGTAACTCCCTACCCAAAATGCTCAGAGAAATATGGATTCTATGAAAAATACAATTATGGAACAGGGGGATGAGTTATCCATTTTTAAGAAATTTTTACTTAATTTATATCTAAAGAAGACCAGATCTACCCCTAGGGATTTATCATCAATGACTGGCGGGGAGAAGGTAATTCACACAACTTAAAAATTATCTAGTTCACAAAATATTATTGATTTCAATTTTAAATATAAATATACAATATTATTTAATTTTCAATATAATTATCTTATAGGTGCCGGTAGCAGGAAGTAGAGATTGAGATAGATGGGGTGACGAGTAGAGTTCATAATTGTAAAATTATTAATGGATAGGGTTTGTTCATGTATCAATACATCCCATGTGGTATTTTTACCTTTTTCTTATATTTTAGATGGGATCAGCACAATGGGTGTCATATGTATGTGTTGTAGAACAATGTTCCTATATGATGTGATTCAACTGGATATGGAGATTTAAATTTCATTATGATCATATATAATGCTTATTTTCTTCCCTCTATATTACATATAGGTTTATTTAACTATTAAATTCTACTATTTCCCACATTTTTTATGGTGCCTAACTAAGTATGTTTATAATCACACCAAGATGGGATTTGCATACATGGATTGTTTCATATACAGACAACTGTTAGATGATTTACATAGTGGACCTAGTTTATATAGAACATATAATTAAGTAGAAGAACATACCATGATTGGTGGTCAAACATAGGGATCTTGAGTTGGGAACTCCTCTTCTTTTCACTTTCAGTAGTTTCAAGATTGGGACCTACTTTCCTTCTACTTATTTAGGCATGTATTTTTCCCTTTTCCTTTCCTAGATATTTATCTATCTCGTTCTGATGTATCTCTTAATGGTTACTACATGAATTTTTTTACACCGAGAGGTTTTATTTTATTATACCTATGAACTATTTTCTGGTGTTGAGTGTGTGTGTGTGTTCACATACAATAGTATAAATCCTCACACGTCTGTGATATTCTTACACTCTTCTTGTCGCTAGCCCTTCAATTATTGTGGGTGAGAATTTGGTGTCACTCTCAACTTACTAGTATCCCAAGTAGGGTCCACATTGGTGAAGTCATGAAACAAAACCCCATGGTTTTATCAATGTATATAATCTCTATCTGACCCCAACCATTATAGGAAATTCTATACCCTGTTCCAAATATCTTATCACAACCCAATCCTATTATCCAATGATCATTCTATGTTATATCCCACAAAACTATGGTCTTATATCACTTATCCATACAATGATATATCAATCCTATTACATATAGGATAACCCTTATCTATCAGACCCTCTATTCAATTAGTATCCCCTTTTTTACCTAATTGGTTAGATCTCATTATTAATGTGTTGGTTGATCTCCCTTTTGGGAGATTTTTGTTCTCTATTTTTGCATGGAACCTTTTTTTTTGATCTTTTTCTTGTTGTTCTTGGATAGGTTATGGGGATGTAATTGGGTAACTCGGACTATGTAGATTCTTGTCAGACTAGGAACATAGAGGTATTTATGTTGTTTTTTGTGATCTCATCAAGGGTGAGATCAGTGTTGGAAGTCCTAGGATTTCATAAAGTATTTACCTGTTGTTTAAATCCATTTCAGTTATAATCCTCACTTGTGGAAGTTTAGATCGTTTATGGATATTTAGGGTGATTTCACTTTTGGCTAAGCAATTCTTATTTGTTTTGAATCATTAAGGACCCTTTTGATGAAAATTTTATTCATGATGGTTGGTTCCATATTGAGAATTATTTCTTTATTATTAAATTATTTTATATTGTTTAAAATTGTGGTGGATTTATTTTTAACATGTGAAGCCTAATTTTAATGAAAGTACGTTGAATATTTATTGCTTGTTTGAAATTTATTAAATTTATGTTTTCCATGTAAATTTGTTGTGTAATATTTTAAAGAATAAACATACTTCCAATGATAAATTTATTGAGAAATGTATTGATTCATTAAATTTATTGAGAAATGTATTGATTCTTTCAATTTATTGAGAAATGTATTATTGATTCATTCAATGTGCTGATTATTTCAATGTATTTATGTATTATTGATTACTTTAATGTGTTTTGACTAGTTTGATTCTTTTAATTTATTAAGAAATGTATTATTTCCTTCATTGTGTTTTTTCCTTGGTCAATGTATTGATTATTTATGTTTTAGTGAGAATAAATGCACGTTGATTCTTTAGTTTTAACATGTATTGTTTTCCATGTATTTTGATGATATATTTGATGATCTGGTAAAATTTTCAGTGTTACTATTGTGTTGTTCTGGCTGTAGGTTCTGGGGCTGCAGAACCTGCACCTAGTTTTTTTATAATTCACGATTTAGCGATGGTCTAAACCACCACTAGATAATGTTATTTATATCACTTTATACCATTGTAATTTTATGTTATTTTTTATGGTGGGGGTTAAAACCACCGCAAAAATATGGTAAAATTTTACTTAGCGGTAGTTTTATCTGTTAAAATGATGATTTTTTTAGTAAAAAGTTCAGAATTTAGCGGTGGTTAAAAACCGCCGATAGATCGTAGTTATTTTTTAAGAAAAAGTCACCTTGAAAACAAAAACAAACCACCAAAAATTACACATTCTACAAAACATTCTAGAAAATTCCGCTAAATGGAAGGAACCACAACATGTTGAACGCTGGCACCTATTTTAGCAGTGGTTTTTTGAAAATGTCGCATAACCATCTAGTGGAATTTTAAACCACCACTAGATAAAAAATGCCAATAAATGGGAATTTTTTCATAGTGAGATCGAGTGAAGAAGATGATAACTATAAAATCATCAAAGATACTACACCATGACTGATTTGATGAAAAAATAGATATGTTACTGCAGCATAGTGTGACCACTATGATGTGGAGGGTTTGAATATGACCAAACTGTGGTTTGGATGAAAAATGAAGAAGAAGTCATTATTCCCATGGAGAAGATATACACTCCATATAACCATTCAAGACTTTCATGGTTTGTGCTGCAACCACTCACCTCACTCCAAAGTGAAAGATGTTCATTAGTTTCAAGATCCTAAAATATTCAAGCTTACAAAGGTGTTAAATTATGGAATCAGGGAGATTTTAATTGAGGAAGATGAGTGGATTCCTATCTCAAGAAAGAGGGAGTTTTAAATCCTCCACAAAACAGGGGATATTTTTTAAATTGATGATCTAGCCAAACCATCACTTTCCAAGAGAGAGAAAATGAAGACTAATAATTTAGTGCAAATAAAAATAAAATAGAGATAAATGAAATATTAAAAATATATCTCGATCTATTCATGTAGAATAAAAATACAATGGGGATAAAATAATTAAAATTTTAAAGAGGTGGGATACTGCTTATAAATAGAGCAGAGCTACTACACTAAATAAAAAACATAGATTCCACATCTAGAGGGATAACCCTATACATAATTTCACAAGGCCATTCGGAGGTTTCATTGCTAACATAGGAGGTATCGGGAGATCTCAACCCAAATTTCGAAGTGAGAGTAGAGGAAGATGACTATTATTAATTGTGTTCCATATTAATTTAGGATTTATCTTTATCTTTTTTCTTTTAACTCTATGATATAAATCTTATTTTATATTGTCAGATTAAGATATTAGACTTCAGTTTTAAAAAAACCCTTATTTTTAGATCAAATTGTCAATTCCACTTCCTTGAACAAATCATTATTCATATTAATTGAAAGAGTAATTATAAATGACTAATATTTCATTGAAGATGAGGTATTATTAATGGTGATGATAACCACAGTTTTAAAATTACATTCACATTGAATAAAATAAAATAATATCCTATAAATGCACAATGACTGTATTGAATTTTAGGGGACGATCCTTAATGTTGTAAATGGATATGGGAGAGAGAGATTCGACATTAACTTGATATTCTGTATACATATTTAATTCCATGCTACTAATTTTGTTAAAGGATACCTCGAAATAGGATTCAACTAATTTAGATAGATCAGGTGGACACTAAAAAGAATCTATAGTTACCCAAATAAATCTCCTGGTTAATAAATCTTAGAAAACCCATATTTGATATCAACTACCTTCTCTTCTTCCTTATTTATATATTTTTTTATTTAGTCTAACCACCAATCACTGCAAGTATTTTAGTTAAAATAGTGTATTTAGTTCCTAAAAAAAATTAAAATGATGAATATTTATTTCCCTTTTCATCATGGGATCTACCACTTCTCATCACTATTCTATGCTTTAGTATTTAGTTTAGTCAAGTGACTATGATTTTTTATTTTTTTATTTAATGAGATAAGTAAAAATGCTCTCAAGAAACTTCACCATTTCTTGAAGTGTATGACATCTCAAGGTTATAGTCGTGTAGAAATTTCATCCACCTCGACTACTTCATATTCAGGTATTTATGATTAAAGATATACCAAAACTCTTTTGATATTTGAATACCACAATGTGCTCCCCAATGGGGTAATGTTTCTATATCTTCAATGTAATCACAATCATTTCTAAATATATTTCCTGGGTGGAATTGTTACAGTCATTGGGATGTAACTTCCTAGAGCCATAATAGATCACCACTTTATACTAAATCAAGTCATATTCCTTAAATAGATGTGAATTTTCACAAAACACCTAAAACATCACCCATTCCTTTGGGAACTAGAGCACCAGAGCACCCATCAATTTCCCATTCAGGTAGTTAAATAATCACTAAAACTAATCTGTATAGATAAAATCATGGACTTTCCTAGTTAGAACTATCAATTAGGATACAATATATGAGAAGTAAGATATGAACCTATGGTAACAGCATGCAAGAATGAAGAAACTATGAACCTCCACCAAATTACTGGTTTCTACCCAATAAAAAAACTGCATTGATAATCGATGGGTCCACAACTACACCATAATATTACACCATGTTCCAATGTAAGTTCGCTTATAATGACTATAATTTACACTTGGACAATTTTCCATAAAATTGGTTCCCATGATGAATCTTCTAGATAAGTATCAGATAATCAGGATGCTTTTCCCATGAATTTGAGTATATCAATATTTTATCAATGAACATGACTATGAAATAGTCCATGAAACATGGAACTCTGATTTCATGAGCCCCATGGACACAGATGGTGATTTTAGGACATTGAACAATATGACCATGAAATCAAATTTCCCATACCTATATCCAAAAGGAGTATTCAAGACATCATCTTCCTTCACCCTCAAATGATGATACCCATAAAACAGATCGATCATACAAAATTAACTAGCACCCCTCAACTGGAAAATAATATCATCAATACTTGTATAAGTTTATTGATTCTTGGTCAATACCAAATACATCCTTTGGAAGTCTGTATACAAACTTAAACAACTGTATGCCTTCTTGGCGAATAACACTGGAGAACCCCACAATGACACATCGGGTCAGATGTGACCCTTATGAATCAAATCATCTATCTAAATCATCAACTCCTACGACTCAAAAGGTTTCACCCGATAAGGATCCCTCGATATTGGATAATTAATAGGCAACAAATCTATCACAAATTCAAAACTACATCATGTGGGTTCATTCCATAACCTTCATAAGAAAATAATCCAGAAACTCAATGAAAACCCTAGGTGCCTCTTCTATCCCAGCATAATCTGATTACATAGGCAATTCATCCATCAAAAAAATAAGGGGCTCCTCATATCCTCTTCCCAGCTGAATACCTCGCTCGCCAATGTAAACCACATGTTGTCCATCCACATATGAAAACACGACTCCCCTCCAATATATGTAGTTAATAGAAAGAATGTAATATAACTAGTCTATTCCAAAAATTTCATCTTATATATGAAAGTATTGAATTAAGAGATCCCCATGGGACTAATTTGGCCCCATCATCAGTATAAACCCATATAACACATCAAAAAAGATGGTCTGGTCACAAACAGATATAGTCAACACTAGGGACATGAGAAACGTCTTTAAATCTAGTCCTAGATCATGGATTAGAGCATGTATAAAAATGAGTTCAAAGATATTGAATTAAAGAACGTATAAACAAGGGTAGATAATAGGTTGATCGTACATATAATGACCTTTATTCCATTTAGAATTTTCATCCCTACACTATGTAACTGATAATGCCCAACCCATATGCCTCTCTGCTAATGGCTACATCCATGGACACACATAGGTTGAGGTCCCTAAACATGAGGAACATCCCAAGGTCCGCCTCTACCAACTCCAACCCCTCTCTAAAGAGAATAACATTACTACCCCTACTACTGAAATTGTAGAACTAGAAGCTACTTCTAAGGATGACATTGAACTTATCCACCTTCCCTAAAATTAGATTTGAAAACCATTGGGAAATAATCCTAATTATGGTCATGAATCCAATAGACAGAACACTCTAGCCTAATTCCCATAGGAAAATCATGAAACCATTGGACCTAGATGGAAAAAAGAGAAAATATTGAGGTCAAATCCCTATCAGTCAAAATCTCAAAATCCTTTGCACCTGATACCTTCCACTAAAAAATATTCTCCTCAAGGAACCAAATTGGTTCCCATCATGCGGTAGACCACCACATGATTTCCTCTCCTCAATCATCTATACAAGCTTCTGAACCACCAAATATGTTGGGAACAGAAAATAATTAACTTCGTACTAGAGATAAGGATAGAGTGCCTTCTCCAGATTCCATACATGGTTCTCCACATCTAGAAAATGATTCGGGGGAAAATTAAAAAGGTTATTGAACTTGATTCCCACCAATTACAGGTACATACTCCCTTGTTAAATTGATAACAACTCCTACCTATTTTCTTCATTCATGGTTGAATAAATAGACACCATTCAAAACTCCTTCTAAATGTTTACCCACAAAACATTTCACTATTTACTCTCACCATGATAGTGTTTGAAACGCTAATGAACATATCCTCATTTATGACTTACAACCAATGAGAAAGAGTACTTCATTAGTCCCTATATCAAACTTAAGTAATTCTCAATATCCTCGAACAAGATCTCTCTCCAGACTATAAACACTTCCCTCGTATTTCCAAAAAACCTACACTTGAAAACCATGAAATATTTACTTCCAATGATCATCCTCCACTATTAGATCAACCCTCAAAATATAAAATATATTAGGTTGTTGAATCTACACTTCTTGGACCACACACTGATCATTATCATGTTCCATAGCTATATTGGAAACAAGGATTTTTTAATCTTGGTAGTATGAAATTTTATTATTATTTATTAATTTTATTTTAAATTCCCCAAAAATACACGATTTAAAGGATAACGCTAGTAAAAAATACTACATGTCCCTCTCCTAGGTCTTTACCCTACAAGAGACACCACCTCACTAGGTCGTTCGGAAGGCTCATAGTCCATGCATCGAATCATGGTGCCCCTAAAATACCATTTCATAGCTGGTCTTCCATATCCTATGTCATGCACCAAGATCAAATAACATTGTTTACCTACCAACCATAAAATTCTCATGGTTCCTAACTTTTAACTCCATCAAATCCCTCATAAATACCTTTGATACCACTAAGTCATGAACCTCTCCTCCAAAGGTACCCCTCTTAGTCTGAGAATAAAGGAAGAGAGAAAATGATGCATGATTCCTCCAATAGACCTTTGGATATAGATTGACATTGAGGGTATAAAAAATAACTCAAATGGGAGGAATTACCCTCTATAATAATAGAATATAGGGATATGATAAATCAACCATATGACATTCCATGAAATAATTGAAAAACGAAACTAAAACATTCCCACAATTCATGTATAAAGTGTTCAGATACAAATACAAGTATCTAAATAAATTCCCAAATGAAAATCAAAGGTAGTGACGCCACAACAGCTCAATATCTTAAAACCGAAGTGTCCAACATGGTACATATAGTTCTCCTAGAAAATTAAAAATTTATTTGTATATACATGGGTGATCATACAAGTGTACTCAGTTGGATTCCCAAATTCACCAATGTATATGTGGACGAAGCATACTAATGCACCTGTGAGAAAACATCAAAACTAACAACACAAAAAATAGTTATCTAACTAAACTCATCCTCACTAGGACTTGATCACCAAATAATACATACAAGTATAATAACATAATAATAATCATATCAATGAAAAAGGAACCATGTGACACTTTATCACTGATTTTCCTCTCCCACAACCCAATTTTTCACCTTATGGTGTTCCCATATTCTCTGTATAACATCAAATCACATATATCCCTTATAAAATCGGTCCATCACATCACATCACATCACATATCACCCTTAGATACATGGTCCATAAAATCATATCACATCGTTCATAATGAAACTTGGGCCATCAAAATACATAACATCCATAAATTGAATATTAGTGTATCATAAACATGAAGGAAACCAACCTTATACCCTCCACTTACCATAAAACCTCAATTATAATCCACCTCATTATCTAATGACAAGCACCACTATTTCACTTTTTAATTCTAGTCATTATATCCCATGCATTCCTAACATTCCTAAAATATAGAATGGGAAAGATAGGGTAGCAATCCATCCATCTACACCACTGGGATTTTGGAAAAAACATCCCCCCAAATAAATATGGATATTGATACATGGTTCTCAATGTGGATGGGGCACACATATAAATCAGAAGGAAAATAATATATATATATATATATATCCACACACAAGCCCAACCCTTTGGTTCACAACTATAATACTAACAATATCACAACATCACCACTAAACCTCACAACAAAACCACTTTTGTTTACACCAATAAATGAATGACCCCACACAATAAACCACAAGATACATTCCAAATATCACATTTCATCATATTTCATTACATAATGCATTTTCCTAATTTTTCATTACTGAAAAATTCCATTATTCCATCCCATTGAAACATATATAGGAATCAACCATTTAAACCACACACTCAATTTTAATTAATTCACTCATTATAAATTCATCCCATTATATTACTATTAATTATTAACAAATTAATTCCATTATTATACAAGAAGCAAAAAGATTACAACACCACACAAACAAAATAACTATAAACCTCAAGCTAAAAGTGCACATCACCTCCTTCCACAGCCACAACCACTTTACACATCATAACCACAAACACCACATCCATTTTGTCATCCAATCAGAACTCTATACCCCAAACATACATCAAAATGATTTTCACATCACATTAAAAAATGAATTTTCACATTTTTGAAGGTCATTTTCATCACTTCTACTTATTTATTTAAGGTTAATTCTCACACAATCCATATTTTCCATGTGAAACCAATTTAATAGAAAAATATAATTAATTATCCATTTTAATCATGGTGATAAAAAATAACCACACATAATGGTTTCTCAAATTTTTGACAGATCCACAAAAATATCCCCTAACAACCGGGATTGTAAATGGTGCATCAAGCCTATAGAATTCAAAATATAATAATATTAAAGGAAGTAAGAACATATGATTCAATCCCACTACCCTTTAATTTCAATTAAACTGGTTAATTGTTTCCACATATGTTGATGCAATCCATCTTCTCAAAGTTAAAAAATGTATAAACCATCCGACATGATATGCTTGGTGAGAAACAAAAGATCCCCTACATCAAAGGGAGATTTTTGATCTTCCACGCATATTTGAATCAAGAGGGGGACAATAATCAAGCACTGTGATGAATAAAGGAACCTTCACCAGCCTAAAACACAACAATTTGTAATCCCCTTACCAAAGAAACACTAAAAATCAATGATTTAACTTTGTATCACCATTCCCAAGTAAATAACTGAAAGAAACCAGGAAGAAATAAGTAGAACTCACCTAAATAACTAAGCATTAAATATCAAATTCTGGGGTAGAAAGACACTAAAAGGGGGGGAAAGGCCTTCTTGGAATGCACTCGAGTCACATATGAAATGAATCATTGGTCGATGGTATGAGTGGTTTTGATGAGATTTTATAATTTATAACTAGTCTAAAATTAATAAGATGACATAAGAACATTGGCTAGTAGTCGCAGAATTGATGGAAACAGAAGGGATTACGATGTAGTGGGGAAGAACACACCACAACCCTATTGGTGAAATAGGACTATGAGAATCATGGAGAGGACTGCAATATAGATCCTATATTTTAAGAAGAGAACTATGTCACAGCTAAGGAACCCATGTTGTAACCATGCCATTTCCAAGGAAGAGGATACATTACAACCTACCTCCACACCACAAGGGGGAATTGTTTTGGTAGAAATGGACAAACAAACCCTCATAGCACTAAAATGCAGCCTATCGCTCCATGTCACAGCTTCCCTGAAAAGGGATGTGTCATAGAAATCCTCCTCATAGGACCCTATGTTACATCTAATCATTTCAAATGATATCCTCCAAACCTTAATATCCCAAGGATCCATGATAAAGGACTCCCTCAAGCTAAAATCTCAACTTCATATCCTCTTCCTATCCACCAACCTCCTTGGGATTTCCCCAAGACACCTCCACCAACTGGATTCCAGTAATGTAATGGGATGGAATTTGTCGCCCGTTACAACTTCAATAATATATAATAATAAAAAACATTGTACAGTGATAAAATGTTAGAATAATTAATACAGTACCAACAAAAAATAATAATCAATATTAATTTCCTTTGGAACATCCTCAGAATGTATATAGCATAGAATATTTAAATTTCAACCATATTAAATTTTAAATTTTAATTTTCCTACAAAATTAGTGTGAAACATGATCCCATGTGATTATAATTTAATGTTGTACAAACTTCTTCACCATTAAATTACTTAGTATCATTACTAAAGATTTAGGCTCACTCATCACTAGCTAAAAGCATTGATAATATTTTTCTCTACCTATGCAAAATATATTGCTGATAAAAGGTTTCATTTATCAATGCTAAAAAAACTATGATCAAATAACACCTTTATCAATGAATTTTATAGAACTAATAAAGGTTTCCTTTTTAAGTGCTAGTTAAAGCCCTGATAAAACTGAAGAAATCACATTCATGATTCTCATATTTAACATGTGAATGGTCAACTGTTTGTTTTTATATGATTTTGCGACATCATCACACCAAAATCCTACTATAATGATGAGTTCCCACATACCCTCTCCACAATCCAAAATGGTGATGTGCCTACAGGTATGGGCCCCCATAGTCCTCATCCCACTCTATGCTCACCATAGTCCAAAATCTCAGCATGACTTCCATGTTGGGTTGCCTAAATGGATGGCCCTTTAGGTTGAGGGAGAGTTGTGAGAATCATTTTTTTTATAATAAAATTTTTATTTCATATATGAAAATATACATTGATATATATGAATATATGAAAATATTATATAAATATATATTAAATTTATTTGTTTTTAATTTTTTTATTTAATTTTTTAAAATATTTATTAATTTTTAATATTTATTTATATGTATTCATTTTTTATAATTAAATTCTTATTTCGTATATAAAAATATATATTGATATATATAAAAATATATTTTTATATATTAAATATTCATATATATTAATATATATGTATTAATATATATTCACATATATTAATTAATATTATACTAATTATTTTAATACATATATATATATATATAATTTATTAAATTAAATATATATATATAGTCATAAAAATTATATTAATTATTTAAATAAAAATAAATAAATAATATAAATAATATATATATATATAATTAAATAATTAAAATGAATAAATTTACTAAATACATAATATATTAATTAAATAATGTATAGTCTATTTATTAATATATATTGATAAATATTAAATTTATTCATTTTTATTAATAAACATTCAAATAAGAAATCTGTTAATAATTTTTTTAACTTTTAATGTTTTTAATACCATTTCAATTTACATTATTAATTTTTATTTAAACATTTATTCATGTGGGCTCACAGGCTAGATCAGACCAATCCCAAAATTTTTTATAATTACATTTATAATATATAAATTTATAGTAATAAATAGTATATAAACTGTTTATATATAATTAAATACTTAATATAGTATTTATAATTAATAAAAATGGATAAAATTATTTAGAAAATAATAGAAGTAATATATATAGTAATAAATATAATGTTAATTATGTAATCACTTAATTAAGTATTTAATAAATTAATTCATTATAATTAATTATAAAAAAAAATATTAATTAGTTAATTATATATATATATATAAATAAATTTCACTCATTCTTAACAAGAATTCATTTAATAAAATTTATTTATTAATAGTGTTAAGTGTGTGCTTATTTTTTAAATTTATAGATTCAAAATATTTATTCATTTAATCATTTTGTGATTTTTTTCATTTTTAATGTTCCTATACATAATTATTCATTAATATATGTAATATTTTTATAAATTATAAATTTTTAAATTTTTTATTTAATATTTTTGTAATTTTATCAATTTTATAATATTTATCTATAGATGTTTATTCATTTACATTTACTATTTTTAATATGGATGTAATTTCTGTTATTAATATGCATTCATTTTCATTTTAACATATATAAATATTATTCTAATATTTTGTAAATTATATATATATTTAATAACTAGTATTCATTTTTTAAATTTATTCATTCATATTATTATTTATTTCATTAATAGATATTACATATTGTATAATATCATTGCTCAATTTAACATATATCAAACTTGTATACATATATACATTAACTTCACAAACACAAATATTTAAGTAATTAATGAAATAATATATAAAAACACACACACACATAATATTTATGTAATTTATTCAAATTTTAATATGAATTTTAGAATTTTATTTAGTATAATAATATATTTAATATATAATGTTTTTGATCGGTAAATTTCATTTTTTTATTTATTATATTATTTCAGTTATAATTATTTCTTCATTTTTAATATTTTTTTGAATTTATTTAAAATTAATTCATTTTTTAATATTTTTTATGCTTATTTATTTACTATATTTAAATATTTTTAATATGCATCATTTTTATTTCAATATATATAGATACTTTTTTTTTAGGAATTTTTATAATTAATAAAACCTATAAATTTTTTTAATATTTTTAAAGCCTACTCATTTTTAAATATTCAATTTTATATATTTTTAAAATTCATGCATTTAAGATTATATATTCATTTATAATATTAAAAATATACTTCAGAATAAATATCTACAAATAAATATATTTAAAAATTTATATAAGTATAATTATAATATTTTATATTTATAATTATAATCAAATAAATTTTTTTAAATTTTTATTTAATTAGTTATAAATAAATAATTTTATATTTAAATAATTATAAAATAATAATAAATATATTTAAATAATGAATATATTTACTAAATTCGTATTTCATGTAATATATATTTATTAAATATATATAATTATATATATAATTATATAATTATATTAATATATAAAAATATAAAAATATATTTAAAATTATATACAAATACTTATAAATATATTTTCTAATCAATAAATTCATAAATACATATTTAAAATTGTTTTACTATATTTATAATTATATAACTTTTAATTTTTAAATTATATTAATTATATTTTTAAAATTAAATATTTATGTTTTTATCGGTTCTTTTTTAGCGATGATAACAATATATGTTTATCAATGGTAAAGAAGAGCTGATAAAATATAAATTTATTAGCACTAAAAATTTAACGATGATTAAGATACATTTTCATAACTGGTTTTTAGGGGAGATAAACATATATCGTTACCAATGAAAAAAATGGATAAAGAGGCTTTTTATCAGTGCTTATTATTTTAGCATAGGTAAAACCCAACTTTATAAGCTCTTTTTAATAGTGCTGATAAAACCCTTCCTGGTCTTTTAAACAGAACCCTAACCGAATATATTTCCCTCATACCATTCAAGATCTCATGGAAGTTCTTCCCTACCACCCCTCCCCCTCAACCTTCTCTTGGAAAAATAAACTCTCAAATCCAAGGTATGTTATTATTTTTCCTCCTCTATCATCTAGCAGTGTTATAGATAACCTATATTGTGCATACCTGGTCCAAACCACATTATATTATTGAATTCTTTACTTCTTTTATTCTATCGACTGCCTCCCCACCATTGATTTCTTCAGCTCGGGATGACCACCCACCACCGTGATGCATCCCTCTAGTGACCACCCATTCTTCATCTTCCTCTCCCTCGACCGAAAATGTAGTAATTAATTCCCCTCTCCCTTATTGAACACCTCTCTACCATTGTCATCTCATATTTTTTTGAATGTGTTTTTGTGTAAGAGGGGACAGTGGGATATTGAATTCATGATTTTACCATTTTACATTAGTTATTGGTTTCAGGATTATACAATTTAATATATAATTTTCTAAAAATTATTATTATACAATTCAAAGATTTTTTAAGGTGATTTATTGTGATGATTATGATATAAATAGTATAAGTAAAGCAATATTTATATGTGATATAATGTGTTTATCAATTAATCTTCATAATGATTTGGGATAAATGTGTGATAAATAGAAATCCTATTAATTGATTTTCAATATTATTTAAACATATTTTAATTATTTATATATTAGAGACTCATGAATTAAATTTAAATTGTATATGTATAATCCATTTATCATCACATAATTAACTTTATAATTTTCTTATTAGTGATGTGTCTATCCGTCGGTTGTTCTAAAACATTAATGAGAATTAGTGTGATTTTAATTAAAGGAATTACTATGTTTTTTTTCTTTGGGGGGGGGATTTGTTTTTATATATATTATTTGAAGGTATATTTTATACTTTTATAAAATTATGGATTTTTGTTATATTGACTCAAAACTAAATATAGTTTTTTTGTAATTGATTTTGAAAATATTTTAAAAGGAAAAATCGGTTTTTAGGGTTCTGAAATTCAAAAATAGGATGGTAATTAAATTTTATTGTTTTATGGTAATTTCTATGAAATGGTTTTGTTGTTAATTTTTTGAATTGGTCTATTAAATTAATATTAATATTCAATTATTTTATAAAATTCATTTCAAAAGTGTTTACTTTATTATATTGGTAAATATACATTTTTGTGAAAATAAACACTGAATTAATTTTTTAAAGTTAAAAATAATAATATATTATTTTAAATATAAACATGTGATTTTTATTAATCTTTTCTATGATTTGAGAGACAAATTAAATGGGTTTCATTTGTGGGTTTCACATGTGTTTTATTTCTATTATTTGTGATATGATCATATTAATCTATCTGGGTTGAGGTATAGAATTTCAGATATTATACTATAAGGTTAACATCATGTTTAGATAGAGCTAAAAGGGTATGGGGTTTTACCATTATGTGAGAACATAAAATCATTTTTTTGATTCAATCTATTTTCACCTTACACTCTGGTAAATAGTTATATAATGTTTGCTTTCAATTCATAGTCAAATTTTATGTTGTTTTGGAGATTTATATTTCTCCTTGTATTGAAGTATGACTCCTAGTATTTAAGTTGCTGTGAGTTTCCTTGTTTAATATAGACACAGAAAAAATGATTTTTTGGATTCATTTTATTATCTAGATACAATAAATATGAGGGGATGGACAAGGAATGAATAGTCATCATTTGAGGTGTGGGGAATATATAAGTGAAATATTCTTATTTATATCACTATTTTTCATTAATCCATTTACACAATAATTTTATTATTTTGATCTATTGTGTATAATTATGAATGGTTTGACTTTCAGAAATAATAATTTCTAATTTAAATGAATTTTATATTAGAAACGTGTAGGATGAGAAGATAGTGAAATAATTTTACAATATTTATTATATCTCCTGTGACAATACATGTGGTATGGATTTTATTAAGAATTAGTGTACTCTATTGGATATACTTGTGAAGGTTTTTATAAATAGATTTTGGAGATAGATTATAGTGAACATTGTCATTATGGTGGTGGATTCAGTAGTAGTTTTTTTGGGATTGAGGCCATGATTTTGTTTAATTATTGTTTTGTATTTTTTATGTGACCTTTTAATTAATTATATGTTTATATGTAAATTGGTAATTTAAAATCGTGTTGATGAAGGATATCATGAATTTCATATAAGCAATGTTTTATTCATTTATCATATTCATATTATATGACACCCGTTCATTGAACTTTTTTCTTTTTTGTTTCAATATTTCAAGGAAACAACACATGCCCTATCACATACCAAGTAATAAAATGAATAAACATAAACACATCCATTTTATTGGAATCCTACTTTGAATGGTTACATAAACCATCCTATAATTTCCACCAATTTTCCCCACAAAATATTAAATTAAGAACCTTGACCAAAAACCACATATTTACCCCAGGTTGTTTATTTTCATGTCACCCTAGTGGAAAATAACAACTTTTAAGGAATCAACACCGATAACATTCAAATGTTGGGTTTCATTTATTATAATTTTGAGGTCCTAAAATTTCCTCTAAGGGAATAAAATACTTCAATAATCACTTTGCAGATGTAAGCAAGTACTCTTACAAGACTAGAAAAGTGAACGGACTCAAATTGAGTTGTAAGTTTCAAAAGAATCTTGATGGAATTCAAGTTTTCAATGGTTTTCATGTGGTCCATGTACCATCACCGGGAAAAGTTTGCGGAATGCCTGGATCTCGAACAACCAGGTAAGCGGAACGATCCGTGAGGCACTGGTCTGTAGAGTGATGGCCAGCGAACCCAGCGGACCCCGAACCGCATCACCGAATTATTCATGTGAGTGAAGTCCATTCGTGTACCATCTTATGAACTCATCAGTTCATGGAAGAAACGAATGGGTAGGGTTACGTGAACCATGATCACGAACCGAATCCTTTGCAAACCCCAATTGACATAGTCTTCTACGGGTCAGGATATCTCCTCATGGGCCTCCGTTAATGGTGTCGTGTGCCCATAGATACAATTTACCCAATGCTCTATAAAAGTATCATTGAATGAATTGGGAAGGGAGGGAGATGAAGAAATATTGAAGGGAACCAATAGGTTGGAATAATGAATTCGAAAAAGATTCTGACTTCAGATTTGATTCATCGGCGAAGCCCAAATTTTGAACCATGCTTTCTGCAGGTACAGTTGGCCACAATTCATAAAATGGGGGAACATAAAAATAAAAATAGAACTGGAAACCTAGATGGTGGAACCAAAAACCATATAATTCTAGCAGATTAAATTCCCATGAATGATAATCCCCCATACCCTCCTTCAATATGGTTCTCCGCGTAGTGTACCACTATGCGGACTGAACCCGGCGCTGCATGATGCATCAGTACTCGGATGGAACCAAAAGTGGCATGATGGATAGTGTACCACTAGGGTACGCAGTGGTCAATACAAATTCCCTCGTACCTCATCGGTATGTAGATGACCCTTCTTCCAATGTACCACTATGGTATACAAAGCATCCCCCATTCTGCATAACAAAACGGTATGCAGAATGGGGTGTTTTCGGGTATTATTTCTTTAGGTTCAAACATCACCCCTCATCTACCGTCCAGTCCTCCATAATCCCTTCATGAACCAGTCCTCCAACATCAGGCCAAAGCATCCTCCAAAGCCACCAGACTTGTATGTTTAGACAATCAGGTGCATCAGTTAGCTCCTTTGAGTCTACATACCCATGGTAAGCGGAGTCACGAAGGCCCTCCCCACAATGGTTTGGTCTTAGGGAATGTATGTGGATCTATATTCCCATTGTAAACTAGAGTCCAAAATTGGGATGCTGACGTGAAGCTCCCTATTCTAGGGATTAAGGGTGATCAATTTATTTTCCATTCAATGAGGAATAGTGATCGATTGAATGAGTTATGTTCAGTTCTCTTTTTGACGAGGATGAAACTCTTCCCCTTACCTGAACATATTCTTAGGCCCTCCCATTGAGGTGAGTCCCCAATATTCTAATAGTAAGTCGTATGACCTTTAATATTATTTTACATTGAAGGGTTCTTTACTCCACACCCTCGCCTATGATCGCCCTATCCTCTTTTGTTGGAGGCTCTCCCTCACCCACAAATAGGAGAGGAAGAATGTGGTTGGTTGGATCTCTAAAATCCTCTTGTTTATCACATAGAGAATGAATCATATGGGCTTATAGGCTTCTGATGATTGCAACATCCATGCTATTCTAAATTATGAGAACCTTGATTCCTGGTCAAACCATGATATGTAGTATGACTGCCTGAAGGCCCGAGCTCAAATGGCTTGGAATCCAAAAGGGTCCTCCCAATCATGACCCCAAATGGGTAGCTCTTATGTGTAATCCCCAGCAACTATGAACTATGAGAACTCTAATTCTTGGTCAAATCAGGATATGTCAGATGCCAACCTAAAGGCCCAATCTCAAAAGTGTGCCCATCCAAAAGGTTCAACCCAAACATGTCCCCCCAAATGGGCAGCTTCCATGTGTAATCCCAAACCATTCCAAAATACATGGGTTCTAATTACTCTCCTAAGGAAACATAGGAAACCCATCTTACGGGTCCGTTCCCAATATCAAATCCCCTTTTGTCCCCCTAGATAATGATAAACTCTAGACTACCATGTTGTATGGCTCAAGTCAGCGTCACCTCCGTAGCATCGAATATATGCATACCTATGATGATCATGAAAACCAAGGGTAGCCTATGGACACACTATTCGGGAATGAACCAAGGATACATGAACATATGAACACGTCTTAAATCTATAAGAGAGTCTCGTAACATGAAATAATCCTCCCCTAGAAGGGTGCGGTGAGCATGACTTCCCATCCTATCGACCAATGGATCCCTCAAGTGTCGTTGGCTGAATCAGCAATCACCAAGCACCGGCCTTTGAAAATATGGTCCATGAATCATGGATACCAAGGTCATTGGGTGTTTATGACTCCAGGAATAAACCCTTTAGAGACCATCCGATGAAGTTATATCCGAGGTTAACTGATTTCACATGTACTTGACTCCACAAAATCACCCTCTGGGACCGACTGACTGAGGAATCTCATTTGAACTATGAAAGGGGTGAATTAACTAGTCCCCACAGGGTTAATCCAACCTCCCTTTAAAGGATAATGATGCATAATGGGTTGAAACAAATGAAATAGTGAATTTGAAAAGAAACCATCTCTAAAAAAGTGACGGGTGATGATTGTCGTCAGACCATTTCATCGCCATCTGAAATGCTCCACCTCAGAGATGGAACAAAAATGGTGAACCCAACGTGAATATTTAATAAGGTCGTCGTTCAAGCCCAATGATAAAACAAAAAAGGATATAGCACGTCATACCATTTTTTGACCCTGTGGGAGAAAAATGCTCCACCTCGGAGGCAGAACAAAAATGGTGAAACTGACGTGAATCATTAACCAAGCTGCCGGTCATACCCCACTCAAGCCCCTTCTCCCCACAAAAAAATAGAGGGGGGAAGGGGGGAAAGATGAACCATCAGATATGAACATGTTTAAGAGAATACTACTCTGATGAGTTTTTTAGTCTATATGTCATATATGTATATCACAGTTTCCCACAGAGAAATCATCGACTCAAATGACATCCTAAGTAACAATGTAGACACACAAATCAGCGATCCTGTAGGCGGATAGGGCCCCAACAAAGAGAAGGACCACCTTACCTACCCAGATACTTCAACACTGGGTATCCAGAATGCTAATTAGTGAGTAACACTAAAATGGTACTCTCCCCACAATGGAGGCTGCAAGAGATGCCCTCCAATCTGTAAAGGTCCACCAACCGCCTCCTTAGCCGCGACTGGAACCCTAGAACATGGAGACCCCGGTGGCCATCTCAAACCATTTCAGGAGCCTATCCTTGGATTGAGACAATGAGTACCTCGCTTATCATAGGTAAGTAGATGAAGACAATGCTGACAAATTCATCTCAAATTCATAGGGGTCCTAATCACGGGCCCCCGCTAGAGAGCATCGCTGCCGACACTTGATGACTAAACATCCTCCAGCCGAATAAAAACTTTTACAGAGGGAACATATTAAAGTCTAGGAGACCTGGGCCCCTCGGGCATGCCTTCCATTGGTAGAGAATATATAATCAAGAACACCCTATCACCCTGGTTCCTAAGGAGCAACTTCACTGCACTAACGCAGTGGAATTCAACAGGCAGACATACGACTCTTCCAACTCCACCCAAGACAACCACAGAAATAGGGTGGAAGAATACAAGCACATTGACATTCCTCTTAGTTCTCGTCGGTTCGACTGTGCAGACAGAGTGTAAAAATACAGGCAGATGCAGATATCTTCTGATGCACAACAAGCCCGTCCACCAAATAGGGCAGAAACCAACTATACACAAGCACAAATACCTACTTATTCATTTCAATTCCACCATAAAAATATGGGGCAACTAGCTATACACATTCACACACACCTACTGACGCATATCAATCCCATCATCCAAATAGGGTAGAAATCAAATATAAGTAGATCCAAATTCATGTGGATGCATACAAATCTCGTGAGACAAATACAGCGACAAGTGAGAAGATGAAAATCCATGCTTGTGAATATGAATCCCACTAGTCAAATACAGTGGAAACAGGAGAAGACAACCGGTGGTAGACTCGTTCATCTGTCCCAACATAGGAGAACTACAAGTATCTACTGGAAGCTCAGGGTCGACCATAGCTATCATAAACTCCTGCTCTTATATTGGAATGGACCTTGATAACCATTCCAGCCAAAGATGTATCTCAACACATCCTGGAAATGATGGAAGATCATACGCCGATTCCATACCACATCATCCAAACATGCCATGATATTATTACATCGATGAAAAAGGAAAGAAACTAGGCCCACAACCCGATTTTCTCAAATGGAATGACTCGCTCTCAAAATGAGTCAGTAACTACGTAGTAGTTATGCATCCCTGCTACAGTCTTGGAGGGTTGACAACAATATCTTGCGATACACAGACTACCATATCGGGAAAAAATACTCATTCCAACCGGGGGGACGCTGGTCTAACGTGGTGGAAACTCCAAGGATAGAATATATCCCTTCCAAAACTCAAGTTGTCTATAGGCATATCCTGATGACATCACGGGACCCAACAAGACAAGGACACCTACATGAAGGTCATTACCAACAGCAGATGCCCCAGTTACCCACAAGAGAGTGCTCAAAAATAAAATCCAACAAAGGCAACCAGAGAATAAAGAGCACATATATGTTCCTACTCTACTGAAAGTTTGGGTTATTGAAACCCAAAAAACATATATCAATAAAGGCTCATGACCTTGTTAGTCCATTACAAAATTACGGAAGTGGTAGTAGAAGTTGCGAAGGGCCTCCCTGCAATGTCATTACCAGCATCTCTGAAGGTCCTCCCCAGAGCAACCACGGGGGATCACTCTATGGGCCCAAAATGATCAATCACAAGAGCCTATCTCCTGAAGCGCGTCGGGGTAGCCCTCCCCTCTACCTAAAGATAAGACAAAAATTAGTTCATCCCCTTGTTTTCGTCCACCCTAATGGTCGTCCCTAGGGTATACGCTACAAATATTCATCTCCCTATAGTTGTACATCAAGTCATGATGGTAGTCCTCGCCATGATGACAGTCATTAAGAAGGCCCTCCCCATAATGGTAGTTTCTGTGAAGGACCTCCCCATAATAACTTAAAGCAACAAGAAGGTCCTCCCCTCATTGTAGTACATCATGAAGGCACTCCCTAAGATGTACACTATAGAAATTCTCCCTGCAGTCAGGTATTAAGTCGTGATAGTCGTCCTTTCCATCACAGCAGACGTTGAGAAGGTCCTCCCCATAGTGACACAATGTAGTAAGAAGGTTCTCCCATCGTTGTATCCCGCACCAAAGGTCTTCCATAGGGTATATTACATAAATAAAATCCTTATGGTCGGGCATAAAGTTGTGATATTAGTCCTCTCCATCACAATTGTCATCAAGAATGTCCTCCCCTTAGTGTCACCAAGCATCTAGAAGGTCCTCCCTTCAATATAGTCCACCCTGAATGTCCTCTCTATGGTATACACCATAAAGACATTCCTCATAGTTGGGAATCAAGTTGAAATAGTAGACCTCACCATTGCTACACCAATTGCCGAGGTCCTCCCCACAACCAAAATGCATACTGGCATGAAGTTCGTCCCCTTGCTGGAACAAATAAAATAAATCCCTCCTATGCTGAGGCGCTCAAAAAAATGGATTTAGACACATTAGGAATTCCATCTACAATGAGTGATATTCTTTCTCAACCAGAGAATGGACTGGGGCCACACACATATTTTGATCCTCCCCCACGTCATTCGCATATCAATGAGGCTCCCACCAGCCATGTTTCTTTGAATGAAATTATTAAAAAGCTGTTGAGCTGGGCATATCATGTAGATGAGCCTTCGGAAGTGTAACAGCCGGGTATGTTACTTTTGCGAAGATAACTAACTAAAGATAATATACTAGGGATGTATTGGCCTACGGCCATATCTCACGTTGATATACCAAAAGATGTTCTGTGGAATGTATACACAACATTCTCCTCGATAATTGGACAACCCTTAGCCAGCTGAAAGAAAAATTCCTACCCTATAAATGGTATGTGAACCACATCCACGTGATAGGGGAGATTCACTTTCTAATCAACCTAGAAGCTCTCCCAACTGCATGGCAGCCACAATCAGAAAGATGAAAGAAAAACCTTGAACTGGCTTGCCTCCATGCACTGCATAAGTTACGTCACCTCATTGGAAACACCCCAACTGGAGTTTACATTTAGGGATGGGGAGAACATTTATCTCTACACGTCACCCCTCATCGCGTCAATAAGGACCCACTGGAAATGAAATCATGAAATTTCATCATCCAAAGGCTACAATAAAGTGAAAACCATGCTTATGAAAGATGGGATACTCAAAAAAACTAACCCAGAGTAAGTCTCAAACGAGTGAGGACTGAAGAGATCAAGCCATCGAAAAGATTATGTGTTATGAAACTAAGAACATCTAGAAGGATTCTTGCCTAAGGGAAACCAACCATCAAGAAGTGATAATGTCTCCAAAAGACTACAGACACTATGCAGGCCCAATGCCATATTTAGATCACACCCGTGCAAGAGTACATGAAATTGAAAAGGTGGTAATAGAACTAGCAACCTCCACAATGTGGGAACAACCACATCCCACAGAGCTAGGATAAGTTTTAAATCAAAATGACCATGTATGACCAACAAATCTAGGACGTAGTGCATCACCGGAAGAACATGAACAAACCCATCCCACAGGGCTGGGGGAATTTTTACTTCAAATCCCTACACATCAGACCTCTATCTCATATCTTCTAGTAAGAATGATGGATAGTGGAGTTACCCGTTCCACCACCTCTCGTGGTTTACACCCTCTAAGACAAGGATGCATTACGAGGAAAGACCAAGGCTCCCTTTAGGTCAATCTTCACCATGAATCCCAAAAAACCAATAAAATAGAAGGAGAATGTTCAAAAAAGGATGCAGAAAGCCATCCTACCATTTGGAACCAGGTAGAGAACCCAAATGTGGTATGCCTCAGTGAATTTGGTAAACACCAACCCTACAGATCTCACAGGAAATTACGCAGAGGGAGAGGATGCAAAGGAAAATGGTTCCATCCCTATAACATCCCCCACCAAGCCAGATGGTGTGCATACCCGAAACCAGAGAGTGGTCCTAAATTTAGGTTCTCCCTCAGTTAATCCATCACTACCTCCCTCAAAAAACCCCAATAAGGAGAATAATAAATTCAAGGTCGTCTATCACCCGCCTCTTCCTGCCCCTGAGAATGTGTCTCTCACCCACAAGGAAAGTTTTTCCAAGTAGGAGGGAAAAGATAGAGATATCAGACGAATTAATGTCGAGATTCATCGAGGGAGCTATGTCACCGAATGTGTTCCCCCTGCAGAACGCCAGCAGGTATTCCTAGAATATGTGCCTTTTCGACAGGCACTCACTGCAGTGAATGAATCCATTATCGGAGGCTTATCCAATCAATAATCGGGACTGGAAACCTACTTAAACCCAGCCCCAAAGGGACATCAAGACTTTCCCCCACTGGGAAGGAAGATAATATATTCAGGTAAAACCAAAAATGTTACCTCTGGCTGGGTATCATCACCAAATTTCAGCAGCACTAGCATTCCCAGTTATGGCCACTGTCACACTATCCCAAGGTCAAACCTAGTAGGATATGCATCAAGGGATCTTGAACAATGTCAAGAAACTAATAGATTGACTCTAAGCCATGGAGGGGAAACGTGCTCTGATATAGCCAGAGCATAAACCCTACCTTGATTTGGTAAGCAAAGATATGCCACCACCAAAATTTGGAAACCCCATATTCCTAGTATTCAATGGCTTGGGGGACCCGGAACAACATTTGATGCCCTATGACTATTATTGTGACCGCATGGTGGGAACTCCAACGCAGCAATAAGAATTAAAACTCAGGTTCTTTATAGGAACCTTCCAGGTCTCAGATTTCATATGGTATACTAACCTACTAGCCAATTCAATCATAGGTTGAGAGGACCTCCGATGACAGTTTCTCTTCGAGTTTGTTCAACGCTGCCTAAAACGATGGTTAGTGATCCAATAAAATTCAAATAGCTAATGAATGAAAGACTCTCATACTTCATTGCCTGATGGAAAGGCCAAACATATTCCCTAAACCAGACACATCCCCAAGATGAAATTCATGAAATGTGCATCGATAACCTTTAGGATGAATTGCGAACACCACTCTTCCCGGTGAAGTAAAAAAGTAGGTTTAGAGGTTTCTATGCCATTTACCAAAGGATATAGGACTCCTTAAAACAAACCAATATTGAGTCCCAAGTGGCCCCATCATCCCCAGGGAAAAGAACAGGAAAAGATAAATAGGCTTCTATCACACTTAAGCCACCCCAGGAACCAGCTCCAGTTACGTGGCCCCCATCGAACCGTGTAGGACCCCACAGACTCCAACATCCACCCCCACCTCAGTAAGACGAGCGACATAGTGCTAAAACAAATCAATTTGAAGAATGAAGAAATAAAGTCTAATCATTCCAAGATGACGAGTGTATGAACCTGGATCATCTTTTCAGGTATTTTTCCTTCTTCTAGTCATTTTTGAGAAAAGGGGGATTTTATAGAAATTTTCAAAGTACATGCCATGTAATTTATGAGTACATGTCGTGTACTCAGGTACCATGGGTAGCCGTGTGCTGGTTGTGTAACGGCCATTCAAATGACCATGTGGTGGTGACCTGGAGGCTGCTTAAAGTAGAGTACAGAAATGGAAAGTACACATCATGTACTCTAAAAGTACACACTGTGTATTTTATTTTTTTATTAAACGCGCCGGGGTTGAGTCTGATAGACAGAACACCCTACTTCTAGGTTTCATTCGTTCGAGAAAACTCATATGGCCTAGATCTTCCTTCAAGCCACCGAGCCTCTGTCCGATCTCCGATTATACCATCATCGATTGCGTTGGGATCGCCTTGTTAAGCTCTTCCTTCTTCTAGATCATCATTTCATGATTCAAATTCTTTTCCAAGTTATCTTCGGTTGAAATTTTTGAGCGTTTTTGTAGATATACAGTGTTCTTGGGTTATTCAAGGCTTGAGG
Organism: Viscum album; assembly: GCA_963277665.1. Lineage (NCBI taxonomy): Eukaryota > Viridiplantae > Streptophyta > Magnoliopsida > Santalales > Viscaceae > Viscum > Viscum album. Next base: position 1,533,805,414 of record OY728128.1, on the reverse strand, counting down.
TTCACGTATAATGCCCTCCCAACCCCGAGGTAGTTGGTTTGTTCCTTTCAATTAAAATTCATTGAGTTATATGTGCAATTTTTCCCAATACCCATGAACGGGGTATTGCACATTTACCGTTTTAGCTCTATTTTTTGACTATTATTCTCGTATGCTTGATTAGAGGTTAATTAACTATGAATAGGGTTAATTTTTTTGATTTGGATGTGTTTTCTCATACATGTTTTGCCTATTTTGACCGTTGGGTCTAGTTTGCCTGTTAGGCTGCTATTTACTTTCATATACCTAGTTGTAAGATGGTGTGACTGTTGTTATGACATTATGAGATGATATAGACTACTAGAAAAGTAGTATTTGACATTTACCTTAGACTATATTCCATGTTATAGTTTCTTGACTTACACAGGGTCGTGAGAATCTGGTGTAGTAGACCATAGAGAGAATGGACGTAAGGGCTTCTCCAGTGTGTCTTATAATTTTTACAATGCAAGAACACATGGGGAATTGATTTTGAGTGCTTTCTCAGAGAGTATGTAGTTCCTCAACATAATAAATAGAGGTAATATGAAGTAAATGCTTCCCTAGAGTGCCTTTCGTACCGATATGAGACTATATGGGGAATTCACGGTGAGTGCTTCCTCGAGGAGTCTATGCTTTAGATGAATCAGAGGGGTGAGACTGCGTGTGCTTCTCAGAGGGTGGCTTGTACTTGTTAGGTAGGACCATAGGGGATAATATGTGAGTAATTCACATAATTTTACCAATTTTTTTTTATCTTTTTTGATTATATGTTGCTTGATATTTGAAATTGTAGACTATTTAGGGGTGATTACTTCCTTGTTTACTACTTTCTATACTTTTACCTGTCATATATTCACTGACTGTTAGGCACAGATCTTATGGTGGTTGCCTATTGGGATTTAGTCTCACACCTTTTTTGGGCCATGCTTTTGGGCCCAAACAAATTATATTGGTGAAGGTATAGATAATGGAAAGTGCCCTTCTACTTCAGGTACTTGATTTGCTATGGATCTGGAGAGCATGGGACCCAGCTGAGGCTTGCAATGCTGAGGATATGTTATCTATTTTCTTTTGTACTTTTATTTTGAACTATTTTTTATTCCAGCTTTGTGATTTGTTTGGATACTTTCCTAGACATATGTATCATGCATCATTTATGTATGTGCTTCTGTTTAGTCTTTCAGTCTTCCATTGTTTACTGTTATTGGATTTTATACTGCTTCTGCTATTATAGATCAGTTGTACATCCACTGGGTACTCTACCAATGAGGGTATAGTTTCTCCACTATCAAACTCAAGGCCTTCGCTGATAATCAGCATCCTCTAGCATTTGGGTAAATGTGCTTGAGGCCATGAGACCAACAGGGTATGGGGCGCCTCTGGGTGGATTCTGAAACCGGGACATTACAAAGTGGTATCAAAGGGGTTATTTTGTCTTGACTTACTATTTTGAGGCTTTATACAAGGATAGGAATGAATAGGTACTTGGTAATAAGTTGTTCCCAGGAGTAGCTAACCCATGCATAGAGAAGAACCAATTTACCTCGTTAATGCAATATTTCTGGTCTTGAAATATTATGGTTGATTTGATTTTCACTATTGGATGACTCACATGTATCGTACCCTTATTGGTGATCTTATTGAGGTCCTATTTCTATCACAACCCGATGAGATGAGGGTACTCCATCTCATGCGTCATATAGGCACTTTCTAGAAATCACATGTCATGCATTTTTTCATTCCATTTAGGGTGCATTAGAAATTTCATGTTGTTGTGATAGATGTTGTATAGAATATGCATGTTGTTGTGATAGTTTCCTGGATAAAAATACATGTTGTTTGATTGGGTATTGGTTGTGTAAGGTCTTGTTTGGATGAACGCCAAACTTTGGTTCTTAAGGTGATATGAGCCCTTAGGGACCGGAATTTGGTGTATCATCGACTTGTTTATCTTTTTTATAACTTGTATAATATTCCAACCTTTGATTCGCGGGGATTATGGGCCCTCACGGATCATAATCTGGCACTTTCAATGTTCGTTTCAGTGTTTTTCTGGGTTATGGAGTAGTTTCTAAGGATTACTATCCAGAAAAACCCAGAATACAAGGCGTGTATTGATGAATACATGCCATGTGTTCTTCTATACGGTAAAAAATAGTATTTCTTATGTACACACCATGTACCATATATACACGCAGTGTATTCTATAACCGTGTTGTTGGCCATGTGGGCAGAGACACGGGATAGTGAAATTCTTTTGGGAACACGCCATGTGTTGGTTTTGCACACCGAGTGGTGTTGACCCTGTGTCTGCCCGTGTGACAAACAACACGGATAGATAAATCATAAGTTATACACATCATGTCCAGTTTAAACACATCATGCAGAGTAATGCTAGAATATAACCATGTAACTAACAACATGGGTCGGTGAAATTCTTTAGGTACACGTTGTGTCCACAAGGATCATGTCGTGTAGTGTGAGCCATGTATCCAGCTATGTCACTAACAACATGGGCTGGAGGATCTTGAACACATCTTGTCTGGAATAGACACACCGTGTAGTCTTGTTTTAGGAGGGTCATGTTGCTTAACCATGTAGAAGGACTCAGGATTGGGAATAGAAGTCACGTACATGTCCTGTGTTAAGACAACACATCATGTGGTTGGGGTGTCACACGACCAGTTGTGGCAGGAGTACGCGCCCATGTGAATGAATTAGGGGAACACACTATGAATGGGATATACACGCCATGTAGTCATGTTTTGAAAAACTTTAATTCCTTCATTCTCTTGTTCCCTTCCTGTACTTATAGTTTTCAGTCCTTGATAATCTTGATCTAAGGTGTGTGTTTGACCTTGCAGAGTCATGCCACTGAGATGTCCTCCAGTTTTCTTCCAGTTATAGGGCAGTGATCAGATGTCAGATATGGCTGATCAGGAACTTCCTCTAGATCATCTCGTTGTTTCAGTCATTGCACCAACCATTATATCGTACGCAGGTGTTGATGCATAGTTCAGAGAAGGCTTTTATGAGGATGATGAAGACCTTCCCGGGAGCACTGCCTCTTGCCTCTTCTATGGAATACATGACTCGGGTTTTCCAGCAGCAGCATCCTCCCACCTTCTCAAGGGAAGGAGGACCTCAGGCACCAGAGTCATGGCTAGAAGCCATGCTGATGATCTTTGAGCATCTGGAGATACCTCGAGAGAGGCGGGTGAAGCTCCCTACATACATTCTATGGGATTCATCCCAGAGATGGTGGTATGTGATCTCACAGGTTGTTCATCAGCAGGTTATGTCTTGGGAGGATTTCCATCACCTATTCAATGTCTACTTCTATCCGAAGACCTTGAGGGCCGATCGATCCCAGGACTTCATGAGTCTAGATAAGGGTACTGTTTTTGTTTTGGAGTATTTATCTCGCTTCATCAAGCTTCAGCTCATTACACCCTTCATAGAGGGATATGGGTCGTTCCTAGATAGAATGTTTGTGGATTTCCCCAGGAACGACATCCATTCCTAGGTGAACATCTTCCAGTTGACTTCCATCACTTCTATCGTCCACCAGGTGTTGATCACGAAGCGCAATCTGAGGGATTATGAAGTAGTGAACCAGGGCGGATCGACATCTGGAGCTAGTGTCCCTCCTTGTGATACCCGGAAGTGTCGTAAGGAGTCAATGTGTGGGGATCCAAGGAGACGAGAGACATCTTCTAACAGCCTGGTGGTATGCTACCAGTGTGGGAAGAATTGGAATACGAGGCTGTAGTGCTAGAGAGACCCAGTGGAGTGCCGATCTTGCAGAAATATTGGTCACCTTCAGCGCTTCTATAAGATCGTCTCATTTGCAACTGGTGACAAGGTTTCTTCTATGGCTCCTCATTCAGAAGAAGCACCCCCAGTTTCTCACCAGTCTGGGAACTGGATTTCTTCCGGCCGTTCAGGCTGAGGTGGAGGTTGTGGCCAAGGTAGTCAGTCGCCAGGAATTCAGCAACAGCATGGTGGATTAGCTCATAGTGGTTAGGCAGGGTCACAGGGCTGTGGAGCAGGCCAGACTTTTTTGGTGGAGCAGACCGAGCAGGATTCGGATCATGGACACTCTACAGTTCGAGGTATGATCCTAGTTGCCTCAGTTTTATCATATGCTATTTTCGATACAGAGGCTTCTCATAGCTTTATATCTTTTGCTGTCATGGAATGCCTTGACCTCATTATCTTTTCTTTTGCTGATATGTTGACGCTAGACACTCCGTTGGGGTCTAGGACGGCTAGTGTACGTCTGTGTAAGGAGTGTCCTATTGAGGTTGGTGGGTGTCACTTCTTATGGGACCTTTATGTCCTAGAGATGACAGGCTATGACATCATTCTTGGAATGGACTGGTTAGTTCATTACCAGGTAGTCGTTGATTTCTATCACTATAGGGTGAGTTTCACATCAATATTGGGTGGATTGTTTCTTTATAAGGGTGAATAAGATGTCCATGCGAGCAGAGCGGGACCCGAGCATCATGGGTTGGGAGGAGTTACAGCCCAAATTGCTAGCCTATATCTGGGTGATCAGGGGACTTCAGAGTTAGTATTTCATCCAGTGGAGGATCGTTTCAGAGATTTCTTTCCAGAATAATTTTTAGGTTTTCCTCCGGAGTGCGAGGTATACTTTTCAATTGATCTTCTATCAGGAGCGGCACCGGTATCCATTCCTCGTTACAGGATGGCTACACCATAATTGCAGGAGCTCAAGAAACAGTTGGAGGAGTTGCAGCAAATGGTTTCATCTGATCCAGTACTTCTCCTTGGTGTTTTCCAATCCTGTTTGGGAAGAAGGTAGATGACACCCTCAGACATTGTGTGGATTATCAAAAGTTGAATCAGTTTACGGTAAAGAACTAATATCCCTTACCGAGGATTGATGATCTCTTTGATCAGCTTTGAGGAGCTCGGGTGTTCTCAAATATTGACTTGAGATCTGGTTACCATTATTTGTGCATTATATCAACGTATATACCTCTTACAGCCTTCCGGAGCAGGTATGGCCTATACAAGTATGTGGCTATGTCGTTCGATCTCACAGACATGCCTGCAGTTTTTAGGGCACTGATGAACCGAGTGTTCCATCCATACTTGGATTCTTTAATGGTTGTCTTTGTGGACGATATCTTAGTGTACTCTCACACACGCCACGACCATGATTCCCATCTTGAGAACATTTTGGGTACACTAAGAGAGCATCAGTTATATGCTAAGCTCTCAAAGTGCCACTTTTGGATGTATCAGATTCACTTTTTGGGTATTGTCATCTCAGAGACAGTAGTGTCAGTAGACCCAGAGAAAGTGAGAGTAGTAGTTTTATGGGAGCAGCCGAAGAATATATTTGAGGTGTGTATTTTTCTGGGGATAGCTGGATACAATAGACATTTCATACATGACTTTAAACCCTTAGCAGCACCACTGACAGGTTTGACTAAGAATGGTGCAAAGTTCTTGTGGTCAGATTCTTATGTGTCATCCTATCAAGAGATGAAAGGGAGGTTTACTTCAGCACCGATACTAGTTTTTCCAGATTCAGGAAAGTGCTATAACATTTACTGGGATGCTTCACGTATTGGGCTGGGAGTTGTTCTTATTTAGGGAGAAGGAGTCGTTGTGTACAGGTCTTGGCAGTTGAGCCCACATGAGAATAACTACCCGACACATGATCTCAAGTTAGCTGCTATTGTTCATGCCTTACGTTGTTGGAGACATTATCTTCTGGGAGAACATTTTGTGGTTTTCACCAAACAGAAAAGTCTCAAGTATATCTTCACTCAACGTGACCTGAATTTGAGAAAATGAAGGTGGGTTGATTATATTTAGTGTTTTGAAATTGAACTTTCCTACACGGATGGGAAAGGCAACACAGTGGCTGATGCGTTGAGCAGGAGGACTCAAATATAGGTAGTTTAGGAGGCCATCATTGATTGGAAGCTTATGGATCTGTTCTCTGAGATGCATTTGGAGGTGGACGACTGATAGGGGAAGACGTTTCTGTCTTCTGTAGTCGTTTCCTATACTCTTCTTGATTGAGTCAGAATGAGGCAGCTATTAGATTTTGATGGCCTAGTCCTAAGGGAGAGTGTGTCAGGAGAGGGCCATATTCCTGGATGAACCATTGGTGAGGATGAGATCATTTATTTCCAGGGACCTGTATGGGTGCCAGTAGACATATGTGAGGAGAAGATGTGGGAATTTCATTCCTCTCTCTAGGCAGTTCATCCTGGCATCACCAAGATGTATCATGAACTACACCATCAGAATTGGTGGCCAGGTATAAAGAGGGATATTGTAGGTTTCGTCATGAGGTTTTCCACCTGTCAGCAGGTGAAGGCAGAGCATCAGTGACCAGTAGGGCTTTTGCAGTAGTTACCCATTCCTGAGCAGAAGTGGAATGATGTCATGATGGATTTCATGACATGATTACCGAGGTTGCCTCGAGGCAATGATGCAGTTTGGGTTGACATTGATAGTCTCACGAAGGATTCTCACTTCATTCCGTTCAAGGATGCCTTCAGTGTTGACGAACTGGGATGGTTGTACATCCGAGAGATTGTACGTCTACATGGAGTTCCACACTACATTGTTTCAGACAGAGATTCATGTTTTACTTCTTGGGTCTGGTAGGGTCTTCATAAGGGATTTGGTATATAGGTACTTTTGAGTACAGCCTACCACCCTTAGATAGATGGACAGTCTGAGCATATGATTCAGGTGCTTAAAGACATGCTCTGAGCATGCATCCTAGATTTTGGAGGTTCTTGGTAGAAGCACATACCTCTTGTGGATTTTGCATATGACAGTAGTTTTCAAGAAACTATTCTGATGGAACCTTATGATGATTTGTACAGTAGGCCATGCCAATCACCCTTATGTTGGATAGAGGTAGAAGAGGCAGATATGTTGGGACGTCGTCTTGTCCAAGAGACCACAAAACAGATAGAGTTGATTTGGAAGATGATGGCTGCTGCACAGTCTCGAAAGAGGTCTTATACTGATCAGCAGAGATGACCTCTGAAGATTGAGGTCGGGGATCAGGTTTTCCTAAGAATCACACTGTTGTTGGGAACAGGAGGATTAGGATATAAGGTTTGCTTTCGCTAAGGTATGTCGGGCTGTTTGATGTTTTGGAGAGATTTGGGCTGGTTTCCTATTAGTTTCAGTTACCTTAGAGGTATCGGACTATGCACGAAGTCTTCCGCATTTCATAGCATTGACGTTACTTCTTAGACCCATCTCATGCTTTCCAACACGAGGAGGATGAGTTGTAAGTGCCTGTTAGAGATTGTGGAGAGCACCAATCAGTAACTAAGATCTCTCACCAAATTTGAAGGCTTGGATATTACTAGCCCGCTATGATATAGGATTGTACCAAATTCACTAAGAAGTTTCATTCCTGCCAAGTTCATTCCATTTTCACACACCGACCCCTGGAGTTAATTCATACAGCTAAGTACTCCAAGCCATTTTTTCCTAGGGTATATATGATGTGGGACTATATCCTTCCACTACAGCCAGACACTTCAAGTTCATATTCACAGCGACCGACTTCTTTTCCAAATGGGTCGAAGCCATACCCCTTAAGGAATTCGGGGTGAAAAACATTTCCAGCATTGTGAAGGCCAACATCATCACCATATTTGGTTCCCTTCATACAATACTAACGAATAACAATACTAGATTCTACTCTATTGAGTTGGACAAGCCATACTAGAAGTATAGAATAAAATCCAACCATTCATCCCACTACCATGAGGCAGACAATGGGATGATAGAGGCTTTCAACAACACATTATCCAACATACTCCAAAATATGGTTGATAAGGATAATTAATTGTGGACATACAAGCTCTTTAAGTATTTATGGGCTTACCAAACCATGACCCGCACCACCACCCATGCAACCCCGTACTCACTAGTATACGGAGCATAGGCAGTTTTACCTATCGAAATCCACATGCCATCACTTTTTGGGGCCATTTGCGATCAAATTTCTATCGAAGAACAATCCCATAGACAATTTGATGAGTTGGAGCAGCTATATGAAAAATAGATTCACACTTTACACCATTTGGAAATCTACCAAAATCGGATCGCACGAGCCTTCAAAAAAAAGGTTCGCCTTCGATCATTCCTCGAAGGAGAAATGGTGTTAGTCCTCAGAACCCAGATGATACTCAAGAAGAAGCATCCAAGGATTAAAAAAACATGGGAAGGAACATATGTCATACATAGGGTCTATTACAATGGAGAAAACAACCTAATATCGATGGATGGATAGCTTTTCACAGTCCAAGATTTGTGACCCGAAACTATGAATGGTATTAACCCCATTTTACAAGCTCTATGACCCTAAAATATGAGTAATAATGCCCCCATTCCATGGTCCAAACTCTATTACATAAATTATGAGTTGTCTTGACCAATATGATGATAAAATATATGGTATTAGACATGGTCCAAAATCTATGACCTTAAAATATGAGTCATTTTCCTTTCCATGTGATGTTAAACTGTAAGGAAATCATCCCTAATTCATGACATTAAACTATAAATCATGTCCTTACTATAAGATGTTAAACTACATGGCACAAAGAGCCCTAATTTCATGATAATAAACTACATGATCTCTCATAAAACTACGTAAGTCATGATTCATGCCCTCGTAGGATATGTAGCGATGCCCCGATACTTGATCCCAGCCTAGGCCCCACCAAAAAATTCATCCATCATATCCTCTACCTCTCAACACTTACAAAGGAAACCCTATGTCCACTCCTTGTTTCTCACATCGAGTATACCTCATGTGATCTTAGGATCAGTGGTAAGTATTCTTTAATGAAAACAAGTTATAGAGAATTTTGGTAGACCCAACTCCCATAGCGAAAGAAAAAAAAGTTCCCACCCACATGATTGAGGCTAATCAGTACAGGAAATGTTCAGAACTATATAGGGCTTGATTCTTTCCCTTATAGGATACGTAGTGATGGCCGAATTTTCCATCCAATCCCAGCCACCATCAAAAAAAATCCCTCACATGTCCTCACACATGGACCGAGCTAGATCGGTACAGGGAAAGTTCAGAACTATGTATGGATGGATTCCTGCCTTTGTAGGATACATAGTGACGCCCAAATTTACCATCCCGGATCAACCACAAAAAAAATGCCCCTTTCCCCATGCTTAGGTCAGAATTGTATAGGGAGTCCATGAATGGTCCTAATCGGATGACGATAAACTGTGAAATTCTTCAATTGTTATGTGTGGCCCAGTTATCAGTTTCACGAGATCCCACACATTCCCCTCATTCATGAGAAGTCAAAAGATCTTGGTTCCCCCTATACATATGAGTCAGATCTATGTGGAAGCTCTAATAGTTCACAAGTAATCATAGTATGGATATTTCTCACATTCCCAGGCACATCACTCCCATTTTTCCATCTTTGAACCCTGATAAGACTTAAATCTCCACAATCCTTCAAGGCCTTATGATACGGAAGGCCAATGTCATGTGGACACCTTTGTTTGACTATGCACATCATGCCTTACTGTCATTGCATATGTTTCCTACAAAAATGACTATGAATCAAAGGAAAATTCATCCATAGGAGAGTCCTCTCCCATATCATTATGCCTAATGGATTCCAAGCCCCACTTCATTCCTCCTGATTCAAGTTACCCTGGTGACCATGGTTTACACATCTATCATCACTCACGTCTAAGGAACGTCGGGACATCGAGATATTGATTAACTCAAAACTACTAAAGATCTTAATTATAGTATAATCATTCTCACTACATGACTCTAAGCTACACAGCATCATGTCCTCACCGCACAACATTAAACTAAAAGGACAAAATCATCCTTTTTGTACGATGTTAAACTACATAGCAATGGTTTAAGCCTGAAGTTCCCTCTAATGTTGATTTTTTTTATTCCTTGGTAATGAACCTAAATCCTAGAAATCCCATGTTTCTCACACTAAGCATAGATCACGTGAGCTTAGGGATATTAGTGAGATATTCACTGTGACATTATGGAAACAGTCTAGGAATTTGGTCATAAGAGAATAACCCTAAAAGGATTTTCATGGTTTCCTTCCCAAAGTGGAACCCCACATCCTAGCCATGTGATGTTAAATGACCAGGTACCCAAAATATAGGACAAATGCCTCACGCTATGTATGAGTCATATCTACATATGGAAAACCTGATTATATGAGTAAATTTCATTCCAGATGTCCCCAATATGTCCAGATACACTCTTAAAATACCTCAAACTCCTTGCTCTAAGAGATCTTGAATCTTCATAAGCATTCATAGCCATTTGAGATGGAAGTATAGTGTCCTGCAGACACCTTTGTTTGTCTATGTACATCATTCCCTTGAGGCTCTGCATATGATAACCACAAAAATAGCCATCGATCAATGGTAAATTCATCCCCGGGAGAGTCCTCTCTTATCTCAGTATGCCCAATGGATTCTAAGCGTTATTTTGTCCCTCCTAGTTCAAGGGAACTAAAATTCATGGTTTACATTTTCCTCCCTACACACATCATGGATATATCAGAACATGTCGTCCCAATTCATATCTGGTCCCTTTTGAGGTTTCTATGGTACCCTATCCATATGTGTGAAGTTGATCTGCATACAAAGAAGAGTTCCCCCACTCATTTATAGGAGATGTTCAGATAAAATTCCCCTTTTCATGTTCAGGATCACACCTTATCAAAGGTCACATACCATATCCAAAAAGTTCCCAATATCAATTGGAGATTGAAGAACAGTGTCTTGCGGACACATTTGTTTGACTATACACATCATGCCTAAGTGGCTTTGTATATGTCGCCTACAAAATTTCCATCAATCAAAGGAAAAATCATCCCCATGAGATTCCTTCCTAGCTTCTTGTACACTCAAATGACTTCCATGTCCTGTCACACCCCCGGGTTTTGGAAACTTCTGGATAACAGCTTACATGGCTTCTTCATTCCAAATCCCCCTGACATAAAAAAGACTTCTAACTGAACTAACCATTCACCAATTCTTCCTCATGCATGTAAGATCCGTTCAGGTACTATTACCTACTCAAAGATGATATTAATGCCCCTAATATTATTAGACACCATTACTCAGGACATCCACCCATTGTGGCTCCCAATATCAAAATAAATTCAAAGTTTTACAAATACTACCAAGGATACCATAGATAGAAGTCCAATGTCCTGCATAAACCTTTTATTGACTATGAACATCATGTCGCTATGGATCTGCATATGTAGCCTATAGAATATTCATCAATAAAAGGAAAATGCATCCTTAGTAGATTCCTTTCCTACTTATGCACGCCCGAGCCTCATGCATGTCCAAAATTAAGATATCCAGGGGAAAGAAAAATCCCAAATACTTGTCTGAAGGATATTAGAACATTCCCGGATGACGATCCCGAATTAGGGACCTTACCTGTTATGTTTGGTGAAAGATATTCGACCTAAAACATTATTAATAAATTTGATTAAAAGTACTGAAAACTTCCTGGGAAAGAAAAAGACTCCATACTTTCCAGATAGAAAATCCAAAGAAGGTACCTCTGGGTAAAATTTGAGTATTGGTTCATTAAAAAACATTGTGCCATCAAAAAAAGTTGTAAATCATGTTAGGTCAAAAACCTGCTAAGGGAGGCCTTCTAAAAAGTTATGTTCTTCCCATTAAGACCGTGTCAAGAAGGATTAGGTTATAATTAGGGTAATAATGAAAAAGAAATAAAATTTCCTGAGGTATTCCATAAAAATATAGCAATTGGTGAACTACGCTCACTCAGTCCCATGGATCAGAAAAAATTAGAGCCCGAGTCGATTATTTCAGTTTACTGGTTTCAAATCATGGTTTAAAATTTATACCTGATTGTAATGATGTTTATATGATTGATAAATTTACATGATAGGAAAAGGGAAAAGAAGTAGTGTTCAAATGAAAATTGGTTCCATCATATTTTATAAAAATATATGTTGGGAATCCACAGCCTGGAGCCTCTCCATGTAATCAAAACATGATCTTTACAATAGATGGTCAGTGGAGTCACAGAGTTATATGAATGATTCATGCGATTCCTCAATGACTTGGTGTAGCATCAATAAATTCATAGTCTCGGCCTGTATGCTCGCCCGCATCAACTCCATGTCGCTCATGGATTAAATTTCAGTCCTTTCTCCTTCTTGCATTTTCCATATCCCCACTTCGACGGTGACTGTGTGCCGAGCCCGCTCCTATTTAAGATGCTCCAATTTCTGGATTTGCTTCTCCACTTTATGGTTGAGTTGTTATATCAAGGAATATTGATTCATGAGTTTATTTTTCAACCTTGAAACTGCTCCGTCTTGAGTGGAGGCTTCATCAATAAAAATTTTCCGTGTAACACCCAAATAAGACGCCGACTCTGCAGCAGAAATTTGATATTCATGTGCACCAGTTTCTTCCCCAAAAGAAAAAACCTGTTAATATAACATAAATACCATGATAGTTAAATCCATCGAAACCTAGGACCACAAAATGGTAGTGTAACTTTGTCAATTAAAGTGGCATCTCAACTAATGATGTTTGGGAAATTAATCTCCAAATGATCCTCCATACCTTTTACTGAGTGAGATTATGATCGACCATGATATCTTGATCAATTTCATAATCAATCCCTGATGATGAAACTTATTTAGGAATGAATGTTACCAGAGAGGGACATGATTTAGTAGCTACAGTGTGGCTCGACCATATAATAGCTTCGTCTTTGGTAATTGGAGTGGAGGAGCGAGTAGGGACGTCTGTCATCTTTACTAAGGCTTGTGGTTGGGATTTTGAGGATGGGGTGGATATGGATTCAATACCTCCCACCCCCTAGAAATACTGATAATTAAAAGAGGTGGTGATATATCCTCAATAATCAGTTGCACTCTATGTTTACTCAAGAATACTTAAGACTTGGGGCTATGCTTAGCCAAAACAGTAGCCTTCAAGGCAGCCATCAAAAGGTTGCTGGTTAATATAAGCATAGTGGGAATATAAATTCTAGATAAGGATACTGGTCTCTAAATCTTAGGGGTAGGAATCATAACCCCTCTAAGAAATGGAAAAAATGGCATGATAGATCGATCCAAATTTTCAGGGAATGAAACATCAGCCACCACGATTGTGACTTCCCCAAAGTCACCATGAACAGGTCGAATATCAGTTTCTGAAGTGAATCCATCTATAGTGGGGAAAGGTCGCTCAATTGCGATTTATTGTATCCTCTATATTCAATGCCCCTCCATGATCTATTAATACCTGGGGCTTGCCACTATAATTATCCCCTTCTATAAAGACCACCATGTCTCTCCCCATGAGAGTTGGCTCAACATGGTCAAGTGAGGCCTCAACATCTAGATGTCCTTTCATTATTAGGGAATAGATTTCTCGAGTGGTAGAAGGCACACCTGAGGGGTCAACAACACCCCTTGTATCTTACAATTCCCCTAATTCCCCGTTTCGGTTAGTCGTGATATATGGAGACCCTTCCTCTACCCTAAAAGGGAAAAGAGTTGTAGATGCCAAAGCGGTCATCATCTCGTTACCAATAGGACATGTGTTAAAGCACATATATGTACCAGTGAGACAACAAGATAAGGGTACTTGGTTCAACAACTAGGTGAGAAGACAATTACTTGTGATCCCCCTTCGAATATGCTTTGATAGTTGGGCAGCTTGCTTGCAGTTCTTTGATTGTCGAGGAGATTGATCCTGAATAAGATCACCAAGAGGAGTTGGAGGAGTAAATTCCCTAGAAGGGTCTATAGTGACTGCATCCATGTGTTATTAGGCTCTGATGGATCCCCTAACATTTATGGGGCGTAATCCCCAACCATAGTACCACCAACAGAATAAATTGGGGGGAAATACGTTTCCCGAGATCTGGAAAGCCCCTGAAAAATAAGAACAAAAGAGGAAAACTTTTGGCATCTCTACAATAAAAGAATTTAATGCCAGAGGTTGCGGCCAAGAAAAACCTCTCACATCAACTGTAGGAATACTTCCATCAATTCCATGTGGTCTAAATAGTAATTCCTATCTATAATAGCGTGAAGACACTTATCCATTTGAGTTAAGTAAGAAGCCACATCATTAGGCTCTTCATCGGTTGAAATACCGGTATGATCAATGGATCCCCCAAAACCCAGAATATCAAGGCGTTCCCTCTGAATAAGCCTCCATATATATTCATTTTATGTTCTCTCCCTCAATTAATCCAAGACTATACAGGCATTCAGAAATTCATCCGTAATTGGGATGGCCAGCGCTGGAGGATTGGTGAAAGGAAGCGGAGTGGGTTTTGAAAACCGAAAATGTTTATCGGGTGTCCCTGCAAACTTCGGACCTCATGAAGAGAAATGTTTCTGAGGAAATGGGAGAAAGTAAGAATCTTTTTCCATGGAAGCTGCAATAGGTGAGCCAATGAAATCGTCATCCTCGTCAGTAGTTTATGGTCACAACATGGAATGTACCTAATGTGAGTACTTGCAGAGACCACTTCGGAAGTGGATGATGGTCTCGTGGTCTTTAAGGTAATGACCCGCCCACGCTGGATCCTTATCAAAATAAACATCAATGGTTTTCAACACATAGACAATTCCAAAAAGTGAAACTTCCCTATATTGGAGGAGATTCCATAAATCGTGAAGGGACCAAGAACGAGCATATGGAAGGCCTTTTGGAAGGTCTCATTTCCTCTAAGCCACTTGAAAATCGGCCTAGGGGGAATGGACGGTGAACTCCGGGATCCAGCGTCATCAGCTTGTTCGTCCGACCATGAGGTCATAACCACATCTTTCACAACTTTCCTTAAGGGGGAACCAAGAAGCCTTCATAGGACTTATCTCAGTTTAGAGTGATCAATAACTCTCTTTTGTTTCTCCTTTACCTTGGCCTTGGATTCCTTGAAAGTTGTCACGATAGGAACCGGGTTGGCTAATTGGAAATCAGGATACAACTTAACCGAAGCCACGACATAGTTTTTGGTAAGAAAGGGCATGAAATACCTCAGATCAGAAAGTTTTTCAGAACACTGGGTGTCCTCCCGGGTGACCATTAGCCATAATTGACGAGCTGTCATCAAATGTTTTTCCTGAAGAGAACTATTGAGAGCAAGGGGACATAACTTCTAGACACAGTTGAATTGTCGACTAAATATGCAAGGTTCATATTCCTCGAAAATAAGTTCCCCTTTAATATGGGATACTAGGAAACTTTCTCACAAAGAAAAGAAGTAACCTCAGTTGATGAAGTCTTCAGATGCATTATTTTTAATATTACCAGTAGAGGAATCATACGGGTGGTAAGAGAAACATTCGTAATCATTGAGACAAGCCATTAAATCCTACTTCTTCTTTTTAGTTTTCTCCTCCTGCTTATCCTATGAAGGCCAAGCCTCCGGCATGGCCTTGATGGTGGCCTGAAGATACGGTCAGAGGGTGGAATGTGAAATTTATAAGGAATTGAAGAAGGAATATCCCCCTATTTGGGAACTCATCTAGGTCTAATGAATTTGAAAAGAACTAGTCATCCGATAAGGTGGACCCCTCACTAATTCGACCCGGTAGGTGGTAAATATTATCCAACACATGGATAGCTAAATTGGTGCATTTTTTAGTGGCCAACTGAGCATCCATGATGAATGATGAGGCTCTTACACCACCATGTTATTTCACTGGTAGGAGCCACCCACTCAAAAACATGGCCAAGAGAGCCACCAGTCAAAATAATCGATCAATGTCAGGGATGATCCCCCATCCCCATTTCTGAAAATTCCCCTCTTCCAGGGAGGACAAGTAAGTACCTTCTCACCTCTGGGTGGTTTTGGTTGGACATGCCCTCGGTCTCCATGGATCGGGCTCTAGACCAGTATGCTTAACAAAAGCGCCAAAGTAGTCATCAAAAGAAACAACCTGCTTTAGACAGGGATCACTTTCCTTCAAAATAACCTTCGATTTGACAATGAGTTTCTTGGAAAAGGGGGGTTATTTCCTAGTTATCCCAAGAAGAGGAGGGAGGGAGAAATTCATCATACATTTCCTCGATGATAGGGACTCCCAAAATTAGTTGGATGTCTTAGAGACTGATGCCGACCTCTGTGTGGGTCAAATGGATGGTGTTGGTATCTGAACTCCACCTACATAAGAGATATGAAATAAGGGCAGTATGATGATGGGTGTATGTTGTAGAAACCCAGGGATCCTCATATAGTCCCACAATTAACTATTCATATTGAAATTATTCGCAACTCTGGTGAACCCAAAAAGGCCACCCCCAGTCCAATAAAAATGATCACATAGGGTGAAGATCGTACCAGGATGGTCAATCGTGCTGATCGTTCACTATAGATATCCGCACGATGTTCTGTTAACAGTGGGAAGTCTAGTCGGGATTTCCACTGCACTCCCTCTAGAGTTCAAGGTGCTTAGTTCAGCAAAGAATTGGAGGTAGTATCTCTCTATAGGTACCACCCCTTGGAAAAAATCAATGCCTTCAGAATGGAGATATAAATTATCCAGGTAGTTGGATGATCAGTCGGGTTTGGCATTGGGATTGTTGTTTCAGACAATAGACAAAATCTGTAAGAAGAAAGAATGTCTGAAACTGGGTACTCCCATTGGTTCGCTGTAAGTAGATTCTCCAGATATTTGTGAAATGGAACAAACGGAGTTTTTTAGTTAACCAAATCTGCCATGTTCATCAATATTTCATCAATAGTAAAAAGAGGGGCAGTAATAGTATCCTTAGAAGAAGCAGCAATGTCAGAAGTAACCTATGAAGTAGCCATCGTAGGCTGTATAGGATGATCTTGATGCCGATAATAATTCAATCCAATAAAAAATATTAGATAAAGGCTATGGAAGAATGGATAAAGGAATTAAAATATGTCCCCATAAGGATCTGCATGTTGTTCCTAAAAATGATACATGGTCGCCACATCCTATGTACTACATAATGTTCAGAAGAAACCATCCCATATGGCTATGGTACATGGAAGCATCAGACCACATACATCCATGGTACGCGAAACTTCTATGAGGGACTCACCCTCAAATCATTGGCTGGCGAATGGAAGGGTTCACGGAAGGTGGATACCGCAAACTTATGCCTCGTTAAGTTTATTCTCAAAGATTCTGGGTTAAAATTTTAAGTTCGGATTATTAGTTCTTAGGGTTAGGTTAACTAATCCAAGATCAGTATGCAAACACACAAGCAGTGTAGCGTTATCCTACAAAGAATCTATATTTTAGTTTTGAAACTCCACAGGACCATTTAAGAAAGAAACAATTCGATATGCAGATGGAGAAATGGCTAAAAGATAGGTTCACAGAATGTACGAAGTAGTTTGCAAAATAGATTTTTTCAATAGAAACATTAACTGGGAGTAGAGGAAGCCGGGGAAGTTTAGAGAACTCTCCTCTTTGAGAAACAGTAAAAGAAAAATGACCTGGACCCCTATATATAGTTGTGGTCCCCTCCTACCAGGCTCATCTGTTCAACTGAAAACCATTTTAGTTCAGGAAAACTTCTACATCGAAATAGCCCATGTTTCCTTTCAAACGGACCCCATTCTGATGGGGGGTATTTGTACGGTCCTAAAAATTACAATAAGAGAATAAAATACTTCCATAACCACTTTACAGAAGGAAGCAAGTACTCTTAAAAAACTATAAAAGTGAATAGACTCAAATTGAGTTGCAAGTTTTATAAAAAACATGAAGGAACTCAAGTTTTAAAAGGTTTTCAAGGGGCCCACATAACATCATTGAGAAAGGTTTGCAGAACACCTAGACCATGAACCACCAGGTACATGGAATGATCAGTGAGGCACTGGCCCATGGAGCGATGGCCAGTGAACCCAACAGACCATGAACAGCATTGCCGAAGGACTCATGTGCATGAAGGACATCTGCGCACCATCCTGTAAACTCATCATTTTATAGGTGAAGTGAACGGACTGAATTCTGTGAACCATGATCTCAAACCATGGCCTCCACAAACCCAGGTTGACCGAGTCTTCTGCAGATCAGGATATCTCCTCATGGGCCTCCACAAATGGTGTCGCATGCCCATAGATATAGTTTCTATGATGCTCTGTAAAAGGAGAACAGAATGAATTGAGAAGCGAGGGATGGAAAAACATTTAAGGGAACCCAGAGGTTGGAAGAATGATTTCAGAGAAGATTCCAGCTTTAGTATTGAGTCATCGACAAATCCTGCATTATGAACCACGCTCTCTGCAGGTACAGCCGACTGCGAACCATTAAATGGGGAAACATAATTACAAAAAGAGAACCATGAACCATATAATTCTCACAGATTATCTTACCAAGAACGATAATCCCCTGGACCCTCCTTCAATATGGTACTTTGCATATTGTACTACTATACAGACTGAACTCGGCGCTACGTATTACATCAGTACACAAATGAAACCCAAAGCGGCATGATGGGCCGAGTACCACTATTGTACATGGTGGTCTATACTTTTTCCCACGTACCAAATTGGTACATGGACGACCCTTCTTCTAATATATCACTATGGTATTCGGACCTTCCCCCATTCTACATAAGAAAAATGTACACTGAACGAGGTACATTCGAGTATTATTTCCTCCTGTTCCAACCACACCCCTCCACTACCATACAGTCCTCCATAACCCCTCTCCGAACGAGTCCTCTGACATCAGGTCAAAGCCTCCTCTAAAACCACCGGACTTGTATGATCAACCCATCAGGTGCATTAGCGCGCCCCTTTGAGTCTACATACCAATGGTAAGCGTAGTTACGAAGGCCCACCCCACAATGGTTCAGGATTCAAGAATGTTTGTGGGTCTACATTCCCATGGTAACCCAGAGTCCAACCTTGGGATGTCGAAGTGAACCTCCCCATTCTAGGTATTAATGGTGATCACATTATTTTCCATTTAAATAGGAATAATGATAAGTCAAAAGAGTTATGTTCACTTCTCCTTTTGACAAGGATGAAACTCCTCCCTTTCCCAGAAATTATTTCGGGGCCCTCCCACTAAGGTAAGTACACAATCTTCCAAGGTTGATTCTCATTACCAGTAATGTCATTTCACATTGAAGGGTTCATCACTCCGCACCCTCTCTCATTGTCGCCCAGACCTCTTCTGCAGTAGGCTCTCCCTCTCCCACTAACTGGTGAGGAATCATGTGGTTGGTTAGATCTCTCAAATCCTCTTGTTTCTCACACAGATCATGACTCACGTGGGATTAGAGTTTTGTAATGATTACAACATTAACGCTATTTTGAACTATGAGACCTATGATTCATAGTCAAACCAGGATATGTAGGACGCCTACCTGAAGTCCTGAGCTCAAAAGGGTGCCCATCCAAAAGGTTCAACCCAATCATGATCCCCATATGGACACCTTCTATGTGTAATCCCCAAAAACTCTTAACTACACGAAATCTGATTCCTAGTCAAACCAGGATACGTAGGATGCCTACCTGAAGGCCCGAGCTCAAAACGGTGACCATCCAAAGGGTCCACCCAATCATGTCCCCCCAAATGGGAAGCTTCCATGTGTATTCCCTATCCATTCTGAACAACATGGATTCTGATTCCTCTCTCAAGAATATATAGTAAACCCATCTTATGGGTCTAATCCCAACATCGAATCACCTTCTTCCCCTGGATGAAGATAAACTTCAGAGTGCCTTATTGTGTGGATCAAGTCAGCATCACTCCATATCATCAAATATATGCATGTCTATGACAATCTTACAAACCAAGGGTAGCCTAGAGAAACACTCTTTGGGAATGAACCAAGGATTCATGAACATATGAACGTGGATTAAATATATAAGAGGGTCCTGGAAAAAACAATAATCCTCTTCCAGAAGGGTGAATTGAGCCTGACTTCCAATCTTTTCGACCAATGCAGTCCTCAAGTGTTATTGGCTGAATCATCAATCAACGAGTGCCTGCCTTTGGAAAGAAGGTCCATGAATCATGGATACCAGGGCCATTGGGTTTTTTTGGCTCCACAATTAAACCTGTTGGAGAATATTTGAGGAGGAATGATTGTACAAGTATTTGACCCCACACAATCGCCCACTGGGACCAACTGCACGTGTCATCTCTTTGAAATATGATTGGGGGAATTACCCAGTCCACCTGGGGTTAATCCAAACTCCCTTTAAAGGATAATGACACAGAATGGGTCAAAACAAAAGAAATTGTTAATTTGACAAGAAACTGTTTCTAAAAAATTGATGTTTAATTATTCTCATCGGACCATTACATCACCAACTGAAACACGCCACCTTAGAGGTGGAACAGAATTATCTATAAATTTAACCTTTGATTACAAATATCATATGTGCAATTATATATTTTTTATACAAAATTATTATTTTATTAACGTAATAGGATTGATATGAATTGAAAATGGATGTACGCTAATCATATAACTAATTATTTTAAAGATGAAGTTAAATATTACAATGTGTTTTCAATAGAAAATTCATACAACCCTTCTCAAATTCTTTATCCATGTTTACATTATTTTTTATTCAAGATAAATTAGTCCAGAATATTTCCAAGAACATTTTATTTGTAACAAAATATATTAGAGCTAAAAAAATTTTACTAGACACAAATAAAAACCATATCTACACACTAATCGAGATGATACAATGGATAATATAAGAGTCAATTTTATACAATTTGTATTAAATACAAAAAAAAATCAATTGTATTGAAGTTATATAATTTGAAAGTTGGCTACAGATGGAGAAACACTAACTCTGTAGAACTACTGGGTCTTCTAAATTATATGATACTAGAATAAAATGGAATTCTTTATTGAATATATGATGCTATATGAATTATATTTTTAATTAGTATGATCTATAAAAAACATTCTTTTCCAAATGATTTCATATTTTCTTTGAAGGACCATGAATCACTCATAAAATTCCCTACGTGTGGTGTGAATCGATACAAGAATAATGAATCAATAAATTTGAAAGTAGTATCATATTTTTCTATCATTCCATGGTTTAAAGACTATATGGATTTCAGTAATCCATGATACAATAAACTTGGAACACAAATACAGTAATTAAAGATGTGAAACTATATCCATAAACAGACTCTCCTCGGTAGAAGAAAATTTGTTATAAGTATCTTTCAATTTGTAAATAAGCTGAGAAAAAAACCATTTTTAATTATCTATAAATAGAATTAATCCTCTTGGGTTACATAGTAGTACTCACAATACATGGCTAGTTATATTGGTAAAGTATAAATTTCCACCATGGTTATCTATGAAGCACACAAACATTATGTTGTCTCTTCTTATATGTATACCAAAATAACCCTCAAATGATATTGACATCTATTTAGATCCATTTATTGAAGATAAGATATTGATGTGGGATATATTTTTTACAATGTATGATACTTAGAGAATTTAAGAATTCATATTTAGGGCCATGTTGTACAAGAAAAAAATGACATTCCTGGTTATTGAAATTTTCATGGATAAAACATTAAAGGAATGTTTGGGTTTCCCATTTGTGAATAATTCACACACTCAGTTCGATTGAAACATTCCTTGATGAATGGTTTTAGGAAATCATAAATATTTACCTCAATGACAAAAAAAAAGATCTTGTGTGACAACATTCAATGGGAATACTGAATAATTTACAATATTATCTCCACTAATTAGTGATCAATTATTCGATAAAGTAAATGATATTAACAATTTTTTTGGAAAAATATTTTTGGAAAAAATTATGGAATCTAGTTTAAAAAATATATCTATTTCATTGAATTATCATACTGGATTTTTTTGTATATAAAACATTTTATTGATGTAATATATATAGAAAAAACTGTATTTTATAGTTTCATTTTCATGTTACAAAATGTTCTTTGAAAATAAAAAAAGATTCCATCAAGACTAGGATGGACATGATTGACATGGTGATAATTGAATATTTGGCATTGATAAAGAGTAAAAGTCATACTTTTCCTCATCAAAAAGATTACACATTATCCATAAAAGGAAAAAAATGGAATTTTTCATTTTCCTTAATGTTTTAAATGTTATATAGGGGAATTCATCAAATATAAATATTGTCATGCCAATAACTAATTTGATGTTACATGAAAAAAATCACATGAATGTCATTTTTTTTATGTAAGATTTGATTCTTGCCTCTTTACATTGCATTCTACCTAAAAATGTAGGGCATACATTAACTATATTCTTCTTCTTTTACAGAGCCATATTCATTAAATGAATAGAGGTAAAAAAGTATGCAATCAATAATATGGAGGTTTCAGTCTTATTATAGGAATTGGATATGTTCTTCCAACCATAATTATTTAATATAATGGTTTACCTAATAATTCACTTGGTTAGTGAGGTTCAACTACTTGATATTGTCCATTATAGGTGGTTGTATGCCATTGAAGGTATATGAATATTTTGAAAGGGTAAGTTAAGAATTGAAGTCAACTAAGAGGTTCTATTGAATAATGATATATTATTGAAGAATCTATTGAATTTTTTATTGATTAACTATTAGATGTTGGTAGCATCAGTGTCCTAAATTCTTGTCATATTGGACGCCTTTGGGGTGAAGGGATGTCCGGAAGAGTAATTATTACAATTACCATCATACAATGCGAGAAATCTCATATTTATATTTTACATAATAGTGAAGATGTTGATCCATATGTTGAAGCCCACAAATCAATTCTTATACATTTGAATCCCTGAAGGGATGAAGGATGGATATCAAATACACATATTCAATAGTTAATAGGATTTCTATGAAATTATATTTATAAAGAGTTATCTGAAAATATGAATTCAATTACTGAATGAATTCAACGACTAGATAAGAGACCAAATGAATATGTAATACCTTATAATTGGTTTTAATTAATGGTTATATATTCAATACAAAACAACGTGATGAACATAGTACTATGTGAAAAAGTGTATTTATGTTTTTCGAGGAAGTAATGCACATATCTAGTTCTAATTATAGAAATCTAATATATGTGAATATGTCATATATCAACACTATCAAACAGATATACAATTTGGATTATTCAAAATCTCAAGTACTAATTTTCCATTGCAAATGGGTTGAAAAAATGGGTTTAGTGAAATTTTATTAAATCGGATTCATGAAGGTGAATTTCCTTGTTGAATGTTATAAGGATAGTACATTAATAATGGCATTACAAGCAATGCAGATATTTTATGTCTCAGATCTAGAAAACAATAATAGGTCAATTCACTTTCTGAAGACTAAAACAATTGTAGGCTTAAATGAAAATTCAATCAAGGATGACCCTTTCATTTAGTGATAACAAATATTTCACGATAGTCCCTATATATGTAATTTCTTGTATGGTAGAGGGGACCACAAATAATGGATTTAGTTTCTCGATAGAGGATCCAAATCCCCTTAACCTTTAATGAAAATAAAGAGAGTTTAATGAGTAGGTTAATTTTTTTAATATACAATGATTATACTCATAATATTATGTGTTATCTACTATATTAATGTACTCTAAATTATATAATTGACTACTCATGTAGAAAATTATTTTTATACATGATGAAGCAACCAATATTGAGGAATAATTGACTATTGATTCTAAAACTGCACAATTAATAGGGGATCAACAATAAGTTGTAAAAAAAAGAATGAAATAACATCACAGTGTTGAGTAAAATTATAAAGGTATGAATAATGGGTATAAAATTTGAGGTCTAATGGAATCAGCATGACCAACCTGTTGAACCAAATACATCAATGTTCATTATTTATATTTTTTTACAATTAGAATGAATATTGAAATTGATATAGATTCATGGTTCCATGTCCAACCTATAATGAAGGAAAACCTTTGGGAATATATTAAGGTAATGTTATGATATACTTCTTATATTTTACCATAAAATATATAATGAAATGTTGATTTAATTTTCAATATCCTTTGAAGTGTACATTTATTATAGATGATTTTCATAATAAATATGTCTTAATGACCACTTGAAAAGCCCATAGAGGATTAGATACACTTCTTACAAAGCTTCATCTTAGGGATGATGAGGGTAAAGTATATTCCTACCCACCAGTTATGTATACACACATTATAATTCATGAAACATGGAATTCATTCATTATTAATCATGATGAGAAAACATTTCAGTTGTATTGTAATAGATAATATTTTATTTGACAATATTTATTTTTCCTAACTTGATTGAAAAATATTAATTTATGAAATATTAGAGGAGTGATGAAAATAAACAGCGTGAATCAAAACCAATGCACCCCTTTCATAAAGTATGTATGGGGTGTGATTCACTAGAGAGGAAAACCATTTCTATTTTAAATCTATAATAATTTTTTATGTGATATAAAACAACATATTTTTTTTAATATGAAAATTGATTAATCAATATCTGATTCCACTTCCATCCATTATTATGTTATATAGAAGGAAACCCAGATAAATAAATAGGGTAAACTAGTTAATGATAATACACAAGAAGTATGGGAAACATGTTCATGTTTGATATAATACTAATTAATTATTCTTTATAAAAATATTATATAAAAATATATATTGTGATTCATATTTTTTATATGGTTTATACACAAGAATCAGCAATAACCACACCTAATGAAAAAATATTCTGTATATTTCAAGTAACAAGAACAATATGGTTGCATTAGGGGTGTAGGTTTAAAGTTCTACATGGAAAATATTTTGGGAATACAACTCTCCAAGAAGATACATATTTGATGAAGAAAGGAATGAAGGAACAAATAGATTATTTTTAGTATATTATTGTCCAGTATGGGTTGGAAGACCAATAAATTTGAAAGGATCAAATAAAATTGGTAGTATAACAAAGATCAACACAAGAAGAGATAAATGACCCCTATATTTGAGGCCAGTCATTCCCCTCAACCCCATACCATATTTTTGGTAATCAATATTTTCATTAATATTTCTCCAAAATGTGAATAAAAAACATCTGATAACTTTGTATTAATAAAATTTTGTAGGGTAATGTTGTATGTGATTTCTATCTATAACCACTCAAAAATAGCTTTTTTGTGACGGGTATGGTGTATAATATCTTAGAGGACATTATACACATACAGTGACACCAAAAATATCATAACAGAGTGGGTATTGAAGTAACTAAAGAGTTTAGAATTTAGTTTCATGTTCAGATTAATGATCTGGATGTTAAAATGGTTAATAATGATATTGGGACATTCACAACATGGATGTCTAGTCTTATAATGTTATATGAGGTATAACATTATTTTTTTTTCAAATTAAAAACCTACAATAATTGATGAAAAAATTACCGAAGGGAGTTATGGTATTAAAAATTATAAAAAGAGGGGGAAAGATAAGGTTATATAATGAAAATAATGTTAAATGACCAAGAAAACAGAAGGACCTTTAAGAAGTACCTTCTAACTACTAATTCTAGAAAAGTATATACTAACATTACAAGTTCATGTAGACATGACATCTAAAGATGGATATTTTTTCAACATTCAATATGAAGAAGTAACATTTTTTCATTTTATTAGAGACATGGTTGGTCTTGATATTATAAATGAGATTCTCATGTTTGAATGGCCGGATGACTCATTTGTGAATACATACATGAGGTGCATCTTCATAATCCATATATCCAAAAAAATATCTAATGTGTTCATTAATGTTAATAATAATTCATATTTTCTATAGGAATTTATAATATAACTATATAAATGGAAAACCCAATGAAGCATGATTTGGATTCATTAATACTTGTATCATTTATATGAAATATTTTTGTTGGATTTGGTAGAAATTGATAAAAATAAAGATTATTAAAACAAGGAATTAGAGAGTAAAATAATAGATGATAGACTCATATTTATTCAAAAAATTCATGGGTAAAACTCTACAATCTCATCATATATAATATATATTTCTCTATTTCATTAATTATTTGGTATTGTTTTTTAAGAAGAATTGGATGTTGATCATAATCAATTTAGATACCCCAAATGTTTATTTTTTGGATATAATGTATGTAATCCCGAAAAACGAACCATACATGAGTTGTGTTGTGAATTTATAATGCATTTCAATCAATATTTTATAGATAAAATTTGAAATATATTTTTTAGTTTGTGTTTTAATACGTATTTTGTTATGATATGGCGATCTATAAATATAGGTTAAATCATGGTATGAGGACAAATACTGAAATTAATAAGTCTATGAATTTCTTTAAATGGAAACATATTATGATATATATAGAAATATTTAACTATCAAAAAAACTTCAAAAAAATTTACTCCTTTTGGTCTATGTTTTTATAGTTTCTAAAGCAAGATAAAAAAAAGATTGTAGATATTATGTTTGGAAATTTATGAAGGATATCATATACCATAAAGACCATGTAATTTCTGAAGGTAATTAAAATTTCATTAAAAATATTTCTTAATATTTTTTTTGTCTATATTTTCTATTTAATAGCAAAATTTATAATAATCTATGTACTCAAACAAAGAAGTAAATTTGTTTAGTGATGAGTGGGAAAAATACATGGTGTCAGAATGACTACTGACATCAAATTTAAGTGATTACCTATAATGTATGGGATCTATTATGGGTTATGACCATATAAATACACTTGGGATATGAATAAATAGTATGATAATGATTATATATTATTTTTTATCTGTTTATCAAGGAGAAGCATAATGGAGGAAAATGATTTTTTAGAAACGAATGGGTAGAATAAATGGTTTGGAAATGTATATAGAAATCAAGAATACGTGACTTCCTACCACTTATGTAGTTAATTTTCTCAACATTTTATCTAATTTTTATTAAATTTCATTATTATTTTTATCTAATACTTATTTTGGTACATATAAACATTTGTTAAAAACATACACCACATGATAAAAAACTATAAAAACCAATACATATTTCCTTGATACTTTACGAAAGTGATCCATAAGTTAGTCTTCACATTTATTAACTAACTTCCCATCAATATATCACATGATGTGGTTAATATGAATTGAATAGTTTTTTTCAATAAAAAATTGTCATTTTATTTTAAAAAAAGTATCACATATCTAAAACTAAAAAAATGATGTATTCTTGTTTTAAAAAATTTGGAAAACTAGAAAAAATTATTTTGTGATGTTTGTGAGCTAATCACATGTTAATATGACACCTGATGTGGTCATTATGAATCTAAGTATATGGTTTCAATATAAAAGTTCCATGTTAATTTTTAATGAAAACAACATAATAAAAACTGATAAAAGGATCTCAGATTCTTTTTAAAATTTCATAAAATGATCCATAATCCAGTTTTTACATGTTTTAATTGACTATAAGACAATCTGACATGATATTAGGTTGGTTTGACTTGATGTATGTGTTCTAAATATATATTTTATTTTTTCTTAAAACACATCACATAGACAAAACCAAGAAAATGATATCAGATTGTTTTCAAACATTAGGACAATGATCTATAATAAAAAAATATGGGTAGGAATTGACCACATGTCAATATGATACTCAGTGTAGTTGGTATGACTTGAAATTCATGTTTTCAATATAAATATTTCATTTTAGTTTAAAATTAGTGTCATGCCACCAATACCAATAAAATAATCATAGATTGTTTTGATACATTAGAAAAACACACTATTAGAAATGAACTCCATACCAACGGTTTGGAACCATTGGTATAGCCAATAACAATAGTTTGAATGGCTATTGGCTATTATGGAGTTGGAATATACCTATACAAATGGTTTTGGGTGAATTCTTGGTATATCTCTATAACAAATATTTTCTAAAACCATCAGTATAGGTCATATGAAAAACCTATACTAACGATTTTACAAAACCTTTGGTATAAGTAATTTATAAATAAAATACCATTGTGATTTGATCCCAACACCTCCCATTTACAATACAACGACCCAAACACTTTCCTAAGATGAATTTTTTAAGACGATTTGATAAATATATATATATATTCTTATATTTATAATTATTTTTACATTTAATGTATTTGATGTTATTTGAAAATAGAATCCATACAAATTGTTTCTATCTATACCAACCGTTCTCAAAACCCTTTGTATAATCTTATACCAATGGTTTTGAGAACTATTGGTATAGGTACCATTATTATTTGAGCTATACCAATAGTGTTTAAAAATCACAACAATGGACCTGTAGCAATAATTTTGGAAAAAGAAGTTGGTATAGGTCCTTATAATAGACCTATACTAATAGGATTTTCCAAAACTATTGGTATAGGGTCTCTCCATGGAACCAATATGAATGGTTTTAACAAAAATGTTGGAATAGAGTCTCTCTAACATACCTATACCAATGGTTTTATTTAAATTGTTGGTATGGGTCTGTTGGTATAACCCCAATTTCTTACAGCGAGGATCAATATTTCATTTTTTACGTGTAGGAATTGATTTCACATCATCCAAAAAATATTGTCGTAAATATGAATTGAAGTAAGTGTTTACAATACAAAAGTGTCATTTTAGTTTAAAACATGTATAAAATAGCCAGAATTGTGAAAATGACATCATAGTGTTTTAAAACATTATAAAATGGTCCAAAATTCATATGTAATGTGTAGAAATTGACATCACATCAATTTTAATCCTAATGTGGTCAAAATGACTATAAGTACATGTTTTCAATATTAAAAGTTCCATTTTTGTTTAAAATGACTGCCACATAGAGAAAACTGAGAAAATGAGTTTAGATTGTTTTCAAAATATAGGAAAATGATCCATAATACATTTTCCATATGATAGAATTTACCTCACACCAATCAGACACAAGAAGTGGTCGGTATGACTTGAAGTACATGTTTTTAATATAAAAGTAATATTTTTGTTAAAAACACATGTCACATCACTAAAACTGAGAAAATAACATTTAATAATTTTTAAAAATTATGAAAATGATCATTAATTCATTTATGGAATATAGTATTTGAATGAATATCAATCTGAAATTTGATGTGGTTAGTATGACTAAAAGTGCATGTTTTCAACAAAAACGTACCAATTTAGTTTAAAACACATGTCACATCAATAAAATAGATAAAATAAGATCATATTGTCTTAAAAACATAATAAAACTACCCATAATTCATTTTTCACATGTAATAATTGACAAAATGTTAATTCCACACACAATGTGGTCGGTATGGCTCGAAGTGCTTGTTTTCAATATAAAAATGTGATTTTAGATTAAAATACAACACATATCCAACACTTAGTACATGATCATAGACTAATTTTAAACACTATGATAATGATCCATATTTTATTTGTGATGTGTAAGACTTGACTTAACTACAATCAGAAACCTGAGGTAGTTAGTATGACTTGAAGTGTGTGTTTTCAATAAAAAAGTGTCATTTTAGTTTAAAAATATGCATCAAATATCCAAAACCATGAAAATGAGCCAGAATTGTTTTCAAATTTTAGGAAAACATCACAAATTCATTTATGATGTGTAGGAATAGAATTCAAGTTAATTAGAAACTCGATGTGATCGGTATGACTCAAAGAATGTGTTTTCGATAAAAAAATGTGTCATTTTAGTTTAAAACACATGTCACATCACAAAAAAAGGGAAAAAATATATAATTGTTTTAAAACATTAGTAAAATGATCCATAATTCATTTTTTAGGTGTACGAATTTACCACACATAAATTTTACAAACTATGTGGTTGATATGACTCCAAGTGTGTGTTTTCAAAATAAAAGTACAATTTTAGCATAAAACGCACAACAAATATCCAAAACCAAAAAATAGATTAGATTATTTTCAAAATTTAGGGAAATAGTTTAAAATTAATTTTTATGTGTAATTATTTACATTACATCAATATGACATATGATGTGATGGATGTGACTCAAAGTGTGTGTTGTCAATATAAATGTGTCATTTTAGTTTAAAACACACATCACTAGACAAAACCGATTAAACAAGCTTGAATTATTATTTAACTTTAGGAAAAAAATATAAAACTCATTTTTTACATGTATAAATTTACCTCACACAAATTCAACACATGATGTGGTTGTATGACTCGAGGTGTATGTTTTCAATAAGTAAGTGCCATTTTTGTTTAGAATATGAATCACATAGTAAAAAATGAGCATAAAAAGTATAGATTTTTTCTCATAATTTTATTTTCTAATATTTTATTAATTTAATTATCATTTTAATTTGATACTTATTTAGTTAATTTTATCATATATTATTATTCAATAGGAACAAGAAATAATGTGATAGTTGAAGAATAGTTCTTAAGAAGGAAGTGCTCTTGAATTTTATCACATACGTTTTGAGTTTTTTATCAAAAAATATGTGGGACAATTAAAAAGAACATTCATTCTAGAAAAAAAGGAAATTGTGTGATGTATAAGAATCAACTACAAATCAATCTGATACAAGTTGTGCCTGATATGAATCAAATTATTTGTTTCTATTTTAAAACTGACACATTGTGTTTAATTTATTTCTTTATAGTATTACTAACATAAGAAATTTTTTCTTATATAGATTAATTATTTTTCTTGAGATGGGGTTGTTCTTTCAGTAACTAATTGCATTAATGAAATTTGGGGGCCATATAGAAAAGTAACATTAATTTTCTTGAATATTTTTGATAAATTGTACTTACTAATGTAATTGTACAAACCAATGTTTGAAATATCTATAACATTGTGTTTTTTCTTGTACTTTTGTTATAAATTTTATTTCAATAAATTCAATATTTTGTCCCAATTTCTTCAACTATAGTGTACTTTAATTTTAACAGAACATTGTAGTAGTATGCCCCATTATCAATACTAAACTAATACCAATAATGGACCACTTTTATCAGTTCTATTTTTAACACTAATAAAAGGACCATTTATCAATGCTAAATAAAAGGGATGATAAAGGAAAATCTTTATCAACACATAAAGAAGCACTAACAAAGGTGGAATTTATTATCAAATTTTTAACACTAGTAAAGGATCACTTTATCAGAGATTTTCTATAGCAGATAAAGGGATAGGTACTTTAAGGGAACTTCGATTATCAATGAATTTTTATGCTAACAAATCCCTCGTATATTGTAGTTAAAAGAATTATTCATAGTAGTGTATTCAAATAATTAATAATTATTTCATAAATAATTAAATCAAGTTATAAATGTGTACCAAACAAGCACTAATTTGAAATATATAAGTTTAAAAAAAAGTTCATGTTTTGAGATAAAATATGAAAATGAAATTTAGTGATAATATGTCACAATGTAAGTTCAATACTTTTTAAAATTTCAACTTTTGGTTGCATCATTTTGTTCATGTGGTCAATTAATTTTTGTTCGTATAGTCAATACAGTAAACACAATTACTATACTTATAAAAAGTGATTACTTAAATTCCATTATTCGGCCACTTATGGAATTTGTCAAATTATTAATTAAAGACACTTTAAAACAATTATGGTCCCATGATTTCCTTAATGTTTTCAATTCTATAAATTCAGTCCATAAGGTCACTTACTCAATGTCACTTCACAAGGTTAGATGACATGGTCACATCACAGGGTCACTTAACATGTTAACCTGACAAGGTAACTTCACACGGTCACTTAACATGTTAACATCACAAGGTCACTTCCACAAAGTCACTTCACATGTTCACTTCCACAAAGTCACATCACAAGGTCACTTCCAGAAAGTCACATCACAAGGTCAATTGATAAAATTAGTTATAGGATTTGTCTATTTGTCACTACCAAACTAATAATTGACTAAAAACATATAAAATAACAACCCATATTATTATTGATTAATTCATTATATTTTAATTATAAAAACAAAAAATAAATTAAGTTGATTAAGGATCCACTCAATAGTATCCCCCCTTTTGATAATTACAAAACAAATATAAAATCAATGACTTCTCCACCTTTTTGAAAATGATTAAAAAGATTTATTGTAGCACCCGCCCAGTTTGAGGTGTGTAGACTTTTTATGAATTTTATGTTTTTAATGTGATAGGTATGAGTTGGGAAGAGTTTAGGAGTGTTTGTAAGGGTTTTGGAATAGTTTGGAGGCCTTTTTAGGGGTGCACAGTTTTAGCATGGTTAGGGGGAAACCATGAAGAATTCCTAGGTAACCATGCATGTGTAGACAGTGGGATTTGCACGGTCTGCACATGATTTCCCAAACCATGTGATACAACCATGCATGACACATTCTCTTGAGGCAGTGGCGTGCACATGGTTAGTGGATGGTTTTCTAAACTGTGCAGCCACTTAAAAATGGAATTTTTAAATCTGGGTTCACTCAAGCTTAACCTATTTCACTCTAAACTTCCTTCTGCTCGATCCTCACTCATAATTTTCATATCCCAAGGGTTTGAGGTGCTATCATACTCATTATAGGAGTTATTTTAAGGTTTTTCAAGTTTTTTTGTAGGTGGTTCATCTCAGGTATATCTTCTCTCTTGGTTTCCCTTTAGTTTTCTCTAGATCTACTCTTCCCTCTCTCTTGGTTTTCTAGATCTATATCCCTTATGTGTAGATATAGGGTTTTTTTTCCATAAATGATGGTATTAAGTCTTGTTGATGTTAGAGAAGAGAATCTAGAGTTGTTTCAATGGTTTATTCTCTAGATTTGTGGTGTGGTTGCGTGTGGGTTGATTTTTCCGGAACCCTAAAGGTAGGTGGATTTTCTCTTGACTCAACATGGTTAGAACTGTTGACATTGGATGAAGTTAATTTGTTTTTTCGAGAAATTAATTTTGATAATGACGTGATATTTTTTTTTGAAACCCATTTGGTGATGATTTATGGTTTTGGGGGGAAATGGATTATTGCTGCAAAAATTGTCTTTGTTGTTCGATTTTAAAATGTTGATTTTGAATTCGTAAGTGGTATGATTATGAAAAATGATTTGTGAAAGACGGTTTTCAATAAATATGTTTTTTATTTAAATGTGGTTGGGCTTAAAAAATGGTAAAAGGGATTTTTCAATAAATTTGTGATTTATTGAAGTGAATTGCCTTGTCATGGAATTGTTGATGCATTTAAGGTTTTTTGGTGGTGGATAAATTACTGGCATAATGTTGTGATCGTGATGTGATATACATGTTGTTGGATAAGCATTGTGGGTTGTGTGTATTGTCTGTGTGTGTGAACTGGGAAGGGATTAACACTATAAAAAATGATTGAAAGTGGATGGAAGGGCCACCATCAAAGGATAAGTTGGTTGGAAGGACCACTAGTTTGGGAAAGGATGACAAGCTTGGACAGAAGTCCCACCATGGTTGTTTACTAGTTTGGTCATGCGTGTCACCATTGTATGATTGTTGTGTAATGTTGTGGAAGATGTAAATGGGTGTGCTAATGTGAAATGGTTTGAACCATGGTTGTGTGGCTTTCCTATGTGTTGCAATAATTTTGGTGAAAATGGCTTGGTAAAGGAATGCTTGGCTTTTTTAAAATTGTTTCACTCTTTAATGTTTTATATAAACTGTTTTATGTAATTGTTATAATGGTTTTATCCTACTGGCGTGTGTAGGGAATTCATTTGGGGAAATCCCATGGAGTATTTTTACTCACCCCCAACATTGTCACTTGGGTGCTTTTGCAGATTTTGAATTCCGAGCCACAGTTATGAGTAAGGAATCTCATTTTTCTAGTGGTTTTCCATGATGATTTGGTGATGTTGTGGTACTTTGAACGTAGAGATTAGCATGGATCTATGAATGGTGTCCTAGTTCTTTGGGGGTCTTGGTGTGTAATCTTCTTCTTGGTACTATGATATTTGGGTTTGGCTGTATTGGCATGTGGGAATTGTTATGGAACAGTTTTTTTGCCTTTTGAAAATGTATTAGTTGGGTTGTTTGGTTGACATGCATCATGTAGTTTTTTTATAATGGAATGTTTAGTTGGTTTATTTTATTTTGAAGTAAAATTTCTCCCCAATGATTCTCTAAGACGTTGGCATTTATTACTAGACTTTGGCTCCTTGAAAACATCTCTTAAGTCAAAGGAGCATTCCTACACCCTCTTAAGACAATGGGATGGGGTGAGATGTTACAAGTTGTATCAGTTTTTTGGTACTTGGATTTCAAGTGACAGAATTTGTTTGGTCCTTTGGCATTGATTGTTGGTATTGGTGTTGACATTGGTTCTCGTATTATTCATTGAGTCGGGTTGGTAGCGAGGCATTTGATTTTCGGAACATGGAATGTATATATTAAAAGTATGTAGCTAACCAATTTATGCAGAACTTCAAGCTACCAGGGAGTTTGGTATATAAGTGTTTGGAAACACTTATAGGAAATGTAAATGTCATTGTTGTGGGTGTATCCAATGAGATGGGAATGAAATAAATGGTAGAAATGACTTCTCTCTAGGATACATGTTTCATTGGGCTATAATGATTTATGGGTTTATATGAATTTGTGGATTTTGAAAAAACTAAATTGGGTTTCAAAATAGAAGGATTTGAAACATGGAAACTTGTGGTATTTTGAAAATGGGTATATATTCAAAACATAGTGTTTTTTCAGAATAGTGCAACATTGTAAATTTGAACTTGTGGAAAGCCTTGTTGTGATATTTTTTTTGTAATCGAATTTGAAAATTGTATACCCTTTCGTGTTAATGGAGTGGGACTTATGGTTGTTTTTGTATTGATAGAAATGGAACTAGGTAGGCTTCGTAGAGACAAACCGGAGGAAACTGCTGAAAATGTTGTTAAACCTGAGCCCCAGGTAAACTAGAAGCTAGTGAAAAGTATAGTGAAAGCTTTTGAGGCTGTGGAAAGTCGGAATAAAGGGGATGAACCAAAGCATGTGGATCATGTGGTTCAGTTTCAAAGGCATAATCCACCCATGTTTAGGGGAGATTCAAAGCTAGAAAGGGATAAAGCGTGGATGATCCGAATTAATAGGATATTTGACTTATTGGGAACACTAAAAGAGATGAAAGTGAATTTATCCAGATACATGTTGTAAGATCTTGACCTTCAGTGGTGGGAACTTGTAGACCAAGATGGAATGGACCAAGGTGGGACATGAGAGGGTTTTGGGGAATTGTTTGACAAACAATTCTACTATCATATATTCATAATTTAGCATAAAAAGGATTTATTCAGTTTGAAGAAAGGGAACATGGTGGTAATGGAATATGCGTCTATGTTTATAAACTTAGTGATGATTTCACCCGAGGTGGAGGGTAGTACATCATTGAAGGCATGAATATTTGAATATTGTTTGAGGTAGGAAATTAATTCCAAGATAGTAGTGCTTTGTATAAATGATTACTTGGAAATGGTGAATAGACCTATAACGGATGAGTGGGATATTCTGGGGGAGACAGGTGGGGTTAGTATGTTGGTACCCACAAGGAATAGTGGAAACTCGAACGCTGGGTTTAAGAAGAAGAGGGACACTTATTTCTAGGGTGGGAGTATGGCTTAGAATCTGACAGGAGAATCAGTGAATCTTCCTCTGAATCCTCATAGTAAGATGGGATGTTTTTAGTGTGGCTCTATCAGATACATCAAATGGGATTGTACAAAACAACCTTGAACATGTCATAATGGTAAGAAGATGTGGCATCTTCATCATTAATGTTGTAATGCTTCAAGGTTGGGTATTGTGTCACTCCTCAGGGATCACAAGCATTTTATGCCTCGATGGGATGGGGGTAGCCGCATACCCCTCATCCACAGAGCAATGTGGGTCATGGTGATTCTCATAATACCATGACACCTCAGTAGGTAAATAAAGAGAAGATCATGGAAAGCAAGAAGTAGTTTAGAGCTGAACAAGTTGTGATGGATGATCACTTGGGACCATCCACGGTGCGAGGTATTATTCTTTTAAATTCATTGTTGATGTTATCTTAGTTTGATATGGGTTCTTCACATTCTTTTATTTCATTCTATTCTGTTAGTTTTTGGGATTTACATGTGGAAATGATGCCTTCTATTTTGAAACTAAAAACTCCTCTAGGTAAATGAGAGTGTCGAGCCTTTCTATGTAGAGAATGATTTTTAGTTATGGATGGCATTGAATTGATGTGGGATATCTTAGGGACTGAGATGGATTCTTATGATATAATCCTAGGAATGGATTTGTTGGCTCTGTTTAAGGCCCACACAGATTACTATGCATGAATGGTTAGTTTTACGATGGAGGATGGAATTGAACATCTCTTTAGAGGGGAGAAGAAATAATAGATGAGTGCAACAAATGTTTTGGCACCAGTTGTTGGAACTATCTTGTATCAATTAGTATCTTTGTTTTTGGTATTCGTGGAAGTTGTTTAGCATAGTTATCTTCTGGTAGTTTTGGAATAATTTATAGATGTATTTACCAATGAATTATTAGGGCTTCTACCTATAATAAAAGTGTAGTTTACTATTGATCACCTTACTGGGACCAGTCATATCTCACATCCTTCTTATCGTATGGAACAATCAAAATTGTGGGAAATAAAAGTGTAGTTTGAAGACTTAGAGAACAAAGGGTTCATCTGACCTTGTATGTCTCCACGGGCAGCGCCAGTTTTGTTTGTTAAAAAGGTGGATGGAACTCTACGACTCTATATTGGTTATAATAGACTTAATCAGGTTATGATAATGATCTGATATCCACTTCCACATGTTGATGATTTGTTTGACCATTTTAGGGGAGCTTAGTGGTTCTCCAAGATTCACTTGCGGTTAAGATAACATCAATTGTGGGTGAGGAAGGAGGATATTCCCAAAAATCTTTCAGAAGTAGATATGGCCATTATGATTATGTGGTTATTCCCTTTAGGCATATGAATGAACCATGAATGTTCATGTAATTGATGAATCAAATATTTTAGATATATCTAGATTATTTGTGGTGGTATTTGTTGAGGATATACTAGTGTATTTGAGGACAAGGGTAGAGCATGAGCAGAACTTGGCAATAATGTTGGGGATCTTGAGGGATCATCACTTGTATGCCAAATTGTCAAAGTGTGACTTTTGGATATAGGAGGGTCGGTTCCTTGGACATGTTATTTCTGAGAATGATGTTTCAGTAGATTCATAAAAGATAGAGGTTGTTATCTCCTGGAAACCTCCAGAGAATTATTTAATGATACCGAGCTTCCTTGGTCTAGCTAGATATTATTGATGAGTTTTTCATGATTTATTATTATTGTATTCACCAATTATATCTTTAGAAAGGAATAGTATCCCATTTCAATGGGAGGAGATGTGTCATAAATGCTTTGAAGAGCTAAAGGGTCTCCTTACATTAGCACCAATCTTGGTTTTTATTGAACCAGGGAAATGGTACGTGGTGTATTGTGATGCATCAGGATCATAGTTGGGGGGTGTTCTCATGTAAGGGGATCATGTGGTTACATATGGCTCACGAAAGTTTATGTTTCATGAGAAGAACTACCCAACACATGATCTGTAGTTTGAAAAAGTGGTTCATGCTTAAAAAATGTGGCAACATTATCTCTTCGGTGAAGAA
The DNA here is from genome assembly GCA_963277665.1 of Viscum album. Classification (NCBI taxonomy): domain Eukaryota; kingdom Viridiplantae; phylum Streptophyta; class Magnoliopsida; order Santalales; family Viscaceae; genus Viscum; species Viscum album. Next base: position 1,533,767,656 of record OY728128.1, on the reverse strand, counting down.
TTCACGATGTTTACTGATCACAAGAGATTAAAATATATTCTCTCATTGATATATTTGAACTTTAGGAAAACGAGAAAATGAAATATCTCTAGATGTTTGATTTTGACTTATTGTACACAACGGTTAAGGGAAATTTAGTGGTGGATGCATTAAGTAGAAAATCATATGCCTGGGTGGTGAAACAAGCATCAGATCGGTGGCAGTTTATGTCGGTCACAGCTGACATATAGCTGGATTATGAGGACTAGGGAAACATAGTGGTCTCCTTTCTAGTTTATTTGGTTACTTACTTGGATGGTTTGGTCAAAGAGGCACATGCATCTAATTTCAAAAGTCTGTTGATGAGATCAAAACTCAATGGTGGGGAGACCATTGATAGATGGAAACAGAATGGGTATTTGGTTTTCTGTTTTTTGGAATATGATGGTGGTACTAGTGGATTTTCATGTGAAAATTCTCATGGATTATCATCATTCTAGGTGGATTATTCATCATGGAATTCAGAAGATGTATAAGACATTGAAAGTGCAGTTTTGGTGGGATGGTATGACAAGACAAGTGGAAGAGTTTGTTTCGAGATACATGAATTATCAGTAAGTCAAGGTAGATCACCAGTGGCCAAAAGGAATTTTTCAATCATTTCATATTTAAGTGTTGAAGTGGGAACAAATAGTGATGGATTTTGTGATAGGTCTCCCAAAAATGGTCTGGAAACACAATACCATATCGGTGATTGTGGATCGGCTCACAAAGTCAACCCATTTCATCTTGATTCGTGAATATCATATGGTGGAAGATATATCAAAAATCTATATCCAGGAAGTGATAAAGATGAATGGTGTTCCAATAACAATTTTATCAGATAGAGATCCGAGATTCAGATCTCATTTTTGGAAATCCTTACATCAAGACGTTGGGACACAGTTGATGATGAGAACGGTGTATCATCTTCAAATGAATGTCCAATCCGAGAGGACAATACAAACTTTGGAAGATATTTTAAGTGCTTGTGTGATGGATTTTTATGGTTCATGGGAGGATCACCTACCGTTGGTGGAGTTCTCATATAATAACAGTTATCAGGCTTCAATACATATGGCTCTGTTTGAGGTATTTTATGGGAGTTTGTGTCATTCTCTGCTATGTTAGGTGGAAATGGGAGAGACTTCAATGATTGGACTGGGTCTTTTCCAATAGACTATGAAGAAGATCACGTTGATCAGAAAGAGGATGGAGATAGCTCATAGTCATCATAAATCTTATGCGGACCATCATCGACAACCAATGTCGTTTGAGGTGGGTGATCATGTGTTTTTTATAATATCTCCTAGGTTGGGAAATCGTCGGTTTAGAAAACAGGGTAAGTTATCTCCAAGGTATATTGGGCCTTTGAGATACTTGAGTGAATTGGGGAGGTGGCTTATTGGTTGTATTTTCAACCATAGTTTATTTTGGGAACAATGTGTTTCATATATCGCAGTTGAAGAAGTATCATCCAGATCATGACAATGTGATTTGTTGGGATCATGTTGAGCTAGAACCATATTATTCATTGGTGAACGTGTCAGTGTGGATTGTGGATAGGAAATATAAAGTCATGAGTGGTAAAATCATTGGGATATTTCGGGTTTTTTTGGAAGCATGTTCATATTTAGGAGGAGACTTTGGAGCAGGAGAAAGAGATGGACGAGTAATGGACCGAGCTCTATCGGCAACGAGATGGTTCTTTAATTTTTGAGGATCGAATGTACAATGGTGGGGAGAATACAACACCACTGGTTTGAGTTATTTACCCTTTTTATGCATTTTTATGTGTTTAAAGTGGTTTAGATGAGTTGGGAAGAGGTTGGGAGTGTTTGGAAGGGTTTTGTAACCGTTTGGAGGCCTTTTAGGGGTGACAGGTTAGAGAATAGTTAGGGGGAAACCATATAGAATTCTTTGGTAACTGTGAATGGGGAGACAATGGGCTTCGTATAGTTTATGCATAGTTTTCTGAACTGTGTGAGAAAGTCTGCATGATCTATTTTATTGAGGTATTGGCATTTACACGGGTAGCACACAGTTTTCCAAACAATGCATCCACTTAAAAAGGGAATTTTTAAATCTGATTTCACTCAGGATTGACATATTTCACTCCAAACATCCTTTCACTCGAGCCTCACTCAGTATTTTAAGTTCCCAAGGGTTTGAGGGGATCTCCCATTCATTTTTTGAAGTGATTAAAAGGGGTTTCAATGTGGTTTGAAGGCAGTTCATCTCGGGTATGTCTTCCCTCTTGGTTTATCTTTGGTTTTCTATAGATCTACACTTCTCTCTCTCTTATGTTTCTATATTGACATGTGTTGGGTATAGAGCTAGTGTTTTTTTTCTTATATGATTAGATTATGGCATTTTAATGTTAGGGAAGAGAATCTAGAGCGGTTTCGGTTGTGTGTTTTCCAAATTTGTGGTGCGGTTGCTTGTGGGTCGATTTCAGAGGAACCCTAAATGTAGGTGGCCTCTCTCTCAACTCAACTTGATTATAACTAGTGAATGTGGTTTATGTTAATTGGAATTTTCTATAATTTAATTGTGATAATGATGTGCAAATATTTTTGGAAACCTATTTGTTGATGATTTGGGGTTTTGGGGGAAAATGGGTTATTGTTGCAAAAATGGGCTTTGTTGTGTGATTTTAAAATGTTGATTTTAAAATCATTAGTTGTTTTATTATGGAAAATTATTTTTGAATGATGGTTTTCAATAAATATTTTGTTTATTGAAATTCTGTTGGGCATGGAAAATCGTAAAAGGGTGTATTAAATAAATGGGAGTTTTATTGAAGTGAATTGGCTTGTGATGGAATTTTCGATGAATTTAAGGTTTTGTTTGGGGGTGGATGAATTTTTGGCATAATGTGGTGACCTTGATGTGATATACATGTAGTTAGATAGCAATTGTGGCTTTTTCGAATTGTGTGTGTGTGTGAATTGAGTGGGGAGTACCACTATAAAAAGAGGATGGATAGTGGATGGAAGGAACGCCATCAATAGATAAGTGGGAAAAAAGGACCACTAGTTTGAGAAAGGATAACAGGATTGGATGGAAGTTCCACTGTGGTTGTTTAACGGTTTGGGTGTGTGGGTGACAAATGAATTATTTTTATGTAATGTTTTTCATGATATAAATGGGTGTGCTAATGTGAAATGGTTTTTAGCGTGGTTGTGTGGCTTTTCTATGTGTTGCAAGCATTTGGGTGAAAATGGATTGGTAAATGAATTTTTGGCCTATTGTAAGTTGATTCACAATTTAATGTTTTATATAAACGTTATAATAGTTTTATCCTATTGTCATGTGTAGGTAATCCATTTGGGGAAATTCTACTACGTATTTGTACTCACCCCATGCTTTGGGACTTGGGTACTTTTGTAGATGTTGTATTCTGAGACATGGGTAAGAGTAAGGCATATCATTTTTCTAGCATTTTAGCATGATCTTTTGATTATGTTGTGGTTCTTAGATCATGGATCCTAGTGTGGAGCTATGGATGGTGTCATCCTTCATTTTTGTCTTGGTGTGTAGTCTTCTTCTTGGTAGTCTGGTATTTCGGTTTGGTTGTATTAGCATGTGGGAATTGTTATGGAATATTTTGGTTGTCTTTTGGTAATGTATGGGTTAGGTTGTTTGGTTGACATGAATAATTTAGTTTTTTTATAATGTATTTTTTGATGTTTGATTTTATCTTGAGGTAAAATCATACCCCAATGATTATTGAAGCCCTTGGCATTTATTTCTAGCTTTTGGTTCCTTAGGAACGTCGCATAAGGCCACAAAGAATTCTTACGCCCTCTCAAGCCAATAGGATGGGCATGATGTTAAATTTATCCCCTTAAATAAAAAAAATATTAAGTCTAAAAATACCCACCCTAATAGAAAATTAACATGGAAAGGCTCCCTTGAATGATTACTAAGAATGAAAATAATTGTAAATTGTACAAAAAACACATAACTATGCCTCTCCAAAATTCATAAATTTTTAAAAAATAAGTTCCTAAAGAAAATATGGAAATATTTCTAAATTTTGAAGAAATGATTTAATGATTCACAATTAATTAAATAATATCCAACTAAATAAGTACATGAATTAATACATCAAAAATAAAATAGATATAATAAGAAAACCGGAAAAGAGACCAGATTTATAGTTCTAGCTGAAAATAAATTTCAAAACTCCATTAAATATATGTTGTTTGAATAAATTTCCCTTATTCCAAGTTCATATTCGGTTTTATAAAAAATAGCTAAGACCGGGGGTTTAATAAATATATCAGTTATTTGTTTTTTTGATGAAACATATTCTAGACTAATGTTCCCCTTTTAAACATTTTTTCTAATGAAGTGAAATATGACATCTATGTGATTATTCCAAGAGTGTAGTATAATATTTTTATATATATATATTTTAGAAGTAATATCACAATAAATAGAGATATTATCAAATTTAAAATAATAATAAACATGTGTTTATTTAATACATAAAGACTATGAGAAATAATAAGTGACAACGACATACTCAATTTCAACATTTGATAATGTCGTTGATTTTTTTCCTACAGATTCAATAAACTAAAATTTTTTCGAGAAGGTGACACATACCAATTACGCTCTTTCAATCAATTTTACATTCGCAGAAACTAGAATATAAAAATCTAGTTAGTTAAAAAGTGGTATATGCATAATAAAATAGTCCCAATTTCATAAATCCTTTAACATAATTAATTGAAATTTTAATTTCATTTAAATGTATTTGATTAGTATTATATATTAATCTTTCATATATACATAATAAATATATTTATTCGGGTATAGATGTTATCAAATTATGAAAGATACCAATAATAGCCCTAAAAATAATATTATCAATAGATTTTCCATCTTCCATAATATATAAATTAAAATTGATAGTCATTGGAATACTTTATCTTTCACAAATATCAAGAAAAATCATATTAATGAATTATTTAGTAGATTTTTATTAATTAAGAAACATAACTTATTTTATTTGAACTATTTGTAGGAAACAAAAGTTAACCCATAAGGGTCATGCCAAATTTTGAAGACATTAACATTGAAAATTATTTGCAAAGTATATCACTTGAAGAATCAAAGTTAATCAGCATCATATATTCGGGTTATAAAAATAGATTTTGATGTTTTTTTGATAAATAAGGTTAGTTTAACTTTACCTTTTCAAAACCATTTTTTATAGAAATAAATAAAACCCATCATACCATGCTCAAAAACATTATTTTAAATCGTAAATATATTTTTAGAATTTAAGAACATGGTAGATTAAGATTCATTATCACAATTAGAATCCAACATCACATAAAAATTTTCAAAAATATATCCATTTAAGAATATACATTTTACATCCATTTGAAAAAAAAATTAATTCAGAAATGAGATACATATATCAAAATAATTCTTATAGACTCTAATCAAGAAACTGGGGAAAATAATTTTTCAAAATCAATTTCATCTTCCTGATTGTATATTTAAGGCACTAATCAGGCATCATTTTGAGTTATTTCACCAGACTCATCTAACTTCTTTCTAATGATCCATTGGGTTCCAATAATATTTTGACCATTGGGGGGTTTTAATAAGGTCTATAATTTATTTGTATAAAATTAATTTAATTATTCATACGTTTCCATAATCGAATTTGATTTATAGAAAAAATCATCAATATTGTGAGGCAATAAATTAAAAGCAAAATCTTGATAAAAACAAAAATTTCTTATGGAATTTTTTATTTTAACACTAATATTTATATAACTAATTACCTTTAAAACTTGATGATATTTATCTATTTTTATTGTTTTTTCATGAAAAGTAATCCTTCCCTAATAGACTTACAAAATTATGAATTTATTGTTTCATAATATTTGAAATTTCAAAAGTCTTCTTCAACCTGATCTAATTTATATTTTCTTTCATTGAAATTATTTTCAAAAACATTAACATGGATATATTCATAAACTACTAATTATATTTAATTATAACCTCTATATTACATAATTTAATTAGAATATCCTAGAAAAATACCTTCATGTGATTTTGAATCAAAATTTTATATTTACACTTTAGTATCAATAATGTGAACTTTTCATCCAAATTCTATGAAATAACCAATTAAAAGATTCATTATTTTTCAAATTTCATAAGGTGCATCCTTTAAATATTTCCTAATAAATATTCAATTTGAAACATGGAAATTTGATTTAATATATTGTACCTAGAAATATTTTGAAAAAGGGTACTCATTTAACATTATATAGGACATTTATTATAATATCCTATTTTTTCCATTCCACCACATCATTTTGACATGGAGCCCCTAGTAGACAAAAAATATGAATATACCCAAAATCTTCACATAATTTATCAAACTCTAGATTTGAAAAATTATCACTTCTATAAATCATAATTGATAAAATTAAATAACGTTTTCATTTTGAACAAATTTCCAATATGAAAAAAATCATGAATAATTCATAGATTTATGTAAAAAAAATTAGTCCAGGTAAATCTACTATAGTCATCTATAATAATAAACGCCTAATTTTTACCTCAAATACAAGAAGATTTTATAGAACCTAATAATTCCAAATATAAAAGTTGATGTTGTTTTATAGATTATATTGAAACCTGCACTTTCAAGTTGAGATATCACATCTTAATAGATGAATATTCACTTGATGAAATAAAAATCTATGTTATAACTGTATAGGTCTTTGTGACATTGGAATATTGGAAGCAAAACAACTGGTTCATAAGTTAACTACCTAATCACCAACTAAGTTATTCATGTCAAGAACCCTTCTTAGACATATCATATATAAAACATTTATTCGTAACCCAAGGAAAGAAAACAGAATAAAGGCTATTATATGATGGTAAATAATGGTAAAAAGGAGATATGTAAACATAACAATATCATAAGGGTATGAGAACATGAGCATAATATTTGAAAGCCATACACTACATATCAATGATCTTAATCTTGGGTCATTTCATAAATCATGGTAGTTCATGAGACATGAATCAAAAGGTAACCAAAGTGCATGATCCATGAGAACATAACATTTTCATAAGACATAGATTTGTGGGGTATACATAATCATCAAAAATCTTATTTCAAAGATACCCAACAAGAAATTCATAACATGTTAGTACTGGGATAACCACACATGTTCCTACTTTATGATTGGGATAAACTCTAATGTACTATCTTTTGGAATTGAGATAACCTCTCATGTACCCTTGTTTTTTAGGCATGGGATAACCTCATGTATATCCTCTGACCTCATAGAATATTAATCACTACCCAATGCAATAGAGGGATATATAATTATTGGCCAACCCATCACATAATGAAAATCATACATATGTTTTCCACAATAAAATAAAACATTTATCAAAACACAACCCAAAGAAAGTAAGTGGGATTCAAAAAAATCATTGTAGCATAACCCATCGAAAAGAAATAGGTTTCATAGGAATAACCATAGAAAATAAACAGGATTCATAAAAATATTTTCATCTTCATCATAAACTAGTCACATAACGAATATGGATGGGATAATTTGATCATATACATAGTATATCATAATTAAAATCAATGTTTTTTGTCACATTATGAATATAAATACCATTAAAATATCATTATAAAGAAATTTGAGGAAAATTCCCTTTATACATTGAAAATCAATTTTTAAAATATAAAAATTTCCCAAATATTAAATAAAACATTTTATTTTAAAATAAACCTTTAACTTCATAATCTAAGATTTAAATCAGAGGGTATCTACGATAGAGTAAAATACAATTCATTTCATACATGTTAAAAAAAATATTTCTTTCACAATTTTAATAAAAAGACAAAAGTACCCATTTCAAAAATTTGTAAGAATTTTCCTTCTTAAATATTTTCTAATAAAGTAAAACATGGGTAAAAATTAATTTATACCATTATTTTATAATATTAAAAACATTCATTAATTGTTTTTGAGAAAACATGGACATGGAAGAGAAATGATTTTCAACTGAAGAAAGATAAAGTAATTTTTCCTCAAAACATTTATGTTTGACTATTAAGTATATAAAGAGATTAAAATGAGAATAAAAAACATTATTTAAATAAATAAAAGTTGATAAAAAATCATTATTTTATTCAGAGTTATATCATAATATTCATCATCACAAACTCAATCATTAACAATCCCATTAAACAATGAGATTATGACATAAAACCCTTACCACATTGGTAACTATTGAATCGTAAGACAAATTAAATAAATAATCTTATATGGATATATATATCACATAATATTCATTATATTAATCATAAAATACAATCATGGGTAGTATATACACTATAAAAATATAACAAGTGGTGTATAAGAAATGCGTCCCACAGAAATAAAAGTGTGAAGAAAATCCCTTACCTTATGTCCTAACTTCTTTTGTACATGTTCAAACCTCCTTTATAGTAAATATTTGTTTATTATATATATATATATATATTTCATAACCATACTCATATATATCATACCATATATTATCTAATTATTCACCTATTTATTAACAATTATTTATTAAAATCACATTTATAGGTGATAACTATTTCGTTTTTCAAATATGTTTTTGATAGGTAGTATTGGTACTTTTACATTGATTATTGTTACATCATATCTAAATTTTTAATCATGATATTAAAATATTATGTATTAATTACATTCATATTTATATAAATTCATATAAGTTAGAAGCCTAAAATATAATTACACCGTTTATAGAGATATTATGTCGTACATACACATAAACCTTATTTCTATTTTCTCGATGGTAAAACAAAAAAAGGTAAATTTTAACTCACCTTTTAATAATAATTTTTATATCATATATATAATTTATATTAATTAAATCTATCTTTATTACCATACATTTCAAAATAAAATGAAAAACATATCACAACACTTTTAGGAGGCAGTAGTCCAAGAGTATACACGAGCGACATTATCATATTTTAGTGGATTGAAAGAAAAGAAGGTATATATGATATGATAATTATAGGACTATAATTATTTCCTAAATATCTTATATAAAAATATGTATTAAATTCATCCGTATGTCAATCCATGAGAGGCGGTGATGTAAAAAAATTACATCAGTTAATGAGGTAGTAGTCCACCGTACATAGGATTGACAATTTCGTTTCCTTTTTTATATAAGATGTGATAGATATAGGTTATTACATTAAAATGATAAATTTTTAGTATATATATGATAATTTTTTTATTATTACATCATATTTTAAAATGTTTTTAAGGAGGTTTAATAAGAAATGAAACAAAAAACTCTCAGTTAAGAAAGATACAACATTTTCAGACAACCTCTTTAGGTTTGTACCAGAAGACTTCATAAGAGGGTTTTAAAATCAAAACATGGCATAGAGAACATGGGTATGTAACTAATTAATATATTTGGGAATTTATTTTTGGATACAATTTGATTTTTATGTGTTAAGATTAGTGGAGAGGGGGTGTCATTTTATAAGCGAGGGAGATAACACAATTTGAATTTTTGAAAAGAAGAAAATATACCCATGTTTTACACTGAAAAACATATAAAAAATATAAAATTATAAAAACTTATCTGATATAAGATATAAATATTTCTATAAAATATAAATTATTCATGTTTTTAGATCAACCTAACCATTATCATTTTAATTTAACCACGTATATAATTATTTTAACCATAATCATGATAATTATTTTTTACTATTTTTACTACTCATTATGAAAAAAATTATGTTTTAATTAATAAATAATATTATTTATAATAATAAAAATATGGAATCCAATTTACCAAATTAAATTCACTAAATTTTATGTTTTTAATTTAAAATTAAACTCGCAGACGCAATGAAAAAACAGTTTTCCAAATAATGTGTTTTGTAAGTATAACAGGATTTATATCAAAATTCAACATTAAATAGATTAAAATGAGTTAAATTTGATTAATAATAATATTATTGAATTAATTTAACTTTTAAAACATTTTAAAACAAAATTTTACTTTGTAAATTCTTTAAACGAAGAGGTAGTTTTCACTAGAAAGCAACACTTTCCATTATTCATCAAATAATTATTCTTTTCAGAAATTTCTAAAAAATTCACTATAAGAAAATTTAGAAATATTTGATTTGAAAGTTAATATATATTTTTTAAATAATATTTATATATGTGGAAAAAAATAGTTTTAAAATTAGTGTACAAAATGGGATGAAAGTGATTTTAAAAAAAATATATTTTTAAGCATAAAAAAGGGATTTATTCTTATCCCATGATTAGATGAAATATTTTATGAATTATAATTTTTTTTATTTAAAATATCATTTTTACATTTCAATAAAATAATTCCCTATTAGTTACTAATTAAAATTATCATGGTAAAACAACTTTTCACCTATTAAAACTATTTTTCAGAAGAAGAAAAATTATTTTACATTCAAATGATTTTTATTTTAATTTATAATAAACTAATAATAAATGAATTACTTTTATTCATGTGTAAAAAATATAATATTCATATTTTTTTCATATTCATACTGGCCAATTAAATGACTAAGATATTTTGGTATACTATATTATGGTTCATTAATACTCAGTGGTGCATACAACACATGTTATCAATGAAATTAAATTTATTGAAAAAAAATATTTCATAAAATATAAGGGGGTTATAAAACCCTTAAGAATAATTTCACCCTCAAAATTATAAAACACTGATACAAAAAAATGGAGGATACTTATACCACATCATATTCACAGGTTACCAAGTAGCATTATCAAATTGTTGGTTTCACTACAAAACTTTAACCAGGTGAGTAGTAATGTTTCATAGAAATATATCTCACCAATATAAAGTCTATACATTTTATTCCTCATAGATATCTTAATCTAGTTTCATGACCTCTATGTTTAGTACATGGGACGGATCCAGTATGTACATATTTATAATAGATAAATGGAAACATGTCGCAAACTTTATAGAGGTTTGGTGGAAGCACCAAGTGATAAGTAACCATCCCTAAATTATCAAGAATATAAATTGGATAATAATATTAGGTATTATCTTTCCATTATTTATAAAAATTAAAACCTTTTTCCATAGAAAAATTTATAAAAATTCTCTATTACTAAATTCAAATTACAGATCTTGTTGATGTTTATCAGTATAACATCTATGTCAACACTAACCTTCATTGATATGCTGTTGAATAGATATTTAATTCTCTTCCATTTACTCATCCAACTTAGGTCCCAATATCTTCCTTTCTCCAACTTTATTCTTAAACAATTATGTTCTACATTTTTTCCATAATGGGTTTCATAAGGATACATTTGAATGATTTAGTGAATGATATTTTAGTAATAATAATTAACTAGAGGAAAGTGTTGATCCCAAAAACCTATGAAATATATAGAAAAAGAACAAAAAATATACTTTAGGGTTTGAATGGTACTGTTAGACTGGCCATCTTTTTTATTTTTATAAGTAGTGTTGACAGTTAACTCTTTATCAAAAGCCTGCTGAAGTCTTAGATCCCAATCAGACATAATATAATGTAGTCATCTATGAATCCTTAACAATTCATTAATGTATATACTAGAATGTCTATCTAGAGAGGAATCTTATTTGATTAAAATTATGTGTTCTAAATTTGTAATGTTATTGACTATAACCCATATAGAATTATTTCCTTTTGTTTTTTGGGGTGTCTATGATAAAATAAAACATAATGTTTTTTCATTTCCATTTCCATTTTGATATGGATAATGGTTGTAACATCCCCTTATATTTTTTATATCATACTTTAATTGTTGACATACCAAGAAATGAGGTACATACTTAACAATGTCTCTATTACTGAAAACCTACCAGAAATATTCTTTCAAATATCTATACATCTATGTACTTCCAGGATAAAAAATAATGAATAACTAAGAATTTAATCTAATATGTCCTTCTTCAAATTAGGTATGTATAGAACACATATGTGGTTCTTGAACCTTATCATTCCATCATAATTAAGGTTAAAATTAGGAGAATTTCAAACCTACTTAAATATATCTACCTCATCCATTTCAACCTCTTTTATCTTCACTTGTATAGAAGTTTGGACACTCATTTGAGAAAGATAAAATTTATCCCTTTTTTGCAAGGAATTTAGTTCCATTCATTTAAAATCCATAAATATTGGATAATGTTTTATCCTATTTATAGATAAGCTATCATGATCCTTTCAAATCAATGCATCATCCACCTTGTTCTTTTTCCGAAGAGGTAATGTATTGAACAATCATAATCATTAATCAGTTCTAACTATCTTATCTGATGAATGTTAAATTCTTTCTATATTAATATATATACATTAAACTTTAATTACCATTATATATATATAACATATTTCTCTATAAAGATAATTCCTTAATATCTTTAATTGTTTTTTTGAAGCTAGCTAACTCCAAATCATGAGTTTGGTCATTTTTCTCCAAAACCTTCAATTTTCATGAGAAATAAGCTATAAAAATATCATTATGAATGAGAACTTATCCCCATCCCTTCTTATAGGCTTAATTATGGATTATAGGCCATTATCTAATACAAGGAAAAGTAAGAACATGTGCACTAAATATCCTTATCTTCAGTTCCTTGAAATTTTCTTCATATTTATCTGTCCAAAGGATCATAGATCCCTTCCGAGTTAGCTTAGTGAGTGGATTATATTGTCATGAGAAATTATATAAAAACCATAAATAATATCTATCAAAACAAAAAAAATTGGATCTTAGTCACATTTGTTAGTTTGGGCTAATGTTAAATAGTATCTATCTTTTATGGATCCACATATATACCCCTTCTTGATATTATAAGACCATTAAATGGAACCTTATATATACAAAAATCACACTTTGTAAATTTTGACTACATTTCTCCTTCATTATAATCTTCACTAAAATTGTCAAGTGATATTCATATTATTCCTTTCTACTTGAATATATAAAAATATTATCAATAAAGACTACTATAAACTTATCTTGGTAATCTATAAAGAATCTATTTACAAAATCCATGAAAGTATCATGAAAATTAGTAAGAACAAATGGGATCACTATATATTCATAGTGTCCATACATTTTAAGGAATTTTTCCTTGGGTATATCTTTATTTTTTACCATCAATTGATGATATCCAGAATAAAGATCAATATTACAAAATTATTGAGCCCAACATAGTTGAAAGAAAATTCATCAACACATGGTAGAGGATACCTATTCTTAATTGTAATTTTTTTAGTTACCATTAATCAATTCATAGTCACATCAATCCATATTTCTTCTTAACATTTGACTAGGCTTAGCCCAATGTGACTTAGTTGGTTGAATAAAAACCTTGTAATTATTCCCATGGAGTTTCATATTCAATTGATACAACTCAATTGGGTCCACTATATCGTGAGTCTTTGAAATAGGTGTAACCCTAGGTAAGGGTTTTATTAATTACCCAACCTCATGATTTAGTCGAAGACATTGAAACTAATGTGGAATTATATCCAAAATATCCAGCACAATAATCTTATAATTGATGTTGATTTTATCCCCAACAATATAAGATAAACACCCATTTTAAACATCAATCAATACCCATATAATTGATTTTATTTTCGTTGGAAGGTAATATTCATATTTACAGTAATAAGTGATCATATTTTGGTTTATAATATCAAAAATGACTTCTATTCCTAATAATTTATTCATGGATTTATGTAGAGAAAGAAAATTAATTCATATGATATCATAAAACTTAACTAGAGGTAGAATAATAAGATTTAAAGGAATAACATTCCCACTAACTTAATCAAGAGAGGAATCATAGACTCAAGATTGGATCATCATACCACCAGGTATTTTCACTAACAATTAATCATCTAATCATTGGGGTGACATTTTGATACCTTGATAAAATTAATCAGATATAAATTAGTGGTTATATCCAAATTCAAATAATACATTAGTAGTTCTAATGTTGATGGGAAGTGAACCTTTCACCATGTTGTTATCGTACCCCTCATCAGAAATAGTGAACAAATGATATTTACATTTTCCTCTTAGCTTAAGAGGTTGTTTAAATTGATCATCATCATTAACCTTTATATTTTATCACTTCTAAGAAAAATTCCCATTACCCTTTCATTTGAAACACCACAGTGTAATTTGTGCATTCGTTGGAGATTTATCTCTATTCAAAACTTTAGCAATGTTATTACCATCACTTTAGCATTCATCTACTCGATAACCTTATTTTCAACACTAAAAACAATTATTAGTGACCTTAAGGAAATTTACATCATTTTTTCTTCCACACATCGAGTATTAAAGAAACAAAATATTCTTCTCTCCATGGTTTTCATAGTTTCCTTTAAATTCCATTTTTGTTTTCTTTTTAAATTCATGATATTTTTTGGTAACTCCATTATCTATATCTGACTTGATAACACATCGAATGATTTATTCATGGATAATGAATTCACATATTCACTTCATAGACTTGGTTTTAATCTATTGAATAATCGACCGACCTTAATTTTAGGTTGGATGATAATACTAGAAGTGTACCTCGCAAGTCTTGTAGAATTTTTCTCATACGTACCAACTAATTAATCATCCTTTTAATTTATCTCAAAGAATTATTTATCCATTTTAATATGAATAATATACGAAATATACTTATTGAAAAATAATATCTTAAACATATCAAACTCCATGGAGTCAAATTCATTATGTTTCCTCATATTCTTAATAAGATAAAGAAAAATATCTACTTCTCCTTCCAGACGATAGACAACCAAAATGGTTTTCTCCTGATCTAAAATTTGGATAATGTAAAATATATTTTCAATAGTACTAATCAATTTCTCAGATACTAGTGTATAAGAAAAACTCCTAAAATAAGATAAACTTGACCTCATAAAGGACTCAACAGAATGTTGTTCCCTCTTTTACTCAATTGTATGTTCCTCAATATTCATGGCTTGAGAAATTTATGTGAGAATAATAATGATATTTTTCATTCTATCTAACATAAAATTTGTTTTCTTAGAAGTAATATCACTGAATTTTATTCTACATTGAACATTAATATAATTTCTTCAGGTTCCAACCATTGACTAAAACAGAAAATCGCAGTTTATGAAAAAATAATCATAGCGAGAAACCATATAATCATGAAAAAACAGTTTTATGACGTATAAATATCAATACATTATTTTCATTCTAGAAAAAATTAGGGTCCAACTATGCAATTTATGATCACTATATATTTATATCCTTCATGATGGTTCGTTAAGAGTTTGTGAATTTCCTAAAAATATCTCATAGGAGTGTCAAACTAGGTGTGCAATAATGCCCATTTTAGTGTTCATGGTGAAAATCGAGTAAAATATCAATATGATCTTTTTAGGGTTATTAACCCTTGGTATTACAATTCTAGAGTCACATCCACTTATATTATCCATAAAGTGTTCTAATTTCATATAAAACCAAACTAATCTCTTTACAATTACTTAGGACATTATCCCATACTTATGATTATCCTATGGGTTATCACTATTGTATTCTAATCCTATTTACAAAATTATAACTAAATATTGTTTTGATACCAACTATAGTGACCCACACCTTCCATATATATAGATCACATATTAATATATGAATATTCATTTAATAACACAATGGTCAATGATAGAATTGTATAGGCCTAGTGCCTTTGTTAACATGGATGCATAAACAATTAGTTAATAAGTGAAATAAATCATCTCCCAAAATGTTTTTTATAACTACAAACCTTTATTGACATATCATACATAAAACATTTTTTCATAAAATAGGGAAAAGAAACATTAGTAAGGGTGAGATCTGATTCTTAGTAGGTGTAAAAAAGAGAGATATGTCAACATAACATGATCTTAAGGGTATGATAACATGAGGATAACATTTGAAAACCATAACATTCATATCAAGGATCGTAATATTGATTGATGGAATAAATATTGGTAGTTCATAAGACATGAATCGTAAAGGAATCAAATATCATAATCCATGAGAGGTTAGCATTAGGATAAGAAAAAACTTTTTGGGATACATATAAGCATATAAATCACATGTCAAGGCTACTCACCAATAAATTCATAACATGTTAGGCATGGGATAATGGCCTATATACTATCTTTGAGAAGGGGATAACCTCCCATGTACACTATGATCTCATAGAACATAAATATTTAAAAAATGAATTAGAGGGATATGCAATTTCCGGGTAACTCATCAGATAATGAAAATCATAAATTTGGGTTTCACAAGATCCTAAAACATTTATCATAGCATAATTCATAGATAAGAAATGGGTTTCATAAACATTTTCTCATAGCATAACCAATGGAAGAGAAACATGTTTCCAAATCATAACCTATGGAAGAGAAACATGTTTCATTATCATATTTTCATCATAATCAAAAATTGTTATTGTTGGTTTCATAAGATAAAATATTTACATTTTGATTACATGTATACCAAATAATCTTAATATCAACAAAATATATTTTTTAAAATTTTATTTTGTTCTTCATGAATTTATAATAATATTGTACTATAGTATTTTTCTCATTGATGAGGTCTTATTAGTTCCCCTCTATATTGAGAACCTTAACGTGTTGTGACAATATTCTTAAATATAGTTCTGTGGATATACAATGTTCTATCACGGGACACATATAACATGACTGTCATGTGTGATTACTCATAAGTGGATGAGGCTTCTTCTCATGAAGTTCGTAGCTGGTAATCTATAAGATATAAGATCATGAGAGAAGACCCCCTCCATAAATTTCTTATTTTTTGGTTTTATAAGCTTTTTATGTCTATGAGTGTGTATAATCGCCCTTATACATTAGAATTTTTATTAGTTCATTTCATGACTCAAACACTTATATTTTATGATAAAAATTATCACACTATATGTTAGAAGGAATTAGGGTATGTTGGGTGCATTATTAATGAATTTTTATTAACTGACAAGTTGATAAAGGATTTGTCACTTCCATCACTATGGAAGTTGACATATCAGACTTTTGATTTGAATAGAAATATCACCATAATTTCCATGTCCATGGATTATCTATGAATTTTTTTCATATAGTCAAAGAAAGAAATATCAAGCATAGAGGTTAGTAAAATGAATGTGAAAAATGTTTGATGATATATTATGAACAAAGGTTTATATTACACAGTGAGCATTCATATGTGGTTGTCATTATTGCAACATTAAGTTCATTATATTGGGGAACATTAATCATTTCTAGTTAGTAATATTATATTATATGAAATTTCACCTAATTATGATGATAAATAATTCTAGAGGGTCACACACTAAGTATTTTCGGTGATCTCCATTAAATTATATTTTTAATTTAATATAATAAATATTATTTTCAAGACTGAGGAATAATTTCATTCTCATTTTATCATTCAGAAATATTTACTGATGAGTTACATATTTAAATTATATATTTATTCTTATATTCAATAATTTTTTAGAAGGATGAATATACCAATACCATGTTCATTGATATATATTTATTCAAAAGCTATTATATATTATTTATCATTGCATACGATGGCACACATCACAAAATAATAATAATAATAATAATATAATTATTATTATTATTATTATTATTATTATTATTATTATTATGTGGCATGAGGCTTGTTGTGAATATAATAGTATTTTAAGTTCCAACATTCACCTAAATAATATTTCTTAATATAAACCCAATATCTATAAATTTATGGTTATGTATGTTGTGTTGTGGGTATGAAAATACAAAATCAATCAGCAAAACAGAATTCTATCAGGACTCATTATTTTTTCTCCCTCTCATTAATGAGAAATTAAAGATAGCTTACATCAATATTGAAGGATGATCAGTCAACATAAATTATTTAAGATAATAAATTTATGATGCTAGTACCTATAAATCAATTTGTGTTTCTTTGAGATCAATGTTGATAGGGTGGATTACCACTAGAGGGAATCTATCCTTAGATCATAATAATGTAACAAATGTAATATAAAAGTGTTTTTAAAATATCAACATCATCAATGAAGAATGTAAACTAAGGATAGGTAATAATTTCAACCAATGTAAATAAATGAATTATAAATTTAATTTAAATATTCTCTCTTTAGGTTTCATGAAATGATTTTATCAATAAAAATATTAATATTATCTCCACCACTGACACATTCACTACATCTGTAACCTAAAAGGGGTATCAAATTGGTCATGTTTCAAATTTATAGTTATTTATTTTCTTATTTATCTATTTTCAAAAGTGTTTATATTTTCATTTCATATTTTACATTATTTAATATTATTTGAATTAACATGTTTTTGAAATATTAATCATGTTCATTTAGTATTTAATTTTCCTAAAGGACTAAGAATAGAAGAATAATGGCTAGAGATTCCATCAGGAATTGCTGAGGAATATGGATGAAAATCATAGGACTACACAACATGTATTTGAATTAAATACCATTTACCCAAGTGAAATGTACCTTCACATGTCATGGGATATGTGAGACACTAATAAGTAATAAGAGGTGGTGCATTTATTTCACATCGCATGTAGACCAATTTATTCTAGAACATAGGTTGAAATATTTCATTACGTGTAGCTGGTATACATGTTGTGTAGTTTGCACGAGTTAGTAAAAAAATGTGTAATTTTTTTTATCATAATACATTATCAAGTGGAGTAATTCTATCAACCTGAAGCATTAATGATATACATTTTGTGTATGCGATTTACATAAAATTTTGTTTTTCATTTCCGGTTTTCAAAATACACGCTGAACCATTTGGTGAGTTATGTGGGCACACAACATGATAGATACATGGTGTGTATCTGGTCTGTAAAAGTCATGTAGTTGTAACTGAAAAACACACTGATTTCTTTAGTGGTTTACCTAAATACACGAAAAAAGTCATACGAGGTTTGAAGCTATCTATTAAATGTTGTGTAGTCTAGATAAGGTACATGAACAAATCCCAAGGATCATAACCCGTGTACATGGGAACCATAGTCACACCATGTAACTGATAAGTACATGATATGTAGTCACCCAATTGATATCAAAATGAAATTATATTAAATTTAAAATTGTATCATTATAACATTATTTTATTAATTGGAACTTGTTGTGGTTGATTGTGTAATATTTATTATAAATAAATTTGAATTGTCTATTAATTTATTGAAATAAATCTATTATAAATGGTTTTTTCATATATTTCCCATGAATTATATTAATATTGGTATATCCAAATGGATTCAGATGGTCATTAAAATGGAATTTAATTAATTAATTAATTAATGCATGTGCGACTATCTTAATAGTAAACAATAAATAATAAATGAATGATATAAATTTAGTTTTCTCTCTATGTTCCATGTATGATCATTATTAAACATGACAAAGAATTGTGTATGTGTGGGATGTTTTAATTTTATTTATTACATTTATTTGGAATTATTTAATATTAAATTAAATTTAATGTCAAATGTGTGATTCCTCTATCCATTATTATGTTGTACCTTTATGTACATTGTTATTCATGTAATTCCCATTAATAAATCAATTGGTTTCCCTCACCAATATGTCAGTTATAAATACACGTAATTAATAAAGTATCCTAAGTCATATGGAGGTTTTTCATGATAGATCCATAATGATTCCATCCCAGGTGATGCACAGGTAGACCAGTGGAATGTTGTAACCCATGCTAAGACATAAAATAGGAGTTCTGTCCCATTGGCCATGGGTTGATTTATTGTCCAGTCAATAAGTCATTCATTATAAAAGATTATTAATGGGACATTTATTATTGATTTATTTTTGTCTTATGTATTAATTATTTTATTTATTCAAGGCCATAATCACAAGAATAAATGAATAACTGTGAAATGTAGAAGTTAAATAAACTACATATTCATAAATGTTTTATCCAAACATGGTTGATTTGTTATGTAACATCCACATAATATTGACAAGAAATGTAAAGGATAAAACATTAAAATATATATGGATAATAAATTAAAATCCCCCTAATATATATATTAAGTTGGACTTGGAATTCCATTACTTGATAAGGAATAAAACTAATAAAACTAAATGTTTTACTAACCCCTATTGGGACAAATAATTTTTTAAGTGGAGTTAATAGGATATTTTTTGGTTGAATTAACCTTTTTACATAAAGAGGAGTATCCCTTTATAAAATTTTTGTAATTTTGTGGTATTTTTTGAGGAAATACATTTCATGATTCATGGATTGGGAGATCCACTCAACTATTCCAAGAATTGCAGCCCCTAGAGATCTGTCTACCTAATACCTTCAAGTAGCTTGACCAGCACTCATTGGGGTTATACGAAGGGAAATATGAATACCTTCCACTAAAATGTCCTAGAAACTAGAAATTACAAGTTCAATGGTGAAGGTTGTTTGGACTCTAAAATATTGGGAGATATAATAAATTGTTATTTTTTCTCTCATAATTTAAAATCAAGGAATGTAATAACAATATCCTCTTTTATAATGGTAGAAAAATTGAATGTTCTCCATCCACAATATCCCCACGATCTATATTGTAGGAATACCATCTCCACACTAGAAGTAACTTATGTGAGTGGTTTAGAAGCCTTGAGGTTGCACTACATCATGAATGAAAATCATACATGCTAGAATCCTCAATGCCTGATCTGCCTGCCAAGGATTCAAGTGGTGAAGAGTTCATTTTATATAGAAAATATGTGAACAACATGGTTGATGTTAAAAAAAATTCTATCCCTCAGGTCTAGTTAACTCATTAAGTCTCATAAAGATATGGACACTTATATCATGATTAAGCCCCTCCATGGTCTATACTCGGATATATATTGAAAATAATGGTTTTAGATCTCAAAGGATCATTTTCAGAGAAATATTGGAGAGGGTTCTATAGATGGGACCCAAATATTCAAGATCATTGGCTACATTGAGTGTCTATCGGTTTTAGGGTTTAAACACCCTAAAGAACTGTGCAACGATCTCATTCTTGTGTCACTCCCTCAGAGCTTCCCAAGATTTGTAATAGACTTTAACATAAAAAACATAGAGAAGTCTCCCTTAATTATTTTTAATATTATCCACCAATAATTTTAAGATGCAATGTGAAAAAACCATTCCATTCTTATAGTTATCAAATTGAACTGGAAAACAAATATCTCTATGCACAATGCTTCTTCATTACCTTCCCAGAAGAGGAATATTAAGGGGGGAAAGGGATAATGATACTATTTTTTTGTATGTGGCAAGAAGGGCCATTAGGGGAAATATTTGTCTATACAAAGAATTAATGGAACGATTTATGTTTATTTTTTATTGAGATACATTTATCTATTTCTAAAAACTGGGTATTAGATATAGCTTGGGGTTCTCGTACATGTTTTTAAATAACGAAACCGAGTAGCTTTATAATGATTGACCGGGGTGTAGATTTATGAGCATCCAAGATATAAAGCTTTCTAATGCAGCTATCAATGACTACAACCTCATGTTTCATACTTGAATGAAATTGGTATTAAAAGGTTGTTATTATATACATTTCAATTCAAAAAACATTATATTTTTATCCATAATTGATACGGTTTGATTTATTTTCATGTTGAGAAATAAATTGTGATTATTATTTAAAAATTAAATTTTTTATGTTATATAAATTTTGAATAACAATCTTTATTTGTTTGTTTGTAGAAAACAAGTAATGGAAATCAATAACGAAACTCTCCACATGACTCATAACACACCGAACAATGTCATCACATTCTATTTGATTTAAATTAAAAATTCTTGACCAAATTATACCAAGATGGATATTTAGATTCCATTGAATATAAACCAATTGGTATATCTCACACATGTTTACAATGGAAACTGATTAAATCCCCATTTATTAAAAAATGTGAAAGGTCCAAATATCATCTTTAACTAGTTAATACCAATGTGTGTGGACATTTTCCTATTGATAAAGGAGTGTGAGAGTACTCATACTTCATAACATGTACTGATGATTTTTTTAGATATGGATAATCATACTTAACGAGGTATAAGTTATATTCATTTGATAAATTCAAGGAATACAAAAATGATGTTGACAACAAACATGGTAGGATGCTTAAGTAACTCTGCTCAGACTATGGTGGAGAATATTTTAATCAATACTTAATTGGTTATTTACATGATATTGGGATATTATACATCTAACTCCTCCTTATACAACACTGTGGAACGGTGTAAGTAAAAGGTGGAACAATACTTTGTTTGACATGGTGATATCAATGATGGGTCATGGAAGTCTTCTATTAAAAATTTGGGTATATATGTTATAAATAGAAGCAAACATACTAAACCAAGTATTACCTAAATTGATAAATTGTAATCCATATGAAATTTTGAGTCAATGAAACCCCATGATTATAAATTTACATGTTTGGGGGTAGGTATATGTTTATTAAGACCTCTTTAGGTGATAAACATTCACCCCAAGTCACAAAGAATACCTTTATATGATACCCTAAGGAAACAAGGGTATTTTACCTATATAAACCCTCAGAGAAACATGTAATAGTTTTAAGACACACTATATTCTTTGAGAGGGAGAACACATCTAAAAGTGATAGTATGAGATTGATAGACACCGATGAAGTATAGGCTCAATATACACAACGGTTGGTACAAGAACATATTCCAAAGAGCACTGTGGAAGAAGAAATTAGTCAAGAGAAACAAGTACTGTGTAGGAGTAAAATAATGGTTAGATAACCAGAACATTATGGTTTACTAGTCTTGAGGATTGTGACTCATTATTGGTTGAAAATAATGATCATCTAACCTACAAGGAAGAAGTAAGTGGATGGATTTTTTGATGTGGAAAGAAGCCATGAATTGTGAAATAGATTTCATGTACAAAAACCAAGTTTGGATTTTGGATGATCCATTAGTGTACGTAAATCCTATTGGTTATAAATGGGAATTCGTGAAGAAATTGGGTGTGGAAGAACAATTCAGTGTCTATAAGGAATAACTAGTTGCAAAAAAGATTAAACAATATCAAAGAATTGACTACTATGAAACCTTTTCAATAGTTTCCATTCTAAAATCCGTTAAAATTATACATTCCATTACAGCCTTCCATGACTATGATATTTGGAAAATGGATTCCAAAAAAACTTCCTAAACGGGAACCTTCAAGAAGATGTATATATGAAACATGCCAAAGTGATTTTGACTCCAAATGATTCAAATAATATTTGATAGTTGAAAAAAATCCATTTATGTATTTAATAATGAATCTAGGTCATGGAAAATTTGATTTGATGTAGCCATAATGGAATTTTGTTTTCTTAAGAATGAATGTGAGACTTGTGTATATAAACAATTTAGTGGGAGTGCAGTCATTTTTTTAAAATTATATGTCGATGATATATTACATCATAGAAATGAGATATATGTTTTATAGTCTATTAAGTCCTAGTTGAATAAATTATTCTTCATGAAGGAATTTAATGAGGAAACATAAATTATGGCGATCAAGATCTATCATGACAGTTCTGAGACGCTACTCAGCCTATGTTAAAGTACATATTTTGGAAAGATACTAAAGAGTTCCAGTATGTAAAAATCCAAGTGGGGATTGTTTTTGGTGTCAAACGGGATTAATATTTTTAGGAAAATGTGTCCTCATACACATGAGGAAAGGCAAAGAGGGGTAAATATTACATATATGTTTGCAATTGGGTAATTCATGTATGATATGCTATGTTCTAGGATAGTTGTTTCTTACACATTAAGTGTGGTTGAAAGATATCAAGTATATCTGGGTGACTATCATTGGACGAATATCATGTCTATCCTCAAGTATCTATTCCATTCTAAGGATATGTTCCTAGTATATATAGGAGATGAAGAACTAGTCATCATAGCATATGAAAAAGATAGTGTCCAAATAGATCTAGATTATATGAAATTCAAAATGTGGTAAATCTTCACTTTGAATGGAGGTATTGTGAGATAGAAGAGATCAAAGTAGGTTGTGGTCACAGATTACACTGTAGATTCAAAGTATATTGTGACTTATAAAGAAAATAAAGAAGAAGTACAAATTCAAGACTTAATCCAAGATCTTAATGTGGTATCAAGAAGTAAAAATATAATGACACTCTATTATGATAGTTCTGCAATGGTGGATCTATCAAAATATCCAAGGTCACATCAATGGATGAATCACATACATAAAAAATATCATCTCTTGAGTTATTTTTCTTAGAGATGTGAGGTTATAGTGTGTATTATTTCCATGAAATATAATGTGGTGGTCCCATTTAATAAATCCATATCTCAAAAGAAACATTATTATTATGTGAGGTATAGAGCACTAAAAGTCATAGGTAGCTGGATCTATTCAAAGATTTAGTTTTTTATTTGGTGTCCTAGGACCAACTCTTTATTTACTTTGAGTATATATACGTAATATTATTTGAATATAAAAAAATACATTATTACAAATTGTTAATTATTCTTCATGACATTAATGTAATAATGTCTTAGATTATTCGTCTCATTGATAAGGTCATAGCAGTTCCCTGCAATGATGAGAACCGTGAAATGAAATTAAGATATTCATAAATATAGTTCCACGGTTGGATAAGGTTCTATGATGGGACATACAGAAGGAAACTATCAGGTGAGAGTACATATATGTAGATGGGTCATCTTCACATGAATTTCATACATTGTAATATCAAAGGAAATAGATTATGAGAATATACCCACTAGTAGGAATTCCAGATGTTTTGGTGTCATTGAATATTATTGTCTGTGAGTATGTGAAATGGTATATAGACATTAAGATTATAAATAATTCATTATATGACTTGTTTCCTAATATTTTTTGATGAAAACTATCATGCCTTATATTGGTGGGGTATAGGGTATATTGGTTGCATCAGGAATGACAATCTATTAATTGATAAGTTAATGAAGGATTTGTCCCATCTATATTTATGGAAGTTGATATATCATCCCATTGATTTGAATAGAACCATAATCTTAAATTCCACGGACCTAGTGCCTCGATGTATTTATTTCAAATAGTCAAATAAAGGTATATACAACATTTATGTTGGTGACACAGATGTGAAACATGTATGAGATACTGTGAAAAAGGGATTATATTACACAGTTAGCATTCATATGAGGCTATCATCATTGCAACATTAAGTTAGTTTTTTGGGGTTTCTTGACCCATTTATAAATAGTAATATTGGACATTAGGAAAGTCTACCTACCACCAATGAGAAAAAATCCTAGAGGCCCACATACTAAGTTTTTTCATTGATCTCGATTAAGCATAAATTTATTTTAATAGAATAAATATTATTCTTATACAGAAGGAATAATTATATTAATGTTTTATAAATGAAAAATATTTATTGATTAAGGAAATATTTAATTTAAATATTTATTAGTGTATTCAGTAAGTACATAGTAGGATGAACAGACCAATACCACATCCATTGATATATATTTATTTACAAGATGATAAATATTATTTATCGTTATCTGCATTAGAGCACATCAAATAATAATAATAATTTTGTTATTATTAATATGATGTTGAATGAGTTTTTCTATGAATATAATATTATTTCAAGTCTAGAAAAGAGATTAAATAATATTTTTTAACCTAAAACATATCTATATAAATAGGCAATTGTGTGTATTGTTTAGTGGGTATGAAAATAGAGAATCTTTTCATATAATAAAATTATCTCTCGACTCCTCATCTCTCCCTCTCAATAATGAAAAATGTAAGGGAGGTTCCTTAAATACATAAGGATGTTCAATCAACCTAAATAACACAAACCAATCTATTTTTCATGATAGAACTCAGAAATTAGTTGGAATTTCTCAGAGATCAAAGAAGCACATATATATAATCTCTATAGGGATTTTATCCTTGGATCCTCAAAATTCACAAAAAGGTAATATAAAAGTATTTTCAAATGATAAAAATTATCAAAAAAGAAAGAATCATAAGGTGAGGTAATAATTTCTTCCAATATAAAAAAATTAATTATAAATTTAACATAATAAATCCACTACATGTGTTTCAGAAAACTCTTTGTTAAAATTGATTTTAATATTATTCCAACCTACATTACTTCCACTACACCTAAAACCTATAAAACCATCCAAGTAAGGAATAGTAATGATATAATTGGATCATATCCCCAGTATATCCTATGTCAAATTAATGGGTTTTTTCATTAATGAATTAAAATAACATTAAAATATCTTTAAAATAATTCTGGAGGAGAATATTCCTTCCACTTTGAAAATAACTTTTTAAAATCTAAAAATTTCCCAAATATTAAATAATTTTTTTTATTTAAAATAAAATTTGAAAATTTTAATTTAATAATTAAATTATTTCGTGGTAATGATGATAGTAAATAAAACTAATTTCATAAACATAAAAATAATGATTTCTTTCACATTTTCAGTAAAAAATCATAAGCTCCACATTCCGTAAATGAAAAGAAGATTATTTTTAAAGAATATAACGAAAAACTAAAACATGGGTAAAAATGACTTTGAACCATCACTGTAGAATTTTGAAAACATTATTTAGAACATGTTTAAAAAATATGGACATGGAAGAGAATGGATTTTCGTCCAAATGGAGATAAAGTTGGGTTTCTCTTAAAACAATTTTTGGTATCATTAGTACATAAAAAGAGGAAAATTAACGGAAAACATATAATTTATACTAACAACTAGAGCAGAATAAAATTCAAAAGTTTATTGAGAGGTATGTCAGAAATATTTCATCATTAGACACTTAATCATAAACAATCCTGATAAACAATGAGATTGTAACATAAAAAACTTACCACTTTGGTAAATTTTGAATTTTAAGCCCCATGAATGGAAAAAATTGGGATATGTATATAATATAATTTCAATAAGAAGAATCATAAAATATATTCATGGGTTTTATATACACGACACAAAATAAACAAGTGGTGTATAAAAAAATCATCCTACATTAATAAAAGTAAGATGAAAATTCCAAACCTTAGGTATTGACTTCATTCGTACACATGTGAAAATCCTATATGATATTTATTTTTTTATTATAAATCTATTATGGATTAATAGAAATATATATTTTACCATACATGGCTTAATTATTCACCCATTTAGAATCATTTCTTTCTTAAAATCACTATTTCTGGTGATAAGTGATTCATTTTTCATGTATGTTTAGTTCAGTGTTTTTTATTTTTGTGCATTTATTATAGTTCCATATTTTCTAGAATTTTAATCATGATACTAATATAATATATTTTCATTGTATAGAAATTTATAGTCAACCATTAAATCTTAATAGAGAAAAAAATAGTAATATTCATGGAGGTGATGGGTCGTATATATATATATATGAACACAGTTTCCATTTTCTCAATGGATGGAACTAAATGAAGATAAATATTAATTCCCCTTTAAATATTTTTTTAATATAATATATATAATAAATATTCATTAAATCTATATTTATTACCATCCATGTTAAAAAAAAATTAAAATCACATCACATCACTTTGTGGTGGACGTAGTCCACATGTATGCATGAACGACATTATCATTTTACAATGGATTGGAAGATAAGAAGGTAGATATCATATTAAAATTATATAAATATTATTATTTCATAAATACAATATTTATATATATATATATATATATTAAATCCATAATTATATCTAGTCATGAGAGGTGGTGAGGGAAAATGAGTTACATCTATGCACAAGGTTGTAGTTTGTACACACAATGGAAAGGTTCAATTCCTATTTTATAGAAGGGGAGATAGTTATAGGTATATAAATTGAAATAAAAATCATCTTATTGTATGTATTATGGTGGTTTTATTATTTCATTGTTGTTGAATTTTAGTTGAAGTAGGTGGAAGAAGAAATAAACAAAAAATGCTCGGTTAAGAATAATACATCTTCTTCATACAACCTCTTTAGTTTTTCACCAAAACAATTCATATAATTTTTATATAATTAAAATGTCATCAAGGAAATGGGTAGGTAATTAATTAATGTAATTTTGAAGGCATTGTATGAAAAAAGTCCTTGGAAGTGTGAATAGGGGTGGAGATGGGGTGTCCTACTATATGAGGGAAAGTGGGCACACATTGAATTTTTGGAAAAAAAATTCCAACATTTTACACACAACAACTGGCTCTAAAATGGACCATTATAGAACATTATATGAGATATTGTATTAATATGTCCATTAAATTTTAATTAGTCAAATTTTTATGTCATTTTAACACTTATCTTTATAGTTTATCCCATTTTAATCTTTTTTAGCCTTAACCATGGTAATTAATTTTTACTGTATTTACTATTTATTATGAAAGAAATTAAGATGCATGTATTACCTAATATTAATTACGTTTATTCAAAATTTGATATTAATTTTACCAAATTAAATCTATAAAATTGGTATAATTTAATTTAAAATTAAACTCATAGATATAATGAAAAAGGCAGTTTTCCAAATAATATTTTTCATACGTATAAGAAAATTTTTATAAAAATTCATTTGAAATTGATTCAAATAACCTAATTTGGATTTATAAATATATAATTTAACTAATGGTAGTTTTAATCAATTTTGTTTAAAAAAAATTAACTTTGTAAATGTTTTAAACAAGTAGACCAATTTCAATATAAATCAACATTTTCACTATTCATTAGAAAATTAATCTTTTAAAAAAATTCTCAAAATTTCACTCTTTGATAATTTTGACATGTTGATTTAAAAAATTATATTCATTTTTCCAAATAATGTTTTCCAAAGTGAGGAAAAGTATGTTTAAAATAAGTGCACAAAACGAAACGAAACCCTTTTTTAGAAAAACTGGTAAGCATAAAATGGATTTATTCCTTTCCCATGCTATGAAAAAATATTAGATAAATGATAAAAAATTTAGTTAAATATATAATATATAAATTTAATTAAACTAATTTAATAATAATGATTAATTTGATTTTTTATGATAACAATACTTTTTGTGCATAAAATAAATATTTCAAAAAAATTTACTTTCAAATTATTTCTATTTTTATTTCTAAGAAATTGAAATCAAAGGAATTTATTTTATTTATGAGTAGATTATATAATATTCATAATTTATTTAGTGTTATTAAAATCCACCAATTGAAATGATTGGTTCTAATGGTATACTATATTATGGTCTGTTAAAACTCGGTCTTGCGTAAAATATATGGTATCAAAGAAATTAAATTTATTGAAAACATTATTTCATAATATCTTGGGGTGTTATAGTTTTTACCTCTTAGATATAATTTAATGATTTTTTTCTACTTGACTTTTTAATCATGAGTCATATACATATTTGTTTTCCAACATGAAACTTTATGACTTTGGGAAATCTTGTGTAACATCCTAAAATTTTAATGGACCAATATTCTATGCTAAAAATTGAAAATCGTTTAAACATTTGACACTCTATTATATCATCTAATAAAAACTAATTGAATATATATTGTATTTCATTTTTTAAAAAAAAATTACATATTCTTATTTGAAAAAAATACATTTTTCATTTTCAAATTTAACTTTCATATTATCATCACAATGGTATGAGATGCTTGTTAAATTATATTTTAAAACTTAAGAAAACAAAAACATTTAAATAAAACATGAATTTGAAATTCCAACTTCTCCAAAACCTTTTACTTTTATCTTTGAATTGTCACTAAATGTAAAAATACCATAATTAAACATATTAAAGGATATAAATTTATAAATATGACCTTCATTATGTCATGAACATCCACTATACTTGTACCACACATCGTTTTTGATTCTTCCAAGAAAATTTTTCTAGAGAAGCAGATTTGAGAGTATTTTGGTACCCATGAAAATTTGTATCCAATTGGGTTAGAAAAATAATTCTTAGGAACCCAAATTGATTTCAAGATATAATTTGCAGGAAATCTAGAAGATAATTATTTTGAGATAAAATCCTTAGCATGTCACACATATTGTGGGAATCTCAAGAACATTGTAACATACCAGAAATTATAATCCTATTTTTCTTTTACAAATATTTTATTAAAATGATTAATTTAATATCAAAAGAATCTTTGATTTATAAGTTATGTTAAATACTTAAAATCATATAATATAACATTAAACTAACTTATCAATTATGAGTTTAGGAAATTTATCTTTTTATTAGATTAATATTTTAAATTATTAAAAGAACTTTTCTCATTGTTGTTTTATTTTCTTCAAAATAATATTTTATTATAAATATAATTTTTTGATTATTTTTATATATAAAATTATTTTTTTCAAAGAATTATAAATTTATACATATAATTATTTTTAATTACATGAAATAATTATAACATTAAATAAAAAATGATAAAAAGAATAATTAACCGTAATATAATTTAAATATATGAAAGAAATGAATTTATGAAAATATAAATAAATAATATTATGAATATTCTTATATAAGTTAATTATATTATATAATTTTAAATTTATAATAATGAAAAAATAAGTAATATATTTTATGAAAATTATGACTATTATCTAAATTTGGAATTATAAGTATAATGATATAAGAATTTTTATAAAAAATTATTAAATCTAAAAACATGAATATTAAAGGATTATACATTATTCATATATATATATATATATATA
Source organism: Viscum album (assembly GCA_963277665.1). Classification (NCBI taxonomy): domain Eukaryota; kingdom Viridiplantae; phylum Streptophyta; class Magnoliopsida; order Santalales; family Viscaceae; genus Viscum; species Viscum album. Next base: position 1,533,736,617 of record OY728128.1, on the reverse strand, counting down.
TGAAATTTTAATTATAGGATTATTCTTATTATTATTGTTATTTGATTATGAATATTATTAATTTATTTTTATAAAATCTGAAATATAAAAAAATAATAATAAATGGGTATTATTCTAAAATAGAATCATGAAAAAAATTAATCCGGGTTTGGAAAGAAAAAGATACAGAGGTAAGGATGTAAGGGGGATGAGAGATTCATTTCGGATAAGGCATCGACACAAAAGGCTCTCAAATGCATAGGCACAATATGGTTCATCTTCGAGATAAGGTGTGTCGAGCATGGCAGAGACATTTCGACCGCTGGAAAATTGGATCGAGGGCGAATCTTAAGATCAATTGTGAGATCGACAATGGTTGAGGGGTTCAATTCTGGATATCCATGCAAGTTGGAGTCTGATCTCGGAAGATCTGAGGGCTTTAGATAGTGTCGGGATTTCAATATGTTGAGCGTTGAATGCCAGATATGTTTCAGGTAGGTTTTTGCATTTTTTTTATGTCTGGATCTATTGTATTAAATACCCTAGTTGTGTTTTTGGATTTTTCCCTTGTCTAGTCTACCAATCGTCATCCACTATCAGATAGTGGTCCTTTTCTAGTTTATTTTTTGGTATGTTAATTTTATATACCATTTTCCAACAATTTCAATTGGTATGATGTTGATTTTTCTTCCATAATCAATTTAGATATCGTTGTTCTTCATATCTAGTTTTATTTTTAATGCTTTTATTGTTATCAAAAAATTTTGTAGTTGATTATATAAGTTGAATTAATCTTCATGGAAAATGAAGAAAACTAACTCAAATCAAAAAAAAAATTAGTATATATATATTAACATTCTGTTTCAATGCTTTCATTGTAAGAGAAATAAAATTAAGAAAATATGTTCATTGTTTACTCATTAATTCAAAACTGTAAGCATCAAATAAATATAAATTTGTTTTTTATTTTTACCAAGGACTGTATTTATTGATTAACCTTTATACGTGAAATATTAGCTATATAAAGCCACACCTTCATTTAAATGCCACACTGTCTGTTGTGAGGCGGGCTGCATTATGAGAGAGAAGTAGCCTTTATTTTCGGTGTTTCTTGTTCGGATAGAATGTGAGTATGTGAGTCAAAAACCAGTTCTTCCAACAAGTAGAAGACGTAATCAAATAAAATGGTAGGGATTTTTCATTTATTTAGAACATAATTGGTGTTTATTTACTTGTAAGGGGAAATATTTATTTTCAAATATTTGTCTATTTTAAATTTTATTATTTGTAAGAGACTAGTTTCAATACGTGCGATAGAGTTAATTGTTGTGGAAAAACTGTTCTAATTTGGAATAATTATTTTCATATAATTATTTCCTAAATTATTATTTTGTAAGAGATTTATTATCTTTTAACAAGATATATTTTTATGATCAAAATTATTTTAAAATAAATTTATTATATTCTATAGATTTCAAATAAAATTGATATTATATACATTTATTCTTAATTTCGAAACATGATTTTATATTTTGAAATTAGATGATTATGGATTTCTAAAAATACTATGAAAATGGAATGTTATTATTTTCAAAAATTATACTTTAAATTAAAGGGATTAGGATTTCATAAAATTAATTAAAATTTTATGTAAGAATATTATTTTTATGTAAGAAACATAAACATCCTATGGATTTTTTATAATCAAATATACATTAAATATTCTTTTCGTAAATTTCTATTTTTCCTCAATGCTATAACACAATAACAAAGCTTTTCTTATTAGTGTTTTAATGTCTATGTATGAAGGATAATTGGTTACATTTTCTGTATAAGAAATTTATCATTTTTTCCATACATTCTTATTACAGTATGTTTTGAGTAATAAGGGATATAATTTTATGTATGTAAATCTCTTATACTTTCTTGGATTTCATTTAAAATATAAGATATAGACATTATCTATAACTTGGGAAATTTCATGCATGCACTGGTTTAATTGTATTGAGTATTATTTTATAATTATGTTCTTTCTATATATGTATTAAAAGAATTGCTTATTTAACAAGGTATCTATTTAAATTATTTAGATGTGAATGTATTTAAGATTTTTTGTAAGTAATTTTAAAAGTATTTATCCATGATATTCTATTTCTAAAATATGGATTTCTCCAACCAAATTTCAAAAAAAGTGATTTATCAATGTTAGAAGATATACAAATTATTTTCATTTATGAATAAAATTTATATAATATTTAAAATGTTTTAATGGATTGAGATTGATAAAGGACGATCTTCAAAATGTTTTCCTAAAATCAGATTCATCACTTGAGTATTAGTCGAGAGAATGAGGAATGAGGAGTGAACCCATGTCCTCACATGATATTTTCCCTACTTGTGATATTTCCTGTGGCCATATGGGTTTTCATAGGATCTGTCATGTATCAAAAGAATTCATAAATAAAATATAATTTTCAAAATGATCTCAAAAGAGAAATATAAGTGTTTTTAAATATGTATTTATTAAATAAATTTTTAGAAATAAATGTTTTCGAAACATTTTTATATATTAAATTTTTATATTATATATATAGAATTTTAAAAGAGTTATTATATGAATTTTATATAATAGTTTTCCATCTATTTTAAAAACCATATATAGAAATTTAATGTTCACCCCTTGTATTAAAATATTTTTCACAAATCAATTAAAATTTATAATATGGGCGACTTTGCATAATGAGTTAGCACATACAAAGAGAATTAATTATTTTAGGTTTTTCTTGGTAAAATTTGATTAATTTTAATATATTGTCTAATTCTCTGGAACATAGACTGAAAAAGGTCCCTCGTTGTATAAATGTACTATGTAATTTTTAGTTTTATTGTCTAAAAAATGTACACAACGTGTTTTAGAGTTGAATCTGGAAGCGTGTGTCTGGGACATTCTAGTTGGTATTAAAGGAATGATCATGAAAACTTTAGAGATTAGATGTGGTCTTTTGAGGAAACCAAAATGTAAAAGATCAAATTTTATTTAGATAATTACGTTTCCTCAGAAATTTTAGTTTTACATAATTTTGATGATGTAAATTTAGAATTTTTTAAAGTCTGAAAAATTAATTGTGAGGATGTAATTCACTTGAGTGGGGAAGAATATAACATTTTAGAAATTACTAGCATATTTTTTTATAAATATTTTATTAAAATGATTAATTTATAATCAAAACAAACATTGATTTATTAGTTAAGTTAAATATTTAATATTATATAATATAACTTTAAATTATCTCATCAACTATATTTTAAAGAAATTTATTTTTTTATTAAACTCATATTTTAAATTTTAAATACTGATTTTATAAACATGAATTTATTTTGTTTAAAACAATATTTTATTATAAAGATTATTGTTTCATTATTTTTGTATAATAAATTAAATTTTTATTTCAAAGGATTATTATTTTTTAAATAATTATTTTAAATTACATGAAATACTTATAACATTAAATAAAAAAAATGGTGAAAATAATAATTAAATGTAATATCATTTAAATATATAAAATAAATGAAATTAAAAAATATAAATAAATATAATTAGGAGGAGGATGATCCCGTAAGGGGCATCACATCACTAGGGTTCCCTCTCACCGCCACCTCCTTGCATCGTCCCGGACGTCTCAGCTTCCCTCTTGCACGTCTGTTCATGGTGTCGTCTTCTTCTGCGGTGGTGTCGTGCAACATTAGGGCTAAACATTCTTGGATTTTCACTCTGTTGTCATCTTCTCTCTTCCAACTCCCCTTTGATGGATAGGGGTACATGGTGGCGTGGCGTAGAAGCAGAGGCCGAGGTCTAGCTGTCGCGGTTGGGGTCGCGTCTTCGTTTATGCGCATCTGGTGGTTAAATGTGGTTCTGCGGGAGTTTGGATGGCGGTGATGGGGCTACATTCTGGTTTTCAGGTTGGATTCCTCCAGGATTTTTAGTGACGGTTCGATTTGGTTTTTTCATCTTGGTGTCTATTTTTTGGATGATTTTGTTCTGTTCGTGCTCCTGGGTTCGTGCCTTTGGCGTTGACACGGTAGTGGTGATTCATCGGATGATGGTCGAGTTGGGGATCATTTATCTCCCCTTGGCTCCAGTGATCGCTTTTTTGGGGTTCATTCATGCAGTGATGGTTGAATGCTAGTGATGGATCACGTTTGGTGGAAGGGCAACAACATTGATTAAAGTTATTTGAGGTTGGACGATCTTCTACAGACTATTTTCTATGATCATCAGCTTCGATTATGGGCAGTGATGATTAGTGTTAAAGACGACTTTGTTCGATGATGGCCTTTTGCAGGCGATTATTGCGGATGTAGGCGACAAGACTCCGGCTGTTGCGGGTGGCCCTTGGCTTGAGGCCTTCTCGGGTTGTGTGTTTTGAATTTCAAATTTGGTCTGATCTTGAATTTATGTATCCTGCGTGTCTCTGTGGTTAACGCTTATCTTCAAAGAGGCTTTGTTGGGTGATGAATACTGTAATGGTTACCAGTATCCCATAAACCAGATTTTAGAAAATGGAAAAAATGGATTGTAGCAGCATAAATAATTAAAATTATGAATATAATTATATAATTTAATAATAGTATCTAATTTTAAATTTAGAATAATGTAAAAAAGAAGAAATATATTTTATGAAAATTATAACTATTGTATAAATTAAGAATTAAAAGTATATTAATATATGAATTATGATAAAATTTGTTAAATCTAGAAATATGAATATTAAAGGAATATAAATTATGAATATATATATAATAATTAAAAGATAATTATTATTATTTTTGAATTAAGAAAATCAATAATTTATTTTTATAAAATATGAAATATAAATTAACAAAATTAAATAGGTATTATTATAAAATGTAATTATGAAAAAAATAAATAAATTGGGTTTTGAAATAAAAAAATAAATGAATAGAAAATAAGATAAGGAGATAAGGGGGATGAGAGATTTATTTCTCCCAAGTCATTGACACTAAAGGGTCTTGAGTTGAGATGTGGAGCGACGTTCGTCTTCAGGAGGAGGCGAGGTTGAGTGTGAAAGCAATATTTCAACCACTATACAATGGTATCAAGTCAGAATCGAATAACGTTGAGCGTCAAATGAAATATATATTTTAGGTAGGTGTTTTTGTATTTTTTTCAAGTGTTTGAAACTATCGTATTCAATAACAATTTTAATATTTTTTGTTTTGTATTATATTCATCCTACCATTCATCATCCACTGACCCATAGTGTTTAATTTCCATTTTATTTTATTATATATTTGATGTATATACCATTCTACCAAAAATTCATGTTGGCACGATCTTTATTTTTCATCCTCAATCAATTTAGATGTCGCTCTCCTTCATATATGACATAATTTTATTTCTAATTCTTGTATTTTTGCCAATAATTTCTACGGTTTATTGTCTCGGTTCATTAAAGATTCATTAAAAATCTTGACAACCAATTCAAATCAAAATAAAATAAAAATATATACAATTTAGCAGTCTATTTTAATTATTGCATTACAAGAGTAGAAAATTAGAAAATATGTTCATCGTTTACTCTCTAATTCCAACCTATAGGCATTAAAAAATATAATATATATATATATATATATATTACATCACGATATCACCACTTTTCATTTTTTCAAACTAGGGATTTATTTTGGATTTGCAGAAAGGACTGTATTTATATCTTAACCTTGACACTAAAGAAAGGCTATATAATGCATTTCATTTATTCAAATTCCACACCTTCTCTAGTGAGACAGGCTGCATAGATAGAACCTTTTCTTTATTTCTCTATTGGATAGAATGATAGTTTGAGCGTGTGAACCAGTTTTTCTAGCAAGTAGAAAACGACTTCAAATAAAATGTTGGGGGTTATTCATTTATTTAAAAAATAATTTATTTTTTTATTTGTAAGGGGAAATATTTATTTTTGAATATTTATTTATTAGATTTTTTATTATTTGTAATGGAGTAGTTTGAATATGTGTGATAGAGTTAATTATTGTGGAACAATTATTCTATGATGGAATAATTATTTTCAAATAATTATTTCCAAAAAATTTATTTCGTAAGAGATTGTTTATTTATTTGAACATTATTTATTATTACGATCAAATTTATTTGTAAGGGGATTTAATTATATTCTATAGATTTTAAATAAATCTGATATTATATATATATATGCATAATTTTTGAACCCTATTTTAGATTTTGAAATGTGATGATTACGGATTTCTAAAAATGTTATTTAAATGGAATGTAATTATTTTAAAAAACATATAAGTTAAGTTGAAGGGATTATAATTTCTAAAACATAAGTGTTTATGTAACAATAATATATTTATGTAAGAAAAATAATTTTCCTATGACTTAAATAAGTATTTATATTTTAAATATTCATTTTTTCTATTTCTATTTTTGATCTAAGCTATAACAGAATAGAAAATATTTTCTTGTTATTGTTTTAATTTCTAATTATAAAGGTCAAATGAGTGTTTTATATATATGAAATTTATCATTTTATGTGTATTTTCGAATTATATTATGTTTTGAGTAATAGGGGCTATCATTTTATGTGTGTAAATCTCTTATGATCATGGAATTCATATAAAATATAAGTTATGAACATTATATATAACTTATGAACTTTCATGCTTGTAGTTGATTAATTTTATTGAGGATTGTTTTATGATTATTTTCTTTCTATGTAAGTATGTAACAAAATAATTACTTATTTAATATGGTATTTAAAGAAATTATTAAATTTGAATATATTTAAGAGTTTTTTGTAAGTAATTTTCAAAGTATTTATCCATGATATTCTTTTTCTAAAATATGGATTTCTCCTAAAAAATACTAAAAAAATTCTAAAAATGTGATTCATTAATGATATAATATATAAAAAATAGTATCTTTTATGAAAATATTTTATGTATGTTTTTAAATTTTTTGATGGATTGAGATCAGAAAAGTTAGATAATCAAAATGATTTCCTAAAATCTGATCATATACTTGGGTATCTGGTAGGAGAATTAGGAATTGGGAGTGAACACGTGGCCTCATAGGTTGTTGTTCATACCGGTGATATTTCTTATAGAGATATGGTTTTTCATATGATCTTCCAAGAGTCAAAATAATCGATAAAAATTGTATTTTCACAAATATATCAAATTAGTAATCTATATGGGTTTTCAAAGAAGTGTTTTTGAATGAATTTTTTAAAATATGTATTTTTGATTTAGTATATATCAAATATTTATATTTGATATAAATAATTTTAATATAATTTTTAAATGGGTTTTATAAAATTAATTTTCACTGATTTTAAAACCTTTACTAGGAAATTCAATGATCATCTCTTTTTTAAGATTATTTTTCAATGAAAATTAATTGTTTTATGACGAGGAACATTTTTTAATGAGTCATCATGCATAAAGTAATTTAATTATTTTAATTATTAATTCTGAAACTCTATTAAATTGTAATATGTTATCTAATTCTCCACAACTTAGACCGAAAAAGGTCGATGTTGTCTACTTTTCCATAACATAGACCAAAAAAGGTCCTTAGTTATATAAATGTAATGTGTAATTTTTAGTTTTCTTTTATAAAACAATTTTCACATGATGTTTTAGTGCTTCATCCCGAAGCAGGGATCTAGGACTTTACTAAAATTCATTTGCATAATGTATCTTCATGTGACATCTAAATTATATAACACGTGTAATATTTCTAGTTGAACCCTTAAAAAATAAAGTCTAATACATTTTGGGAAATTTATTTTCATAACAAAGACCAATATTTGATTTATTTAGTTCTCTTATTATTACCATATAGTTGTAATAGTTCATTTCTGTAAAAAATATGGTCAGATCTATTTTTAGCCTTTTACCTTCATTTAAAAGCCTATAATTTTCTTATAAAATATAATAAAACTCAATTAATTGAGATTATACACATATGGACTAAAGATATTTAAGTTTGAGATTCTCAAGTTAAATACATTCTAAATAATCATATAATTTAATTTTGGGGTTCGAAGGAATAATTATTAATTTGTCATTTTTGTAAATAACATTGCTATATTTACTCTTCTGATTTTTTCATAGTCCATTAATTTTTATGAATTTATTATGGATTATATTCATCTCATCATATAACTTATCCTTAAAACAATTATTTTCTAAAGAGAGAGAATAATCATATTCAATTAACTGATATATAGAATCCATCAAACAAAGGACTTATTCTTTTTCCTTAACTAGATTTATCACTTGAATATGAATCCAAAATGTAACACCAAAAAGATACCATTTATTTCCATTCATTTTTATAATTATTTCTATTTTTATCAACATTTATGATTCTTGGGTAGTTAGGTATAAATTTCTTTCTTTGTGTACAATCATAGTAGACAACTTCATCATCACCATTATCATTTTTAATTTAGATTTTTCTATGATAAATTTTTTATTCCTTACATAGTAGTATTTATTCCTTCTTCCTTGAGAAAATATTACATCTTGTTCTCTTTCACCACTTTTCAATTCAGAATCAGAAGAGTAAGTGGTCACAATCAATTTTTTTATAAATGAAATACTATTCGTTTTCAAATTTTCTTCCAGTAATTTTTTTCAATTCTAACTCCTATTGTAGTAAAGATCCAATAAGCTCATCTAATGTACATTCTTTGTTTTTTTTTCATTCATCAATTACTACCTTTTAAGCATTTCATTTATTCACTAAAACTCTTAAAACTATTTCAAAGAGAAAAAAATTATACATTATTTCACCCAAAGAACACATTCCACTAATAGTACATGTAAATATATTAAACAATTTATTAATTGTCTCTTATTATCTCATTTTGAATACCTAATACTTATCACATAAAATTAAAAAAATAGTTATTATAAGTTTAATAGAACCCTATTGAGTAACTTGCATTATTTTCCAAATTTCATATGATTTTTTATATAGAAATATGACTATACACATTCATATTAATTTCATAATATAGAATTTTTATATACTTGTGATTTATCACATAATTTACTACATCATTACAAACAAGTTTTTTATGATCAACTTCATATAGCTTATACGGTTTCACCATGATTGTCCAAATATCCATGATGATGTATTTAGGAAAAGACTCCACATAAGACCGCCAATACCCATAATTAGTTCTATCGAGGAGTGTATATCATTGAAGTGTCCATATATCATTAATATTCAATCTTTCTATGTAAAAATAAATCATTTCCCCTTGATTGTTCATGTCAATATTTGATTAGGAGAAATAATAGAAATATATAATAAATCTAGGTAACCCACTATGATACTAATTGCTAGGTTCTAATGAAAATGTACAAATGGTCAAGTGGTGGTGGGGGGTGAACTTTAAAATAATAGTATCTATTGGTCAATGTTTTGTTAATGTAGTGGAAAAATAAAGTGAAATGACCATAATGTTTTTTATAGTAGTTTAGATATAAATTAACCTATTCTACTCTTCACCCATCTCATGATCTGAGAGAGATGCCAACCACTATAATAGACTATGACTTTTTAAGGGATATTACAACCCTTTTACAACTGTATTTTTAACTCATTGAGGCACAACCTAATATGAAGACCTTTTAAACACATGGGGGATTAACTCAATAAACCTACATATTTGTCCACTTGGAGAAAGAACATAGAATTTTTATTCGGAAGTTTTTTGTGGAAACCAAACCTTCATTTAAATTGGTCTAACGCAAAACCATTTCCCCAGCCTTTTGTAGTTATGAAAGATCCCGAATTATGCTATAACTTTCTCACTAGGAAGCACAACACAATGCCATAGTTTTTGTGGGAGTCACAACCAGCTATTCTACCATTTTATTTATTAATGAAATAAAATTTTGAAACCATCCATATAAGGTTGTAGTAATCGATTCGTAACATCATCTATATAGGTGATTAAAACTGGCCCTGATATAGCTGATGATATCAATGAATATGAAATGAATTTTTTATGAATTATATGATTATATAATTAATATTTTGGGATGGGATTTTATAGTTTTTTTTCAAGGAATATTTTTTATATGTGAGGTGAAATGAGTGGAAGATGGGTGAATTTATATGGGAAAGGGGATTTTTTAAATAAATTTTTTTCTTAAATTATTATTTTTTATCAAGACTGTAAATATTAATGATTTATGTGACTGTAATATAATTTATGAATTTTAGGATGATATAAGGGTTTCTTAAATCATCTAATACTTATTTTTAATGTATATAACTTAAAATGTAAAATTCTATACATTACCATACTTGACTATTCACCATCATATTTTACAATATATAAAAATAAAAAAAAATTCACTCACCTAATTTGGATGTGATTAATTTAAAAATAAAATCAAATTTTACCAAATACATATCTAAATAAGGTAATTTTAATATTCAATTTTACTATAAAATTAAGGTTTTATTGAATAACGTAAAACAAGTTTCAAAAAAATGTCATCTTATACATACATTATATTATATTAATTGAGATATTATTAAAAAAATATGTTATTATTTATAATTAATTATTTTATTTATAGTAAAAATATTTTAGAATGCTTTTTACAATAATAATCATTTTTTTACAACATCCATGTTACTTTTCTAATGATAACATTTCTATTCCAACAGTCTAATTCCTAATGATCTTATAATTTTACACATCCTATAAATACCTATTATGTATACCATTCATCAAAAACTCAGTTTAACCTGAAGGCTATTTTAATTTTATTTATAAAATACTAATATTATTATTATTGTTTGTTTTCATTTTACAGTGTCATTAATATCCGTGTTAATTCAAGGTGATTATGGCGGAAATGAATTTAAAATTATATTTTTATTTTTTACTTGAGTTTATTAATCAATTGTATTATTTTTAATTTTATATATGTTAATTATAATTCACATATAATTTTTTATTTTATTGGAATTTTAGTGTTAATTTATATTACGGAGTGAATGTGACTTATTTATATACAAATATTTTTAGAATAAAGCATCATATAAAAATTACGGGTCATTATATTCTTCCCTATTAGGAGTTTAGTTATCAAAATTCTAATTCATACACTAATAAGAAAATTGATGATGATACTTCTTTTTTTTATATCCATAGGTTCCCTTGATGGGTCTTTTATATTTATGGTTTCTATATAGTACTTTGGTAAGGTGAGTTTTCTTTATGTGTTGGAATTTTCTATATATGGTCCCTCATCATTACTAGATTCTCCTCATAAGAGAGATATACTCCAAATACATCACATATAGAATCTGTACATGCGGGGTATTTGGTATGTGCCTCCTTAAAACGGATTCGTGGAACATATAATTTAATTTTAACAAGTTTGGTGTGTCTATTAGTTGATAAGTAATAACTCCTAAAAATGAAGGATCCTTAAGGGGCCAAAATATCTTGGACTTATCTTTACCATATTACTAAATCTAATTACTCTATTAAATAGATATATACAAAAGAACACTTTATACTTAACCTAAAACTTTGGGGCTTGTTAATGATTGTTAGCATAACTCCTTTATCAACTATGTTCTGCTTTGATGTTTTGCTGAATAGATTTCAACTCCTCTCCATTCTTTGACCAATTTAGCTCCCTATATACTAATTTAAGAAACATCATACCAACATGTTGAAGTGTTACAATTCTTCTTGTATAATTGTTCATAAGGAGACATCTGGATGACTGAGTGAAAGAAATTATTGTATAATATCCCAATCATAGGTATATGTTGATCCCATCCTACTTTAAATTCCACAGATCTAGCTCTAAGCATATATTCTAACGTTTGAATAGTATTTTCAGATTTACCATATTTTTATGGATGACATGTCATATTAACATTCAAATATGTGTTCATGGAATATTGAAGACTCCACCATAACTTTATGGTGAACCAAAATTTTGGATAAGATGCAATCGATAGTGGTGTTCCATATATCAACACCACTAATTTAATGAATATATTTTATATTTTATTGAGTAATAATTATTCTCAAATTAAAATGAGGTGAGAAGTATTTTTAAGATGTTCCATGATATCCCATATTCCATTTTTTCCTTTATATGTACTCAAAACATGAGTGATGATATCCATGATGATATTCTCTTATTTCCATGTTATGATGAGTAATTGCTTCATCATATACTTTTACTTTTATTACGTTACCCCAACATGTTGGAACATAAAGCACCTTGATGTATATTCAACAATATATTTATTGGATTTATCCCAATAGAAGTGATCTTATAGATATCTATATATCATAAGATCCAATGTGGATAATGAATGTGGATCCATGAGAATAATCCAATATCGCTTTCTTTATGTCATGATATGATGGATCACATAATTTTGTCTCAAATTTCATAAATCCATCTTTATCCATATTGAAATATGAACCTTTCCCCTTTATTATTGATTCTTTATTATTATGTATCTCAATATCAACCCTTTGATCTTCCTTAATCTTATCCTTGATAGATGGTTAAATAATCATTTTATAAAGGTAGGATTGTGCACAAGATCCTCAGCCCAGTTGGTGAGGACTCTATAAGTGCATCCAAGAGACCCGAGTTCAAAACAGGGTAGAGACATATTTCTGGAGCAGGCACATTCACTAGAGTAGAAGCTAAGAAGATTTGTCAGAAAGAGAGGGTATGACATTGCCATCAGGACGAGCTTGTGCTTGCATAAGAAGCCTAGACGAACATTCATGCGAATAGTGGAGAGATGATATAACGATGAAGTAGTTGGGAGGATTTCCAAGTACAGTTTTCATAATTCCTAAGGCCTACAGGTCATGTAATTTCTACGCCTACAGGATTTGTAAGGGTTCCCCCTCATCCCTTGAAACAGGAGTTATCAAAAATAAATAAAAAAAGGTCTACGAGCTATTCGGGCTATAAAGGTAGGATTGTGTTCCTCCTTTCACATCTATACTTTACATGTTTATTATGATTGGATTATGTTCAATCCTAATTATGGAAAAAAAATTAGCACCTTTTCTACTCAAAGAATTTGGTACATTATTTACCTTTACATGATGGTAATGAATTGAGTAGTCATATTATTTGATCATCTCTATCGATCTTTTTTGGCCCATGTTGAGCTCCGTATGTGTAAATAATAAATATATTTTTTTCATCAGTATATATATAAAATTTCTATCAATATAAATAATTTATCAAAATATTCAATGAAAATATTACTGTAACCAACTCCATATGATTTATTTGATCATTTTTCTCATGCACCGTCAACTATCTTGAGGTATATGACATCTCATCATAATATATTGAGTAAAAACCTAAAATATTTTTAGATAACTATTATACATACTTCTCTATTTGAGGGTAGTGTGAGTACATGTCTGGTGACTAGTCTATTCTTTCACTCCATAAAGCCATCTTCTTATTCATATATCAAAAAAGCTACATCGAACCTTTCAATGTTATCTTAATTAATGGGCATGATAATCACGAGATATTCCCAAAAAATATCTATAATACCGAGGTAATCCTAGAAAACTATGGATTTTTGTTACAGATATAAGTCAAGCCAATTCCAAAATCGCATTTCTCTTTAAAGGACCAACAAATATCCCATTTTTTATGATAACAAACCCCAATAGTGTAATTTTATCCATTCAAAAGTCAAATTTACTATACTTTGGATACAATTTATACTTTTCAAACTTATTTAGTACATTACTCAAATTCCTCTCAAGTTATACATTGATTCTAGAGATGTATATAAATATCATCTATAAATAAGAACTTAAATGTATTAATATTAAATATAAAGGATCTATTCATCATGTCCATGAATATTCCTAGAGAATATGTAAGTTTGAATAAAATCATTATGAACTCATTATGTACATATATTTTAATAAAGTCATTCTTTAAAATATACTCTTTATCCACAAAAAATTGATGATATCCTAATCAAAGTTCCACCATTGAGAAATTCTAGGAATCACATATATGATAGAAAATTCATCGATCTATGCTGGTGGATACATTTTCATTATCATGATATTGTTAAGACAATCAAAATAAATTTATAAATTCATTGAATAATCCTTATTCTAAACTGATAGGACTGGGGAACCTCATGGTGAAGAAGTAGGGTGCATAAAACCCTTATTTAATTCCTCTTGTAGTTTGTTCTCTAACTCTTCAAGTCCAATGGGGGCCTTTCTATAGGAACTCTAGGATATGTAAAACGCTCTATGTATATGATATATTTATTACTCAACCTGTTGATTATGAGAGACTAGGAAACTCTTTTGGGAATACATCAACAATATACCTTATAATAGGAATGTCCTCAAGAATAATCCTTTCTTTTGTTTTAATTATTTCAGCTAGATATTCCTTCTCATAAGGGAAAAATATACATTCTTACGAAGGAGTTTCCAAAGATGATTCAATATTATCTCTTCACATGTAAATATTCGAATAATGGTTTGAAATGTAGAAATTTATTTCACTCTCATGGAAGTTGATAATAAATAAATATAAAGATAACTAGTCCATGCCCAATATAGCATTGAATTATACCAAAGGGAGTACAATAAAATTTTTGGGATATTATTTATAGAAATCTTAATAGGGTGAGAGTTATATATTTGAGACGTAATGATTGAAACACTCGATTTTTTCAATGTGAAATCACAACTCATGATCTTGATGTGGCGTTAAAATATATTTAATGAACTTTCATCAGATGAATGGATGTGTAGAACTAGAATAGAATAGAACAATAAATATTTTTTAATGAATAACTAGTGCATCTATCACCATTCCATTTTCATGATCCACCCTTGGTCATTATGATATAATAATTTATTCATTATTCCCTTAGATTTGGTGGTTATTCATTGGTTATCCTCTATGACCCTTAGTTTGGTGTAATGATTTTCATTATATCAAATTTCCTTTCAATTGTAATATATGACCATGGGATGAGGTTTTAGGATTACCTTTCTTTAATATTCTATACTAATATGATTTTCATCGCCTTACAACATTCTCATTCTTGATTTTCTTATTTTCCTTGATCGAATAATTTCCCAGTATTATTAAGTTAGTTTCTGGAATTTTTATTCCAATACATTTAATATGTGAGAAGTTGAATCATCTCACCTATATGAGGTTTATCAATTTAACTATCATAGTTAATCTCCTGTATTCATTTCTTATATTTAGTCCCATGGAACTATTGAGACCCACCGATCTCTATCTCTCGAATAATGGAACATCATAGTATTTATTTATAGATATCAATGTCATAAATGACTAAATAATTTCTATTAAATGGTTTTGGCCCATTTTTAATTAGTCAACCTTGCTTTTAGGTTCAATAACAAAGATAGAGCAATAACTTGAAATCCTTATTTATTTGTATAACATAATTATTTTTTACAATATTTTATTAATTCCAAGAAATCTGCACTCTATTTTAAAATTAATAGTGTGAGTAATATATTTATTTACAATATATTTTCTTGAATTAATCCCATTCCATCATGTCGATGTATTCCTTGAGCATAGTATTCTTGATCAGTGTATACCAATGATTGACTTTTCCCTCTTAGCGATATATTTATAAAATAAAATTATATTACATAGATTGTTTGAGGATATAAAAATACTATCAAATGAATTAATCCACCCGTTCATGAATAAGGGATCATAAGAACCACAAAAAATGGACGATATCTTTCCCATAAATGACTCAACCACACCTAGTTATTTATTGTAAAAATCCTAATTATCTCCATGGTTCATGTTATTATTCATAACTTGACATAAAAAATAAATTACCACTATGAGGTTCTTGACACCCACCGCATCATATTGAGCACACCATATTTATAGTCGTTACATTTTCCATCAAATTTCATGTTTACATGATTTCTCAATGTTCCCTCCATTTAATAAAAATAGAAATATAGGTGTGGGAGTACTCAAATTATAAGAACATATAAGTAAAATACTAAATTTACATAGAATATGTCAAAAATTACTTATATATCATAACTTATGAATTTCTAGTTTTCAACCTATGACATTTAGTGTGTATTTTCGATTAAGTGTTTTAACCTTGTCCCCAAAAATAAATATAAATTTCTATGATTCCAACTATTAAATACAATATATCATAAAAAATTATATATTATTCTATATATAAATATACATAATGTAAACCCATAAATTTAGAAATTCATTGTATTTGGTAGATAAACAATATAATATATCAACATAAACAAATCTACATCCTATTTTACTTCCAAATTCATATTAGGCTCCTAGATTTCATCACACTTATATTATAACATGGGAAATCCTATAGAAATAAATAAAAGAAAACAATATTCTATAAATTCTAATAAGGTAATTATCATGTAAAACATAAGGGGGATATAATATATGAATCAATAATAATAATATATAATCACAACAGAAGAAGATCCAAAATCATGTAATGGAAACATATAATAAGATAGAGGATAACATGGAAACATGGTAATAATGAAAATCATTAAAATTTGGAACAAATATATGAAATTCCATGATAAACATAGGTCATGTATCACCACCAATACATCATAAAATTATAGACACAACTCACCCAATCATTCCTTTGCATAACATTGTGGACAAAAATAACCAAATCATAATCTCTCATAAGGATCTCATGAGATATAATGAATTACCCAATCTATTTGTGGGGTATATGATTCTTGGAACACTCATTGTAGCAATATATTTTATGAATATGTGTTCTAGATAGACGAAAACCATGCATAAATCATATTCATGTGAAAAAACCATGAGAAGAAAATGAGTTACATAATCATGTCCCCAAGAATAACCAAATGATATATCATAAAGGTTAATAATAATAGAATGGATTAAAGAATTATGGTCTTTACTAATTTAATATAGAGTTCTGTCTTATGAAAATACAGAACATGTGAAAGAAAAATCACAAGAAAACATAAATAAGAAGTTATGACATCAAACTAGTTTATCAAACTTTTAGAAAAATGGGAAAACGATATTTAAGGGGAAAAGAACTTATGAGTTTAAAAAAAACTGAAATATTATAACATAAAACCATGAGTTTTTTTGAAAATTATAGGAATAAAATAATCTTTTTAAGATTAGTAAACGAAGAGGAAGAAGAAATAGAAATGTACCATTTGTTTTATTTAATTAAAACAAATGATTATAAAGGGATCTAAAGAGACATGAATATCACACAAAAGGAAAAGGAAAATGTTAATTTTTATATAAAGGAAATATTTATAAATAACATAGGAAGAAAATAAATTAAATTGGGTAGAGTAATATTGTGAGATAAAGGGTGCTAAAAACATAACTTCTATAATGAGAAAGAGTTGGAAAGAACTCTTCCCTTTGGCCCTAAATTGGCTTAGAATCCCATTTGACCTCTTGGAGGGATGAATTAAATATATTAATTTCATTCATAGAGACATAATAATTTATATTTTATATTTTATAATCCATTTATTATCATATTATATTCAATTTTTAAATTTTGGAAACATGGGACTGTTGTTTGGGATTGTTCGTTCAATTGATTCAAAAATGCTATAGTATATGGGTAATGGTCAAAGGAGATATAAATTAGTTTTTTTTTAATAAATATAAATATATGAATTTATAATTATTCCAAAATCATAGAATCTCTATAGAAAAGTAAATGTTCTAAATTGGTTGTAAGTTAAGAAACACATCTCAATGAACAAATTTTAAGACCCTAATATGATTTTGATTGATATACTTAAATATCATATATATAATTCTTATTTAATAAATTAAAAATATTATTAATTTCATAAATATTATATTTATTCTTGAAATATATTTTTAAAAACATTAATATAATGTTGAAGTAGTCAATTCATAACGTCATCTATATAGATGGTAAAAATGATCATTATGGAAATATTGTTATAATTGAATGTTAAATGTTTTTTATAAATTAAATGGTGTATGAAATTGATTAGTTTTATAAAAATAAGATTTAACTTGAATATTTTACACGGATCCATTAGAATACATCTTAAGACTTACTAAATCATAACTTTATTAGACCATGGATTAAAAAACATACCATGGAGATCTAGTGAGGGATTTTGGATATTAATTTCTAAAAGAATAAATTTTATATGTGCAGAGAAATGATTGGTGGATGTATGTATTTATAGGTGAAGGGGATAGTCGGTTTTTAAATAAAATATTAGGTAAATCATTATTTTTGATCATGATTATAAATAATATTAATTGTTATGACTATGTGTAGTAATTTTTGAATGTAAAACTTAGATAAAGGTTGATTACATGATCTAGTATGAAACTTTTTTAAAATGGGAAATACTATACATTACCATATTTCACTATACCCCCCCATATTTTACTATTTTTTAGAATTCTAAAAACTTCACCCTTACCTAATTTTGATCTGCTAATTACAAAAATTAAATTCACATCCCCAGATTGTAGGATAAATGTTGGGCTACCCTATGCATATATGTCATGGGTTATCCCATTTTTCTAGACCTTCACACAATTCAATTTCCTTAGGATTGTTTCTATACTGTATTTAATTTCATGTTTAATGTTTCTGTTTCTTTAAAAATTCATCATATTTATTCATAGCCATCCATTTATCCTCGTAGAGAATCATGGATTTTCTTAAGTTGGGCATTAATCATTTTAAAACATAGAATTATAATTTTATCACTAAAAATATAAATTTGATATATTTTTAAATTCAATCCTATTACATGAATAAAAATATAAAATGGGATTCATTCCTAATTAAAAAAACAAAGGGAGAACTAAATAGTGGAATGAAAATAAAAATTTATGAAAAATTTACCATCATCAACCAGTTTCATTGATTAATCAACAATAATTATACCATATGGAATGAAAATAATAAAAAATGCTTTTTTTCATGGTCTATTTAGGATAAATTATATATACATCCAGATATAATGTTTAATGTGTAAAATATTATATTTAAGATGGATTTTTTGCACATCATATTTATTTAAGAGAACATTTATATTAAACATATTCATTTTTCACTAATTTTAATTTTATATTGAATTAATTATCTAACCTAAATATTAACGTGTAAGGTGTAAAATCATAGTTTAAAGTGTAAAAAATGGGTTTTGATTTATTTTAAACATATATTATGTATGTTGGTGGGAATTCAGGCCAAATATATTCATTCTTCAATAATTTTTATTTTAGGTGGATTTAATTATACTTCAACAATATTAATGTGTAAAATGTCAATATATACTGTGTAAAATTTAATAATTGTTTCTAGATTTATTTTATGTACATCCCATGAATGATGGTTCTTATTCAAATCAAACTTATTTGTTTTGTGAAATTTATTTTTTTAAATGGGTTTTCCTTAGGTTGCATTGTGCTTTCCTTTCAAGGATTTTTTTTTTCAAAGCCTCCATATTTATCAATGGTTAACACTTTCTCCCTATAAAATATTATATTTTTATGTTTTCTATCAACAAATTGAAAACATGAAATTATAATTTTATAATTAAAATTCATATTTGACCATTTTTAACAATGTTTATTTATTAGATTAAAACTATAAAATTTGATTAATGACCAATTTAAAAAAATCATAGGTAGAATAAAATAATGATATATAGAGAAAATTTTAGGAAAATTTGACTCTTATCAACCGATTTCTATGATTGATCCAAATTAATTATACCATACAGTATGATAATTACATGTAAAATTAATCTTTGGGATGGACTATTCTGGAAAATTTATATATACATCCAGATTTAATTTTATAGTGTAAAAACTTATTTTCTGAGATGGATTTGATGCACATCCCATATATTTTGGAGTGCATTCACATCAAACATATTCATTTTGTTATAATTTTTATTTTATATGGATTTAATTATCCATTCCAAATATTAACGTGCTAGAAAAGAATGTGAATATGTAACAGAAATAGTTTTGAGATGGATTTTATTCACAGCCCATGTATGTTTATTCCCGTTCAGATAACACATGTTAATTTTACATTATTTATTCTTTTAGATGGATTTAATTATCCATTCTAAATATTAATGTGTCATATATCTAGATATAATGTGTAAAAAGTAAAAAATATTTTTTAGATGGATTTTATACACATCCCATGTTTGCTAAGTGAATTTACACCAAACACATTCATTTTTTACAAATTTTTATTTTATATGGATTGTCTCTGGGATTCATTGACCTTTCCTTTTGGGGAATGGTTTTTTTTTTTTTGAAAAATCATCACATTTATCCAAGGTATGCCCCTTATCTCAGGAATGGATCAAAATATATTTTTTATGGACATTATTCACTTAAAACCCATAATTTAATTTTTATTACAAAAAAAATCTATTTTGGGTAAATTTACCATTAAATCCATTTATTTGATTAAAACTATATATTTTGATAAATTCATAATTTAATAATAATTTATAGGTAAATAAAAAAAATAAAAAGAAAATTTTATGAAAATTTAAATATCATCAACTTTTTTCTTAGAATGATCCACATTAATTATACCACTTGGAAAGATCTATAGAATAAAAATTTCCCTTCATATTAGCTATTGAGGAAAAATTATATATACATTAATATATAATGTTTAAATTTTATAACATAGAGTTGATAAAGATTTTATACACATACCATTTATATTATTGTTCATTCACATCAAATATATTCATTTGTTGTTATTTTTTTCTCAATGGATTTAATTATCCAACCCAAATAGATTTAAAAATTATAGAGAAATTATATATTATTTATTTCATAGGGTTTTAATCAATTTAAAATAAGAAATATTTTTTAAATTACTAATTATTAATCGTGGATGAACTTATTCATCTTCTTTATGAATTTACATATTTTTTAATTTTAAAATATCAATTTATTTATTTTAATTGTTTACTAATTTATTTTTAATTACATGTTTATAAATTGGAATTGGTAATATAATATTTATTTTTTAAATTTATATATACGCTCCTGCACACAAACATAGTGACACCGTATATGTCATTTTTTTGTACGTATTTCATTATTTATCATTTTGTCTTATTTTGGAGTTTAGAGTCAAAATTTGAAAATTTTATGTCTTTCTAGGTTTTACAATATGGATTCATGGTTACCCTAATGCTTCATTTAATCCATATATTTATATAGTTTAAGGGGTTGTTTAATATTGTAATAACGATGTTTTATAGTCTGCATACAAGGTCTTGTATGATGAACAAGGAGCTTGTACATATTTTTAAAATTTTGAAATTTTGTACTATTGAAATATTAATTAAATAGTTTATCATCAATCATTATTCCTTGTTTCATTATAATCCTCCATGTTCTCCCCCAAATGTATCCCATTTTGTCTCCTTATTCTCTTGTCTAAATACATGGTGTTTCTCAATTAAAACCCATTTATTTTATTAGGTATGTTGCTATAATCTCATTCCAATAAAAATATTATCCTCCACTATTCTACTGTTTTTTTATCCAATGACTATGTTGGTATTTTGTTTTGTTTGATATGGAATTTATTTCATTTTTTTTCATTTCAGGGCCTCCAATCATCTTTTTTGTGTTAGTTATCTCTTCTTTTGAGGAAATAAATTTTCTTATGAATGGATTCAATGAGTTTTGGTAGGTGAATTAATTTCCATAATATTTTTTAACAAACCTTGTGTATTTAATTATTTTAAGTGATTTTTTTGAATGATATGAAATATATAATTCATATATTTGATGATCTATGTCAAATATACTGTTGATTCTTCCTGGTTGTTGAGTGATTTGGTGAGGGGGTTGTCTAACTTGGGAAAAATTATTTTTTTGGAAATAAACGGACAACGAGGTGTTCATATAAATGTCAATTATGGTTTTCTTGTGAATTTAATGGAATTTTCTTCATGATATGTTTTAATAGAATTTATAATAAGTTAACAATGTTCTTAAAAAGTGAGTAAATGTTTAATTGGTGTTTGGTTACTTTAAAGATTCCTTTAATATGATTCTCACTATATTCTTGGATTTTTACTTTTTATTTTGAATAGAACATATATGGGTGGGACCTAGTGATTGTTTATGGATAGTGGTGAAGGTGTTTATTAATTTTTTATATTTTATATAATTAAATTACATTTACTATTTTTTAATCTTTTTGGATAACTTTCTATACAAAGAGTGTTCGTATGGTGCAGATTTATTTCTGATGATAATCGATCTTTACCTAACCTATGTTTCCTATATGAGGCCTCCCATGTGGAATGGTGCACCATATATGATTAACAATGTGGATAGGTCTCTCCAATGGATACAATACCACTACCCGACCCTAAGGATACAATTCTCTAAAGGCGGCCTTTATATTCCATTCTTTATTCTTAGATGTACCCTTCCATGGTTCTTGACTTAGAATTTACATTATTTTTATTTTATAATTAATATGATTATACATTTGATTAATTTCCACCATTTTAAATACTTGTACATGATAATAATTATGCGATTAAAGATTAAAATTTCATTTCTCATTTTAATTGGCATCTATGAAAAGAAAAAATTGGCCTTTCGTAGTTGTGGTCCAAACTAGCATGAATTAGTTTATTTTAAATGTTTTTCACATTCTTTTTAGTGTAATCCTATTATAAATGTTTTCATACACCATAAATACACACTTCTTGTGTATGTGGACCATATTCTAATTTATATTGGTTAATTTAAAGCATAACTATAATGTCATAGGGTGTTGATAATTTTTCCATAGGATTTGAAGATGTGATTTGTTGAGTTTAATTTCCTTTCATATGAATATGGGTATTAGTTATTATTATTATTATTATTTTGTGAGTTTTGGTTTTATAATTTAGTAGGATCATGTACACATCAATATTTTATTCTCACCCCATTTTCTTCTCATTTTTCGTCTCGTTTTAGTTTGGTGTATATTGTGGTCAAATATCTATGATAATTTGGATATGTTTATGTATAATATTATCATCTTTATGGGGTTTGAATGTTTTTTTTTTCTTATTATATCATTTTGGAAATTTTTTTATTTAATAATTAATTATTTAAGATGCTTGATATTCCACCATATGTAATTTTAATTTCATACTTCAGGGTGCATTTTTTCAATTTGATATATAATTCAATAGGATAAATCATTCCAAATAATGTAATTTTGATTCATACACTATTTTTCAGACATTTTTTGTTGAAAATTTACCATAGGACATGTAATAGGCCTACCCTGGAATCAGGATATGGTAGCCCATGTTGTTTCATTACAAAATTGTATCAGATACCATGTTTGTTTCATGATATTTAAGAAGTCAAGATATATAAGAGATATAGTCATAACAACTCTATAAGAATGTTATAGTTATGTATTTATAAAACACTTTATGTTATAAGTATTGATTTTCCCAATGATGTCTGAGACATGTAATTTTCATTTGGGATTTATATATTAAAAAAATTTATAGATTTTTAACATGGAAATGAAAATTTATAGTCTATTTCTTAGATAAATGGTTGGTGGGCACATGGTAAAAAACAAGCCTAAAAACCCAAAAAATATATTGATGAATTTCTACTAATCCTGGTATAGATAATATAAATTTTGGAAAACCATGCATTAAAACTATGTATCATGACAAATATATTATTTTTATTATGATTTCTTCTCTAATAGTTCTTAATTATATATTTTATTTTTTATGGAATTTATATGGATTAAATTAATTTGGTTTAAACGGTTTCAATTAAAATTCAATGTATTAATGATATTTCATTCTTATTAGAGTTTATAGATTACTATTCCTCAATGATGAGTTCATGGAAACCCATTAGTGTGGGAAACATAATTATTTTCTATGGAAAATAATTTAGTTGATCAAGGCCTTATCGAGATACATTTCTAAAATTTCCAACCTCTAAAATTGGGAGATGATATTTGTTTAAACCAAGTTAAGGACTATGATCAATAGTTCCTTCAATTTAATCCTTCTCCATTTTGAAGAACCAAATATCCTCAAGAAGTCAAGGGATAAGTGGAGAAAATATAAATTATCTTTAGATTTCATAGAATTCCCAAATCTATGAATGTAAAGTGTGCCATATTTATTCCTGAAGTCTATATCCAAACATGGTTTGAACCCATAATCCAAGTAAATTTACATTAGAACGTAGTATAAATGGATTTTAATGTTATGTTCAATCACCAGTTTTATCTAGATACAACAAATTTACCTAAATAAAGGGAGTTCGAGTGCCTCTAGATAGGTAATTGGATAGTGCTCGAATGTTCCATCCAATTCACCAAGATCACTAATTTCTCTTAAAAATGGTTCTAAATTATGTGTTTAAATATTTATGGTTTGAAATTGGTCTCTACCAAGATATTTGATCCAATTTCACCCTATTGAAGCTTCCTATCAATGTTTATGTGATGGATATGGTTTTTATGGTGGGAAAGTATGAGATTTTTTATCTAAGTTGGGTGAATATTCCAATTATATTCAATGTGTAAGTGAAGGTGGGTTTCTTGAAAATTATTGGAACAGATATGAAAATAGAAGAGGAGGTGTATGAAGGTCATGATATCTTGCTCAATTGACTGCATCTCTATTGGTGGGGAATATTCTCGTCATTTTTAATAAATATTGAAATCCAAAGTATTCTAAAAGGGGTTTCTACCAAATCCACTATCTAATATACTGGTGTCCATACAATCATAAAGAGGCGGACTATAAACTCTAGCCAAACCTCTATTGTTTAAGGTTGTGGATCACCGTGAAACCTCAGTGGTGTCTGGCACTAGAACACATGGAGTGCACTTAGTGTATGTACATCCTCAGCCCACTCTGTTGGGGATGTCTACTACTCTATAGGTCGGGGTGATTCTACCAACCCACCTATAGGAAGGGTATCACATGATGGGTCCTGAAATAAGGCCTCATTGCTCACATGGTTGTTATCATGAACCAGAGTTAGTATCCTAACTGATTATCATCATAAAGAAATCCTGAATATTATCAAGTGGTATTTTTGTTAGATGACCACGCACACACACACACAAACACACACATATATTTCAAAAAAATGGGGAGTGGAATCAAGAAGGGAATCCAAAGACTCAATCCTATATGATTCATGTACCATTGTTCCCTAAAATTAGTATCTTAGGGTGTAAGTCATCAAGCGGGTTATCAGGGTCTTGGTGAATGGATATGTCAATCGCTCGTACCATCCCCGGACTCCTAGGCATGAGAGCCTCTCTTGAGACACTTCAAAATTGTTGGCCAAAACCCAACCATGGACTTTTGAGGAAAACATCTGAATAACATCCCAAGGGTAGAAGTAACTATGATACCACATTGTCATGATCTGGCACATACCGGGGCTCAAGCCGTAACGACCCCAAGCCCGCTTCCATTGGCCATGGGATGGAGACTAGCACCAAAGGGACACATCAACCTTGATTCTTAGGCTATATCTTTGGTGTTTCGGAATATTATAATGACTAGTAAACTTTAGTATATATGTAATAGAGAATCCTAGGGCAGTAGAGTTTGCCTCACCTTCAACAAGGTAACTTAATTTATACAAAATATAGAAAAATTGGTGGGATCTCAACCTTGTGCTAAGGGAGATGCATAGGTGGTTAAAAAAGGAAATATGACGCTATATGTTTTTATAAAACTAGTGTGGATCATAAGAGACAAAGGAAATACCAAATACCATGAGAGGTATAGTTTTCAATGCATATTTTTTTGTTACATTTTTTATATTGGTGAAACACATTCTATTATCATCAAATATTATCATTACATTGGGATTTAATTCAGATCTAATGCCTTTCTTTATGACTCTTTCAAATCCATTACTAAATAATATGGGATAGATATTTCAATAGCCTCTTTATCGATTGATGATTCTAATTGTGATTCCATGTGAGCCTTTTTAGTCCTTAATGTAAATATATTTGATCCTATATTTGGCATGTATTAGATGATTACCTATAATGATTATATTTATTTCTATCATCATTCAGTACAATTTATCTCTCCTGATGAAGTCACTCATGTTTTCCATGAAGAGTGGGATCCATGATCTAAAAGAGTAGGTGACATTTCTCAAATTGATGAGTCTATTTCCATATAATTTTCATAGTCATTTCTTGATGTTGTTCATACGCATTTTTGTTACCAAATTCTTTTGGTGTTCTATGAGTATATATATGTTTTTATGAAAATTTATTTAGGTTATCACACCACAAGATAGTTTATTTCTCTATAGATTTGAATTTGTAGATAAGACTCATTTCTATAACTTCATACCATATGCATCATGCTGAATGAGAAGAAATCATGAATCAAATTTATGATGTTGAGGCAAATGGATTTATTTATCCTAGTATTTCACATTGGGAATCACTAGTTCTCTATTCAAATATTGAGTATAATACTCTCTATATTTTCATAGATTACTGGAAAATCAACTAGGTGAATATGAAGAACAAATATCTCCTAAATAATATTGATGAAATTTTTTATCATCTTAAGGGGGATCAATGTTTTATGAAAATTGACATGATATTGAGGAACCATCATTTGAGGGCATGAGAGGATAATATTTATACATTAAAAGTTAAAGAGGAGGTATAGGCATCATGTGCATTTAATTATTTTATTTTGAATTACTAATGATCCAAAAAATTTAATTGAATTGATTAAATTAATATTTCATTGGTTCATAGATTCCACTGTGTCTGTATTTATGGAAGATATTTTGGTTTATTCCAAGTCATTGTAGTGTCATTTTGAACATATAATTATCATACATGTAATCTCATGCCAATATATTCTATGTGGAAATATTTCCATCTTCAGTTCTTGATGCATGAATTGAAATATAAAGGCCATCTAATTTATATGAAGTGTATCTCAGGGGATATTTAAAAGACTGATGCAGTGATGTCTAGGAAGTATCCTAGACATGTGTTTGAGATATATATTTTCTTGGAATTAGATTTTTTATTATAGGATTTTTTTAGGACTTCTCTAAAATTTAATATTCTATGTCATAGTTATCCTGTAAAGGTATAATGTTCTTTAGAGTGATTGGTTCTGAGGTTATTTGAGGATTGGATAGTGAGATTAACTTCAACTATAGTCTTTATTCTTCTTGATTTGGGTGCTAGTTATAATATCTAGTACAATACTTTATGTATGGGGTTTGGTTGTGTTCTAATATAGGGGATAATGGTTGTATATTATGGATCACATAATTTTATCACTTATGAGAATAACTATCCCACACATGATCTAGAGTTGGAGGCATTGATGCATGATCTCAAGACATGACACCACCATCTTTTAAAGTGGTGGTTTATGTTGTATTTAGTACATACGAATATAAATTATATTTTTACCCAGGGGGATCTCAAATTGAGATTGAGATTCTAGGTGGAGTAACTCAAAACTTATAATTTTTATATTTATCACACCTCCAATAATGGGAATGTGGTCATATATGCGTTGAGTAGGAAATTACTAACTCGTGCATTAAAAGAATTAGTGGAAGAGTGATGCTTTATGAGATTGTTTGTTGAGATGGACATAGATGATAGGAGAGATTATGGGATTCTATTCCTAGCTTTTAAATAAGATATATAACATATGGATGAATTTATTCTGACTGGATAGGCTAAGGATGTAGTGTTTCAGTGTTATAGAAGGACCTTTTATGATTGGGAGACCTTGGGTGAGTGGTCTCAGTCTCCAAACAAGGTTCTACATTTCCATTGTCGGATGGTTATTATTATATACACGAGGAATGAGTTGAAGGATAATATTCATCACTTGAGTTTTTCGATGCTCCATGGTTATACAAAGTTGTAAAATGAATTGATATGTCATTATTGGTTGCTGGGAATGAAGTAATCAATACCAAATTTTGTATCGAAATGAATCACGTGTAAGAAGATCATGTTGGAACATCAATGAAATGTTGGGTCATTGAAATTGTTACCCATTCCAGTTTTTAAGTGGGAAGATATAGGAATGGACATTATGATTGGGATACCTTGTACTCCGAGAGGTAAGGATGCAATATGGGTGATTATTGATCAACTCATTAAATCATTGTATTTCCTACCTATCAAGTAGTCAAAAAAGGTATAGGACCATCAGATCATTCATTTATGAGTTGTTTTTAGACTTTATTGTGTTCCATTGGCTATACCTTTTTATAGAGATCCATTATTTATATCGTGGTTCGGGAGTGGATTGTAGTCATTGATGGGTTATCTCTTAATGTTGAGCATGATATACCTTCCAAAGACAGATGTCAAGACTAAACGAGCAATCTATATTCTTAAGGACATTCTACAATCATGCGTTCTTGAAATTAATGGATAATGGGTTAAATATGTTCCATTAATATAGTTTTCTTATATAAATAGTTATCATTATTATATCCATGTGGAACAATTTTATGTTTTTTATAGGAGAACATGTAGGTTACCTCTTTATTATGTAGAGGTTAGAGAATAGTCCTTGGTTAGATCAAGTTCCATTTAGAAGAAAAAAAATATCATGCAGTTAATTGGAAAAAAGTTAATGATACTTTAGAGTCACTAGAAATATTATCCTCATTGAAATCATCATTTGATTGGACTTTGGGGAAGGTGATAGAGGTTTTTTTAGTTTTACTCATTTGGGATATAGTGATCGAGGTACGTGGGGATTGTTGGAACCTTATCATATCTTCAAATTTTAGGTTGTGGAGGTACTAAGAATGGTGGACTATCATTTTTACTTACCATCTTTTTTGACTTCTTTCAATGATGTGTTCCATGTTTCTTTATTAAATATGTATCAACCAGACATGTCCTATATGGTTGAGTGGGAGAAAGTTGGGATCAAACCTGACACCTCAGTGCTTGAAATTCCCATTCATATAGTGAACTAAATGGATATGGTACTACGCGTAATGATCATCACATTAATTTTTATGAGATGCTATTTCTTAAGGGATAACCACCAGACATGTGAGAAATAAGAATTTTTGATACTGTAGTGGCCTTATAATTTCATTAGTTTATAATACCAATGCATTCATGGGGTAAAAAGATTTTCTGGTTTGGATAATTGTCACACTAGGTTATGTATAACTAGGTAAAAATATCCTTTTTATCATATCAATTTATGGGTATTTTTTGTGTGGGGAGTTTGTTTTTGGGATTTTGGTTGTAGTAGGTGGCCACCAGCTAGCCAGTGACGTTGGAAAAGAACACCTACACGACTGTCGATGCCATTAGTTATCTGGTTGGCTTTCATTGACCAACTAGTGGATCACTTGTAGGTGGAGGAAATCATCCTTGACCCACTAGAAAGAAAGTGTTCTACAATCATCCGGCTAATGGGATTCTTGTGGGTGCTTAAATTATACCCACAACCATTGGCTAACTGGTGGTATTGTTGGAGACACAAATTTGTAAGGATGTAAATTTATCTTTCACCCAAATTAGTCTTTTAATCCAATTAATCCCACCCTTATGTACCCAATTAAGTTTTGATCGATCTAGAGGTTCTAAAATGGCATACTTGGCTCTCGTCCTATCCATATTGTTAATTAATCATATGGATTAAAGGATTGGATCCTCCTTATTTAAAATATGGTATAAGGACTCCTTTTAATATTATTTCTCCTCACTTTCACTATAAAATTTATTACAAGTGAGAATAGATAAATGGATCTATCATGATCATGGAGAATTGAGTTTTTTTTCCTATGAATCAAGGATCACTACGATTTGATGTAATTCATAAAATGACATGTTTAAAGAGGCAATGTAATTTATTATTTCTCATAATAGGTGTCTTTATACTATGATCTAACCATTTTAATACCATATGTTCTTTGTTTATTTCCATTGATCTCGATTATGAAATTTATTGTTGAAAATTTAATTAATATTTGAGGGATTTATTTACTTTTTCAGGGGGGGTGGTTTATGGAAACTATTTTAGAAATGTAATGTGTTTGATAAATTTACTCAATGATGACATAAAAAGGGAAATGGTATTACATTCTTGAAAATATTTTTAGATTTCTATAGACAATATTTTATAAAAATGTGGTCTTGGATTTGAAATGTATTATGCTATAGAAAATGTTTAAGAAACATGGTTTTAGGTTATTCTTTGGGAAATGATTATGAATTTTTTTTATCTCCAATGTAATGATGATGTAAAAGAACACTTGGGATACAATGGAGTATAATGAAACTATAAACAAATACTAGACCTAGTGGTGACACCAATCCATTGGGGAAGGTTATCTTGATATCATGATGACTAGGGGTATCCTTTCTAAGGGATGTAGTTTCTCAAACTTGATGAGTATCATTTTGCCGACCAGTTTACCTTCAGAGTATTAATGGTTTAGTTTTGTATACCTAGGGGTCATGTATTTCCCTCTTGGTTTCTAAAATATTATTTTTCATTCATGATCTTTTGAAATTATTATTTTCAAACTTGTTAATGTTAGATAAATGTATCCTTAAAAACTATTTTTTATCTACTTATTTCATTGGGTGTTTTATATATGTATGTGACATTGAAATTTAATGAATCATATTATATTTTTTATTGAATATGCGATGATCACGAAAAGAAAACCATGGGATTTTTTTTATTAAATGGAAAATTATTTATTTGGTAGTTTTTTAGAAACCTATTTAAAATACTAAGTAGTGGATGAACATGGTTAGAAAATATATATATTCTTAGTGGTATCCAATTGGGCTCTTGGGATCACATCTTCATTTTTTCCTTTGGGTGTTTCTAGCCCTGTTTATGTTGGATACAGGTAAAGGGAATAAAATCATATATATGATGAATCTACTTTCTCATGTTTCCTATAGTTGTTATGAGATCGAGGTTAGTTATGGTTATGTGGAAATTGACCCCTGGGATGTTTCAGGTTCTATGTTATTGACAATATTCTTGTGGTATTTTTGGACCTTATTAAAAAATGTTTCATCAGACATTTATAGGTATTTTTTACATTTTATATTCTATTTTTCTACCTTCATAAATTGATTGATTATTTTATATCACATTTCATATGAGCATTATACCATTCAGATCTCCTATTATATGATACTCAAGTTCTTTTCGCAAAACCTTGGGGATCGAGAACACACTTTGAGCCTTATGGTGATCCAATTTGGGTTTTGTTATGGATTTATGTATGCTGGTTTGTTATAGACCCTTCCCAGATGAATTTTTTTTCGTATTCATCATTGGAATATTCATTAATTCTAAATTGGAGGTCAAGTATGTGAATCATCCGAGGTTTCTCTTGGACTTACTTTGGGATAAATAGATATATGATAACCTCACAACATATCAGTTCCTTGTTAGATTGGATCACTTCCAGTGAAATGTTATCTCAAGGTAAATGTAGCTATAGACCTAGAAAAGATCGGGGATGTTCCATATTGGGATCCACCTATGAGAATATCTTAGGTGTAATGTTTTATTGGGTTAGAATCGTATTTATAGAGTCTTATTGTGTATTATTTGAGGATCATGAACCCTTGACAGACCTAACGAAAAATATTCATCCATTAATCTGTTCTGAGTGATTTCAAAGGGCCCTGGTGGTATTGAGGTACAGATTTAATAACACTCTAATCTTGATACATTTAAAAGAAGGAGATGGGTATAAGGTATTCTTTTTTCACTCGGGGATATGGACCAGGAGTGTGTTTATGTATAGATATGAGGTGATTTCTTATGGGTCTAGACTGTTGAGATACCAAGAGAAAAATTATGTGACACACAACTTGGAGTTAGAAGTGATAGTGATCACCATAAAAGCATAGTGTAACTACATTCTTGATGAGTAGTTTGTAATCTAATCAGACCACTAGTGTCTCAGGTAAATAATATCATTGATGGGTATCAACCCATTGTAGATACATTGTATAGTCTTCTTTCATGACTATAACATTTATATATTTAATATTCTAGGAAATGGAAATGTGGTGGTTGATTACTTTAGTTGGAAGTCCCATTCAGAATAGATGGGAGAGGTTACCAAGCTATTTTTATCATTATGTTTGTACTTTGGGGATGAGGGTGTAGGGTATTATCTATGATTAATGTATGTTACCCATCCCCTTCTTATTTTCATGGGGGAGGCTCAATTAGGAGGCACTGATTTTGAGGGTTTTCAAAACCATATATTCTCAGGCGTCACACTAGATGGATTTTCTAAATGTTTGAAGCATGCCAACCTCTTTCATGGATTAATGGCACTTCCATTAACACTATGTAAGGTGCTGATAGAGGAGTTTCATACATTCTATTTGGTGGTTCATCCAAGAGTGGAGAAGATATACCATAACCATTGACACTAGTTATGTGTGGAACCAATGAAGCACAATGATGCCCAATTCAATTATTGATCCCTAAAATTTCTATAGGTGAAGGAAGTGCACAATGTTATAGTCAGTTTAGACCATACCCTTGAGGTTCTAGAGTGGAATTGAAATAATATAATGATGGATTTTTTGATTGGTCTTCCATGATAATTGGGAGGTAACGATACTATCTGAGAGATTAACCACGGACTGAACAAGTCATTCAACATCCTCACCATCCAGGATCAGAGTACAATAGAGAGCTCGGGATAATAGTTTGTATAGAAGATAGTATAATTTAATGGTTTACCCTTTATTTTCATTTCCATACATGTATATTAATTCACATCTTTGATTAGAATATGTTTTTAGGATTATTTTTGGACCCACTTACAGGTGACACAACATTCGACCAAAAAATAGATGTCCAAAATGAGTGAAAAATTAATTTTATTTAGTATATTCCAGCTCCATACATATTATACTTCTATATAATATTGGAAGACCATTTTTCAATGGTGGACTTTGAATATTACAATAGTAATCACTCCACTATTGGACGAAAATAATTAGAGGACATATATGGGATACCCTGTAGCTCAACCTCATGCAAGATAAAGCTAGGAGAGTCATCATTCATGGTGTCTAAGCTAGTGAGAGTGAAAACAAAGAAATTAAATTTGTTTTATTAGAGGATTAGGACGGATTAATCTATCTAAATTCCTACAAGAACCATTGAAAAAGGAATTTTGAGTCTGAGGAAGGAGACTCTGTGTTCATGAAGGTCTCACCTCGATGAGGACAACAAAGATTTGTTTAGGGTGGTAAGTTATCCTTGAGATTTATTGTTATGTTATAGATCTTGTGTAGGGTAGTATTGGTCTCATATTAAATGGAATTACCCTTGAAATTAGACCAGGTTAATGACCAATTCCATGTGTCATTTTTGAGGAGATATGTACATGACATGTCACACGTCATTGAATTATGTGAGAAAAACAAAGAGGATGAATCTACCATTCTAGATCACCCCATGTTGATTAAAAATTTATTAAAATTTACAATTTTTGGATGAGATATCCCATAGGTGACCTCCCTTTAGTGACATAGAAACCTTTAGGAGAGCTTGTGTGAGCGTGAGCACCAAACACAGTCTCAATACCATTTCCATTTTGGGATGATTGACATTTTTATGATAAAAATTAATCAATTTATGGAGGGTGTAGAGACCTTCAATTTTTATTTTTAATCCATTAGAATCTTTTAAATAATATTTCTGAGTTGATTCATGATGCTGACATGGAATTTTGGGTATCACCCAATGTTGTTATTAATATATTAAAAATAACATATTATTTATATCTCTCACATGAATATATTTTAGAATATGTTTTATCATGAATGGATTCATGAATGAAAAATAGAGAATGTGGATTATTTGAGAACATGGGGTTTGCCTGTTAAATGGTGTAATTCATTATATTCTTCTTGAGTTTAGTTGTTTTTCATTCATTATTAGATTTTTAGGCTAAAAAATATTTTTTAATGAAATTAAAATATGTGATGGTGGAAATTAATTATTGAATCCCTAATTAATCTCCTAAATAAATCCCTATATCCCACAAAACATAAAAAAGCCAAAATTTTATGAAATATATTTTTTAAAATCAATTTAACTTATTTGATATCGTTCATTACATAGGACATTTATTTTTATCAAAATATGACATACTATTAACA
Source organism: Viscum album (assembly GCA_963277665.1). Classification (NCBI taxonomy): domain Eukaryota; kingdom Viridiplantae; phylum Streptophyta; class Magnoliopsida; order Santalales; family Viscaceae; genus Viscum; species Viscum album. Next base: position 1,533,702,209 of record OY728128.1, on the reverse strand, counting down.
ATTTATTATTTAATATGATAATTATATTTACTCATTGGAATAAATTGTATAAATATGATTAAAAAAATCATGAAAAATTATGTTTTAAACATTTTTATAAAATAAATTCTTTTTAATTTTTTAATTAGAAATTAGAATAAAGACCATTTGAAAATAAATAAAATAGTTTTCTGAAAGAATATTTTTTAATCAATAACAAGATTTACCTCAATAATTTAAGAAAATAACTTTTTGTGAATGAATTTTATGAATTTATATATTTTATATTCAATAAAATTTCTAACATTAAAATTATATGTTTTCACACAATCGAAAAGGAAAAAAATCAGATTTTATGCCTAAAAATATATTTTTCTAAAAACAGTTTTTTTTTGCATTTTTCACACTTATATAGTAAAATTAATTTTTCACATTTTTAGAACATTTATTTGAAAAAATAAATTTTTTTTAATTAAAATGTCAAAATTATCTTGTATTTATTTTGGAATATTTTTTAAAATGATAAAATTTTAGTAAATAGTGGAAAATAACGGTTTTTATTAAGAATTATCATTTTTTTTAAAATAATTTAGAAGCATTAAAATTATTTTAATATTGTTTTGAAAGTAAAATAAGTAAAAATAGATATTTATTATTACAATTTCGGTCATTTTATTCAATTTATTATTGAATTTTAATATGAAATATTTTAAAGTTTTGAAAATTGTTTCTTTAGAAAATCGCATTTTCATCACATTTGCAAGATTGATTTTAAATTTAAATTTTCCAAATTATAAATTAAATTTAGAAAAATTGATTCCCTAATTAGAATAATAATATTTAATATTATCTAATGAGTTTAATTTAATTTTTTTCCATAATAACTAGTAAAAATAGTAAAAAAACATTTAACGCGGTTAAGGTTAAAAAGGGTTTATGTGGGGATTAATCTAAAAAGATAATTGGTAAATGACCGAGAAACCTATCCAAAACCCAATGGATATAAATATTTTAACCTTATAAACCAAAAATTCTTGATAATTACCCATTTTTAATAATTGTTTCATATTAAAAAGGTGTGGAATCATTATTATTTTCAAAAATTCCATGTGTGTCCTCCCCCCACTTATAAAAGGACACCATCTCTCCTCCCCTATTCAAACATCCAAAACACATTGGTTAACAAAACTAATACCAAAATTTAATCATTAATTGAATACCAAAATATAAGATTAATTTTTTATGTCATTAATGAAATCTATTAAGTATTTATGTTAAAGCTAAAGGGGTTGTCCGAAGAATAGGTATTTTTTAACTATGCATTTTGTTTTACGTAATCTTATCAAAATGTAAAATATATTCTAAAAATGAAAAAATATAACAACCTAATATCCTCTATTTTGATATGTTATTATGTTAATGGAATAACCTATATCATCTCCTGTTCCATCAAATGGGAATCAAAACCGTTGATCATGTGTACGATGAAATACCGCTTCCTGAGCTAATTTTATTCATTTTTCATTACCACCTCTCATGTATGGAAATAATGATGGATTTAATGTTAATATATGATATTTATTAAGTTATAATACCTATTTAATTATAATAAAACATATAAATTCTTAAATAAAAACTCATTGGAAAATAATAACATCGCTTGTGTGTATGATAGACTGCCATCTCATGAACCGATGTGACATGTATTTCATTTCTATTATAAATGAATGAAAATAATGGTGGATTGAATAAATATATATGATATTTGTAACATATTTATAACTCTATAATTAACACATCACATATAACTTCTTAATTTCCATTTCATGGGAGATGCGATAATGCCTTCTGTGTGTATGGTAGAGTACCAGCTCATGAAGAAATGTGATTACTTCTTCACATACACATTATATGGAAGGTAATAAGGATATGTTTAAATAAATATATGTGATATATATGATATATAAGTAATTATAAAATTTTAATATATTATTTACCTTATTTTTATTTTATCCTTTGAGAAAATGGAAACAGCCTTCATGCATATGTACGACCTACTATGTCTATGAATGATGTATTTTATTTTCTATCTATAATATTTTTGGATTAGTATAAATAAATATATATAATTAATATATATGATCTGTATATAATTTTTAACATTTGGGATATTTTTTAACTTTGAAACAATTATGATAATTTAATATACCAAATCCAAACATACATTAAAATTAAAGAAGTTGCTTCTTACAATGTGATTTTCACATGGAATTGTTAATAAATATGTAATAAAAGGTCATCAGTAAATCATATATGATATGATATAAATATTTATTTGTTTTCAATATATAAATTTATAAGAATATTATATTTATTATACAATATATTTTAACATGTTTAATTGAAGTCGAGGCTTAAGGTAATGGATTTTTTTTCCCAATTTGTTTTCTTCGGTACATATGCAATGTTATGAACCCATCTTCCTTAATGAGGTGTTTATAAATCCCATTTGAAAATTAATATCATGAATATATTTATTATCATTATATTTTATGTTCCATTTAATGTTATTCCTTCGTGGGGAATCCTCTTATAAGTTACCAAATTAGTAACGGTTTTATAATACAATCTCTTCATTTATCAAAATTGTTTATGTTTATGAATCCCATGATAAAATATTTTAACCTATATCTCATGAATCGTTTGAATTTTAATATCCGATGGTTATTTATTTAGAATACATTTTTAGTTTCATATTACTTTCTTTATGTACTCATGATTCCAAAATAATGTTTTTGAACGAATGTCAGCTTTATTTATTTCTTTGATAAAAAAACCTTTTTCTTATATATCTATGTTTTCTAAAAATGTTTCCAAAAAAAATTTAATGTTACTGAATTTTTATTTAAAATCAAAATTTTACCAGGAATTACATTTAAGAAAAATTAAATGGCTTCATAATGTCTTTTTAAAAATAAGTTTCATTTGGCTTTTACTGAAAATGTAAAATGAATCTTTATTTTAATGTATATGGTATTTCCCGCCATCATGACCTAAAAATGTTTTAAATATCCTTTTATATGTTTCAAAGTTTATTTTGATGGGAATGTACTTCCAATTTTTTTTATTAATTTTTTGTTTTAAAAGTTATTTTCAATGAAAGTATATTTTCCACTAGAATTGTTCGAAATAGTCTTTATAGATTATTTTATAAGTTTGAAAGGTTTTTCTCAAAGAACCTACTAATTATTTTTCTTAATGGTTTATTTTAATGATGAAAATAATCTTATAAATCCCATTTCATTTCCATGTATTATTATATGATAAAATGATTTATGAAACCCATTTCATTTCATTTGTTTAAATATGATGAATGTTTTATGATATTATGGCACAAAAATGTATGAATTATGTGATGGGTAGGACCTATAACTCCATAAAATGGATTGAGAAATTATTAATGATCTATGAGCTCTGAGGATATACAAAATGTTTTAACATGACCAGAATGAGGATACACATGAGGTTATCCCTTGCCTGAAGTAGGTACACAGTTGGTTTGCCAAAGCCAAACATGTTATGAATGTCTTGGAGGGTATACTTGACATACAGTTTTATATGTTTATGTGTATTACAAAATTCCTTGTCTTATGTAAATACTATGTTATGATAGATCATGTTCTTTGATTTCCTTATAATTCATGTCTTAGGAAAATCTAATATTTATTCCACGATTCATGATTTTGATATTTGATATGAAGGGTATAGTGTTCCACTACTGAAAACATGGAATATACCAACGGTTTGGAGGGACATTTTCTACAATACATTTGGTATAGGTCTCTACCAACAGTTTTTATAAAACTGATGGTATAAGTCTTTGCCAAAATTTTTAAAAACCATTAGTAAATGTAATGTAAAAAAAAAATCATAACTGGGGTTTGAACACAACACCTACAGCTTATATATGAATGAGCCAACCAGTAAGATATAATTATATTTATAACTTTAACTTTATATATATATATATCAAAATAATTTATATAATGATTTACTTAATTATATTTGAAAAAAAAATTCATAAAAAATCTGGGGACCTATACTAACAGTTTTCCAAAACCGTTGGTATACATTTTGTGTCAGGAACCTATACAAACAGTTCATGCATAATTTTTCGTATTGTGGGAACATATACCAATGATTTTAGAAAAACCATGGGTAAAGGGTTTTTATGAGGTACCTATGTACACGGTTTTGAAAAAAAAATTTATAAACTTTTTGTGAGGCAATTTTACCCACAGGTTTGCAAAACCTGTGGGTATAGAGTTTGAAAAAGGTGACAATACCAAATGTATTTCCAAAATCGTGTGTATATTGTTTCATTAATTCACTTATCACCACAATTTTTCGAAAACTGTTGGTATAGGTGACATATACCAACATTTTTTGCAAACCATTGGTATATGTACATTGGCATAACAAAAAAATATATAGTTGTGTTCATATATTAGGATCATGTTATCATACCCTTATGGTCACATTATGTTTTCATATTTCTCGTATTTAACCTTACTGGGTATCTAAGGTCACCCTTTTTTATATTTCTTTCCCCTAAGTTATAATGATAATTATTACTTATGATATGTATAATAAGGGTTCTAGTTATGAGTAACTAAGTGGGAGATGATGTAGAACTCTTATAAACCAGTTTATTATGTTTATGGGTTTATAAAGACACAATACCTACAAAATCATCTGGAACGTGTTTGTGTAATAAAATAAACATTAGTATAAAGAGAATAAATATTGGTGAATCCCTTAGTGTCATAGGTACACGAAAGTTGAGCCTTGGATTTACTGTTTTGGGGATTGGGAAGATTCAAGGGATTGGAGGCTAAAAAAGGAAATTTGGGGAAATTTCATTGGAACATAATTAGGGTTCATGGTTATATTAACCGTGAAGAAACTATGTGTTTTTCCTCTATGAGGTTCAAGATGAGGTTTTCACGATTTTTTCATGGTTAGGAAAACTGTATGACATGCCCAAGAATCATGTAGGGTGCATTGTTGTTTTCAAGGGGTTTCACATGGTTTGAAAATGGTGTTCCAAAACAATGAATCCCCTAGTAAAAACCACGCACCCCAAGATATAATGGATAGTATGGGATCTTTATTAAGGTTCATGATTAGTTTAACCATGCATCCTCATATAGAAAACCATGTGACCCCCTATAAACATTTAAAAAGTTATATTTTACTTCTTTTCTACTGTAATTTTAATGTATAATCAATCCCTAATATTATATTGGATCATTATAACCCTTCACCATAAATTTTGAGGTTTCTCCCCTTAGATTCTAGGCTAATTTATTTAATTATTGAAAAATCACCTCATGAAATGTTTTGTTTTTAATATGATTTCTATCTTCTTTTTTGATCTATACAAGATCCATTCTCCTCACATTTTATTGGAACCTGATTAAGATGTGATGCAGGATCTAATGGTTTTGATTGGGGATTGAATATTATTATTATGTATCCAGTATCACAAGGACGTGATATACTCTCTCTTGGTCTTTATTTTTTATGGAAAATGGTTCTACCTCCATTTTGAGGTAGATATTTCTATACGAAGGGTTAATTCTATGAATTGCTTACTTTTATCCACAAATTACTTATGGTTATTCATTGTATTGAAGTGATTTTTGGTTTCAAGGGAATCATTAGAATGATATATGTTTTTAAAGGGGTTTCCTTGATGCTTTGGCGATGACACAATGGTAATGGTGAGGGGCATACCAATGCTGTTCTTTGGGAGGTGTAGGGTTCGATTCCTAGGGGTCCAGTCATGGGAGAATTTCTCCTTCTCTCATGACCCAATCACCTTTTGGGTCACCCAATCCCTGACTGGGTGGGTAAAATAATGTTCAACCCATCTATGTTGACTAATTATTTTACCAATCCATCACCGCCAAAGTTATTACCCTATGGGATGCTCTGTCTTCTCAGCTAGCAACAAATCCTTCCTGATTGGGGCTCTCTCTTGAGTGAACTCTCTGTGGGTATGGGGGTTCACTTGTGTATAGGGTTAAAAAAGGCCCCAAATAAGGATTCCTTTTTTATAACAGAAAGGGGGTTTCCTTTAAAATTGGGTATTTTCACTCTATGTTTTTTACTAAATGCTCGAATGGTTTCCTTGATTGGTAAATTAGTTTTCAAAAACTGAAGTAGATTGGATTGGATTGGATTTTTTTTGTAAATTTTAATCATGGGATTTAAATGTATTTTTAAAAACATGTCACTTTGGTAATGTTTGGAACACAGAAAAAGGGGAACATGTTACCTTGGGGTGTGTAGTACAGATTGGGGTTGCTTTGTGATATCGATGAACTATGGGAGGAATCAATATTGGTTGGTAGAAAATTATGCCTAGTTTAGACTATATTATATTTAGTATGTATTTCCGCAGGCTGGGGCCCAATAAAAAGTTCTTTCTCATTTGTGTCTAGTTATAAAATTAATGATTTTTTCATGAACAATTGGTCATAGGCTTTCACATGAGGATGTTTCAAATAGATTTTCATGATTGATTAAATCATCGATATGTGATTACATTATTGTATTATGGTGTATGGAAATGATGTAATATTTTATCACTTGTCATATTTTTTGATTTTTGTATATTGAAGGATTTAATGAAAAAAGGAAAATGATTTACAAATGTGTTTGGATATATGAATATTCATTGTAAAACTATTTTTGTTTTAAAATATAGAAAAAAAATATTCTTGATATTTGATGTCTTAAAGACATTTTAGTGGAATCTAACTGGGATTTTTCCCATAAACTAATTTTTAATTTTGGTGTTCGTAGATGATGTATTGTACGATGTTGGTAATGGGAATGGTATATTGAATCTTTTTTTTCTTCTCTTGTTGTCACAGGTTTCGGTTCAAGATTTTCTGAGGGTGATGGTTGGTTAGATGGAGAATTACTGGCCTTATCTAATTTATAAATTTTTTATTTAACCTATTTATCTTGGTTTTTATAGATCTAGTTGTATATATTTCTTCTTCATGGTAATATATTTTAATGTATTATTTTGGTTATATTCTGGAGTTGTTTTCTATTATTATAATGCACCTCACCAACATGATGATCAGATTAGGTGGCTTGTCTAGTTAAATCGAGTTGGTTCATTTCAATATAAATTTATTAGAAGTTTATGTCTATATAGTTGGTATCATATTGTTGGTTTAGTGAATTGTTTGGAAACATGGATGAGAATAATTTAGTGATAACCATAAAGATAAATCCAGCTATGGGAAAATATACTGGAATTTTGGTGAAAGATAGAGCAAGTGGTTTTGAGCAATTACATCCCTAGCATGATACTATAAGGGGACATGGTTCAAGAATAGGTGTACCTAGGGGTAATAACTCTAAAGAAAGGTGTTTCAAGATTGACTCGATCATTACCCGGTACATGACCAAAATCCTTATTGTGCACTTGGTTTGACACTCATATGGGATATGTTTTGGAAATTCACAAACCCATTACAAACCATCATGGAAAATTTGAACAATGACCATGAATGACCCCAATTAAGCCTAAAATATCATAGATTAAAAAAAGTTTTCATCATTTAGACATCCTATAAATGACTTTATATGATTATGTGGTTCCCCATTATGATTATTGTTGCTAAAATTATGCATTTTTTTTATATTCAATTGATGAAACCGGAAGGAACTAGGTTAATGTTGAATGTGATAGAAATTTTGTTGTTAAGAAACCAAGTGGGATGATGAATATAGTGAAGGAAATTGATGTTAATCATAATAATCTATCATGATATATGATTAAAATCTTTCAATTTAACCTCCTATCTAACTCGAAATATAAGAGAAGGATAGATTTACCCTAAAATTTTCGTAGTCGCAACCATAGAGTAAAAAAGATTCCATTTCCTAGATATCATGAATTTGGGAAGAAGAACTCTAGAGAATATCTCGAAGGAATGAGAATATGTTTTATGTGTATATAATAAGGTCAAAAAGTATGCAATTGTTTTGGAATATTCAAATTTTCAATTAATGCAATGGATGAGAATACTAGTTTCTATAAGGAATTATAATTAATTGAATTTTATTAATGTGGAAATAATGGGAATTATAAAAATCAATTTCCTAGGTGGAAATCTCAAAAATATGATAAAAATGTGGTATATGTAAAGGAATTGTTTTTAATGATGAAGAGACTACAAATGACATATGAAAGGAAAAAGATATTATGGAATAAGACATTGAAGCCTAGTCAATGGTTTAATATTGTAGTGGAATGATTGAAGTGTTTATGTATTGGAATTTAATAATTATGTTATATGAATCATGAAATTTATATGGATTTTTTAAATAATATTTTCATTATGTATTTTCATGAATATGTTGAATAATATCAATGACCTAGAAAATTGATTTAATGAAAATGTGAAATTTTATATATAACACATAATTAAGGGAAGATGACCCTTAATATGTCTTTTATATAGAGGGAATGGTGATTAGTTTGGGTAAAGAGATGATTGACATGGATAAATTAAATTGGGCAGTATTTATGACCTCAGAACAGATTAAAGATTTATTAAAAAAGTGGTTTATGTTACTATAGGTGGAGTTTATATTATTTTTGGACATATTGAATATAATAAATAATATATGGTTTACATTAATGAAATAGGAATCATGTAGTATTCCTTTGAGGTTTTATGGTAATTATAGTCATTATCATGATATAAGAGAATATATTACCAATGTATTCATATATTTGGCACGTGAACTTTAAGAATTACTTAATGATATTCGGGGGACTAATGTTGAGTTGATTTTGGGAAATTCAGTAACAATATTTATAAATATTGAATTTTGGAAGGTTCATATGGTTTACCATTTATATAATTGTTTAATTTGAACATTGGATAAGGTTTTAGAGATTAATTTAATAATTTATCATATGAATATTTATGAATATTAGATAACCATTGTTAACCATTTTTTGATCACTAGATATAGAAGGAATGACTTATATTTATATTATGGATGTTGTGATATGTTAGTTCTTTAAGAATAAAAAATAATCACAATTTATTAGAGTAATAGATGATGTGGAAATTGAACGAAACACAATAAAATGATGAAATTATTCTTAGGATATAATGGGATCGAAGATAATCCTTTTCTATATTGGTCCCTTTGATGTTCTTGATCATATCGAGATGGTAGCATATTGATTGGTTATTGAACTAAAAATCTCTCAAGTTCACAATGTGTTCCATGTAACATTCATATGAATGTTCATACCTTGTCACCCCCATTTAATAAACTCATAGGACATGCAGTTGGAACCTGCTATTTCTAATAAGGAACAACCAATGAATATTCTAGATCACAGATAGAAATTTCTACAAAGAAAGACCACCCAACTATTTATATTATTGTGGTGAAACCACTTGTTTGAGGAAGATACATGGGAACTAAAGGATATAAGGAGACAAATATTTCCTCAGTTTGTTATTTGACAAAGTGAATAATTTATAGTGATAAATTCATTTTAATGGGAGAGAATGTGACACACTAATATTTTATAAAATAGTTGTTTCAAAATAAATTTATTTTTTTCGACACCTTACATTACAATCAACATAGAGTTTTAATGAAATGATACATAACATTAAAATTTTATTTGAAAGAATAAAAATATTTTTTTAAATCATAATGTTAAAATAATATTAGAGGGAATTTTTATTAATTTTTTGAATAGATAATTTTTTATATTAATAGTGAAATTTAAACGTTTTTTATAAGAACCTTTTTTAATTTTAATGAATTTAAAAACATAAAATTAAATTTAATAAGCATTTAAATGTAAAATTATATCAATTATATTTTTAGTATTCAAATTCATGTATATGTAATCAATTTAATTTTTAATTATTATATAAAAACTTTTTAAACATTTGAGGATTTTATCTTCGGAACGGTTTTTTCATCGCATCTATGGGATTAATTTTAAATTAAAATTTTACTGATAGATAAGTGGAATTTTGAAAAATGGATTTATTATTAGTAATCAGAATAATTAATATTATATAATTATAAAATTACTTTTTTGACCATAATTAATCATAACAATAGTAAAATTAATTATCACACTTCAGATTAAAACGAGTTTTTTAGGGGTTAAACTAAACAAGAAAGGGGTAAAATGACCAATATACTTGTCCAAAACCAATTTTATAGACATATGTAGAAATTATAACCTCTAATGTTTTATAATTACCCATTGTTGAGGCTTATTTCATATGGAAAACGTTGGTTCACTTTATTCTTTCCAAAAAAATTGAATGTGTGTCCACTTCCTCAATTATAAAATGCCACCCCTATAATCCCATCATGAAACTTCCAAAACCATTTTTTTGATTCAAAACTAACTAGTTTTATTCCTTACTTCACTCCAAAAATAATAGATGCATTTTTTATACAATAAATCTAATCTAGGAATGATTTATGATAAACCTAATGAGGTTGTACAAAGAAGATGTAATGTTTTTAACTATACCTTTATTGTTTTACTTATTCTTCTAACTACATGAAATATTTTCTAAATATTCTAAAACAATAGCACCAGTATATAATATAATGTAAAATTTTATTACATTAAATTCATAAACTCTATCCACTACCACTTCCATCAAACATGAAATGAAATTGTCTATCTTATGTTTAGTGGACTATTCCCTCATGAACTGATGTTATTCGTTTTCCATCACCATCTTCCACAAATAGATAAAATGATATATTTGATTTTTATATATTATATTTATGATATTATAATACCAATTTTAATTTTATACCAAATTTACTTTCTTACCTACCTAACATTGGAAAATAATAATGTTGTTCGCGTGTACGGTGGACTACCCCCTCACGAACCGATGTGATGTGATTTTCATTTCCATTTTACTTGGATGGTAAAAAGGATATATTGAATGAATATATATGTTATTTATAACAATATTATACATATATATTAATTATATCATATATACCTTCTTTTCTTTGATTTCATGAGAGATAGGATAATATAATTCGTGGGTACGATAGACTACCACCTTGTGAAAAATGTGATTCATTCTTCATATACAATTTACATGGAATGAAATAAGAATATGTTTAAATTATAATATTATATATATATATATATTATATCTATGAACTAGTATATTTAATATTTTATTTATATTTCATTCATTTAATCCTTTACAAAAATGGAAACTGTATCCATGTGTATGTACATCTACTGTATCAATGAATGATGTATTTTATTTTATATATATAACATTTATGGATTACTATAAATACATATATAATGAATATATATGATATTTATATCATGGATATCATTCTAGATATGGTGTAACCATGGTCAATGTAAGATAAACAATGATTCCAAATCAAAACATACATGAAAAACTAAGCAGTTATTTCCCAAAACATGATTTTAACATGAAATTGTCAATACATAAGAAATTAAAGGTCAGAATTAAATAGTGTATAGTATGGTATATATATATATATAATTATGTATCTTTATTATATGTATAATAAATATATAATTTTGTTATAGGAGTTTTGAAAATGTAAAATGGAATTCAAGACTTAAGGTACTAGATTTTTGTCTCAATTTTTATTCTTATGGACATATATTATGTTATGAACCTTTATTATTTTATGAGGTGTATATACATCAAAAAAAATTTTAATATTAGGAATTTATTTATTCTAATGATATTTTATGTTTCATTTAATGTTATTTCTTCATCAGTCTTACAATTCAATGTAACCAAAGTGGTATTGGTTTTATGGTACAATCTAATCATTTATCCTCATCATTTATGATTATTCTTCCGATGATTAAAATTTATGATCTATCTCTCAGGAAACTAATAATTTTTCTTAAACTATTTTTATTTTATTAGAATACATGTTTCCTTTTAATTTTAATATCATTATTTAATTTTGATTCCAAAAGAACATTTTTGATGAAATCCATATTTATGTCTCTTTTTATTTGAAAACCCTTTTCCTTCCATATTCACAAATTCAAAAAAAAATTCCAAATAATTTTACTTATCACATATATTTATTTATAGTAATTTTTACCCTTGTGTGAATATTTTTTGAAATTATTATAAAATAATTTGTCATTTCTTTTTCAAAATAAGTCCTGATTGTATTTTACTGAAAATGTGAAAGGAAAATTTGGTTTAATGTGTACGCAATTTCTCATAATCATGACAATAGTAGGTATTAATGATTCCTATGTATGTTTAAAATTTTTTTAATGAACATGATATCCAAAAAAAATTGATTTTTTTTAAATTTAATTTCAAAAAATTGTTATTTTCATCAATAAATGTTTTAAATTATATTTAAATCATTAATTATAAGTTTTAAATGTTGTTTTCAAATAATTTATTTTTAAAATTTTTTATGTTTAAAAATTTATTCTTCAATGTGGAAAGGCAGTTTTCCTCAAGAAATCTACCATGTGAACCTTCAAAATCATTTTCCATCTCAGATGGAATACTTTGACGTTACTTATTCTTTAAGGGGGATATGATCCAATGATAATATTTATATTATTTCATTGATTATTTTATGGTTATGATGACAAGATTATTTTGAATACAATTTCATTCCCATGGGTTATGCTATGATGAAATGTTTTATGAAACCAATTTCATTTCATGGGTTCTAATGTGATGATGGTTTTATGATTTTATGGTTCACAATTGTATGGATGATGTGATAGGTGGGAACTACATATTACTCAAATATATTGGGTAATGATTAATGTTCTATGACTTTAGAGGGTACATTAGAGTTTATCCCAAGCCTAAAAGGCGGGTACACAAAAGGTTATCCCAATCCCGAAGTAGGTATAGTGGTGATTAGTCAAAGCCTAACATGTTATGAATGTTTTCTGGGTATCCATGACATAAGTTTTTCAATACTTATTTGTATGCCACAATTCCATGTCTTATGTTAATTTTATGATCTAATAGCTCATTTTATTTTAATTCCTTATGATTAACGTCATGATCAACCATATTTATTCCATGACTCAATATTTTCATCTATTATATGTTGGGTATGGTTTTCATATGTCATAATCATGTTATTATACACTTATGCTCAAGTTATTTTTATGTATTTCTCTATTTAACCATAACGAGGATCTGATCTTACCTTTTCTTATGTTTATTTTTCCAAGGGTATGATGATAGGTATTATGTAGGATATGTATAAAGAGGGTTCTAGTTATGTGTAACTAAGTGGGTTATTATATAAAACTCTTATGAATAATTCGTTTATGTTTCTATGTTTCCAAAAGCACTATATATTTATGATCCTTGGGCTTGTGTTCTTGTATTGTAATGAAAATTCATCTAAAAATATATAATATCTATGTATGAAAAGTTTGGTTTGTTTTTAAACCCTGATTTTTTTATAGGAGATGTCACGAGAGGAAACTTGGCATGTAATCAATGGGTAATCTCATGACCGATTAATGAGCTCAACTGGAATTTCCAATGACACCAACATTAATTTATTCTTTTATATGATCGAACAAATCTTGAGGTAGGGATTTATTATTGATGTATTTTCTATTCCTTTATGTAGTTTTAAATAATATATTGATGTGATTAATTGTGTAAAATATATTAAGCATTGACAAGTTGGATTATTCATTTATAATTGGAATATATTATTTCTTTTATATAGTTTTATTTTTTCTCTTTGATGTTCATGCATATGATCAATGATGGGTTCAAAAAGTCCATTAATAATTATAAAATTGATTATTTATATAGATTTATACCTCCATTCATCATGTATCCATCATTGGATTATATTTAGATGGAAATTTTGATTTTATTGGACTTATTTGATTCACGATCAAATCCCTAGACTATGTGTTACTATTGGATTTTGACACTAAAGCTTGTGGGAAGAGGAAAAATATTTGGGAGATGGTGGATTATAGATCCAAGGAGGTGAAACATCTTCGCTAATTAGTAATGGGTGGAGTGATGAGAGTTACATGAGAGGATTTAATTTTTTTTTTTGAGAAATAAATGGACATAAGTTAACACATGATGATGTGACGCCCACTATCAGGGCCATAAATGAAGAAACCTATAGGAATATATGTGACATTAGAGATGAAGGCCAAATTTGTGTATGAGGGGTTGAATATAGTTTGAAATATCCAACTACATGAAGTATTTTTCAGTGGAACACTTGATGCATATCTTATGGGTGTGGGAGCGTAGATTTGTAGATTTAGGTAAATATCACACATCATGTGACTTAATAAAAAACCCATGTACTCATCGTTGACTGACATGTGATGCACATGGAGTACACACCCAGGTGGAAATATTTACATATACTCCATGTGGGTAAAAACCACACACTATGTATTAGTGAATAATGAATTGAGTTTTAATTATACACTATGAGAAGTGCACCTAGCTAGACGCACCATCTATTTTACCAGTACATAGCCAGGATATTACATAGGGAATACATCTACTGTACCCAATATCAAAAATTGTTTAATTATTTAGGACCTTGAAACTTATCATATAACCTTACTCAAGATTAATATTCAAGGTATTTAATATCCCATGTTTTCAAAATAATATTAAATTATATCCTTCTCTTATATATCAATAATCAGTTACAAGAAGATTCATGTAGATTTTCCCTCTTCAAATTCCGATAGCCAGCGAAGAGTTTCATGTTTAAACTTAACAGTGACAGTGAGTTCCATATGTTGTGACCCAAGCATCACATAGATAAATATTACATAAATACATATCAATATTAAGTACATATTATAATAATAAATGTCTAAAAACCATAATCGTACAGTTCATTTTAGGACTAGATACAAAAGAATCATATTTGACGAAATATATTAAACATCTCCCACAAAATTCTTCTCACATAGTACCCTTCTTAAAATTTTCCTACATAAAACCTTTCTTTATAACATAGAAAAATTGAAACATAAGAAAGGGTGATATCTAATGTTCAGTAAGGATAAACATGGGATATATTAATCAATGAACATATGTGAACATAACATAATATTAATGGTATGATAACATAACCACATCTTTCAAGATCATACCTAACATGTCCCAAACCACAATTCATGTTCCATGCAATTTGTTTTTTTCATGACAAATAAAATGATTTATAAGAGTGAGGAATAATTAATATTCAATCATGATCCCAGAGATCATAGCATAACAATACAGAATATGTTTGTAACATAAACATAAGCATAGAAAATAATTTAAATAGTCAAATACCACTTCCAAGACCATCATAGTGAATACAGTCCCATAATAGATTATGTGAATCCCTAAACCCATGCTTCCAAATTAAGTATATAAAATTGATGAGTATTTTTTATAGAAACACATATGAAAAAAATAATTTTACATTTTAAGACCTTTTCTAGACCAGGTTTTAGAGAATTAGACAAAAACATTATAATTTACTAGAGCTGTACAAAAATTAAATATCTCATCTTCTTCATGTGTGATAACTCCAAAAGTGTAGTCATCCATCTGAAAACCTCTAAAAGTCCTATGAAAAAACATTTTAAAACTTTCGATGAGTGAGAAAATTCAGTATGGGTATTTTGAAAAAATTCGACAATACTACACTTTTGAAAACAGTGAAATACATTGAAAATTACTTAATCTTGAAGAAATGCTTTAAAAATAATCTGGTGATTTTTCAGAAACCATTATACAATATTTTGAAAACAAAATCCTGAGGATACTAAAAATATTGATGACTATCTAGGCCTAACCACTTTCTTTAGAGGTAGGTTCACTCCCCACTTCCCTAACATGTTCAAAAAGTTCAAGTGCCTAATTTTATAAAATAATTTTAAGAATTCCTTGTATATATATATACATTGTTTGCTAGAGTTTTTACCTTAAAAACATAAAAATGTATTAAATATATATAAACACATATTTATATATAAACCTATTAATAGTATCATTCTTAGGATATCACTTGGTAAATTTGGAATAATAAAATCTCTTGATATTTAGACATTTCATAAATACATGGATTGTTAACATACGGCCATGAAATAAAAAAAACTTCCTTCATAAAATCATTATTATTTATAACTCAACCTTGAATAAAGATATTAAAAACTAATTTTATTAATGGATTTATGCATAAAATAATGATGTAAATATATGAACCCTTTACATAAAATAATTTAAATAGTAAATATCAATTCAAAAAAATAAATATATATATCATTTTTCTTTCATAGAATAATCATAACAAAAATAAAATAAAATTATAAGAAGTAACATTTTATGTAAAAAAAATTTATCCTTGATTGAATTATAAATATCATCTCGAATAGGATCTTGGTTTGAAATTAAACCATTATTTAAACATGATTTTTTGAACATTAAAATCATGCATAAATGGTTAAAATGAGTATATATATGTATATATATATATATTACTATCCTATAAGTATAAAAATTTATTTAATTTTGAGGATAATGTCTTGGTGACATGAAATATAAGAACATGAAAAATTCATATAAAATCACAATTTGAAATTTGATATTTTTTTATATTTTTCTTATATTTGAGAAGATAATAATTCAATTATATAAAAACTTTATTATTTAGAATAAATACATGGAAATAATTTATATTTATACATATAATTTGAGAATATAGATTTAGAAATTGTTTAAAATTATATATTATATTTATGTTAATAAAAACATGATGTTTCTAAAATATTACATACATATATGTACATGTTTGAATAAAAACATGAAATTTGACATATATATATACATATTAGTTTTTTATTTAAACAAAATAGAATTCCCTATAAAAAAATTAAAATATAAATTGAATGATTTAAAATAGAAATAAAAGAAAATACATTACAAAATTAAAATACTAATGAAATATAATTTTCAAATATATAATCATTAGAAAAAAAAATTGAAATATAAATAAACACACTTATCTATTATTTCTTGAAGAATGAAAATTGTAAATCTTTTATTTTATACCTTCGAACCCACTCTCTCTCATTTTCGTTGACCTGAACATAAAACTGATTGTAGATCATATAAAGATGTTGATAGAGGGATTTCTATAAACTTTTTTATTACTTCTCTCATACAGTGGTTATATATATATATATATATATTATTTATTAGATATATATGAAGAGTAGAATTCTTTTCAAGATATAATTTCTTTTTATATTACAATTATTATTATGATTTTAGGAATATAATAATAAAATAATATATTAGTCTTTGTACAAGTATTTCAATTTAAATATTTTATATGTTCTCTAAATGAATTCAGTGGTTACAAAAAAAAAAACCATGAGGAAAAAATAAGAAAATAAAATTAACCTGAATTCAATATCAAACTGAATAGACCAAACATAAAAGCTATTAAATGATTAGTAGTCGATACAAAAAATAAATGTTGAAAAATTATGAAATATGTGTACATAGGAAGACCGATATGGATCAAATGGAAATATTGTTCGAAAAAACATAGCTCATGACTAAACTGAATTTTCAACCTAGATGTAAAAAAACACCTCCCACAGATCTGAATAATAGTTTTCCTTCCATGATACCAACTGAAATCGCCACCATGCTCATAACATCATCAGCATACCATCCTTAGTTGGACTCCCCTTTCAACAACCAATTTTATTTCTACATGGCTCAAACTATATCTGGAAGTTGATCTCCTCTAAGCTTGACCACTACAGCTGTGATCAGATCTTCCTCCCCCAGAAGTCCTACTTGACCAGTGCTTAACACCTCATTGTGTCTACATTCACTCCTCTTGAGACCCTCACATCGTTTTCCCCAAAACCCAATTCACAATTTTAATCGATGATCCCTGTATATATTCACTTTCATTTTTCTTTTTAAAAAATAATTCCCATTTTCATTCATTCATTATTATTATTGCATTATTTTAATTTTTTAACATGTCATTTTGCTCCCTTTTTTCTTATATCTTATTTTTCTCTTTTTTTATTTCTTTTTTATGATTTTTATATTTAATATTTTAAAAAAATAATTTTTCAAAAATAATTTTATATTTATCATAATACATACATATTATAAAATATGGTGATTTCATTTTACATAAATTTATTTTTTTAAAAAAATTTAATATTCATAATTTTATAAAAACAAAAAATATTAAAATTAAAATGAATATTTTAATTTCAAAAAATCTATATAGTCAAAATTTCAAGTATAATATTCATTTGTTAAAATAATAAAGATAATATTCCATACATTTTATTAAACACTTGATTATATTTTCATAATAATAATTTATAATTTCATATACAAAATAATTATAATATATTTCTTTCATAATTTATGAATTTTTTAAATTTTTTTCATTTCAACTAATTTTATACTTTTATAATTACCCCAAATTATATTATTCAAATTATTTTTTTTATTAAATATATTCATTAATTCATATATATATAGTATTTTTTTATAATTCAATCTAATAATCACAAATAATCAATTAATTTATTCTTTTTTCTTCAATAAATAGTATTTGATTATAATTTTAAATATAAATTTAAAATAAAACCTTATAAAAATATAAAAAAATAAAATAAAAATTATAATTGATAAAGAAGTTTAAAAAAATTTCATTTAACATAAATGTATTATTATTATTATTTTGAATAATTATAAAATGCAATTTTAATTTTAATATATATTTCTACGTATTATTTTTTAATTTTTAACCCTAAAATATAAATAATATTTATATTAATTTATTTAAAATATAAAACAAATCACTTATAAATAATCGGGATGTTACAGATTCAGTTCACTCCCCATTCCCCTAAACATAGAAATCATATGTGAAAGCGACTCACCATGAAATCCATAATATAGTAGGCCTGGGATAACTACCAATGTATCTTCTTGGTCTTATTCTAACCACCGGTTTACCCCACTTGGGCGTGGGCTAATCTCACATGTTCCCTTTTGGTCTTGGGATAACATCTTGTGCACTCTAAGGATTGGGAACAATTCTTGTAAACACTTTTGCGATCATGAGATATTAAACATTACATAATGAATTGTATGGATATAATTGAACCAGCCATTATATAATAATAAAAAAATTCATTTAAACTTTAATAGATTTTAAAATAATTCTAATTCCTTCGTTTTTAATGAACCAATGGGAAAAAATAGGGTTTATGAAAAATTATTAGCAATACTTTTTGAAAAACATGAAAAAAATCATTTTATTTTGAAATATTTTAAAATACAAAAATTCATAGATTAACGGGACTATGATTCTCTTAAAAACATTGAAAATATTTAATTTAATATTTATAATGAATAATTTTCATGGTGATGGGAAAATATGGTCTTGCTGTAAACATAAAATAACTGTTTTCTTTCTTATGTAAAAATTAAAAAGTGATTCATACAAAAATTATTTGGAAGAATTAATTTTAATAAATTGTAAATAAATTAAATAGTATTTGAAAAATAACTTTTAAAATAATTTAAATGTATAAAATAACTTCCATAATTTTAATGAACATGCATATGTAAGAGCAAGATTCATGAACTAAAATGAGAAATAAGGTCCAATTTTATTAACAACTTTTTTAATAATAAAAATAGTAGAAAGGAAAATATTAATTGAAAAATCTAAAAGTAACTAGATTAGATTAATATATGTGGATTTTTTTATTGAAATAATATATTATTTATCAAAATGGGAATTGAAACATAACAAATCCTTATAAAAATAGAGATTATAATATAAAACTCTCACCTTAAGTATGATAATTCATCTCACACACTCCAATATACTATATAAATATTTTAAACTTAATATAAATTTATAAAAGAAACATAATTAATCCTATCCTAATATATTTAATTCACTTATAAATTTCCAATTATACATTTATTTATAATTCATCATTAAAATCGGTAGTTGGGTGACAACTATTCTGTTTTTCATGTAGGGTTTGGTTCTGTGATTTTGGTCTATGAACATTGGTCATGGTATCACCATCTATAAAATATTAGTCATTACATAAATAGAATATGAATTCATTATATACAATTTTAGAACCTTCCATTTAGGGAGATGATGAAAAATTATTTAAATCACGTTGTAGAGATTGTAGTCTGTACGTTCAAATATGTGATGTCTTTATTTTTCCATGCATGGAAATAAAGGAAGTAAAACAATAATTTATCTATATAGAGTCATAATATATATTATAAATATAATATATATTAATTAAATACATCTATATAACCACCCATGTTAGATAGTGATAAAAAATACATCTCTTGATGAAGGTAGTATTCTATACATGCGCATCAACGGTGTTTTCATTTTCTATTGGATGAAAAAGAGGTAGAAAATAATTGCACCATAAGCATAATAATATTCCAGTATATTGATTACATAGATATAATTATATCACTATGTTTAGAATATATTTTAAGGATTTAGAAGAAGAAGTAAACATGAATGAATTTCATAAAGACTTATACATCCTCCATAGATATCTTCCTTTAGATTGAATATTAATCCTTCAATAATTGGTGTTTTAATGAGACCAGAACCTCTATGAAATGGGGAGTATGTGTGGAATTTATTTTTTTAGGCATCAATTGAGATAAAGGTATTACGTGGTGTGGGTAAGTGAGAGTAAGAGGTTCCCTTTTATAATTGATGGGAGTGACACCTTTGTTAATATTAAAATAATATAAATATAAAAATATTGATTTCTCAATGAGAGTGGATAAAAAAATACAAATTTTCAATATAAGTTAATGGAAGTAAAAATATACTCAAAAAATTACAATGACAATATTTTTTACTAATATATTGAAGCCTTATCCATTTATTATAACTCTTTCAACCCATTTTTATCTTTACCGTGGTGACAAACCTTTTACCAAGGTAACTTATAAGTAAGAAAAAAAATGAAATTGAACTTATAAAAAAAATTAAAATGAATATTAAAAACCTTAAATCCATTATATAAAATTCTTTTTATAAATTTGTTATAAATTCATTAAAATATATATTCATAAAATGTGTGAAGGAATTTTTTATCAAATAATGTAATTTTTAAGTATAAAATGAATTTATTTTTATTATTTTCCTCGTAAAAACAATTATATGAATATTAATTTATTTTATTTAATGTATTATCAAAACATATCATTAAAATAATTATTCAATAGTGATTAATTTACTTAACTAAGATTAGATAAACAACACATATATAAAACATTTGTTTGATAAATATCACTTTTTACAATCAAATGATTTTATATTCATTTCTAACTAGTAAAAAATAATTGTTTGAATGATAATTAATTTTTATCGACATGTGAGAAATACTATTACATAGTTATAATACTCAAAATAAGAGAAATTATTATTTAAATGATAACATATATAAATAAAGTAATTTTTTTAGAGCAACCATTCCTATTTAACAAAAATTATTTGAAAAGTATTCCATATCATTAATTAGCCATTTAATAGATATAATAAATTTAATTAATTAAATATAACTTTAATTTATAAATAACTTTTATTGAGATCATTCCTTAAAAGTTTAAATTTTAATAAAAAATAATTATTTAACAAAATAGTTTGAAAATAATTTCCCAATAATTAATGGTATTTTTTTATATTAATTTTCCCATTTTTAAAAAGTCATTTATTTTATCAATTTCTTTTTAATATCAAATAATGTATTTAATTTTGAATTTTAATATGGTATTTTTCACTTATATTCGATGTTCCTTGAATTAAAATTATTAAAAAACATCAATATTTTTAAAGATAATACATTATAAAATCATAGGATGTTACATTACACACCACATAAAATGATTTCTCCAACAAACCTTCATTTATCTAATTGAAATAGATGAGGAAATTTACACCTCCATAAATTCTTTGTTTCCCATTTAGCTTCAATGTAACAACCCAAAGTTTTATTAATGAAAATACCTCTTCATCTAACTAAATGACATATTATGTAAATTGGTTATATCAAATATTCACTTCAATGGTTTTATGTTTTTGGAATTCAAAATACCGTTATGAATTTTTACCATTTCTAATATAGTCGTTGATTAGTGATAACATAATTAGTATAAATATAGGGATTTAACAAATCTAATTTACAGAGATAATGTATGTTATGACCTCATCCAGAAGAATTTCTCCACACGAAGCCCATTTTTCGGAGCTCAGACTGGAGGTGGCGTAACTGGGCTTCGATCTTGACCAAGCCCAAGACCAGCATTAATATGTAATATTGAATAAAACCTCTTATGGGAGAAGTGGAAATTAATTTATATTACCACCCAAGTTATGTTATCTGAGCCTCCCCAAGAGTCTATCACCATCGCACACCTTACCCTTAGGTCCTATGCGGGTGTTATAAGTGGTTATGTAACAAGACCCCGACACTATGATTATGTGAATTATTTTTTTATTGAAAAACTAATATACATTAATTTTATTATTGTTAATTTGTAAATGGGATTTTAAGCACAAATAATATTTGTTTTTAATGTGAAATTAATAAAACTATTTTAAGGAGTTAATGTATTTTTTAAATAAAATTATTTTAATAAAATATTATTACTTCATTACATTATATTTAATATAAATGGTCTTACAATTTTTATGAATACAATTGTAATTTTTATTAAGGTTTTAAATATCTTTTTGTCAAAACACATGAATTTTCAGTAAATGTATGTTTTTGTTTTGAAATTAAAATTCAAATATTGAAAAAATTATTTAGATAAAATTAGTATCATTTTTGGAATCCAGATGTTGAAATTATCCAACGGTTAATTTTTTTATAATTTTCTGAGACAGTCGAAATTTTAAGTGAAAATTAAATACCATTTAAATTTATAGTATGTTTTATGACATAATAATGACACAATAAGTATGAAATAAAATACTATAATAAGGATTTTCGTCCAATATATGTTTTATATTTAAAATAATGTGATTTTATATTTTTTGAATAAATTTTATGGTGCCTTAGTAGACCCTCCAAGACTTATACAATATTTTAATATTTTAAAATGATTTCCTTGAGAGTGTGACTCACCTCCACATATGGAAGCCTAAAATTTTAATAATTTCGTCTATTTAACTTATAAAATAATTTTTTTTACTCCCCTTTGTCAATAAACATAGGAAAAAACCATGTGATGGTTTGTAGTTTTGATTAGTTTATTGTGTAGTGTCCAAAACCTAAATAATAATGAATTCTCTCCATTTTCCTATATAATCCCACCGAATATACCACCCCTCTTCACTCAAAACATTTTTAGAGAGACCAAACCCTACCCTCATATTTTTATAATCCTTCCAAGAATCCCCATGATCCCAAGAATCCTCTCTTAAGCCTCTTCCAAGCCTTTGGGATAACTCTTCCATGTATGGGATTTCTTTTTTTTCTTCTCATTTTTGTCCAAATTTAATTATGTCGTTATGCCGTTTTATTTTCAATTAAAAAATTTGGAGTATGATTTCTCATATCCCCTACACCAACCTGCTTATTTTTAAATGATTAGATACCACTTTCTCTCTCATTAATTCCTCCCATTACACCTGTTACCATGCCGAAATTCGGTAAGGGATTTCTTCCCCTCTAATTTTTTGTCCAAGTTTCTTTCTGTTGATATACCCTTGTATTTTCAATTAAAAATCTTAGGGGTATGATTTTTCACCTCCCAGATACTTTCCTACTTATGTATTAATGATGATATACCCCTTTCTCTCTCCTTAATGCCTCCCATGTACACCCGTTACCAGGCTGAAATTCTGTAAGGGATTTCTCTCTCCTCATTTACATTCAAGAAATTATTTTTTTTATGAATATATATTCCATTAAATATGTTGGGACATGTATCTATATGACCCTTTACTACACATTTCATTTAAATATGATGATACACCCCATTCTCTCTCATCAACCATTTTTGTGAATTCTTATGTCACATCATTATGCTGCCGAAATGGCATTGTGATTTTCGAAGCCAATGTCATTGTATAATGAATACCATGACCATTTATCTATCAATGTTATTCACATTTATTAACATTTACATATTTATTATAGAGATTAATTTATTGATTCCACATTCTATTATCATGTAACAATTGATTATGTTTAATGAATCGATGTTATATGATCCATGTGGCACACTTTTGCATGAAATGAAGTGATTAGAAAGGGTGTGCCTTAATTGCACTCCAATGCATTGAGTAAGGATTATTATCATGATGCATCAAGTGAAATGAAGGTTTACTCATGTTAATTGATGTGTAATGATCCTTGGCTCATGCTAATATCTTGTTAACTGTCGATTCTACATTTCCATGTTATGTTAATCACTCTATATCATGCCTTTATGTTCATGTTTTTCTTATGCTCCATTGATATGCCTATTTACTTACATGTACTATATTCTTCATGTTATGCCTAGTTTACACCCTTAATGGGATTTATAACTCACCATTTTTTATTCATGTCCTCAGGTTATCCCATGAAATGCTAAGTATAAAAGAATATGTGTGGTCATGTAAAATGAGTTATCAAAAAAGATGTGTATTTCATGTTTCAAGTTGTTATGTAATGTTCCTAAGCCCCTAAGACACTAGACCTATCGATACATAGATTTGTCTTCAGTAAAATTTTATGTAATAAATCTTGTTTAATTGTGTAATAAAGAGTTGGGTTGTAATGGTTGGTATCAGATGATAGATGTAGATATTTTTTGGATGAGGATTAGAAAACCCTAGTGAAAGCCTTAGGGATAAGAATATGTATAATAAAAACATCCCTAAATTTTGGAGAGTATTGGGTAAGTGGTTTATCAACAAAATACACCCCTTTCTAGATATGATTAGGTAGAGATGGATCTGGCACAAATGTATCTAGTGGTAAAACCTGAAAACACTGCTTTGAGATGAACTCGAAAGGGAAATGGTGCACGACAATGAGCTTTGATTCACTCTTGGTTACGAAACTCTGAGGGGATATGCTTTGGTAAATTCATTAACATAGTATGAACCACTATTATGGTAAGTAAAAAAATTCTGCTAAGAATATATGTTGGGAAGTAGATCATGGATAACATTGATTGAAGACTATGAATTCATAAGATAAGGAAATAAAATTAATTTATAAGTTATCACTTTTTTTCTTTGGATTTCACTTTTATGTGTTACCCCAAACATTACTTTTATTCTAGCTAATGGTTGGTAATGGGAGGAATTGGGTTAACATCTGATGCGAAGTTCAATGTGATGACTTCTCTAATGAGATTCCTAATCTGATGGGAGAAGGAATCATGAACTTGGTCAGGATGATCTCTCAGTTAACTCATGTTTTAAATAGAAAAATGGGCCTAGAGGAAAGTTTAACCCTCCTTAATAAGTATCCATTCACAATTGATAGATTCATGAGACAATGGAATCCTACTTTTAATGGATCACGTGATCCATCAATTGCCAAAAAATGGATCAACCTCATTGAAAAGATCATCTCCATCCTTCAATATTCCAAACAAGTGATGGTTATTTCGGATGCTTATCATATGGAGGGAGAATTTGTTCAATGATGGAAATTGATAAAAAAATATGAATCCTGAGGAGGAGTTCAAGGCATTTGAATGGAAGGATTTCCTGAAAATATTTTTCGATAAATATTTTCCTCATACTCTCCGACTAAAGATGGAAATTGAATTCATTTATCTAAAGAAAAAAAGACGAAGAATCTATCAAATCGTACGAGGAATGTTTCATAAGGAATTCATGATATGGCCCTGGCTTTGTCATTAGAACTTAATGTAATTTTGACAACTTCTTTGGTTGCTAAAACCAAGCCTACTGAAATCCATAGCGATCTGTGACTTCGAGAGCTATGAGGAAATTTTCTGATGTTCCCTCAAAGAAGAAATGAAGATTAGAGAATCTTAGGGGTTTCAAGGGGATATGAAGGATAAGGTGAACTTTAATTCTGGTGGTATGATTGATAAATCCAAGGGAACTAATAAAATCCATCACCCCACATGACAAAGGTATGGAAAGAAGCACCCCAAAAATTTCCTTAAGGGGAGGATAAAATTCATTAGGTGTGGAAGAGAAGGGAATCTGGCCATTAACTACTGACAAGAAAAACCCACAGTTGTGATAGATGAGAGGAATGATCCATTCGACCCTCAGCACATTTTTCATTTCTTTAACTACAAAGAAAAAGGGCACTTGGAAAACCAGTTCCCTAAGCCAAGGGTTTTTTGATGCTATCAACAACCTCTAAGTTAGCAAGGGCGAGCTTTTTCCATCACTACCGCCGAAGTGAACCCCGAAAAAATGTCATGATAACTATGGTAGTTATTCATTCATGAATAGTGAATGTACATTTTGATCCTGGTTCTATGAATTCTTTTATATACTAAATTTTTTATTAGAATAATCCCAACACCACCACAAATCATTGAAGTAAAGATGTCGGTGAGAATGGAAAATGGGGAAATCATTACATCCCTTTAATATAACTCCTCCCCTATCCTAATTTTTGGATTGAACATTCTGTTTAACCTCCTCGTAATCCCTTTAGTGGGATTTAATGTAATTATTATCATGGATTGTCTTTCCTTCTATAGATCCAACATAAACTTTCGTGGGCGGGAAATCACTCTCCATATATAGAATAAAACCATGATTCTATACAAGTGCAATGAGGAGGATGAATATTCATTGGCACCATAATCACAAGAATAGATATTAATAACCCATGATCATCCGTATATTTCTCAAATGATTAAGTCTAATGAAGAAACCAACCTTGAAGACATGCCAATTTTGAGGGAATTCACTGAAGTGTTTCCCATGGAATTGATTGCTCTTCCTCCTCGAAGAGATTCTGAATTCTCAATTGATCTTACACCAGGGGTGTTTCCAATATCAAAGATTCTATATAGAATGGATTTTGTAGAGCTTTAGGAGTTGATGAAAAAACTATTGGAAAATCTAGATAAATATTTTATACACCCAAGTGCTTCACCTTGGGGTGCACCAGTCATCTTCGTTAAGAATAAGGATGGATCAATGTACCTTTTCATTGATTATCACAAGATAAAAAAAATCACGATAAAGAAAAAGTATCCTATTCCAAAAATTTATGACTTTTTTGATCAGTTATGTGGAGGACAATACTTCTCTAAGGTGGATCTATGGTTGGAATATTATCAATTAAGGGTGAATAAAGAGGATATCCCCAAGACTGCTTTTTATACAAGATAAATCATATTAAAGCCTTTCAGACTCACTAATGATCCAACAATCTTCATAGACTGGATGAATAGAGTATTTAGAGACTACCTCAAAACAATTGTGGTAGTATTTATAGATGATATTCTAATATACTCTAAACCAAAGGAGGATCATGAGTAGCATCTAAGCACTGGACTAGATACCTTACGAAAAGAGATGCTCTATGAAAAGTACAACAAGTGTGGGTTCTGGTTGAAGGAGGTATAATTCTTGGGTCATATCATCACAGGAAATGGTATATTTGTGGATCCCTCAATGATATCTGCAATTGAGGGATGGCCAATGTGAACAACGGTAATAGATATCTGTAGCTTCCTAGGTTTAGCTGGATATTATCACCGATTTGTGAGAAATTTATCATGATTGTCAAACCCTATTACCAAGAAAACATGTAAGGGATTCAGGTTTTCTTGGAGTGATGAATGAGAAGATAGATTCAAGGAGTTGAAATGAAGGCTTATCACTACACCCGTTCTCACACTACCCACAAGTGGAGAAATTGTTTTGGTTTTTAGTGATGCTTAAAATAAAGTTTTGGGATATGTATTGATTTTAAATGAGAAAGTAATTGCATATGCTTCATGGTAATTGACATTTCATGAGAAAAACAATCCAACGCATTATTTGGAGTTGGATATATTAATATTCACTTTAAAATTTTTGTGACATTACCTACTGGGGGAGAAGTGTGAAATATATATGGATCACAAAAGCCTCAAGTATATATTCACATAGAAAGAGTTGAACATGTGCCAATGAAGATGATTAGAGATGATAAAAGACTGATTTCTCAATCCATTACCACCCTAGGAAAGCAAACAAGGTGAAGGATTCTCTAAGTAGAAAGGTCCCAATGATTCTATCATTGATTATAATTTAAGAGGATCCAATCTTATTAGATTTGATAAAGATGGACATGGGAATCATAAATATGGGAACATTATAAATCCTTTCCCAAATAATTTCTCAAATTACTCTTTTGGAAAGGTTAAATGATGATGCGGGAATTCAGAAGAAAGTGGAAACTAGAAGAAAAGGGAAATTTTCCGAGTTCAATGTTAATGAAGATGGAATTGTGAAATTTGGGTCAAGACTATGTGTTCCATCTAGTCCGGAGTTAAAGAAAGATATTTTTTATGATGCACATAGTTAGAATTTCTTTGTTCACCCAAGAAACAAAACGATGCATCGAGATCTCAAAGAGCATTGTTAGTGGGATAACATAAAGGAGGAGATCTCTGAGTATACATCAATGTGCCTGGTATTTCTGAAAGTGAAGGCTAAGAGGAATAATTCTAAGGGAATGATGTAACCATTACCCATAACATCATGGAAATGGGAGAAAATCACCATGTACTTTGTCACTAGACTTCCGAATACATCCTAAGGATACAATGCTATCTGGGTTGTTGTGGACCCTCTTATAAAGGATACACACTTCATTTCAATTCGAGAGGATTTCTTATTTTATCAACTGGAACAAATATATATAAGAGAAGTGGTAATCTGCATGGAGTACCACTATCTATTATATCTGATCGAGATCCAAGATTCACCTCTATGTTCTGAAAGAGTCTTCATCATTCTCTAAACACTGATCTAATCATCAATAAGAATTATCATCCTCAAACTAATATCCAATCTGAGCAATCAATCAAAACACTTGAGGTCATGTCGAGTGAATTCTCAATGAACTTCAAAATAGGATGGGATCAACATATTCCTCTAGTTGAGTTCTCTTACAATAAAAGTTTCCACTCAAGAATCGAAGTGGTTCGTTATGAATCCTTATATGGAAAGAGGTGAAGAACACCGACATGTTGCGATGAAATTGGGGAGCTAAAACTCTTAGGTCCAGAAATGGTCAGATTAATGGTGGAGAATGTCAAGTCCATCTAGCAGCACATTAAAGCTACTCAGAGTCAACAAATGAGCTATGTTGATAGTCTTCCGTGAGACCTAGAGTTTTATTTTAGAGACATGGCATTCCTGTTCATATCGCCATGGAATAGAATTATGAGATTTGGGAATAAGGGAAAGTTTAGTCCAAGGTACATTGGCCTTTTTGAGATCGTTGATTGAATTGGAGCAGTGGCCTATTGAATAGAACTACCACCGAACCTATCTCAAGTACATGATATATTCCATGTATCACTCTTGAGGAAGTACATACATGAGCCATCGCAGGCACTCAATCTATAGGTGGAACCATTGGCGAATTACCTCTCATATGAAGAGAAGTTGGTGATGATCATAGATTGTATAGAAAAACTTCTACGAAATAAGAAATTTCCCCTTGTGAAAGTCTTGTGGAGAAAACACAAGTTTGAAGAATAAATGTGGGAACTTGAGGAAGTGATGAGGCAGAGTTACCCACTTCTGTTTTAGTGTGGGAAAGATAAATTTCATGGGAAAAATTTCTTAATGGGGGGATATTGTAACGATGAAAACTTTTATTAATGTAAATTTCTCTTGATATAATTATTTTTATTATTATGTAAAATCGTTATATAAAATATTCACTTCCTTGCGTTTATGTTTTTTTTTTCAAAATACCATTAAGAATTTTTATTGTTTCTAATATAGTCGTTGATCAATGATCACATGGTTATTATAAATATAGGGCTATAACAAATCCAATTTACTCAGAAAAAGGATGTGATGGCCTCATCTAGTAGAATTTTTCCATACGAAGACCATTTTTCAGATCTCAGAAAGGAGGTGCAGTCACTGGGCTTAGCTCTTGATTAATACCAAGCCGAGATTCAACACATCAAGCTTGAACAAAACCACATATAGGAGAAGTGGATGTTAATTGATATTACCACCCAAGAGATGTTATTTGAGCCTCCCCAAGAGTCTTTCACCATCACACACGTTACCTTTAGGTCTTATGTGGCTGTTATAAGGGGTTATGTAAAAATACCCTAGCACTATGATTATGTGAATTATTTTTTTATAGAATAAAGAATATACATTCATTATATTATTGTTACTTTTTAAATGGTGTTTTAAGCATAAATAGTATATTAGTTTATATTAAATTAATAATTCTATTTTGACGTATTAATGTATTTTTTAATTAAAATATATTTTAATAAAATATTATTACTAAATTAATTTTTATTAAATATAAATTATCTTATAATTTTTATGATTACAATTGTAATTTTTATTAAGGTTTGAAAGTTTTTTTTGTCAAAACCCATGAATTTTTGATAATTGTACATTTTTGAATTAAAATTAAAAATTCACATATTGAGAAAATTATATAGATAGAATGAATATCATTTTTGGAATATGGAATTTGATATTATCTAATGGTGAATTTTTTCTAATTTTCTGAGACTGTCAAATTTTTGGGTAAGTATTAAATACAGTTTAAATATATAATGTCTTTTATAAAATCATAATGACACAATAGTGATATAATAAAATACTATAAAAAGAATTTTTGGCCAATATATGTTTTAAATTTAAAATAATGTGATTTTAGATTTGTTTGACTAATTTTATGGAACCTTAGTGGACCCTCCAAAACGTATAAAACATCATAAAATTTTAAAATGATTTCTTTGAGAGTGTAACTCACCTCTACATAATCATTCTTGATATTTTAATAAGTCAGGAAATTGGACTTATTGAATAATGTTTTATAATGCCCTTTGAAAAAAAACATGGGCAAAAACATGGTATGGATTGTGGTTTTGATTAGTTTAATGTGTATTTTCCAAAACCTAAATAATAAAGAATTCCCTCACTTTTCCTATATAACCCCACCCAAGATCCCACTCCTCTTAACTCAAAACCATTGGTGCTATACAAACCCATGAACTCATATTTTGAGAATCCTCCCAAGGTTCCCCAAACTCCTAGGAAGCCTCTCTCAAGACTCTACCAAGCCTTTGGAATCACTCTTCCAAGTAAGGTATTTATTCCTTTCTCATTTTGTCCAAATATATTTAGGTTATTTTGCCATTTTACATTCAATTACAAATATTGGGGGTATTATTTAGCACCTCCCCTATACAACCCTCCACATTTTTGAATTATGGGAGTCAACTTTCTCTCTCATTAATGGCTCCCATGTGCACCTGTTACCATGCAAAAATTCCATAAGGGACTTCTTCCTCTATCCTTTTTTGTCCATGTTTCTTTATATTGATATACCCTTGTATTTTCAATTACAAATGTTTGGGAAAAATTTCTCACCTACCCTATACTTCCCTCATTATGTTTTAATTACAATATAACCCTTTATATCTCATTAATTCCTCCCATGTACACCTATTATCATGTGGAAATTTCGTAAGGTATTTCTCTATCCTCATTTATATTCAAGAAATTATTTTGTTTTGTTAATCTAAATTCCATTACATATATTGGTAAATGTTTCTATATGTCCCCATTACTGTCCATTTCATTTAAATATTCTGGTAAATAAATTTATCTCTCATAAATAATTTTTATGAATTATTATGTCACGTCGTTATGCTGCCGAATTTTTACAGTGATTTTCTATGCCAAAGTCATTGTGTAGTGAATACCAAGACCATTTCTCTGTCAAGGGTACTCACCTTTATGAACATTTATTTATTTATTATAGAGTTTAATTTATTAATTCCATATTACATTATCATGTAACAAATGATGATGTTTAATTAATCCATGTTATATGATCTATGTGGCAGACTTATGCATGAAATGAAATGATTTAGAAAGGTGTGCCCCGATAGCGCTGTAATTAATTGGGTAAAGATTAGTATCCTGATACATAAAGTGAAATGGGGTTTTACTCAAGATAATTCAATTTAAATGAGGGTTTAATCATTCTCCATGTGCAATGAGACTTGGATCATAATAATATCATGTTAAATGTTGGTCCCACATTTCAATGTTATGATAATCATGCTATAACATGCCTTTATGTTCTTGTTTCTCCTGTGCTCCATTGATATGCATATTCCCTAACATGTACTATATTATTCATATAATGCATTGTTTAAGAGATTACTAGGAATTATATATCACCAATTTCTTATGCATTTCCTTAGGTTATTCCATGCAATTCTAAGTACAATGGAATGTGTGTGGTCACGTAAAATAAGTTTTCAATAAAGATATGTATTTAATGTTTTAAGTTGTTATGTAATGTTCCTAAGACCCTAAGACACTAGAACTCTTGATCCCTAGAGTTGTATTACGATATAGTTTACGTAATAAATCATGTTTAAGTGTGTAATAAAGAATAAGGCTATTATATTCCATAAATTTTTAGTTTTACTAAAAAACAATGACTAGGTGAGCATTATTCTTCCATTGACAATTTATATCTATGCTCCAAAATCTCTAATAGTTGTTCCTAATTTGATATTTCATTATCTAGATATAAAACCCATTATTTAAGTAAATTTGATGTATCATATATGTATTTTTTCAAAATTAATACGTGTAACACATTATGAACTTGAGATAGGTTTAGTAGAAACACTAACTGATATGATACAATATTGATACAATAAATAATATCATATGAACGGATATATACGAGGCTCAATTTCCACTTGTTTTCAAATATCACAACATTTTTCAAAGATATTATCATAGTAAAACCTTATCACTAACATCAAAATCTAGAACTATCTATAGATTATGAAGATAACATTTCCCTAAACTCTTAGCATCAAAAATGTTTTATTGGGGGATTTAAATAACTATACCATTTCCCTAGATAACTCAGGTACCAATTGTTTATTCCCTCTAACATTATCTTAAAATATGGGAGTTATATAATTCCTTCCATAGATGGATTAATAAGGATTCATTTGAATGATTGAGTGAAGGATAATGTTATAATAAAAGTATATTAGAGGTATGTTTTAATCCCAACCACCATTGAAATCCATATAGAAATCTAAAAACATGTCTTATAAGTTTTGAATGATCATCTCAACCTATAAATATATATGAGGGTGAAATGTAGTGATAAATTTCAACTTTGTATTCAATGATTTATGGAGATATTTCCATAAAATCATAATAATCCTAAAATCTCAAAGAGATACAATTGAGAAGGGTACTCAATGATACCTTACCACTTCCTTTATATTTATTGGATAGTTCTAAGATTAAATAAACAAAGATATTTTCTCATTTATATATAGGCGTAGGTATTGGTTGAATCATACCATTTCACTTCTAAAAATCACCCATAAATTTCTGACATACTATGAATCAATATACATTCTTCGTAATATCCCTTTTCTTATCACCCCACTAGAAATTCTCCATGATACCTCTATACATCTTTATACTTCCAAGATGGATAGATAATTATGATATATGTTATTTCTCAAATATATACTTCTAAAATTATGGTACTTATGGGATTCATATCTAGTTCCAAAATATTATCATTCCTTCAAGATCAAATTTATACTCTTGGATAATCTATATCTTCTTTAGTATATTGGAATCATGTTCATGCTTCTCCGTAGTATTTATATGAAATTATTGGTGAATATTCATTTGAAAAATATGGTATTTATCCCCATTCCTCATGATGTAAAGGGTCATAATATTTACATTAAAATGTATTTGAAATTTTTCAATCCTTGTTAGGTATATGGTAACACGATCCATCCAACATAGAGCATCAACCACATTTTTTACCTACACAAGGTGGTAATGTAATAATAATTCATAATATTTAATCAAATATAACTCCATCCTTTGGATAATATTAAAATATTTATATATGAAGATATAATTTATTATTTTATGATCATTATATATATAAGACCTTTAACCATAATGATAATGACTATATATTTTCAAGGAAGGAATTTCCACTTCAATATCTTACTCACATTCATGAAACATCAATTATCATAAGGAATACACATGTACTATGTCATTTTACATGAGAAAACATCCCTATATAATCTTTTATGGATCACTATATATTAAAACAATTCCCTAATATTTGGTTTTGTATGAATGAGAACCCTGAATAACCTTTTTTCAGTGCCTTGAAATGTTTTTCACATTTATCTATCCAAAGGAACATAGATAAACTATTTTTTAATATAGTTAGAGTTTTCTATATATAAGAATAAGTTTTCACAAACCATTGGTAGTATCCATCCAATCTAACTAGTCTCATTCATAATAGTTCATCTAGGAAATTTCTCAATTACTTCTATCCTTAAAAGATCCACCTATATAACTGCTCTTGTAATTGCATGACAAAATAACTATACTTTCTATATCAAAAATCCACACCTAATTAATATGTAATAATAAGTCTCCTTTAACTTTTTATTTAACAAAATCCTATAATTATATTCGTTCTCTTACATTTTATTCTTATATATAATAATATAATGTATAAATACTACCACAAACTAATCAAGGTAATACTTGATGACAATATTCATTAGATCCACGAAGATATCAGAGGAATTATTAATTCGAAATGAAATCACTATAAATTCCTAGTTTCCATACCTCATACACAATGATATCATGGGTATATCATCCCTTTTGACCCTTAACAAGTGACATCCATATCAATGATCAATCACTTAAAAGTATAGTCCACCATAATGTTGATAAAAAATCCATTAAGGTAGGTTAAGAGGATAATTTATCTGGATAGTGTTCTTGTTAATTATTGAGAATCATTTTAAATATGAAATGACCCATAATTATTCTTTACAAAATGAATCGGTGCACCCCATAGTGATACAATAAGGTATATGAATCCCTTTTCTATATTCATATGGTGTTTCTTGTTCTATTACTTAAACTAGATTAGGTTCATTCTTAAACGAGTCTTTGACATATCTGTAGCACCATGTATGAGTTACATTAAATACTCAACTTCATGATTCAATGTAATATTGAAAAAATCTTTTGGGTATACATTTTAATATTACCAAACTATAGGAATATATTCAATATTAAGTTTCAACTAACCATCTAAGTTAAATACCCCTCATGAATATTTAGCAAAACCCATACAATCAATTTAATTTCTATTAGCTGTTCATGTTCTTCCTAACACTGATAGAAACTCATAGGTTGATTTGAAATATTAAATATGAGTTTTATTCCATTTAAATTGATATGGGATCTATATAGAGAGTGATGATCCATGAACAAAATCACATCAAATTATACTATATAGAGAATAAAAAATTTTCCAGAAGCACATTCCCAAAAACATCTATCAAAGAGGAGATATATACTTGAGTTGAAAAAAATATACGATTTTATGTTTTCACAAATAAATAAAAATTAACAACTAATGTGGGGATGTGATACTCTTAGAAAAATCATAAGATAAAAATGAGTAGATAAAACCTAAATAAAATAAAAAATTTGTAGTTATATAGTGGATTATAATTTTACTATTCACCACTTCATTCTTGTGACCCACTTTAGTAGTTTTGATTGTATATTAAATCCCTTTATCCTTATTATTATGAGGTTTTTGACACATATTTTCATGATTAACCCTTTTATTTATGCATTAATTAATGTAATTTTCATACTCCATGAAATTATATCATTGGAGTGTGGGTGTATCGTTCATATAATCTTTTTCTGCAATCATTTAATCATTTAACCTCTCTACATCACTTGGAAATTCATATTCTTGATGATGTTCTCTTCCACACTTAATGTATTTACCTTTATCTTAGAGATTTTTTCCTTTAATATTATTCCAATATTTGTTTTCATAAATTTACTTTATTTCTTTTTTCTTCCATGAGTTTTATTATTTTCATCTTCCTAAAAAATTATTTTTCTTTTCATGTCCCTAGAACCACAAAAACAACGTGTTTTTCATTGTAGATTAATACCTTGAGAGTACACCAGATAACTTATTCAGAGAAATAAAATTCATTTATAGACAATATATTTTATAGACTTGGTTTTATTCCACTATG
Organism: Viscum album; assembly: GCA_963277665.1. Taxonomy (NCBI): domain Eukaryota; kingdom Viridiplantae; phylum Streptophyta; class Magnoliopsida; order Santalales; family Viscaceae; genus Viscum; species Viscum album. The sequence goes on along the minus strand of OY728128.1, from coordinate 1,533,665,691 downwards.
TAATAGAAATTTTTTTATTTTATTGTTAATGATGAAACCTGAAGAATACATTGAAATTTAGGTGAAATTTACCTCATAAGAATTAATAGATTCATCATCCTTCATATTTAGTTCCTGTAATTCCATCTCCATTTTAATGAGAAGTGTTCAAGGAAAATACATATTGATTAATATCTTCTTAAACTCTTCCCAGGACATTGAGTTAATTTCTTCCTCTTTTTTCGTATTTTTGATAATATTCCACCCTTGATAACCGTCAACTTCCAAATGGAAATCAACTAGAAAACATTTTTTTTTGGTTTAATAATTGGGGAATGGGGAATATATTTCCTATATATATGAACAATTATGTATAAATAAGATGATTAGAGGATCCAATGAAGGAAGATAAATGTTACTACTTAAAATTATCAAAACCGAGTTGTTCATTCATTTGGAGATTCAGAAGTTCAATATGATTCATGCTACCATTCATAGGTCGAGAGGGTTGGGTGAGAATATCCACATTATTTTTCCTCTAAACAAAAAATCTATCTAGTTTCTCATAAATATTTTTATTTCACTATTTTTTACATTCACCATTAAAATTATTTTTTCTAGTTATATAAATTTAATAAAAACAAAAAACATAGTTTGAGTATCCAGAATAAACATTCAATGATGGAAATCATGTGATAGTTAAAATCATTCTTAAGATGTCAAAAATTATGAAACCTTATTATAAACATATGACACTTTTGATTTATCTTATATCACTACAGTGTATTATATATTATATTTGGTTCTACCTTGTCATTTCTCAAAACCTAATTTCCAAAAAACAACCAAACTCTAATTTGATACCAACTAAAGTTGAATGAGAATCACTTATATAAATAATGTATCATTTTAAATGAATATTAAATATATATTATAATAATTGACTTCCAAAAACTATTAATTTATATTATCTTTAGAGATTAGAAACATAATCAAATGTTTTTACGAAAGATATTCAACATCTTTCATAATGTTCTCCTCACATATTACACTTATTATACTTTTCCTATTGAGAACCTATATTTATAACATGGTTATATTAAAACATAATAATGGGTTAGATCATATTATTTGTAATGTAAAACATTATAGATAAAAATCTAAAATAATAGCCAAGAAAAATATAAGCTTATGCGTATGAGAACATGTTCACAACTTACATGATTATATGTAGAAATTCATACACCATAAAACACAATTCACGGAAGAATGATTTTCATAATAATAATCCAAATTCATAATATTTTTTAATCAAAAATAATATATCGTAATATATGAGAACAAATTATGAGAATAAGAAATAATTTTTTGACATAAAAATTTCAATTGAAAATCATTTCCATTGTCAGGGATCACTACAAAGACTATCATAGAGGATGTAGTCCCATAGTGAATTTCTTTTACTAACCATTACAATAAACATAAAAATCATATATAAAGGATATTGAATATTAAATTCATGATATTATAGTATTTGGATAAGTGTAAATTTACCTTCTTCATCTTGGTATAACCACACATGTATTTTCATGGGCATGTGCTAATCACTCGTGCACCCTCTTGGGCTTAGGACAACCTTATGTGTATCCTTGGACTTGGGAACACCTCTTATATACCCTTTATATTTCATGGTATATAAACCATTACCTAATTTAATGGAGGTCTATAACATAACCACTCAACATATAATAATAAACAATTAATATAAATTCCACCAGAATATAAGATCATTCATCATTACTTAATAGTTTAATTAACCCCTGAAAAGGAAATGGGTTTCATGAGACATCATTAAAATAAAATTATTATAATACTTATAGAGGAATAATTTGGATAGTATCATAAGGTCGTATCACCATCTGATAATATCAATCATTATATTTTGTTATCAAAGATGAAAAATACTTTTAAAAAATTATTAGAAATTTGATTTGAAAAACAATATAAAACATCATTTTCTTTTGATAAGATTTAAAATATAAAAATTCAAATATTAATTAGAATATTATTTCATTTGAAAAAAAATTAAATCTTGTAAAGTAATATGGATAACGAATAAGGGTCAAAATGATATGAAAATATGGTCAATAAATAGCATTAAAAACATTATATTTTATTTTTTCAAAAGTCAAATGGTGTCACATAGAATTTTATTTAAAATATTTACTTTAATAATTAGTAAATTACAATATAGGTAGTAAGAAAATATATCTATACATAATTTAAAATTATATAAAAACTTGTACAATTTTTTTTGAACAGAATGGATATGCAAGAGAAATATTCTCAACCAAAAAAATGGGAAATAAAGTTGGATTTTCTAATTTTTTTAGTTTTTATGAGTAAAAAAGGTAAAATTGTAACGAATACATAAAAAATAGAAAATAAAATAATATAAGAAAATATTTTGGGTTTAAAATGTTAGTAACATAAAATTATTCCCAATGGAAATTGAGAAATAAATTATCCCATTAAAAATTGAGATTGTAACATAAATCTATCACTTCATGTACTGACATGATTCATATAAAATATAACCTATAGTATAATAAATTTATTTATATATTATGTATATAAATGAACTATAATCATAATTATATTATTATATATCAATATCCTATAAATTTATATTTTCCGATTTATTAATAAGTCATCATTAAAATTAATATTCTGATGTTAACTATTTTAATTTCCATACATGTTTTGGTTCGTCGATCCTAGTCCATAAATCTTAGTCATTGTATAATATTTTATAAAATCTTAACAATATCAAAAATATCATATCGATTAATTATATTCAATTTTATAACTGTCGATGTAAGATGGTGATGAAAAATAGATAACATCAATATGTAGAGATGGTAGTCCATATGTACACACAAGTAATGTATTTATTTATCAATGAGTGTAAATAAATAAAGGTAAATTTAAATTTAAATTTTTAGAATCGTAACTATGTTTTAAATATCATATATATTCATTAAATACACCTATATAATGATCCATGTGAGTCAATTATGAAAAAATACATTACTTCATGGTTATGATATTCTTCACGTACTAACGAGCGTAGTTTTCATTTTCCATTGGAATCAAATGAGGTAGAATGTTTTTCCATAAACATAATAGAAATTATGTTTAGTAAATAAAATTATATTTTTATATTTTTATGGTTATAATATATTTTGATGATTTATAATAATATATGATCATGAAAGAATTTGGTTAATACATATTCCTACTCATTTTATTTCTTCCTTTGGATTACACCTTAAGATTTATAGTGTTCATATTTTGGTGTGATAAGAATCTATATGAAAAGATTAGGATATTTAGAAAGTCATTTGGACATATTTTTTTCAATACAATTTTATCAATTTCTCTGGAGATGTGAGAAGTGAAGGCGACCCTTTATTAGTGAGGGGAGTGACAAGCTTGTAAATATTATGAAATTTTAAATATAATAATTTCATTTCTCAAAGAGAGTTCATAAAATAAATAAAATTATTGAATATAAGGTAATAAAAATTTAAATAAACTCATACAATTAAACTAAGGCTAATTTTGGTGATATATTAAATCCTTATACCGTTATATTAACTATTATAACCCATTTTTACTATTACCGTGGTGATAATTTTTTTACCAAGGTAACATATTTTTATACCCAAATATGATATTTAATATTATTACCAAATTTGGAAATTTTTATTCCAAATATGGAATCCATATTATAATATTAAATTTACAAATTTTTAGTAAATTAATTATAATATTCATGGACAAAATATGTAAAATCTATTTTTATTATCAAATGTAATTTTGAAGAATAATATATATTTATTCTTATTACTTTAATTATAAAAACCATTATATATATATATTATTTAATTTTATTGAATAAATTATATTGTAATTTCTTTAAAATGAAATTTCAGTAGAAATTAATTTAATTTATTTAGATAAAATATTGTATGCACTTAAAGAACTATTTTCTAAAATATATCTCTTTTTAAATTAAAATAATTTTAACATTATTTCTAAAAAATAGATCACATATATATTATTGATAATTTATTTTAATACATGTATAAAAAATATTTTTCCACAATTTTATTAAAAACAATAAGATAAATTTAATTTTAAATAAGAATATATATATATAAGAATTTTTTTTAAAAACATTTCCATTTAACAAAGATTTATTATTATTTATCCCTTATCATTACATAACTATTCAACTGATGAAATTAATATATTTTACTAATTATTACATCAATTTTTTCAATAATGTTTTTTGAGATGATTTTAGAAATGTATTAAATTTAACAAAAATTCATTACTTAATAAAATACATCAAAACAGTTTCTCAAGAATTAAAAGTATTTTCATAAGTGAATGTGACACTTTTTACTAACACGTTTATTTTCTCAATGACATTTAAATATATATTAATTCATTTCATTTATTCTTTTAATAAATCATTACTCACTTAAGTTTGATTTTCTATGCATCACAATCTATCAAGATAAAAATAAAAATTATTAATGGGAGTAAATTCTTAAATATAGGTCTGGTACATATTACCTGTATGGAAGAATGGTTATGTTATAATGCAAGGCCCCAATTTATTTTTATAGATAGTGTTGGTATCCCCCATACACACCTATTTCGTTTTCCCTCTATCTTAGAATTTAGTATCCTCCCATTTAAGAGCTCATATGGGGTGTGTGTCCTCTACTGTGGATAGTTTCCTCTATACCATTGCATATCCTTCACTGAGTTGGGCCCCCCACTATTCTAGGGAGGTTTTTTGGATTGATGAATTGGGTAGTTTAGATTTTTATGTTTGTTATTTAAATTCACTTATAGATGAACATAAAGAATTAGATCACTTTATTTTTCCCAGGATCCCGACCTTGAAGAATATTTGAGTTCATCATTACATTATCTCCTCCTAATTTATGTTGATGAGGTAACATGACATTTGACATTTTTTCCATAATTTAGGTGAATGTTACTATGAATATATATTAACACACTTTTTAGGAATCTCTCCATCACATGTTATGTCTTAAAAAGAAGGTATGAAGTTTGGAAGGGATCTTAGTGGACAATGAGTTAGGAGAACATAGTGCTTCATAGTTGTTGAATTTACTGGTAGTGTTCGAATCGTGAGCGCATGATAATGGATCTTTTTCTAGTTAGTTTTTAGTTTATGTTTCCATTAATTATATGTGGTATGTTTTTAAACATTAGAATATTATTAATGTAGTTTTTCTCACATATGGGGTTTATAGGTTATTTAATTCATTTATCCAATTAGTTATTGGTCATGACCTATTTTAGGTGGTATTAGTGTGGAACTTTCAGGTTATCATAATCTAAGAGGGATCCTAATGGTCTATGTCATGTTTGTTATCGATTTCCAATGGATTAGTTAAATATTTTTATCTCATAAGATCATGATAGGGCATGGGTTGTTAGTCTATGTCCTAAATTTTAGGGTACATGGGTGGTTTTCCCATGTAATATAGGTTAGGGGATAGTGGTGGTTATACCAATTCCTAAATTTAATAGGGTTTAGTTTGTTATTCCATGTCAAAGAGGGTATGGGAATATTTTTTTCATAGTACATTTTAATATGAATGTATGGTTGATTAACATTGATGTATGTTATGAATTATTTTCTTTTGTTTATACCAAATTTTAATGTAATAAAATATATATATTTAAGGATTATTTGTCTTGTTTCCACTCTCCAATGGCTCATTTCTTATTGTATTCTAGATTTCATATATCATGAATCATTTTTATAGGTCTTCTTTAGTTTGTATGATTTCATTTTGTTATGAAAATGTAGCCTAATTATCTTCTCATACCCACGTGTTTAAATTTTTCTCAATTATTATCTTTAATATTTTTTTCTTATATTTACCCTTCCATATCATCCGATCTCCCCAATTTCTTATGTTTCCATTCCCTAGTTTATGATGAAGAGTATAACATATAGTATGTCTAGAAGTGGATTTAGTGTGGTGTGAAAATGTATAAATGATCATAGTATTATAAAATAAGTTATTCATGTAAATAATATCTAAATAAACTAATTATATAGGTTTTGGGGTGTGATTTAGTGTTAAATGTAATGGATTTTTTTTAAAATTATGTAATATATTAAAGCTGGGTCGCCTCAGTTGGTATCATAGGTGAGTTTAGTTATTTTTTGGGATTAATTTATAATGAAAAGGAGTATAGAACTATAAAAAACTTATATTAAACCAAATGTGATATGGGATGATTCAAAAATGTAATCATCATAATTATATATTTATTCCATGATGAAAGGTACAAGTAAACAAAAGGAGCAAGGAAACAAGGATAATCCAAGTCCAAGGGAGATCTAAAATAGTGGAGATTAAGGGGATCCCCATGAATCAAATTAAGACCCTAATTCTTGAGGAATGTGATGTTAGGGAGGCATGTGACATTGGAGACATAGTTTTCATGATAATCATAATGATCCGAAACATTTTTCCCCTCGCGCCAATTGTGGGAGACGAAGTTGTTTCTATTGAGGAGAGAATTGAATTTCCTGATAATGTTTGATATGGACCAAGGGATGGGGACTTTGCCAAGAAGAGATTCTCAAATGAACAATGATGATAGGTACACTCCTAAATTAAGAATAGGTCCATTAATTACTTCAAATATTAAGAGGCCTATAAGTCAATTAATTACAATACACAAGGATTGGTTACTAAATAATCAATGTAAAATCCTAGTGGTGATATTCTCACATCCAAAGTATATAACTCCACTATAATAGATGTTTGTGGGAAATTACTTCCCAAAAAATTTATTATTATCCTCATAGGGGAATTTGATAATTTTGGGAATTGATTGGAACTGTTAATATAGAGAATATATTAGAAACTTGTATAGGGAAGTCACATTTCATATCCAAAATTTTCCAATGATCTTATATTAATACGTGGTTGACTATGAAATCCCTATGAAAATTACATCCAATATATTTTTCATAATACCCAAATTTTACAGTTATTTTGATAGAATTGTGGGAAAGAAACTAAATATTGTGTATGTGTTTACAATTAATGAATATATTTTTTGTCATCAAAATTTTCATGTTCATTCCATATATCATGAGGTTGGGTTTTCAATAGTACTCATACATGGAGATATAATTATACCAAATAAAGTTTATAAAATTTCTTCGATGGAGTTGGTAAAATTGAAGAAGAAACTCTAGGAGAAGATGGTTAAGGGTTTCATATACCCATTTTCTTCACCATGGGGTGCACTGATACTTCCGGTTATAAGTCAAGATGGATGAATGAAAATATTCGTTGATTATATTTTACATAACAAGATCACGGTCAAGAACAATTATTCCCTACCCATTATTGATGGACTGTTTGATCAACTGTGAGGTGATAAATACTTCTCAAATAATGAATATAAATCTATATTTTATCAATGTATGGTAAAAAGGTATTATATATCCATGTCAATATTTCATACTTGATATGTACACTACTAATTCATAGTGGTTCCATTCAAACATAAAATTTACCCTACTACCATTATGGATTTAAGGAATTATGTATTCATAGATTTCTACAATAAAATTTTTGTATTAATTATAGATTAAATTATCATAAATTCAAAAACTGTGGAAGATCAGGAAGGAATTTTTAATAATGTTTAATAAACTGTGGGAAAGTATTATTTTTATGATTAAATTTTCAATTGTGAATTCTGGAAATAGATTATACCATTCTTGGGTCATGAAATAAAAAGTGAAGGTATATATATATATCCATAAAATATAGAGGTGATTAACCAACCACTACCATAGAAATCCACTGTTTTCTTGAATTTTAGGTTTATTTTGAATTATCTATGAGAAATTTCTCTATACATTAAAATACAGTAACCATGTTAACCTAGAATAGAGTCAGATTCCCTTGGACAAATGACTATGAATAAAATTTCAAGGGGTTTATAAAAAAGGTTATTTACTATATCTATAATCACATAACCATATAGTGTAAAATGGTTTGGTATATACCTTGATTCATATAATAATGGAATGGGATGTTAATTCATGAAAAAGGGAATGGTGGTAGAATATGATCCATGTCAACTCATGGTTCATAATAAAAATTCACCAACAAATGATCATGAGTTATCATGAGTAATAATTTCGTTAAATATATAGAGGTATTTATCTTATGTTGAATATTGTGAAATATTTAATAATAATAATAAATTAATGTATAAATTCATAAATAATAAGTTGAAAATGTAATGAGGGTGATGGATGAAGTTCTTTAAGGACTCTAACATCTCAATATATTACCACCATGGGAAAGAAAACATAGTGGTTGATGGTCTGAGTATAAAGGGTCTTGACACCTTATTCGTGATGAGAATTTATAGAGACCCAATAATCATGGACATTAAAAGTATGAAACTTCAAATCATAAGGTAAGTATAGAAATATTATATTTCCTAAATTAATTCCCAATAATCCAATAATGAGAATATTAAGGAGGCATATAAGGATGATATGGTGCTATAAATGAAGGTGGAAATTATTTCCGAGTTTCAAACATGAAAATGATAGAATTATAAGATCAAATTAATGAATATGTGTAACTTAAATAATATAAATAAAGAATGAGATACTATATAATTAACATATCTCATCATTATCCATCAATCATAGATGAAAAAAGATATATATAGATCTCAGGGAGAAATTCTAGTTGAAAAACATGAAGAGAGATATTTTAGATTATATATCTCAATGATTAGTGTTCTAAAATTTTAAGGAAGAATGTCATAAGTCTAATAAGATGTTGAAATAATTATTGATACCTATATGGAAAAGAAATAATACCACCCTAGATTTCATTTTAGGATATCCCTAGGAATTTAAAGGACATAAATTCATTTAGTTTGTATTTTATCACCTCATTTTTTTCAAATTTTGTTAAAAATTTATAAGATATATCACCTGATTAACTTTCTATGATATCTAAAATATAATTTGTTAGGATACATGGAAGACCACTCTTAATTGTTTATGATTCGGATTTAAAGTTTACCTAAATGTTTTATAGGAGTCTTCAATAAGAATTGGGCAAAAACTTGAGCTTCAAAACTACTTATCAAAATATATATTTTTGTTATGTATAAAAGGATCACTCAAATATGGGAGGATATACTGAGATCTTATACATTGGATTTAAAATGTGGTTGTGTTCAATATATGTCCATAGTGTAGATCTGATATAATAGTAGTTTCTTTTCTTGAATTCATATAACACCATATGAAGCACCATATGGGAAGAGGTGTAGGACTCCAACATGATGGGATGAATCTGGAGAGCATTGTAATGTTGGACCTGATATTTCATAATAAATGTTAGATAATAGTTATTTAATTTAACATCACATTAGAACTATACAATTTTTATAGAAGATTTGTACTGAAAAAAATATTTTCTCTTTGTATTTTGAAGTTTCATACATAGTATTCTTTTAAATATCACTGAGCAAGTGGGTTATTATATTTAGTAATAAGGGAATTTTGACCTGCAGATACATTTTCTCCTCTTATGTTCTCATATTTTTAGGGTTTATAGCTTTTTTTCAATTTTACCAAACCTCCCCCAATTGAATGATGTAATCCATAAATCACCTTTAATGAAGTACATACTTGACCCTTAACATGTTCTGAAATATAATGTTGTAGAACTTGAATATGATATCCCTTATAAGGGATGACTAGTAAAAATATTGATCATAGTATAATTTATTATGAAACATGACCTCTAACATTTTTTAAGTTCTTTTGAAGAATCATATGTTTTAGGAAGAAACCTAGGAACTCAAATATGTAATAAGGGTGAAGTAACCTCATTTGTTTAATTAGTGAAGTAAATATTTAAGGGGGAGATTATATAATGTGGGGTACAATGTAATACCCCATTAATTTAGTATAAAATTACCTTTCAATAAATATATTGTGTTTAATATCATGTAATATATGAAATAATGAACTAAAATAAACCTTGATATATTTTATTTTGATAAAATATTACAATACATGACAAAAATAAATACATTATAAGAATGAAATATGTAACTTCATTAAGAAAAAACAAGAAAAACTAAACCACAATTAAATAAAAATTTCAAAAATATTAAATCCATATCCATATAGTTTCTATTGATGATCATACCTCTAGTTAAAACTATCAAAATAATGGAAAATATTATAAATAAAATAAGCATTTTGAGAATAATGTAAATTAATGAGAAGCATGACTATAAATATGTATAGAAGGCTATATATAAGAATGTAATATGGATTTTCTATATATAGTCATTGGACATATGGTTATTGGACATATTGATGTTGAATATATGGATGTTGGATATATGAAAATTAAATATAAAATCATGTTATATTAAGTTATCCAATAGGTACATATAATTTTTGTAACTATTTCTAAAAAATTAAATGTATTATAATTTAAAATAAAAAAATTATTTTGGAATAAAACAAAAAGGTAGTGTTTATTTTAAATATTTTAATAAAGTAATAATTATTTTTATTCATTAAATATTACTATTATCATAATTATATAGTGTTTTTTATTTATAAAATTTAATGAAATATTGAAATACCACTAGACTGATAAAATTAAATGGTGAGAAGATAAATAATCAATTTTAATGGGATATGATTAAAATATTTTAATATAAAAAGGGATATTTTTCATAGAAATATTATTTAAATGTAGTTTATTTATTTTTTAATAATTAAATTTATTAAATTTAAATTATGAATATAAAGTACTATTTCAATGTAAAAACAAATAGACTAACACCTTTTTATTAAACATTTATCTAAAATAAAATTAAGAATATATCGTTTTTAAATAGTTACTTATCTAAAAAACATTATACATATATATTATGTTTTCATTTAAAATTTCATGTTCTTATATGTAGGAAATAAATTAGTTTAAATAGATACATAATTATTAATCCACACATTTAGATAAGTTATGAAGGTAATTTTCCTTTTTTATGTGTAAAAATAAGGTACATAGGTCGAAATTGAGTTACCTTGAGGTAAAGGTAAAAGGTTAAAATTATGGGGTACTGATATAAAATATCATAAAATATTATCATTGAGTGAGATTTTGATGAAATTATAGACCTTACCTCATCTCTTATCCATCAATTATCCTCTTCCAGTCCACATTCTTTTTAAAATGTAAAACTTATTATTGTGGCCTATTTTTTTAATCAAATTCTCCACATCCTTGGATGGAATTAATTATGTATTTTATGATAAAATGTGATACTAATGTTGAATATTTACTAAATGTTCAATCCTATGTTGGATTTTTAATTTAGTTAATAATTTAATTATAATTAGTTATTTTGGAACTTAATGTTTCTAAGGTTATAATTCATCAACATTATATTTTTTAAGAAAAAAATATTTTGATTGTTTTTAATTAAAATTTTATTGTAATATAATTTTGAAAAAATGGGTTTCATATTGAAAATATTTCTTACAACTTTATACATTATTTAATTCTAAATATGAATTATTGGAATTAATTTTTAAATTCTTGGAAATTGAAAATTCACTTTTTTGGACCAAGATTTTATTTTTTATGTAATTTTCCATGTATGTTTTTCTAAATTTCTTCTAACATAATTGAATTTCAAGCCTATGTGAACTCAAATTCAAATTAAAAAATCAAGGTAAATTGGGGTGTTTATGATAGTAGGAAATCTTTTTTGGGTGAAACTACTGGAATACTAGGGATTCCTCTGGAGTTTTCCATAAAATTTGAGAAGATTGAACAAATATTTTTGGAGCTTAGACCCATTTGTGAATGAACACATTCATTTTGGGAATCTACATTAGTATTTATATGGTAATTTTGAAGAGTGACTTATGTTCCATACATGAATGAATAATATTCCCATGGGGATCCTAACTGTGAGTTGAAGGTGAGAATTTCCAAGAAATTTTTTCTTAATGATACACAATGCATCAAGAAGGGGGTGGATCGAATGACTGATCATCGAGAAATAGAATTGATATTTGGGAAAAAGGTATCACAGTTCGTTGACCAGAAGGATCAAATATTTTTTGAGAGATCTTGGAGAAGATGAATAATGGGTTAATGGGGGAGATTTAAATCATTTCCAAAAGACTCTTCAAATTTCAATTGTTTTATATACTTCTTGTAATTATCTCAAAATTAATGCATTTAGTGAAAATCATGGATTCTAAAATGTTTAGTGACAAAAAAATTATAGTAAATTAGATTTCATTATTTATCTTATTAACCACCAATCATGTCACTTACTATTAAGCTAGGTCACCTTCCTTTTGTCAATATTTCAGAAAATAAACTATTAAAATGTTTAAGTATCAATGACAATTAGTATTTTTTACCATTTTGAAAACTGTAATGAAGATATAATTTTTAATTATATCTTATGATAAGAAATTTTGAAATCAAGACAAGAAATGAACACCAAGGCTCTGTTAAAATTCGTTCTATGTGATTTAATCAACTCATTTCTTATGTTAGTGTTCAGCTTCATTGTTTATAAGCAATGGAGACTAATTGGAACTATCCTACTCCTTAAAAATGTGTGTAATAAATATTTTATTTTATGTTGTTCTAATATGTTTAACATGATTAATGTGATTTCATAATTAACAATCAATCAAAATTACTATAATATTTTCACTATTAATCATAACATACTTCACTAATTTTCATATAGTTGAACTATTTCTTCCTATTTGAATAATCACTTGTTCACCTAACTATTTTTTATAAATATTAGTTTTTCATGGTTTCTTATATTATTTTTTGTTGTTTTTGTATTATTTTTGAGTTTTTACTCTTGGTCACTAAAACATATTTTCATTATTTACTTGTGGACTTGACCTTATTAATTATCTATTTGATTAATCTAGGAATGTAAATAATTTATTTTTTCACGTTTAATGAAAATATCCTCACCATGTATCTTTTTCATTTTCGGTGAAGGAATAATTTAAATGAAAAAAATTAGAAGAAAATTTTAACTCAAAATAATAAAAAAACTCTATTTTCAAATATAAAATAAAAAAATATGTTCTAAATCATTTTTTTGTATGATAATAAGAACAAAATATGAAAAAATTGAGAAACTTATTCTTAAAATAGAAACAATTTGATTTCTCGGAGAAAATAAAATCAAATGGAAGATAACAGGTAGGTATTGGATAATAAAAATTAAAATGAAATTCCATCGCAACCTATAAAACTATTAATTTAAAGAAACATTCATAGTTAATTCTAGTTTCCCATGGTTTCAGGTTATCCTTCTTGCATTAAGCTGAATCCTTATTTTAGAATCTATGAGATTAGATAGTCAATGTTTTCATGACTTCCTTCATTCAATGGAATTCCTTTTAAAGACACTCTAGAAATTATTTTTTACTTTTACAGTGTGGTGCATCAACTAACATCGAGAAGGCTTAGTGAGTAATTATTAAAACTGACATTTTTTCAATTAGGCTTCAAGGGTATTGTTGTAACCTAGATTATGTAGTAATTAGAGGTAATTTACTACACTTGGGGTCAAATATTTAGTACATTGGGGATGCAATTATACCCTAAGAGGATGACAAATTAATTTATACATAAGATCCTAATTTTTCATAAGATGAGGGAGAGTGTGTTCATGATTCCTATGATAAATTTAAGTGACTTCATATATAATGTCCTAAAAAATGTTTTATTAAAATTTTCTCATTAAAACATTTTACAATGGACTCATTATTTAAAACCAAGCACTCAATAACTAAATTTCTAAATGATATTTTTATGATAATATTGCTAATGAGATCAATCAAAAATTCAACACAATTACTCAAAATTAAAAGCATAAATTTTTTATAAGGGTAAAAATTCAATGAATAGAAAAAAAAATCTGTTTAGGAAACCCATATATATGTTGATGTGATTTCCATTGAAGACTCCCATAGGGAGAAATCCCACTACTATGATATGATTTGAAATTCTTGAACCTACCATTCTATCTTTTATATGGATATCCCAACATTTGAAGATACTAATTTCACTAGATATGACCCTAGACTATAGCCTAATGATGATCCGTTATGAAATACATACAATCGGGGATATAAAAATCAACTCAAACTCTCTTAGAGAGAGAAGTTGAATATTAGATAAAATAATACACCTAGTTTTCAAAAATATTCACTGGAATAGATTTACAATCAAAATATGTCTGGGTCATTTAATTCACAAACCAATTTAGAAGTCCTCATTAAAATATTGATATATAAGTTGTATGATCAAGATAAAACACACAAAAATGACATGGATTCTCAAATAAATACTTTCCAAAAATTACATGAATAACATGAAAACAAAAATCAGCCCCATTTATAGTGAAATAGGAGGGAGATAAAAATTTGAAATTACAAATATGAATGTGGATAACTCAGAGATATTTCATTTATGAAAGAACCATATGTGATTTTAAATCTTATAAGGATCCTATAAAATATCACGGGGATGTTCCAAATAAAATTATGGATGATGTTGAAAACCAAAATCTACAATTATTGGAGTCTAAAATTGTGGAAAAACCTATGATAATGAAGTAAATAAATATTATCTACTTGAAACAACTGAGTAAAAGGATTTTAAAATCAAAAATAACGAAGTAAAGTAAAATATTTAAGAATAGCCTTTTGGAATTCCCATTATTCTGAAGAATTATTCCCCACCCATCCTATTGCCTCAAAAATTGAAGTAGAAAAATAAGAATAATGAACCTTTTATGTTCCTTGGGATTTATAAAATAATCCAAGTGAAATTTTCATTAATTCTATCATTAGTAAAAATTAATTTATATTAGAAATCTCTCAAAAAAGTTGTTTCTAACAAAAATATAGTTGAGGAGTTTTATACTTATAATCTATTTGAATATTTTAGTTATATCCAACAAAATAAAATCCTACAGAATCTAAAGGATGCAATGATATTTTTCAATCCTTATACTTTATGGAATTTTGGCCAATTTAATCTCTATGTGACCATAGAGTAAGAATAAATTTGTTTCTTTAGTCACTGCCTCATATGTTGAGATTTTTGGAAATGTATCTTGCAAATATTTACCTATAAATCATTGGTAATTCAATCAAAAACAATATAATTAGGTTAGATGATATTCCTATTATTGTTGGGATTTTTTTACCCACGAATTTTATTATCTTATAAATGTTCTGTGATAGAGATTTTCTTATCATTCTAGGAAATCCATTCCTTTCAACCATAAGTTTCTTGTTAAGTATTTAAAAGGAGAAAATTATTATCAATTTTTTTGAGGAAACCAATGAGTTTATTATTATTAACAGTCCCAAAAAACCTATACATGATGAAAATTATTCATGTGATATTTTTTTGGATTTGGAGGACCATATTTATATGTTAGAATAGAAATTTTTAGATGTACAGAAAGAGATGTAAATTAAACCCTTAGGTGAAGAAATTTTTTATAGGTTGACATGGTTGTTATAGAGGGAAATTTTGTTGAATATGGGGGTTAATTTCTAGAACGTTTAGACAATTTTATTTAGGACCATGTATTTACTTCATAACTAAATTTTTAGTTCTATGCACCATCAAGTATATATAGTATTGATGAATAAGTGTTTTAAATATCACATTTAATATTTAAAGTAAATATTTAGTAATATGGACCATATAGGCTTAAGAGTATCTATTTAAGTTAATATGTACCACATGTGGAGCTTAGAACACTTCTAAATAATTTAAAATATTCATTTTAGAATAAAGTTTCACATTATTTGTCATCATTTCTACTGATATTTAGGATATTCAAGAGTAAAACCGGTTGAGTATGTTTAAAAACATTAGATATGAAATTGGTTGGAACATTTCTAATATCCATGGAATTTTCCAATCATATTCCCTATGAATCCAAAATACAAACCTAGAGTTTAGGAAAAAAGATGGATCAATACTAAAATGAAATATGTTTTTGTGGTGGAATTAATTATGTTTTTAGATGATAGTATCATATTTTATATCATACACTATCCGTGGGTAAAAACAATTTATGTTTTCCCAACCATGATGGTGTCCCAGTTATCACTAATGAGTATAATTGACTATATTAAACAAGGATAGTAACCTAATAGAGAGTCTATATTGACAATAATAATATTAACACATATATTGGGAGTTATCATTTTAGAATACCATTCTTAAATCTATTTATTGAGAGGTTGTCCGAAAATGTTTTTTTTTGTTTTATTGAGAGATATTTTTGTAACATCCAAATTGCAGTATCCCTCTAATTCCAAAATACAATACCACCTACACATTTCCATTTGGAAAATTTTCCTACTAGATTTTTTCCTTTGTCTTGTGTAGATCGCTAATACCCTTTCAAAGGTATATAATATACATTTTATCTAACATATATGAGTGGATTTCAGATTTATTCATGGAATATTTCTATATATTTCTAAATAGTTTTGGGATCTTTATACACAACATATACATTTTCTGGGTAATATATATATAATTACATATATATATAGATAAAAAAAATTAATTAGATAAAATTTCAAATTATAGATACATAAGTGATAGTACGTGGTTATGGTGTTTCCATAATGGGGAATTGATCATTTTAATGTGAAAATTATGTTACTAATAGTATAACCACTCAAAATAATTTAATGGGAATCAAAATATTCTTAGGGAATTCTGGTTTCTACTATAGATTCATAAATGATTTTTAAAAAATAAAAACACCCCTATTTTAACTATTGGTTAAGGATACACAATTTTTTGGATGACATGTTCTTAAAATAGTCAATTTCTCCTAAGTATAAACTCACATCATCACCCATTCTTACTGACCTTTATTGGAAAATTAATTTGACATAATGTTTGATGCTAGTTATATGGTTGCGGGGTTAATCATAAGGAAAATAAAATAAAATAGGTAGAACATTTTTTATTATGCTAGTAGGTTTCTAGATTATTATAAAAGGAATTAAAATAAATATTGAAAATGAGTTACTAGCTGCTGTGTTTTTAGTGGAAACATTTATGTATTACCTATTTGGTTTAAAAGTGATTATATTTAGAGATTATTTAGACATTAAATATTTACATTCCAAGAATGACACTAATACAATGTTGATTTAATGGATAATCCTCTTACAAGATCCCAGTTTAATGATTACAGATAAACATGTAACTAGAAATGTTTTGTAATATCACTTGTATATCTTTTATAATGCCCAATATGTTTATCCACATGGGGATAATTCTTTCTTATAAGATGAGAAACTATTTACTATCACAATTGCTTAGGCCATTTTGTTTTTAATTTTTTTTTGTAATTTTATAGCCATATGAATTGTTTCCCTTGGATATCACACCAAATTGATGGAATAAAATTTTTTTAAAGATAAAATATAAATTTTTGGATGATCCATTACTATTTTTGAGATTTAATGATGGTATTTTAAGAAGATATGAGGGTGAGGATAAAATTTAATCAATTATCAAGAGTGTCTGTTCTTCATAATGGGGTAGAAACCATGGGTGAGAGAGGACTACTTAGAAAGTGATTTAGGATAGTTTCTGTTGGCCCACCATATTAAGGGATTCTAAGAGTTTGGTAGTTAGTATTGAAAAGTACTAGAGATTAAGAAATGTTGGTAAGAAGAATGATCTTACACAAAATGAAATTAATGTGGGGTAAATTCTTGATTTATGTGTTTTAGATTTCATTGTTCGTTTTTTATATTAAAATATAAATTCAAACATTATTTTGATTGTTTGAAAAGTTTCAATTTGGGTTGAAGTAGTGGCACTTCATAATAATCAAGCTACTAGTGTTTTTAAATTCCTAACGAATAATATCTTAACTATGTTTAGAGTCTATCAATATTTCATTAATGTTAACAGAACCCATTTTAATAACTATAAGATCAAATATTTAATTTAAAAATATAGTTTTGTTTATAATAATGAAACTTCTTACCTCTCGTAGTCATGTGGATGAGCTGCGGTCCCAAATAGGGGGACTAAAAAAATTATTAATAATCCTATATATAGATCGATTAATGATTGGTAGATAAATATAGGGGATTACTCGTGGTAATATATAATAAAATTCGACAATCCATTAGGAATGTATCCTTTTTGGAATCTATTTGAAATAACATTTCACTTTCTAGTGGAAGTTCATTGTATATCATTTTTTCCATCAATACCATTTATTATGATTCAATGATGGTTGGTGAAAGAGGTTTTATTGAGTTATATAGAATCTAATCCCTTTGGTTTCCCTTATAGGTGAGGATAATATAACTTTTTTTAAATACAAATGAATTAATCTTTACCTTTAGTGGAAACCAAAGGGATTAAGTCCTAATTTTATCCTTGATTCCTGATTTTTCTATTAGTCTAGATGAATCCTATAAAATTAGCGCTTCATGGGAGATAACTCATGGTTCCTATTTTTCATATTTTATATAATTAAAATTATCCCTATTATTATCCTGTAAATTTTGACACTTTTCCTATTATGGTCAGTTGTCCTGTTACAATTGATTTATCCCATGATTTAATTTTTAGTGCATGTTCGATCAGTTCCAGTTGTGTTAAATTGATTTCACTCATGGTCATTTTATTTTACTTTTAATATCCACTCCACCCATTTATTTATTTTTATTATTTCATAAATACATGTCATTTATTATAATTTGAGACTTCTTCTAGTTAGTATAGTCCTTATTATAATTTTATCATACGATTAGTTTACATACCACAATACCATCAATTTCATTAGATTACATCAGTTAGTCTAGAACATGGTTGAAATATTTCAATTTTGGTTCCAGGTATTTTACATTGAATATTCTTCCTTCTGGTGTTTTATTAAAAAAAATAAGATTCCATTATTGATCAATTTTTTTCTTGTGTCCGATTTATATATTTTTTACAATTTCCACTTCTTTTTACAGTCAATCTAGGCCTTTGTAAAAATTATGGTACGATCAGTGGGTAAGTCATGAAAAAACATATTCACATTAAGTTGTTTGGTTATTTTGATCTATTATAATTTTATTAGAATGGTATCGTGTCTACTCATTGTCAATTGGCCTACTGTAAGGATATAATTGTTGGTTGTCTACATTTTCCTTTGGTGACTTGCACTGATCTTTTATAGCACAATTTTATACATTTTCTAATTCAAGGAGGTGACACATTACTTAAAAAATCCTATATCACTTCCTTCTCGATCTCACCTTATCTCCCAATTTACTCTTGAGATTAATTATGTTGTTCCTCATGTTTATCTAATTGTTCACGTTTGGGTAATGGGAACTATTTTCTAATGTAACAAAAGGGGGAGTATTATTTTAACATTCAAATAAATAAATCTATATGTTCAGGGAAGTACTTGCCTTATAATTATTAATTTAAATATATTTATTTGGTGGGAATTATTTATGAGGGAGAATTCTTGGTAATTTTATAAAAAATTAAGGGAAATTAATTTCATTTTTAGGTTTGTTTCCTATTGATATATAGGGTGTTGAAAATCAAATTGAACCACATTTTTAATCCAAGAAAGAACCCTAAAATGTTTTTAGACTAAAAAAATACCAACTGTAGATCAATTTACACAATCTATATTTTGAGAATTTATATAAATTTTTCTTATTTTGTTTGAAAAGTAAAATTATGAATCTTTGTTGAAAAATATTTTTGAAATGTGAAATGTTAATTATGTTGAACTTTCTTGTAGCCACATCAAACAATCTTTCAACATCTGAGTTAAAAATTCTTTTGAACCAAACTATTTTTTTCTGTTTCTCCCACTAATGATTCAATATTGGTTTCAATTTTTCGATGTAAGTTTGTGGGATAGGGGTATCTAAATATTCTAATCTATGCTTCCTTGATTTTAATAATGCCCAAACATAGCTCACATCGATCAGTAACCATACCATACTACCATGTGAGCTTAAGCTTTCCTCCAAAAACACTAGATGTTTCCAACTAGATGTGGGAGTGTAATGAGGTACAATTGGGAGCCTATACTCCTAATATCTATGTGAGAAACTTTAATAAGAATAACTAGAGAACATACGAGTCAATGTGTGTAATAGTAATAAATAAAATAATCATGAAATAACAAATAAATGATTACATGAGTGCATACAAGACTGGTCACCCACTTTGATGACCACATAAACAAAAAGGACCACCTAAATAAAATAAAAGGCCTCCATTACATCATCGAACAATAACTCATCCCTTATTCAAAACCCCATTTGATCCACTCTGCTTGATCATGCCAATACCAGTTCTTAGTGAAAACTATGCCTGTAACAGGTGTAGAGATCCTTAGGTAACAATGTTCCTTAGACATCCAAGTAGGGTGTAAGTGAAAAACTTAGTAGGGAACAACCAATTTTTTCCCACAACATACTAAAAATGAAGTGATATGTGCATGTGAAATTCCCTAAATAAATATGTAATCTACAAAAAAACATATATCCATACCACTTACTTTGGCCAGTGCTATAGTGTTTCTGAGCATGTCCTGGGGTCCATTCCAAAGATAACATAGGAAATCCCCTAAAATAAGATAAATATTTCTAGGGTAATGCATAGTTACCATTGTTAATCCATCAGACTAATACCCTGATGACCATATCTATTTCAACTTGTGAAGGAGTGTCTCTGATCATGTGCATCACCTACAGAGAACTTCAATGCACTCACTCGTGATCCAATGATTACACTTCCATCGTGATGAGTAACATACTAAAACATGTCACCAATCATCTCGCTTCCATAAGACCTTAGGCTGAACCACATAGTAGTATATGGGCATTCTCTATGTTAGGTTGATGTTTGATTCATTAAAGGTGGATTCCTTAGGTAATCCTATATGAAATGATGTGACTAATTCCTAATAAACCTAGGAAATAGAATGGAACACCCTCTCAGATCCCACGTCTATCACATGGGTTTCTATAACACAAATACCACTATCAACACAACATATGGTGTGTCAAAATAATACAACCATTTAAATCCTAAAAACCCTGTAATTTTCAATAGTATCACTATATCAATGGAATTCTAGAAATATCAAGAATTCCTTGATGCGCACTCAATATGCTCTCATACAAGATCGTATAAACTAAAAATATGCATCTATAGCTGTATCGCACATAATGTATGATACTATAACAAGTCCTCTACATCCAAAATACAATGAGACTAGATCCCATACATCTCGTGAATTCTAAGGTCTTTTCCATATCAATAGTTGATTAATATGTGTCCCAGGAAATCACAATAGAGGTATGTCCAGTGACTAATTCCTAGGTTTTCTAAAAATCACATAGCATATAAAAAACAGAACATGCATATGATGAATTCCCAAGCCCATCCTTATCATCATATCCCATTTTGGTCTTAAAATTAGTTTTAGGTTCTTGGTCACACACATGAAAATCACTACATGAGTTCACATGATCTCTAAGACCAGTTTATCAATGAGGAACCAATTGGGGCCCCCTATGTTACAATATAATAGAGACACCTTATGTTGGTTCCCTAGGGTCAAGCACAACAATCAGATCAACTCCTAATGCTTAAAGTTCACCACATCCCCAAAAATGCCAGAAATATTTCATAGACTCATAGGAATAAGAAGTTCGCTTCATTTTTTAATGTCTCGGGAGATGGTTTAAGGTCCACCTCAATGTCTAGGGTCACTCTAGGATGATAAACTCACCCAACCCATTTATAATGCATCTTAGGTCTATCCATATAGGACTAACACATCTCAAGGGTCCTCACCTATCCTACTAGGGACATCCATATTTATTCTCATCAAATCCCCTCTTAGGGTTTCCTATGTGTTTCAGAATCCTCTTAGTCCATGTCGAGACCATCAGTGGTCAAGGCGTCCGGTCAGTGCATAATTCCATAAGTAGCCTTTTAAATTTACTAATTTTATCATACCCATTTACACATGGAATTATATTAATATTAAATTAAATTTTAATTTAAATTAAAAAAATTGAATTAAAACCTATAATTAAAATTATACATGGAAGTTAAATAATCTCAATGTGGTCAATGTACTTAGTGGTGGGACCACACAACACATGCACCATTAATATTTTTCATTAATTCTATATAGAATGCATTAAGAACAATCTACCTCATGTTAATGATTTTCTATTTAATCTGTAGCATAAATACTCATTTCCTTGCCTCATCCATGTCTTGAAAAAGCCTTGACACCACCTGAGATACTACTTTAAGTCTTTCACTAGAAATAATTAATAACAAACAATTATAATTAATTATTTAAACTGATGTAAAGTGGAATAGTCACCAAATAATTCACAAATTACCTCCTCATCATCAACACCATGAGAAACCACAAATTAAGGGTCTGATAATAACCCAAACATTTTTTTGAAAATAAGGATAGATAACATTAATGACGAAGATCAGCAGTCGTACAAGTGAAAAGACATGAAGGGAAATTGTATAGCCAAATCTGGATGACATCGAAGGGGCATGAGGCCTCTAGATAGTGGGCCACATTGTTTCCTTCCATTTTGGTAAAGGAGACGGTACAGTAAGAAAATCCTTAGTGAAGCGCGCAAATTCTCCTGGCGATGGATCCAAATGACTGGAGTCTTCCATTGTTGTTATTGATAGCATTGATTACGGTGAGTCAGTTAGACTCGATGATGATATCAACCCATCCACGATCCACATCGAGCATCGTACTGGCAAGGATGGCCATGGCCTTAGAAACTGCAGGCTCCAAACAATCCTGATGTGGTTCGTATTTTGCAGCAAGGATTTTCCCCAGATGGTTTCGGGCCAGGAGGCTTAGGGCGACAAGCCCCTCCTTTTGGAGTGACACGTCCCCGTTAATCTTAAGGGTCCCTTCCGTTGGGGGATTCCAAGGAAAATACATAACCATTAAAACCTAGTCATGAACAGAATTGATTTAATTTAGATCCAAAATCTTAGAAAAACCACCCTGGTGATATAACTCATTAAAATGGAAAATGGAGGCATGAGGATGACATATTAGGATTACATCTATGTTGGTGTCAATAAATCCCCATTATAATCATCCGATTACACTATACTTCATAGGGATATGAACCAAAACCCTAAAAAAATGCCAAAATTATTTTATAATGAAAAAGGGAGGAAGAAGCATGTGTAGGGATATCCTTAATGAGGGGAGTTCATATGATTGAAAAAATATTAGATTTGGAATGAAACGTCATTGTAGGAGCACCCAAAAGAAAATAATCACCAAAAATATGAGAGGAAGGATGAGGAGAAGAAATTAGCAGTTTTAGACCAAGCACCAAATTTTTAAAAACCCAAAAAACTGAACAGGATTCATTCAAATTTTGAAAAATTATTACACATACTGATGTTTGGACAGATCACCCCAAAACAACAGATCACTGTTGTTCATTGTGTGACAACATGTGTCACACTATAAATTCTTCTTTGTAGCCAGTGATAGATAAAGGACCCTCCGGATCCCCTAGATCCCACTCTTGAACAACCCCAACTACACTCGCAACTCAAGAATCAAATATAAACAACTTTTAAAGGTGTTTAAACCCAAAAATTCTTAACCCAATCTTCATTTCTAAAAATGAATCTCCCAAAAATTAACAAATTCAAAATCTCTCAAGAATTTAATAATACATCCAAGAATGGGTTATTATTTTCTATACACCATAAAATATATCATACCTAAGACTTATTTTAGACCATTAAATAACAAAAAAACATATATTTGTTTCCAACATACGATCAACCCGTCACATTTTACTCCAAAATGCTAAAAAGGAATATGAAGATAAACTCCCATCACAAGGAACATATTTTATCATAAAACTGACCCACCGCACCAAGACATCATTTAAATCTCTGGAGGGATCTTTATGATTCCATTCAATCATGGGACACAACTATTAGGTCAAAAAGTACCCTAGATACCTTGAGGGGATGGAGGAATGGTGGATCAGGGCATGGATATTCTTTTTAAATTCTTCATGCCACACTAGATCTTAACCTATTTTTTATAAGGGTCACTTTTTTCTCTTAAGTGTTTATTAATATCTTATTATTTACTTTATGATTTAAAAATGATTATTCAAAGTAATTAATGGAATAATACATATGGAAAAAGATATTTTTACTTGGTTCACCCTCACTAGGATACATCCAAGGAGCATACAACAGATATGTTCCAATTTTACCTAATCCAATAAGCTCACTACCAACATATTATTCGGGATAGATCACTTCTATGCCCCGGATTATTTCCTTTACAAGGTATAAGGTATTTATTTCCCTCTGGAAGGGGGGATGATCTCATTGATTTAAGATTAAAACATTCCAAGTGGTTTCTAATGGGTTTGTTCGTAGAATTGGAAACATCCAATGATTCCATATCCATTTGAACATACATTCCAAAGGTAGGCACTCATTAGTTGTAGAATGATGAGGCTTAGGAATTTTCATTGGTCGAGAGGATGGGAGGTCGGACTCATCACACCTTTTTTAGGGGAATTATTTTCTACTCCAGGACTCTCTTTATAGATTTATGTTATTTTCATGAATCCTTATTACATTACCATGTATAAAATGAGCTTTTTTTTAGATCTGACAATCAATGATTGATATATGGGAAATTTAGAGAATATTTTATATGTATTTGAGGTTCTTCATCGATAGAGAATCATCTGTATTTGTTTATAGATTCTTAGTCAATGGTATCCTTTAATACATAAAAGAATCTTGGTCATTATGATTACAATACTGGTTTTAAAGCCACTCAGTGGGGCACTTGAAGTTTATTTTCAATCAGAAGGACATGGATTATTTAGGAGTTGGGATCGTACCCGCAGATGGGCTACCTACGTATCCTTTGTTTAGGAAACGGAATCAGAACCCACGTAGTTCAAGTAAGGGAATATGATGTTTATGATTGATGGCTCAAAGAAAGATGTCATAATTACTTTTACACTCTAAGCTCACGTGATTCATGCTCGGTGTGAGAAACAAGAGGTATTGGTAAAACCAGACAATTGTGCCGTAAAAGATGAAATCATAAGAAATGATGTGGGGATTATGTATGTATGAGTGCCCAAATAGATGAAGATTAGGATTTACATCAGGGAAGAAATCTAGGAATAGGGTCCATAAAGGTATATGTACATTATGGATATTTGGATACTCTAATTTGGGGCTTACTTTTGAAAAGGAGGCCAAAATTAGGAGGGGAATTATGATTGGGTTTTACTCCTGAAAAAAGACCTAGATCAAAAAGTAAATTAGGACTGGTTAAGAGAAATTAAGACTGGGGATTACTCCGGACAAGGAGGCCCAGGTTAAGGGACTTAAGGGACTCGGGACTGGGGCTTACTTCAAAAAAGGAAACTCGGGTTAAGAGAATTATGGTTGGGGCTTACTCCTAAGGAGTATTCACATATTTGGGAATTTTAATATTGGGGCTTACTCTTGAAAAGGATGCCCAGATTAAGGGATTTGGGGCTTACTCTTAAAAAGGATTCCCAAAATTAATGGGAATTTTGACTGGGACATTCTCTTGAAAAGGAGGCCCAGTGTTTAAGGATTATTTCATCTTAAAGGATGAGGTTGAATGAATGAAACCTCTAACTCTAGTGACATAATGATATGTGAATCACTAAGTTTTTTAAGAGATGCTCCACAAAATTTCTTTCATATAAGGAAGTCAATCACGAAGACATGCCAAAAATGGCTTTGAAGAGTGTCTTGAAGACTGAATCTCAAATAGGATAGGTGGAATGTCATAATAGGGGTTAAACGGGTAAGAGGGGAACCCAAAAATATAAGGGCGTGCAAGTCATGGGGAGTCGCACAAGTACTGCGTAGTCACAGAAGTCGCTAGCCGCGCAGGTATACTTGCATGACACATGGGTACTTGCACGATTGTTAACCAATTGGGTAACACTTGGGCGATCCTTGACCAAAAGCCTTTAGAATAATCCTGAGGTACTTCCAGAAGTGGGCCGCGCAAGTTCTGATGAGGAAGTAAGGCGGCGCGCAAGTGTGTCCATTTATCATAAGGGTAAAACACCTTATGAACGCAATTGTTAGTGAATTATAACACTCATACCTTACTACTTTTGTCTAGACCTTCCATTCTAGGTAAATAATTACCTTAGAAGTGTTCGGAAGACCTAAAGAAGAGACTTGGGCGTTCAGAGCTGTGTATCTGAATTCTAAAAAAAATTCCTCTCTAAAAGGGGGGCCCATATGGTCTATTTGTAGGCTGAAGAAGACCCTGGGCGGTTATCCTTTAGGGCGTGCAAGTCACTTAAACGACCATTAGGTGGCGCGCAAGTATACTTGTGCGACTATGATGGAACTTGCGCGACATGTGTCCATTTGAAGCCTTGTTCATGACTTTGTTGATTTTTGAGGTTTTCTTCAAAGGATGAATCAATTTTGTGCTAGGTAATTTTCCATTCCATTCCTTTAGACAATGTGATGAAAAGGATCTTCAACAAAAGTCCCCCCTCTGAGTTTGATCTGAAAGAATTAGGATGTGACTCTGAGGAAAAGTAGAAAACCAAATGGAAAGGGGCGCGCAAGTGCGAGTTGTGCAATTGTCATCGCACAGGTGCGAGTTGCGTCAGGATGGAGCGCACCGGCTGTAGGCGTGCAGGTGGGTAGCCTGGCCTATAAAAAATGTGGTCATTTGATGCGCATAGCATCTAATTTCTGGATTTTCGATCTCTCGCCGCGTCGGTCCCCTTCGTAGCACATGTTGGTCGTTTTCTGTTGTTTCTTCGCTATCGCACTGTTGTCAAGGTAATAGGACTTGCGCGGTGATACTGGCGTGCCAAAAACATGCAATTAAATTTAGCTCTGGCGCGACACATCCATACTTGCGCGCCTTAATTCCTTTTCCATTTTTTATGAAATTCCTTAACAAATTTTATATAAAATCAACTTACTTAAGAGTTAATTTATTAATCGTTTTTTCAGAATCAATGTCTCTTAGATCCGGAATAGCTGATGAACTGGATAGAAAGTGGATTGATGATATAATGAACATCATTGGCCATGATTATTATACCGTCAAAAGTAGCACTCTTCCAAATTTGGCTAAGTATCTGAAGAAACATCATGGAGACTTCCCCCAAAGAATTTGTTTTCCTTTGTATGGCTATGGTCATCTGTGAGAAGTTACTATTCCAGAAGCAAAGAACTATATCCCATTTTCATGGTTTTAGAATTATACCAACTTTGCTTTAGCAAATATCTCATGTGGAGGAGTATTTATAAGTGATGGAACAGTGGAGAAGGCGCACATGATGCATCATAGTCCTTCTACGCCATATTTGAAACATCATAAGCCTGAGCTGCAACCACATTATCATCCTTCAATCTTCCGAAATGCTCAGATGGATCAATCCAAAGGCTGGATGAAATGTTGGGACATTCGTCTTGGGGGAGGTGTGAAGCCAACTTGGATGTGGGCATACTGGGTGCGACAAACCTGTGTAGATTTTGTCAAGGATTTGTATTGAGTTGCGATATACGAAGCTATTTGAGTTGGGCCAACATATGTTTATAGACATTATAACTTCATGGCGGAGATACTCAGCCACTGGAGCCCTGTTGGTGCCAAAATATTTCACGAACGAAAGGGACAAAAAAGAAGGCCCAGATGCTGCCTCGTGAAGCACCGACGCGAAGCACCCTGAGCATCGCGGTCCCACGAAGCTCCGGAGGCGGCACCTCTCTGCGAACACATTTTACGTTCGCGAGCCCGTCACGTAGCTCCGAAGGAGGTACCTCTCCGCGAATGACATTGACGTTCGCAAGCACACCGTGATGCTCTGGAGGCGGTACCTCTTTGTGAACGAGTTTGATGTTCGCGAGCCTGCCGCGAAGCATCATAGGCGGTACCTCTCCGCGAACGACTTTGACATTCGCGAGCGCGCCGCGAAGCACCTGAGGCGGCGTGGGAGTTTGGCTTCGCAGCGCCCCTTGCCTATAAATACTGAGCACCCCCTGAGTCCCAGGGATGGACAATCTGACCTTTCGGATTCTCTTATCTCGAATCATGAAGCACTCTTTTCCCCCGAGAATCATGAGCTCCGCGAGGTACTTCTACTTCGCGTGATGCCTCTTCTTTGTCTCATTTTGAGACCCTCTTCCGAGAGGGATGCCCTTCACAAAGCTCAAGGGCATTCGCGAAGGAGGGGGATTCCCAACAGAACCCGGACAGCCGGGGAGCATTTTTGCTTCACTAAACACCCAACCTGTACTAGTGATCTCTATTCTAAGGCAGGATCGCTACACATCGCGAAGCACACTGCTTCGCAGCACCCTGCTTCATGAGGCACCTCCTCTTCGCGAGGTAGTGCTCCGCGAATATTGTTCTACTTCGCGAAGCGCCCTCCACTCACACCTATTCCCCATGATAATGCCAAGGCACTCCGCTCCATGAAGCACACTCAATTTCTTGGAAATTCCACTCCCCGTGCGACCCTCCAGGTTTGCACGATGTGATTTCAAAGTCCCATAGATAATACTACTCATAGCGTTGCTTCACCTAATTATTCTTCGCATAAGCACGCTAACGGTTATTTCTTCTTCGTATAGCCACGCTAATGTATACCCCTCGATGGTTCTCTCTACAACCCCCCTTGACCACGGACTTACTGGTAACTTCCATCCCCCAAGGAGCAATGGGTACCAGTTATGTAAGTCCTAGTGGTGTGGAGTGAACCCGCCTCGTCCGAGCTGCAGGACGTTAAACTGCCAAGCACCACGTCCTCAACACATGGCGTTAAACTGTGACCCGACCTCATGCCTCACATGAAGGGTCCCCCCAGCTCGAACATTTTTTACGCCACTCATCTCCACGGGAGTGGAATCACCCCTCCCCAAGGGATGATATCCTCTTTATTGGAGTGGTGTATGTTCTTAGGAGAAGGGAGACCCCAGTTCCCCAACGGATGGCTGCACCCCTGCATCTCCGTACTCCCCCACTACCAAGGATAGTGGAGGGTGTGATAGCGAATGAGGCACCTTCCATCATTGGTCCCAAATCCCTCTTTCGCCGTGCTTTTCCGCACTTCAAGCCTCCACCCTAGACTAATTCCTAGCACTAATGGGCCGCCTAACGCATAAGCCCCTCTTCGCTTCTCACGGACGCACCCTTCACGGTGTGATCATCAGGTCATTGTTGTCTCTTGATTCTCACACCGAACGTGACTCACGTGGGCTTAGAGTCGGCATTGGCCATGAGAATACCTCGTCCAGCATAACGTTAAACTGCATGCCCTCATCCAGCATGACGTTAAACAATATTCCCTTGTCCCATATGACATTAAACTGCACACCCATTTGAACTATGAGTACTTTGATCCATGTCAAGGCATGGTACGTAGGAAGCCTCCACGAGGTTCAAGCCCACCAGTCATCTAATTCACGTCGAGTGCCATTTGCATCCAACATGACGTTAAACTGCATTTCAGTCTGATGGCAAGCCGTTGTGACCACCCGAACTACGAGGACTTTGATCCATGTCAAGGCACGGTATGTAGGAAGCCTCCCTAAGGTTCAAGCCCATCTCCCATCGGACCAAGGTCCCTTTTTCATTTCAATTTGTCGACACCCACCACCCGTCGTTTATTCACGTCAGTATTCACTGTCGTCCTGCATGACGTTAAACTATATTCCAGTCTGACGACAAGCCGTTGTGACCCACCAGAACTATGAGGTTGTTAATCCATGTCAAGGCATGGTACGTAGGAAGCCTTCACGAGGATCAAGCCCCCCACTAGTGGACCCCCGGGTCTACTTTCATGTCAGTTCACCGATAAAACCCTTTGAACTACAAGGACATTGATCCATGTCTAGGCATGGAACGTAGGAAGCCTCCCAGAGGTTCAACCCCACCACCCATTGGTCACTCCGACCATCTTCATGTCGGTTCACCAGCACCCAGGCAGCCTAGTGTGTAAGCCCCACACCATCCAAACCAAGGTCCTCATTCGTGTCGGTTTTCCGACACACCCTTATAAACTACATGGTCTTTGATCCATGTCAAGGCATGGTACGTAGAAAGCCTCAAAAAGGTTCAAACCCATCTCCCGGTTTTCCCGACCCCATTCACGTCGGTTCGCTGATGATGCCCATCGGAACAAGGTCCACCTCCATGTCGGTTCGATGACGACACCCATCGGGCCAAGGTCCACCTTCACGTCGGCTCACCGGCACCATTCCAAACTACGTGGACTTTGATTCCCTGCCACTGGGATATGTAGGAGGTCTCTTCGAGGCTCAAGCCCAACTTCACCATCTCCCTTGCGATGGTCCTTCACCATTCCCCCCTCTACTTCATTCATTAATCCATCATCCACACTGATTCTCGCCTGGACCGTCATATCCTGGTGAGACCATGCCAGTCCGCTCCTCTTCACAGCCGTCCATAGGATGGTCCTGGTATCGGCACCCCCTCAAGGGAAATCCATCAATCCGATCCATTCTAGCTAATGCTCTGATCAGGATGATCCATCTCCGCCGGACGTTAAACTCGCGGCATACCCTGTGTTAAACACAGGAAGATGAGGAAAACCTCAGATATGTTTCTATGGCATATAATTCCCCGCGCTCGATGTGGGATTCCTCGGGCTTCCATGCCCTCGAGAAGCCCTATTACCAGGGATAATAGAAAAACATGTCGGTTCCCCAGCATCCAGACACGCTATTGATGCCTCAACGTGACTGCTCCCCCGAATGAAGGATGCTGCCCTGACTGGACCCTTTGGAATGTCCCGACAGAAGCATTGTAATTAACCGGCGTCCATGGAAACATGGAACTGGGAAGAGTTTCGCGAACAATGTATTAAATCTATGAGGTAGACCCGGACTAGGTGACGAGTTCTGAGGAGGAATCCACGGAAGGAAGAACTGACATCCCATCATCCAATTTCGATCAAGGAGCAGACGTCCTTGAATAAGGAGCGAATGTCACCCGCCCTTGGAAAGCGGGAATGCGGGGCAACAGTGCAGCGCGTCCTCCTCCGCGGACAGACGAATGCGCGCGCCCCGACGAAAGTGTCTGAAATAGAAAGGGTGAACCCGACGTGAAATTATTCTCCTCAAATGTGGAGATTAGTAGCGTTTGAGACACCAGTAGATTGACGTGTCACCAGATCCAGATATTCGGCGCCTGGTCCCGCCAAGCAAATTGCGGGCCTGTCGTGAAACTCACCGAAATTCGGGGCAGTAGAACGTGGGGCACTCTGTTCTGCAACGTGTTGGTGTGGATCCTTCTAACAAATGTGGGGAATGGAAGGACGATGGGGCACTGGTTGTCAATCCTTTTCCTCACAGTGCTGATGAGTTGATCCCTTCGTTCCCCAAGAACCAGGTTGCGGTTGCGAAGAGACGATCACCGCCCGCTCACCTATGCAGGGGCAGGGGAAACACAGGCACAGCCACCCCGCATGGCTCCGCTACCGCCACGACGCCCACTATATCACAGAATATGGGGCACACACGTCCCCTCTCCCCATCAGAGATCATCCATTGAAGGGTGATCAACAACCTTGTACGCAGGTACGAGGAGGAAGGGGTCATCCCAACTCGGGATATGGCCCTGCCTGGACCTGGAGGCATCCAGGCCCCGCCGTCAAAGCCGCCCTAACAGGATGTGCAGGGAGCCCCTGCTCCCCACCCCAACGTTCAACCATTTCAGGAGCCTGTCCTCAGAATGCCTCGATGACTCCTCCCCTTATGCTGATGAGGCAGGCGGCGTCCGGCTTGGCCCGCTCAGGGTCCTGACCCAAGGTCTCCAGGAAAGGGCTCCCATCCGGCCGCGTCAGCGCCGCCGTCCGACTCCGCAGGAAGAGCAGGCAGGCCATGCCCCTGCACCACCTACGCTAGCTCGTCTGACACGACGTCAGCGCCGGGCCCCGGCTGAGGACGCTCGCCCATATGCGTCGACATCAACAGCTACAGTGGCCCGAGCCACCGCTGACGTGCATCATGGAGTCCCTGCATACACTAAGCAGGGGAACTCCATCACCCAACCATGATCGAGACCCCAACCACCCCACGGGCAGGCTGGGTTGACTCCCTAGGTTGCATTCCTGAGTGGTGATCGCCACGAACTGACCCGCGGTGATGTCGCCTCGTACAGAGGCCCTCCCCATACCACTACTCCATAGAGCGTGGGCCTTCCCCACTCTGAAGCTCGTCATGGTGGTATGCCTCATGATACCACCATCCCAAAGGAAGACCTGCCCCGCGGTAGTGACGCTCGTCGCGGAAACCTATCCCGCGCCCACTATACAGGGTATGGAGTATATCCTCCTGCCCCCGACCGCCGATCCGAAGGCACTGTCCATCCGGTCCTTCTCCAACGCGGGGGACCTCCCTACGTCCTCTCTGCAACTGGCGGAGGTCCTCGCCCCGTCAACATGGGGAGTGAAGGTCAGCCTCGCTCTGCCCGCATCGTCCATGGAGGTCCTCCTCATGTACCCTTCGAAATTTTCCCTGGTGCCCCTCGTACCCCGGCAACCTCGAGCGGGGGCCCTCTCTGCCACGGTGCCATCACCGCCCCAAGACTACCTATTAAGAATCAACCTTGTCCCAAAGAGCCACCCCGAGGCAGGAGAGATTGTCGTCGCCGCCACAAGAAGAGTCCTGGGAAGGCCCGGGTGGAGATCAAATCGGCTCGTTTCTCGGATTCTGAAGCGGAATGAGACTCAGTGATGGAACCTTCTCCCCGCTCCTTCGTATCAAAGACTGGGGCAGGAACTAGGGGTGTTAGAATCATTCTCCAAGAATTTTGAGGTCCACCAGATTCCCATCTCCCTCTGCAGGTACATCGTGGAGGATGAAATCATGGAAATTTTGCAGGTCTCGACCGTACAAGTACCACCATTGTCACCAGAAGTGCCCTCTACCTCTACCAGAGACCACGGAGAGCTGTTTTGGGGGCCAATGGCGGTAGAGAGACGACATGACCTATCGCCGGCAGCCGCGACTCCTGTGCCGGAAGCTGTGGCAATCAGCCCGTCGTATCATGACATCGTGGCCAGGTCACCTCACTCTTCATAGGATGGCCCGGTATTCGGCGGCCAGTCAGCTCATTCGTCGTTTTCTCCGCCGTCGAGTTTATTATACCAGAGGTCCGCCTCGGTACCGCTACCAGTCCCTCATCCGCCCCCGGTTGACAAGTGGGGAAATACAGGGCCATACCCTGAGTCCGAACCTAGGAGCTTCTGGATCATTCTCGCAGCGGATTACTTACCGGAGAAGTTCTGGCCGATGACGGTGCTGAACTTTCGTGCACCAGAGTCCCTTACCCATGAAGAAGTGGGGTGCTTTTTCCAAACCCTATGGGTGACACACTTCCACCTTCGTTACGAGTGGGTGGTGTACCCCAGAAGTCGAGAGAACTTCGAAAAATTGGCGAGCAATGCCGCCTGATCTATTTGGCCTCACTCCTTGTGGCCCAGCACCCTAAGTCGCCAGGCCGTCAGAGCGCCCCTCAACGGAAATGTGCTCAGAGTTTCAAAGTACTCCGCAGAGTCATCAAGGAAGCTATCCCCCATGTGCAATTCCGTGGTTGTGGACACTATGCCGCTCTCCTCTTCGACCCTATCCGATGGCAGCCCGATTCGTTATGCGACATTGAGGACATGCCCTCGAGAGGGGTCGCGGTCCACATGGATGACGTAGTGGAAAAAGAAGACGAGATTGAATTTCTTGATGGAGACTTACCCTTAGAGGGAATACCACCACTGCTGGACCCATCAGGGAGGGTTACCCATTAGCATAGGAACCTTCTAAGCCTCCATGTACCCACCGAGTCACTGGTACTCGGTCGAAATAACGGCAAGGGTAAGGAGAACATCGGAACTGCCAAGCACTCTGACCTATCTTCCTCTATGCAGAAAACAGACGAAGATCCCAAGAAGGCCACGTTATGCCAGCATCTTGCTGAGCAGAAGAGGCCGGTTGAAGAACTCTTGGATGAGCGCGCTGCAGAGCGGCGACCCGACTATGGTAATCCCAGGCCGGGGCAGCAAGGGCAGGAACAATTTCCCCCTGGTGAGATGCCTCCAGGAAACCCTGATCTTGCTACTTCTGCAGACAGGACAGAAGCCGGAAATTACGGCAATAGTGCATGATACGTCTCGCCAACCCCCCCCCCCCCCCCCCGAATGATGGGGCAATCTGAAGAATCCAGTCTGGGTTCCCCCAGTCGCCCCACAAGTCATTCCGCCAGTTGATCCACGAGCTGCAGAATCCATCTACCATGTTGAAGAGCCTGGAAACACACTTGTGATTAGGGATCCCCATCAAGACAGGGACCCCCACCCGGATGATCTTATAGCATCACTCACAGCCCGTCTCGAAGCGTTGGAAACGTGTTAGGTGGTGGTCCCACTGGATGGCAAGCCGTATCCCGCATGGGTGGATGATATTCCCACACCCCCGGGTTTTGTGAACCCTACATTCTTTCCCTTAAACGGGACAGGGGACCCACCGTAGCACATTTCTCATTTTACTTCCAGGTTTGGCCCCATGCTGGGGACCCCGACCCAGCAAGAAGCCGCCAAGCTCCGATGTTTCGTACAGACATTGGAAGGTCCCGCATTCGTCTGGTATAGCTAGATCTCTATCGGATCAGTGACCAGTTGGGAGGATCTCCGCCGGAAGTTCCTATACCATTTCAGCTCCACTACGCGGAAGACAAGCATTACAGACCTCTTCAAGTGCAAGCAAAGGCCTGATGAGAGAGTCGCAGATTTCATCGCCTGGTGGAAGGGACTTAGATATTCCCTCGATATGACACTGACTCAGGAGAAATTACTAAAGATGTGTGTGGGGAATGTCAAAACGGAGCTGGTACCCTCTTTGATTACTTAGAACTACCCTGGAGGGTTCAGAGATTTCTCAGATAAGTCTTAGTGCCTTGAGGAGGCTCTGATACAGGCTAGTCCGGCACGTTCGTTGCCCCCTATGATCCCAGCCAGGGGGACCACCAGAGTCGAACCCGCCGCGGTGGCCCAAATAGAAGCCCCTAGGCAGCTGGAATTACTGCCAGCGGCACCATCCCTGCAACCCCGCAGAGGTCCTCCACCTCAAGCACATGCTCTTTCCCAGCAGCAACCGCCTCAGAATCGACAGGTTCCCCGCGCAATGCGCCACCTCCACCTAGGTGAGATAATCAGGCGCCGCCTCCTCAGTAGGCCCCTCCGGTCCCTCGTCAGGTCCAGGCCCCCAGGGCCCCCTATCCGGAAAGAAGCCACCAGACTTATTTGTTCAACGAAAATAAGGTCCCTGGCTACTTCCGAAGTGCTCTAGAGCAAGGGATTGTGCGCCTGCCTGAGTACATAAGGCTGGCAGAGGCGAATCTCACCGATCACCCCAACTAATGTCCTTAACATCGGATTATGGGGCACACCCTCATGCAATTATATGTGTTTAAAGACTGGATTCAAAACCAGGTTAACAAAAACATAGTCAGGTTGGGCCCGGCACCAACAAAAGTGGCGGGTGTCTTTGCGAGGTCAGAGATCGGCAGCGACAGTGAAGGCGAGTGGCAGCAGGTTCCCATCCATGGATCCCGGAAATACGATGACTGGATGGATCGAAAAACCGTCTTCTGTGCCCATGGTATCATTCGGGCACGCCTGAAGCAGCCGGAACTTTCAGATTAATTAGTTGGTACCTCTGCATCGTCTTCATAGCTGACCCTTTCCCAAAAGGGAAAGCATCGACGAAGTAAGAAGAAGCAACGCGCTCCGCCGGTGTCGTCGTCATCCCACACTCTCGGCGAATTTATTCCCCCTGAAATGGGGATTCCTCCTAGAATCTGCCCGGTGGTGGATGACTCGTCAAGCGACAGCCAGGGGTATGCTTCGGTTAACACCGTGGAGCTGGTAAAGCCCTATATGACTCCCGACGAGGGGGAACGCCAGGCGAACCTCCCCAACGTTTCCAGCCGACGTCAACGTCAGCGGAACCACAACCATGCCGGAAAACGAGGTACGTTAGAGGGAACTTTCATTCAAGCTGTTCACGCTACTGAGACCAGACAGCAGGCTCAACGCAGAGCTCAGCACGCGAAACCCCATCTAACGCCCTCAGCTCTACCTCCTCCACCGTTTGTGCTGCCGGATCAGGGAGAGATGCCTCGTTCGTATCACAGTCATTCTTGCCCGGCCACAATCCAGCCTCCACTGTCCAATCCTAGTCCGGTGAATACTCTCCAGGCTTCAAATAGTAGGCAACAAGATGTACCCAGTACTAGCGGACCACCGGTTCAACCGGCATGACCCGCTATGACTCCAGCTACCAAACGACCTCCTGTAGCCAGACGTTCGCATTTGGCACGAAAGTATGATGTCCTGAAGCACCTGGCCGGAATTCCGGAAAGGATTTATATCCTTGAGGCACTTCTCCTATCATCTGAAATGCGCGAGGAACTTGTCGAGGCCCTACGGAGCCCCCTCCAGTTTACGACGGAGGTAGCAGCTGCAGAATCCTTCCATGCCGAGACAATTGAGAATGACGAATTTCAGGCGGTTATCTTGTTCTCTGGTGATGATGAGGACCCTCCTATACAGGGGCATATTCGCCGACTGTACATCACTGGCCACTTCAATGTTGTGGAAGTCTGTTGCTGCCTCGTTGACATGGGTTCCAGAATCAACCTAATTCCGACTCGGACATTGTGAAAGCTGGGTCTGTCTGAAGGTGAACTGACCTCAGAATCCAGGGGTATGATAGGACCAAGAAAACCCCAGCCGACAAGATCCACCTGAAGACTCATTTCGGTGGCTTAATTTCCAGCACCGATTTCATGGTCGTCTCTCAGGACACCGCCTACAATGCGTTGATGGGTAGGCCATGGCTCCATCTGCATGCAGCGGTCCCTTTGTCGTATCACCAGTGCCTCAAATACTCACTCAACGGTCGAGTAGGCATGCTCCAAAGAGATTCATCTCCTTTCGCCTCTTGTGAGGCCCGCTATCTGGATGCTGATTATTACAAGATTAAGGATATGAAAATCCTAGTAAGTGAGGATGAACCTTCCCCATTCACAAGTGATCCCTGGGCAAGCATGGATGACGCCTACATCCTCCTGATCCACCGATTAGAGGCCACACCCCCCGACAAGGGGCAATGTTTTGTTGTTTCGGGTACACAAGGAAGTAATGTTCATGTGTCCAAGCGACGGCGGAAAATCACCTCGTACTCCTACATCAACCAGGATCAGGTGATCCCGGAACCTCCTACCCCTGTACAGTACCGGAATGTCCTGCTTATGACAATGGTGGTACACCATATGTGTCTCTTCTGCCGGGCTGGAATCAACCAACTCAGGCCGACACTTCACCACTGTTTTGATAACATCAAACGTGGCCCCTTGGGCCGAAGGCCAGATGGGATAGGGTCGACTACCTTCATTGCTATGGTCTCAATGGTGAGTGAGTCTCCTGATATAATGACCACTGCTGCCCAAGACGGCACCAGCTGCCCATTAGGCTTTGATATCCCAGAAGTATCTGCAGTCGTGGGAAATCCCACCACGGGTGGAGAGGAATACCTGGAGGATGCTCCCCCCGCCTTTGAGGAAGGCGTCTCTACCACGGTTGATGAACTGGTATAGGTGAACCTTGGTAGCGAGGCAGATCTGAAACCCACATTGATCAGTGCAGCCATGTCCCCCGAGGAGCGGCAGCAGTACGTAGACTTCCTCAAACAACATCGTGACATGTTTTCATGGAGTTACAACGAGATGCCAGGACTAGATCCCCAGGTGGTCGGTCACCGTCTAGGCCTCCCGGCAAACCATCGTGGGTTTAAGCAGCGTCCTAGGAAAATGCACCCTTCTCATGGTGCTATGGTTTAGGCTGAAGTTGACAAGCATATCAAAGCCAACTTCATTAAGGAAGTCCAGTACACTATGTGGCTTGCCAACATTGTGCCAGTCAAGAAGAAGAATGGGCAGATCAGAGTCTGCATCGACTTCCGTGACCTTAATCGCCACAGCCCAAAGGATGACTTCCCACTCCCTGTGATGGAGTTATTGGTTGATTCCACGGCCGGGTTCCAAGCTCTCTCTTTCATGGATGGGTATTCTGGGTACAACCAGATCCGGATGGACCCCGAGGACGAGGATTCCATTGCCTTCAGGGCTCCCCAAGGCACCTTTTGCTACCAGGTTATGTCATTCGGCTTGAAAAATGCAGGTGCCACTTATCAGAGGGCCATGCACCGCATAATCAAGTCGATTCTCGGGATGCTGGTGGAATGCAATGTAGATGACCTAGTGGTCAAATCATGCCAGCGCTAGGACCATCTCAAAGACCCCTAGAAGGTGTTCAGTTTCCACCATTCCTGTCACCTGAAGATGACCCCGTTGACGTGTGCCTTCGGGGTCACCTTTGGGAAGTTTCTGGGATTTTTTGTTAGATACCGAGGCATTGAGATCGACCCATAGAAGATCAAGTCCATTAGGAAAATGCCTCCCCCAAGAAACATTTGGGAACTTCGAGGCCTCCAAGGCCACTTAGCCTATATACGCCAATTCATCCCGAACCTGTCCGACAAGTGTAAGCCCTTTTCCCGGATCATGAAGAAGGGCGCCGCCTACGAATGGGATGAGGAGTGTCAGACCGCCTTCAAGGAAATCAAGCAGTATCTGCTCCAACCTCCGGTTTTGATGCCACCAGTCTCCGTAAAGCCACTGGTCCTTTACGTGACCGCCCTGGAAAGATCCCTCGGTGCACTGCTCACCTAGAAGAATAACGAGGGTACCGAGAACAGTCTCTACTATCTCAGCTGCATGCTTCTCGATACGGAGGTCAGATAATCCCCTATAGAAAAGAGCTGCCTTGCGCTCATCTTCGCCGTACAGAAGTTGAGACATTACCTGCAGCACCATGAGGTGAAATTGGTCTCCCGGGTAGACCCACTGAAGTACATCCTGAACCGCCCCATGCTGACTAGCCGACTAGCACGGTGGGTGGTGATTCTCCAGCAGTTTGACATCAGGTTCGTACCTCAGAAGGCCATTAAGGGACAAGCATTGGCAGAATTTTTAACTGCCCATACAACCTCCGCGGATCAATCCCTGGACTTGGATTTTCCTGATGAGACGATCCTCTCAGTCGATCATGTCTTCCCGTGTTGGAAAATGCATTTCGACGATGCCTCCCGGAGCCCCACCGGTAGGAGGCTCAATGATCCTAAGCTCAATAGAGTGGGCCTGGGTATTGTCTTCATTACCCCAGCACAAGCCGTCCTTCCATACTCATTCATGTTGTCAGAAGGTTGTACGAACAACGAGGCAGAGTACCAGGATCTCATCACCGGCCTCGAGATGGACCTGGAGATCAATGTGGCCCATCTACATGTGAAAGGAGATTCCGAGCTAGTAATCAAACCGGTTAATGGCGACTACGTCGTCAGGAAGCCGGAGCATTTACCGTTGCTGGAGTACACCCTCCGCCTAATGGCCTAGTTCTCTTCTCTACTAGAGACTACCCATGTCCCACGGTCACCGAACGGTCAAGCAGACGCCTTGGCTGGCTTAGCCGCGTCGCTCGCAAAACCCAAGCAATATGATTTGATCATACATGTGTCACACCAGAGAGTCATTTCCCCCGTCACCCAAGAGGAAAATGATGGCATGTGGGTAAGTCATCTCACCACCGGACCCTCTACGTCAGGGGTCCCGATTTCTTCAAACATAGTGGTTGAAGCCACTCCCGACTGGAGGGCACCTTTTGTCGAGTATCTCCAAAATCGTCGCCTCCCAGACGACTGGACCGAGCGTGAGTGAATCTGACGCTTCGCGCTGCAATTTACCCTCCAGAGCAGCCCCAGTCTTGAACAGATCCTTTATAAGCGGAGCTTCGATGGCGTCCTCCTCCGTTGCATTCATGGATTAGAGATTCCTCATGTTATGCAAGACGTTCACGCCGGTTCCTGTGGCACCCATCAAGCTGGGCCAAAGCTGTCCCATCAAATCCAGAGGTTGGGGTACTTCTGGCCCTTTATGATCCACGATTGTATTGGTTATGCCAAGAGATGCCATGTGTGCCAAGTTCACTCCAACTTCCTACATCGGCCGCCAGATCCCCTCCACCCCACCAAGTTCTCTTGGCCATTTGCGGTGTGGGGACGTGATGAAGTGGGACCATATCCACCGGTAGCAGCCCGCCAGTGTAGGTTCATCCTTACTGCTACAGATTTCTTCTCCAAGTGGGCAGAAGCAATTCCACTCAAAGAGTTCATGGCTCGTTCCATCGTCGACTTTGTGAGCTCCAATATTATCCACCGGTTTGGGGTCCCTCACACTGTCCTCACCGATAACGGCACTAACTTCCGAGCGGCTGAACTAAATAAATTGTACGCCAAGTACAACATCCGTTCGAACCATACCTCCCGCTACCATGCGCAGGAAAACAGACAGATCGAGGTGTTCAACAAAACCCTCTCTTACATTCTACAGAATATGGTTGGTTAGAACAAGAAAAGTTGACCGGACAAGCCTCCCAACGCCCTCCTGGCTTATCGGACGACGACTCGCAACTCTACCCTGGAGACCCCATATTCCCTGTTGTATGGAGCTGAGGCCATCCTACCCATTGAGATCCAGCTACCATCGTTACGCACTGCAGTATATGATCACCAGACATCAGATGAGGTAGCCAAAATCTATCTAGCTGAATTCGAAGAACTGGATGAGAACTGGCTTCATACCCTGCACAATCTCGAAAGGCATAAGGATAAGATAGCAAGGGCCTTCAACAAGAAGGTTCATCTCAGTTCTTTTCTACAGGGCGTCCTAGTACTGGCCCTTAGAGCACCAATGATTCCCGATAGGAAACCGCCCAAGTTAGAAACAAATAGGAAGGTCCTTATATCATCCATAAGGTTTACCCCAATGGAGCATACTCTTTGGTGACCACGGATAGAGAGCACATAACCCCTCCCACCAATGCCATTTCCTCAACTGATACTTTGCCTTGGGAAAAAGGGTCCTGCATGACCTTAAACTATGTCTTCATCCTGCATGACGATAAACTGCAAAATGGTCCGAGCTCAATGACGTTAAACTAAGATCTCCTCACGTCCTTACTGTAAGACGTTAAACTTCAAGCCAGTCAGGCCTTCTTGACTGAGGCTCAGCCTCAGGCCCCTTGGCCTCCTCAGGACCCCGGCCACCGTCCTTACTGTAAGACGTTAAACTGTAAGCCAGTCAAGCCTTCCTGATCGAGGCTCAGCCTCTGGCCCCTTGGCCTGCATCGACTCTGGCTCTCTAATGGGATTGTACGGTGTGGTGTGGGATTACATCTGCATCCACGTCGGGTTACCCTCCATACCGTACATAAACCCAGTTGAGACACATTTCTCATCTAGAACAATGCTAAACCGCACCTCAAGAACTATGTGTGGCTTGATTCCCCTCTTAATGGGATACGTAGGAACGCTCGGACGCCTCGTCTTGAGCCCAGCCCCAAGCTTTTCTCTTCTACTATCCCCCCTGTGAATAGTTTCCTTGGAGTATCCTTGTGTAGCGAGGAGTAGGCTTTCTAAGCCCCACTCATACAACCCTACTCATACAAGGATTGTAAGGGTTACACCATGTGCCCACTCCCGTTCTTCTATCCTCCCACATCCTCACCGCATGATGCTAAACTTCATGGCCTTCAAGAAAAACGTATGGCTTGATTCCCGTCCTAAT
Source organism: Viscum album (assembly GCA_963277665.1). Classification (NCBI taxonomy): domain Eukaryota; kingdom Viridiplantae; phylum Streptophyta; class Magnoliopsida; order Santalales; family Viscaceae; genus Viscum; species Viscum album. The sequence goes on along the minus strand of OY728128.1, from coordinate 1,533,623,634 downwards.
GGGATACGTAGGAATGCCCGGACATTTCAACTATTGGCCCAGCCCAAAATCCAAAATCTTCCCCTTGGGTCAAGACATATGGCAGGGTGCACACTTTTTCCCCAACTCACATCGAGCAATCCTCGACCCGGCTGCACATCCCCCCTGGAGATGTTTGCCTCTTTCGTGGATGGATACAGCTATGCTTCACCCACTCCTTGACTGGGATTCCATCATTTTTCACACCCAAAGGGACCCCCAAAAACGGCCTGGATACTACGCCCAAGGGCTCTCCTATCGATACGGGTCAACGCCCCCCCGAGGGTTTTCAAGAAACAAGACGATACAAATCCCGCGTTGCAAATTTGGTCAACGGTCGATGCTCATTTTTTCTCCCATATCAGGTCACCATAGGAACACTGTGTTTCGAACATGGTCAACAGTGTCCTGGATCTTCGGGTACACCCCGAGATATCCCAAACATCGAGTGTAGTGATTCGTTCTACCCCATCTCGAAGTGACAATCTTCCTTCCGGGTGGTGTTAGCGGTCGGGCCCACGACCCCGATTCCCCTTTGAGGAATGTACGGCCTGGTGTAGGATTACGTCCTCATTCACGTTAGGTTACTTTCCATGCCATACACACCCCCTGATTAGATACAGTTATCTCTTTCCCCGTCCTCATGTAAGACGTTAAACTGCAAACCAGTCAGGCCTTCCTGACTAATACCTGACCTTAGGCCCCTTGGCCTTCTCGGTCCCCTTCGCCCGATCTCTTACCCGGGGTGTACGGTGTTGTGTGGGACTATGTCCTCATTCACGTCAGGATCATGTACCATGCCATACTCCTTCCCTCACGAGGCCCAGCCTCTGGCCCCATGGCCTTTTCGAGCCCCAGCCCAGGTCCTCTCTTATAGGAGTGTATGGTGTGGTGTGATTATGTCCTCATACAAGCCGGTCCAGTAATGACCACGCCATGTACCTCTCCCTCCTGAGCTGTTTTGTCGACCCCTTTTCGGTGGTTCACCAATGTGCCCAAGGGGACTCTGGTTTATTACCTGGAATGCCAAGCTTTACTCGGACACGTCCGCACCCACTTTCTAGGCTTTGTGTATCCCTGCATCAGGGCTTCCATCATCTTTCACACTCGGAGGGACCCCCAAGAACGGCCTGGATACTATGCCCAAGGTCTCTCCTACCGTTACGGGCCAACCCCCCCCCCCCCCCCCCCCGAGGGTTTCAGACAACAAATCGATAAAATCTCGCATTGAGAATACGGTCAACGGTCGATGCTCGTTTGTTGTTCCCACCTTAGGCTAACGCGATATAGACACTGAATTTCCACCATGGTTAATAGTTTTACTCTGTTTCCATGCCAACCCATTAAGCCCAAAATGTCAAGTACAAAATTCACACCCTTCATCACTTCATCGTGTCCAAGTAGAGTCTCGGAACTCTTGGTGCTTTTCCTCCGTGCACGTCTGCGCATTGGGGAAACAAGCCCCGCCAAAGGTGTCCTTCGGGGCTCTCTAGCAGCTCCCCTTTTATAGGCGTCCCAAGTATTGCGATAAGGATATCCCCCTTGTTTACCACACTGAGTTTAACTCACGTGGGCTTAGGGATCGGGTTGACGTCTGCGCTAACTTGGGAAGTTGTTACCATTCATGGTCCAATCTCTAAGACCGTAAACTAAGATCCATCTAGAACTACGTTCAACTTGATTCCCATCCTCATGGGATACGTAGGACTGACAGGACGCCTTGTCTTCGGGTCCAACACATTTAGGGAGCTAGTCTCTCCCCCCTGTTTCACCTCTTACCTCTATATATGCCCCTAGGCCTAAGGTCTCACTCTTCTAGTGGCGTACAATGTGATGTGGGATCATGTCTCCATCAATTGTGTTTTATAAAACTGCGCACATTCCCCACCTAGCATCGCCTCTGCTACGTCTGCGCTGCATGATGATAAAATACCCGCTTGGTCCTGTCACACGACCCTAAACTATGACATTATCCTCCTGTCCTCACGATGAATATCGGAAATGCATTGTGATGACCTCGTTGTAGAGGACATCACGTTGGGTATTGGTCATGTGCCATGCCATTTGTCAACGCCTATCACGGCTTGATTCTTGTGGCGACACCACGACCTACTACTCTAGGCATGTCACTTCACAAAAAAAACCACTCACCTTAAAGGAAAAACACAATTTATCAAATTCCATTTCGTTTAGTGCAAGGGCCATGCCTGAAGTCCCCTTTTCCCCTAGCACTGGTATCATACCATGTCACCTTTCAGAACTACGTATGGCGTGATTCTCATCCTCATGAGATACGTAGGATCACCCGGGCACTTCCTCGCGGGCCCATCCTAACCTTTTTGTTCGGTCCCTCGAGTCGAGAATTTCCCCAGAGAACGCATGGTAAGTAGGGATTAGGTCCTCATTCACGTCGAGTTTTGTTGCCATGTGCCCCCTGCTCCCTTTACCCATTTATGGTCTAAGGTCCATCAAGAACTATGTGAGGATTGATTCTCATCCTTATGAGATACGTAAGAGAACCCGGGTGCTTCCCCGTGGGCCCAACCTAACCTTTGTGTTTGGTCCCTCAACTCGAGCATTTCCCCAGAGAACGTATGGTAAGTAGGGCTTAGGTCCTCATTCACGTCAGTTTTTTTTTACCATGTGTCCCCTGCTACCATTACCCATTTATGGTCTAAGGTCCATCAAAAACTACGTGAGGATTGATTCTCATCTTTATGATATACGTAGGAGCGCTCGGGTGCTTCCCCGCGGGCCTAGCCTAACTTTCGCTTTCAGTCCCTTGACCAAAAAACTCTCCTAAGGAGGTCGTGCGGTGTGATATGGTATTGTGTCCTCATTCGCGTCGGGTTGTTCACCGCACCGCACACACCCCCTATTCCCATTCACGCCAGGTGTTTGAGTTACTCCACCATGTGACTTTTATGTTTCCTCCCTATATCTAATACATCTCATTGTCGTACTTAGATGTGTTTTCACAAAACCCGAAGTGTGGAATTTTCATGGGTACATTCCCTTCATCCCATGACCAAGCTTCGTGAGCTCGCTATTTGGATCCTCATCCTCTTCCACATCCAAAAGGACCATCGGACGACATGGATACTAGGCTTAAGGGCGCTCCATGAATGCTGGACCTAAGGGCCCTCCAATCGTTTTGAGCCAATGTCCCTATGGATCTCTGACAACATTTGTGACATGGTCCCATGTTTCGAACATGGTCAACGGATGACCCTCATTTGTTTGTCCCCATTCTAGGCTAACACGATATGGATGCTGGGTTTCCGCCACATTCAATAGTTGTCCTCCATCGTCACACCGCCATCATCGTGATCTGAATCTCGAGCGCCATGGTTCACACATTTCCACTTCCTCATGTTCAAGTGGAATTCCATCATACTCAGATCATTCTCTTCGTGCATTTAGGTGCATTACATAATTGTGTTACTGTCATGGGGCTGGTATTCACCGAGCGTCCCTTTTCCCTAACCTTCCCCTTTTCTGTGTCGTGAAAGTCCCACCACTACTTCTTGTTTCCCACACCGAGCATGACTCACGTGGGTTTAGTAGTTTTTATGGGATGTGTACCAACACGGCCAGGCTTCTCATCATCCTGCATGACGTTAAACTACACATCTAGAACTACGTACGGCTTGATTCCCATCCTCATGGGATACGTAGAGACACCCAGTAATTTCACCTAGGGTCCAGCCCTAGGAATCACAAAATCATGTTCCTCCCCATTTCCAGCCCCCTGGCCTTACCACTCGAGGGGAACTATGTAGCTGCAATTTTTCCCTGAACAAGTTCAGGATGCCCCAAGATCCCATTGGGAAGCGACAGACCCCCTCGCCAGAGAGAACCTGTCTTAAAGAAGGAATGATCCATGATCAGACCAATTTGCCCATTTGGCGTATTACCACCACGGTGGTGTAACTACCTAAGAGTTGGATTCTGTTCGGACAAACCATTACTCAATATTCCACGCTTTGTGTTCCCTTATTCAGACCCTCGTCCCCATTCATGTCTGAAGGGACCATCTAACGGCCTGATATCATGCCGTATCAGCTCACCTACCATCCTGGGCCAACGTTCCGGAAGGCTGGTCATGTTTGGAAGGACCCCCTTAACAGTATGGATGTTCGACCTATGGTCCGCCAACTGTCCTGGGTCAACATCCCGAACGATTGACTGACAATATTTGTGACATGGTCCCATGTTTCGAACATGGTCAATGGTTGACCCTCATTTTTTACCCATTACAGACTAACGCAGTAAGGATACCGCTTCTCCTCCATGGTTAACAGTTTCCCCTTATTGTCACGCCATCCCCACAGCGCTCCGAATCTTGGGAATCGTAATTCATGCTTCTCGTTTCCGTCTGTTCAGACTGATTCCAGTGCCCCTGGTGTTGCACCTTTCATACATGAGGGCAAGCTGATGAAATGGTAATTCGGTTGTTTTGAAAAGTTCCTTCTCCGGTCAAGCCTCTCCAATATTTCAGAAATCCGGACCGGTAATCCAAATCTCGGATGCCCGGAGCATGGTCTCCACTCCTATGTTAGGTGGGACGAGAAGGAAACTATCTCCTGTTTCTCACATCGGGCTCGACCCACATGTGCTTGGGGAATTATCGCCGAACCCCTCACAAACATTGTAGGAATTTAACGAGGAGATTCAAACAATGGAAATTGTGCGCGCTACGGCATTCAAAACAATGAAAGATGAAATTGAAGCACGAACGTACCAATAAAAGGATTTTGGTTTGTTACAATACCCGGGGGTCGACTCCCCCATGGATGGGTTGACCCCGTCAAAAGAGAGTTGCAGCTCCGCCACCTGTTGGCTTGTGGCGTCCAAGGCATGCTGCCATTGACTCAGCTCCTGCTCCTCCTTAGCAGCGGCGGGGCGCAGTTCGTCTGCCTTGGCTCTGGCCCTCTCTACCTTAGCCTGAATGACATCCATCTTTTCAGAAGCCTGCCTCATAAGCTCCTCTACCTTTGCCAGCTGGGCCTTCAATCGGAAGATCAGCTCAGATTGTGCATTAAGAGAGGCTGAGTGCTCATCCGCCTGGGTCTCAAGTTGTTGGACCTCACTTTCAGCCTCCTGGAGCTTCTTGATGTTTGTCGCCTTCCTCTACTGCCAGCCCACGCTGAGCCCACGATCATGCCCCCGAATCTTCTCAGCCATAAGATTTCAGATGAGCGTGTGAGGACGTTGGGCATCCACTCCCCCAGTGCACAGTTTGCGCAACTGTGAGTGGAGTCTGTCCATTTCGGCCAGCCATAGCACTTGGGGGGTGTCCTTAATGAAGCGCGTGATTAGCTTCCACGACCGGTGGCGGACTATGCTATTGTCATCCTCGTCGGAGGCCGTTTTGTCCCAGTCTGCATGATTGGAAGGCTCGTACACAGGATACGCCTGCAGGAAGTCCTCGGCGGGATCTGCATCTGGCGTTGAATCTGGCGCGACATCTAGCGCCAAAGCAGGAGCGACAGGAGTAGGACTGGCTGGCCGATCCTCTTCATCGGAGTCCCCCTCGATGACCTCAGGCACGACCCTACTGGTGGTACCACCGGTGATGATGTGTGTTGCAGCTTGGGGAGATGGGGGGACTATCGCCACCATCACCGGCATGCCCCTAGGGGGGACGCCACCAGACATCCCGACTAGTCTTGCCGCAGCAGCCAATGCCAGTCGAAGAACAGTACGACAGAGAGGGACATAAACGTTAGTTGGCATAGTCTACATATGATGACAAGGAAACCGGTAGAGGAAATTTATGGAGATCGACCTCCTGCTGCTGCTCTTGAGCCGGTAATGACGGGACCCCGAGGTGAGGCCCTCCATATACTGTTGGAAGGTCTGGAGATTCTGTAGGAGCCACCTCGGGTGCTTTGGTCCCACCAGACGTGGAACTGGACGCAGCCATAGGCACAGGTTCTGAAGGTCCCACATCATCACCCGCAGAGAGGCGAGAACGAGGACTGCGAAAAAGTTCCTCCTTCATGGATCAAACATCGGTGAGAAGTCTATAGTGGCCCAATAACAGACCGTAAGGAAAGAAGTTCGGAATGCTACCTCGAGAGCCTCTGCGAAATCGTCGGAATCTGAGCCTTGATCTCCGACCTTGCCCTCCTCCAACGGGCTCCCTCCTCCAGCCTCATCCTCCCGAGAGGATTCCTCTGACTCTTCCAGTAGGGGGAAGCGCTCCCTTAGATCGGCGACTGACAACTATGGGGGGACCGTTCGATTCAGTAGTACCCTCACCTAGTCTGTCATTGGGCGAGGGAAACCACTGTAGTGAACGTAATCCTCCACCTCGTCCAAGTATTATTGTACCTCTACCAGAGACGCCATGAAACCATCCTGGACTGGGCCTATTCTCGGTAACTCTATCCCGAGGTGATTCAAGTGTGCCCATATCTCGGGTGGGTTGAGGAATTTTTGGTTGACATCTCAAATGTCCCAGGCTTCCGGGAAGACGACATCCTCTTCCATGTCGATATGACGCAGGCGCTTCCCCGAATACTGAGTGGATATCCTAAGAAATCCCCTCGGTGGCTGCCCCTCCGGATGGCCCTGCTCTTCCGGAATCACTGGATCCACCGCTGCTTCCACACCCTCGGCCGGTGCGGGTCTCGCCGCCATGGCAGGCCCGCCACCGTGAGAGTCCCTAACTTCCCTTCGTGTAACACCCGATACATTAATGAGAAATATTTTTTTTATGTTATATAAGTCATCAAAGGAATCTTTCACTACACATAACACCAGCTTGGCTTTCATTACACGCAACCGCGGCCTTCCTCGATTGCTTGTGTCGTACGCAATACCGAGTTTCACTAAACAACGATATGCTATTAAAATATTATTAAAACAAGCCGTTATGAATAGTAATAACTGAATTTTGAATTTTATAACATTTTAATTCAACTTTTACATTTTCTAGAATGAGGTATAAAAGCAAAATCAGTTTTATTGGATAAAAGAAATATTTTTCAAAAAATACAGTTTTGCCGCCTTTTGATGGCGCACCCACATTAAATCTAGTTTTTGACATGTTTATAAGTTCAATTTGACAAAATAAAAATCTTCTTTTGAATCAGGGTATAAAAATTTACTTTGGATAAATTTTTGATATTTTTCTGATAACATTCATATTTTGATGAATAGTAAAAATACGCTAATTTTTAATTAAAAACATCTTTTTTCATTGAGATAATTTATATGGATAAATTATAATATTGAATGGTTTTAAAGTATAAATAGAATATATTTTTACCATTTAATATAATGTATCTCATTAGAATTAATTTCACATTGAATTCATAGGTAAAAACATATCAATCTTTGGCAATGTTTTAACTTCTAAAACCCATTTTCTTAACAACAGGATTTATTTTAAATTAATTACTGAAACTTATATGTTTTGAATTTTGAAAAATGGATTCCATATTCAGAATCAGAGGGTCCAAATTATGTTAATAGAATACTTTTTTTTTGGGCATTATTAATAGTAACTACGGTAAATTTTATTTACCATAGTTAAAGGTAAATCGGGAAATTAAGGGTAAATATAAGATTATAAAATTACCCTAACACCTTCCAAAATCCTATTGGATGACTAAACGTCGACCCATATCACCTAAGGGTTGGATTAGATTAATTCAATGGACTTTTTTCAATGAAAATAATTTAATTATTACTAAAACCAAAGAATGTGACAACATGTCACTTTCTTAAATCTTATAAGTATAACAATTTTAATTTGCTGATAAACTTAATGAAACTTCGAACATTAATAGTATCCAAAACGATAATACAATTATCTACATCATAGGAATTTATTTAAAAATTTTAGGGATTAAATAATTATCATTAATTATGACACAATAGTGATGTTGAAATCATATTATTAATTAAAATATAAAATAAATTGTTTTAAAAATATTAAAATAAATATTATATGAACTATTTAATGTGCTACACTAATTTTCTAGATACATATAAAATTTTATGAATCTATTAATGCTTTTATTTAGAACATATGTTCTGTATATATTTTATTTAAATTCAAATAAATGAATAGTGTCAAAATTGACACTATTGTTATTTTAAAAAAATAAAATATTATAAAATTGTATAAAAATCACAAAAATATTTAAAAATTATAAATTATAATTTATATGGTCGAAAACATCATAAAGTGTCAAATTATGGAAAATTAAAAACACATATGTAATTATTTATAATAATTTAAAATTTAGAATATTATTACCACAAATAAAATAAAATTGATCAATAAGGATAAATCAAGTTGATAATGTTTAAAATAAATTACTAACATGTCTAAATTTTATTGGATGAGGAGATTACAACCCTATATCATATAATCTTTGGATATGAGTCATTTTGGAAGTTTTTAAGTGGGGTTTGGATTTAATATAAACTAATATTTCTTATATTTCCAAAGGTTCCCCTCTCCTCCCTTATAAAAGGTCACCACCTCCCTCTCTTCCTCACACCAATTTGAGCATTCATGCCCGGCCAACCCCTTCCAAATTCTCCTTTCAACTTCCCTAGAAACATATTAGAGGTCCTGGTCTTCTTCAAAGACCAATTTTAGTGCCCTAAAAGGAGGTGTCAAAGAAGCGCTTCAAAGAAGAGGTAATGCTCGTTACCGATTCTTTCATCTTTATTTCTTCTTCCACTTCTTCTTATTTAGTTGTTTCATTATGAGGTAATAACATTAGTATCACTCATATACTGATATATTATTATAAATATGAAACAACCCTATTTCACCTCTTATCCATCCTACGGAAAACAAAATCACCGCGCGTGCGTACGTACGGAATACCGTCTCCATGCCATGGTGTAATCTATTTTCCACCACCAAATTACTTGGATGGGTATAAGGGTAAAAGTAATGAATATATATGATTATTTTAAATTTTTATTGATTATGAACTAGTATACATACACTCCAATACAATGCCAGGATCATGGGAACGATATCATCGCTCGTGCGTACGTACGGAATATCGTCTCCACGATGTGATGTGATTCGTTCTACATGATCTTAATTGCATAATGATTATATAAATGAATTGAATGAATGAATATGATATATATTACACTAATACCATTCTGGAAATGAGGTATCTATAACCTAAAGAGAAGAATAAGAATTTATTCAACAAACACCCATAAGAACAAAAAGTAATAAACACCCGAATAACAAGTAGTAATGAAATATTACTAATAAGAGTCTAAGAATATGACCATATATGACATCATAACAATAATTATGATTTTGGAATAAGTCAATAACATTATTTAAATCATTATACAGGAGGTTTGGACACTTACGAATCAAATCGGACCTAAGGTAAGGGAAATATCACAATCTCATTTTTATCCGTGATTGTTTATACTTTGGAATTTACTGGGGTGTATTTTATCATCCACATCCATGTTTCCTCAATATGTAATATTTATATCCTTCAAAAATATTTTATATCCAATTTTACGTTTCTTTGAGTTTTTATTAAAAGATATGAAAGGAATCTTTTGTCGTTTTTCGTATGAGGTACTTTTTGACTTTTCTGACAAAAGTACGAGAAGAATGTTTTTTTAACTTATACAGCAGGAATGGATTTTTAAAACATTATTTCCAAGAATCATCCCTTACAAGTTTTCAGGATTATTTTTAATCAACTTCTTTTAGTTTAGAATTTTATGACATGTTAAAAAGGGAAAATGTTTTTGAAGTAGAAAGGATATTTTCCTCAAGAATGGAGTTCAAGTGTTTTATCAAAATTATTTTCCATCTAAGATAATATAGGGTTCTGTTTATATCCCAATTATTACATTGATTTGATTATGTTGTGATGGAATTATTTTTATCTTCAATGAATTGTTTTATGATGTCATGTTGTTTAAGAATCCCATTTTTATTACATGAGTTATGCAATGATGTATGATTTATGATTTTGTGGCACACATAAGAATGGTATCATTATGAGATGGGTGAGACCTATATATCCCTCCAATGCATTGGGTAGAGATTTTATATCTCATGAGATAGACATGGCTGGAATGGCAGGTTAAACCAGTTCAGTGAAACAGGACTGAAACGAGGAGTTAACTCAGTTCAGAAATGGAATTTGTCCACTAAGATAGTCTTGGAAAAGAGTCTTGACTAATAAGAAATGATTCTCTATGATTATGTTTGTATGCCACAAAGTTCCATGTTTTATGTTATTATTATTGGGATTTCATTTCACTACTATGATTTATACAATGTTATGAAATTATGCTCTCTTTTGCAGGTTAAGATTTCAAAATTTTATGTTCTTATGAATATGATGTGATTCATATTTCTTTTGTTTACCCTTACTGAGCATTTGAGATCACCCTTTTGTATATTTTCTTCCCCCAGGTCAGGAAGAAGCTTATTAAGTAAGATATTCCAAAAGGGACTATAGATATGATGAAAAAAATGGGAGACAGTGTAGACGCTTTATGAACCAGTTGTTTATGTTTTCAAGTTTTTAAAGACACTATACCTATACGGTCCTTTCATGGTTTTTTTATATGTTGTAATAAGTACGCTTCAATTTTTAAGTAATAACAATGTATGTAAAGTATGGGTCGTTATAGTTGGTATCAAAGGAAAGGTATAGACAACCTTTGGAAACTAGGATATGAAAGCCTTAGTAAGAACCCTAAGGATAAGTCTAAGCATAGATAACAATATTAGTGTTTTAGAAATGACCGTGAATAACCTAGGATAAGACCTTAAGTGTGAAATTTTATTCTTGATTATGTGGTTTTCCTATTATAATTAGTTTTTCTCACACTATTCTTCTTGGTTTTAGTCAATGGCTGGAACCCGAAGGAACCGTGTTAATGTGGAATGCGACGGGAAATGCAATGATTGTCCCCCTGAGAAACCAAATGTTATGGGATCTGGAATGCAAGATCTTGTATCCATGCTCACACAACTTTCTGATGCTATGAATCATGCATGACTTCTAAATGAGCAAAGGAAGGAGCAACATTCTGTTGAATCCTTCATGAGGCAGCATCCACCTTCATTCAGTGGGTCTACTGATCCATTAGTTGCTGAACAATGGATTAGTACCACTGAAAAGATATTTTCAGTTCTTCAATGTTCTGAACATGATAAATTCATCATAACAGTGTATCGTTTGGAAGGAGATGCTGATCAATTGTGGAATCTTATTAAGAAGACGAGGAAAAGGGATAAAATTGAGTACATGGAATGGGACAAGTTCAAGAACTTATTTTTCAATAATTACTTCCCTCGTATTCTCCGAAAAAATAAGGAGAAATAGTTTCTTGAACTTAAGAAAAAGGATGATGAATCTGTTAGTACCTATGAAGAAAATGTTACAAGACTTGCAAGGTACGCTTCTGGTATTATTATCCAACCTGAGAGAAAGATCGATCGATTCTTTAGTGGCTTAAAACCAAGTCTTCGAAGGGCGTTAGCCATAAGGGACTTCAATAGCTATGAGGAAATCATTCGATGTTCACTCAAAGTCAAGATGGAGATTGGAGTAACCCATCAGTCATATGGGTTTGATAAGAAGATGAAAATGGAATTCAAAGGAAAATCTAAAGAGCACACTAAAAAGAAGATGAGCTTTCCCATATGCTCAAAGTGTGGAATGAAACATGGAGGGAGTTGTCTTAAAGGGACAAGTAAATGTTTCAAATGTGGAAAGGAAGGTCATCGGGCATTTGAATGCAGCAATGATGGGAAGAAGATGTCTAATGATGCAAAAAAAGGAAGGGACACACAGAATGAACCTACTAAACATCAATGTTTCAAGTGCAAGGAGATGGGGAATTATGCCAATAAATGCCCTAATCCAAGGGTTGTTGATGATGATCGACATCAATAAAATATTAAAGCTAAAGAAAAAGGAAATTCACATGCAATTTCTATCAGCGATGTGGAGTACGATAACGATGTGGTGAAAGGTACACTTACCATCCACTCTAAAGTAGAAAATGTTTTATTTGATTCTGGATCCACCCACTCTTTTATTTCTGAAGATTTTTCTAAGGGTATCACCGTATTACCTCAATAATTAGATGTCGAGTTAGCTGTAACAACACCTAATGGCACAACAGTCGCATCAAAAGTTTATAATTCTTCCCCGATTAAAGTTTCTGGGAAAGTGCTTCCTGCAAATCTTGTGATCCTTCCTATAGTGGAATTTGATGTGATTATTGGAATGGATTGGATTTCTTTATATGGAGCTCATATCAATTTTCAAAGAAGGTAAGTCTCATTTCATATTCCAGATCAATCTATGATCGTCTATCGACGCAAGGATGAACATAACCTCCCAGTGGAAATTTCTTCCATAATATGGTCTTAATTCCACTTAATGAAGGTTATTTATCTCAAATGGTTGGTGAGAAACTCACAATTAAGAATATTCCCACTGTACGGGAGTTTGATGATGTCTTTCTGGAGGAATTTCTGGGTCTTCCACCAAATCGTGAAGTTGAGTTTTCAATAGAACTTGTACCGGGTTCTTTGCCTATTTCAAAGACACCTTATAGAATGGCCCCAATTGAGTTGCAGGAATTGAAGAAGAAACTCCAAGAGAATCTTGATAAGCGATTCATATGCCCTAGTGCATCACCTTGGGGATCACCTGTGATATTTGTTAAGAAGAAAGATGGATCAATGAGACTCTGCATTGATTATCAAGAACTTAACAAGATCACTATCAAGAAAAAATATCCTCTCCCACGCATTGATGACCTATTTGACCAACTACGCAGAGCACAATACTTTTCCCAGATTGATCTTCGTTCAGGGTATCATCAATTAAGGGTCAAAATGGAGGATATACCAAAGGTGGATTTCCGTACAAGGTATAGACACTATGAATTTATAGCGATGCCATTTGGTCTTACTAATGCCCCTGCTATAATCATGGATCTGATGAATAGAGTCTTTAGAGACTACCGTGATCAATTTGTGGTAGTCTTTATATACGATATTCTTGTCTATTCAAAGAGAAAGGAATAACATGAAGATCACTTGAGAATTATATTGATGACCCTGAGAAAGGAGAAGCTTTATTCCAAATTTACCAAGTGTGAATTTTGGCTTCAAATAGTTTCATTTTTGGGTCACATAATCTCAAAATAGGGGATATCTATGGATCCAGCAAAAACAGAGGTTATTGAAAGATTTTCGAGACCAACAACAGTAACTGAGATCTGAAGTTTTCTTGGTTTGGCTGCATATTATCGACGTTTTTTGAAAGATTTTTCATGATTATCTAATCCACTCACCAGGTTGACTCTAAAAGGAGGTAAGTTCGTGTTGATGGACGAATGTGAAGAAAATTTCAAGGAGTTGAAAAGAAGGTTATCCAGTGCACCTGTACTCACACTTCCTTGTAGTGGAGAATGGTTTGTGAGCTACAGTGATGCATCCAATAAGGGACTAGGATGTGTTCTCATGAAAAATTATATGGTGATAGCTTATGTCGCACTACAGTTGAAAATCCATGAGCAAAATTACCCAACTCATGATTTGGAGTTAGCTGCGGTAATCTTTTCATTAAAGATTTGGACGCATTACCTTTATGGTGAAAGGTGTGATATTTATACTGATCATAAAAGTTTAAAGTATATTTTCACACAAAAGGAGCTGAATATGCGTCAAAGAATATGGTTGGAGCTGATTAAGGATTACGACTGCTCAATTCCTTACCACCCTGGGAAAGCAAACAAGGTGGAAGATGCATTAAGTCGACAAGACCATGCCATTTTTCCATGATGAGGATCACAAAAGATCCAATATTTCTGGATTTACAAAGGATGGATCTTGGAATTATAATGGAAGGGGGAAAATAGTATCTTTTTCAAATGAATTTTCAACCATCTATAAAGGTGAAGATTAAAGAGGCACAAAAAGAAGATGTAGAGTTGCAAAAGAAGGTGAGAAATGTTCCTGAATTGAACCTTGATTGTAATGGGATAACAAAGTTCAGGAATCGGGTTTGTGTTTCTCCCATCCCCGAATTAAAGAAGGAGCTGCTGGATGAGGCTCATAGTTCTTCATTCTCTATTATTCCTGGAAGCATGAAGGTGTATAGGGACCTGAAAGAGTACTTTTGGTGGGATGGCATGAAAAGAGATGTTGCTGAATATGTCTCTCGATGCTTGGTTTGTCAGGAATTTAAAGCTGAGAGACAGAAGTCTAAGGGGATGTTACAACCATTACCCATACCCGAATGGAAATGGGAAAACATCACTATGGAATTTTTCACAGGACTTCCTAAAACATCCAAAGGCAATAATGCTATCTGGTTTATAGTTGATCGTCTTACAAAGTCTGCACACTTCATTGCAATTAGAGAAGATTACTCTCTAGATCAGCTTGCCAGGATATATGTAAAGGAAGTGGTAAGATTGCATTGAGTACCACTTTCTATTATATCTGATTAGGATCCGAGATTTACCTAGAAGTTCTGGAGAAGTCTTCAGCATACTCTGGATACAGAGTTGAGTTTTAGCACTGCTTATCATCCTCAGATAGACGATCATTCTGAGAGAACAAATAAAACTCTAGAATATATGTTGAGAGCTTTCTCTATGGATTTCAAAGGTGGTTGGGATCAACACCTACCTTTGGTGGAATTTTCTTATAATAATAGCTTTCACTCTAGTATTCATATGGATCCTTATGAAACTCTCTATGGAAAGAAATGCAGGACTCCAACTTTCTGGGATGAAGTTGGGGAATGAAATCTATTAGGACCTGATCTCGTTGATGAAATGACAGAAAAGGTCAGATCTATTCAACAACACTTAAGAGCAGCTCAGAGTCGACAGAAAAGTTATGCCGACAACCGAAGAAAAGACCTAGAGCTTGAAGTGGGTGATAAAGTGTTCTTACGAATATGTCCCTGGAATAGGGTCATGATATTTGGAAAGAAGGGGAAGTTGAGCCCTAGATATATCGGTCCTTTCGAAATACTGGATCGTGTTGGGAAGGTAGCTTACTGATTGGGGCTTCCACTGAATCTCTATCAAGTAGATGATGTGTTCCATGTATCTTTCCTGATCAAGTACATACCTGACCCTTCACATGTACTCAGGTCCGATGTTGTACCGCTGGAGCAAGATCTTTCTTATGAAGAACAGCCGATAGAGATTCTAGATCGTAGAAAAAAAGTCCTACGCAACAAGACCACTCGCTTGGTGAATGTTTTATGGAGGAACCACCAATTAGAAGAAGCTACATGGGAGCTTGAGGATATTATTAGGGAGAGGTATCCTCATTTTTTTGTTACAAAGTGACGAATTTTCAGGGCGAAATTCATTTTAAGGGGGGTAGAATGTAACACCCGAGACTTTTATGATAAATATTTTGATTTTATGTTATATAAATCATCAAAGGAATCTTTCACTACACACAACACTAGCTTGGCTTGCTTTACATGCAACCACGACCTTCCTCGATAGCTTGCGTCGTACATAATACCGAGTTTCACTAAACAAAGATATGCTATTAAAATATTATTAAAACTAGCCGTTATGAATAGTACTAACTGAATTTTTAATTTTATAACATTTTAATTCAACTTATACATTTTCTAGAATGAGGTATAAAAGAAAAACCAGTTTTTTTATAAAAGAAATATTTTTCAAAAAATACAGTTTTGCCGCCTTTTGATGGCGCACCCACATTAAATCTAGTTTTTGACATGTTTATAATTTAAATTTGAAAAAATAAAATTCTTCTTTTTAATCATTGTATAAAAATTTATATTAGATAATGTTTTTATATTTTTCTGATAACTTTCATATTTTGATGAATAATAAAAATACGCTAATTTTTAATTAAAAACAACTTTTTCATTGAGATAATTTATATTGATAAATTATAATATTGAATGGTTTTAAAGTATAAATAGAATATATTTTTACAATTTAATATAATGTATTTCATTAGCATTAATTTCACATTGAATTCATAGGTAAAAACATTTCAATCTTTGGCAATGTTTTAACTTTTAAAACCTATTTTCTTAACAACGGGATTTATTTTAAATTAATTACTGCAACTTATATGTTATGAATTTTGAAAAATGGATTCCATATTCAGAATTAGAGGGTCCAAATTTTGTTAATAGACTACTTTTTATTTTTGGGCATTATGATTAGTAACTACGGTAAATTTTATTTACCATAGTTAAATGTAAATCTGGTAATTAAGGGTAAATATAAGATTATAAAATTACCCTAACACCTGCCAAAATCCTATTGGATGACTAAAAGTCGACCCATATCACCTAAGGGTCGGATTAGATTCATTTAATGGACTTTTTTTTGGTGAAAATAATTTAATTATTATTAAAACCAAAGAATGTGACAACTTGTCACTTTCTTAAATCTTATAAGTATAATAATTTTAATTTGGTGATAAACTTAATGAAACTTCGAACATGAATAGTATCTAGAAATCTAATACAATTATCTACATCATAGGAATTTATTTATAATTTTTAGGGATTAAATAATTATCATTAATTATGACACAATAGTAATGTTGAAATCATTTTATTAATTAAAATATCAAATAAATTGTTCTAAAAATATTAAAATAAATATTATATGAACTATTTAATGTGCTAAACTAATTTTCAAGATACATATGACATTTTATGAATCTATTAATGATTTTAGTTCGAACATATCTTCTGTATATATTTTATTTAAATTCAAATAAATGAATAGTGTCAAAATTGACACTATTTTTATTTTATAAAAATAACATATTATAAAATTGTTTAAAAATCACAAAAATAATTAAAAATTATAAATTAAAATTTATATGGTCGAAAATGACATAAAGTGTCAAATTATGGAAAATTCACAACACATATGTAATTATTTATAATAATTTAAAATTTAGAATATTAATACCACAAATAAAATTAAATTGATAAATAAGGTTAAATCATGTTGATAATGTTTAAAATAAATTTCTAATAGGTATAAATTTTATTGGTTGATGAGATTACAACCCTATCTCATCTAAGCTTCGGATATGAGTCATTTTGGAAGTTTTTATGTGGGTTTGGGATTTAATATAAACTAATATTTCTTATAATTTCAAAGGTGCCCCTCTCCTCCCTTATAAAAGGGAACATCCTCCCTCTCTTCCTCACACCAATTTGAGCATTCAATCTCGGGAAAACCGTTCCACATTCTTCTCTCCACTTTCCTAGAGTCATCCTAGAGGTCCTGGTCTTCTTCAAAGACCAATTTTAGTGCCCTAAAAGGAGGTGTCAAAGAAGCGCTTCAAAGAAGAGGTAATGCTCGTTACCGATTCTTTAATATTTATTTCTCCTTCCACTTCTTCTTCTTTAGTTGTTTCATTATGAGTTAATAACATAAGTATCACTCAAATACTGATATGTTATTATAAATATGAAACAACCCTATTTCACCTCTTATCCATCCTACGGAAAACGAAATCACCGCACGTGCGTACCTACAGAATATCGTCTCCACGTCGTGGTGTAATCTATTTTCCACCACCACCTTAAATGGATGGGTATAAGGGTGAATGTAATGAATATATATGATTATTTTAAAGAGTTATTGATTCTGAAATAGTATGCATACACTCCAATACAATTCCATGATCATGGGAACAATATCATCGCTCGTGCGTACGTACGGAATACCGTCTGCACGATGTGATGCGATTCGTTCTACATGATGTTCATTTCATAATGTTTATATAAATTAATTTAATGAATTAATATGATATATATTACACTAATACCATTATGGAAATGAGGAATCTATAACCTAAACAGAAGAATAAGAATTTATTCGACAAACACGCATAAGAACAAAAAGTAATAAACACCAGAATAACAAGTAGTAATGAAATATTACTAATAAGAAGCTAAGAATATGACAATATATGATATCATAAAAATAAGTATGATTCTGGAAGAAGTAAATAACATTATTTAAATCATTATACAGGAGGTTCAGACACTTACGAAGCAAATCAGACCTAAGGTAAGGGAAATATCACAATCTCATTTTTATCCGAGATTGTTTATACTATGGAATTTACTGGGGTGTATTTTATCATCCACATCCATGTTTCCCCAATATGTAATATTTAAATCCTTCTACAATAGTTTATATCCAATTTTACCCTTAGATGAGTTTTTAGTAAAATATATGAAAGGAATCTTTTGTCGTTTTTCGTACAATGTACTTTTTGACTTTTCCGAAAAAAGTACGAGAAGAATTTTTTTTAACTTATACGAAAGGAATGGATTTTAAAAACATTATTTCCAAGAAGCTTCCCTTACAAGTTTTCAAGTTTATTTTTAATAATTTTCTTTTAGTTTAGAATTGTATGACATGTTAAGAAGGGAAAAATGTTTTTGAAGTAGAAAAGATATTTTCCTCAAGAAAGGAGTTCTAGTGTTTTATCAAAATTATTTTCCATCTAAGATAATATAGGGTTCTGTTTCTATCCCAATTATTACATTGGTTTGATTATTTTTTGATGGAATTATTTTTATCTTCTATGAATTGTTTTATGATGTCATTTTGTTTAAGAATCCCATTTTTATTACATGAGTTATGCAATGATGTTTGATTTATGATTTTGTGGCACACATAAGAATGGTATCATTATGAGATGGGTGGGACCTATATCTCCCTCCAATGCATTGGATAAAGATTTTATATCTTATGAGATATACATGGCTAGAACGGCAGGTTAAACCGGTTCAGTGAAACAGGACTGAAACGAGTAGTGAACTCGGTTCAGAAATACACCTTTCCACTAAGATAGTCTTGGCAATGAGTCTTGACTAATAAGAAATTATTGTCTTTGATTATGTTTCTATGCAACAAATTTCCTCATTTTATGTTATGATGATTGGGATTTCATTTCACTACTATGATTTATCCCATGTTATGAAATTATGCTCTCTTTTACATATTAAGATTTCTAAAATGTTATGTTCTTATGAATAAGATGTGATTGATATTTCTTTTTTTCCCTTACTGAGAATTTGAGCTCACCCTTTTGTATGTTTTCTTTCCCCACGTCAGGAAGAATCTTATTAAGTAAGATATACCAAAAGGGACTATAGATATGATGAAATAAATGGGAGACAATGTAGACGCTTTATGAACCAGTTGTTTATGTTTCCCAGTTTCTAAAGACACTATACCTATATGGTCCTTTCATGGTTTTGTTATATGTTGTAATAAGTACGCTTCAATTTTTATTTAGTAACAATGTATGTAAAGTATGGGACATTATACTCCGACCCCATCCTCGATATAGAGGAGTCCCACCGTCACCGACCCGAATAGTTGGCTGCTTTAGCATCTCCCCTGGGTAAGCAACTTCCCAACTAATGGCATAATCCCTCGCCATTCTGAAAGCAGCGGTGGATGGAGGCAATAAAATTCGCATCTTCCCATCTTCCCGTGTGAACATGAGACACAACTTCCTCATCACACACGGGTGCTCCTCGTGACGCACCTCCCAGTAGACATGCGGGGTCAGCCGCTGGAGGCATCGGAACTGCCTTTCAAACTGATGTGAGGTGTACGGTTCGCAGAGTGGCTCACGATCTACTCATGCTACCAAAACTCCACCTCGAAAGGACAGGAGGTAAGCCCGATGTTCTTTCGTTCCCCACCCGTCATCAGTAAGTATCCCCGTCGGCAATGGGAAGGTGTGGAAATTAAACTCATCCGCCCTCCACACCCGATTTAGCACCATTGTAATGGCTAGTTTGAACGGGAAGCTCCCGACTACATTCATGATGGAGGGGCGGAAATTTGATCCCGGTGGTGAAATAGGGTTTGGATACTCATAGATCACCCGGATGTGTGCTGCAATCCACCCTTACAGGAGGTGGAAGGGCCTGCATATCCTTGCCGGCTTCTTACCCTCGCTAATGTGCCGCAACATTCTGTATAGTTTGGCGAGCATTGGAATCCCTAGATTGACCCGCTACCCCATGGCCAACATGGACGCCATAATAAACATGTTGGGCCGCACCCCCATGCATGTATCCCTCACCGGTAGGATCCAACTGCAGATGAGAGCCGCGATGAACGCCGCCAGCCTGACTATTGGCTGTTGTTTAGTGCTGACACTGAAACCCCAAGTCTTCCATTGGATGTCCTCCAAGACCCGCCAATAAAAGTTCCCCTTACCCCGTAGGGCCGCCCTCAGACAAGTTTGAGGCCTCGGAGGGAACTCTCGATTCTCTGGGAAATTCAGGAAGAACATGAACCATCTCTTAAAGTAGACATCCCTCACTACCTCCTTGTCCTCAACAGGGACGAGTGCCATCATAACTAACGCCAGTCGCGGCATTTGCTCTGTATCCTCCCACGCACTCATGACGGGGAGGAACTCATCATACATGTCCCCAAAGATTGTAAACCCAGAAATCTGGTGGATATCCCACATGCTGATTCCCACCTCCCCGTGATGTAGGTGAATGGTATTGGTCCTAGACGACCATCTGCTCAGCAATTCCGGCATTAGTGGTTTCGGTTGGTAAATGTGGAATTGGTATGCCCATGCCGCCTCATACAACCCCACTCTCATCAGATCGGCCCCAAACTCTTCTCATGAGGCGCCTACCCAGTAGGCACAGACCCAGTAATCAGTAAAGTTGCCACCCTAGTGCAGGTCCCACTCATCGGACCATCCCTTCTCCGAATCCTGCAAAGCTGCCTTCAGCATGGTACGGTAGAGAGGAGGGGACGTCTCCAGTTGCATGGCTTCCCGTCAATATCGTTCACATGGTTGTAGATACAGTCAGCGGTGATGGGTGTGAAGTTCTCCTGGGCATGACCATCAGCCGCCCTGAACCATTGGTGCTGAAATGGTGTGCTCTTGAACCAGCAAGCAGGTTCGTTTCTACTCACCGCAGGGATGAAGACGTCATCCCTCAACCTGAAGCCGTACAATGGCAGCTTCTTACACTGCAGATAATTCTTCTGACCCTCCGATAGCAGATCTATCAAAGAAGCGTGGTCCGAGTGGCTTCAGACCATCTCCCCAAGGCTTGGACAATTGGCCATATCATCGCAACGGGCGACATCTGCAAGCACCCCCAATACAGCTTCTTGAAGGGCCATTTCAGTTCCGGCACTCAAAAAAGAATTTTTTCAGAACGAATCCCGATGCGGGATAGCGAAGATGGATCACGAAGGTCAGTCGCGAGACCAAGCCGTGGAGTCAGACCTAGGTCGACAAGCAAAAGTCCGCTTGGCGCGGTCGTGGATTCGAGAGACCCACAGTTCGCTGCGAAGCTCGATTCGCGGAGAGCAGTCACGGAGTATGCGGAGCTTCGCGAAATCGAGACCACAAAAAAAAAAGAATGTCGCGTGAAGACAAAATAGGTCAACCCCCCTACTTATAGGCGGTGACCCCGGAGCATCATGGCGTGCCCCGCCCACCCGGAGTGTCGCGGCACATCCGGACTCGTGGCCCCGGTCAGCACCGCGGGCCCTCTTCGCGAAGTCGCATCGCGAACCGCCAACAATTTTGGAGATTTTTTCTCAGTCATCGACCCTTCATCCTTCCGCGTCTCCAAGTCTGAAGGGGGGGCATTTGTTGGCGCCAAAATATTGCACGAACGAAATGGACGAAAAAGACGGCCCGGGCGCTACATTGCGAAGCACCGACACGAAGCACCCCGAGCATTGCGGTCCCGTGAAGCTCCGGAGGCGGTATCTCTCCGCGAATGCATTTGACGTTCAAGAGCCCGCCGCGATGCTCCGGAGGTGGTACCTCTCCGCGAATGACTTTGAGGTTCACGAGAGCGCCACAAAGCTATGGAGGCGGTACCTCTCTGCGAACGAGTTTGACGTTCGCAAGCCCACCGCGAAGCTCCGGAGGCGGTACCGCTCCGCGAACGACTTTGACGTTTGTGAGCGCGCCGCGAAGCACCTGAGGCGGCACGGGAGTTCGGCTTCACGGCACCCCTTGCCTATAAATACTGGGCTCCCCATGAGTCCTAGGGATGGACAATCCGACCTTTCGGCTTCTCCTCTCCCGAATCGCGAAGCACTCTTTTCCCCTGGGAATCATGAACTCCGCGAGGTACTTCTACTTCGCGTGACACCTTTGCTTTGTCTCGTTTTGATCCCCTCTTCCGAGAGGGATGCCATTCACGAAGCTCAAGGGCATTCGCGGAGGAGGGGGATTCCCAAGGGAACCCGGGCAGCTGCGGAGCGTTTATGCTTCGCGAAACACCCAACATGTACTAGTGATCCCTATGCTAAGGCAGGATCACTACACATCGCGAAGCACACTTCTTCACAGCACCCTGCTTCGCGAGGCACCTTCTCTTCACAAGGCAGTGCTCCGCGGATTCTTTTCTACTTCGTGAAGCGCCCTCCACTCACACCTATGCCCCATGCTAAGGCCAAGGCACTCTTCTTCGCGAAGCACACTCCTTTGCTGGGAAATTCTGCTCCCTATGCGACCCTCCAGGTTTGCACGATGTGATTTAAAAGTCCCATCGACAATACTACTTGTAGAGTTGCTTCTCCTAATGCTTCTTCTCATAGGCACGCTAACCTCTATTGCTTCTTCGCATAGCCATGCTAACGGGGACCCCTCGATGGTTCGCTCTACAACCCCCCTTGACCATGGACTTACTGGTACCTTCCCTCCCCCAAGGTGCAAAGGGTACCAGTTATGTAAGTCATAGGGGTCTGGAGTGAACCCGCCACGTCCGAGCTGCAGGACGTCAAACTTCCAAGCACCACGTCATCAACAGATGACGTTAAACTATGACCCGACCTCGTGCCTCGCAGGAAGGGTCCCCCTAGCTCATACATTTCTTACTCCACTCGTGTCCACGAGAGTGGAATCACCCTTCCACAAGAGATGATATCCTCTTTATTGGAGCGGCGTATGTTCTTAGGAGAAGGGAGACCCCAGTTCCCCAACGGATGGCTGCACCCCTGCATCTCCATACTCCCCCACTACTATGGTCAGTGGAGGGCGTGATAGGGAATGAGGCACCTTCCATCATTGGTCCCAAATCCCTCTTTCGCTGCACTTTTCCGCACTTTGGGCCTCCACCCTGGAGTAAGTCCCAACACTAATGGGCCACCTAATGCATAAGACCCCCTTTTCTTCTCACGGACGCACCCTTCGCGGCGTGATCGTCAGGTCCTTGCTGTCTCTTGTTTCTCACACCGACCGTGACTCACGTGGGCATAGAGTCAACATTGGCCATGATAATACCTCGTCGAGAATGATGTTAAACTTCATGCACTCGTCCAGGATGACGTTATACTGTATTCCCTTGTCTCGTATGACATTAAACCTCACACCCATTTGAACTACGAGGTCTTTGATC
The DNA here is from genome assembly GCA_963277665.1 of Viscum album. Classification (NCBI taxonomy): domain Eukaryota; kingdom Viridiplantae; phylum Streptophyta; class Magnoliopsida; order Santalales; family Viscaceae; genus Viscum; species Viscum album. The sequence goes on along the minus strand of OY728128.1, from coordinate 1,533,600,160 downwards.
CATGTCAAGGCATGGTACGTAGGAAGCCTCCACGAAGTTCAAGACCACCCATCATCTAATTCACCCCGAGTACCATTTGCATCCAACATGATGTTAAACTGCATTTAAGTCCGATGGAAATCTATTGTGACCACACAAACTATGAGGAATTTGATCCATGTCAAGGCACAGTACGTAGGAAGCCTCCCTGAGGTTCAAGCCCATCTCCCATCGGACCAAGGTCCCTTTTTCACGTCGGTTTGCTGATACCCACCGCATGTCGTTTATTCATGTCAGGGTTCACTCTTGTCTATCATGACGTTAAACTCTATTCCAGTACAACGACAAGCCGTTGTGACCAACCCGAACTATGAGGTCTTTGATCCATGTCATGTCATGGTACGTAGGAAGCCTTCACGAGGCTCAAGCCCACCACTAGTGGACCCTCGGGTCTACTTTCACGTCATTTCACCGATGAAACCCTTTGAACTGCGAGGAAATTGACCCATGTCTAGGCATGGTACGTAGGAAGCCTCCTAGAGGTTCATGCCCACCACCTGTTGGTCACTCCGACCATCTTTATGTCGGTTCACCAGCACCCGGGTAGCCTAGTGTGTAAGCCCCACACCATCCGGACCAAGGCCCTAATTCACGTCGGTTCGCCAACACACCATTATGAACTATGTGGTCTTTGATCTATGTCAAGGCATGGTACGTAGGAATCCTCCATAAGGTTCAAGCCCATCACCCGGTCATCCCGACCCCATTCACGTTGGTTCGCTGATGATGCCCATCAGACCAAGGTCCACCTTCACGTCAGTTCACTGACGACACCCATCGGGCCAAGGTCCACCTTCACGTCGGTGCGCCGGCACCATTCCAAACTACGTGGACTTTGATTCACTGCCACGGGGATACGTAGGAGGTCTCTTCGAGGCTCAAGCCCAACTTCACCGTCGCCCTTGCAATGGTCCCTCACTATTCCCCCCTCCACATCATTCATCAATCCATCATCCACCCTGATTCTCACCCAGACCGTCATATCTCGGTGAGACCATGCTAGTCCGCTCCTCTTCACAGCCATCCATAGGCTGGTCCCGGTATCGACACCCCCTCAAGGCAAATCCCTCAATCTGATCCGTTCTAGCTAATTCTCGAATCAGGCTGATCCGTCTCCGTTGGACGTTAAAATCACGGCATACCCTGTCTTAAACATGGGAAGCTGAGGAAAACCTCAGATATGTGTCTATGGAATATAATTCCTCGCGCTCGATGTGGGATTCCTCGGGCTTCCACGCCCTCGAGAAGCCCTATTACCAGGGATAATAGACAAACATGCCGGTTCCCCATCATCCAGACACGCTACAGATGCCTCAACGTGACTACTCCCCCGAATGAAGGTTGCTTCCCTGACCGGACCCTTTGGAATGTCCCGACAGAAGCAGTGTAATTAACCGGCCTCCATGGAAACATAGAACTAGGAGGAGTTTGACAAACAACATATTAAATCTATGAGGGAGACCCGGACTAGGTGATGAGTTCTGAGGAGGAATCCATGGAAGGAGAACCGACATCCCATCATCCTGTTTCGATCAAGGAGTCGATGTCCCTGAATAAGGAGCGAATTCCGCCCGACTTTGGAAAGCAGGAATACGGGGCAACAGTGCATCGCGTCCTCCTCCGCGGATGGACAGATGCGTGCGCCCTGGCGAAAGCATCGGAAACAAGCCCAAAAACTAATTCCTCCCATCTGACTCATGGAGAAGTAGGTATCAGTCTGTGGGATGCCCACAAGATCTCAGGGGCTCCAATTTTGGGTGACATGTCTGATGAATTCACTCCACCCAAGGTGACATGGATTGATTCATAGAAGACTCCTGCTTTAGCTCCAGAATTATTTAAAATCTTCCACATGCTCAAGAGATCAGAGACCTCGTTAACTCATTCTATAAAGGATATTCATCTGGAGGAGTGGATGAATATATTTCTTATTGAGAAGAAAGATAAGGTGCCAAAGGAGATGGAGCCGAAGGAGAAAGGATCCAAGAAAAAGAAATCCAAGGATAAGAGGCCCAAACGTCCTACCACCTGCCCAAAACCTGAGAAGAGGGGTGGTCCTGGCACATTATGGCCAACTCTAGAAGCAGGAGAGTTCAAGAAGTGGGGATATGAGGTGAATCAAAGGATCCCAAGGAAGACTCATCTGGCGGGCTTCCTGGAATTATGGATCAGTGTTTATCTCTTTCCCGTCAGGGATTCGAAGGGAGGCGTCAGGCCAGGGACCATCGTCATTGCGAAAAAGTTGGTTGAGGAAAAAATGGTTGGGTTGGCTACCCCCATTTTAGAAAAGATTCACAGTTGTTTACTTCATGTATTCATGGGTAAATATCCTTTAAGAATAGTGGGGAAATTCCAATTATTATGGGGATGGATCTCCACTCACTTCAGGACTTACAATGTACAAAATGGATTAAAAATTCCTGGAAGTTCCTTCAGGCCGTCAGTGCAAGCATTCTCTGGAGTTTCTCCATTAGATATTAATGCATATGAAATGAAAGTGAGGCTGAGCATGTTTAAGGTATTCAACTTATTTCCCTATGGAAATCTTCCAACCGGGCGGTTTGTTGATGGTGGAACAACCCATTTGGATTTGAGGGCATACATGCTAGCTTGTAGAGATGGTGTGCTAGTTTCCAGGATCGACGAAGAAATTATATGTGAGGCCTATGCTCTATATTGATTTGCAAGTCAATTCAAGTGTCTGCAATAGATTGATGTATCTACCCCAGTACATGTCAGGTTAGAGCAACATCCGATGGTTGCTCGACAACTGTGGCTGCTGACATCAAGGGTGAAAACTGAGGCGGTATTTGATCTACCAGTTGAAAAAGAGGCACATAACCTGACTACATTGTATGTCGAGCACTGGATAGCATCATACCCTAAAGGGGTGCTGAATCTCCCATTTTTTCAGGTGGGGAAAATGAAGTGAATTGTAGAGGAAGATTCCCTTCCTCATGAAGGTGATGCTCCCTCACCTGAAGCTGATTCACCATATTCCTACTCTAAGGCTGATTCACCGGATTCCCATGATGGGGATGATGAGGCACAACATGTGGAAAGCGGCCTTGTGCCCGATATAATCCTCCAGTTAGAATCAAGAGACCTACTCCAACAACTCCTATTGAGTTACTTCATTGGGGTACTTTAATAACTACTACTTTATAAAGAAATAAGTGTTATTTTCTTATTCTCTATCTGTAGTTGTCAGAGCTTGGAAGAAACTGAAATCAAAGATTGTAGGTCCTTCCTCACAGCCTTCATATCTGAGACGAGAGGTTGTCCAAACATGGAAGGCTTTATACTATGGTACTGAGACCGCCTGGCTAGATTTGTGTGAGGGACTACAACTTCTAGGAATTGGAAATCTTCTAGCTTCTACAAATATCCAATACGAGGATAACACCAATGATATGAGGGCTTACATAAGAGAGCTGGAAATGATCATATATGCCACTAATGAGTCCGTTCCTATCACCACGTGGTTGAAGGAAATGATTGATCATGGCGCCACTGAGGGTACTGGTGGTTTTGGAGATGAGGAGTGGCATGATTATGTGGCTCCTGAAGATATAAGTTTTATTTACTTATTTTCATTGAAACTTGATTTCAGTCGAAGTTTGGTTACTTAAGGGAGTTATTTTTTTCATCTTGCTGCTTGCAAAGAAAAGAACTACTACGGTTCCTTTTCCACAGTATAGCCCTGGTGGTACTACCATCGGGGCTACTACTGATTGTCCTCGTGAACTGGGAAAGATATCTCCAGGCCAGCAGGACATGAATGAGGCGTTGGACATGGCCTTCCATTCTCCAATTCAAGTGACAATAATGAAGACTTCCGACACTCCCAAAAAGTCAAATGGACAAAGGTGACAATGGAGAAAGTCCACTACTAAACGCATTATCAGTAGTGGTAAGTCCTTCGGATAATCATGAATTTTAGACCATGAAAAAAGATTTCTCACTTTCCTTGGGATTGTAGGGGCTTCTTAAATTTTCCCTCTGAGGGAAAGGATTGATCCTCCTTTAAGGAACACGGAGGGTAATGTGGAACAAACACAAATTCAGGCTGACTTGGAAACTTCTGAAAAAGAGCCAACATCTATTCCCAGTACTACTCATGTTACTGTTATATGTATAGAAGAACCTGCACCAGAATCATTGGCGGCCATAAAAACTGAATCCGCCATCCTTACTAAAAAAGTATTCCAGGGTCAGGGGCCGTAAAATGAAGGTCTCCAAGAGGATAAAAAAAATGCTCCCACTTATGAGACTAACAAGGATTCCGAAATATCATTAGATGAAATGATGAATCGTGGCATGTATTTTGAAGAATTTTATGATCATGATAAATTATCAGGTGATTTAGAAGACCTTTGGCGTGAGTGTTATGATTCGTCTAGTAAATTTTCTAATAATTTACACTTCTAATCATGACTGAAAATAATATGCAGTTCCATCCATAGAATCTTCTGAACTACCAATGTCTGAAGAGGGTGTGGACATTGATGTCAACCCTACTATTGCAAAAACATTATCTCAAGTGGAGTTAAACCCAATAAAACCTCATGAGACACATCTTGAAGATTCTTTTGAAACTGGGAAAGATGGGGAGGAGTCTTCTCAAGCTACTGATCTACTGTTAGGTAATGATTGTACTGAGTTTTCAACATAGAAAACCAATTTTCATTATTCTATGAAACTAACCAAACTTTAAATTGATCAAATAGGGATATCCACTTCAATGGCTAGAACTGGAGGTGAAGTATCAACCTCTGACCAAACAGTAGTAGAAGGTGAAGCAACCAGGGTCAGGGGGAAGGAGTAGAACAAGGCACATTTTTATGTTCATTAATCCCAGATTACATGCCCCCCCTGTGATGATGATGTTGAATCAGACCCAGAGGTGCTTAAGGCACTCAGCTTTTCATGACGCAAGGCATGGAAAACATATGGAAATCGTATCTTTGGTGCCTTTAAAAGTGCTATCATCAAATATCCCTTGATTTTCATCTCAATTTTTCAATCTAGGACTTGGAGATTTTGGATACCAATAGATCCATACCGTGGTGAAACAAGTCATCGTCAGAAGGGAGCAGGAGAAAAAGTGCCATGAAGATATGACCATGGGGAATCTGTCAGCCAATATCAGCGAATTTGAGGTTGCAGTATCTCAAGATGAAGATGATTATGCTGCCGAGATGAAGGAGCTAAAGCATAAGATCAAAGAAAAATTCATCCAACAGGTGCAACTCCAGCAATTGTTAGATGTTGTTAAAGGGGAACTTGATCAACTCAATAATTCACTGGAGGGAGATCAAAAGAATTGTATGAAGACCATTGCGGATGCCAAGAAGGCACTACACCAGGCTAAAAAGAGTGAAGTTGGTCAACTGCATGAGATTCAAGTAGTTTCTCATGAATCTCGAGATGCGATTCATCAATTGAAGACTTATGTTGACAATATTTTGTAATTTTTTTAAAAAGAGAAGAGGCTACAATTTGTGGAAGTCCCTCTAATTCTTGGGCATCAAATTGAAAGAATGCTTTCATCTTCAATCACTTTTTCACGTATTTTCTTGATACCTTATTTAAATTTTACCTAATCCAATGGGCCTAGTAAGCATAGTTTGATTTTTACTAGGATTATTATAAATAACCCTACAATCATTGAATCTTTTAATTTCTCAATATTACTTAAATAATAAAAAATGTATGTTTAGTGAGTTGGAACTTGACTTTTACTCAGATTTACTTTGTATTTTGTGGGAAGTTTAAAGTAATTCACATTGGACATAAAGAGGCTAATATTTAAGGTCGAAATAGCTTTGACCGAATGAATTAGAATTGACTCAATTATTTGACAATTTATCTGAAAACATATTACCATACTCAAGTATGAGGGAAAAAAATGTAAACTATAACTTAAGAAAATTCGTATCTGATGAATGATATGAAAAAGAGCTAAAATGAATTAGAAGAAGTAGTTCCCAAGAATGAAGTTACCATTATTTAACAAACCCGTTAGGGGGTTGAATTATGCAGGGCCACCTAAGGGCATTGGCAACATAGTCAAATAAATAGCATCTTTTGGATGATAGGTCTGTTATGTAGACTGTTTATGCAAGGCTGTCTAAGGGCACGTGCTGCATAGTCAGGAAAATGAACTCTAAAAAATTTACATTCCTAGTGCTAAAAATCTAGTGAAAGTTTATGGAGATTCAAATTTTCTAAATTATAGAGTTTTCTATATGGAAAAAGGTATTTGAATATGGAGAAGATATTTCGAAACAATATTATCGAAGAACTGGATGGATATCACTCCTATGAAAGTCTAACCACAATGTAGGGAAGGAGAATATTAACCATAGACTTGAATACTTTCAGGTCATGAAAAGGGATATTAGACAAATATGTTAAGGATGGATATTTTTGTGGATCCCTACATACTATCATTTAAGACCAATAAGGACAATAGAGGCTTTCTTCCCAAGAATGAAGTTACCAGTATCTGACAAAACAATTAGGGGGTTGAATTATGCAAGGCCACCTAAAAGAATTTGTTGCATAGTCAAATAATAGTATCTTTTGGCTGACAAATCTGTTATGGCGACTGTTTATGCAAGGCCTCCTAAGGGCACGTACTGCATAGTCAGGTAAAAGAACTCTCAGAAATTTGACATTTTTGTGAGTAAAAGTCAAGAAAAGGGTTATGAATATCTGAAAATATTTAAGGTTAGGATTATGACACTTAAATAGGGGTATTGTCCAATGTATATAGAGATACAAAGATGAATTCTAACCATAATCTTGTTGTGGTTGGGTCCTGAATTGAAATATTGGTCTTCACTATGTATCCCATAAGGATGGGAATCAAGCAATATGTAGTTATAGAACTATATTTTAACGTCGTGTGGGACAAAAGGATTGGAGATCTTAGTTTAGGGTAATATTTCTTGGACCATTATATGAAATACACAGTGTGTGTCTTCATGGGGACTTTTCAGCCAAGGGACTGAAATTGGAATTTGTGGTTAGGCACAAAAGACTTGGGGATGGATTCGAGGGACACTCAAAGGTTCCTACGTATCCCATAAGGATGGGAATAAAGCCCACGTAGTTCTAGAACTACCCTCTGTACAAATTAGGTTCGTACATGTTAAGGGTGAAAGGGGACTTTAATGCAATGATGGTTTAACCCAAGATAAAAGGTTCTGGTATTTCCTTGTATGCACGTAGTCTTTGAAATGAATCATGATTGAAAATCAATGTAAATAATGATTTCCTCTCAGGTGAGGGTATCAAAGAATATTTTAGTTTATTGTCATACTAGACAAAAGTATTGTATAGTTTAACGTCGTCTAGAAAGGACGAAAGTGAACCAATGTAAAGGTATTGATTCTAGGAGAGGTTTCACGAATCAACATCGTATGAGATGGAGGTGAACCAATGTGATGAGATTGATTTTGGGCTTGAACCTTGGAAGGTTTCCTACGTACCCAGCCTGGAAGGAAAGGATCAAATTCCATGTAGTTCAATTAAGGAATGAATTAATGATCAAGTTGTTCTTGGGGACAACGACCTAAGAAATGATGTTGTTGGGACTTACACATGGTTAGTAGCCCAGAGAGAGTGTTATGGTTGAAGTTTTCTCTAATATCACGTGAGTCATACTCGGTGTGAGAAACAAGAGGTAACAACCGCCTTAACGATTCACAGTTTAATGTCATGTAGGTCATATAAAGGGACTATGCAGTTTAATGTCTTGCAGTTAAGACTATTGGTGCTGCATAGTTTAGTGTCATGTAGCAGGGAAAAAGTACAGTTTAATGTCATGTAATACGTATCAAGGACTTTATATATAGTTTATCATCATGTAGTTAGGATGATGGGGACAATATAATTTAACATGATGTTGGATGAAAGGGGGATTGTGCAGTTTAATGTCATGCAGTGAGGACAAAAGAGTACCCCATTTAACGTTATGTTGGATGTCTTAGGGACTTTTTCACAGTTTAACGTCATGTTGGACGAAAAAGGTACAATACAGTTTAGCGTCATGTTGGACATAAGTACCAATAGATTAAGGTCGTATGCATGGTTTGTTCCTAATGTAGTTTAACATCTTGTTGGACGTAAGGGACTTGCAAATAGTTTAGGGTCATATGCATGGACTGTTGGTTATGTAGTTTAACATCTTGATGGACGGCGGTGCAGTTTAAGGTCGTACTGGACCAATGATGACATATTTTGTGTTTATACAAAATACTTCTTCAAAAATCTGGCATTGGTTGGAGTAGTGATGAGTTCTCCATCCATTGATATTAATGAATAATCTCCATTGGAGTAGAACCTATGTATTGAGTAAGGTCCTTACCATTTTGGCTCAAGCATGGGAGGTTTCTTTCCTTGTATCATTGGAGTTCTGAGAACTAATACCAATTCTCCCTGAGTTAATGAACGAAGACGAACTTTTTTGTTGAAAGCTCATGCTATTCGATTCTGATAGACTTCCAAGTGGTGCAAAGTGCACAATCTTTTCTAATTTAATTGTTCCAATTCATTCAATCACTTTTGAGATTGTTCATCTCTAGATGACTGATCACAAATAGCTACTTTGAGCGAGGGTAGTTTAACATCAATGGGAAAGACAGCTTCCGTTCCATATACCAGTGAATATGGAGTTGACCGCGTTGCAGTGCGGGTGGTAGTCTGATAAGCCCATAAAGCATGAAAGTGTTTATCAGGCCATGATCTCTTATCTTTATCCACCATATTTTGCAGTATATTTGAAAGACTCTTATTGAAGGCTTCTATCTGGCCATTGTCCGCTGCATGATACTGAGATGAATGGTTGGATTTGATGTTGTATTCTTGATACACCTTCTTCACCTCGGATGAACTGAAGTTGGTGCCATTGTCCGTCAATATGGTATGAGGGACACCAAATCTGGTAATGATGTTAGACTTGATGAAGCTAACAATGCATTTAGAAATAACTTCCTTAAGAGGTATTGCCTCTTCCCATTTGGAAAAGAAATCAGTAGCAGTAAGAATATACTTAAACTGCTTGGCCGTAGTTGAAGGGTAAGATCCCACCACATTCATTCCCCATGTGGAAAATGGCCATGAGTATTTAGCTGTATGAAGAAACTCTGGAGTTTGATGAATGAAGTTGGCATGTAATTGGCATGAATGACAATTCTTCGTGAAATCAACACAATCTTGTATCATTTAAGGCCAAAAGTATACAAGCCTTTAAATCTGATCAGATAGTATATGTCCAGACTGGTGGGCACCACAGATTCCCACCTGCACTTCTTTCATGACTTCCATTGTCTCTTCACCATCAACGCATCTGAAAAGAACTCCATAAAAACCACGTTTGTAGAGAATTTCTTCTAGGTGATCCGGGCTATCATAAATAGTAAAATTGACCACACGTTGCCAGATTTGTTCTTTCTTGGCTCTATTAGGTGGAATTGTTCCATTTTGAAGGTATTCACTGATAGGTGACATCCATCTGGTAGTATGACCATACGGGTTAGGAATGGGACTAATTTCATTAATTTACACTGTTCCGATTCGAACTTAAGGTGAATTTGCATGACGGTGGGAAATAATGATGGTTGTCTCTTCCCGATTGGGATGTTCCAGAGCTGTGGCTATATTTGCTTGTGCATCAGCTTGAGCATTTTGTGATCGCGGGACATAAGAAAATGTCGGTTCCGAAGGTAATTCCTCCATTAACTCTCTGACATAATCATACAAAGGGATTAGTTCTTCTTTTCTGATGGCGTAATCCACATTGACTTGTTTGATTACCAGGTCTGAATCACCTTTCATCTTTAAGTGATTCACTTGTGCTTGAAGCGCCAATTCCAAGCCTGCGATGGGAGCTTGGTATTCTACTTCATTATTGGTACCACCTTCCCACAATAAGATGGAATAAGGTGACACCAACTTTTCTAGAGAAATGAGCACAATTCCTAATCCAACTTTGTTGAATTTAGGATTTTCTATTTCCCTCCCTGTTGGACTTCTGGAAGCACCATCAAAATACATTTATTGGATTTTGAGACACATACTGAATGTCGAATTACGGCAAAATAACTGCTCACCTTGCTATAATTCCTGTAAGCATTGAACGACTAAGGATGAATTTGAGCGGGTTATTTTGAGATACCAATTGGACCTTGCGATGTTGCAGGTAGTGTATCAAATTCTGAACTACAATGATTAATGCCAAGCAGCACTTCTCAATACATGAATATCAGGTTTCTACTTCAAGCATAGTCCTACTGAGGTAGTAGAGGTCATTGTCATTCCCAGCATCATTTTTATGAGCAAGAAATGCACCCAATGATTGCTCTAAAGTTGTCACATAGAGGATAAGTGGTCTTCCTTCAACAGATGGCATGCGTAATGGTGGACTCAAGAGGTATTTCTTGAGAATATCGAATGATTCTTAACATTCTTCAGTCCACTGGAAAGTGACTCTGTTCTTCATCAATTAGGAGAAGGGTAAACTTTTGCCTGCCAAATTCGTGATGAAACGCTGAATATAGGATAAGTGTACTTTTAGTCCTCTTAATTATTTCAAATTTAGAGGAGGTGACATACCAAGTATTGACTTTGTCTTATCAGGATCGACTTCAATACCACTATGGCGTACAATAAAGACGTGAAATTTTCCGAACGTTACCCCAAAAGAACATTTTAAGGGGTTCATCTTCAAATTATGTTGTCGAAGCATGCGAAATATGACTTCCAAATCAGCCAAGTGATTAGAACTTTGTTTGGATTTTACCAAAAAATTGTCCACATAGCATTCAAAAAACTTCTTTAAAAAGGGTTTGATGATATGATGCATGGAACACTGATATGTTGCACCTGCATTCTTTAAGCCAAAGGGAATTACCCAGTAGAAAAACACACCCTGAGGGGCTCTGAAGGCTATGGATTCCACTTCATCTGGCGCCATTCGTATTTGATTATATCCGGAATATAAATCCATGAAGGAAAGTGCTATATATCCTGCTGTTTCATCAATTAAAAGTTCTGTAATCGGAACTGGGAAATCATCCATAGTACAATGCCGACTAAGATCTCTGAAATCGATGCAAACTCTAATTTTTCCATTCTTATTCTTCACATGGACAATATTATCCAACCACTTGGGATATTTAACTTCTATGATGAAGTTATCTTTGATAAGATTATCCACTTCAGCTTCAATTTTGGAAGCATAAGTTGGGTGTGTTCTTCTCGTGGCTTAATTAAATCCTCGATGTTCTTCTGGTAAACCCAAATGATGAGTAGAAATATCGGGATCAATCCCGGGCATTTATATAAAGTTACAAGAAAATATATATCTATTTTTCTTTTGAAAGGAAATATACATCTCTTTCTCTTCAACATTCATGGCCGCACTGATTAAAGTGGGACGTGGATCTTCTTTTGTACCCAGATTTATTTCTCTGAGTTCATCCACGGTAGTAGAGATATCCTCTTCAAATGCTGCAGGAGCATCTCTGAGATCTTCCTCTTCTTCTTCATCATGTGTTATTTATTCCATTTCTAATTTCATATTAGATGATAAAGAATAATTTCCATGATTAGAAGAGATGTTAAAATTTGAACATCTTGAAGAAGAAGCTTCCATTTCTGACCCAATTGATGATGAAGGGTCATCCTTGGGAAATAAAGAGGAGATGATGGATTGAGAATCGACATCATTGTTCACCTCCGATGATGCTATAACTTCTTCTGGCCTGATTGGCGATGTATAGATTTGTTGTATTTCAACAGATGAAACGATGACATCTCCATTTGAGCTTCCATCACTGCTTGGTCGGTTACCAATTTCTCCCATGTTCTCTAGTTCGATTTCCGTAATTGAAATTATGGGTCTTTCCATAAGAGTATTTTTATTTGGGTCTATCTTTTCGATTTGAATGAAAGGCAACACATAATCTATACTCACACGTGTAAATGGATTTACTGGGATCTTCTCCAAAACATATGGAGCATTAACTTTGGTAAATTCCCTGGTTGTGGATTTATCCTTTCGCTTCATGTGATAGAATTCCGCCTCAATGTATTGAGACTCACATGTATTGAACGGGGCCTTATCACCATAAAATGTCCCAACATGACCATCGAAATAATATTTGAGACATTGATGGTATGATGAAGGGATAAGGGCATGTTTTTGTAGCCAGGGTTTTCCATGCAAGATGTTGAAGGCTGAATCTTGATCAACAACCATGAAATATGAATTAGATACAAGATCTACAAACTGAGTTCTATGTGTATCCACACATAGTGGATCTTGTTCATTTTTATCATATCCTTGTAACATCATGGTAGAAGTAGATAAATCAGATTCCGTGAGTCCCAATCGATGAAGTGTATGAATGAGCATGAGGTTGACTCCTAAACCACGTCTACGCCATTGACCTTGCCAGATAAGTACAAAGGTCTAGTATGTCAATGCACGACATCATCTTCATCTTCATCAATAAAAAGTATTACTACATGGAATTATGCAAGATTATTCTCTATGTGATAGACTTCAGCTGCAGCAATTTCAGTTTGAAACTCTTGAGGACTTGACAAAGCCTCGATGAGTGACTCTCGAAGATCTTTTAACAGATTCAATGCATCCAGAATTGATAACTTGGCTGGTACTTGAGCCAAGTGTTTCAATACATCATACTTTTGATCTAGAGGTCTGCGTTTCCCAACAGGAACATGTTGTTTAATAGGTGCCTTGGAAGTTGATGTTTTCAAAGTTGATGCATCTTGTATCAGGGTAGGAGTTGGTAATACTCTTGGTTTTGGAAGATTAGACCGATTAGGTCAATTTATTTGCTGAGAAGAAGAAAGTGGAACCTTTAACCGATCTTCCAGTACAATTGTGCCCGGACTGAGTGTGCTATTGGTGGAAGAACATGCTTGTTCTTGTTGATCTCGCTGAAGGGATCTACCACAAGTTTCTACCGCATACACTATTCTAGCAGGAGTAGAATTTGAATAGTGGCCTCTGAATGATCCATGTCATCCCCTGTATCCTGAGCTTCTGGAAATTCCTCTGATTCCTATGTTTGATACAGGGAATTCAGGCTCATTGAAATCGAAACTGTGATTGGCATATGGATCTGTTAATTGAATCATATTAACAGAACCAAAGATTAAATCTTCATCCGATGAAGACTCTGCCTGATTAACATGTTTAGGCTATGCTGTTTTGTGGGGTGGTGCCCATGGCATCGATGTAGATGGCATGAAATCTTCCAGAGTCAAATACAAATTAGGCATTGACACATACTTATCTTTTTCTAATTCTTTTTCTATCATTGAATCATGCCATTTCTTTGAGGATTTTCCCTATGATGAAGAGGGTTTTGCCGTAGTATTAATAGAAAAAAAAGAAAAATTGGTTTTTTCAATTGTGTTCGCAAAAATAGCATGAGTTTGGTTGATCATCATTCTGACCATCCAATCATCATATTTTTTTTTTGATTTTTTGTTCTTAACTTCTTGCCATTCGCCTTCCTCCTCTAGAACTGTAGCATTAACACATGCTACCTGGGCTGAAGAGCCTTTTAGTTTGACTTGTCCCGAGTTGACCATCATTTGTAGGATGTGTTTAAAGACAAAACACTCATGGATGGGATTCCCCAACATCTGATGAAATTGGAAATAATTGGGACGGTCATCATCTCCTTCCTTGTTTGGCCTCTTGGGCATTGGAAATTGAACCAAATTATTTTCCAGAGCTGAAAATAAATAACCAGGAACTTTTTCATTTTTGAAAAAGTAAACTTTTCTTTTCAAATCCTCAAATTGTTTTTGTCATTAATCTCTTTGATTATTTTGACGAAACAACCTCTATTGTTGGCACTCAGGAGGTGGATCCCTTTGAGAAGATGATGGTTTTGAAGTAGAAGCAGGTACAGGTGCTTGTTTAAGCATAACTGTAGCTGTCTCTGCTTTACCCATTCATCTTCCTGGAGTTGATGGAATTAGATGAGATTTAGACGTTGTCTGTATAAGAGAATCTTCAATATGTTGATCGATTGAAGTAATGGGTCGAAACCCTCCTATGTATCTCACAGGGATCAACGACATGCATAATTCGTCACGCAGATTTGCCACACAGATTGGCAACAGTTCCTCTTGAGGGAATGCTAATATTAGGAAATATGTTAATCCCTTCCAGCAAGCAATGAAATCAGAGAATCTTTAATTGTCCCTTTGGTTATAGTTTATAAGATCAAAAATTGTATTCTTTGGCAATTTTGAACTGAATTGAAGAAGAAATCGTTGACAGAGATCTTCCCATCCGGTAATTGACCGGGATTACAAGCTTGTATACCATAAAAAAGCTGGTCCTTTCCAGGTTCGCACGAAGCATCTGAGTTTCACTACTTCTTGTTTCTCCAGAGTTCCCATCATAGTATCGCAACAAGACACGTAATGCGTCAAATGCTATTCAGGATCTCCTGATCCATTGAAAATAGGGAACATAGGGTTGCCAAAACATAATGGGGGAGAGATTGAATCTACCCATTCAGGGTAAGCATTCCTTTCTGGTTGAACTTTCACACGCTTTCCCTCCATAGTCTCTAACCGAGCTGTTAATGACTCAATAGTAGTTATTAAATTTTGAGAAACATCCGGTTGAGATTGGACCTGAACAGGTGCACTGACTGGAGCTTGGACAGGTATGGCAGCTGGTACTGCAACTGATGGCAGTACTGCCAATTGTTGTTGCACTTGACCCATAGGATTAGAAATGTGAGGGTGTACTGATAAAGGAAGATATTCTTGATCCATCTCAGTAGTTGCAACAAACTCCCTTGGCTGATTGACTCTAGCATGCTTAGGAGGAATACTACCCTGATGTAGTTCTACATTTATCCACTTTAATTCTTTCATTTCTTACATTGTTGCGCAAATATTTGCTCTAGTGAAAGTGATTGGCCTTATCCAAAGGAAGGATATGTAACATGATTCTTTTCATTCTCCTTGTTTTATCCCTTTAGGAGAGGGGGAAGTAGGTTACTTGAACGATTACCTAGGTTCTGAGTAATCCTTTGATTTTGTGTACACACACCTTCTTCATTTGTGTCTATGCAAACAACTTCTTGAGCAGGAACCTCTTCATCTGATCCCACTGAATGAGCCTCATCTGGTGGATCAGCAACAACAACATTGATAACATTTATTGATGCATAATGCATCACATCCATTCTATCAGCATTTCTATGATATTGTCTTCTTCCATTTCTTTGATGAGACATTGCCTTTTGTTTATTTGATCCCTCAGTAATTTCTTGAAAAATCGTAATTAGGAGGGAATCTCCTGATAATTTGCCTCTTCGTTCCTGTTGTGGATTCATCCCCAATCGAGAGAGGAACGAATTTCATAGAGGAGGGTATTGATGATTTGAAAAAGTCCATATTCCAGTGTACTGGGGTTGTTCCTGCGAACTCTGCTCAATTCCTCGAATCCTATTTGTTGATTCCGAGGGTTGGTTTAAAAGATTCCCTAGTCTGGCGAGCTGGGGTGGCTCTTGGCGTGCTATGTTTGAAACTTTCTTAAATGATCTCCTGATCATACGGACCATAGTCCTAAAATTAGCTGGATGCATCAACCTGCATCCACTTTTATCACCTGGTTCAAAATACCTTTGGATGATTTCTGACACTTCGGTCACTTGATAATGTGTTTGCTCCATATGAGAGGCATATTCAATATTCTCGTTTTCTTGATGTAAGAGTAATTCAACAACTTGTTCTATGTATTATTTATTTTGAGAAGAACTAGTTGAGGCCTATTCTTGGGAAAGCATTTGACTACAATCAAAAAACATTGATTGTGGCCGGCCACGGGCAATAACATTGCAAGAGACCATTTTCGGCGGGCTTTGTTGACTGGAGAGCACAGTGAAATGTATTTCTCCATGAAGACCCCATCCTTTGGTATGAATACCAGATGGGAATTGGAAATTAAATAGCGCAATCTTCTTTGTGCGCCAAGGAATGAACGTTGAAGGGCCCTCTTCTACTTTTCAGCCTTTGGATATCAAGAGACTGATAGAGATGCCAAGTCAATATGAGGTTGTAACCCTTATATTATCATAACATGACATTCATATTCATCATAAGATAATACTTTCTTTTTCAACTGAAAAATATTTTTCCATATATTGAGATGAATATCATGAATTCAATCTTTCGTCAAAATCTCTGGAATGCCATACTGAGAGACAGCCAGAGGCCAAAACATGACTGGCACTTCAACTTTCGCCAGTTTTTTCTCATGTTCACCATCTCCTCTTTATCATTCAATGAAGATTCTTCTACCTGATTTGACTAGAGTTGGTGCTTCCTTGTTGCTTCATCGGATTCAACAAGATTGGTAGAGAAATCACTGATCAAACTAGAAGATTCATGACTTAGGTGTGGTTCGGAGAATGAGTTACACCCTGGGATATCTTCTGATTGAGAATGTATTTCACCTGCTAGGGATGAAGCATGAGACATGACTGGTTTCGCATTTGCAAGTTCCTCAAGATAAGAGGGATTTCTCAGCACTACATTGTCCACTAGAGCATTTTCCGGGCAATGTGCATCACTACTGCGGAGATGACTTTCGCAGTAAAATTGGGGAGGACCACCATGGTGTGTTACAGAAAAAGATGTGATCTCTTGCTCCTTGGTCTTCTGACCACACAGAGGGTTCCTGTGGCTCTCATCTGAAGATGAAACTTCAAGATCGACAGAATTATCATGAAACAAGCCTTCATGAGAAAGTGTCTATTGAATACCTTCAGAATTAATGTTCCCACTATTGGGAAATGAGGGAGTATAATCTTTCATTCCAACAGATAACTGTCTGAGGGCTAAAAGAACTCTAGCATTGAGAAAGGCCTTGTTATAGATTGGCTCTTGATTTCTTGACTGTGTTGGGTGGGTCTTTTTCTTAGACACCTTCTTACTCAATTTAGCAGGTGTGTGTGCCTGCTTAGGAGAAATAAATAGGTTAGGCTAATTATATCCACTCAAACTAGGTGTATGTGCCTGACTTGGTTGTCTGTATGATATGAGGGTGTACGCCCCACAACCCTCTTGGAATGGAACAGATGTGTGTGTCTGTTCCGGAGTGAACTATTGATGTGTCACTCCACTGGTAGGGCTAGATTTATGTGTCTTTCCCTGAGATGTTGCTGAAGCTGTTATAATATCCTGGCAAGCATCCAGAATATGAGCATGGATTTTCTTCTTCTCTTTCACCATTGATAGAATATGCTTGGTGACATTAGCTGCCAGAACGAGGCTATACATCCATTTCGTTCTTGAAGTAGGTGTATGTGACTGCTATTGTCCTCCTTTTCCTATCAGTGAATCCTGATAGTACTCAAGTGTGGGGGCAGAGAATTGAGTCTGCCTCCTGTTTGTCACCGGATCTTTCCGACTGACTTCTCCATGTGCTACCCAGCGAGACAATTGGTCGACTTGGTTAATACTAGTAGGTGTATGTGCCTGCTGATTGCACTTCACCGAACGTGGTTGATGAGATCCATCATATGTAGTCAGATAAGCCTGCTGACTAGCTGATGATGTATATACAGGTGTATGTTCCTGCCTATAGTAATCCACCAGAATTGCCTGGAGGGATTGGCATGATGCTGCCAGACGAGCCTGCTGGACAACTGAATTAAAACGGACGGGTGTATGTGACCACTCGTTTCTTGCCACCAAGTTAGGTTGGTGGACTTCGCCGGAGATGGCAGAGATGAGAACCTGCTCACTTTTATCCGGATTTTGCCTCTGGCGATTCGTCTTGCCTATTTGGGTTCGAGAAACCTGAGCCAAATGCCTGGAGTCGATACACTCATCATGTTGAGGGTGCATTGTCGCACGAGTCTGGCGGCGATTGTTGATGGGAGCCCTCGAGAAGGACTCCTGTCTCTTTGAATTAAGGCCCTAAGGGACCTGCTCATTCACCTCCCCAGAATATGGGAGTGAGTGGTGATTGCGTTTTGGGGATAACGACTCGAAACGTTTAGAGACGGTGGTTAGCACTTCCTGCTTCTTAATCACTGGTCATCATTGTCCGGACGGACATGGTGAATTGTTTACCTGGAGGGCTTGTCGGGCAACCTCCAGAGTTGGAATAGTACCACTTTGACGGAACTCCTTAACCAGCACATTTGATACCCAGTATTGAAGACGGTGAGTAGGTGATATCATACCCAAAGCGGACGATGATCCACCATGAGTAGCAGAAGTGTCATCTGTAGCAGATGTTTTCACAGCAGACGTATTCACGGATGTAAACTTAAGAGAAGCCATTCTGGAAATGAAGAAGATCATGGAAAAGAGTGCATGTTTGATACAACAGACGTAATAATGATAAATCCAGCCGCTACATATTTTGGATGAGCACATATTTCAATGATTGTTTTTGTTGTCCATCTCATTGAGTTTTAAAGAGGGGCCTAACAAATAAGCAAAACATCATTTCGACATGGTTAAGGATTCACATCAGGTTCACCATTTTTTGTTTCCCTCTTGAAGGGGGGATGATCTCATTGATTTAATATTCAAACATTCCAAGCGGTTTCTAACGGGTTTGTTCGTAGAACCAGAAACATCTAATGATTACATATCCATTTGAACCTACTTTCCAAAGTAAGGTGCTCATTATTTGTAGACTGATGAGGCTTAGGAATGTTCTTTGGTCGAGAGGATGGGAGGTCAGACTCATCACACCTTTTTGAGGGAAATTATTGTCTACTCCGGTACTCTCTTTATAGATTTAAGTTATGTTCGTGAATCCTTATTAAATTACCAGGTATAAAATGAGCTTTCTTTTAGATATGAAAATCAATGATTGATATATAGTAAATTTATATAATCTTTTATATGTATTTTAGGTTCTTCATCGATATATAATCATCTATATTTGTTTAGAGATTCTTAGTCAATGTTATCCTTTAATACATAAAAGTCTCTTGGTCATTATGATGACCATATTGGTTTTAAATCCACTCAGTGGGGCACTTGAAATTTATTTTCATTCAGAAGGACATGGATTATTTCAGAGTTGGGATCATACCCGCAGATGGGATACCTACGTATCCTTTGTTTAGGAAAAGGAATCAGAACCCACGTAGTTCGAGTAAGGGAATATGATGTTTATGATTGAGGGCTGAAATAAAGATGTCATAATTAATTTTACACTCTAAACTCATGTGAGTCATGCTCGGTGTGAGCAACAAGAGGTATTGGTAACACCAGACAATTGTTCCATAAAAGATGCAATCATAAGAAATTATGTGGGGCTTATATATGTATGACTTCCCAAAAAGATGATGATTAGGATTTACATCAGGGAATAAATCTAGGAACATGGTATATAAAGGTATATGTGATTTATGGTGATTTGGATACTATAATTTGGGGATTACTCGAAAAAAGGAGGCCCAAATTAGGAGGGGACTTATGATTGGGTTTTACTCCTGATAAGGAGACCCAGATCAAAAAGTAAATTAGGAATGGTTAAGAGAAATTAAGACTAGGGATTACTCTTGAGAAGGAAGCCCAGGTCAAGGGACTTAAGGGACTTGGGACTGGGGATTACTCCTAAAAATAAAACCCGGGTTAAGAGAATTATGGTTGGGGCATGCTCTGAAAGAGGATGCCCATATTTGGGAATTTTAATATTGGGGCTTACTCTTGAAAAGGATGCCTGGATTAGGGGATTTGGGGCTTACTCCTAAAAAGGATGCCCAAAATTAATGGGAATTATGATTGGGACTTACTCCTGAAAAAGAGGCCCAATGTTTAAGGATTCTCTCATCTTAAAGGTTGAGGTTGAATGAATGAACTCTCAAACTTTAGTGACATAATGATATGTGAATCACTATGTTTTTTAAGAGATGCTCCACATAATTCCTTTCAGATATGGAATTCAATCACGAAAACATGCAAAAAATATCGTTGAAGAGTGTCTTGAAGACTGAATCTTGAATAGGAGAGGTGGGATGGAATAAGAGGGGTTAAATGGGTAGGAAGGGCACCCAAAAATATACGGGTGCACAAGTCCTGGGGGTCGCACAAGTACTGCGTAGGAGTACAAGTCCCTGGGCGCGAAGGTATACTTGCGCGGAACATGGGTACTTTCACAATTGTTAACCAATATGGTAACACTTCGGTGATCCTTGACCAAAAGCCTTTAGAATTATCCTGAGGTACATCCAAAAGAGGGGCGTTCCAGTTCTGATGAAGAAGTAAGGAGGCACGCGAGTGTGTCCATTTCCCTTAAGGGTAAAACACCTTAGGCGCGCAAGTGTTAGTGAATTCTAACACATAGACCTTACTCCTCTTGTCTAGACCTTCCATTCTAGGTAAATAATTAATATAGAAGTGTACTAAAGACCTGAAGAAAATACATGGGCATTCAAAGCTCTGTATTTGAATTATGGAAAAAATTCCTCTCGAAATGGGGGACTCACAGGGTCTATTTATAGGCTAGAGAAGACCCCGGGCGGTTATCCTTTAGGTCGTGAAAGTCACTTACGCGACCATTAGGTGGTGAGCAAGTATAATTGCGCGACTGTTATGGAACTTGCGCGACCCTTGTGCATTTGATGCCTTGTTCATGCCTTTGTCGATTTTGGAGGTTTTCTTCAAAGGATGAATCAATTTGTGCTAGGTCATTTTCCTTTCCATTCCTTTAGACAGTGTGACGAAAAGGAGCGTCAACAGTAGTATAACTTATTTATGAAGGGTTACTTCTTATGTATCCTTCTTTTTCTCACTGATAGTGGAAAGGATCACTGTATTCCTCTTCTATTGATTACTGCCCTTGGAGTGAATCTACTCATGGTTTATGGACATATAGGTCCCTTCATATTCATGAATTTATACATCCTCAACTATATGTAGATGATATTTGGAAGTCTTGTTTCACCCATTGATGAAATCAAATTCTATATGTACCATTAGATTGTGGAAACTACATTCGAGAACTATTTTAGTCTCTTTGCAACCTTCCTTGAGTCATATGTAGACTACCCTACTTCCTCTATGAATTAGGAATCACCGCATCATGTGGGTTCTTTATGGACCACTTCTTCTTCCACGTGCTGCCTCTTCTTCCACGGACCATCTCTCCTTCTCCAGATGTCTGATGTCCTAGGGATCGCCTATCCTCATATAGATGGATGATGTCCTGTAGACCACATCTCCTCCACCGACGGCTCTTCCTCATAAACTCTTCTCCCTTTTTAGAATTCCCCTAACAAAATATTCTCCTTCACAGACTCCCTCATGAACTATTTGGGACTTATCCATATTCTTCCTAGGCAATGATATTCTCCAATGGGATTTTGCCTATGTAATGATGCAATTATTGGTCCTTATATAGAAAAACAATATGAGAATTTTTATAATCAAATTTCCACCAATGTTTTAAAATGGTATAGGCTTCACCACATACTATGTTCCGCCCATGGAGCATTTTATCCTATACGGTCCATGTAGCACCTTTCATTCATCGTGGTGGCCAATGCCTTCCACAAACGAAACACCTCCTCTCAACCACAAGTGACACAAATTCTAAAAATTGTTTTCCTCCTTCAAATTTCAAGTATTCTTATGCAATATTTTCCCAAACTATCCATGTACCAAACTTCACGATCCACATAACACTTCTCTATAGAAATAGTTAATTTTAAAATTTCCATAACGATTCTAAGAACTCCATTTGTGGTTCAAAATACTATAATTTTTGGTCCACAAACCATGAACCCTTTGTAGAAAAATGTAATTTTCAAAAAAAACTCCCAATGTTGAGGACCAAAAATTAGGAAAACACTAGGAAACTATGCCACCTTAAAATCCTACTTTGAAAATTTCAACCAAATTCATTCACAGTTATATGAATTCTTGAACAAAAACAATCGCCCAGAAAACACCAAGAGGATTTAATGAGGTATTTTTTCCAAAAAAGCTCCCCCTTTGGGTATGTTTACAATTCTTTACATTTTGATATATCATTGAAGCTCCTTCCATATTATATCAGAATTATATTATTGTGATAAATATAGAAATAAATTATTTACTCAACACACACTTTAAGCCCACATAATCCATGATCGGCCTGAGAAAAATATTATAATTCAATGTTCATGAATGAACCACTTCATTCTAAATCCTTCAAAACCACTCAGTTTCTTTCATCATGAACCTCATCTATCATGATATATAATCTTTGATCGTTCGACTTTAGCATCATCACATTTAATAATCCCCCTATCTCGCTACTCCACTTATCAGCATCAACTCCCCCTATCTCAATAATCATCCCAGGAACTTCTCCCCTATCTTGATTATGATAGTTCCTCCCCTTTTTATAGCCATAATTTATCCCCCTTAGTCAACGAACTTGAAGGTCCCATCATCATGGTCCATCATAGGGTAAAGAACATAGATTAGCACTTTAGGGAGAAACACACACCATTCCTTGGGAGAGGGGGTCCCACATCCTCACTTTTTCATGTGTGGGGAGTTGACATAATTCTGAGATCCATTTGATGCATCTCAAATGATTCTTTGGGTATGAGCATTGTCATAATATCTAAAATCTATTGTTTTATAGGCACACTCACCAACATCAAAATCCCTTGATCCACTTTCTCCTTGATAAAATTATACATTATTTAAATGTTATTTTTCCTTGAGTGATATATTCTAATTTTATAATGATTTATAGAACTTAAATTATCACAATGGATTCTGATTGGAGACTTCACTTCAACTCCCATATCATCAAGTTACTGCTTCATCCACAAAAACTGCATGCAAGCTTGAGTAGCTGCAATATATTCATCTTCTACAGTCATTAGAGAAATAAAATCTTGTTCCTTTCTTATCTAATAAATATAAAATCCACCAAGATAGAATGAAGCACCTAATGTTGATTTTCTATAATTTTCTGAATTGACACAATATGTATCTATATATCCTAATAACTCTTGCTAATATTTTTCATCATACATTAAAAAAAAATCCACCATTACCTTGATACAACTAAGTATTATTTTCACTGCATCCAAGTGTTTTTACATGGGATTTATTTGATATCATTATACTTTGAATGTGGTATAAAAAATATCAGGTCATATCTCTTTCATGTACCAATGACTGCCAATGTTTTACCGGTATTCTGTGAAATTGACTGTATTGCCTTCATCATCTCATGATAGTTTCATCTGGGTAACCAAAAGATTATTCATCAATATAGAATTATCAATTCAAAATATTCATAGAACCTCTATGGAAATTTTAGATTAATAAATTAATGTTACAATATTTCTTTATGTCAACTATAAAGTTATGAATAATAGTAATTCACAGATTATTGACATTTCAAATTCACTTTTCATGAATTATGTGAATTTATTTCATTGAGATTCATCTGATCAACCAATGATTATTGCATAGATATATACCTGCACCATCATACCTTTATTACTTTAATGGTTGACATATATATTTTTATCAACTCTACCATGTTGGAAATCAAGATTCTCCAGGAACTGATCTATCATTGAATACCACACTCTTGGTGCTTGATTCAATCCATAAAGTTCCTTTCTCAATTGAAAAAATATTTTCTCATAATCATGAAATTGAAAACCATTTATATATTCAATATAAAGTTCTTTTTCCATAATCTAATTTAGAAATTCATAATTAACATCCATCTGGAAATCTTTTACCTTCATTGCACTACTATGGCCTGGAATAATTTCATTGTATCTAGACTTGAAATACATGAACATGTTTTCATCAATGTCTATACAATCTATATGAATTACCCATTAAACACTAGTAATGCTTTGTTTTGAATCACTATTAAATAATCATACATATAGTTGCAAAAGGACCATTTAGTCCCGATGGCATTCATGTATGTTAGTCTCAAAAGAATGTACCAAATAACCTCTAGTATTGAATATATATAAATACATAATACTATTTTTCTACTGATTAAAGATGTTGAATTACTCATTAGAATGGGTAGAACACATTATGGAAACACGGTAAATATTCTCTTGCAGCTTCTTGGAATCATGGAAATAGTCAGATGATACCATATTATATGAGAAAAATATATAGTCACAAAATACATGAATATTTTTAATTCTCCCCCAATTAGTCTTCATGAACATAAAATTTCATCCTTTCTATATAATTTAGATATTTCATTTGATTATGAGATAGGATTCTACCCATATGACATGAAACACTTCCTGTTATTAGGCCCACTGTTTAGACCCACAAACATTCTTCTTCACCTGCATCATTTCTTCACATATGATAGTAGGTTGAGAAACTTCTCAAGATCAATAACAGTTTTTAGTTGTAGCTACCTTCAATTAGATTTTCATTGTTCGGATTTACAAATTAGAAATGAGACATAAAAAAACTACTAAGCATACGGAGTTGGAACATGATATAGAAAACAAGAGATAAAGTTAATAACATCATCACTATCCATTTCAATAAATTACATCTATATATCTCATGAATCCATCAACCATTTACTCTTCTCAATGTGTTCTTTTATATTTAGTCCTCACCTCTCTTAACTGATTTGAATCAGTTGACATTTTGGAGCACATCGCATCCCCAATTTTCATCTTTTGAGGACACTTTACCTTGGATTGAATCTCATCTTGAACCAAAAAACCATCAACATTAGTTAATATCATTTATACACATAGTAAGAGGAAAACCTATTCAATCCTGAAGTAGAGGATTCTGGTTTATCATGAAGTATCAAACCTTTAATTCTTTCTTGAAAAGTATTGTACTATTTTTTTCATGTTCCAACTACCTATCCAACATCAAATGTTCTATACATATGACTAAAAAATCATTACCCACATGATGAGTCTTCTTCAGATATTTTGATTCTGTATTCGGGTCATTTTTCACAATTTTGGGATTAATCCTATTTCTAATGTCTTCATTTATTAATTCTCCACCAATATTCCATTTTTCATAACTCTTTCTTTGAGAAGGAATATTTTTACTGGTCATATTTTCTTATTTCTTTCTCCATTAGATTGATCTTTCTATTTACTTTACTTCTCACCATGTGGCATGAAATGTGATTTTTTCAAGGCAATATTTATTTATTTTTCATTTATTAAAAATCGTAGTTATGCCACCCATTCAAGTTGGGGTTGAGTCTTCCACTAAATTTACATTCTTCTAACTCACAACTGGAGAATATCCTACCTTATTCTTCTAGGTTTATTAAATTTATTTTCAAGATAGTTTTTGTGAGTTTAATAGAGGAGGTAACTGATATTCCTTTCATTGAGATCTTGATGATTCACTTAAGGATTTCTCATCATACACTGCCAGTGTTGGGGATCTTTTTTTTGGGATCCTTTTCCTTCCCTTCATTCTTCTTACTATAATTTCTTTCCAAATAACCACAATAAGAACATATAAATCATCTTCCATGAAAGTAATAACTGGTTTCATCCTTTCTTGGATGAGATGTTGATACAACTAGAGTTCTTATTTTGACATCGAGCCCTTGTGATTCTTAACACAAACTCATGGTGTGTCTTAGTATTCCATAATAGTAGAATTTAATGGATACATTCTTATGAGAGACTATTCACTATAATTTCTCAAGAAACTCTTTCTTAATCTTATATTTAAATAGATTTATATCTTCACAACATGGAATATATTCAAAATCCTCATAGAAAAAACTTGATGTTTGACCATACATTCCATAGAAATGGTACATGTTTTCATTACTGCCTATAAAATCCTTTTCTAAGTATACTTCTAAAATCTATATATTATTTTACATTTTTAGAACAACTCAATGATTTCATCATGTTCTGCATGGAAGTGGGCTCATCATATCCAATTTATATTTTTTAAAAACTAGATGTATATTCAGATGATGGTATCCTTTCATGTTTTCCCCTTAAATAGAATATTTAATTTTCATTTTATTGTCACCAATCTAAGGATAATCAAATAGTAAGTGTAAAGCATCCTATAATTTAGGATTTCCTTTGGAATTAAATTTATCCACTTCATTCTTGAATGGTTCTAGATTTTCTCCGAATTTTTGAATATTCATATCCCTTGATTAAAATTAAGCATTAATTTATCTCTTTATATTCTTATCACTAGTTATCTCAACTTCCAATTCTCATGAGATCTTATCAATCATGTCAACTAACTCCTTCATTTTAGAATCTTTCTAAGCAACAGTGTCAATGAATCATGAATTTTATTTCTATATACTTTAGTTCTTTTTAAATAGTTCACATTATTGTATAGTAGGATCATTATTTCAATATTTCATATTATAAATTTCTTATGAGTTCAAACATTTTCCCTTTGTAATCAGCTTTGAGTTTTTTTTATATTTGTAGACATATTTTTTAGTTATTCAACTAGGTGAAGATTATTCTCCATTAGATCTGTGGTCTATTATAGAATTATTTTTTTAATTCGTTATTCTTCTTGAATTCAATTTCCTGTACTTGGATCTGGATATATTTATGTTTATTTTCATGACCAATTTTCTGATCCAATTCCTTATTTTTTTGAATAAATTCACTATTGGACTTCTATCAATTTATTCATCATCTGTAGTACCAACATCACTTGGAATATTAGGTTCTTCCATTTTCCATGGAACACTAATATATGAGAAGATAAAATCTATAACTTCAATAATTGGATGAATCCTGTCATAGAAAACAAATCTGATAAAATAAACCCTACCTCTAATAACAATTATTAGTTCTAAATGGGACCTACATACACTGAGGGGGGGTGAATCGGGGTATGGATATTATTTTGAAATTATCCCCACCCCATTGGATCTTGACATCTTCACTATAAGGTTCAGTTTGTTTAAACTTATGTTTTTTATACTGATCTTATTATTTCCTTGTTTATCTAAAAAAAATCTTTAAAGTAATGTTGGAAATAAAAAACACAAACACAGAAGTTTTTTACTTGGTTAAGCCTCACTAGGATACATCCAAGGAGAATACAATGACAATGTGCTGATTTCACCAAATCCATTAAGATTCAGTGCCAATACATGGTTTGGGATAGATCACTTATATGCCCATGCTCACTTCCTTTACAAGGTTTAGGGTTAGCTCACTATTTTATCAAGGGACACTCCTTATAACAATTTCTCTAGCTCACTAATAGTGGAAAGGATCACAGTCTTCCTCTTACTTTGATTATTACTCTTTCAAGGAATCCACTCACAATTTATTGAATTCTAGGTCCCTTCATTTTCATGAATTCACACATCTTCAAAAGTCGGTAAATGATCTATTGAAGTCCCATTTTCACCAGTAGATGAAATACAATTTTTTTATACTATTATTTTTCAGAAATAACTTTTTCAGACACATTTAGTCCATTTGAGTACTTTCATTAGTACTCTAGGGACTACCCTACTTCCACTTTGAACTGGGATGCACCACATTATGGAAGTTCTTCACAGACCACCTCTTCTTCTATGGAATTCATCTGCTTCCTCCAACCACCTCTCCTTCAACGAATGGATGATGTCTCATGGGTATTATATCCTCCCACAGATGGATTATTTACCTCAGATTTCCTTCCTCTATGAACCTTTATTTGTTTACGGGATACAATGCCATGAAAAACACTTTCACGTAAGGTTCCCGCAAACTACATCACCCTTCATGGAATTCTCCCTTGTGAACTCTTCACCCTTCATAGAATTCTCCCTCACAAATTCTTCTCCTTGATGGAATCCCTCATGAACTCTTTCAAATGTAGACAAATTATTCTAGGTGTGATGATATTTTCTAATATTATTCACTCTAACTAATTATGGGATTTGTGGTCCTTATATAGGTAAATAGATCAAATAATTTTGCTAATCAGATTTCCTAATTTTTTTGATGAAGTACAAGATTTACTGTGGAATGTGCTCCTATTTCAAATTGTATTTACCTCCATGGTCTGTGTAGTGATTTTCATTCCCCATGATGGATAATGCATCCTGTAAAAAAATCACCGCCATTCAGTTTCAAGCGATGTGCCTTCTAATACATGGTGTTCCCCACCATCATAACACCCTGCTGAAAAAGATCTCATAGTGGAACAATAATATATAAAATTCATCCTATATGACTCTCTGAACATGTATCCCTTCCCACCATTCCTAAACCCAAGAATAAATCCAATCATTACTCCTCCTTCCAAATATACTCAAAACACCCCGTTACATCCACTGATGCATCCTAAAAATAGGTCTTCCTCCATCCAAGTGTTTCCAGTAACAAACCTCACATGCATTTCATCACTCTTATTATGAGCCGCAACACAAAATATCATTGCTTCACAAGAATTTTATCACAAAAATGGAACCTTCATTAAATTTCATCACATGATTATCCCCCTAAACCATGAAACAAAATTGGGTTTCAACCCTTGAACCACCTCAATAAATGGGTTCACCCCATGAATCACATGATGAAACATTATTTAAACACCTAAAATAAGGCGTTAATCATGGATCACCCCATGAATAACCCTTGTGTTACACTAATACCACCCTATTCCTGATACCAAATCACTGAATCCATCCAAAACACATTCAAATTCAAATCTGGAACTCACCAAGAAGCATAGATAAAATAATATTCACTGGAAAACTGAAATCTAATGTCATCATGACCATATACTTTCTAATATATCATCCATATTACCCTTAAACCATGATGGTTTTTCACCATGAATGAGGTGATATCACCTACAATTTTAGTTTCCTTATCATTGCATCACTAGGTCAGATTTCCTATCTCCATGACCCATATTATGATTGTCACCAAACAGAATGGATAGACTTGGGTGACTCTCTCATGCCTAAGTGTTATCCTAAATCAATAGTTTACTACTCATTCAAAGATCATGGTAAAATAATAATTAGATATCAACTAAAACCCATAAACAATGAAGGTTACAACATCAAATTTCTCAAAAGATCATTCTCATCATGTTTGATCATAATAAGACATATGTCACTCATTCCAATCCATGCTCAATAGATCTTAGAAGAAACCATAGACCATATAATCGTGCATGGTCATAAATAATTTCAATTTAAAATATTACCATGTGTAAAAAGATCATGTTACCTCAATATATTCTAAAAACTGATGAGTGTATGCTCCAGTACAACCCAAGCACGGAAACCCGACTCATACTTCTTTGAGTTACATTTCATTAGGACTATACAGAAATACCAAAATAACTAACTGAAAAAAGAAACATGTCTATTCTTTGACCCTATCGCAAACATAGTTTATAACTATTTTAATTCCCTGTCACAATTATATACCCACTCTCTCTTTATACTGGTATAGTGGATCCACAATCAGTTCACATAAGAACCTGAATGACACTACCATTGTATGAACTAGCTCAATACAGAAATAAAAATCACTTAGGGTGATTTCCTTTAAATAATACCATGGAATACAACATTTATCTTCTAAAAACCATATATGTGGTGTTACCATACATAAGATAAGACCTATCGATAGTTTCCCTCTTAAAACACTTGGAACTAACTCCCTAAATCCTTATATAAATATTAAGGTTTCATTGCTTCTCTCTTAGTCCAAGGGATATATCTCTCATTATCCATTAACCATGAGTTGGAAACCATGATTTGGTTTCTAAGGAAACACAATAGAAAATGTGATCAACCACCCTCTCATGGCTTTCATACAAATAATTATTTTAGGTACCTCACACAAAGTCATCAATCTACAAGGGAACTGATTCTCATAATGCATGCACCTACAGAACTACTACCGTATGAATCAAAACTCAGATATGGTCAAATATATAAATATATAAAAAAATAATCATAGTTAAAATATATGAAAAAATGGAAATCATATGTTTGGATTAGATATAATTTCATTCCAAGATATATGGGAAAACACTACATAGTGTGTTACTAGAATATTAAATAAGTAAACATGAATAATAGTAACCCACCAGGATTCATTGAAAAGGAATCACAAGCCTATATCAATCCACTATGGTTGATTCAACTTGTATTCTCATGTAATTCCTCATCTTAATAATCATCAATAATCTCACCATAGATCCACATGACCTTACATTAGAAAAAAAAATATAAAATTCAACCCAGTTGATTAGATTTCCACCAATAGATTATATGGGAAACACCATATAGGAATTTTCCGACACTTTAAATATTTGTTACTCATTTTCAATGAAATAGATTACAAACTAGTGTTAATATAAGTCATGTGAACCGATAAATGTTGAGAATGATGCCTGAGATCCCTCTTTTCATTACGGGCCATGTGTCAAATCCCTAAATGGGCTCTTTCGAATGGGAAAGATCTGAAAATACAAAATAATCATAAATACAGACACAATGTCTACCACATGAGGTGAAATCATATATAAAACTACCAATACATATTCTTAGAACATATGTCCAAAACTCTCGGTAACCTGAACATCATATAATAAAATGCTTTACTGATGCACCATCCCTATATCCATCATTGGCTCTGATAAATTCCTCTATCTTCTAGATTCCATATCCTATATATTATAAAAAAAGATAAAGAATTTTTTGGTACAACTTTTTCAAACCCAAACCCTACTCACTCTTATCAGTAGCTAGAAGAAACTTCTAGATGAAATAAGAAAAACCTCCCTAAATTCCAAAGTCTTACAACTAGCAGGGGTGGTATTCTGAGGAGGAAATTACCAGAATAATTGAGTAAAAAATAGTAATAAGAATAACCAACATGATAAAATTATATGTACATTGAAATAATAAATAAATTGACCATGCCATAATAAATTAAATAAATTTATAATGACACACAAAAAAATCACCCACTAGGCCAATCACATGAATATAAAAGAAAAAATAAATAAAATAAAAGGTCTCTAATATAAAATCATTCCATACCTTATCTTCATTTATCTCTCAATCATACCAATACTAGGCCTTGATATAACCCATTCCCAAATAAAGTATAGCGATTCTAAGGTATCCATTTTCCATGGACACCCAAGTAGTGTGTGAGTAAAAAACATTATAGGTAATCACTATCATGGTCTTTTACTGTACCAACAATATAGTGAATGTGAATATGAAATTAATAGAATAAATAAATCAACAAAGAAAGTATATAAAACAAACCATATAAAATACTTACTTCAGGTAGTGTCAATGAATCTTTGAGTACATCAAAAGGATTGTTCCATCCATATCAACAAAACCACACAAAGGGTTTATATATATTATCAGAACCATTCTCAATAATCAGCATTAATCTATACTTATGAGACCCCAATCAAACATACCTTCTTTTTCAAGGTATATAGTGTCTATAAGAATCAACATCATTTCATAGGAACCCTTTAACAGTCATTAGATATTGCACATTCACACCTCCACCCTGATGAGTAGTGGACCTTGGGGATTCACTGAAGATCTATCATCCTCATTCCCTTAGGTTGAATCCCATGGAATTACCTATGTTTTATTGTCTCAGATAAACCTTTGATTCCAAGGAGGGGGAGTCCCTATGAAATCATGAATGTACATGAATGACTAATTCTTGGGCTACAAAGGAAGTCAAATGGAAACAATACTAGATCTCATTGACTTTTACCTAGGAATCCATAACATGCATCTCCTTGGCTGAACCACATATGGTGCATCCACCCAATCCTATGAGGTGTTCTAGAAATCATATAAGGGGTCCAATAGTCTCTCTTGAATTGTAAAACATCTATTCTCAAGGATATACTCCCACATAGTATCATATACCACCATTCTAATCCAAGGGGTACTAGGAATTTTTAATGGTCTAATGGTATCACCATTCAAATACCAACACATCAGGAATTCTCAATGGTGTCATTATATCAAAGGAATCTTAAATATCCTTATAATTGTAATATGCATGATATCATATACTTTAATTCCGTATCCTAGGAACAACCATAGGGAATCAACCACTACATTTCTGATAATATATGCTATCCAAACTAAGAATTTCCCCTTAAAAACATTGAAAATGGATCCTAGACGTATAAATAATCCCTATATATCATCTATCTCAATAGTTGATTCTCAAGTGTCCATGTGAATTACAATAGATCCATACCCAATGCTCAATTACCATGTGTCATGTAAAATCACAACACATATCAAATAATTAAATAACGAAATAAAAAGTTATTGGGGGACACCTAAGGCCACCATTATAATTATACACTTTTGGGCTTACAATTTGGTTTGAGTTATAGGTTAAACCTGCTTCCATCTCTATCAAATTCCCCTATCTCTCTAGGTAGATTTTGTTGATATGAAATCCATCGGGGCCCCTATGATACAATATAATAGATAAACCCTATGCTAGCTCATTAGTGTCATGATCAACTCCTAGTTCAACTCCCATTTCTTATAGTCCATCCCTTAATTTTAAATCAGTAAAAACGTCTCCTGGTTTCAAAGGCCTACGGGGGGAACCACAATGTCGATAGTATCAAGAGGTTCCTCATGGACCAACTCTATGTCTAGTGTCACTCAATACTGGTCATCTCACAAAAACTGTTTCTAATAAACCAGAATCCTATCCACAAATACCTAAAAAATATCAAGGTTTATCACAAAACTTAATAGGACTGTCCATCATAAGATTCACTACAACCCATACTATAGATATCCATGACTATGGGTATCATATTAGAATATTCCTTGACCATAAAAATCCATGGAATCAATCTAGTAAACAAGTTTCTTAGTGTATTGGAATATTTATTTATTTCATCCCATGAATTTACACAAGTTAAGAAAGATAAAATAAATTACCACATTAATAAAACTAAACAAACAATTTAAATTAAACAATTTTATTTAAAGTAGGAATATTAGTTAAATTATCTAAAGAAGTGCAAAAAGAATTATAGAGAGAATAAAAAATATTCCCGATAAAAATTACCCATTAAATCTATAGGAAGTGTCTTGAAGCCTAGATAACTCATCATAAATCTATTATACATAATCCTTAGCTCTACATCTCACTTCCCAGATTTACCTAAGTCCCAACCAAGCCTGTACCACCATTATAGATCTTATCTCATCCCATACAAAAGAAATAATTAATTGTAAATAATTCTAATTAATTACTTATTTTCAAAAAATACATTATAATCACTAAAAAATTCACCAGAAACTACCCCAATATTAAGAAACTCAACCAACCACACCTGAAGCACTTGCAACCCACCCCCATCAACATCCTAAGAAAAATATTTTACCCCCAAAACACAGTCCTTCCAAAAAATAATTTAATTTAGGAAAAAGTTTTAATAAAAACCACATAGAAATATAAGTCATTAAAATATAAAATGGTGACATGTAGATGACATCTTAGGACATCATATTTACATGGTTCCAAAAACGAATGATACAAATCAGCTGATTACACCATGATTTAGTAGAATAAAAACCAAAATCCTAAATTAGAAACACATATTAGAAAAAAATTGAAAAGTAATGGAAGAATCATGTGGGTAATATCATTAATGAGATAATTATTTTGAATCAAACTTTCCTTCGATTCAGTATGAAATGAGGTTATAGGTGCCCCCAAAATCCAAAAATTATCCAGGAATGTAAGATAATAGAAAAGGAAAATAAATTAGATGGTTTTAATACCAATAATCTATTTAAAAAAACAAAAACACTACCTAGAGTCCCTTTAGGATTGGACACATTACTTCACCCCATGATGTTCGGAGCCAGTACCCCATAATAGAAAATCTAGAGAGTTTATGGTGTGGAAGAAAGTTTTACATATTTAATTCAACTTTTCACTCCTGAAAGTTATAATACCCTATTGATCATTCATTAATCTCTCTAAATCAATCCCAACACCTCAAATTTCTCAATTATAACCCAAAATCATGATTTATATGCTTTCAAACCCTAATAATTCAATTGTAAACTCTAGTTTTCATAAGGAATCACCCACTAATTTAAAAAATCTAAAACCGCTTCCAAATTTCACAACCCATATGGGAATAGGATATTAAAATTTTATATATAAAAATGACTCATAAAATTTAAAATTTTAGGGTCTTTAAGCTAAAATTTCCATTTTAATTAGGATATATTGTTCTAAAACATGAATTATGTTTTCTTACCCCAACGAGATAAATCTCTATTACCCCATGAATTTCATTTTAAATTTCATTTAATCAAAATCCTGAAAAAAAATTCTTTCAATATAATTAATGGATTATGACATAGAAATATGATTTAATTTAATATTTTTAATCGGAATTAAACTCTAAATATATACTACCAAATGTACAATGAAGTGGAAATCTTAATCCATGATGAAATCTTTCTTCCTCTCTCATTGACTATTTGATGGGTTAATGTATTCCTTCAATGATTCACTGTCTGACCACACAATTTTTGTTCTAAATTATTATGTTATCTTAATTTATGTGTGTAAATTAACCTATAGGTAAAGATAACAATATATTATTTATTTAGATTAAAATAAAATATTATTTTTTAAAAGGATCAATTTAAACCATTTTATTTAAATATGAAACAAAAATTTCAATAAAACCATTTTATTTATATAGAGAAATCACAATGAAAAATTAAGCGGGTCTATGATGGAAATTAATTATCAAAAACAAATTCTTTATGGAATTCAAATATTTAAATATTGATATTGGTTTTTTACTATTGACTAAATAAAATGATTTGTTGGGGATAAACAGTTCTCTATATGTGGGGGAAATTTGTGTGCCCTATTTTTGATTTAGTTTTCCATATCCATCTAAGGAATTAATTTAATTTTTGTTGTAAATTTTTTCTCGATAATGGTGACTATTTAATAAATGGTTAATCTACAATGAAAATTATAATTCCTTGAATAAATATATTGAAATTATTGATTTTGGTTCTCAAATGTTATACGATTCATGGTCATTAATTTTACATGATTTAAGAACATATAGTATTATTTTTTCAATAAATTTAAATTGTAATATCATTTTAAAGTAATGGTTTTTATCTTGATAATAATTATATCAATTTTAATATATATATATTTGAAAATTAATTTATGGAATTAAATTTAAAAATTCTTGGAAAAATAAAAATTTCTATTTCATAATGTGTATTTCATTTTTTTGTAAATTATTTTTCAAACTTTTTTAAATTTATTCTAACTTAATTTAATTTAATTGTTGTGGGAACTAAAATTTAAATAAAAATGATAATGAAAATTGTAATATTGATGTTAATAGTGTAAATCATCTAGAAATGTTATGGTAATGTTGGGGATTCTTCCGGATTTTACAAGAAAATATGAGAAGATTGAACATAGCTGTATGAATCTTAGTTCTATATAGAAAGAAGCACATTCAATTTGGGATTCTACCTAAGACACCTAAAGGAAATGATGATTAGTGATAGGCTAATCACATTGGAATGAAGGTGATGCATTTTCAACTACTGTTTTTGGGTTGGAGGAGGGAATTTAGATGAAACATTTTACTTAAATATACATAATACATCTGTCGAGGGGATAAATTTATCGATAAATCATCATTACATTTAATTGATATTGGATATCGTAGGATCATGAGTAACCAACCATGAGGATCACATCTTTGGAAAGGTATCTTGTAGAGGATCATAATTTAATTGATGAAGGATGTTTTACTCCTTTAATATAAATTATTAATATTTCAATATGTTTAATCTATTACATTTACATACTAAAGAATTTTTTCGTTATTTAAAATAACTGTTTTAACTTATTTTTGGATAAACTAGGAATAGAGGATTATATTTTCCTGTTGTTTTATTGATATTTGATCATGTCATATGTTTTTTAGACTGTTAAACTTCCATATTATCATTATTTTGGTCCATAAATTTTTCAAATTTTCAAGTATCAATGACACTAAATCTTTTTTAGTATTTTTTAAACTATTAATAAAATATTTATTTTAAAATTTTATAACATAATATTTAGAAATCAAAATAAGGATTTCATGCAAAAGTCGAGAGATGGTTCAGTATAAGTGATTTCATCAACTCATTTCTTATGTTAGTGTTTATTTTCACAATTGAAAAGATGTGGATACTAACCTAAATAAGACTTATATTTTGAAATTGGGTATGTAATATTTTAGTGTATTCCATTTCAGTACTTTTCAAATGATAAAATATATTTAATATTTAACTATCAATCAAAAATTTTATACCTTTCCAGTATTGATCACAAATCACTTCCCTTGTCTTTTCATGGTTGAACTATTTAATATTTTATACATCATCACTTTTTAAATAACTTTTTTTATTCAATTTTTTGTCCATCACTGTTTCCTTTTATATTTTCTATTTTTTTTAGTTTTTACTCATGTAAACACATAAAAATTTCCATTCCTTACTTATGGATCGAACCTACCTAACACTATACTCATCTTGAGTAGGAGTATAAATAATTGAATTTTGTGAGTTTCAATGACAATCCCCTCACCAATTATAAATATAAATATTGTTGAAATGATACTCAAAACTCACCTATAAAAGGACCCAGTTGTACAATTCCAAAACCACTCTTTCCCTTTAGTTCTCACTTTAATGTCTTCACATTTTCCTCTCATAAATCATCATAGATGATTGGTATCATTTAGATCTAAGAATAAATATAAAAAAAATTCATTTTTAATGAATATATGTTGAGAACAAGTGATTTCCTAAAAGGGTTAAAGAACATTCATCGAAAATGGGACTAAAGGTAATGGTCTATTTTCCATACTAAATTTAAAATTGAGATTATTAATGTATAAAATTTTATTTAGAAACATTGTATGTTATTTCTCCCAAAAAAACCCATCTATTTTCCTCTCATATTGTCAAATCATAGATTTAGATATCTTCTTACCATATCAACATCCTTTGCATTACAATTTAATAGAAACAGTCCTTTTATGTGGAGCTAACCTTTTCACTTCATTTTAGTCAAAAATATTTATCCACCCTATCAATATTTTTTATTCAGTTTTATAAATATCATTATATATACTTTTATAATTTCATAAGTTCATTTTCTATTTTCCTTTAATTTCATTATAATATAATTAAAGGAATCCCTTTTTGTCATTATCTATTAGGGTTATTTTGTATTGTCTTTGAATTTGATTACAAATGTGTGGAAGAAATATATTTTAATGTCTTTTCCACAAACTCATTTACCATAAGTTATATATATTTCATGATTCTTGCATAACTTTTATGGGTTTTCCATTGTATTTTTTATTTCCATTGTTTTCCATATTATTTTACTTTAAAATAAATAATTATAATAATTAATGGTTATTTTTTTAATTTTCAAATGAAATTTATAATTCTATTATAAAAATGATATTCATATATTCTAACAAACTTTTAAATTTTATATGCATCCGTAGGTATATTCACAAATGATACCATCCACATTCTTTCACTGGATGGATTGCAATCATATTTTGTGGAAATATTTATAAAACATGATTATTTATATTGGGTTAATTAATATATGATGGGATTATGAATGTCATATATGTATATTTTTCATTATAATATTGGTGAGTCTCATATGGATCTCCAATAAATTGGGTAACATTTTATATCTCATGATATTAGTATGAGACATGGGTTGTTAGTCCAAGTCTTAATGGTTAGGGGACTTGGGTGGTTAGCGCAATTCCTAAATGTTATAGTGCTTGGGTGGTTTACCAAAGCATAAAATATTATATATATGTTATTAGCCTAATCCATTATGAAATAAATGTCTTGGTGGTTAACATTGAAATAATATATTAATCATGTTCCTATGTGTATACCACATTATTATATTATTAAACATATTAATTTCATTAATATTTACTTCTGTTTTCACACTCCTATGACTCGTTTATTATGTTATGCCAAAATCCTCTTATAAAGAATTATTATTTTTTGATATATGTTTTATTGGTTATGATTTTCTTTTGTTATTTTTATTTACCATTTTCATGTTCTCATACCCATATGTTTATATTATTCTGACTTATGATCTCTATTTGTTATCTCTTATGTTTATCCTTACAAAGAATCTGATCTCAGCCCTTTATTATGTTTTCATT
The DNA here is from genome assembly GCA_963277665.1 of Viscum album. Taxonomy (NCBI): domain Eukaryota; kingdom Viridiplantae; phylum Streptophyta; class Magnoliopsida; order Santalales; family Viscaceae; genus Viscum; species Viscum album. The sequence goes on along the minus strand of OY728128.1, from coordinate 1,533,561,781 downwards.
ACCGATGTTATAAAGAATAATATAACATATGGTTTTCCTAGAAAGGCGTCCAATGTGATGAGTCTATGGAAAAAAATTAATAGTGTTATTAGATAAGTTCTTTATACATCTAATCTCTATATGCACTAAACTTATATTTATCGGCGTGTGATTTATTATGATATGTAATAATTATTCGTGTTGAATGATGTAATATATATGTATATTTAGGTTGGTTATTCTCATATTTTATGTATGAACTAGTTTTTTATTAATATATGAAACATCGCTATTTATAGCAAGGGATGAGAAGATACATGGCTAATTGTGTGTCAAAATGCTTCACTTTCCAATTAGTGAAATCATAGTATCAAAATCCTTTTGTTATGCTTCAAAATATTCTTATTCCCACTTATAAATGGGATGATATATCCAACATTTTTTATTATTGAATTATCTCATACCAATCATGGATATAATTATATTTGGGTAATAATTAATTTACTAAATAAATCATTCCATTTCATCTCAATCAAGGAAATCATGGTGTTTGGAGATCATAGAAAGATATATATATATAAGAGATTATAAAATTTCATCGATTCCCTTTAATAATCAATTCAAACCGGGATATTTAGGTCACCTATTGATTTTTAAAGACCTTAGAGAGGCTATAGAATTCAAGGTGAGTCTTAACATGACATATAAACGAAAAATAAATAGTAAAATAGAGATAGAAATAATAATTTTATAATATATGATTTTGGCATTTGTATTTAATTTTATGGGTTCATGGGACAAAAAATTATCCGTGGTTTAATTTTTAGATAAAAATAGGAAACAATAATCAATAAATATAAATAACTTTGAATCCATAATTGGTTGTAATTTGTGGCCTCCATTTATTGGGATTGGTTTGGTGAGATGCATTTATTATGATTGAAAGAGGTGTGAGAGATAACATAGATGATTCAAATTATTTTCAAGTGTCTGGTGATAGATTAAAAATTAAAAAAGTCATAAGTTTATCATTATTGATGTCTATTGAAATTTGATATTTATTATTAGGTTTTCATGAATGTTCCACCTCAATTGGGTCCCCAATTATTGGGATGATAGGGAAAGTTTTTGTTGAGGATTGTAGGACCTTTTGATAGTGATGAAAGAATAAAAAGGTTTTTATATGTTGGAATTCAATCAAATGGCATTTATTCAAAAAGGAACTCTTATCTATTAGTTAAAAAAATCAACCCAGATCCCTCCAACATTCAATGTTTTAAAAATAAAGAATTTTAACTAGATTATTAAATGGGTGAATAAACTATGTGAATAATTTATTATTAGAATAAAGTGTTTCATGTGAAATTAATTCCCTTAGTTTTTGTTTTGTTTAAGTAGGATCTTAAATTTCATAATACATGAGATTAGGGATCAAAATTAGGGGACCAATAACCACATATATTTTAAAATTTATAACATTAAAAAAATTATTGGGGGTTGAAAGATACATGATGTGGAGAATTGTGTCACATAATATTGCACCTTTTTATAAGTAATTAATTAATTAATTAATTTATATTTATCTATAGATTTTAAATTCAAAATATAAAACTTTTAGGAACCCCTCCTAGTGGAATACTATTGGTATATGGGTATCCTAACCATTCATATTAACCATTAAGTTAAAAAGATAAGGGGGAGACCTTACAATGGAGGTGTAGAGTTCCACAATCTTTATGAACTAACTTCGTATTCATGTAGAGATCCCATATATTTTTTTAAAAAATTAAAAATTTAAAACCATAGATATATGAATTAAATATTTAGGAATCCATTTTTCTTACCCATTTATCTAAATTCCTCGATGATATACCCATATCCATACCCCTTGGTAACCCAGTTCTCTTATATTTATCCTTTTTTTCTCCATGAAAAACCATTGATTCCTTCAGTTATGAATATATAATCTTCTTCCCCTAGCATATTATTCCCTTTTATTTTATTCTATTATCACCCAATAGATATGGTGGTCATTGGTTTTGTTTTTTATATAATTTATTTTTAATTATTTGATGTGAGTGCTTAATATTTTCTTTTAAGTATTCAATATATCTTTCTTTGGTAGAATAACACTGATTAAAAATGGTTTCAATGAGTTCCTATTTTTGGACCTTTGTTAATAAATTTATTTTAATGAATATTGAATTTTTGAATTATTTTATGTTATTTTTTGAATGAGATAAATTATATACTATCTTTAATTATATGGGAAAAATATATTTATCATTCTTCGTGGTTTCCAAGTGATTTGGTGTGGGAATTATCCAATGTGGGTAAAATGTGTTTTTTTAAATATGGTTCCATTAAGGAGTATAGAAAAATTTCATGTATGTTTTTTCTATGAATAAAAAGGAAATTTTTTTTCTAACATTTAATATGTTTTAAACAAAATTATTGAAGTGATTTTACAAATTAAATTAATTGTTCAAGTAGTGTTTTTTATATTTAAACTCAGCTTCATCATGTTTCACCATTTTAAAATTTCATTTTTCTTTTTTGTTTTGAATGAAACATATATAGGTTAGAGTTAGTGATTGGTTATGATAGTGGTGAAGTTATGTATTAATGTTTTCTATTTTTTTGTAAGCCATGACACCCTATGATAGGTGTGAATAAGTGTGAAGGAATAATTAAAGCTTTCTATCCATAGTCTATTTCTATCAAATATTATTACCTGAATATAAGGAAAGAGTATTCAATATAAATCTTAGATCCCACAATATCAAATCAAATCAAAATAAGAAATATGGAATGATAATATAAAGGTCACAAAGCAATTTTACTTAGTTCACCAGCACTTCCATACCTCCAGGGATCATACACATATCATTAGGCTGGTGTACTAACAGCCACTACAAGTCAATTTTTTAGGGATAAAATATTTAGGTAACATCACTCCTCGCTCAGGGTGGCTCTATGAATAGGTTTTGGTAAAATCAATTATCATAAAATTATATTCCCATATATTCTCTATCGTGCACTACTTTAGTAAAGGTATTAGTTTAAAGGCATGTTTCCCTCATTTCAGTTTAATGACATAAAGTTCATTCCATGTTTTTTATTTAAAATATATGTCACAAATTGCATATTTTATTATTTATTTAATTTAATTATTCTTGTATAATTATAATATGAGATATAAATAACTTCTTATGAGATGAAATGATATGCTAATCACTAATTAAACATCGCACAATAGTAACACTCAAGATAATAATTACATAATCAGATAAAGTTTTGAGAATAATCATCATTAATCTAATTAAAAAAATATACACATGATAATGAACAAATAAGTGTTGGAACCCATAATTATTCATCTTATTCATTACCATCAAATTTATTTTATGTTTAAATATTTAATAGAAAAAGAATTGTCTTGCATTGGATCCTTAAAGAGTGGAATTGGATATAGTGAGGATCACTTTAGGACCCTTATATTCTACTAATAGTTTTATTATTAGTATTTTAGGGTTTTTTATTTCCATCCATATCCAAAAAATATGGACAAAACTACCCAATCCAATTCCACCATAGGACCATGTGGGAACAGTGGACGACCACGCCTAGTGGGAGTCAGCATGGGACAACAAGTGGTCTATAGGGAGTGAAAGAGACAAGAAGAACCATGTGTATGTCCCATGGTGTGAAAGATCACAGGGATTGAAAGAGACAATAGGAACCATGTGTATCTCCCACGGTGTGAAATCCCATAGGAATTTATATCCTGATCCAAAGACATGGTGGGATGATGCCCTGGTGGAGGGGATGCGTGTGGTATAGGTTCTGACCCTGTTGGTTGCTCGAACCCAGGGAAATTTCAAAATGAATTATATAAGGGATGAAAGTTAATGTAGGATTTCAATGTGGGATGTGGAACATCAAATTTTGACTATCTCATCACACCTCATGTTGATCCCGATTGTCCACATCATTACCACATATTACGAGTTCAAATTCATATTGATCCGATGTGGAAAATTTTGAACTAATCTGGTATCTTTTCGTGTAGGACCTCTATGTTCAACTTCTCGCAGATCCATCAGCCTCCATAAATCATGGTTGGGAATGGAAATGACACCTTCTGGACATCACCAATGTCTCTCTGATCCTTCACTGATAGTTTCACATGTATGAACAGAAGAAAATAACCATCGTGAGATCCGATATTAAATTCAATTGGACTTCTATGAGAGAACCCACCAGTAATTAGAAGTCATCTCATAATAATCCATTGATCCTGTGACCAAATCGAAGACAAGAACTGAAGACGTCGTGAGAATTTTAGTAACCCAGAACCCTTCTTCCTTTGATGTATTTTCAATCCGATTTAAATTTGATTATTCTTCATCATGCAATGCTATAGAAAGAAGAAAATGCATAACATGATCTGATGAAATGATCATGTGATGTGACATCCATTACGTCCCTAGTGAACGTGGTGTTTATCCCATGTGAAGAGACATCAAACTTGGCCTTCCAAGGAATATTTAAACCCCTCTCCCATAAAAAACACAAACAAAGGAGGGCAAAAAATAAGGATAGCTCTGCAAAATAGGGAAGGAAGAACAAAGTTCTATGGTGACCATCCTCGGTAAACATCCTCAAGTGATCTAAAAATCCCAATATATGAATGTTTTATTATCAAGAAGTCACATGAAGAATTGAGTTTTATGGGACTCTTGGTTCACAAAAGGATTTCACGTGATTGCAAGATACCCCATAAGGTTCATGATCTATCTAGGTAGGTCCTTCTTCTATACAAAAATCCCTTGTGTGTACACCATGAAATTATTTATGAGATCCCATGTTATACCTTCCTTTATATTATTTGATCACATGGGTAATAAAACCTCATGTGAAACAAAATAAAAAAAATCCGATCTCATGAATACCGTGAGAACCTTTTTCTTATGATTATAACCTTAAATTTCGGTAATTATTATCCCTCCTCTCAGCACCATGAATGTTGGTAGGATTGAAGAGTTTATCATAAGTTCTTAGGGAGATCATTCGATGAATGATATGAAACACCTAGACTAGTGTCCAATGAAATACACCAGCAAATATATGTCATTCCAATGGCCGGAAGGCCTTCATTTTTTATAGATTTTTGATAATCCACCTTTCAAGGGGTGAGGTGGAACCCTTACATGGACCGTAGGCATAAGTATTACATGGTCCATAGGACTTAGTTGAATTCATTTCTAGTAGGATTCAATCATTACATACAACCTAGAATAACTAATTAGAATTGCTCCTCCCTGACATCTTTATCCTAAAATCAGCTCTCCACCTTTGCATTGATTTTCATCTAAACTATCCCATGCATGCACAGCCTTGTACTGATGGAAGGTTCCATACTCTCTCATTCTTTCAATCCCTGTAGCTTCTACTGTGGTGAAATCTCCTTGGCCATCCTTCTAATAGATCTTGTTCCTTGTAGGTTGTCTGGTTTTCATTTGCACTTTAAGTTGGCCCAAAGGCCTTGAGAAGGCCCAAAGTCCTTTCTGGCCTAAAGTCTAGGGTGGCCTGAAGGCCTTAAAGGACTCAGAGACCAATTCAGTGGCCCGAAGGCCCAAACTCGGGTAAATTCTCGGCTGCTACAGTGCCCAACAGTGCCTGCTACAGTCAGGCTACAGTGCCTACTACAGTCCCGCTACAGTTCCCGCTACAATCCCACTACAGTACCTGCTACAGTGCCAAATAGTGCCTACTACAGTCCCCCCTACAGTTCCTCTACAGCGCCTACAGACGTATGTATTTTAGTTTTCCAACACCTCAGCCTCATAGTTCCCCCATTCTCATCCTTGCGTTGTAGACTGCAGAGATTTTTCCTCTCCTATTCCACCTAGGCTCCTCTATGAAATGCAAGTCTTTATCCATGGAAGAGATGGAATAAGTAGGAACCCATTGTACTTAAGTACAAAGTCTTCGGCACAATCCCTTTAGGATCATGAAAATAAAATGAACCCAAATATCAGTAGACAGGGACAAACCTTTTTTCCAGAGATGCTCAAACATAGATGCATGAGACATAGCTTAAATAAGCAATGAATCACAAGTAATTGGTCAGTTTGAAGAGATACTGAGGATGTGAACACCATAACTGATGATGGATTGGTAGTCCTTGATTAAGAGTCTTTTTTTGGGTATAAGGAACCATCATACATCTCTAACACACATTTTTAGGGCCCCCACATGATCCCTCACGGATCGTGTGGTTTCATGGTGATCATGCAACCATGTGGTGATTAGGAGAAGTCTAGGACAACATTTACTTATTGTGGAGGGTTAAATAGCATCACCACGGGCTCGAGCTTTCCCTTTTTCTCAGTCCCATAGACACCTCCACCATGAAGAAAAAACAACACGGATATGTGAACCAAGTGGTATAGACCCTCTTCAGGCAGTGTTTACTATCACTAGTGTTTAAAAGATAAAAAAAGTTCAAATCATTATCATATAACCTCTCATAGGAGAAATTTAGGGTTATAAAGATCTCATGAATGGTGGATCTTAATGGAGCTCCCCATAAGGACATACTCCATCCTATATATGGCCTTGACTCACTGGATAAATCAAATGGAAAACCCTTATATAATAATTCATCCTTCTTCCTAACAAAATATTTCCAATATAGACTTATGTAATGATCCTTTTCGATGCTGTCTTGCAACATTTGGATGAGTGAAAGATAAAAAACAGATCTTCGAGACTCCAACACATGAATGGTTTAAGGACGTGTGATCTTAATAGTCATCATGGGACTCACGACATCATTAAGAAGATTTCAAGGTGCAAATTTTATTACAAGAAATGTCTCATATGATCCAAGTTGTTTAGGAGACAACCACTTGTCAATTTTTTGATGTCACACGAAAAGAATAGGATAATTCACAACGATAGTACAACGCACCTTGGAGTTTTTCATATTGGTCATGTGAAGTCATCATATAAAATGAACCCTAATCATGTAAAGGGGCCTTTGAAATGTCAACATGATCACATGATTTTCCATAAAAATGTCTGCATGGAATTTCAAGTGTCCAAAGAATGGTTAGGTTGATAATGCGACAACATATAGTATTGTCAACTTCGATCATTCATGACACCCTAGACATGCATGCTTTGATTGTGGAAATACCTTCTACATGTCCACTTAACTCAGGAAAAGAAATCTGAGTCAAGTCAGTGTATTATGAGCAAGACCCCTAACATGACTAATTTTGATTATTTGGAACATCTTTAGAATGTTTGATTCACCTAGATGAAGATATCTAAGTCATGATATTTGATTAGGAATACAACCTTGAATGTGTATTCCATGTGAGATTGGTGCCCCAACATATTAGAAAAAAGATCAAGGAATATCTGGTAGACATTCAAGACATGTTAGACAGATCTCCTATAAAACGTCAACCTTGCATGGGAGACCATTTGGACTTATTCCATGTAGACCCCGACTATGAATATTTGGCCACATACTCCTTTTAGAAGGGAAATTACCTTGATGAGATAGGGTTAAACACTCATGAAACCCTAAAAATATCATGCTCTCAAGATAAAAGTTTTATGGTCATAACCGTATATCTTTAAATCGTCAGAGGAAAAAGGATTAGTGCACCAACTAGGAAGCATCAGGGTGTAATCCATGACCAATTGGGTAGTCTCAATGCATAATCCCCGATTACTGACATAATATAATATGTCCCCACTCAATAGGGAATACATTTTGTTATAAGTCTATATAATTCCTAAGATCTCACAGATATCCATAATATCTCTGATAATGATCATCTAATTTATCCTATCAACAGGTTAAGGGATTTGTAGACTATGAGAACACTAATTACTACGACATTTAGGATATATAGGTCTCCTTCATAAGGACCGAGATCCAATAACCATCCCCATCAGTGAAAGTAACTTTATGTCCCAGGAATTCCCATCAAAGGGACTAAATACTCACATAGTACCAGCATCAATCCTCATAGATCAGTAGATAAAATGTGGGGTTATACAATGGCATCATTTTAAGTGTAACCCTTAATCAGACCCTCAAGTACCTCAAATCCATCATCAGGTTTGGGATGAAATGTACTACGAGAACCCTGATTCCCGCCATAATAGGGGTACATAGGATATATTCCTAAGGAATGATATCCATACCATATCCACTATATGATGGGAAATTATACCCCCTCAAATGGAAAATTTAATGTTTAATCCCCTTACAGATATGCTCACATGAAATGTGTCCGATCTACTATTATCTCTTATTTCTCACACCACGAATGGATCATGTGGGATTAGAGGCCAATGGCAGTTGTTCCAATTTCATGATGAGATTTCCACAATAGGGAATCTCCAAGTATATGTAATTATAATTACATATCATCTTCACTCAATGGGATATATTCTCAATGAATCAGTCCATGGTAGTATCATATGCATAAGTCAATCTAAAAGTGTGAGATAAGTCCAACTTCTCATCCCCTCAAACAACGAGACTCCAAAAGATTCATTTGAATTGAAAACCTGGATGACCATTGACATTTGGAAATAAGTTCTATACCCAGCAATTGATGAGGTAACCATTGGATGTTTCTAGGAAAGAAGAAAAAAATGTCAAAACCAATGAGAGTAATTGAGAGAGGAATTAAAACCAACCACAATTAAACCATCAAGTAAAACCCATTTCAGACCTTAAACCCCAATGAAACAAAAATGGCTAACTTGACATGAATATATCTAAAAACAAAAAAATTGGTTACCATCCATAAGACCATTTTTCCCACTATGCGTAAAAAATGGTGAACCCAATGAGAATCTCTCTAAAAACAAAATGATTGGTTACCATATGTTAGACCATTTTTTCCCACTATATGAAAAAAATGGTGAACCCGATGTGAAATAATTTCATAGTGTCATCCCATTCATATGTCGAAAAAGGATATATTTCCTTGTTCATGTCTGGCCAGTTTATGTTGTGCACATTGCACAAAAAATGATGAAATTTTCATGTTTCTTTTAACCAAAATAAACCTTCCATAAGAAAGGGAATGTATATTTATCCATTAATTATGAAATTTATTGATTGAACATGTAAAAATATATATGAATTTTCACTGATAAGGTGTCTTTTTTCTTCCTCAGGACTTCTTGATTCCTTGTAATTGAAATGATATCATTAAATGTGTCAACGGATCCTGAGATTACTGGTGAATCTTCTTTGATCCTGAGGCCCCTACATACATTTTAACGAACACCCCACTTACATTATTTATTGGTGAACACATTGGGCCAATAATACCATGTCAACAGCTCCATGAAGACTCTATAATCACCTCATGAATTCCTTCAGATGTCGAGTTCCCACCAGTTGTCTTTCCCACGATAGAACATGTTTGAGGTACTGGATCTTATCTCTATATTAAACCATTATAGGAGCCTAATCCTAGATCATGTAAATCCATAAAAACCCTACCTTAGGGAGGTGGATGAGAATATTTATCATGATAAATCAATCACCCAGAAGCTACATAAGAGCGATCCCATCCCTTATGATCATCATCATCATCGTCATATGACCGTGATTTCAGATGGGAATATAGAGGATCTTATCCCTACATGAACTCTTAGAGTTGGGAAAAAAAGAAAAAGAGACCAATAATTATATCAAAACTATTTATCTTTAGATAAGTATTATATCACTAATGTCATCATTCTATTTGGGGACCACTAGTGTATCCTAAAAATGGCTCAGAATCAATCCTAGCTCATTACTCTACATGAGCCTTCAAATTCATCACAACTAGCCTTGGTGATTGTGGAATCCCAGGGAGCACAACCTTCCACACGGTTGGGGGAGTTTACCATATTTCACCATGTGGCCAATTTCAATATGGGAACCAACACCTAAAATGATACCATGGGAATCAACCCCTCAAATGGCATATAAAGCACCTACCCATCCAAATGGGATGCTCTATCAAGGAGGAGAAAAAAACTTATTGTAACTTAGTAAATATGATATCAGTTGGAGCTGAATTCTTCTTATAAGATCCTGAAGAGAATGATCTTAAAGGGTACAATAATACCCTCCAATAATCATTATTGTCATAGTAGTTTTGCATACCTTCTACCACTGGAACAAGAGCATAAATGATCTGTAGTACCCATCAGTCATCTACAGAGGGTGCTACTAACCATGTTGGTATTCCAACTGATAGTGAAAATGAAGCATATTGAATGTGGAAGTATTGGATTTAGTCAATGGAATCTATGTCAGAATTCCCATCATCATCAAATCACCCTTCCATTGATAGAGGAAATGTATTTTCATGGCCCCTTCTATCCATCCCATTAAATATGATAGGGAAATTTTTACAGAATAACAGATTAATCAACTCCAAAAAGAGAATAAGAACCTCAATGAGTTAATTATGGGAACAATCCTAAGGTATCTACATATGTATGATGAACCTCTATTTACCTATGAAATACAGCCTTATAGTGAATTACCCCTTCATACAGGGCTTTGGGAACTTACGTATTTTTTATCCCCTCATTGGGTGAAATGAAAACATTATTATACCTCACTCTAGCCCACAGGGCTGGGGGGATTTCCATATTTTCTACCTAATTATCAGATATATTCTCGAAATTGTCTGACCTTATGTGTCACCACAAAACCATCAGGAGATTTTGGACCTTTTAATAAATTGTAAACATCTTCATCCTCCAAGAACCCCAATGCTTCATCACCAATCCCCAAATCAATAAAGACCGAGAATCTATACCCCAGACTCCGGAATTATCCAAAAACCCATAACAATGGTGTCATAGATAACATGTAGTAGAAGTGTCTAGGTCACTCATATCTTTAATACATTTAGAGAAAAGTAGATTCCTTCCAAGACAATAATGTTCCAGCGTATTTAAATTATTCAATGGAGATGATTTTATAGATCTCCCAATGATGAGAAAGTCACGTGAGATAGGATTTATCGGCCATGGAAATCATTGACCCTACTATCTACATCACTGAAACACCATAAAAGGATAGTTTCCCTTTAATGACTATCTTCAAGTGCATATGGACATGGGGATATTAGAACCACCAACATGAAAATCCCCACTCTAGTCAGCTAATTAGTTTTAACATGATGCAACGATTGTGTAGTGGAGAAAGACCCATACACATCTCAAAGATAAGATACTATCATTCAAATAAATATGGAAAAAATACAACCCTTTCCAAATGAATCATGTGTCAAAATATTTTGAGTACTCCATGGAAAATAGTTTGATGGAACATACAAAAAAAGGAATCAGAAAGAGCGAGGATAGACAGGCCACAAAAATCATTTCCCATACCATTAGCATATCTGGAACTAAATAGAGAACAATTTTTTTTTCAATGATTGGTTAGAGGAACATGTATCTGATGGTTTGATAGAGTTTAAGGATATAGATACTTATACAATATTCATAAGAGTTATCCAAGATACATTAGATGGGATCCTCTCTTGATAGGTTATTCATGCATTGCCTTTACCTCATTATGTTAAACTAAATGATTGATGTCCTTACCAAATGAAATTAAATTGAATGGAAATTTTCCTTACCACATGATGTAAAAAATGATTTCCTTACCACAATTTAATAATCTGCATGCCCATCATCCTTACCATAATACATTAAACTTCATGGAACATGTCATTACCGCATGACGTTAAAAGTGCATGGATGATATCCTTTCAACAAGACATTAAACTACATGGACATCATCCATACCAAAATATGTTAAACATAATGGATTCATCCATACTCAATGATATTAAAAATTAAAGAGTGATGTCCTTACCATAAGGAATTAATATACAAGGTCCTTATCCTTACCACAAGATGTTAAACTATATGGATACCGTTCTTAACACAAGACGTTAAAACTGTACGACTGTTGTAATTTCCATAGGATGTTAAACTGTATGGATATTTTCCTAACCACATGATGTTAAAAATGTATAATATACATCCTTACTGCAATGTGTCAAATTTCACATCTCACATCCTTTCTGAATGATGTTAAACATCACTGTTCTTCAAGAACTATATATGGCTTGATTCTCATTTATAATGAGATACGTAGGGATTCCTCAGTCCTATATCTTGGTCTAGCCACTACACGATGTAAAATACTTCAATCCTATCCACTATTTCCTCTAAATGGTGAATTAATCCCTTATCATTCTTTGTTTCTCACACCAATCATAACTCCCGTGAGCTTAGGAACCTTTGTAAGTGTTTCACCACACAAAACAAGGCATGAAGGCTTGATATGAGCTCATTATAATCCTAAATGCAAGATGATAACATACCACAAGTCCTTGCCAAATTACCTTAAACTACATGGCTTTTGTCCCTTACACGACATAAAATTGTATGTTTATATGGATCCTTCCCAAGAGGACCATCGTTTTTGGTGTTGGTCTCCTACCCCACATAAATTCAAGAACTATGTATGGATTGATTCTCATCCAAAATTATATACATTGGGATGCCTATATTCTATATCCTAGCCCAGGATCCAATATTTATATACTTACAACATGTTGAAAAACTGTATAGAACACATCCCAGTCACATGATGATAGACTATGTGAAATTTTAATCTCTAGAAGATATCATCAGCATCAGGTGGAAATTTCAGAATACTGCTTAGAGATAAATACTCCATCAAGACTTTCATAACCATATATAATGAAGTAGAATTCTACAATAAGGGGGGAAATAAACCACTCAAGGTGGATGATGATGTATAGAATACGACAATCAATGGTTTGGGCACCACCCCTATGAATCGCTGGTGTATGCTCGACAACAACTATGTGCTACACATAAAAATGTTTGAGGTAAAAATCCAGTCTCAGATGTCTAAGCTCCTTCTTTCTCTAGTGAAAGTGTTAAAATAAATCAACTCTGAAATCTCTCAATAATGACATGAGAAGTATGGGATTGTAATGTCTCATCCCATGACATCACTCACCCCAATAGTGATAAAGAAGACCCCATATTTCCATCATCATCTAAATATGTCTCCAATAATTCATAGGTGAAAGAATATGAGGACAACATTAGGAACTCCTCTCATGCTTTCGAATAAAGAGTCTCCATCACCATCTATGAGCTCAATAATATTAATCTGGGAACAAAAGAAGAACAAAAAACTATTCTGATTGGCACTGACACACCCCTAGAAGAGAAAGAGATGTGAATTTAATTTATAAAGTAACATAGATATTTTATTTCTTGGAACTAAAAAAATTCTCAAGATGAATCAGGATGTGGCTACTAACAATCATAGCCTACCTAATGAAAATCAAGGCGTAAAAAAAGAATCCAAGAGGATGTGACCCTCTCATAATAAAAGTACTTCAAAAGACTCAAAATGTATATGCTATACCCACCGGTTTCGATACCTCCAGTAGAAGGGAGGCCACTTATCTTATATGTGGCCATCATGGAATAGTCACTGGATGCCCTCATCACATGGAAAAGGGATACAGTAAGAGATAATAGTATTTACTACCTCAACCAGATAATGCAAGGTGCTGAGGCCTGATACTCTGATATTTAAAAGAATTGCCTTTCACTCATATTAAAAGTGAAAAATATGAGGCATTACTTGTATACCATGAATTAAAAATGGTCTCTGTTATTGATATTCTCAAGTACATACTTGGATTCCCTATTTTGACTCGGCACTTGGCTTGATGGGTAGTCATTCCACAACATTATAATTTTTAGTTCATATCATAGAAGTCAGCAAATGGGAATGCCCTGGATGATTTTCTCATAGCACATCATGCCCTAGAAAATACATCAGAAGACATTTATTTTGAAAATGATGGGGAATTGTCTTCCAATTACACTCCCCATACATAGAAAATATACTTAATGACACCTCTTAAATCCCCATAGGAACAAGGATAGAAAAACTGAAGCTCAATCGTGTTGGTCTAGGGATTACATTTGTCTCTCCAGAGAATATGGGGTTTCCCTACTCTTTCTCACTATCCGAAGGCTACATAAATAATGAATCTGAATATCAAGACATCAATGCTGGGTTGGAACTATACCTAACACTACAAATATTCTACCTAATCATCAAAGGTGATTTAGAATTAGTGACAAAATAGATGAATTGAGAATATGACATCAAAAAGAAATAATTGGCCCCTCTCACTGGCTATAAAAGGGGAATGATGAAAGAGTTCCCTTTTGAGCCCATCATGTATAATGTTCATACCGATGCATTGGCTAATTCATCCAATGCCTTGATCGATCCTGAGTAGGATTAGGCAATATTCTATATCATGTATCAAATAAAGGAATGGGAATCCACCTCAGTGTAAGTACCTCTATTCATCCTAATCAAATGACGATAAATTAAATGTATTTTTTCTCAATCACATGATGATAAAATGTATGGAGTTTATCCAAACCACATGATGATAAACTGTATGGAGTTCTTCCTAACCACATGATGGTAACATGTATTTATTTCATCCTAGTTACATGACATAAAACTTTAAAATCTCATACTAGAAACATGAAATTAAACTATACTAATGCATCCTGGTAGAAATATGTTAAACTACACAACATATCTCATCATTACCACATGATGATAAACTGTATGGATTTCATTTTGGCTACATGACATTAAATTGTACTAGCTCATCTTAACCATATGAAGGTAAACTGTATGGATTGTGTCTTGGTATAAAAACACTAAATTCCATGACATCTATTATCCTTACTATATGATGATAAAATGAACAAGCCCTTGACATCCATATTCATTCACATCAGGTGACCCACATCCTTACTACATGACGTTAAACTATATGAATTTTACAGAACTATGTAGGTCTTGATTTTCATTTCCAATGATATACATAAGTATTCCTCAATTTTATATCCCGATCCAGCCACATCCTGATATGAAATTACATTATCCTTCTCTTAAATGCATCTACATGGTGTGAGGTTCACTTATCGTTCCATGTTTCTCACATTGAGAAAAGGTCACATGGGATTATGAATTTCAACAATTCTTTACCTATATGAACATGGTTTATCATCTTTTATAGGATCGTATTGGTTCTAAAAAGTTGACCTTAAAATGCATACCATCTTTCCTCTCCGCATGATCATAAAATGGAAGATTAATGTCACTTGTATAACATGAAACTTCACACTCCTGTAAGCCTCATCCAAGGGGATCACTATAGTTGGTGTTAGTTTTCTATCACACCTCCAGTCACTCTATCCATCTTCATAATGAAAGAGCCCATTTCCTTACCCCAAGATGTCAATCTGTATGCCTCTTCAAAAGTATATGTGTTTTGATTTTCATTTTCATGAGATATATAGTTACACCAAGACATCCACCCTTGACACCTACTGATATATTCATATATATTGAAATTGGTTTTCATCCCGCCTCACCACATGATGTTTAACTACTTGAGATTCTGATAACTAAGTATGCCTTGATTATGATCTTTCATGATATATGTATTGATGCTCGGACTTCCATCCTCGAGCCTAACAACAACATCACCTATTTTTTCATGATTGTCCTAATTTGTATTTGAAACATGATAGTACAATGAATGTTTCCTTAAGAACTACATGTGACTTGAATCCTTTCATCATAGGATATGTAGTGATGTCCGGATAAGAAACATATGTTCCAATCATGAAAAATCAATATAAATATTCCCCATATTTGTGTATGGTCCAGACTTGTACATGGAACCTCACTAAGAACTATGTTTGGATTGATTCCTCATCATCAAGGTATACCTATTGAATCCAATAATTCTATTCAAAGGCCCAACCACAACACCACCATATCATGTGGGCAAATCCACATCCTCACTAAAAGATTTTAAACTGCATAGACACTTCAGAAATACATGTGGTTTGATTCTCATTTTTATGAGATACATAGTGACACCCAAACATCCATCCTTTATCCCAACCGTAACATTTACACCCATTCAAATCAGTTCCCATGTACATACTGAATGAAATTAAATTTAAAAAAGATGTCCTTGTCACATGACATTAAAACTATGAAACAAATATGTCCATACTACATGTTGTTAAAATGCACGGAAGACATCCTCACCACATTATGATGAACTGTGTAGAACACGTCCTTTCTATATGACATTAAACTACACAGAGATCATCACCCATCATCATTCCTTATCAAAGGACCATAATATTCTTACCCATTTCAACCAAAGCAGGGGTTTCTTCCATCATCTTTTTAAACACATCCATACATAAATCATATTACATGTTTTAATCAACATATGAATCTATTAACCTTTCGTATCTATTGAAAAATTAAAGGAATCTCACAACTTGAACATGATACTAACGTAGAAGGGATCAAACCCACCAACCAGAGACATCTTTTCCTTGTATTAAGGGTTTTATGATTCTCTTAATATTGTTGTCACTAAAACAGAACCTATCACCACATTTTGTTTAAGGTTATTACCAGAATTATTTTTCCATATCATCTCTGATAACCAAAGAACCTTGATATATGATTTAAAGCACTCCCATATCATTCTCAGAATGTTGTTGGAGTACTCTTGACCCTAATCATCCTAATTAGGATCTTGTGTATCATTTTCCATATTAGGTCCATAGTTTCCATGAGTTTAAACTACCCACTCTTTGGTCAAAGATGTACGACCTTAAAATATATCCTATAATGGTCCAAAAACAAAGACCATAATATAATTGTGAAATAGACACAAAACATCTTCGGCTAAAAACCTATAAAGGGTCGCCTAAGAGAAACTCAATTAATCACACTCTAAACTCTTCATCATCATAGTTTAGGAAAAAATCAGGGGACCAATAAAATCCATAAAGCTCATAAGTTCTACACGGTATCCCTGGTATAATCCAATATTTTCTCGTTGGAAGACTCAGTTCATAAAAATGTAAGTGTAATAATTTTTCCCATGTCCTTGATGCGATAATATGTTCTATATTAATTGGAAAAAACTATTTGTGATATTGAACCCTAATTGAATCTTACATTTTTCATAAATAAAAATTTATTATTTATAGTGACTTGAGTCATCAAAAAACATTCATTTCCCTTGGATAAGAAGATATATATCTCTTCTCATCCATGCTATAATTACAGAAGGGATTAAACCCATCGAACAGAGTCATATTGTCCTAGTGTATAGGGATTTATGATTCCCATGACCTAATGTTATCACATCGGATCTTATCACCCCATTGTGAATTATGTTATCCACATAATTATTGTTTTGTATCATTAATCTTGACTCGAACACTTTGGACTATGATTTACAATACTTTTACTAAACTATTAAATCATATTCAACATCCTTGATGTTATGTCATTGTGTTTGGTAACCTTTCTCAGATCCAGAATACACAACTCCATTATTGAACCTCTAATGTCCCATACCTTGTGATTCAAAACCATATGGTGTATGGATAAATAATCATACTCAAGATCTGAATTTCCCTAGGGTTCTAGAACCCTTCCTTGATATCCTTCCCCCATAACCCAACTTCATCATATGAATCATTAAGCCTTCAATAGTCATTCATGACCCTAGGAATGGAAAATGAATCTATCATTTCAGCCATGATACTAATGTTGAAGGGATTAAACCCCCCAACCAAAGAATTCTTGGCCTAGTATAAAGATCTTTCCAATCCTCCTTATCCTTGGGGACACCATCACTGAACCTGGATTCTATAGTGTCATGGTATATACTCGGTATGTCTTCTAAATTACATATTCTCTAACTCAAATTTTTGGGGTTATGATTTATGTGACACATATTACAACTACTAAAATGGGCCTAGCTAACCTATTATTTCTCCTTCAACCATGTTATCTCCATAAATCATCCATACCCCTTGGAAAGGAAAATAGATCTCTTAGTTTGACCATGCTATTGATGCAGAAGGAATCAAAACCGACAACCACAGATAGATTGGCCTAGAATAAATTTCATTATAATCCTAGTGAGCACTGAAAACACCATGGTGGGACTCAAGATCTCAAGAGTATTTTGAGTCATCCCCGTTCTATCAGCCTCATGTTCTGTAATGTCTTGGTAGAAAGACTTTAAACTATATTGCATATGAAAAGTCCTGATAGTAAGACTTTAAAATACATAGCATCTCAAAAGTCATAGAAGTATGACTTTAAACTACATAGCATCTCAAAATTCTTAGAACCAAGACTTTAAAATACATACCACCTCAAAGGTCCGAGCTAGAAGACCCTAAACCTCAACACGAAGATGGTCTATCAGGAAAGTCATTGAAATAGCCAACTAAAAGAGACATAATGTTCACCCAAATGAAGAAAAGATAATTTAATCATAGAAAAAAGTTGAGTATATTATTATTATACACACATTTAGTATGATCAATCAAATATTGATCATTTAGAAAATAAAAAGGCAAAAAAAAATCAAGATGAAAACCAATAAGAAGTTGGCCTTAGGAAAATCTAAATCCATGATCGCTAGGTATTCCTCTATATAAATATTAGTAAATAGTTAGGGAAAATTAAATAAAGATATAAAAATATTGTAGGGCCCACCATGCCGCCTTATAAAAAATAACGATATGCTCGCTAAGTCCCCTTAATTATGATGAAGTTAGAGTATTAAGGACAGATACCATGTCTAAATTTTACTTGTAAATTAGATGATCTCAAGACTACTAGAGAAGGTTCATTAATGAATAATTTCATATTAGTGGGTATTCATGAACATTTCTCAAAGAAAAACCTATTCATACTCAAGAACTGAAATACAATAAATTGGATATGTTTGGTGCCACACACAAAGGATGAGAATCAATGACTATCAAAGCAATATTTGAACCTGAACATGGATCTATACTGAGGATTTTATAACAAAACTATGATTTTACCCCTCCAAGATATGAGCTAGATCTATGTAATGAAATTCATCATAGTGTTCTTTATCAATGAACATATGTTCCCTATGACTAAATTTGATCTTAAAAGTGGTATGTTTTAGAAGTACATGATACGCAGTGACATCCAAGTTCCTTACATTGGATTTAGTCACAAGTTCTATTATAACCAATACCTATTCCACACAAAAATTTATATGTTTTCCAGTTTTAGTGTATCCATGCCCCCAAGCCTAAGCTACTTCACATATTTGATTCAACCGAGCATTTGTGGCCACATTTATCATCTTTGCGACTCTTGAGATTTACTCAAACATAGTCAGGATGGATCCCTAAGAATGTTCAATATCATGGATCAATAGATATTAAGATATGGGGAAATATGATATATGTTTACCTTAGAATTAGATTCTTTTCATTCTAATGAATCTAAATCTAGGGGTATTTTTTGGCACCCCTAATTGTGAATATTACACTTTCCCATTGTAGATTTCAAATGTTTTATGATTATATAGAAATAGAATATGTATTTCATGGGATACTTAATATGTGGACTTGGATATAGAGGAGATCATATTAGGACTTTTATATTATACTAAGAATTTTTTTCTTAGTAGTTAGGGGTTTTTTATTACAACCCTCTGACAAAAAATGGGGCCAATACTAGCTAGCCAATCCAATTCGACCACAAGAACATGTGGGACCAGAGGTCAACCACACCCAGTTGGAGTCTTCTAGGCTATCTACTAGACTAAAGGGAGCATATATCCTGCAAGAGACTAGGGGGACCATATATAGGGCCCATGGTGTGCAAGCCCACAGTTGGGTATATCCCGATCCAAAGACTTAGTTGGCCAAAGCATGGGGTGAAGTGGATGTGCGTGGTATGGGTGCCGACCCCATTGTTGGCATGAACCAAGGGAAATCACATAATGGATTATATAACAAATGAAAGGTAGTGTAGGATTTTGATGTGGTATGTGGAACATCAAATCTGGACTGTCCGATCACACCATATGCAAGTCCCAGCCATCTACTTCAGTACCACATATCATGAGTTCAAATTTGAACCAATCTCACAAGGAAAATTTTTAACTTAGCTTGTCTTGAACAACACAAGACCTCTATATTCAACCTCTCACTCATCCATCACCCTCATATGACACTGGTTCAACATTGAAAAGAAACGTACTCAACATCACCACCATCCCTCAAATCCTTCTCTGATAGTCACACCTATCCAAAATAGCTAACATGAACCATCATGAGATATGAACATGGACACCAGTGGCCTTCAATAAGAGATCTCATCAGCTCATGGAAGCTGTCGCATGATCCTCCTTTGATCATGTGACCAAACAGAAGACAAGTACCGAATAAGTCAAGGGAAGTTCAATCACCGTGAACCCTTCTGCCTCTGATATATTTTACATCTAATTTAAATTGGATATTTCTAGATCATGTGACACCATAGAAATAAAAAATTATATCCCATGATCATATGTAATGATCATACGATGATACCTCCATCACCTATCTAGTGCACGCATTATTCGCCCCATGAAACGAGGCATCAAACTTGGCCTCCCATGACCTATTTAAACACTGATACCTTTCAAGAAAAACACACACAAGGGAGGGGGAAAGAATAATATCTTAGAAAAGTAAAGGAATTACGTTTCACTATAGTGATCAACCCAGACGAACACCCTCGGGTGATATCAAGATCCCAATATATGACTTTTTTAGATCGAGAGGTCTCATGAAGAACTGATCATCATGAGACACATGGTTTGGAAAAGGATTTCATGCAATTGAGTGATACCCACTTGGGTTAACAATTTCTCTAGGTAGGTCCTTCTTTCTCATTAACATGAAAAATGTGTACACCCCACAATTGTTTGTGAGACCCCATGTAGGACCTTTCTTTATATAGTGTCATTATATGGGAAATAAATCCTCATATGACGTAGCATGCCAAAACCCAGTCTCACAAATACATTGATAACCTTCGTCTAGCGATGAAAACATGAAATACTGGAAATGGATGTCACTCCATGCAATGCACCAGACATTGGAGGGATCAAAGAGATATTTTCACAAAATCGAGGATTTAATGCGATTTTAGACATGGAATACCCAAATTGGTGTCCAAATACATACACCAGTGGGCATACACCATGTGGTATTGTGAAGAATCATCATCCTACTGCTCCCTCACTCAAACTTGCAGTGCAATCACGAGATCATGAACCCCTCCAAATCCATGAATCTTCCTTGTCAATGAATTGTGAGTTTTCTTCCATTCATTCCACAGCACTAGTGGTCACCCCCTATGAAAAAGTAATAAGATTTCTACAGGAACCCTTTGTGATCCTGATGATCATATGAACCCAAATATTAGTTGACATGTATTAACATTCAGTCCCACGATGCTTGAACATAGATGTATCAACCATAGTTTCAAAAGTAAATAAATCAATATTCCCTAAAATATGGAGGAGATACCAAGTAAGTGAACCCCCTAACTGATGATAGATCAACAGTCCTCAACCAAGATTCCTTTTTTTCATATAAGTCACCAGCATACATATCTAGAACACATCTGTAGGGTCCCTCGTGTGATCTTGTATTGATCATGTGGTTGTATGGTGATCATGATACCATGCGGTGCTTAAGAAAGGTCTAGGAAAACATTTCCTTATCATGGAAAGTTAAACAACATCACCCTTGATCTTAGGGGTGATTCTTTTGAGCATCCTTGCAGACACATCCTCCATGTAGAATAAGAAACAAATACATTCAAACCACGTTATATTCACCCTCTTCATATAGTGTGCACTCAAAAAATTTTGTACATCCTCAGAAACATATCAACTCATGATCATAGAACCCCTCAGAAGACACCTTTAGGGTCTTGCAGATCACATGAATGATGGAGATTCATGGGGATCCTCACGTGGCTCCTCATACGAACATACTATGAACTATATATGGCCTTAAATTACTAGAGAAATCATGAGGCATACCCTTAAAAACCCATGCATCCCTCTACCTAGGAGAATGTTTAAAATATGGACTTAAGGAATGATTCCTTCGGATGTGGACTTGCAGCATTTGGATGAGAACAAGACCCTAAACGTATCCATGAGACTCCATTGCATTAATGGTTTAAGGAATAGAATTCATAAGAGCCCTCAAAGGACTCAATAAATCATCATAAAGCTTTGTATGTTCCACCTATATCAAAATATAGGCCTCTAATGAGCCATATTGATCAAGAGACCACCCCTTGACATGTTTGTGATGTAATGAGACAAGCCTCCAAAATGTTGCATCGATCTTGCAACATACCTTAGAGTTTTTCCATCTTGGTCATGGAAAGACATTTTAATAGATAAACATTGATCACTAAAAGGGTATTGTTACATGTTAGTATGAACACATGAGTTTTCATAGAAATGTCCACATGGACGTGAAAGAGTCTAAAGACAATCTAGGTTGATCAAGTGGATTTATATAGTCATGTCTACTTCAATCATGCATGAGACCCTAGAGATGTTTGTATTGATTATGGAAATCCATTGGAAATGTCCACTTCACTTAGGTAATGGAATATGATAAAAGTAAGATGATCATGAGCATGACCCATAAAATGTCTACTTTAGTAATAAAGAGAATCTTCGACATGTATGATTCTCCCATAAGAAGACATCCAAGGCATGATAATTGATCAAGAAAACACCCTATGATGTGTCTTCCACACCAGATCAGTGGCCCAATATATGGGGCAGTCAATCAAGAAATATATATAAGTTAGTAGAGACATGTAAAATAGATCTACTATGACATGAAAACCTTTTTTTGAAGACCCATTTGGACATATTCCTTGTGGACCCAGCTAAGAATCATCGACCACATACTCCTTTTACAAGGGTAGTGTCCTTGATGAGCTAGGGATACACACTAATGAAACCCTATCAATTTCATGCTCTTAGGAAATAAATTTTTTGTTCATCACTATCTCTATTTAATCTATCATTGGATACATAATTAGTATACCAACCAAGAAGCATCAAGGTGTAATCCCTGACCAATTGAGAAGTCCCAATGCATAATCCCCGATTACCGACATAATATAATATACCCCTAATGAAGAGAAAATCAAATTTGATATAAACAACTAGAATTCATAAGTTATTAGGGTTAACCATATTATAAACATTATCATACAACTTACTCTTTTAGTAGGATAAGGGATCAGTGAACTACGATAAATCCGATTCCTACCACATTCGAAATACATTGGACGCCTTTCTAAGGCCTGATCTCCACCGGGCATCCACATTAGTGTAAGTCCCTTAATGTCTAATTAATTCCAAACATAGTGACTAAATCCTCTCATAAGAACAAAATTATTCCTCATCCATCACTATATGAGAATTGGGGTCATAAATGGGAATAATTTTATGTATATTCTTTAATCGTACCCTCAACTATGTCAAATCAATTAGAAGGATTGTGATAAAATGAACAACAAGAACATGGATTCCCTCCAT
This sequence comes from Viscum album, assembly GCA_963277665.1. NCBI lineage: Eukaryota > Viridiplantae > Streptophyta > Magnoliopsida > Santalales > Viscaceae > Viscum > Viscum album. The sequence continues at coordinate 1,533,538,139 of OY728128.1, read as the reverse complement.
AACTGGGATATGTAGGATTCCTTATTATCTCCCGAGATCTATACCATATCCTATATTACATGGGAAAGCATACCTCTCAATGGGATACTTTAATGTGTAAGCCCCATATGTATATGCTCACAAGAAATGTGTCTGATTTACCGCTATATCTTGTTTCTCAATCCAAGCATGGATCATGTGGGATTATAGGAGAGTAAAAGTTGTGCCAATAACATGATGAGAATTCCCCAATAGAGAATCACCATGTTGATTTAACTGTGATTACATATCATCTCTTCTCAAAGGGACATATTTACGAAGAATAAATCTAGGGTAGTATCAAATTCATATGTCCCACCAGGGCATCTATTGTTGTTTATCTCACGACATTGATTCTACTTATAAGAACTAAATAGACTCTAATTCATTTTTTAAATAGGATATATAGGACACAACATTAAGGTTTGATCCCTACATTCACTTCCATAGAATATGTTGTTAAACTATATGGATGAGTCCAATCATATGACCTTATCTATGTATAATGAACTACATGGGTTTTGATTCATGTGATTCACAAGATATGTAGGATGCCTCATAGAGGTTCAATCGCATGTCCAACACACCAACCACTTCCCTAGATGATAATAAACTCAAGAGTGATGATATGTGGATACAAGAGAAAGAATCATAGATAAATTAGAGAGTGATAGGGAACCCGTGGCACACAAGTAATTGTTTTTATAAATTCATGTTCATAATTAAGTGATTAACATGGGGGTAACCATTCCTATATTAGTGTCTGGGAAGTATTTAAAGAACATATATTAAATCTGTAAGAGAGTCCTATAATAGGTAATTATCCCCCCCCCCCAAAGAGTGACATGACCCTAACCTACCATCCTCTTTACCAATGCGAGTACCCAAGTGCCCCTAGGCCTGAAAACCCAGATGACCACCGACCTTTGGAATACCGTTTTGTACCCATCTAAGGATGAGGAAGATATTTACATTATCTAGGAAATAAGAAACACAAGGAAAACCTGATGTGGAGTATTGAGATAGGCCTTAAAAACTGAAAAAAAAACCATCGAGAGAAACCCATTCCATTCCTTAACCCCAGATGAAACAATATGTTTTTCAAAAATATAAAAAACAACATTCAATTCCAAAAAATTATCTTCAATAAAATTGCATCCATCAGTATCATTATTCTATTATAATATAAATCTTCAATAAAGCCTATGTTTTTTATTTCATTTTTCCAAGCAACAGAAAGTTCCTCCTCTATGATTTTCTCTACTTCTCTCTCTCTTTATTATATATTTGAACAAAAATATTTTTTTACATTTACTCCACTATATTATTTCTAATGTTTTGTTGGGATATTTAAATTTTGAATTCATACTCAATAACATAACTTCCTATAATTTATATTACTTCAATGTCATCTCTCGGAACATATTCAGGTTATACATCAACATTGAAATATATTTTGGTTCATTGAAACCTAATCCATAACTAATAATCAATTGTAGGAATTTTAAATCTATAAAAATTTATGTAACCTCTAAATTTTTAAATCAACAGCATGATATCCTCTTAATATTCCCATATTATGATCTATATCAAACTAAACATGACAAGTTACACAAAATACCATGGTATATATCTTATCTATACTAAAATTAACTACATAATTCCTACCACCTTTTTTAAATCCATGTGTTTTTAAACTCCAAAAAATGTGATGTTCAACATTCCTAAATTTATAACATGTTTCACTTATATTTTCTATTAGAAAAGGTATTATATAAACTCAAAATTACTTTAAGAATAGATATTATAGACTCCCCATTTTTTATATGGAATATTAAAAAAAGAATATTCTTTGGTGTGAATTCCATCATATCCATATTTCATTTTGGCCTTCATAACCATGGTCATCCGAATTCTTAGTAAAATATCTTACATGTCATTTTCTAATTTATAGGAATACACTAATTACATAAGTAAAACATGGCTACCCCGACTTCCATAATTACCAAAATAAGTCTTCTGATTTTGTACTTAGATTCTTCTGATTCAAAACTCTAAGTGTCATGTCATCTCATTCTTTACAATTTCAAAAGAAATAACTACAGACAAAAATGGAATTCAAAACACTCACATCAACTTCCTCCAACTATTTCTAGATCAATTATAGATTAGCATGATTATCCATGGAGTGTCTTATGTTGCGGTGAAGAACACCTTCCACAATATTCAATTTTACACACTTGATCATTTCTTTTAATGTGAAACTCTTAAAAAATTCTGAATATACTTGAATAACTCATTTAATCGTCATCAAATAGTAAATCAATCATTTTACCTCTATTAAATATTTCACCATAATCATACTACTATATGGTTCAATGTTCACATCATCTTTTGAAATCACTATCATCACCTTAGATACTTTTACAAATTTTATATAAGAATATTTCATCATCTTCAATCATAATAATCAATGTTATTTCATGGTTTTCAAAAAATTCCAACATACAAACAACTTTTTGTAACAATATACACATTTGGATTTTTTGAGAATACATACATCTATAAAATTAAACTACTATAAGAAATAGATAAAAAAATTCACCCTTTAACTTTCAATCCATGATCATCTAAAAATCAAAATTTATATAAAATTTATATCCCCCCTTGTGAATATATTGTACAGGTATATTTCCTCCCCTTTTAGAAAGGTATTTTGGTATCAAAAAATATTCACAACCCCTTATTAAACAATACTTTTGAAAAAGATATTCAATAAAAATAAATATTTTTAATATATTTATGAATTAAAGAATAATAAAGACTATGGTACATATTATTATCTGTGGAACCAAAAAAATTAGATGAAATTAATATAATTTGGATTGGATATTCTTGAGATATTTCCTTTTTTTTGAAAAAACATTATTCATATTAATTATGTGAATTGATATGTTTTTATTAAACAGAATGAAATAAAATTATCGATAGATATAGAGACATTTTATAAAAAAGGATGGTAGAGATTTGTGGGTTTTAATGAAGGATGGAGTTTGTTTAAGGATTTTATATTTTGAAAAGATGTAATTTTGGAATTTCTAGACTGAGATAGGAATAGTAAATTTAAAAGTTGTTCATGCAGTTGATCCATTTATCATGGATTCTCTAATGGTTTAATGTAATTTTAATGATGTTAATTGAATTTTCTCATATGGTTGATTTAATAGAAATAGATTTTATATATCTATCCATAATTTTTCATTAGGTCTATTTGACCTTTGAGATGTTCCAAAATTCATACATTTTGAAAAATTCAAATTAGGTGATGATCCTTAATAATTATAATTTATTAAACATAACAAAGAGAATGTGATTCTGGAAAGTATATTGAAGGAAAAAAGATTATGAGTGATCAAAATCAAATCAAATATGATGTTTTGATGAATATTGTGTTATTACTCTAATATGAATATTTTGATCATAAGAATTTTATTAGGAGAGTAAGCGTTTGAAGCTAATATTAATCCTTTAAGTAGGAGAAAAATTCTATTATGTTTCTCATATTAATTTGATGTTGAGTGTAAGTATTCATGATTATAACACTACATTTTAAGTATTTTTGGGTTAATCATATGTTATTTATCATGAACGCATGTCTTTAAGATGAGGTAGAAATTTGATAAAGGTATGAATGTAAGTCTTTTAGCTACATTAAATGTTTGTATTTTCTAAATAAATGAGACCTTCATAAGTGTAAGAATTGTAAAAGTATTCCTTCATGACCTATTTTATATTTAAATTTCTATAAAATGATGAAAGTAGGAGATCCACATTGAATGTAGTGCATTATTCCATTCACATGGATATTTAAAATATTTTTTATGATGTGACTTTTATGATAAAAATGAAGAATTCCATGTTTATAGAAGGAAGCAGAACCGGAGAGGTTTGTGATATAAATAGGGAACCCCAATATTTACATGTAATTGTGAATATCATGAAGGCATAAATAAAATCAAATTAATTCATTTTATATTAAAAACATGTTCACTGTTTTAATTAGGACGAATTCAAATATTATGTGGAATTTCCACCAATAGTGATTACATTAGATATGAATTGAAGAAACAATAATTATTGAAATTTGATTTCTAAGTATTTAAGATTTTTTAAATTTTAAAATAAGAACTATATTATTATATTTGGATGAATTATCTAGATGGAATTTAAGTGAGAATATTATTCACATGGTATTAATTGATTTAATATCTGAACAGGGATAGAAAAACTATGTAGCATATTTTGAGAGGAAATGAAGTGGGTGAGCTTGTCAAGAAATTTGTAATAGATAGAGGAAGAATAATTCCCTACATCCATATATATATTTTGAATAAATCTATTTTGATGAAAATAATGTTCTCCTACAAAATTATTACATGTGGTGTTGTGCATGGTATTTGAAGTGGAGTCTTTTTACTATGGAATAACTGAAGAAAAACAATAATATTTCATCTCATTAAAAAAATTATTGAATTCATTGGTGGAAGAATCATTAGATTTCATCCATTTTATATTATTATATCATTTTAGGATTAACTAAAAATATATAATTCACACAATAGGTCAAGATAATTGTAAAGAGTGTTCTAAATTTCTTCCTTTCTCTAACTGATTCACAATGTTTTATTGTTGGTTTTTTAATCATGGGTTTTTTTTGAGATCATATTGAGGAATAGAACTTAAAATATGTAATTAACTTTGTAAATATCTTGATCATTCTATTTATATGATTTTTTTTGTCAAAAAAAATTAAATCACTATAATACCTGACATGGGTTTTGGATAGGGAAATAAATAAATTAGGTTAATCACATATCTACCCCCTCTCAACGATTTAAAAAATCATATTCTTCTATTATTGGTGTTAGAATCATTTTTACATCATTTTTATTTGGATATTTAACGATATAATCTTTTAAGTATCTCTCGTTTTGAAGGGTTCACTAATATTATATATCTTATATGGATAATATGTATATGGTGAATAAATAATGATTCCCATATTTGATGGGAATATTTTTCTAGTGTGAAAGGAAATATTATGTATATATGTTATCTATATTTATTATTATTTTTTGGAATATAAAACTAATGAACACTCCCCACACATGAAATGTATTTATATAAAATTTATAAATAAGTGGAATATAGAAAACAATGGAATACATAAAATTCATTATTTTCCTCTCATTCAAAGATATAATTTCTGAAAGATGATGAAATCAAAATATCTAAAGGTATTTTAAAAAAATGTTAAATATCTATTAAGAGAAAACAAAATTAAATCAAGAAAAGTTAAAATTTCAGAGGTTCAAATATAAATACATCCTAATAAAATGTGATGAAAATATTTAAATCTTTCCCATAATGGTCACTAATGTTGTAAGCATGATCAGAGGATTTTGTGAGGATTTGAAATAATCTTGTACAATTGATAATATATTAGGTGTCTTACATGATATATTTGATGTGAATATATTTTCATTAGAAAAAAAATGATACACCTATTGATTTATTTCATATAATTTTAATAACTTATGAAATAAAGATAGATGATACTATTAAGAATTATTTTAATGCTAAAAAATTAGTGGTTTTAATAAATTAAAAACTAAGAGAAGTAAAAAAAAGGGTGTTTTTTAGGGTGTTTAATTAAATACGAATTTATATATAAATGGAATGTTTGATAAATTTATGACTCTAATATTTAAAAATGTGAAACGGGGAAAGATAAATTTTAAAGGGAAGCTACCACTTAAATTCTTCAATTGTGGGTTTATTAGATATTTTTTAAAACAACCCATCAAAAAATTGAATGAATATGAATCCAGTGATAAAGAAGGAAAATGATAGAGAAAATTTTCAAAGGATAATTCATTTAGTTCAATATTATTTTCTATATAAAAATGTAACAATTTATTAAAGAATAAAAAGAGTAGTTTTTTTATAAACATGTGGAAGGTTAAAGTATTGATAAGGATGAAGATGTTCACAAAAACAATGACATTAGTGAAAAGATTCTTATTATTAAAGTTAATGATGAAAATTTCAGATGTTATGAAATTAAAAAATCTATAAGTGGAGATGAGTAAATGCGAATAGATTTTATAATGAAGAGACAATGGAGGGATTGCCTCTCCAAATTTTCAAATCCTCAATAAGAAAATAGAAAACTTGAAGAAATATAATCGACCTTCTAACATCGTGGAATCAGTCCCTGAAGAAGAAACATTTAATCTATATAATGATGTTAATGATCAAATAAATTTTATTGATGATAAGAAGACACTAAGTATCATTATGGAAGAAAATGTCAACGATTTAGATATGGATACTGATCTTATTCAATTGCGACTGGTCATACATTAAGATAATATGAACCTATATAGACAGATTTTAAAAATATATACCCAAGAACCCATAATATTTTAATTGAATAATAAATTAAGATAAGATAAAAAAATAATCTTCCTAGGATGAATTTGATGTTGAAATGGAATTAAATAACTTTGATAAGAAGAAGAAAGTGAAAATAACAAAAATGTTGGATAAATTAAATGAGTCTAAAAAATATAGTATTTCTACATATTCAAATGTTTATTCACATTCAAATGTAAATTCTCAATCTAAATAAGAATAATAAAAGTATATTATAAATAATATATTTCGATGAGTTAATTTTAATTCTAATTCTCCAGAAGGATCCACGATTTATGATAAAAATAATCATGAAATATCAAAAAATAATTCAGAAAAATATATAGTTTCTAATGTAAAATATTATTTTATAGGTACTAGTGGTGTTTTCGTGTTCTTGATAACACAATTTTGATGTGTTTTTCTAATTACAAACATCATAGTGATTTAATAAATCTTGGGAGACAAAATCGAGAGGGATATATCCTACTCAAAGAGGATGGATTCATAAATAGTTTGAAATTTTTTGATTAAACACTAAAAATAGATTTAAATGTTTATAAGTGTATGAATATATGATAACCTAGTTTAAATTGATAAATTATATCACACCATGATACCATAATAATAGGGAATAAAGTCTTAGGATATAAATTAGAAATTTAATTAAAATGCTCGTATTGTATAAGTCCCACTTAAAAATCAAAGAATGAGAGTCCATGAATTTTGGATAGTTCGCATATTCTATGAAACATGATGTTTTTAAATAATGTTGAAAACTGTAAAGAAGTATCCATGAATTTTATAAATGGTTGTTCAATCAAGATCAAAGTGTTTTGTTTTACTATTATTTTAAAAGATAAATTAAAATCCAAGAATACTATTTATCTTTATGGGATGAAATAAATTTTTTTAGCATTTCTCAACTCTGTGATGTAGGAAATAAGGGAGTATTATTGATGGATGACTTTTTAGTTAAAAAATTGAAACATTAAAGGATGTGACAATAACACATGAATTTAAGGAGAAATAATTTAAGGTTGAATATGGTCAAAGTTTCTACTACCTGATCATGAAATCAGAAAATGAACTTTGGAACCACAGGATTCACAATCTTGTCTGAAGGAATATGATGGCTTCTATTCAATGGGAAATTGTTCATGATATTCCTAAGATAGTATAATAGGATGGATGTATTTTCTATACACATAATAGTGGAAATATTATTTATTCATTCTATAATAAGGTTGAGATTCACATTACTCTTCCATTAGAGTTGATCAATTATAATATATATGATCTTATAAGAAACAAACAAACAAATAAAGATAAGTAATTATTTTCTTTTATTTGTTAATTTACTCATATTACAGTCATTATATTTATGAAATATAAATTAGAGGATCTAAATATTTTCAGTAGTTTTAATTGAATTTCTAAAAATAAGTGTTTACTAATTAAGGAAAATATGAGTAGATAGTATTATTGAGTACACTGATAAAAAATTTGAATCTTATCCTAGAAAAAAAGTAATTCATCATGAAATATGTTCACTATACTGATCCCAAAATATTATTTGTATGAATTGAAGAATATATGTTTGGTAGAGATAACTCGAACAATGTAAATTGGGGATATTCCTCCTTTTATTTTTCTATGTGATTTATTGGAGAAACAATTCCTTTTAAAAACCATATCTTTTATATTCCAAATTCTAATAAGAATATATATGATACGTACTATAAGAAGTCTCAAAAATTGAATTAGGGTTTAAAAGCTTTTGTATCATAAAAACTAATTGTGAAACTCTTTGTAAATTTGATCTGAGAGGCATTGCTGAAATTTTTATAGGTTATCCGAAAAATAGAAGGTGATACAATTATTAAATCCATGAGTCTATATGAATTGTAAATATAATTTTTGTGAATATCTATAAACCTAAATGAAAAATTTATTGTTAATAAAGGTAGTTCTATAAATGATGTTGAATTATTTTCTATTAAAAATCCTGAAAAATACTAGATAAACATGAAAATAACAAAGATGTACATGAAATAGAAGAAGATTCATCCATTTTAATTAATTGTGAACAATTATATTCAACCCATCTAAGGATGATAATATAATTTTATTTCCAAAAAATCACCTTATTTTTAGCAACTATAAAGAGGAGTACATGGCTACAAATCATTCCAAAACACATTTAATGTGTATAATGAAAAAATAAGAAGATTTGAAGGTTGATGTGAGGATATAACTTCTTATTAGATGTGATAATAAAATTAGTATCAATTGTTCAAATTATCATGTTAAACATTCCAGAATCAGGTAAAATGTTATTAAATATCCCTTTATTAAGGTTCTTGTAGAGAGAAAAGAATTTATGTTTGAGTATGTTTGAATAAAGGAAGAAATTATGGATGTGTTCACCAAGGAATTATATAAAATTGTTATTCAGTATTTGACGTTGATGTTGGGTGTTCAAAAGAGAAAAAAACTCACAACATAAATATTTATTTATAATTACCTCTTAAATGTTTTTCAAAAGGGGTTTAATATTTACATGGATAGTATCCTTTAATATGTATTTCTCTTTAGGGTGAGAATATATTTAGAGATTATTCTCAGTTAAGGTAAGATATCACTTTAGCATTATTGAATTGATTTAGAAGTTTATTGATGTGGTTGGAGGAAAAAATTTATCATAGCATTTAATAAAAGGATTTTGGTGTTAGTGATGTGTTTTATGAACTATTTTTTTAATAACATGACTTTAGTCTTTGGGTAGGATGAATAAAGATAACTATTCTTTATGAAAAATATGGTAATTATTATTCTATTTTTGGTTTTCTACACTGAGTTCTCTCATGTAGGATTAAAAATGTTTACTAGTGATCAATTCTCTGTAATCATTGATTATGATAGTGATTTATGCTCTGTGGCAGTCAAAAAAATTCAAAGGGGGAGTTTGTTGAGCTCTATATTGTAGACGCATTCAAGAAAAGTTGGATTAAATCCTCTTAGTATTTTTTCATTTATTGAAAACATATCAATAATATTAATTTTGGAAATTGATATGATTTTATTAGAATAAATCATGGATAGTTGTTGGTGGATGTATAGACACTCTATAAAACATGTTTGAATAGTTTTTGTGCAGGTTGAAGAATGTTAGAGTTGGTATGAGGATGATCTTGTTTGAAAATTTGGTGGAATGGAATTCAGAGACTTAGATAAAAATATTCAATATAAAATTTGTTCATATGATCAATAAAATTAGTGTGTATTCTCTCATAGTCTATTAGAGTTTTCCATATTGTTGATTGAATTTATTCATATAGTCAATTTATTGACCGTATATTGGCATGGGAAATTTGGGTTTTTTCATACGGTTGACATAATTCTTGTAAAGTTCCATAATATATGTATTCTATAGAATTAAAATATTCTAATGATATTTTACTGATATTCATTGATTAATCATCACACTAATATTTTGATTTAGGAAATGATATTGAATAAAATGGATGATGAGTTATGAGCATCAAATAAAAGATGAATATATTAATAAGATAGATATATTGTTATTAAATAAACAAGATAGTCATAATAGATTGAGTAGAAGTATAATCCTTTGAAGCTGATTGTATCCCATTAAGTGATATTGTAATCCTTTGAATAAGATCATGTGACTTTGATGCCGATTTTATGTCTTCATGATTATAAGAATTAATTTTATGTCTTCTTTTCTTAATCGTATTTCTTTGATCTCGATCATATTTCAATGATTCAAGGTATAAATTTATATAGGGGATGAATGTAAGTCTTTTATAAATAATAAACTTTAGTATTTACAATAAGAATAAGCATTTACTATGTCTACAACATCTGAATGTATGCCTTCAAGACTTAGTGTATTTTTAGATGTGTATAGAAATGAAACGTGAAGGATATCCACATGGAAAGAAATTCTTCATACCATGAATAGGTATTCGAAATGTTTTTTTATTTAGTTTATTTTATTTTATAAGAGTAAAAATTATAATTTTCAATTAGGGTGAATAACTCGAAGGGTTTATTTTTGTGAATAGTGAACCCATATATTCGAAGGTGTCTTTAAATATTGTGCATGAATAAATGAATTAAAATTCATGTATCATGGTTGAAAATTATATTTGAGGTTTTAATGAGGAATAATGTAAATATTATATGTAAGTTACCATATGTAGTTATTACATTGGTTATAAAGTAGATAAGAAAGAGTTTTTAAAATCCAATATAAAATAGATTAGGAGAATTTAAATTTTAATATCATATATGTATTTTTATAGTTGTAAGATCATATGGAGGGATTTAAAGTGTGAATTTTATTCATATGGAATTAAGTGAATAAATTAATGATAAATGAAGGAAAAAGTGTGTGGTGCATTTTGTGAAGAAACAAACTAGGGAACTTGTGGATAAAGTTTGAAATTAAGAGAGAGAGAGAGAGGAACAAGAAGATTATTCTTTAATATACATGTTTCAATTAACTATTTCCTGATGAATACATAGTAATAAAATAATTTTACTGTATACAATGTTTTTCATGTGATAGGGAGTGTTTTATTTCTACTATGAAAGTGTAAAAGGAGATGATTTCATTACATGAAAATGTTATTAATAGTCATCAGTGGAAATCTATGTTGTTACCCATTTGATATTATTTTATCAATACATGATTCAATAAATATGTGTGATACATATAAATAGATAGGATACTTTTAGTGGGATTTCTAAATATTTTACCCACTTATTGAAATTCATGAAGATTCACTAGTGGATTGTATGATCATAGGTTTTATTAGAGTATTTCAAGGACTAGATACTTAAACTGAGTAGTGAACCTTGTATATCAAATATATTTTTTTGTTTTTTCTTGGGAGTTATTGAATGAAAATAAAATTAATCTAGTAAGCGATGATTTTTTTGGACATGGAATTACATAAAATATATTAATCACAAATTCTACCCTCTTAGTGATTTCACTCATCTTGTTAATCTATACATTTCACTTTAAAATATATTATTATTACACTTTTAGGTATATTATCATAACCCTTGATATTATATCATATAACTTTCAATATAAAATATTTAAAATAAATTTTAATTTTAGATACATTCTTGTCATCAAATCCAATGAGTTATTTTACCACTTCACAATTATATACCAAGACAAGAACCCTCTAATCCTTCTAATTTTGAACCCATTTTATGAAACATGTTTCATTGTTAAAAACATTAATGCTTTTTATATCACTCCCTAATTTATGATTTAAGTACATATAGCTTGTGAAATAATGTTTCATTGAAATTAAAATTCCTTTGAACTCAATCATACTTCACAATACGGTTATTATATTGGAAATAATTTACATAGTGTGTGTGATATACCATACGTTCAATATATTAACACCACATATTCATAATAATAAATTGATTCCAATTAATGTAATTTATCATAATTTCTTAATAAGAATTATCCATTCTCAAATAAGTAAAAACAACTTTTAAATGTTCATTAAAAATTCCCATGATTTTAATATCCTCTTGACACGAAAAAAAATTATAATATTCTACCTCGGGTAACCAATAGTTGATAATAAAACACTATTCTCATCAACTTTTTTCATCCTTATATACAATAATATGATATGAAATTTTAATATAATAAACATATAGAACACATATTCCTCAATGTATATATTTGTTACTCCATAATGTTATTCATATTCTCCATTAGGGAATTCCACATATTGTTAAAGGCTAGATAAAATTTATAGATATCTAAAATTTAGCATGCTAAAATTAAAAATACTAATATTTGGTTTTTGACACCGTTTTTCCTTTAAGTAAAGATTGGTACCAAATTTACTTCATTATATTTTAATAAATAACTAAAATCAACATGTATTTTTCTTGTCAACTTATTTTGATCACTATGTATACAATTTGTGGATCATATAGGTCTGTAACATTAGTTGAATTTTTTCATCACTATATATATATTAACATTTTAATGAAGTTATTATTTCTATATCTCTACCCACATATAGTGTAAACTATTATATCTTTTACCACTAGAAATACCACTTGTATCATTTTTATCTTTACTCAGGCGAATAAATCCACATTTAAATATTTACCAACTTTTAAGGTTCACAAAGTGCATACACATCTTTTATTAGTGCACAAAAAATTCACATTCCAAAAAGATCATATTTCCACCTAAATACTGAATCAATAAACAATGTACACTCCTAGGCAGAGCGGTACTTGTAAATTTTTCAATTTTTAGACTATGATTAATTATTGTAGACCAATCCATTTCTTCCATTTTTCATTCATGATCCTTTAGTGTTATTTCATTCAATGATACCTGTAATGCAGTGTTCCTAAATAATATCATTATTTCTACATTTACTCTACATTGAAATCATATATATTCCGTACATGGTAAATTTTTCAATAATTACACTTGTAGAAGTTTACTTCTTCAATACAACAAAAATTAATTCTTTACCATACTTCATTATCTATAAAAAGAAAAATCTACCAGTATTATTCTCTAGATTTCTAGTGGTATGGATGCAACCACATAGTCATTACACTTTCTTATTCTCTATGACCATGATGAAAACATATTTTTTTTCTTCATGTCCATGATTTCATATACTATTTCTAGTAAGTTTGATGTGAGTAAACAACCTTGGTTCCTGATACACTCGCTATATTCTGCCCATTTTTTTCATACAAAGACGCGAATCTATTCTTTAATGAGACAGATTGTTCTAAATTAGGGATTCATTTTTTCATTAATAAAATTCTTATTTTTCATTAGGATGGATGTTTCAAATAACCCGTCAATGATATTGGGTTATTATACCTTTTCTATATCACTTCATGATCATCTAAAAACATTGATTTGATTTTTATTTGACTTTTTTTTAATTATTCTATTCATGACTCCTTCATATCATAGTTCTAGGGGAACATATCCTAGAACCTTCATTAACGTTAATGTTACAACACCTTTTTATATTTATAAGGTTACAATTAATATAACAAATCCAAATGAAATATTCATACCTTTCAATTAACTACCATAAATCAAATGTATTACTAGATCCCCATTGATTTTAAATCTTCTTCTTCTTCATGCCCACATATTTTGTTTGTTCAACGATCCCACGGAAATAAAACTTCTTCAATATTGTATTTCTAATTTTTCCCTTTCGAAAAATAGAATTTAAATTATTTTTCTATAGTAATTATATATTATTATTATTCTTGATATTAACAAAAGTCTAAATATGATAATCTTCAGTGGTTTCATTACCCCTCATTATAGGAAGCTGTCACTTAAAATCCATAACACTTAAATCCATATTAATTAGTTGAATTTATATATTCTCATGTTATAATTCATTTCATTATATAAAATCATTATATGATTATTACACTACAATATGTGGGCGGATATTTATGATTCCTAGAATTTATTTTTTACCATGCTTAATATAACATCACAATCCATGGTGCACTTGATAGTTCTTAGACCAAAGAGCTACATGACCTCAGGCACACATCCTTATACACTATATGATTCCAAAAAGAAGTGGGGGTCTAGGGTGTTTCATTGGAGAGACTATACGCCCAAATTAGAGTATAAAATTGCAGCATAAAAAAATGAACAACATGAATCTATAATAAACATCCATTAGAGTATGTAAGAATAAATATACCAAATCCATCAATAATAAATGAATACACTCATACAGACTCTTAACATAAAATATTTTATTTCCCACTGAGTTTACCACATACACAATATAAATAAGAATAAAAAAATTAATGCCCTATTAAAAAAATAAGCTTCGCCCCATCTTAATATCCAGTCCCATCCAATATATCCCATTTAATGATCTAATCATTGTCCTCTACCCAACCCAAAACTATAGTAAGGGAATTTCACTTGAGCACCCAAGTTCCATTGACAAATGAGTAGGGTGTGTGTAAAAATCAGTAGGGAACAACCAATGATATCATATATATAACCCAAAAAATCATACATATTTCATATAATTTCAATATAGATAGCATGAAAGATTAAATAAAATAACTACTGTAAATGCTCGGATTCTACTATGAAATTCAGGATCAACCCATATTGGCTTCTACCAGTATTTTAGTATCTCTAGGTATGTCACATAATCATTCCTACCAATATCATCATCTAAATCATTGGAATATCTGAATACCTCTAGGAAAACATCATTCAAGTATTCATGGGAGAACCTTGTCTTTAATCCATCACCTGAATCCATGGTATAACTTTCTAGGAAATTCATCACATATACATGGGTGCATCTCTCCCATCCAAGTATCACATCATAAATATAGTGTGTGTACCATGTAAGAACAAAAAAATTCATAATTAAGTAAATTCACCTCCAAGAATCTATTACATAGATCCAAGGTTTACCCTTCTAGGAAATCCATCACCATTATCTAAGGGTATCTCTCTTCCCATGAGATATCACATCATATAGAGCCAGGTGTGTATATCTTTCCTATAAGGAAATCCATCACTTAAATATAGGGGTGCACCATTTTACTTATAGGAATCCATCTCTTAGATAAATGTAGTTTCCTCTTAGGGAATATTTATATATAAACTCAGGGGAATGCCCTATAAAAAAATCCATCACCTAGAGATTGAGGTGTGCCTCTCCACAATAATATCTTTATTGTTATATCAAAAGATTAACCATATTCCCAAACCAATCCTACAAACCAAGGTTAACATCTATTGTGCATATCCTTCTACTTCCACAATCATAAAATTATAAAATCATAAATTCAGGATATAAGGGTAAACCAGTAATCATTACAACACATTTCCCTTATGCACCCTCTCAAGGGAAAACCTCTCACTTGGGATCCATCTATGGTACCCTAGTTCCCATCATATCCAATGAATCCTTCATGGATCCTCTTATCATAAACATGTCTCTCGGGTCAACAAGTATGACATAGAGGGAATAACATCCCATTACATTTTCAATGTCCCATCAATGAATCAAAATCATAATAGGAAAGTATCATAAGGGAGATGACCTCAAGCCCATTACCTTCCCAAATCACAATAGGTCTATCCTCACACTAGACCTATTCATAACTCTCCACCTGGTCATGTCACCAGCTTGATGAGTCTACCTGATTACAGGGTTCTTACATGACCATTCTCTATTCCATCCTCCTCAATCCATCTCTCATCTATACCTGGAGGTTACTAATGATACCTATCAGTAGGGAATCTACATCTCATTCATTCCATCCCATTTAGTTTACATTCCTTATGGACCAAGTTTCACATATCATATTCCATATATAAAATTAATAATACCATAGGATAATATAAGTGGATATACCTACCTCAATACTATTTTATTCTCTTCTATTACAATCATATAACACTTTTCCAAGCTCTTCTTGGTCCAACCAGTCACCTCCCATCACCACCTAACCATATCTAATGCTATAGAATATAGATTAATTAATTATAATAAAATTATAATTCATTAAACATTTATAATTAATTTTAAATTTAATATAATAAGTTATAACACATAAAAACTCATTGAAAATCTTCCACTCATCAAAACATTAAGTATGAGGGCGAAACCCTTTATCGATTCACAGCTAAACCTAAGCCAAGAAAATTCCCCCAAAAAAGACTATAATTAAAACATATAAATAAATAAATTTTGTTGGAAAACCTATAAAAATATATGTGATGATTCTAATATATCATAATGAAATGTGAATTAATTAAAATATCATATCAATACACCCTCTACAAATGTTGAGAAAAATATCCATCTAACTTGGTTAAATCTAAAAACCTTTGGCAGAATGAAAACTAAAATCCTACCTTATTTTCCCAAATCAGTAGAGGGAAATGAAAAGAAAGAAAATAGGAAGGGTCTTAATTGGATTCTTTAAAAAAATTCACCAATAACCTTCCTATATAAGTAGGGGTCGAAGATATTAGAGATCTGACGAATGTATCTTTCCTGCTCGCATCTCTTAACCTAGGTCATGAGGGTGCGGGTTGGGTATCTTCTTTTTAATTAGAAAAAAAAATCATATTTTTTAATTTACTAAAAAAATCTCAGGTTTATTCGATGAACCATTTAGGTAGAGGGGTCCTCCCTTTCTAACCTCTTTCATAGTGTGATCCAGGGTTCACATCATGAAATCCTCTGCTAAAAAGATTACACCCATCAACAAACCCCTTTCATAGTGTAAAAACCCTATAATGTAGTTAAGTACTATATGCGATATGATTTCATTTCCCAAAACATATTACACTAAATATATGGTCTTAATATCCCTAAACAACTTAACATTACACAAACTAGATCCAACGAAATTACATTAATATTATTAATCTATTGAAATTCCAATATGAGACTCTATTCAAGATCCGACCCTCTCGAAAAATTCAAATTACAACAATTATTCGCAACCTAAAAGGGAACAATGTTCTAAAACCTCCAAAATATAGGATCTATATTCCCCTAGGATCTATGTTGATATTTAAATCATCACTCCCAACCAGCACCAGTCTCCAATTCATGCTTAGTTCACTATGCTCCACTCTAAGATGTCTGATGACCTTATGTTATAAAACTCTAAACATGAACCTCAAAATTCATAAATAACCAATCCATAACTCATTATCACCACTGAAAGAAACAATATAGATCTTACTCATTATTATCTATCAAGAGACACCATGCTGACATTAATCAATTTATCCTTGATATTATAGTGCTCCCCACCATATAACTAAAATCATAATGTCAAATCTCGAACCATAGTGCTCCCCACCAAAGGATGATTCTAGGAAAACAATACTCTTAGTGGTATGACAACCCTTTTTTTATATTTTACATATAACTTCACTCAATATCATGGAAAAAATAAGTTATAATCCCATATTTATCTTTGTTTCTAATTCTTAATCAAGTGAGATGAGTCTCTACAACCCATTTATTATACTTAATGCACCAAAATCCACTAAAAAGATCATTTTGATCTCAAAACATATCCATAAAACCCAAATTTATATACCTAATGTGATTTAGAACCCACAACATCTTATTACATGCAAAAATCTATTTGGACCTCTTCTTCATGAATTTGACATAGAACGCTCGACTTCAGCCACCTACACACAATATCTTTGCATTATTTCCACATCATTACTATGGAAGGAATTTCATGATAATATAAATATAAAAACCATATTCCAAACCTTACATTTAGTTAAATTTCATGTTTGGGTCATTAAAAAAATCATACCTTCAAATATTCTATCACCCGAGCACCATGGCACCTCAAATTAACCTCATGTTCTCGAAAACAGTATGATCCCAATGGAAATTCACAAACTCTATCCAATATCATCTCTAAATGTGTAATTTAATATTTTAAAATAGAATAGATACTTTTGAATCCATAGTTAATTGGATTTCAAAATTTACATTGACTATCTACTGACTGGTCTCATCATGCCCACAACCAGTTTAACACGATTGGTGTATCTCCATTGAAGAAAGGAGAGGTTGTTCATGCTAGAGTTCTATAACGAATCACAAAAAACTACAAATTTATGGACCAAATGATTTTTTAGTAATTATATATCTAAATTAATGTTAAATGAGGGATACTCCCTCCATAATTCATTGGTGTACTCCCCAACATATTGCATTCCATATATCATTCTGTAAGAACAGCCTAAATAGGTTCCATAATAACATTCATATCAATACTCACCATCCGCAATCATGTCATCTCTGGAAATTCTAATATATGGTCATCTCCAATATCATCCATACAATTACACTCTGATTCATTTAAAATGACATACCTCATAGCTACAAAATTACTTATTTCATCAAACCTATGTTGCAAAGATATCAAAATATTATTGATTCCATTGGACCTCTAATAGCTCATGGATGCCCAATGATTCAAAATTCAACTTAATTACGCCTAAATATCATTTTGTACCTCAAAACAAATCCACCTCTAGAATTTTACGATCATGTATAACCTGGTTATATAACTCAGATCACAATTCCTTGAGTTTAATCTCATATTACCCAGATTCACATGTCTAAATAGTTGACCATGATTTGAGACATGTAAATCACATCAATATAATATTACTCTTGATGATACTCTTAAAAAAGAGAAAACTCACCCATACAATGGTCTATTGTATTATCACACTCCAACCAGTGTAATCTCAAAATCACTGGAATCCATCCACACTCTACCAATGAACCACATAGAAATGCATATGAATTGCACAGTGTTAGGAATCTCATTGTTCTTTTACTCAATACCAAATATTAATACCAAAAACACCACCACTCATGGTTATTTACTTAGAAAAATCAAACGAAAATATATACTTGTGCCATATTTTGAGTAGAAATTCATTTGCACTGATATAAAGGTGATGAACTTATATGTTCCTTCTATGTTCACAATATATACGGTATAACTAGTCCTCTATCCTTTCCTCAGTACCCCTCTTGTATACTGATATCAAAACCTGAAGCATTTATCCATGCTTCTAGTATCTAAGGAACTCAAAATCTTGGGCTAACCCCACTCTTGAGTTACCATCATATATCATAAATCATCTAATACAAAATACCTAACTCGCTAATCTATTTATTTGAATGTGAAAATTATAGTCTCACCCTCATAACCTATAGGTCATATCTCATTCCATTTACAAGTCATATAAAACAACTCCATATTCCCATGTCAAATGTTACATTATGACTCACACAACTAAATACCCTCCCTAGGGTCTCATCTACACAGAAACAAATCTGGCATCACATTCCAACTCTTCACTAACTTGACAAAAATGATTATCGTTGGGAACTTGTATATGGAACTACCTCATTGATAATATTGACCTCCTAACACATATAGAAATGAATATCTCATGCTAAAATCACAACCTTGATGTACCCCTCTCTCTTGGATTTTAACGATCACTATCACTCTCATCGTGTTCTAACTTGTTTTCAAGCGTTTCGATGCTAGGAAAAAGGATGCCCAGGAGTTGGCCCAAGAAGACTGATAGTGGACTCTCTGAGTCCACCGGCCAACCGGTGGATTCCCACTGGCCAGCCGATGGTCTCTAGCAGAAGCATTGCTTTCTTCCAGAGCCACCGGTCAGCCGGTGTTAGCGCACCGGCCAGCTGGTATGGGCACCGGCCAACCGGTTCTTGCCCATCGGCCAGTCGGAAGACCCAGGCACTAGGCTTGCCCACTTCCTGGTGACACCGGCCAACCGGTGGATGACCACCGGACAGCCGGGGGAACCCAGACAGAAAGACTTCTCTGTCTGGACCACCGGCCAGCTGGGAGCTCAGCACCGGCCAACCGGTGGACCACCGGCCAGCCGTTGTGCCTAGTCAAACTAGCCGTTGGACCACCGGCCAGCTGGTGAGACACCACCGGCCAGTCGGTGTGCCCAGTCAAACTAGCCGTTGGGCTTTGACCAAACTTGTACTTCTGACCCCCAACGGCTCCGTAAGCCCTCCAACAGCCATATTGAAGTGTTTATGGGTATTTCTCCAATAAATAAGAAACCATGGATGCCGGGAACATATCCGAATAATATTTTGATGTCTTGACGCTCTAACGACAAATCTCCAAGGCCTCTTGTGATCCATTGCCATCCTTGAATCTTGATCTCCCTCTCCATCAGCTGCTCCCACACTTTTGGATCTCAAGGCTTCCGTGTGTTTGTATTATTTTATTTGTTTAGTTCTTCATTGGGTTTGGATTAAAACAAACCTCTCATTTCCATTATTTCTTTCAATTGGGTTTCTTGCTACAACCATAATAAAAAAGCAAGCTGTACGAAGGTGTTCTAGCCTACCTCAAAACGGCTAGTGGGTTTCTTGCTACAACCATTAAAAAGCAAGCTGATGTATTAATCTCTCAACGGTTCTTGTTGGGAGCGGAGACGTAGGCTTGGGAATTAAGCCGATCTCCGTTATCAAATTGTGTCTTGCCTTTTTTATTTCCACTGCATTGATAATTGTTTTAAATTGTTAATTATTTTTGAAAATGCAATTCACCCCCCCCCCCCCTCTTGCCATCCTCTACGACCCAACATTTGGTATGAAAGGAAGTGTTTTCGGAATACCTTAACCGGTTACAAACTTAAGATCCTTAGTGATGGCTAATTCCTCGCATTCTCCCGAAGGATATTCTATGACTCAGGCTCCATTCTTTGATGGAACCGATTACACTTATTGGAAAACTCGCATTATTACTTTTCTTAGAAGCATTGGTTATCCTATCTATAGAATTGTAATTCAAGGCTATACTTTATCTAACAAGGATGAGTCCAAATGGACCCCCGAAGACATTGCCAATTTTGAGCTTGATGGCAAAGACATGAATTCTCTTCATTGTGGGCTAGACCGTAATGAATTCAACCGTGTTTCTACTTGCTCCTCTTCTTATGAAATTTGGAAAATTTTAGAAGTAACCCATGAGAGAACTAACAATGTCAAAGAAACTAGATTAGACATGTATCACCATGATTTTGAAAGTTTCACCATGCACCCACACGAATCAATTACTGAAATGTTTACTCGTTTTACTGACGTTTGCAAAGGATGAAAATATCTTGGTGAGGATGTTTCTGCAGAAATAATGGTCAAGAATATTCATTGGGTCCTACCAAGCTCATGGGCACCAAAGGTGACCGCAATTCAAGAAGCAAAAGATGTCAAGAAAATGCCGGTTGAAGAGCTCATTGGATCACTCATGACCAACGAGATCACCATGAAGAGGCAATCCGATAAAGAAGGTAAAACCTTCAAGGAGAAAAAGAACATTGCTTTCAAAGTAAAGGAAGAAAGCTCCTCCGCTGATAGCGAATTCGAGATTGCTCAACTTGCATGAAAAATGAGCAAATTCATGAAGAAAAAGAAGAACTTTCGAAGGGCACGAAAGGAAGAGCCCAAAGCGGAGAATGAAGTTACATGCTTTGAATGTGGAAAGAAAGGCCACATCAAACCGGAGTGCTCCATTTTCAAGAAAAGGGTAAAAGAAAAGAAAAATAAAAGGCTTTCAAAGCATCCACATGGAGTGCAAGTGATAAATCCATGTCTTCAAGCGACTCAAGCGATGAAGGTGAACCATGCCTAATGGCATTTGATGAGGTATCTTCTACCAACTCCTCTTCCTCATATTCCTCCTTCAATAATGAAATGTCCTATGAAGATCTCCAAAATTTGAGAGATCAATTAGAGGAAGGTTTTCACGAACTTACCTCTAAATATATGGCTTTGAAAAAGAAAATTAAAATTCTCATTTCTGAAAAAGAACAACTTCTCAAAAAGAATGAGGAACTTACCCTTAAGATCCAAGATATTCCAAATGTTGATTCTTTGAATTCAACCATTAAAGATCTAAGGGAGTATCTTGCCAAGTTCACCCAAGGTGAACAAAATTTGACCAAATTACTAGGTTCTCAGCATTCGGCTAGAACAACTCATGGTCTTGGCTTTAACAAACAAGCCACTTCTTCTAGAGAACCCACTACTTTTGTAAGGGGAAGCTCTCAATATAAATTTTGTAATTATTGTAAAAAGACAGGGCACATGATTTATGAATGTGATTGTAAAAATGCAAGGTATGGAAGCCCCAAAACCATTACCTACTCGGATGAGTATTTTAGATGGAAACCCTCTAGAAAAATATGGGTTTAAAAGTCTCTTTTAGCTAATCTTTCCGGACCCAAACTTATATGGGTACCAAAATCTATTCTCTCTTGATTTTGTAGGATAAACTCCAAAGAAGTAGGACTTCGAAAGGCTCGTGGTATCTTGACAGCGGATGCTCGAGGCACATGTGTGGAGATCCCTCCGGGTTCAACTCCCTTGATGAATTCGATGGAGGATACGTCACCTTCGGTGACAATTCAAAAAGGAAGATCGTTGGAATAGGTACCATTGGATTTGGTAGCACCTCTTTAATTAAAGATGTTTTATTTGTTAAAGGTTTAAAAAATAATCTAATTAGCATTAGTCAACTTTGTGATAGTGGTTTTTCGGTGAATTTTCAAAATGATTTATGCAATGTGTTTGATTTTCAAAACAAATTGATATTTTCTGCTTCCCGCTTTCAAAATGTTTACATTATTGATTTAAAGTCTTTAGCTAGCCAAAATGTTAAATGTTTAAGTGATCTTGACAATGAGTCTTGGCTTTGGCATAGAAGGTTGGGGCATTGTAGCTCTCATTCACTTCTAAAGCTTAATAAGAAAAAGCTCATCTGTGACCTTCCTAAACTTAAGTTTAAGAAAGATTTGATTTGTGAGCCATGCCAACTTGGCAAGCAACACAAGTCTTCTTTCAAATATAAGAAGGAAGTGTCCACTTCAAAATCTCTTGAGCTCCTACATCTTGATCTTTTTTGTCCTACCCCTGTAGCAAGTCTAGGTGGAAAATCCTATACCTTTGTCCTAGTAGATGACTTTTCTCGTTTCACTTGGGTTTTCTTTTTATCTCATAAAAATGATGCTTGTAGAAACTTTTTGAAATTCTCTAGGAAAGTAGAAAACGAAAAAGGATATAAAATTATATCGCTCCGTAGTGACCATGGAGGTGTATTCGAGAACAAAGAATTTGATGAATTGTGTTCCTCTCAAGGATACAATCACACCTTCTCTGCCCCTAGGACTCCACAACAAAATGGAGTGGTTGAAAGGAGAAACCGAACTCTCCAAGAAATTGCTCGAACCCTCCTTAGTGAATTCATCCTCCCTCAATATTTCTAGGCCGAGGCAGTTAACACTGCTTGTTATACTATCAATAGAGTCCTTGTAAGACCCCTTCTTAAGAAAACCCCCTATGAACTTTGGAAAGGCAAATTACCCAAAGTTGGTTATTTTAAAGTGTTTGGTTGTAAATTCTTTATCCTTAACACAAAAAATAACCTAGGGAAATTTGATGTCAAATCCGATGAAGGTATTTTTCTTGGGTACTCCAACTCAAGAAAAGCCTATCATGTCTTCAAAAAACATTCAAAAACCATCGAAGAATAATCTCATGTCAAGTTTGATGAAAATCTTCCAAAACCCCATCCGGTCATTGAATATGTTGAAGATAAGCTTGATAAACTTGAATTAAATTATTCCTCTTCTCCTCTCAAGGAGGATGATGATCATGAACCTTCATCACCTTCTTTGACTTCCAACTTGCCTAAGGTTTGGAAACCTTCTAAAGACCATCCTTTAGAAAATGTTATAGGTGATCTTCAAGCCGGTACTCGAACTAGAAGATCAATCCTCAACGAGGTTGAACATCAAGCCTTCATTTCTCACCTAGAGCCTCAAACCATTAATGATGCCATTAATGATGACAATTAGGTTCTTGCAATGCAAGATGAACTAAATCAATTCTTTAGAAATAATGTTTGGAATCTTGTTGAAAGACCCAATGATAATCCAATTATTGGAACTAAATGGGGTTTTAGGAACAAACGTGATGATCAAGGAAATATAACCCGGAACAAGGCTCGCCTAGTAGCTAAGGGATATAATCAAGAAGAAGGAATTGATTATGGTGAAACCTTTGCACTCGTTGCTAGATTGGAATCCATTAGGATCTTGTTGGCTTTCGCCGCCCACTTAAATTTCAAACTTTTTCAAATGGATGTTAAAAGCGCCTTTTTAAATGGTTTTATTTTAGAAAAAATATTTGTTGAACAACCTCCCGGTTTTGAAGATCCAAAATTTCCAAATCATGTTTTTAAATTAACCAAGGCTCTATATGGCTTAAAGAAAGCCCCTCGGGCTTGGTATGAGCGGTTAACAAAATTCCTTTTAGAAAATGATTTTAAAATGGGTCAAGCTGATTGTACCCTCTTTTTAAAACACACTTCAAAAGATCTTTTAATCGTCCAAATCTACGTCGATGACATTATATTTGGTTCTACCAAAGAATCACTTTGTACTGATTTTTCAGATTTAATGAGAAAAGAATTTGAAATGAGCTTTATGGGGGAATTGAAATTTTTTCTCGGTTTTCAAATCTTTCAAAATTCAAAAGGTATTTTTCTAAGCCAAGGAAAATACACAAACGAGCTCTTAAGTCATTTTGGTATGGATCAAGTAAAGGAAATTAGTACCCCCATGAGTACTTCCTGTAAGCTTACGTTAGATGAAGTCGGGAAACCGGTTGATAACAAGCTTTATAGGAGTATGATCGGGAGTCTACTTTACCTAACTGCGACCCGTCCTGACATCATGTTCAGTGTTTGCCTTTGTGCTCGTTTTCAAGCCAATCCCAAAGAATCTCATTTTAAATTGGTCAAAATGATTTTTAGTTATTTAAGAGGATCCAAAAACATTGGTTTATTTTATCCTTCTAATACTTCTTTCGAACTTTCTTCGTATTCGGATGCTGATTTTGGCGGATGTCAATTAGATCGAAAGAGTTCTAGTGAAACCTGTCATCTGCTAGGAAAGTCCCTTGTATCGTGGAGTAGCAAGAAGCAAAACTGTGTTGCTCTTTCTGCTGCCAAGGCCGAGTACGTAGCCGCTGGGAATTGTTGTGCCAAAATTATTTGGATGCAGCACACTCTCTTGGATTATGGAATTTCCTACGATCATGTCCCTATTCGGTGTGACAACACTAGTGCCATTAGTATTTCTAAGAATCCAATACAACACTCTAGAAAAAAGCATATAGACTTAAGGCATCATTTCCTTCGTGACCATTTTCAAAAAGGGGATATCACTTTGGACTTCATTTCTACTGATTTCAAATTAGTTGATATTTTTACCAAACCGCCCCCGGTTGAACGTTTTGATTTTATTAAGGGGGAGTTAGGAATGATTCGTCAATGAGCACTATTAAATATTTAACTCTTTTTTATTTTAATTCTATTTTTTTGTTTATCTAATTTCTTCTCATTTTTTTCTTTTTCCCTCCTATTTTGATAATCCCAAAGGGGGAGAAATTTCTCTGTTTACTAGTTTCATATTTCAATTGATTAAAGTGCTCTTTTTTTAAAAGTTCAATTTTTTTTAAAACCGGTAAGTTATTACTTTTGTTCCTTTAAAAAAAATGACCTATGGTTAAAATTTCAAAATTACTCATTCTCGTTATATTAAGATCATTTTCAATACATGGTACATCTCTTCAATTTTGAAATGATCTC
Organism: Viscum album; assembly: GCA_963277665.1. Lineage (NCBI taxonomy): Eukaryota > Viridiplantae > Streptophyta > Magnoliopsida > Santalales > Viscaceae > Viscum > Viscum album. Next base: position 1,533,512,315 of record OY728128.1, on the reverse strand, counting down.
TATTATATTTTTTATGTCCAAAATGGTTTATTTAAGTTTACAATTGGCATATCCTTTTTAAAGCTTTCTCTTTTGTGATTGTGATCATCAAAATAGGGGGAGATTTTCGTACCCCTCTCTCTTGGATTTTAACGATCACAATCACTCTCATCGTGTTCTAACTTGTTTTCAAGTGTTTTGATGCTAGGAAAAAGGTTGCCCAGGAGTTGGCCCAAGAAGGCTGATAGTGGACTCTCTGAGTCCACCGGCCAACCGGTGGATTCCCACCGGCCAACCGATGGTCTCTGGAAGAAGAATTGCATTCTGCCAGAGCCACCGGTCAGCCGGTGTTAGCGCACCGGCCAGCCGGTATGGGCACCGGCCAACCGGTTCTTGCCCACATGCCAGCCGAAGGACCCAGGCAGTAGGCTTGCCCACTTCCTGGTGACACCGGCCAACCGGTGGATGACAACCGGCCAGCCGGGGGAACCCAGACAGAAAGCCTGCTCTGTCTGGACCACCGGCCAGCCGGGAGCTCAGCACCGGCCAGCCGGTGGACCACTGGCCAACTAGTGAGACACCACCGGCCAGCCGGTGTGCCCAGTCTAACTAGCCGTTGGGCTTTGACCAGACTTGTACTTTTGACCCCCAACGGCTCTGGAAGCCCTCCAACGTCCATATTGAAGTGTTTATGGGTATTTCTCCTATAAATAAGAAACCATGGATGTCGGGAACATATCCGAATAATATTTTGATGTCTTGACACTCTAACGACAAATCTCCAAGGCCTCTTGTGATCCATTGCCATCCTTGAAGATTGAGCTCCCTCTCCATCAGCTGCTCTCACACTTTTGGCACTCAAGGCTTCCATGTGTTTGTATTATTTTATTTGTTTAGTTCTTCATTGGGTTTGGATTAAAACAAACCTCTCATTTCCATTCTTTCATTCAATTGGGTTTCTTGCTACAACCATAATAAAAAAGCAAGTTGTACGAAGGTGTTCTAGCCTACCTCAAAACGGCTAGTGGGTTTCTTGCTACAACCATTAAAAAGAAATCTGATGTATTAATCTCTCAACGGTTCTTGTTGGGAGCGGAGACGTAGGCTTGGGAATTAAGCCAAACTCCGTTATCAAATTGTGTCTTGCCTTTTTTATTTCCGCTGCATTGATAATTGTTTTAAATTGTTAATTATTTATGAAAACGAAATTCACCCCCCCCCCTCTTGCCATCCTCTAGGACCCAAAAAACCCTAGTTAGGAAGTAATTCACACTACGTATCCTTATTTAAAACTAACTCTTCAAAAATCACAATCTTATGATGGCACTCATCAAGATTCCTCATATGGGAGTCACCCTATTGAGGACTGGGATCTCATGTATCAACAAATATGTTTAATGGAATTACCCCAACATGGTTTATTTAGAGTATACAATAACATAATTGTTCAATAAAGTATAATGGAACAATGTTTGTATATGAGATATCACTATATAGGATATTATTGAATCTATAAATAAATGAGAATATTTTCCCAATAACTAATACCAAAACCACCCATAGGGGGTCCATATCTAAGGTATAATATTCTTTTATCGACCTACTAGGGTTAGTACACATCCCATATACTAAGGGAATTCATATCCATCATTAAAGAGAATTGTCTATAGATCCAAATGACCTATCATCAAAATTACATATTCCATAGTTTAGATGAGTATAATTACACGAAGTGTTTATATAGTGAAACTCTGTATAAGATTTCACTAACATGTTTACTTGTTGGATATTGTTGTGAGAAATATAATTTACAAGGAAACACACATATGTCATGTGATTCCTACATTACATGTATGATTAAATAACACAAGACTATTTCTAATGGGACAAGATCCAAAAAACAATAAATTAAAAATCTAAAAACTCTAAGTGTTTCACACTAGGTAAAATCATAGAACTATAAAATAAAGACCCATGATTATAAATCCAAAGAACTTGGTAACCTAAAATTATCATTAAGAATGGTTGTCATGGTGAACTAATATGATATCCATCATAAGATCCATATCATAGCCAATCAAACTTTTTTAACATCTCCCTAAATATTAATATAAAATAATAACTCTGATACACTCTATGATATTAGTCCCAGAAATGATTTGACACCACCATGTAATATCCCAAATCATAAGCCACTTGATAGTTACTATACCAGAGAGTTACTTGACATTTAGAGTGGATCCATATATTCCATTGGATATCAGGTATAAAAGTGGATCTATTCTGTTACCACATAGAGACTATACCACTATACAAGAGTGTGAAATAATATTTGAAATGTAACACCCATAAATTCAAAAATGATAACATTATATTTTAAAGAATATATGGAAGGAAACACAAAGATTAGAATAAAATGTAACGCCATGGGACTTTAAGATGTCCTTTAACAAGTAACATAATGATTCAATCATACTAATTTTAATTTATATTTCACTTTGAATATTTTATTCTAAAAGGACATGAATTGAAAATTACCCAGTGGGAAAACTTCTTATTCAATCTCATTTTATTTCTTTGATAGTAAAATATCTCTTGAAAAAATAATATTATTGTAATAATTATTCAATATAAATTACATTTATGTTAGATATCCATGATACTTGCTGATGGATATGATTATATACAAAACTATATACCATTTTTAAAAATAGGGTTTACTTTGATATTTATGTGATTAACTAGGGAATGATTGATAAATCCGTATCCTTCACTCAATATTGATATTTGATGACATGGGATATTTATTTATGAATTATATTGTTTATTCAGTATATGAGGAATGCTTTGGACCTGTATTGATGTGTGTGGCCCAATATAATATATCTTCTCTATGCATTGGTAGTTATCGTGAGAAAAATAAGTTATCCAAATTTAATGTGTTTCTACCTGTAGTTTTAAATTGACTTATGGAAGGTCTTTATAATAGTGATATCATCATGTTTGAGATCATTGAATCCAATAATTAATAAAAACATTTATCAATAATTTATTTATTTATTATTACCCATGATATTTTCACTATGATATTATTTATGGATCCATTTCATTCCCAAATTTTTAATAAAATAGATTGTGTGTTTAGTTATTTACATTTCAATATTTATTATGCCGTATATATTAAATCAGTTATTTTATTTAAATGAAATTTGTGTTAAGTTATTTACCCTTCCATACCGGTTATGCCATATCTAATTATGGCAAACATGTTATTGATTAAATGGAATATGTGTGTAGTTATTTACCATGTGATACTAATTAATCTTTATTTATTCATGATATACTCAACTGTATGTAAAGCTTACTGAGAATTTATAATCACCCTTATTTTTTCCTATACCAAGGATATGAAAATGAAATATTTGAATGAGTTTTAAACAATTCAATTTATCTGATTTTGTTATGAATTATGTATTATTTTATATCCCCAATGTAAAATGGGCATCATGTATGTATCTAGTTCTCCAAAACTGCTAAACTTGTCAGTCCTTTTAGATTTTGAACTTTATACCTATTCCAATGTAATAAAGTAAGACACTGACACTGGGATATTAGATTTAGGGTTATTATATTTGATATGAATGAAATTTTAGTAGGAACTGTGGGGACTAGATTAAGGGAAACAATGATTATAAAACATAACCCTATAATAAACTTTGGGATAAGTATAGAAGAAATTCCAAATGTTTTTTTGATGGAAGATATTATGTGGTATATCATAGAAATAAATCCCTCTCTAGATACTAAAAATGATCATGGTTCTAGAACAGATGTACCTAGGGGTAATAACTCAGAAAAAGACCACTTGGATTAACCTGATCTTTACTCAGTGCATAAAAATGAGATTTACTACAAACGTAGTCTGACACTACCATGGAATATTCATCATAAAATTTCCATTTTCATTACAAACCCTTAAGAAATATTTCAAAAATAATGATACACTTAATGAAATCATGTTCATGATGCATAAAAATTTTAATTTATGGTATGTGTTACACCATATTTATAATTATACATTATGATTTAAAATTCATAATTTTAAGAGATAATGTTGTATATGACATTTTTTATAAATGGAAAATGGAATATTAAAGGGAATTTTTACTCATGGGAAATGAATAGATTTCCCTACTATGTTGACCAATACAACATGTAATTGAGTTGAGTGCATTATGGCCATATCAAGGAAGTACAATTAGGTTATAAAAAATAACCTTTCCTAGATAGAACAAACAATTACATAGAAAAATTCTATTATGTTGTATCACATTATGAGATAGAAGACATCATAATTTTTTGGGACTAATAATCCAATGATAGCTGAGCAATGGAATAAGTATAAAGAAAAGATATTTATGGACATAGGATGAAGAGAAAAGGAAAAGGATACACTAGATGTTTATTATCTCAAATGAAATACTTATTAATGGTGGTTTTTGATCCATAATACTAAGTAGGAAGATAAAATACATCTCACGCCATTTAAAATTTTCAAGGAGAAAATTCCATGATAAATATTTTCCTCATAAGAAATAAATTGAGTTAAAGAGAAATTTTCTAAACATAATTAAAAAGGAAAAATAAAGTATTGTAGAGTATGAATCTACCTTAACAATGTGATATAGGTATACTATGGGATACATATACAACAAAGAGTGAAATATTTGCCATTTATTTGAAGGGATTAAGTGATGCCTTTGAATGGAGATGGTATCTCAAATGTTTTCATCATACAATGAAATAGTTTCACATTATCTCAATATAGAGAATGAATTATGAATGTATTATGGAATCGTAGGGAATAAATCTACGAAACAAATGCAGTGAAAAAAATCAGTAAATGGTAGATAAGAACGAAGTATTTTCTAACATGTGATAATTTTGGAAAGAAATGACCTTGTAATTTCTTAAAGGGAATGAGTGTTTACTACTTTATTGGAGAGAAATTACACCAGGATAATAATTTTAAGGGAATGAAAAAAAAATTAAAATGTAAAATTATTCCAATTTAAGGAGATGTAGAACTACACAAATTAACTCCCCATGTGGTAGGAAAATATATCTCAGAAAAATATATGGGACCAAGCACAAGATTATTCTATTTATCAAACCAAAAATCAATGACTAATGTTCTTGTTTTTGTATTTAATAATTATTTCATTGGAGTCTTTTACCAATGATATCCTAGTTATACTGATTATTAAATCTATAATTATTTTTCTATAATATTTTTTCATAAGGATTTGAAATCCTATGTGTAATCGTATTAATGAACAAAAAATATTATTCAGTGAAAAGTTTAAATTCTTTGAAAACACATTATTGAGGGAAATATAACCAGTAACATGTTATCAATATTGAGATAATAATGAAAATGATTTGATATTGTGATATAATTAGGGAATAAGAAATTTTTTAGTGGTTTGATGGTTTTTGTTATGTTTACTGGAGTTTACTACATGTTTGGATTTTGGTATATATTTGACAACCTGATATTTTCTTTTTGGAGGTATGAAGTTCTTCATTAAGGTTTCATAATGAATAAGTTATTCACATATTAAAAATGTAAGACTAATAGCCACATTATATTTTTTGCAGAATATAATTTTTATTTAGTGACTGTCCTTCTAAATTTGGTCTGGCATATTTTGGATGATCCTTAAGGAAAATTATTTGCGGAAGAGATTATATTGAAGTTTGGGTGTAATTGGATAAATGTTTCTAATAATATTAGTTATAGTAAATATAAGAGGAATATCTTATTACTATATTTTGGATCTTCTGATCCATTAAAAGTTAATTTCAGGGCTTTAGGCATAAAACAAAATTCAATTTTGGATATTCATTTCTTGGAGTTAGAGATGAAGTTGAAATTGATCAAAGCATAACCAAAAGATGAAATATTTACTATAAAATAAAAATATATCAAGTATATTAAATTATATTATTAGAGAGTAAATGAGTAACTAAACTCTAGGAAAATGATTATGAAACAAAGCTGTTGTCTTATTATCACCATTTTTTGTGATATCAGTGACTTTTTCACGCTTATAGCTTATGGATTTACGGTTTTTAAATTCCTATTAACCATGTTCTATATCAATATTTAAATCTCCCCAATACAAGTGGCACAAAGCCTATATAATAATTTATTAAATTGGAGTAAGACACAATGTATAACATCCTCATAGACTAAACAATATAAAAGTTTTGGATAACTAGTTACATAATTAATCCATTCATTAAAATAAAAATTATAAAATACAATATAGGGAATGATTTTAGGAAACAATTATTCTCTTAGGATATCCTTGTATACTAGACATAATAAACTTCTAGGAATCTAGGGGGAAAATGAAACAAAAGAAAGTTGTGAGCTCAAATTCTTGGTAAGGGTTAAGAACAATAGAAGAAATCATAAATAAGTAACAATAATTATGGAAAGTTAAACAAACTAAAACAAATACTACTTAATCAGTAACCATAACATTATATGTCCAAAAATATATGATCAAATAGTTCTATAAAAATAAATACATGATCTGGAAAACATAACCATGGATATTCTAATAATAGAATAATCACATGTAATATCAATAACTGACATCATAATTAGTAAATCCATAATTTGGGACATCTAAAACATTCCATCAAGGCGTAGACCAATAATTCAACATAAATGCGTAAGGTCTCAGCCAAATCCTAATCTAGTTTTTCTCATGTGACCCATCATTGCATTGAGGGGATAGAGTGGGACCCTCATATCACGTACAAAATCTAAAAAATTCATCGTATGAATTTTTTGAAGCATAATTAATATATAAATTTTTATATAAAAGTTTATACAAAATGTAAATAACTTTCATCATTATGAAACTTAATCATAATCTATCTATAATAATAAGCTGAATGGTATCAAATAGTCTATCCATAGTCATACAAATCAATAACCATTTAATAAAATATGGAACATGTTATCATAAGATATCATCCTCAATGAAATATAATATTCAACAATGGAAGTTTCCATATATGAAAAACATTTAAATTATATCTTTGAAAAATTATTGAGTAAAATTATGTTTAAACATTCAAGTGTCCCATACCACTTTAAAACATCTGAATAATAATCCCCATGAGGGAATAAAAATAAATAAAAATTATAATATCATGATAATAATAAAGATAATTATATAATATTTCAATGTAAAAATATATACCTAACACAACAAAATTAACTTGTGAATAAGGAAGATATCTCACAGAAGTAAGAGTGAGGAGTGAAAAACCTTACCTTATGCTTCCCATTGGTAGTGCATACCTTAAAATCATGTATAATGGTTGAATTAATGTTATTAAATCATTCTAGAATAATATTTTTATTTTTATCACCTTATATAATATTTTTGTTACATATTAAGACCCATTTAATAATAATATTTCATTATTTTTATGGTTTCATGTGCATTCGTTACATGGTTTCAAGATCACTTTATTTGTGTAATATTATGGATTATCTTGGGAAATGGAAATTCAACTCAAAAAGTGGAATGAAATATTTTTAATGCACATAAATACTTTTAAATGTTCCCATATATCATTTTTCATTCCATCACGAGGATGATTCATTTGATAAAATTTTAATGAGAAATGTTTAGTTTATTGGGGTGGTTTTTATGAACACTATGAATGAGTTCTATTTTATTCACTATTATGAGTATATATTACTTCCTAGAAACTAAAAAGGTTACAATATACTAATTAAAATCATGTTTAACCAGAACAATAGTTTTATTTCTATTTATGAAGGCGGTATTTGATAAAAAGAAAAACATTATTCACTAAAGCAGTTAACCGACATAACTTGGGAAATATATTTGTTTATTTGAATAAGAGTATGAAATGAAAGGGATGGAGATAGGATGTTAAATTATTAGTATACATTATTGTATATACATGATTCTATAATAATTATTCCTTGATGGATGAATAGATGAATTGAAATCACAAGAAAAAATAAAATAAGAGATGTGTTTTGAGAAAATTATCTCTTGAATATAACCTCATTAGAGGACCCCTTAAGGACCTTGAAATTTGTATTTTTGTGGTAAAATTAGAATTTTTACATGAGGACTTTTAGGAGGATATTTTTGAGAATATATTTGATGATATTTATGGATTATGGGTCAAAATGGGGTGGTTAGGGGTGGAATTTATACTTGGGGAGAGGTGGGTTTAAGTGATTAAAATAACGATTATTTTATAATTAAAGTAATCAAAATTGAGGTGGAATTAATTTAAAAGAATTATATTTTTGATTAATGTTTTTTAGTATTTTTACTGAATAAAAATACCTCATAATTCCAATAAATGTTGAATGTTTTTTCTATTTTAATCTTTTATCTATTTTACCTACACTGCGTAATATAATTGTTTTTACTATTGCAACTTTTTAAAACCTAAAAATAAAATTCAATATAATACATACCTTTTAACTTATTTATCTAAATATTTAATCCATTTTATTAAATTCAATTCATATAATTGTTAAAATTATATTTGAAATTTATCCTAGAGACAAAACGAAAAAGCGGGTTTTTAAAAATAAAAGTTCAAAATTATGAAATTTTTTTATATCCAATATCAATGTGAAATTTTTTAAAATAACCTAAAATGGATTGAGAGATTTATAATTTACCTAATTATACTTTAACACATATTTAAAGAATAATTTAACTATTATAAAAATTTGATGAAAAATCAGTTTTTAATTAAAATTCATTATTTTTTACAATTGATCAAAAAACTAAAATTCTCTTAAAAATAAAAAAACATAAAGTAAGATAATTTTGATATTTTTATTTCAAAAATGAGCCTAATTTTTAAAATAAAACACATAAATGTTTCAAATTTATATTTAAAATAGGTGTGCCTTCAAAAGCTGGAAAAATTGCCTTTTAGAAAAATATTTCATATAAGATTAAAATTGAAATTATTTCTATCTTACGAATATCAAAAACATTGAATGAAGTTGAAAAAAATTGAATGAATATCTAAAATATAAATTTCATTATGATCTCCCACTAATGGTGATTAATTTAATATTTTAATTTTAAATTCCACTATTGTCATAAAAATAGTATTTTATAAAAAAACTTCCTTTACGTTCAATGGGATTTTATTTTCATTTATAATTATTTAGAAACAAATTAAATAATTTTATTATAATAGGTGTTTTATATTTTCATAATTTATTTTATCTTAATAATTGTCTCCATTCTATTGTCTATTTGATAATAATAATAATTTAATAATAATATTTTAATAGTTTGTTTAAGTTATATGTTCTATGTAAGATAATCTATCAAAATGATTGAATATAAAAAGATACATACCATGAAATATTGGGGTGTTATATTATCATTTCATTCTAGAAATCACATCTGTGAAATTTTTAAACTGCACATTGAAAATCAATAGGCGATACATGAAAATTCTTTTTTGGAAAACCCACATCATAAATAAGGTTAATAAAACATCTCCTTAATAAGAGGGAAATTGAAATGTGAAAGTCACTAAAAAATTGGATTTTTGATTAGGATAAAATTATTATGAAGTGAAAAGGAAATTGAAGAGGAATAAAACTATCATGTTCTAATAGATAGTGATAGAGAACATGGTCATCAGAAAGTCTACCTTCACAAAACTATAAATCATTGATGGGTTAGAAAGACCATTGATTTCTCGGTTAGAAAATTAAATGAACTCCATTTTTATTCCAAATTAATTTCCTATATTAGAGAGATAATATTATTATATAGATAAGAACTTAAGAAAATAATCTTACATTATTTATTTTTATGTCATAAGTATAATAATATCTATTGGTTGTGATTAGATCTATTTTTTACTTCATCTCTTACACTAGGAAGTGGATATTTAAGTTGAATTTTTCATACCTAAACCACTTTAATGAGTCATAAATCCAGAATTCATTACTTCTGAACATAAATATTTACTAAAACCAAAATGGTGTGAACATGTTATCAACAAACAATAATATCCAAATTCTATCATAATCTATTCCAAAAGTAGTTAATATTAAGAATCATCCAAAATATGTCTGTAAAAATTCTAAGAACAAAAATTTAGAAGGAAGGTCACTAAATTTTCAGAATCAATATAAAATTATATTCTCAAAATAGTATAATGTAACTCTTATTTTCACCTATAATATATATGAAAATGTAAGAATTTATTAAAGAACAAAAAGAGTAGTTTTTTTATAATCATGTGGAAGGTGAAAGTATTGATAAGGAAGAAGATGTTCACACAAATAATGACATTAGTGAAAATATTCTTATTATTAAAGTTAATGATGAAAATTTCAGAAGATATGAAACTAAAAAATCTAGTAGTGGAGATGAGTAAATGCGAATAGATTTTATAATGACGAGACAATTGAGGGAATGCCTCTCCAAATTTTCAAATCCTCAATAGGAAAATAGAAAATTGAAGAAATATAATCGACCTTCTAACATAGTGGAATCAGTCCCTGAAGAAGAAACTTTTATTCTATATAATGATGTTAATTATCAACTAAATTTTATTAATTATAATAAGACCCTAAGTATCATTATGGAAGAAAATGTTAACGGTTTAGATATGGATATTGATCTTATTCAATTGCGACTGGTCATACATTAAGATAATATGAACCTATATAGACAGATTTTAAAAATATATACCCAAGAACCCATAATATTTTAATTGAATAATAAATTAAGATAAGATAAAAAAATCATCTTCCTAGGATGATTTTGATGTTGAAATGGAATTAAATAACTTTGATAAGAAGAAGAAAGTGAAAATAACCAAAATGTTGGATAAATTAAATGAGTCTAAAAAATATAGCAGTTCTACATATTCAAATGTTTATTCACATTCAAATGTAAATTCTCACACTAAAGAAGAATAATAAAAGCATATTATAAATAATATATTTCGATGAGTTATTTTTAATTATAATTCTCCAGAAGGATCCACGATTTATGATAAAAATAATCATGAAATATCAAAAAATAATTCAGAAAAATATATAGTTTCTAAAGTAAAATATTATTTTATAGGTACTAAAGGTGTTTTGGTGTTCTTGATAACACAATTTTGATGTGTTTTTTTAATTACAAACATCATAGTGATTTAATAAATCCTGGGAGACAAAATCGAGAGGGATATATCCTACTCAAAGAGGATGGATTTATAAATAGTTTGAATTTTTTTATTAAACACTAAAAAAAGATTTAAATGTTTATAAGTGTATGAATATATGATAACCTAGTTTAAATTGATAAAGTATGTCACACCATGATACCATAATAATAGGGAATAAAGTCTTAGGATATAAATTAGAAATTTAATTAAAATGCTCTTATTGTATAAGTCCCACTTAAAAATCAAAGAAAGAGAGTCCATGAATTTTGGATAGTTCGCATATTCTATGACACATGATGTTTTTAAATAATGTTGAAAACTGTAAAGAAGTATCCATGAATTTTATAAATGGTTGTTCAATCAAGATCAAAGTGTTTTGTTTTACTATTATTTTAAAAGATAAATTAAAATCCAACAATTCTATTTATCTTTATGGGATGAAACACAATTTTTTAGCCTTTCTCAACTCTGTGATGTAGGAAATAAGGGAGTATTATTTATGGATGACTTTTTAGTTAAAAAATTGAAACATTAAAGGATGTGACAATAACACATGAATTTAAGGAGAAATAATTTAAGGTTGAATATGGTCAAAGTTTCTACTACCTGATCATGAAATCAGAAAATGAACTTTGGAACCATAGGATTAGCAATCTTGTATGAAGGAATATGAGGGGTTATATTCAATGGGAAATTGTTCATGATATTCCTAAGATAGTATAATAGGATGGATGTATTTTCTATACATATAATAGTGGAAATATTATTTATTCATTCCATAATAAGGTTGAGATTCACATTACTCTTCCATTGGAGTTGATCAATTATACTATATATGATCCTATAAGAAAGAAATAAACAAATAAAGATAAGTAATTAATTTATTTTATTTGTTAATTTACTCATATTAAAATCATTATATTTATGAAATATAAATTAGAGGATCTAAATATTTTCATTAGTTTTAATTGAATTTCTAAAAATGAGTGTTTACTAATTAAGGAAAATATGAGTAGATAGTAGTATTGAGTACACTAATAAAAAATTTGAATCATATCCTAGAAAAAAAGTAATTCATCATGAAATATGTTCACCATACTTATCCCAAAATATTTTTTGTATGAATTGAAGAATATATGTTTGGTAGAGATAACTCGAACAATGTAAATTGGGGATATTCCTCTTTTTATTTTTCTTTGTGATTTATTGGAGAAACAATTCCTTTTAAAAACCATATCTTTTATATTCCACATTCTAATAAGAATATATATGATATGTACTATAAGAAGTCTCAAAAATTGAATTAGGGTTTAAAAGCTTTTGTATCATAAAAACTAATTGTGAAACTCTTTGTAAATTTGATCTGAGAGGCATTGCTGAAATTTTTATAGGTTACCCAAAAAATAGAAGGTGATACAATTATTATATCAATGAGTCCATATGAATTGTAAATAAAATTTTTGTGAATATCTATAAACCTAAATGAAGAATTTATTCTTAATAAAGGTAGTTCTATAAATGATGTGGAATTATTTTCTATTAAAAATCCTGAAAACTACTAGATAAACATTAAAATAACAAATATGTACATGCAATAGAAGAAGATTCATCCATTTTAATTAATTATGAACAATTATAGTCGACCCATCTAAGGATGATAATCTAATTTTATTTCCAAAAAATCACCTTATTTTCAGCAACTATAAAGAGGAGTACATGGCTACAAATCATTCCAAAAAACATTTAATGTGTATAATGAAAAAATAAGAAGATTTGAAGGTTGCTGTGAGGATATAACTTCTTATTAGATGTGATAATAAAATTAGTATCAATTGTTCAAATAATCATGTTAAACATTCCAGAATCAGGTAAAATGTTATTAAATATCCCTTTATTAAGGTTCTTGTGGAGAGAAAAGAATTTATGTTTGAGTATGTTTGAATAAAGGAAGAAATTATGGATGTGTTCACTGAGGAATTATATAAAATTGTTATTCAGTATTTGACATTGATGTTGGGTGTTCAAAAGAGAAAAAAACTCACAACATAAATATTTATTTATAATTACCTCTTAAATGTTTTTCAAAAGGGGTGTAATATTTTCATGGATAGTATCCTTTAATATGTATTTCTCTTTAGGGTGAGAATATATTTAGGGATTATTCTCAGTTGAGGTAAGATATCACTTTAGCATTATTGAATTGATTTAGAAGTTTATTGATGTGGTTGTAGGAACAAATTTATCATAGGATTTAATAAAAGGATTTTGGTGTTAGTGATGTGGTTTATGAACTATTTTTCTAATAACATGACTTTAGTCTTTGGGTAGGATGAATAAAGATAATTATTCTTTATGAAAAATATGGTAATTATTATTCTATTTTTGGTTTTCTACACTGAGTTCTCTCATGTAGGATTAAAAATGTTGACTAGTGATCCATTCTCTATGATCATTGATTATGATAGTGATTTATGCTTTGTGGCGGTCAAAAAAATTCAAAGGGGGAGTTTTTTTAGCTCTATATTGTAGACGCATTCAAGAAAAGTTGGATTAAATCCTCTTAGTATTTTTTCATTTATTGAAAACATATCAATAATATTAATTTTGGAAATTGATATGATTTTATTAGAATTAATCATGGATAGTTGTTGGTGGATGTATAGACACTCTATAAATCATGTTTGAATAGTTTTTGTGCAGGTTGAAGAATGTTGGAGTTGGTATGAGGATGCTCTTGTTTGAAAATTTGGTGGAATGGAATTCAGAGACTTAGATAAAAATATTCAATATAAAATTTGTTCATACGATCAAATAAAATCATTGTGTATTCTCTCGTAGTCTATTAGAGTTTTCCATATTGTTGATTGAATTTATTCATATAGTCAATTTATTGACCGTATATTGTCATGGGAAATTTGGGTTTTTTCATACGGTTGACCTAATTCTTGTTAAGTTCCATAATATGTGTATTCTATATAATTAAAATATTCTAATGATATTTTACTAATATTCATTGATTAATCATCACACTAATATTTTGATTTAGGAAATGATATTGAATAAAATGGATGATGAGTTATGAGCATCAAATAAAAGATGAATATATTAAGAAGATAGATATATTGTTATTAAATAAACAAGATAGTCATAATAGATTGATTAGAAGTATAATCCTTTGAAGCTGATTGTATCCCCTTAAGTGTTATTGTAAGCCTTTGAATAAGATCATGTGACTTTGATGCCGATTTTATGTCTTCATGATTATAAGAATTCATTTTATGTCTTCTTTTCTTAATCGTATGTCTTTGATCTCGATCATATTTCATTGATTCAAGGTATAAATTTATATAGGGAATGAATGTAAGTCTTTGAGAAATAATAAACTTTAGTATTTACAACAAGAATAATCATTTACTATTTCTACAACATCTGAATGTATGCCTTCAAGACTTAGTGTATTTTTAGATGTGTATAGAAATGAAACGGGAAGGATATCCACATGGAAAAAAATTCTTCATACCATGAATATGTATTTGAAATGTTTTTTTATTTAGTTTATTTTATTTTATAAGAGTAAAAATTATAATTTTCAATTAGGGTGAATAACTCGCATGGTTTATTTTGTGAATAGTGAACCCATATATTCGAAGGTGTCTTTAAATATTGTGCATGAATAAATGAATTAAAATTCATGTATCATGGATGAAATTTATATTTGAGGTTTTAATGTGGAATAATGTAAATATTATATGAAAGTTAACATATGTAGTTATTACATTGGTTATAAAGCTGATAAGAAAGAGTTTTTAAAATCCAATATAAAATAGATTAGGAGAATTTAAATTTAAATATCATATATTTATTTTTATAGTTGTAAGATCATATGGAGGGATTTAAAGTGTAAATTTTATTCATATGGAATTAAGTGAATAAATTAATTATAAATGAAGGAAAAAGTGTGTGGTGCATTTTGTGAAGAAACAAACTAGGGAACTTGTGGATAAAGTTTGAAATTAAGAGAGAGAGAGAGAGAGAAACAAGAAGACTATTCTTTAATATACATGTTTCAATTAACTATTTCCTGATGAAGACATAGTAATAAAATAATTTTACTGTATACAATGTTTTTCATGTGATAGGGAGTGTTTTATTTCTACTATGAAAGTGTAAAAGGAGATGATTTCATTACATGAAAATGTTATTAATAGTCATCGGTGGAAATCTATGTTGTTACCCATTTGATATTATTTTATCAATACATGATTCACTAAATATGTGTGATACATAAAAATAGATAGGATACTTTTAGTGTGATTTATAAAGATTTTACCCACTTGTAGAAATTCATAAATATTCACTAGTGGATTGTATGATCATGGGTTTTATTAGAGTATTTCAAGGACTAGATACTTAAACTGAGTAGTGAACCTTGTAAATCAAATATATTTTTTTGTTTTTTCTTGGGAGTTATTGAATGAAAATAAAATTAATCTAGTAAGCGATGATTTTTTTGGACATGGAATTACATAAAATATATTAATCACAAATTCTCCCCCTCTTAGTGATTTCACTCATCTTGTTAATCTATACATTTCACTTTAAAATATATTATTATTACACTTTTAGGTATATTATCATAACCCTTGATATTATATCATATACCTTTCAATATAAAATATTTAAAATAAATTTAAATTTTAGATACATTCTTGTCATCAAATCCAATGAGCTTTTTTACGACTTCACAATGATATACCAAGACAAGAACCCTCTAATCCTTCTAATTTTGAACCCATTTTATGAAACATGTTTCATTGTTAATAACATTAATGCTTTTTATATAACTCCCTAATTTATGATTTAAGTTCTTATAGCTTGTGAAATAATGTTTCATTGAAATTAAAATTCCTTTGAACTCAATCATACTTCACAATACGGTTAGTAAATTGGAAATAATTTACATAGTGTGTGTTATATACCATACGTTCAATATATTTACACCACATATTTATAATAATAAATTGATTCCAATTAATGTAATTTATCATAATTTCTTAATATGAATTATCCATTCTCAAATAGGTAAAAACAACTTTTAAATGTTCATTAAAAATTCCCATGATTTTAATATCCTCTTGACACCAAAAAAATTATAATATTCTACCTGGGGTAACCAATAGTTGATAATAAAACACTCTTCTCATCAACTTTTTTCATCCTTATATACAATCATATGATATGAAATTGTAATATAATAAACATATAGAACACATATTCCTCAATGAATATATTTGTTACTCCATCATGTTATTCATATTCTCCATTAGGGTATTCCACATATTGTTAAAGGCTAGATAAAATTTATAGATATCTAAAATTTAGCATGCTAAAATTAAAAATACTAATATATGGTTTTTGACACCTTTTTTCCTTCATGTAAAGATTGGTACCAAATTTACTTCATTATATTTTAATAAATAACTAAAATCAACATGTATTTTTCATGTCAACTTATTTTGATCACTATGTATACAATTTGTGGATCATATTTGTCCGTAACATTAGTTGAATTTTTTCATCACTATATATATATTAACATTTTAATGAAGTTATTCTTTCTATATCTCTACCCACATATAGTGTATACCATTATATCTTTTACCACTAGAAATACCACTTGTATCATTTTTATCTTTCCTCAAGGGAATAAATCCACATTTAAATATTTTCCAACTTTTAAGGTTCACAAAGTGCATACACATCTTTTATTAGTGAAAAAAAAATTCACATTCCTAAAGGATCATATTTCCACTTAAATCCTGAATCAATAAACAATTTACACTCCTAGGAAGAGCGGTACTTGTAAATTTTTCAATTTTTAGAATATGATTAATTATTGTAGACCAATCCTTTTCTTCCATTTTTCATTCATGATCCTTTAGTGTTATTTCATTCAATGATACCTATAATGTAGTGTTCCTAAATAATATCATTATGTCTACAATTCCTCTACATTGAAATCATATATATTCCATACATGGTAATTTTTTCAATAATTACACTTGTAGAAGTTTCCTTCTTCAATACAGCAAAAATTAATTCTTTACCATACTACATTATCTATAAAAAGAAAAATCTACCAGTATTATTCTCTAGATTTATAGTGGTATGGATGAAACCACATAGTCATTACACTTTCTTATTCTCTATGACCATGATGAAAACATATTTTTTTTCTTCATGTCCATGATTTCATATTCTATTTCTAGGAAGTTTGATGTGAGTAAACAACCTTGGTTCCTGATACACTCGCTATTTTCTTCCCATTTTTTTCATAAAAGACGCGAATCTATTCTTTAGTGAGACAGATTGTTCATAATTAGGGATTCATTTATTCATTAATAAAATTCTTATTTTACATTAGGATGGATGTTTCAAATAACCCGTCAATGATATTGGGTTATTATACTTTTTCCATATCACTTCATGATCATCTAAAAACATTGATTTGATTTTTATTTGACTTTTTATTATTATTCTATTCATGACTCCTTCATATCATAGTTCTAGAGGAACATATCCTAGAACCTTCATTAATGTTAATGTTACAACACCTTTTTATATTTATAAGGTTATAATTAATATAACAAATCCAAATGAAATATTCATTCCTTTTAATTAACTACCATAAATTCAATGTATTACTAGATCCCCATTGATTTTAAATCTTTATCTTCTTCATGCCCACATATTTTGTGTGTTAAACAATCCCACGGAAATAAAACTTATTCAATATTGTTTTTCTAATTTTTCCCTTTCAAAAAATAGAATTTAAATTCTTTTTCTATAGTAATTATATATTATTATTATTCTGGATATTAACTGAAGTCTCAATATGATAATCTTCAGTGGTTTCATTACCCCTCATTATAGGAAGCTGTCACTTAAAATTCATAACACTTAAATCTATATTAATTAGTTGAATTTATATATTCTCATGTTATAATTAATTTCATTATATAAAATAATTATATGATCATTACACTACAATCTAAGGGCGGATATTGATGCTTCCTAGAATTTTTTTTTACCATGCTTAATATAACATCACAATCCATGGTGCACTTGATAGTTCTTATACCAAAGAGCTACATGACCTCAGGCATACATCCTCTTACACTATATGATTCCAAAAAGATGTGGGGGTTTAGGGTGTTTCATTGGAGAGACTATACGCCCAAATTAGAGTATAAAATTGCAGCATAAACAAATGAACAACATGAATCTATAATAAACATCCATTAGAGTATGTAAGAAAAAATATACCAAATCCATCAATAATAAATGAATACACTCATACAGACTCATGACATAAAATATTTTATTTCCCACTGAGTTTACCACATACACAATATAAATAAGAATAAAAAAATTAATTCCCTTTTGAAAAAATAAGCTTCACCCCATCTTAATATCCAATCCCATCCAATATATCCTATTTAATGATCTAATCATTGTCCTCTACCCAACCCAAAACTATAGTAAGGGAATTTCACTTGAGCACCCAAGTTCCATTGACAAATAAGTAGGCTGTGTGTAAAAATTAGTAGGGAACAACCAATGATATCCTGTATATAACCCAAAAAATCATACATATTTCATATAATTTCAATATAGATAGCATGAAAGATTAAATAAAATAACTATTGTCAATGCTTGGATTCTACTATAAATTCAGGATCAACCCATATTGGCTTCTACCAGTATTTTAGTATCTCTAGGTATGTCACATAACCATGCCTACCAATATCGTCATCTAAATCTTTGGAATATCTGAATACCTCTTGGAAAACATCATTCAAGTATTCATGGGAGAACATTGTCTTTAATCCATCACCTGAATCCATGGTATAACATTCTAGGAAATCCATCACATATCCATGGGTGCATCTCTCCCATCCAAGTATCACATCATTAATATAGTGTGTGTACCATGTAAGAACAAAAAAATTCATAATTAAGTAAATTCACCTCCAAGAATCTATTACATAGATCCAAGGTTTACCCTTCTAGGAAATCCATAACCTTTATCTAAGGGTATCTCTCTTCCCATGAGATATCACATCATATAGAGCTAGGTGTGTATATCTTTCCTATAAGTAAATCCATCACTTAAATATAGGGGTGCACCATTTTACTTATAGGAATCCATCTCTTAGATAAATGTAGTTTCCTCTTAGGGAATATTTATATATAAACTCAGGGGAATGCCCTATAAAAAATACATCACCTAGAGATTGAGGTGTGTCTCTCCACAATAATCTCTTTGTTGTTATATCAAAAGATTAACCATATTCCCAATCCAATCCTACAAACCAAGGTTAACCTCTATTGTTCATATCCTTCTATTTCCACAATCATAAAATTAAAAATCATAAATTCAGGATATAAGGGTAAACCAGTAATCATTACAACCCATTTCCCTTATGCACCCTCTCTAGGGAAAACCTCTCACTGGGGATCCATCTATGGTACCCTAGTTCCCATCATATCCAATGAATCCTTCATGGGTCCTCTTATCATAAACATGTCTCTCGGGTCAACACCTATGACATAGAGGGAATACCATCCCACTACATTTTCAATGTCTCATCAATGAATCAAAATCATAATAGGAAAGTATCATAAGGGAGATGACCTCAAGCCCATTACCTTCCCAAATCACCATAGGTCTATCCTCACACTAGACCTATTCATTACTCTCCACCTGGTCATGTCACCAGCTTGATGAGTCTACATGATTACAGGGTTCTTACATGACCATTCTCTATTCCATCCTCCTCAATCCATCTATCATCTATACCTGGAGGTTACTAATGATACCTATCACTAGGGAATCTACATCTCATTCATTCCATCCCATTTAGGTTACATTCCTTATGGACCAAGTTTCACATATCACATTCCATATATAAAATTAATAATACCATAGGATAATATAAGTGGATATACCTACCCCAATACTATTTTATTCTCTTCGATTACAATCATATAACACTTTTCCAAGTTCATATTGGTCCAACAAGTCACCTCCCATCACCACCTAACCATATCTAATGCTATATCATATAGATTAATTAATTATAATAAAATTATAATTCATTAAACATTTATAATTAATTTTAAATTTAATATAATAAGTTATAACACATAAAAACTCATTGAAAATCTTCCACTCATCAAAACATTAAGTATGAGGGTGAAACCCTTTATCGATTCACAGCTAAACCTAAGCCAAGAAAATTCCCCAAAAAAATACTATAATTAAAACATATAAATAAATAAATTTTGTTGGAAAACCTATAAAAATATATGTGATGATTCTAATATATCATAATGAAATGTGAATTAATTCAAATATCATATCAATACACCCTCTACGAATGTTGAGAAAAATATCCATCTAACTTGGTTAATTATGAAAACCTTTGGCGGAATGAAAACTGAAATCCTACCATATTCCAAACCTAACATTTAGTTAAATTTCATGTTTGGGTCATAAAAAAATCATACCTTCAAATATTCTATCACCCGAGCACCATCGCACCTCAAATTAACCTCATGTTCTCTAAAATAGTATGATCCCAATGGAAATTCACAAACTCTATCCAATATCATATCTAAATGAGTAATTTAATATTTTAAAATAGAATAGATACTTTTGATTCCATAGTTCATTGGATTTCAAAATTTACATTGACTATCTACTGACTAGTCTCATCATGCCCACGACATGTTTAACACGATGGGTGTATCTCCATTGAAGAAAGGAGAGGTTGTTCATGCTAGAGTTCTATAACGAATCACAAAAAACTAAAAATGTATGGACCAAATGATTTTTTAGTAATTATACATCTAAATTAATGTGAAATGAGGGATACTCCCTCCATAATTCATTGGTGTACTCCCCAACATATTGCATTCCATATATCATTCTTTAATAACAGCCTAAATAGGTTCCATAATAACATTCATATCAATACTCACCATCCGCAATCATGTCATCTCTGGAAATTCTAATATATGTTCATCTCCAATATCATCCATACAATCACACTCTGATTCATTTAAAATGGCATACCTCATAGCTACAAAATTACTTATTTCATCAAACCTATGTTGCAAAGATATCAAAATATTATTGATTCCATTGGACCTCTAATATCTCATGGATCCCCAATGATTCAAAATTCAACTTAATTACGCCTAAATATCATTTAGTACCTCAAAACAAATCCACCTCTAGAAGTTTAAGATCATGTATAACCTGGTTATATAACTCGGATCACAATTCCTTGAGTTTAATCTCATATTACCAAGATTCACATGTCTAAATAGTTTACCATGATTTGAGACATGTAAATCACATCAATATAATATTACTCTTGATGATACTCTTAACAAAGAGAAAACTCACCCACACAATGGTCTATTGTATTATCACACTCCAACCAGTGTAATCTCAAAATCACTGGTATCCATCCACACTCTACCAATGAACCACATAGAAATGCATATGAATTGCATAGTGTTAGGAATCTCATTGTTCTTTTACTCAATCCCAAATATTGATACCAAAAACACCACCACTCATGGTTATTTACTTAGAAAAATCAAACGAAAATATATACTTGTGCCATATTTTGAGTATAAATTGATGTGGACTGATATAAAGGTGATGAACTTATATGTGCCTTCAATGTTCACGATATATACGGTATAACTGGTCCTCTATCCTTTCCTCAGTACCCCTATTGTATACTGATATAAAAACCTGAAGCATTTATCCATGCTTCTAGTATCTAAGGAACTCAAAATCTTGGGCTAACCCCACTCTTGAGTTACCATCATATATCATAAATCATCTAATACAAAATACCTAACTCGCTAATCTATTTATTTGATAGTGAAAATTATAGTCTCACCCTCATAACCTATAGGTCATATCTCATTCCATTTACAACTCATATAAAACAACTCCATATTCCCATGTCAAATGTTACATTATGACTCACACAACTAAATACCCTCCCTAGGGTCTCATCTACACAGAAACAAATCTGGCATCACATTCCAACTCTTCACTAACTTGTCAAAAATGATTATCCTTGGGAACTTGTATATGGAACTCACTCATTGATAATATTGACCTCCTAACACATACACAAATGAATATATCATGCTAAAATCACAACCCTAGTTAGGAATTAATTCACACTACGTATCCATATTTGAAACTACCTCTTCAAAAATCAAAATCTTATGATGGCACTCATCAAGATTCCTCATATGGGAGTCACCCTATTGAGGACTGGGATCTCATGTATCAACAAATATGTTTAATGGAATCACCCCAACATGGTTTATTTAGAGTATACAATAACATAATTGTTCAATAAAGTATAATGGAACAATGTTTCTATATGAGATATCACTATATAGGATATTATTGAATCTATAAATAAATGAGCATATTTTCCCAATAACTAATACCAAAACCACCCACAAGGGGTCTATATCTAAGGTATAATATTCTTGTATCGACCTACTAGGGTTAGTACACATCCCATATACTAAGATACTTCATATCCATCATTAAAGAGAATTGTCTATAGATCCAAATGACTTATCATCAAAATTACATATTCCATAGTTTAGATGAGTATAATTACACGAAGTGTTTATATAGTGAAACTCTATATAAGATTTCACTGACATGTTTACTTGTTGGATATTATTGTGAGAAATATCATCTACAAGGAAACACACATATGTCATGTGATTCCTACATTACATGTATGATTCAATAACACAAGACTATTTCTAATGGGACAAGATCCAAAAAACAATAAATTAAAAATCTAAAAACTCTAAGTGTTTCACACTAGGTAAAATCATAGAACTATAAAATCAAGACCCATGATTATAAATCCAAAGAACTTGGTAACCTAAAATTATCATTAATAATGGTTTTCATGGTGAACTAATATGATATCCCTCATAATATCCATCTCTTAGCCAATCCAACTTTTTTAACATCTCCCTAAATATTAATATAACATAATAACTCTGATACACTCTATGATATTAGTCCCAGAAATGATTTGACACCACCATGTAATATCCCAAATCATAAGCCACTTGATAGTTACTATACCAGAGAGTTACTTGACATTTAGAGTGGCTCCATATATTCCATAGGATATCAGGTATAAAAGTGGATCTATTCTGTTACCACAGAGAGACTATACCACTATACCAGAGTGTGAAATAATATTTGAAATGTAACACCCATAAATTCAAAAATGATAACATTATATTTTCAAGAATATATGGGAGGAAAAACAAAGATTAGAATAAAATGTAACGCCATGGGACTTTAAGATGTCCTTTAACAAGTAACATAATGATTCAATCATACTAATTTTAATTTATATTTCACTTTGAATATTTTATTCTAAAAGGACTTGAATTGAAAATTACCCAGGGGGAAAACTTCTTATTCAATCTCATTTTATTTCTTTGATAGTAAAATTTCTCTTGAAAATATAAGATTATTGTAATAATTATTCAATATAAATTACATTTATGTTAGATATCCATAATACTTGCTGATGGATATGATTATATACAATACTATATACCATTTTTAAAAATAGGGTTTACTTTGATATTTATGTGATTAACTAGGGAATGATTGATAAATCTGTATCCTTCACTCAATATTGATATTTGATGACATGGGATATTTATTCATGAATTATATTGTTTATTCAGTATATGATTAATGCTTTGGACCTGTATTGATGTGTGTGGCCCAATATAATATATCTCCTCTATGCATTGGTAGTTCTCGTGAGAAAAATAAGTTATCCAAATTTAATGTGCTTCTACCTGTAGTTTTAAATTGACTTATGGAAGGTCTTTGTAATAGTGATATCATCAGGTTTGAGATCATTGAATCCAATAATTAATAATAACATTTATCAATAATTTATTTATTATTATTACCCATGATATTTGCACTATGATATTATTTATGGATCCATTTCATTCCCAAATTATTAATAAAATAGATTGTGTGTTTAGTTATTTACATTTCAATATTTATTATGCCTTATATATTAATTCAGTTATTTTATTTAAATGAAATTTGTGTTAAGTTATTTACCCTTCCATACCGGTTATGCAATATCTAATTATGAAAAACATGTTATTGATTAAATGGAATATGTGTGTAGTTATTTACCATGTGATACACTTTAATCTTTATTTATTCATGATATACTCAACTGTATGTAAAGCTTACTGAGAATTTATAATCAACCTTATTTTTTACTATACCAAGGATATGAAAATGAAATATTTGAATGAGTTTTCAACGATTCAATTTATCTGATTTTGTTATGAATTATGTAATATTTTATATCCCCAATGTCAAATCGGCATCATGTATGTATCTAGTTCTCCAAAACTGCTAAACTAGTCAGTCCTTTTAGATTTTGAACTTTATACCTATTCCAATGTAATAAAGTAAGACACTGACACTAGGATATTAGATTTAGGGTTATTATATTTGATATGAAAGAAATTTTAGTAGGAACTGTGGGGACTAGATTAAGGGAAACAATGATTATGAAACATAACCCTATAATAAACTTTGGGATAAGTATAGAAGAAAGTCCAAATGTTTTTTGATGGAAGATATTATGTGGTATTTCATAGAAATAAATCCTTCTCTAGATACTAAAAATGTTCATGGTTCTAGAACAGATGTACCTAGGGGTAATAACTCAGAAAAAGACCACTTGGATTAACCAGATCTTTACTCAGTGCATAAAAATGAGATTTACTACAAATGTAGTCTGACACTACCATGGAATATTCTTCATAAAATTTCCATTTTCATTACAAACCCTTAAGAAATATTTCAAAAATAATGATACCCTTAAAGAAATCATGTTCATGATGCATAAAAATTTTAATTTATGGTATGTGTTACACCATATTTAGAATTATACATTTTGATTTAAAATTCATAATTTTAATAGATAATGTTGTATATGACATTTTTTATAAATGGAAAATGGAATAATAAAGGGAATTTTTACTCAAGGGAAATGAATAGATTTCCCTACTAAGTTGACCAATACAACATGTAATTGAGTTGAGTACATTATGGCCATATCGGGGAAGTATAATTAGGTTATAAAAAATAACCTTTCCTAGATAGAACAAACTATTACATAGAAAAATTCTATTATGTTGTATCACATTATGAGATAGAAGACATCATAATGTTTTGGGACTAATAATCCAATGATAGCTGAGCAATGGAATAAGTATAAAGAAAAGATATTTATGGACATATGATGACGAGAAAAGGAAAAGGATACACTAGATGATTATTATCTCAAATTAAATACTTATTAATTGTGGTTTTTGATCCATAATACTAAGTAGGAAGATAAAATAGATCTCACGCCATTTAAAATTTTCAAAGAGAAAATTCCATGATAAATATTTTCCTCATGAGAAATAAATTGAGTTGAAGAGAAATTTTCTAAACATAATTAAAAAGGAAAAATAAAGTATTGTAGAGTATGAATCTACCTTAACAACGTGATCTAGGTATACTATGGGTTACATATACAACACAGAGTGCAATATTGGCCATTTATTTGAAGGGATTAAGTGATGCCTTTGAATGGAGATGGTATCTCAAATGTTTTCATCATACAACGAAATAGTTTCACATTATATCAATATAGAGAATTAATTATAAATGTATTATGGAATTGTAGGGAATAAATCTATGAAACAAATGCAGTGAAAAAAATTAGTAAATGGTAGATAAGAACGAAGTATTTTCTAACATGTGATAATTTTTGAAAGAAATGACCTTGTAATTTCTTAAAGGTAATGAGTGTTTACTAATTTATTGGAGAGAAATTATACCAGGATAATAATTTTAAGGGAATGAAAAAAAAAATTAAAATGTAAAATTATTCCAATTTAAGGAGATGTAGAACTACACAAATGAACTCCCCATGTGGTAGGAAAATATATCTCAGAAAAATATATGGGACCAAGCACAAGATTATTCTATTTATCAAACCAAAATTCAATTACTAATGTTCTTGTTTTTGTATTTAATAATTATTTCATTTGAGTCTTTTATCAATGATATCTTAGTTATAATAATTATTAAATATATAATTATTTTTATATAATATTTTTTCATAAGGATTTGAAATCCTATGTTTAATCGTATTAATGAACAAAAAATATTATTCAGTGAAAAGTTTAAATTCTTAGAAAACACAGTATTGAGGGAAATATAACCAGTAACATGTTATCAATATTGAGATAATAATGAAAATGATTTGATATTGTGATATAATTAGGGAATAATAAATTTTTCAGTGGTTTGATGGTTTTAGTTATGTTTACTGGAGTTTACTACATCTTTGGATTTTGGTATATATTTGACAACCTGATATTTTATTTTTGGAGGTATGAAGGTCTTAATTAAGGTTTTATAATGATAAAGTTATTCACATATTAAAAAAGTAAGACTAATAGCCACTTTATATTTTTTGCAGAATATAATGTTTATTTAGTGACTGTCCTTCTAAATTTGGTCTGGCATATTTTGGATGATCCTTAAGGAAAATTATTTGCGGAAGAGATTATATTGAATTTTGGGTGTAATTGGATAAATGTTTCTAATAATATTAGTTATAGTAAATATAAGAGGAATATCTTATTACTATATTTTGGATCTTCTGATCCATTAAAAGTTAATTTCAGGGCTTTAGGTATAAAACAAAATTCAATTTTGGATATTCATTTCTTGGAGTTAGAGATGAAGTTGAAATTGATCAAAGCATAACCAAAAGAATAAATATTTACTATAAAATAAAAATATATCAAGTATATTAAATTATATTATTAGAGAGTAAATAAGTAACTAAACTCTAGGAAAATGATTATGAAACAATTCTATTGTCTTATTATCACCATTTTTTGTGATATCAGTGACTTTTTCACACTTATAGCTTATGGATTTACGTTTTTCAACTTCCTATTAACCATGTTCTATATCAATATTGAAATCTCCCCAATACAAGTGGCACAAATCCTATATAATACATTATTAAATTGGAGTAAGACACAATGTATCACATCATGATAGACTAAACAATATAAAAGTTATGGATAACTAGTTACATAATTAATACATTCATTAAAATAAAAATTATAAAATACAATATAGGGAATTCTTTGAGGAAACAATTATTATCTAAGGATATCCTTGTATACTAGACATAATAAACATCTAGGAATCCAGGGGGAAAATGAAACAAAAGAAAGTGGTGAGATCAAATTCTTGGTAAGGGTAAAGAACAATAGAAGAAATCATAAATAAGTAATAATAATTATGGAAAGTTAAAAAAACTAAAACAAATACTACTTAATCAGTAACCATAACATTATATGTCCGAAAAAATATGATCAAATAGTTCCATAAAAATAAATACATGATCTGGAAAACATAACCATGGATATTCTAATAATAGAATAATCACATGTAATATCAATAACTGACATCATAATTACTAAATCCATAATTTGGGACATCTAAAACATTCCATCAAGGCCTAGACTAATAATTCAACATAAAAGCGTAAGGTCTCAGCCAAATCATAATCTAGTTTTTCTCATGTGACCCATCATTGCATTGAGGGGATAGAGTGGGACCCTCATATCACGTACAAAATCTAAAAAATTCATCGTATGAATTTTTTGAAGCATAATTAATATATAAATTTTTATTTAAAATTTTATACAAAATGTAAATAACTTTCCTCATTATGAAACTTAATCATAATCCATCTATAATAATAAGCTGAATGGTATCAAATAGTCTATCCATAGTCATAAAAATCAATAACCATTTAATAAAATATGGAACATGTTATCATAAGATATCATCCTCAATGAAGCATAATATTCAACAATGGATGTTTCCATATATGAAAAAATTTTAAATGATATCTTTGAAAAATTATTGAGTAAAATTATGTTTAAACATTCAAGTGTCCCATACCACTTTAAAACATCCGAATAATAATCCCCCATGAAGGAATAGAAATAAATGAAAATTATAATATCATGATAATAATAAAGATAATTATATAATATTTCAATGTAAAAATATATACCTAACACAACAAAAATAAGTTGTGAATTAGGAAGATATCTCATAGAAGTAAGAGTGAGGAGTGAAAACCCTTACCTTATGCTTCCCATTGGTAGTGCATACCTTAAAATCATGTAATATGGTTGAATTAATGTTATTAAATCATTCTAGAATAATATTTTTATTTTTATCACCTTATATAATATTTTTTTTACATATTACGACCCATTTAATAATAATATTTCATTATTTTTATGGTTTCATGTGCGTTCATTACATGGTTTCAAGATCAGTTTATTTGTGTAATATTATGGATTATCTTGGGAAATGGAAATTCAACTCAAAAAGTGGAATGAATTATTTTTAATGCACATAAATACTTTTAAATGTTCCCATATATCATTTTTCATTCCTTCACGAGGATGATTCATTTGATAAAATTTTAATGAGAAATGTTTAGTTTATTGTGGTGGTTTTTATGAACACTATGAACGAGTTCTGTTTTATTCACTATTATGAGTATATATTACTTCCTAGAAAATAAAAAGGTTATAATATACTAATTAAAATCATGTTTAACCAGAACAATAGTTTTATTTCTATTTATGAAGGCGGTAATTGATAAAAAGAAAAACATTATTCACTAAAGCAGTTAACCGACATAACTTGGGAAATATATTTGTTTATTTGAATAAGAGTATGCAATGAAAGGGATGGAGATAGGATGTTAAATTATTAGTATACATTATTGTATATACATGATTCTATAATAATTATTCCTTTATGGATGAATAGATGAATTGAAATCACAAAAAAAATAAGAGATGTGTTTTGAGAAAATTATCTCTTCAATATAACCTCATTAGAGGACCCCTTAAGGACCTTGAAATTTTTATTTTTGTGGTAAAATTATAATTTTTACATGAGGACTTTTAGGAGGATATTTTTGATAATATATTTGATGATATTAATGGATTATGGGTCAAAATGGGGTGGTTAGGGGTGGTATTTATACTTGGGGAGAGGTGGGTTTAAGTGATTAAAATAATGATTATTTTATATTTAAAGTAATCAAAATTGAGGTGGAATTAATTTAAAAGAATTATATTTTTGATTAATGTTTTTTAGTATTTTTAGTGAATAAAACTACCACATAATTCTAATAAATGTTGAAAGTTTTTTCGATTTTAATCTTTTTTTTTATTTTACCTACACTGCGTAATATAATTGTTTTTACTATTGTAACTTTTTAAAACCTAAAAATAAAATTCAACATAATACATACCTTTTAACTTATTTATCTAAATATTTAATCCATTTTATGAAATTCAATTCATATAATTGGTAAAATTATATTTGAAATTTATCCTAGAGACAAAACGAAAAAGCGGGTTTTTAAAAATAAAAGTTCAAAATTATGAAATTTTTTTATATCCAATATCAATGTGATTTTTTTTAAAATAACCTAAAATGGATTGAGAGATTTATAATTTACCTAATTATACTTTAACACTTATTTAATGAATAATTTAACTATTATAATAATTTGATGCAAAATCAGTTTTTAATTAAAATTCATTATTTTTTACAATTGATCGAAAAACTAAAATTTTCTTAAAAATAAAAAAACATAAAGTAAGATAATTTTGATATTTTTATTTCAAAATTGAACTTAATTTTTAAAATAAAACATATAAATGTTTCAAATTTATATTTAAAATAGGTGCGCCTTAAAAAGATGGCAAAATTGCCTTTTAGAAAAATATTTCATATAAGATTAAAATTGAAATTATTTCTATCTTACGAATATCAAAAACATTGAATGAAGTTGAAAAAGATTGAATGAATATATAAAATATAAATTTCATTATGATCTCTCACTAATAGTGATTAATTTAATATTTTAATTTTAAATTCCAATATTTGCATAAAAATAGTATTTTATAAAAAAACTTCCTTTACGTTCAATGGGATTTTATTTTCATTTATAATTATTTAGAAACAAATTAATTAATTTTATTATAATAGGTGTTTTATATTTTCATAATTTATTTTATCTTAATAATTGTCTCCATTATATTGTCTATTTGATAATAATAATAATTTAATAATAATATTTTCATAGTTTTTTTAAGTTATATGTTCTATGTAAGATAATCTATCAAAATGATTGAATATAAAAAGATACATACCATGAAATATTGGGGTGTTATATTCTAATTTCATTCTAGAAATTGCATCTGTGAAATTTTTAAACTGAATTTTGAAAATCAAGAGGCTATACTTGAAAATGCTTTTTTGGAAAACCCACATCATAAATAAGGTTAATAAAACATCTCCTTAATAAGAGGGAAAGTGAAATGTGAAAGTCACTAAAAAATTGGAATTTTGAATAGGATAAAATTATTATGAAGTGAAAAGGAAATTGAAGAGGAATAAAGCAATCATGTTCTAATAGATAGTGATAGAGAACATGGTCATCATAAAGTCTACCTTCACAAAACCATAAATCATTGATGGGTTAAAAAGGCCATTGATTTCTCGGTTAGAAAATTAAATGAACTTCATTTTTATTCAAAATTAATTCCCTATATTAGAGAGATAATATTATTATATAGATAAGAAATTAATAAAATAATCTTACATTATTTATTTTTATGTCATAAGTATAATAATATCTATTGGATGTGATTAGATCTATTTTTACTTCATCTCTTACACCAGGAAGTGGATATTTAAGGTGAATTTTTCATACCTAAATCACTTTAATGAGTCATAAATCCAGAATTCATTACTTCTGAACATAAATATTTACTAAAACCAAAATGGTATGAACATGTTATCAAAAAACAATAATATCCAAATTCTATCATAATCCATTCCAAAAGTAGTTAATATTAATAATCATCCAAAGTATGTCTGTAAAAATTATAAGAACAAAAATTTAGAAGGAAGGTCACTAAATTTTCAGAATCAATATAAAATTATATTCTCAAAATAGTATAATGTAACTCTTATTTTCACCTATCAAATATATGAATACCCTGATCACCTTAAAACCCTACAGTAAAAATTCTTTCTTCCAAAATACCTAAATAATAACTATTATTATAAAATTTGTATATATTTCATGATTTATATAATGAGAATACCATTGCTAATATACTTTTACAACATAATTATTGAATTTAAAAACCCAAATACTTTAATTCTTCAACTTCAACTATAGTAACAACATAATATTGACCATGATTAATTTTATTCATTTGAGGTATATTCCTTAAATTATATGGAATTTGTTTCAATAGTATCTCATCTCCTAATAGTTAAAATATTTTAAATTTGAAGATTATTTATTTCTCTTGATATCAGGATCATGGTGACATTTCTCCCCACACATTCAATAAACTCCCATTCACTTAAGGAAGGTATCAGGCTGTTTCATTCCATAATTATCACATGTGGGAAAAGCATTATTTCCAATTTCCCCTTTATCTGACTCTTTATCCATAATTATATTATTCTCTATTTTCCCTTAAAGTCCTAATATATATATATTTTTCTCCGCCTTGATATCACATGAGAGTATACCTTCATATAATGAGAATGTTTGGGAGAGCAGTACCCTTCCGAGAATTGGATTTAACCCATAAATGAAACGATCAATATTACTCATTGGGTTACATATGTAGTATGAGTAATTTATTTATAATATTTCAAAAAATTTCCTCATATATAGAAACATTATCACTTATATTTTATCTTATACTCAGGAATTGTCTCTCCATATAATCTCACAGTTCATGAGGGAAATATTTTTCCATGAAAGGATCAATAAAATCATTTGATTCCATGTTTTCCATATTTCCATTCTCTATAGTGTTTTGAATCTATGGCCATCATTTATACTCATCTCCACGGATATGATAAAATACAATGACAACATTATCCATTTAATTATATCTCAATGTGAGAAATATCTTCTCAAAAGAACTTTTCCACTTCCCAGCTATAAATTTATTTTTAGTCGCATTAATGGATAAGGGTTTTTATCATATGAATAGGATTAACAATTTTACACCACATTGTAGAGCATGAATCTCTATATGGGAACATTTATTTCTTATAAAATTAGTTAGTTGTCCCAATATAGTTAAAAAAATTCATCTATAACTACTTCTCTAAATCCAAATTCAACACCATTATCTTTCATCGGAGGGAAATCCCTATATAGATTACGTGCATTGATATAGTTCCCATTACTTCTACAAGGATAAATTTATAAATAGTGTAATCCTATAGGTTATATTAAAATGTTATCAATAATTATGTATTATATCAAAAATAGTAAAAATACACAAACAAATGGAAAATTTGATGTGCATACAATCTCACAACTATAAAAATGGATTTTTTGAGATGTTATTCTATACTTATACTCAAAGTATACCTTTGGGTTATGTTGTCAAATGTATGATTTTATAAATCTATTTCCAATTTTTTATACTAAACTTACTCAAATACCAATTTTAACGACCCCAACCCCAGTAACACCGAGTCAGTTCCCAACATTGTTACACAGACATAGGATATAAGTAATCCCATCTTGAAGGACCAAATAGTTTAGTAGTTTTGGAGAACTATTTATATATTTTATCTTTTCATTAATATATAAAATAGAAAATAAAATATAGGGAATCCTTTAAGGACACTATTATTCTCCTTGATTGTCCCTGAATTTCAGTCATAATAAACTTCTTGGAATCCGTTGGAAAATGAAACTTAATAAAGGGTGAGATCAAATGCTAAGTAATGGTTATGTACAATGGAAGTAATAAAAAATAATCAATAAAAATATTGGAAAGGTAAATAACAAAAAAACATTCCATTTAATCAATAACTTGAATATAATATGGATAGAATAAAAGATGATAAAGTAATGACATAGAAATAATCACATTTCGTAGAAAACATGGCCATGTATATTCTACTAATCAAAAAATAACATGGAATATCAATAACTAATATCATAATTAGTAAATTAATAATTAGGTATGTATAAAACATACCATCAATTCCTCATCTAGAATTCTATATAAATGTGTAAGGCCTCATCCAAGCCCAAATCTAGTTTGTCTCATGAGACCTATCGATGCATTATAGGGCTATATGGGGCCCCACCCATAATTTAATAATTACAATACATTCCTAATACGAATGCTGCAAAACATAATAAAAAAATTCATTTTTATTGTAACATTAATAAAAATGTAAATAACTTTCCCAATTTAGTAAACATAATAAGAAACCGTCGTGAGTAATATGGTGAATGGTATTAAATAGTACATCCTAAGAGAAACTAATAAATATATATTTAATAAAATAATGAAGATGGTATCAAAAGATATCAACCTCAATGATGAATAATATTCAAAAAAGTATTTTGATAATAGATGAAAATATTTTAAAGTAGATATTTTAAAAATTATTTTGGAAAATAATGTTTAAACATTAAAACTGTCCCATATCACTTTGAAACATTTGAATTACAATACCCAAAAATGATTAACATTAAATGAGAATAATAATATCATGATAATAAGGCGATTCATAATATATGATTTCGAAGGAGGTGTATATACACTAAACAAATTTTTTTTAATGAGGCATATATTTCCTAGAAGTAAAAAATGAGATGGGAAAACCCTTACCTCACACTTCCCTTTAGTGGTGCATACTTTAACCTCCTATATAATGGTTTAATGGATGTTATTAACTCATTACATAAATATATTAAAATTTATAATACCTTATATGATCCTTTTATAACATATTATGACCCATTAATTAATAATATTTCATTATATTCATGGTTTCATGTGCATTCATTTTATGGTTTCATGACCAGTTCACTTTTGAAAAATTAGGGATTGGCATGTAAAATGGTAATAAAACAAAAAAAGTGGAACATAATATTATTAATTAACCTAATTATGGTTAAATGGTCCTATATATAATTTTTATTTCTTTCATGAGGATGATTCATTTGATAAAATGTTAATGATAAATGTTTAGTTTATTTTTTTTGGGTTTTCAGAACACCATGAACTTGTTTTATTTTATTTACTATTATGATTATATACTAGTTAAAGAACATGAAATTAGTTATAATATGCCTTTTAAAATATTTTCAACCTGAATAATACTTTTATTACTATCCATTATGGCTATAATGAGAAATGGGAAAACAATCATTATTCACAAAGGTGATTAACCGAAAAAATATGGGTAATAATATCATATCATTGAATATGAGGTGGTAATAAAAGGGATGGATATAGGATATTCCATTATAAAAATAACATCCATTATGTACAAGATTATATAAATATTTTTCCTTTATGGATATATATATGATGATAAAGTATTAGATAAATGAAAATAAGAGAGTTGTTTTAGAAAATTACCTCCTGAATATAACTTTCATTGAGGACCCCTTGAGGACCTAGGATTTGGACTTTTGGTGAGACCTATAGAACATGTACATGGGGATATTTAAGAGGATAGGTATTGGGAGATATTTTATGATCTTCATGGATTTTAGGTCTAAATGGGGTTGTGAGGGTGGTATTTATACTTGACGAGAGGAGGTTTTAAGTTATTAAAATAATGATTATTTTATAATTAAAGCCAACAACATTGAGGTGGAATTAATTTAAACGAATTATATTGTAAATTAATAGTTTTCAAAATTTTAAGTTTCTTTAAATACCTCAAAAATAGTTATGTTTTGTAATTTTTGGTTATGTTAAGCTTTTACCTCTTACCTTTAACCATTGACACTATTTTATGTACACTACTGTAAACGGTAACTTTTTTATACCTAAAAATGAAATTGATCTTAAAAAATAATTATTTGATTTTGTTTACAAATCTAGAATCCATTTTTCCAAATTAAATTCTCATAATTTTTAAAATTAAATTTAAAATTAATCCCACTGACAAAAAAGAAAATCAGATTTTTAATGTGAAAAGATCAAAAGTATGAAATGTTTTTATGTCAAATTTAAATTTAAATTAAATAAAAATAAGTAAATTGAATTTCTTGATGTATAAATTATATAATGATACTTTGAAACAAAATTTAAACTTAATTTAACTCTGAAAATAAATTATACAAAAAAGATGTTTTTAATTAAAATTCTGTATTTTTCACTATTCACCAAAAAATGAAACCTCCCTAAAAAATAATATTATTTTACATTATTATAATTTTAATATTATGATTTCAAAAATTTAAATTATTTTTTCCTATAAAATATATAAAATTTAAAAAAAATTACATTTAAAATAGGTGCACTGTCAAAAGGCGGTAAAATTAGCTTTTAGATAAAATTACCTTTATGTTTAAAAATGTATTTATTCATATCTTATGACTATCAATCAAATTGAATTAATTTATAAATTATTTAATAAATATATAACACATAAATTTAATTAATATCTCTCACTAATAGTGATTAATTTAAATTATTAATAAAAAATTCCATTGTGGGCAGAAAAATAGTTTTTTATAAAAACACTTTCTTTATGTTCAAGTGAACTTAATTTATAATTTATATTTAATTTGTAATATATTAATTAATTTTAAAAACATATGAAAACTAAATTTTAACAATTTATTTAGTCTCAATCATTCCCCCCATTCCAACATCTCAGTGATCAAAATTATAGATAAAAAATGATATTCTAATAGTTTATTCAAGATCTGTGTTCTGTGTAATATAATCTATTGAAAATATTTAATTTAAAAAGATACACATAATAAAATATTGCGGTGTTACAACTAAAAATTAGTATTTTTGTGTTAGTTTTCTCTTTAATGTACATGTTTTCACTTCCCACCTATGTTCTCCTATTTGGAAACATAGTATGTGTTATTCTATATGTCATTTTCAATTCCGATTATCTCTTATTAAGTGGATGTTATTAACCCTTAATACGATTTGGTTTTTTTAATAAAATAATTTTCAAACTTCATTCCATTTATTACTAAGATCATTCATAAATTTTTAGGACCTAATTTATTTATGATGGGGAGAATGTAACACCCCAAATTCTAGAATGAAACATTATATTTGATAGTGTATATGACACAAAATATCAATATTAGAAGAAACTACAACACCCCGAGACATTATTATATATTTATTTTTAAATAAATTAAAACTTTTAAATATATTGTGTTAAATGAAACTGTGTGTTTATCATACATTACATGTAACACTCAGTTTAGCTTATCTTACACACACTATCGAGTTTTAATGAATCGTGGCATTTTATGATGATATTAATATTTAATATGAATGTAATCAGAAAGAAAATAAATTGATTAGATTGAATAGTCCTATCTAAATTATAAAATTTAGGGTTATCTCTTTATTAAAACTAAAAGAAGAATCATTTTAATGAAAAATAAATGTTTTCTGAAAATTGTATTTTTTCTAATAGAAAATTTATTCAAACTTTTAAGATAAAATTTAAAATTAATTTTGACTAAATTAAGAAAATTTATCTAACAAAAAAACATAAATTTTTAATTTATAATATAAAAAATACCCTATAATTACTTTTTTTCTAAAAAGTATTATTTTTTGATGAATGATGAAAAATACTAAAATTTAATTGAAAAATACCTTTTTGTTTAAATAATATACAATATTAAATTATATTTTAAATTGTTTTAAAAGTAACATTAGCTAAATATTATATCAAATAATCCAATTTTTTTGATTGGATTAATTTTCATATTTTATTTTGTAAAATTGTTTTCGTAAACTTGTGAACATTTTATCTTTAAAAACCAACATTCTCATTGCGCCCGCGAGATTAATTTTAAAAAACATTATTCCACTTATGTAAATTTAATTTGTAAAAATAGATTCATTACTTTAAATTAGAATAATTTATATAATTTAATAATGTCGAAATAATTTTTATCAAAAATGTATAGTGAGAATTGTAAAAATTAATCACCACTGTTAAGGTAAAAATGGACTCACTGCAGAGTGTGTTAAATTTGAAGGATAACGGTAAAATTGACCTAAAAAATCATATAAAATCTCTTTAATTTATATATTTAGATGTTATAATTTCTATGTATCAAGAAAAGTGAATTTTTGACCCACATGTGAACAATGTGTGTATACCATTTTCTTTCTAAAAATTATAAGTGTGTCGCTCACCTCAATTATAGAGGTCACCCTCTCTCATCTGTTTTTCACACCTCAAACCATGTTAGATATAAAAATATCTTCCCAATAACATCCCAAATAAAATAATCTCATCTTAAATGCCATAATTTTAGAATTAATCCAACTTTAGAAGGATTTTGGTTCAAACCTAGGGAACTTACTCAAAGAAGAGGCAATGTTCTTCAATGAGAATATTTTTTTATTTCTTTTTCCACATCATTAAATTATTAATAAACTATTATGATATAATAAACTTATTATCTTCCATATAATTATTTTTTTTGTTAGGATAATTAACTACAACCATCACAACTTCCATCAAATTGGTTATGAAATCATCATTTTTGTGCATAACAGACAACCGCCTCATAACAGATGCAATTCATTTTTACACTGTAACCTTTGATTGTTGGGTATGACTATGGATATAAAGTATATATATATATATATATATATTATATTTATAACATAATTATACCCATCTATTTATTATATCATATATCTTCTTTTTTTTACTTTCCATTCCTTAGGAGATACGATAACCTCTCTTGTGTTTACGACAGACTACCACCTCACGAATCAATGTGATTCTTCTTTCACTAAAAAATTACATGGAAAGTGATAAGAATATAATTAAAGGAAATATATAATATAATTTAAATAATTATGATATTCATTAAATATTTTACATTCTAAAAACATAATATATCATTTTATTTCTTACACTAAAAAAGTGATAGCATCATTTGTGTACTTGTGGATTACACCTTCACAAAGTGATGTCAATATCTTTTCATCAATACCTCATTTGGGTGATAAATATAAGTATATTTTTGAAATAATTCGGTATTTATAATATTATGACAATTATTTAAATATAAAATATTTTTGAACTTTTTCCTATAATGATCATTGAAAAATATGGAAGTTACTCAAGTGTACGTATGGCCTACCATCTCGGTGATCACAACACACTTCATTTCTCAAAATAATATTTCATGATTGGTATTAAAAGTATAATTGAGGTGTAATTATTAAAATTAATTCTTTATTATTTTTCTAGATTTGATGTAACTATACAATATTTATAAGAACTATGACATTTCTAACAAATAATGTATGATGAAATAGGGTGATTATGACCCCAAACAATAAAAATAATTAAATATTATTCACAAAAGGGTGGTAAAATTTAACAATAATATCATATATGATATTATAAATATGAGTGTAGTTGTATTAAAAATTAATAAAATTATTAAAACTGTTATACAGAATGAAAAAATATGATCAACTAAATGAAAGTATGAGGTGAGGGATTTCATCTCAATATACGTTACATTGAGAATTATTTTATATTATTCCTCAATTAAATTTTATGTGTTGTATATTATTACACATTGATATTTTATATAATTATTCATTAATAATTCCAGGTATTTTATATTTTAATTTGAATAATTTTCTCTAGATGGATTTGAATTGAAAATTACCTTGTCATAAAAGAAATGGTACTATATCAATTTCATTAGTGATTGTTAACTTTACCATGAAACAATAACATTATTGTAATAATTTATCCTTGAAAATTAATTTTATATTAAATATCAATATTCTAACATAATGGATATGATTATTTAATAAAACTTATTCTATTTATATATATATATTTACATAGAAATTTATATTATTATGTGGGGACATATTGATAAAACTGAACCCTTTACACAAGATGGATATTTATGGATATAGAATATTGATTCATCAAATTTCTAGATTATTATATATATAAGGAATTATTCTGACCTAAAATGATTGGTGGGTCATGGCATAATATATCCCCTTTATGCAGTGGTAGGTCTCTTGAGATAAATAACTTGTCTAAATTAAATGGGGTTCTACCTATAGATTAAATGTATCTTGTGAATGGTATTGACAATAGAGGGATCACGATGCTTGATATCATGGAATCCAAAAATTAATCATTACCTTTGGTCATAATTCAGTTATTATTATTATCAATGATGTTTTCATATTGATACTTTCTCTACATGTATTAAATTATTAGGTTATTGATTAAATGGAATTTTTGTTCACTTATTTGCCTTTCCATATTTATTATGTCTTATCTATTCATGAATTCACGATATTAAAATTGAATGTTTGTTTAGTTACCAATATATCCATATTTATTATTGCATGTATAATTATGATATCCAAGTAGTTTATTAAATTAAATTTGTGTTCAGTTATTTACCATTCCAAATTGATTATTCCTAATTGATTGATGTCAGATTTCAATATATATAACCCTTACTAATCATTTCAGCTCAGATTTTTTATTTTTTCTTTCCTTAGGACATGATGAAGAAATCATTAAATGAATTTCAAGGACATAGATCATGGTAATTATAAGAAATAAAATTATCATCTATTAATAATAAACATCCATAAGAATTTTTTGGAATAAATAAATCCGAAAATCAATAATAAATGGATTTATTATTATATACTCACAACATAGAACATATGATTTCGTACAAGTAAAATCATATAAAAAAGATAAATAATCATAAATAAAAGATACATAGGCTTTAAAAATATATATAAGCCTAAAATCATCCCAATATCTAACCTTGTCTAAGATATCTAGTTGAAGAATCCTATCTTGGGACTCTAACAAACTAGAATGTGAAATTTGTGATGTATAATTGGGTATTCAAGTGTCATGAATTCCCGAGAAAGGGGTGAGTACAATTCAATATGGCCCCAACAACATGGATGTCTTCATAACTAGTAAATATATCTCACACATGTGATATGATCATAATATATATTTATATATATAATAGTTGTGGAAGGATAAATTAAATATCCATTATTGATCCATAGGTTCAACCATGAAACACATGATCAAATGAACCTTACTTCAGCTAGTGTTGAAGTGTATCTAATCATGTCACATGACCATTCCTATAAATATCACAAAAAAAGATCTAGTTTATAACCACACCTTGGTAGGAAACCAAAATTTGGAAACTCAGGGGTGTAGCATACCAAGAATACATCACTGAATGCCGGGGAATACCCTTCTGGGAAATCTATCACCTTGATCTAGGGATGTCTCTCTCCCTGTAAAACTCATATCATAAAAATTAATACCCTTCTATAAAAAATAAATTTATAACTAAAGGGATAAAAATTAAGGTATTCCATCATGTATATCCATGGTGCACCCTTCCAGGAAAGTTGTCACCTAAATCTATGGGTGTCTCTTCCCTATTAAGAATCGCATCATCTGGAGATAGTATATATCCTACCCAAAAAACATCAAAAAATAAATGGAACTAATTATCTATAATCAATATATTTTATAAAATGGTGTTTCTATCTCTTTCCAAGAAATATATCACCTCGATCTAGGGGTGTTCCCCCCCTTGAGGAATCTGTCACCTGGCACTAGGGTATGCCCTACTAGGAAATCTACATCTAATAACTCAATAGTGTTCCAAGCTGGGAATCCATCACCTAGTGCAATAGGTGTGTTTACAAAAAGAAATAAATACATTATAATAATTTAAATAATGGAGAAAATATTCAAGGATATCATCTGATGAATCCAATTTATTTAATAAATCATAGAGTATAGTGCATCCCACCCTAATAATCTCATCAATAGCATATTGGAGGATTAAAAATATTCTTGAACCCATCCTAAAAACCAAGGTCGACCTATCTAGTGCATGAACATCCATCATCAAATCCATAAATGGTTCAAATCAATGATGTAGGTTATTAGGTGATATCTAAAACAATTACCGCTTGTTTACCATATGCAACATCTATAGGGGAAACATTTCCCTAGGGAAACCTCTAAGGTCTCTTTGGTCAAATCCTATATAGGACACCCTTCATGGGCCCTCTTATCTCAATAATTTCTCTTGGGTCATCATAATCCACTAATAGGGAATAAAACCCCTCAACATCATAAAGTCTTATCTAGGCCTCATTGGCCTCCTAGTAAAGTCTCATAAGGGATACTTCTTCAAGATTATTCCCTTGACAAGTCACCCTAGGCCATCCCTCACACTGAACCAATCCATTTGTCTACTTAGGGTATATCTACCTAAGTAATAATTTCTTAGTTAGACATTAACACTCACCCCATGGTCATATAACTATCTAGAAGGCTCTAAGGAATCACAAGGTTATCACATGGAAATTACATAAGTCCTCTCTAAAAATTCCTTAAACCCCTCTAATTAGAGGCCACTAAGGTAACATATTACCAGGTACTCAACATTTTCCCCATTTCATATCATTTACTATACATAATTCATGGTCTAATTATCACATTTAATGCATTTATAATCATAACCTTTTCTCTTGATAAATTAGTCAATGAAATTATTGCACAGGGGCCTATTATGGACCCAAACAGTTTGTCTAGTCTGGGTATTTAATTTAAATAAAAAAATAAATCTAGAAAAGTTTTATCTACCTCATGTAGAGAACTAAAATATCAAACTCCATATATAAAATTCATAATACCATAAGTTCATGTGTGAGGAAATGCATACCTTAATAAAGAGTTATTACTTTGATCACTTCCTCACTACTGTCGAGCTTTTACAAGTCCAACCAGCCATCAGATGGCATCACAAAGCCCTTAATAATGCCAAATTAATCAAAATTAATTTATTATAATAAAATTAAAATTTATTAAACAATAAAATTTAAATTTTAAATTATTTAAATTTTAATTCAATTAAGAATATTTCCTACAAACTCAATGAGTACCATCTGCTCATTGAAACCTCAAAAAGTGGGGTGTTTTCCACTCTTAACATCATATTAAACCAATTCCATAAAAAATCACAGATAATTGAATTCATTTAAAATATAAAAATAATTAAATTCATGTAAAAACCCTAAAAAATCATTTGGTGACATATCACCATCACAACAACATGTAATGTCACAAAGACAACAACTTGAGACACCCTCTATTCAATCAGAGAAAACTCCCATTCCTTGATTCCACCATGCTCTAGTGGAATTAACAATTAAAACTAAAAAAATAATCCAATTTAGTCTATATAAATGATAAAAATAGAAAAGTTAGTGACTTAAATAGAATAATTATAATATGACACCAAGAACCAACCATCATGAAAGGGGAACCAAGGGTGGGGATATCTATCTAATTCAGATCTCCCATACACATTTCTTGGCCTAAGTCTAGTAGAGTTGGGGATAACACAAATTTTATTTTTTTTAATGACCACCTACACCCCTTTCATGGAATGAACCCCTGGTTTAAACAATGATTCATTTATACATAGGGTTTATACCCTTAGCCAACAACATTAATGGTGTTAATCATGGTTCACACAGTGATTCCCCTATGGTAGAAAATTCCTCACATTAGACAACCTCATTCACTATGTAAAAAATATCTTCACATTGTGAAGTTCTACATGATAAAAAATTTGATATCTATGACCACTAAACCCTTATTCAATGCTTTGTCAAAGACCAAAACAAAAGACACGGTCTCAAACTGCATTAGAATACATCCCACTGAGTTTCTTAAACACTCAAAATCCTGATCCAATTCTGAATTCATCATCTGAACCTCTTGGTAAAAAAACCAAATTCTCTCTATAATTAAAACCCAAAAAGTTTATGGGGTTTAAACATAACTTCAACACATGAATAAGTTATTAAATTTTATTATTTCAATAAATAATGTTCTTTATTATATTTTCTATGAAATACT
This sequence comes from Viscum album, assembly GCA_963277665.1. Lineage (NCBI taxonomy): Eukaryota > Viridiplantae > Streptophyta > Magnoliopsida > Santalales > Viscaceae > Viscum > Viscum album. The sequence continues at coordinate 1,533,468,757 of OY728128.1, read as the reverse complement.
TTGAATCCAAATATTCCATTATCATATTTCTATTGGATTCCACAAAATAAACTACCAATGTAATGTTAGTTTCCCCTTAATATTTAAATGATCAAACTTTACCTCTAAATTATTTAAGATTTTCTTATTTGTTAGACAAATAATATCTACATTTACAATATGATCTGTTTGATTCTTCTCTAAAATTATAATCCAAGAATCGTAGTGATAATATCCTATATTTATTTATCCATAATAATAATCTCTTAGAATTATATTTATATATAGATACATAAAATAATTTTTTTTTCATTTGCAAAGAAATATTCAGCTTCTTGATTACATCCTCCTCCTTGTTCTTCCATTTAGAAATATTGCATTCTTTTTTATTATCATTTATCACCAAATCTAAAACCAATACGTTTTATACACTTATAGAAGAAACAAGGTTTTCTTCATTCAATACAGATTCATTACCATATAAGTCTTCCAAAATCATCCAAATATGTTTAAAAGTAATGTGGATGAATATTATCTTAAATATACCTTATTCTTGTGATTCCTTTAATGCCTCCTCATAAAAAGAATCAATATCCCTATTTCTATTATCTATATCATATATTATCTCATACTAAATTCTCATAAATAATCTAATATCAAAAATATTTTGAGTGATTTAAACATATACATCCAAAAAAAATAGAAACCCAATCATCATGTTAGAAGAATTATTTTCATCAAAGAGAGTATCATTCACTATATAATACATACCATGTATAATCCTCATCTATTAATGAACCAAATTTTTGTTTGGATCCATAATTTAACCTATTTGCTTCAACACCACTTATAGGAACCCAATAAACCCTGAGGGGATTAGGGTTAAGAGAGAATGAACTTTATCCTACTCACTCCCTTCTAAACCTTTTTAAATTGTAATTTGAACACCTATAAAACCATTATATTCTGTTTAATATATCAAATAAAATCCAAATAACATATACAAAACATTAGAATTTAAGGGATGAAAACATTTTACTTAGTTCACATGAATTACGCTATATCTAATGAGAATATACCCAATGTTTTACCAATTTATTTAAATCCTCTAAAATTTATATTTGGATGGATCAAATATTTTTTATGGTTATTATTAACTACGTTATACCACTTATATTGGTTTCGGTATGATCACATCTCATAAAAGGTCACCCCCTCTTATTCTCATCTACATACTACCTTCGTAATGGTATTGATTTATAGAGTTGTAGGTATTTTCATAGTTTAATGAAGTGAATATCACCCCATGTTCAATAATTTATATATAATATATAAATTTTACATGTTATTATTTATTGAATTATAAAATACTTCTCTAAATATACTTCCAAATATAAAATAATTCTTATGAGAAGAGTTGACACTTCAATCTTGAATTAAACATCACCCAACAATAGCAATACAGTTAACAATTCCAACATTTGAATTATTCTTGAATATAATATTTCATCCATACTTCAATAACCTAGATATTCCCAGGATAATACAAAAATATTTTATTAATAAATATTCACATTACATTTCCATTTCCATGAATTATCTTTAAATCCATTTCACCCAGTAGTAACTCAGTTCTCTTAAAAAAAGATATTCAATGAATCCGATGTTTTTTTCAACATCTTCATAAGAGAACAAAATATTCAACCTGTAATTTACTCTATTCATGTAATTTTTCATTCAATATTATCATATCATCATTTTTTTACTTTTACTCCAGTAGACTCTCTTTATTTTTAGTTGGGTTATCTCAATTTTTAATTCAAACATGAGAACATAACTACTTAATCTTTTAACCCATTAAATGTCATCTCATGGATCACATTTAAGTTAATATTAAATATTTAAATTAATTTTTGGTTTTTAAAACACTATATATAACTCTCAATTGGTTATATGAGCACCAATTTAGCGAAAATGGATATAAAATACAAATTTTCAAAATCCATAGTTTGCCATATTATTAATAAAGTCATTTTGAGATCTGTGTCTAAATGATAAGAACATGTAAAAGTAAATACCATGAAATATTTCTTTTCTAGGATAAAATTCCATTCATAATGGATACCACTACATTAAATATCTCATGTTATACAAACCCTAGAAAAACCAAAGCATAACAAGCCCACCTCTATGGTGGGTTCCTCTTTATGTGACTATTTTGAACAAGTATTCTATAAACTGGAAATGAATTTATATATGACTATTTTGGACACCATATTTTTATTGGTAATATATAAACTCAAAATAACCATTTACTTCCACATAGATTCCATCATTTACACATTTCAGTTTAGGATTCATCACCATGGTCTTCCAAATGCAAAGTGAAATGGTTTACATTATTTTTCATCATTTATAGGTATTAATTGATTTAATATGTGTATAAATACTACCAAAACTCGTATTATCCCTATAATGGGTCTACAAAGGTTGTACATGGATTATTATAATCCAAAATTCGATGTTTCACAACTTTTCATTGATATTTAGAAACTAAAATAACTCCTGAAAGAAATGTCATTCAAAATGTTGACATTAACACCACTCTAACCATTTCTATATTCATTATGTCATAATAATATTCACCACTATATGTTTCATGTTTTGTTACATGATTACTTCACACACATTCATTAATTTAACACCGTTTAAATTATAATAAGATCAAACTATTTTAAAAGTTAAAATATCCTCTAATAAGTATATTAAACATCATAAAATATACAAAAAATTATTTGTTCTTGATTTTATATTACAAATAAATATGTATACTATATGATTCCATGTTGATCTCATATTCTCGAATCACCATCATTATCATCATCATTTTAGAAAACTTCTTTTGAACACCATTCATCCTCTCCAATCATCATCATTAATATAATTTTATGATTTCCAACAAATCCTACATAAAAAATATTATTGGTAATAATTTTTTATATTTAAATTTCATTGAATAAATTTATAATTCAATAGGTGAATCTTGGGTACATATAAGGGGCCATAGAATTATTCTATTTTTTGAATGATAAAGTTACTTTTCTTAAATGTTATTATCTATTTATGGCCTTTGATGTGGACTTGGATCTCCCAAGGAAACATAGACCTATGGACATGGTTATCCCATGGATATAATAATATAATATAACATTTAAGACATGAAGCTACCAAGGGGGTCTTAGGTTTCATTTCCTTAGACCTATATATACCCTCCAATGGTGTCCACTTAATATTTAATTAAATTTATTCACTTTTACCATCTAATACATATACTTTTTTATTTGATTTATCTTTTCTATTTTAAATACTTGTCTAAGATAATTTGTGTTGGAAGGAGGATTAAATTTTATATCTCAAGTTAATTATTTTTTAATAATGTGTAAAATGGTGTTTCTATAGTTTTAGTTCAAACTATAATCAATTAGTTTATTTTACAATGATTTTCATAGATTTAACTATGGAATACTACTAAATATATTAATCTCACAGCCTATATTAATAGATTAAGTGTATGTAGAACTTTTTTTATTTGATGTAAGAAATATTAAAGAATAAATATGAGATTATAGGTTCTTAATGTCCATTATTTGGTATTTTAGGATATTATAGGTTTAGTTAGATCCCTTTTCATGTAGTGATCGATAACTATAATTATTACCGTTTTTTATTACTATTGGTTTTGTATTTTGGTAGGATTCATGCCCTTATCCATATCAGATTCCAATCCCATTATGAAATAATTTTTTGGTATAATTTTAGTTTAGTGTTTGTTATGTTTGATGTTATATGATAGTCAAATAATTTTTACTTTTAAAATTATTATATTTTTTGGGCTTTTAATGTTTTAACATTTTATTTCATATTTGGAATGGTAATTATTTAACAACTATTTATTTGAGATTCTTTATATTAGAACATATTCCATGGTCATGTAAAACATGTGAGTGGACTATTTCAGTTGTTTTTATTACATAATACTTGAAAACACTCCCAATCAAGTCTATTTTATTCTCATCACTAGTTTCTATTTCATAGATATTGAGAATGCTCCTCAGGACTTGTAATGACATAACCTAAGATCTATGATGGGGAAACTTGCATTAGATCATTTGACAAACACTCACATATATATATATATATATATATTTCCAATAATGCATTCATTATAACAAAAAAAACACACGTAAACACACATATAAATATATACACTTAAAAACATACACACACATAAGCACAAACACATAAGCATAAATATGTTGACAGCCACACCAACAAACACACCCACACACATACATATTGGTAGAATGGGTTCCCTATAAATAATTGGAATAATGTTTTTTGATTAATATTTCATGTTTTTTTTCAATAGATTCCATTACCATGATCCTTTTCAGTTGATTGAATCTCACATGACTCTCTCTTCCTAAATGCAGCCGAACTCTTGATCACCAAGGGTGATGATGAGGGAACCTTTTATAAAATTAGAGGAGGAGAGTTCAACTCATCCCTTAAGGGGTATCATTTCATATTATAAGACTCTCATGTATATATTTAAGACATGATTATGAATCATTTCCAGTGACAATAATTTTTAACTGTAACTGAAATTGATTAACCAAAAACATGAATTTAAGATGACATTATATAAAGAAATTATGATATCTCTAATTTAACCTAAGTATGTTGTCCTTATATAACTTAACACCATATAGTTAGGTAGTATATAATTAATCAGCATAATGAATATTGTTAAACTTTAGTGAAAGGAGGATGGTGGTGATGTAGTGTTTGGATCATTCCTATAAAAGGGGATTCCTACATATCTTTGTGAATTACAACACATATGTCTTGATGATACGTAATAGGACACACTATACATTTAATGTTCTTGAAAAAAGGATTATATTTGTGTATTTTAATATAATGAATACATTAATGCTTACAAGTTATTTAATATCATGAAAAGTATCATATTATCTTTAGACATTGTCACATCTTCCTCATGTTAGGTCATAAGTGAATATTATGTTTTTTATATAATGAATTAAAACATGGTTCGTATCTCCCTCATCTTAAAACATGTGGGAATATTGTGATCATAAAAAAAGGAATTATTTTTCATAATATTCTCATCATATAGGATATATTATACTCATCATATAATTAATAATGGTTCACCCTTTTTCCATCACATTGGAAATTCAATAATTTCACATATTGGTGGTTGGGTTATCATGTTAATCACATTAGAAGACTAGATAGGTGTCAGAGACATCGCCTCCCGAGGGGGTGATGGGATTGATATGTTATTGGTATTGAACCCCAGGTATTCATGCAATGTATCCTACCAAAAATTGAATAAAAAATCATATTATTTTAATTTCATAGTTTAAGGATGTTTGATAGGACCATTCTATGAAATTTAATGTTATGAAGTAAGGACTATATGATATGTAGTTTAGATTTATATATAGGGGACAACATATAACATCTCTTAACATAAAAACCCCTTAAATATTATTTTAACTGAATATTTAATATTCTTTCATTTCAAAGATCTATAATCTCCATTTCATAATGAATTAGGAAGAATATTACATAACAAAATAGGGACTTCAACATAGTGTAATTTTTTTTCACAAAATTAGATTGTTGTTTTTACACGTCAATTTCATTCAAGAAGTTTCACCGTTAACAATAAAACAGTTCTTATATATACTTATAACCTAAGAAAATTAATAAAAAATTTACAATTAGAGAAAAATAATAATTAAGATATAAAAAAAATAAATGAACACTATCAATCCATTTTTTTAAACATGATATTTCATAATGATGTTTTCAATTTTTAAAAAATATACATTGATCTCATATTATAATTTACACACTTATGAAACATTATTTTTCCTAAATGTTTTCAAGATTCTATTTTATGTATTCATAATGTGAAAATACTAATTTAGGAGGACTTACTAAAAATCATGAATGTCTTTCCATGAAATAAAACCCTTCACCTTTAGAAGATCATAAAAATCTAATTTAATCATTGTATCATTATCATAACTTATGATGTAATATTTTTTTCCATAAAAACATAATTTAATTTGTAGAAAAATCATGTATTTACTATGGAAAATCATATTTATATAATTTATATAATCACCATTACAAAGTAATAACCTTCATAGTTAATTACAATATGCCTATTCATGAGAAGTTATCATTACCAAACAAATTTTATAGATATATCAGAACCCCCTTTCATCATAAACAATTTAAAAATATCATAACTGGAATAAAACAAATAAAATATTATATTTCCTTCATAAAACTCATTAAATTATTATTTCATCTCATATAAAAAACAATTTTTTATTTTCCCAATAAATTAGAAGAAATATCCATTTTTATTGAAAACATTTAGAAACTAGAAAATCTCAAATAAAGTAATATTATCTTCATTTAAAACCCATATAAACCTAGAAGGTAATCTATATAATGTTTAAAGGACACGATGATGATAAAATAAATTCATTTTGGATATGTTAAAAAACATCCTTTTTTACATCTTTATAGACATATCCAAAAGGTACAAGTATAAAAAATATTTGAAATATTCATTTTAAAACCATAATAAAAAAGTTTAACAATGGTCTAAAATGATCATTACAAATAATTTAATTACAATTTTTTACATTATTTAAATCCTTAAAAGAAAATATATATGGAAGAGAAATAGTTTTAAACATTTAAAATAACATTTAAATAAAAATTCTATTATGATATTAGTAAATTTTGAATAAAAAGAAAACTGAATTAGAAAAAATGAAACTTATTTTAAAAAACATTAATTTCAATAAATTAATGATAATATAAATCCAATTTAAATTTTATACAAAAAAACATTTTGAGAAAAAGGTATAATTTTTAAAGAAATTAAATTGAGATGAGAAATCGATTAACTCTTGTCTAACTCGTCACATATTTTTTTCATGAATAATAAAATAATATTAATTATTTAAATTTATAAATACATTTTTCCATCCCCATTACAATATCATTATTTCTTTTATTTTATTAATTCTTATATTCTATTTAGTTACTAAACTAGTTATGTTCGTGTTAGACATTTTCAAGTATTTCGATTTGTAAGATTTAAAACAAAATAGCTAGGTTGACTAAAGTCAAAGGGTTAATTGTTACATAAAAAAATATTTTCTTTATAATTATCATATCAATAAATTCAATATTGTTTTTTAGCTACCAATTTAAAGAAGTCATAAAAAATTAAAAACATAGTTTCATGGAGATTATTATTTGTACATACATAATAGTGGCATTACTTGTTCTATAATGGGTGAAAAATAGAAAAATTTTTAACATTTAAGAATCATAATAATACTATAAATATCATATTTATTTTTTAAAACTATACTGATTATCATTTATGATAGATGACAATGGGAAATGAATTATACCGTTTCTTTGAGGTCGTAGTCCACACATACGAATGGGCGACACTTCTGTTTTCTAACAGATGTGAATGAATGAAATTAAATAATATTTATTATTTCTAGAATGATAATTATTTCATAAACAGTATATAAATATATTTAAGCCATATTTATAACCATTCACGTGAGATGGTGATGAAAAATGAAGACATCACTTTTCAGAGGTAGTAGTCCACATGTATGCATGAGTAACGTTTTAAATTCCCATCGGCTGGAAATAAAGTAGAAATTGTTTATTACATAAGCATAATAATATCAAAGAATGTTATATAAACTTATTTAATTATATTAATTTAGTTAAAATATAATTTTTAGGTTGAAACAAAAGAAAAAACTTATGGAATAATTGTTTTAATACTTACATGTCCTCCTTAAATATTTTCCATTGACCTACTACTTAAGACTTATAGAATTAGTAATTTAGACATACCATGGAATCTAGGATGTGGGAAGGATATTTGTGGAGAGATTTTGGAAGGTCTTGGTTGATATAAAGGGATCATTTTTTATAGATAAGTAAATAGATGTGGTTCCCATATATAACTGATATGCGTGGAACCATTGTAAATATTAAGAATATTTAAATATAAAACATTTATTTATAATGAAAATATGTTAAAATAAATTTAAATATAATATATGGTTAGGTGTAAATTCACTCAAAAAATAAAATTTGGACATGTTTTAAAGATATTCAAAACTATATCTCTTAGTTTACCCCCACCCAGAACACTTTTTACCCTTATTATGGTGACGACTTTTATCATGGTAACTATTCATTATGAATAAAAATGAAAATATAATTATTAAATAATTCATGTATGATAATAAAATATGTCGAATATATTTTATATTATTAAATTTTGGTAAGTGGTATAAATTTATTTTAATATAAGTTCACAAAACACAAAAAAATATCATTTCAAGAAAATTTGTCATTTTTCACAAATAGATGATTTTATGCCAAATTATAGTATAATGATGATTAAAATGGAATTAATTAAATCAAGATAAATTAAATGAGATTAATATTATTTTAAATCCAAACTAAAACCAATATTAATGTCTTAAATACATTATTAAAATAGAAGAACCAAACGTAGTTTTTATTTGAATAAAAACCTTACTTGGATTCTCAAAATGTAAAACAAAATGTTCTTAGTTAAATGATAAGTTTTTTAAATTCATTATGTTCTTTTTTGAATATATATTTGTTAATTAATTTTTTTTATAAACTTTCAATTAATTATTACAGCAATATAATGTCATAAAAGTGAAAGTATTTTTCAAATCGATATTTATCATTATTCATCTAAAAATAATTCATTTTATAAAAATACAAAAAAAATGAAAATTTTATAATGATGAATTAAAAAATTAATTTAATTTCATCGATTTCAAATTTCAATAATCATAAAATTAGATTTTAAATGAAAATATACAATATAAATAAAAACTTCTTCCATAGAAAAATGGAGCTTTTAAACATTAAGTGTTATTGACCTTATTTTATATCATTTAACAATGAGTGTTAATTTATTTATTTGAAATTTTTTATCATAATGTTTTTATTTTTATATTTTCTTTTAATAAATTTTTATTTACCTTAATCCCATTTTTTATCTCATACACTATTCAATATGATATTTACATAATATAATCCATACTAACATCTTTGAGTTTTACATTCCCCAACCTAATTAAATAAAATAATAACACTTTATATCTCATGTATGTTGTAAAAGGGTTTAAATAATTTTCATAATCAATTAAATTTAGTGTACGAGTAATTTAAAAAACATTAATTCAAATGGATCCCTAATAATGGAACCATAAATTAGATGAAACGAAGAGGAATGTGAAGTAGAAAATAAATATATATAAGTGGTTAGAAATAAAATTTATCCAAACCAATTAAATTTATTTTTAAATGAAATTTTATGTCTATTATAATAATTTTAAACTTATAATTTCATAAATATTTCTTAAACCATGAATTTACCATTACGAGACTCATACTTGTGAATGAGTTTATAATAACATACCTTAATAGCCGAGTGATGTTATCCACATATTACTTGATAGATTTATATTACTCTTTTTTGAGTTGAGGAATTATTTAATCATCATCATTGAAAAATATAGAATTAAATAATTAATTTATATCTTTCTATATCATATGATCAATTTTAACCTTTGGTTGTTTTTAATCATTTTTTCATCTCTACATCATGTCCCATTCTAAATGAAAAATAACCGTGATGAATTATTTATTCATGAAGAACTATGAATATCTTTTGATGGATTATTTGATCTAAAAAAGGATTAGAATTTATTTATATTATTTATAACCAATAACCAAAAACCTAAATGGGTACATTATGTAAATATATTATCTAGTATGAATAAACCTTTATATGATGAAATATTACTATAATCTCTAAAGCCTTAATGATAACTCCCAAAGTTCAACAAAAATATTCAAATAAATAAATAACTATAGAAAAATTCAAAAATACACCATCCAAAATTTTAATAAAAAAATATTAAATTGATTTGGTCACAGATTCTTCCAAAATCAACCTTATATTTATCTCCAAACAACATTTACCAATTATAAAGTCATATACTAAAAATATATTTTCCCAAATCATATATTTGCAATAATATGCTAATATTTTACATAAATAACCACAATCACCATAATGACATAATAAAATCCTAAATATACATCCAAAAGATAAATCAATATTTATTCCTCTATTATAATTAACCACGTGGGTAGAAAATAAACTACTAGCCAAAAATATCTCTTTTATCATGATTCGAATGACATTCCCAAAAATATATAGTGAACCTCCTTGAAAATAACATTAACCAAATAACCACAAATTATTTTTTAACACAATTATTATCTATATTATAAATCATATGTTTAAAAAATATAATACCCATTTATCTCGATTTACCATAATTATCTCAACATAGAAGATCATATTAATACTAAAAGGTTATATTTACCTTATAACTTTTATCCCAAATATAATAACCCTATTTCAAGAAACCATCATAGAAAATCACATGATACACCTACGAGTTGAATGAAACAACTTATGTAGTGTTAATAGAAAATAAATTTTATTTCTATTTATTATTTATTATTTTTATTATATAGAGTTAAAATAATTATAATAATATTACATAATTTTCAATAAAATAGAAAATAATTTTATTATGACCAAGAGGTTCATGCATTATATGGTTTTATTTGAAATATTTAGATAAATTTTTATAATTTTAATATGAAAAAATGACCTTAATTTTATATATCATCAAGTAAAAATTATTATTATTAGTTTTTTCGATGTTTCCAAAAAAAACTTTTGGCTAAATAGTTGAAAATAGTTATTATTAGAGAAAATGTCTTTTCATTTCATGTATTTACCATGTATCAATTTGTTTTGGATTGTTTTAAAAAAATTATTAATTCATTTTTATTAATAATAATCCAATTAACAAAATTTTAATCACTATTATTATTGAATTCAGTGAAAAATTATTTTTATACTTAAAAATACTTTTTTCCTAAAAAATTATTTTCTTTTCACATTTTGAAATTTTATCTTAAAATAAATTTGTTTCACTTATAGTAATTAATTTTAATAAAATTGAATCCATATTTGGAATAAAAATAAATTTTATTTATTGATTTCACTTTATTTTTTTCATTATGAATTGTAACTTTTTCAAAAAATTAGATACAACGTTATGAGTCAAAATGGGTTTGAATTTTTAAAACTCCAATGATAACGAAAAAATTACATAAAACATGTATATGTATTATTGGATGTACATTTTTTACGCTTTATTATCTTTCCTTTGAATATGAATTTTTTGGAACTATTTTTCGTGACTAGTACATTAATATAGTTTAATATTTTAAAACATTCATAGCATGTTCTTTCACAAACATATAAAAGGAAACCCAATATCCTCAAATATCCCCAATTCAATAGCCTATTATATTATAACATTCCTATAAATTACCTTCCTAAAATCCCCTACCACAACGTAAAATTCATATTTTTATCAGAACAACATCTTAGGAAATCCATAGGAGTAAAGCTAAGGTTTTTGTCCGAAGAAGAGGTATTGTACTTAACCAAGTTTTTTTCAATTCTTATATCTCCTAAACAAAAATATTGACCATTTTAATATATTAAAATAATAATATATTATACAATTAGATGTTGTTATGTTTATGGTATAACCACTTTTGATCTAGTTAAATGTTAAATGAAAAATAAAACAGGTCACTTGTGCATACGTGCAGACTACCACGATACAAGAAGATGTATTTCATTTTTCACCACCAAATATTATAGTTAGTTATAATGATTGTTCCAAACTGAATTATATAATATATATGATATAAATTTTATTTAATAATGATAAAATAACACTTAACTTCTTTCCCTCATTGTATTTGAAAAATGAATACATTAATTATTCATACATACAACCCGCTGCCTCAATGATTGTAACACACTTAATTTTTCATAACCACATTACTTGGTTGGTTTTGAATGTATACATAATGTATAACAGTTAAAATTATAACATAATTAATTTTTTTTTATGTGATAGAGTCATGATAATGTTTTTCAAATTGATCATACCGAAGTAATTTTGGACTTATGAACCAAGCATCCTCAAATTGCCTAAAGTAAAATTAATCAACTATGTGATTAAGTATGAAATTAAAATAATTTATAAAAAGGAATAAAAAAAATAAAAAGGATAATATTAAGTTAAATAGATTACATAATTTTTTTATATAGGAAGATAATGAACATACGTTCAAAATCATACTCGAGGTAAGGGACACTGTAACTTAAAAAAAATTAAATATTTTAATGATTTTTTTCTAAATATTTTTTACTCCATGTACATATTATATAATTTATTTATGGTTGTATTCAAAAAGACATAAATGGATTATAAAGGAAATTTTATTCTTATTTTGAGTTTCTTTCAAATGATTTCAAATAAAATATTTTTAAGTATTTGATATAAATCTTTATTTTATAAAAGGTAAAGAGAATATACTATTTTAATATTTATTACATGAAATAAATTTACCAACTTAATAGACATTATTCATTATTAATTTTCCCCTTAAAGTTTAAGGGGTTTTCAAAATACCCAGCATTCTAGTAATTTTTAAAGAGTTTAAAGGAAAAAAGATTTTTATCCATATTTTTATGTAAATTTTGAGTGTGCTTCTATATATTTATTAAAGATTTTTTCATTGATTTTATTATATTAATGCATTATTATATATGTTTTATCTTTTTTATAATTTTTTTAGATATTTTTGATGAAAATTGAGCCTTATATAACTCTCCAATACATTGGAAAATTATTATATTATTGACAACATTATATTATAATTAACCGAGTTGGTTATTCAATTTTTATGTGTTCAAAAAAGATTACTTTATAAGGAAACTACATGGATTTTATATCCCTTATAATGAATATTCATGTAAATATGTTTATTTCATTAGATAAGATAATAAACCTTTTAAAAGGAATGATTATTCCCATTAAGGGAAACATTTATATTTTTAAGAAAATGTTTTTCATCATTTGTCATGTTTTCTAAGAAACCCCCATGATTATGATTTTTACTTATTATATTAATTTTAAGTGTTTTATGAAATAAATTTGGATTTAAATCTGATTTTATAGGTTTGTAAATGATTATTTGAGATCATATTTTATTATTTTAGGGGAAAACTTTGTTATATGATCTCATGGTTTTGAAATTGACTATTGAGTTTTATTGTTCCTTTTTATATGTAACTAACTGGTATTTTTGTGCTCATCGAATGTTTTTAAATGTTTTACATTGGGATTATGGATGAGTATAAAAAATTGTGATGTCATGATGAAAATAGTGAATATTTTTCATTAAATGAAAACTTGTTCTATTTTAAATGTATTTTATTATGGAGAAAATGATACTTAGTTGAAGTGTCCAACTTGTATTGTCTGAGTTGGTTGTATAATATTTATTAAAAAATTATATAAAATCTAATAATTAAAATCTATTTTGGAATGTTAGAAAAAACATTCTTGTTTGAAAAAGAAATTATGGGTTGAATAAGTATTATGTCCTTATAGTTTGTACTAGAGTGTAAAGTCCTGGACCCGGGTGCCACGCAACGGGTGCCCCGAGCCCGGTTCGCCACGTGACCTCATGCGCATTTCCCCAAATGCCAGAGGCTGCCGTCTGGTAGCGAGGGCCCAGGTCTGATAGTGGGGAAACTATGCCCTCATTTTTAAAAGTGTAGAACAACGGAATAAAGAATAAACATACAACGATAGCGGAAGCAGTAAACATAAACAACGGAAAGAAACTACAATAGTGGATATAACCAACAGTATAGAACTAATGATTCTACATGTTTCAAGTTCTAAGAAAACATCCAGAACATGTTATACATCAATACAGTACAACAAAATATAGAGTACAACAAAACAAGAAAAATAGCTGGAAGCAGCATCGCGAGAGTAGGCTCGGTCTAATGCCCTCCTACTCCTCAGCAACAGTCAAGTACCGATATAGGGACTCTTTCCCATATTTACACCTGCAGAAACATAATCTGTTTGGGCCGAAAAGCATGACCCAAACAGGGTGTGAGAAATATATCTTAGTAGGCACCCACCAAAGGCCCGTGCCCAACTCCGTATAAGCGTGCAACAATAGTGTGCAGTGGTAAAATGCAATAATGTATGAAGTACAAAAAAGTCACTAATTACTAGTTATATTTCCATTTTATTATTCACTTAATCCATTAAATATTAGAAATCACCACAATGCATTTATACATAAACAGTCCATGTGCTCAGACAAGCAAAACCTTACCCTCGGGTAAGAAAAACCCAACCCGCAGGTAATTTCCCTCACGCATAACAGAACTTTTCCCTCAGGCGTAGGTAGTGTCTCCCTCAAGAACAGAGTCTATTTCCCTCAGGCATGGAAAAAGTTTCTCTCCGGTCGAAATAACAACAGCCTTCGGGATAAACAGTGTAGTTACTACAAGCTAATCACAACAACGCCCTCAGGATAAACAAGTAATCGGGCCATGACCAACATATCAAAATGCAGTAAACAAGAAATCCCTCTCAAGGAAATTCTACAATTACTACATTAAAGGCATACCCTCGGGTATCCGGGCCAAACGACAAAACAAGGAAACACACCCCCTGGGTGGTTCTAGATGCAAGCAACGATCCCAACCAGAATTTTATCATCCCAATTTAATAACCTATGCAATTATAGTCATTAAATATAGAAAGGGCCTCACCCTCACGACACCCCAACACATGTTCATGGAACAAAAAGCACAAAAATTCACAACAGTTGGAAATTTACACCACACCACCTACCTTATGCGCCAACGAACGTTATACCCAAACGTTGACTCTAGAAAATACCAAGAGAGGCATAGAGATGACGAAGAACAAAACCCATTTAAACATAAATAACTCCTATTAGGAGAAGAATTGGTAAGAACCAGCCAAGGAGGTGGAAGCCCTTACCCGTGCGGTTCCAACGGGATCGTCCGAGGTGGAAACTGATTCCAGACGAACACCTGGTGGAGATTCAAAGGTCCGACCTCCTCCTTTGGCTCCAAATCGGCCCAAGTGTCTCCTCTGCCAAATGAGGAGGCTACTGCCTATTTTAAGCTGAAAAAACAATGTACACGACGTGTACTTCTGAGTACACAGCCTGTACTTCTTTCATTTAACTGTTCATTTGGCGGCACCACCACACTGTTCAACTATCGACATGAGTACACGACATGTACTCTAAAGTACATGGAATGTACTATCATCCAGCTATCGGCTGCTCCACCACCTTACTGTTTAGGTCTGCCATCTGACTACACGGAGTGCAAGTACCACTACATGGCATGTAGTCGGTTCCTACACCCCGCGTCGCCGGCATAGCTACACGCCTCGTGTACTCATCCCAACACAGAAAAAAGTAAACAGCGTGTGGAAAAGTACACGGTGTGTAGTTCCAAAATTTAGTATTTTTTCTCTATTTTCCATATTTCCTCAAAAACAATTAAGGAAAAGGAAAAAGAAGAAGCCCTTACCTCGAAAAGAAGAACCAGGTTCCTACAAACATCCCCCCTTAAAGAAATTTGTCCCTGAATTTCCCTTTCCAGGGTGGTGAAGAATAAGATCAGAACAGCTCTGGTCACTGAGCATGTACATCAGCCTCCTACTCCCAGGTCTCGTCCTACACTCAGCCATGCTGCCATAGCACCCATACGAGAGGAACTGACCGGCCTCGGAGAACCTTTGTGCTCAGGTAAACGATATGGATCGGATGGTCCTCAAAGGACGCATCATGCTGAAGCTCAACCTCCTCTGGGTGTAAGGTGTGAGATGGGTCTGAATGGCAGCGATGCAACTGAGACACTTGGAATACATCGTGCTTTGATTGGTACCACTGTGGTAACTTCAAACGATAGGCAACCAGCCTGACTCACTCCAAAATCTCAAATGGTCCCACATACCTCGGTGAAAGCTTACCCTATCTTCTAATCAGCTTGTGTCCTAGCCTCAGTGAAACACGCAAGAAAAACTGATACCCAACCACGAACTCCAATGGTCATCTACGGAGATCATCATAAGACTTCTGATGAGACTTTGCGGTATCCATCCGCTTCCGAATCAACTGGATCTGCTCAGATGTCTCCTGTACGAGCTGTGGCCCCAGTAAAGCTGTCTCACCTGCCTCTAACTATCCCAAAGGTGATCGGCATGGCCTACCATATAAATCCTCGTATTGTGCCATCTCAATAGTTTCATGAAAACTATTGTTATAGGCAAAATCGACTAAGGATATATGCTTCTCCCAAGAGCCCCCAAAGAATAGGACGCATGCGCGCAGCATGTCATCTAGCACCTGTATCGTCCGCTCTAACTGGCCATCTGTCTGAGGGAGGTATGATGTGCATAGAAGCACCTATCTACCTAGCACCCTCTGAAAACTCTACCAGAAACGAGACATAATGCGGGCGTCCCTATCTGAAATGATAGAACGAGGGACCCCATAAAGACGTATGATCTCTTGGATGTACACCCTTCCGAGCTCGTCAACACCGAAGGTCTCCTTGATCGGAAAAAAGTGAGTTACCTTTGTGAGTCTATCCACAACAACCCAAATGGCGTCATTGCCTCGAGTTAACCACGGAAATCCCATCACGAAATCCATCGCGACATCATCCCATTTCCTCTTTGGAATGGGCAATTGTTGTAACAGCCCAACTGGCCTCTGGTGCTCTGCCTTCACCTGCTGACAGGTGGAACACCTCGTAACAAAACCTGCTATCTCCTTCTTCATACCCGACCACCAGTAATGACGTCTCATGTCTCGGTACATCTTGGTAACCCAGGGATGAACTGCCCAAGATGAACCATGAAACGCCCGCATCAACTCCTCACGTATATCCCATGGAACTCATACTCGTCCCTAGAAACGGAAAACCTCATCATCGCCTATAGTCCAACTGGGAGGTGGGTCCTCAATTTCCACCGACTCCCATAGAACTAGGCCTTCTGAATCAGATTGATGTCTCATCCTCACTCTGTCCATGAGGGTAGATGTCACAGCTAATGAAGAAAGATAAGCCTGCCCCTGAATGTCGTGCACCTCCAGATGCATATCAGAGAACAAAGCCATGAGTTTCCACTCACCACTGGCCTCCTACGCTGCCTGTATCTGAGTCTTCATGCTCATTGCATCGGCTACTACATTACATTTTCCAGGTGTATAGGAAATCTCAAAATCGAAGGATTGTAGGTACTCAACCCACCTTCTCTGCCTCAGATTTAGGTCACACTGAGTAAAAATATTGTTGAGGATTTTGTGGTCAGTGGAAACCAAAAAATGATCTCCCATAAGATAGTGTATCCAACAGCTCAACGCATGAACAACTACAGCCAACTCGAGATCATGTGTTGGGTAATTCCTCTCATGTGGCCTCAAGTACCAAGACTCGTACGCAACAACTCAGTCTCCCTGCATCAAAACGGCTCCCAGCCCAATCCCTGATGCATCACAGTAAACTTTATAGCTCTTCCCCAGCTCTGGGAGTATCAGGATCGGCACTGATGTCAACCTTCCCTTCAGGTCCTGACAAGCTGTCTCGCAAGCTTCTGACCAAACGAACTTCACACCCTTCTTAGCCAGACCTATCAATGGTGATGCTAAGAGGGAGAGGTCCTGTATGAAGCGTTTGTAGTAACCATCCAGCCCTATGAAACTTTGTATCTCAAACATATTCTTAGGATGCTCCCAGAAAACTACTTCTCTCACCTTCTCTGGGTCTACTGCAACTCTTGGCTCTGATATAATGTGACCTAGGAAGTGAATCTGGTCCATCCAAAAGTGGCACTTTGAGAGCATAGCATATAACCGATGCTCTCTTAGTGTACTCAAAATAATCTCAAGATGGGTGTCATGGTCGCGTCGAGTGTGAGAGTATGCTAAGATGTCGTCCATGAATACTAACATAAATGAATCAAGATTCAGATGGAACACACGATTCATCAGAGCCATGAAAACCAATGGCGTGTTTGTCAGTCCGAACGGCATAACCGTATACTCATATAGACCATTCCTACTCCTGAAAGCTGTGAGAGGTATATCAGATGGTCTAACACATAGCTGATGATATCCAGATCTCAAGTCAATCTCCAAGAACACTCATGCTCTATGAATCTGATCAAACAGACCATCTATCCTCGGCAAGGGATATCAGTTCTTAACCCTCAAATGGTTTAGCATCCGATAATCCATGTAAAGTCTGAGGGTACCATCCTCCTTTTTCACAAAAAGGACCTGAGAACCCCAAGGAGAAGAACTGGGTCGGATAAAACCCTTCACCTGTAGCTCCTCTAACTGCATCTTGATCTCCTGCAACTCAGGCGTGGCCATCCTATAAGGAGGAATGGACACCAGTGCTGCTCCTGGCACAAGCTCGATAGAGGAATGCACCTCACGCACCGGAGGTAGACCTAAATAGTCGTCTGGGAAGACATCCCTGAAACGATCAACAACAGGAGGGAAATTCGTCTGACAAGTCCCCTGATCATCCAAATACAAACTCGTAATCTGGGGTGTGACTCCACCTCACCTACGATGCTCTGGTCCAGCTCGACTTGCCTGAACATTCCACGCGCCCTTGTATAGAAACTCTATGCCCTCTGGTGATGTGAAATTCACCCTGCGATGATAGCAGTCTACAAAGGCTTAGAAGGGAACCAACCAGTCCATCCCATGAATAATGTCATAAGTTGTCATCTCTAAGATATAGAGGTCCCAAAGGATGTGACACCCTCAAACCTCAAGGGGGCACTCCTTACACTGATGCACACCAGCCATTCTTGTCCCCAACAGAGTGTCCAGCGTCAAGATATTGGAAGAAGTA
Organism: Viscum album; assembly: GCA_963277665.1. NCBI lineage: Eukaryota > Viridiplantae > Streptophyta > Magnoliopsida > Santalales > Viscaceae > Viscum > Viscum album. Next base: position 1,533,449,685 of record OY728128.1, on the reverse strand, counting down.
GAAACACAGAGACCAATGCTCTCCACAAATGGTAGATATATGAAACTATGTGTAGAACCCGTATCAAAAAATACTAAAGATAAGACATAAGCTACTAGAATAGTACCTCTGACAGTAGAAGGTCCAAGATCCTGCTCCTGCTGGGTCTGTTGCACTGCATATGCCTACCCAGTGTCGCGGCCCTGCGACACAAATTGGCTACCCTGAGCTGTCCCGCCCTACTGCCTATCAGATCCTGTTGTCTGGCTACCATGGCCATGACCACCATCTCTGCATGTATGCCTTGACGTAGTCCAGTTTTCTGACTGGTAAGAAGCCACTGGTCCTGCTCCTACACGTGGAGTCTGCACAGAACACCTCTCACTAGCCACTGGTGTAAATTCCCTACAAAAGCACTGCATATGACCCATCTTGCCGCAAGCTCGGCACTCCACTGGGTCTCGTGGACACTACTGTCTCTTGTTCCCCTCTCTGCCACACTGGTATCACCTGACCAGACCACCTGAAGAAGCTACCTGGCTGGTACTGCCACCCTAAGTGAAGTTCCTCTGTCTCTTCCTCTTCCCAGGAGATATAATACCAGTAACTGGTGCTGAACCGCCTTGGCCCACACAACTAGATTCCTGCAGGTTCCTCTCTGTAATCAGCGCCTGATTTACAATCTTGTGTACAGTAGGCAACCTGAAAACATTTACCAGCGCTCGTATTTCATACCGAAGACCATCATCAAAACGTCTGGCTCTCAACGTCTCATTTCCCACTAGCAAGGGTGAAAACGCTGAAGCTCCGTAAAACAAGCAGAATAGTCCATCACCGACATGGCACCCTACTGAAGATTCATGAACTCTCGAGCTCTATCTGCCCATAGCGTCTCGGGAAATAAGAAGTCATAGAAGACTACCTAAAAATATTCCCACGCCATGTCTTTATGATGCTATGACTGGGTGGTAACATCCCACCACCTCTTGGCGGAATCATGTAGCTTGTAAGTCGCAAGCATGACCCTCCACCCTAGAGGTGTCTCAAGATGCTCGAAAAATAGTCTGCATTGATTCTAGCCATGACTCCACGGCCTGTGGTCTTCCGTCCCCTGAAAACGTAGGCGGATGATGCTTCTAGAAGATACGAGTCATCTCATCCATAGATTTAGTAGCCTGCAGTTCTCCCTGAAAGGTCTGTATGAACCGCATAAATCCTTCATGAAATTGTGCCTCCACGCCTGTTTCCGTTATAGCAGCTGGCGCCGCATCTGGCTCTGCTGGAGGATCAACTGGTAGCCCATGGCCCACCATCTCTGAAGTATAATCGTCACTGCTCTCCTGGCGAACAACTCGCGGTCATCTAGGCAGCATGACACTAAAGGGTCAAAAGAATGCCTCAGATTTAAGATTATTATGACCGAAAAGCGAAGGAACCACAAAGGAAACAAGAGGAAGAAGGCATTAAAAATTTTCAAAACAAGACTATACGGCGTGTACACTTACTACACGGTGTTTACTTGACTTTTGTTCCCCTGCCCGGGTCCTTCTACATGGCTAAGCCACACGGCATCCATTCAATAAAACTACACGGCATGTAAATACTCTACACGGGGTGTATGGTGTTATTTCCCAACTGCCAGTATCATCTGTGACACGGCCGACTACTCGGCTTGACACTACACAGCATGTTACACTAGCACACGGCGTGTACTCCACCCTGTTTCCCAGCCACATAGCTAACACCACACGGTTTGTACTCGGACAAGACTACAGGACGTGTACCCAAGGGTACACAGCGTGTTAAGGGGAAGGTGACACCGACCTGTGTTGTTATTTACACGGTTGAGTCCCTAGGTCACACTACACGGCGTGTCCATCATTGACATGACATGTTCTGTACAGGAGTTCACTGACCTGTGCTGTTAGTTACACGGCCGGTCTCTGGGTCACCCTACAAGGCGTCTTCATTCGGTACATAGAATGGTTTACGCAAGCATTTCCCTACCCCGTGTCGCCGCCCACATGGTGTGTGACACGGGAAGAGACTACACGTCATGTACTTAGGCTACACGGCGTGTACTCAAAAGTTTATTTTTTCTTCCCGAACAAAAGAACATACATGGCATGTAGATAAATACTACACGGCGTATATACTAGTTTTCTGAACATTATGCCTCAGAAACTACTCCGGAACCCAGAAAATACCGTAAAATAACACCTAAGTGTCATATTCCGACCCGTGAGGGCCCATAATCCCCATGAATCAATGTTTGACATCATATCTTTGTTATAACAAAATAAACAGTCAATTATCCACAAAATTCCGGTCAATGGGGGCCCATACTCCCCAAAAACCATCTTTGGAATTCATTCAATAAACAAGCTCAGACAAACATACCATGTCACAAGGCAAGTATTTATCAAGCCGCTATCACAACAGCATGCTTCATTAGCAAAACAACTATCAACACAAAATGAAAATTCTATTGCACCTACACGGCATGGAAACTATCCATGGCATGTGATATCTAGCATGTTCCTACATGATGCATGAGATGGCATACCCTCATCTCATCTGGTTGCAACTAAATAGAACCCATAGATAAAATATAAACTGCACAATCTCAAAGTGCGTCACCCAACAGTGAAAACATATCAACCTTAAAAATTGAAAAATACAAAGAATGCACAATACAAGGTAGACTAGTATTTCCTTGTACACGGGTTAGCTACGCCCGGGGACAACTTATTACTAACTACCGTTCGTCCTATCCCTGACTATAGCTCCAAATAGTAAGTCAAAGAAAAGAACCCCTTTGATACTACTTTGTAATGTCCCGGACCCGGGTGCCATGCAACGGATGCCCCGAGCCTAGTTCGCCACGTGACCTCAAGCGCATTTCCCCAAACGCCAGAGGCTGCCGACTAGCAGCGAGGGCCCATGTATTATAGTGGGGAAACTATGCCCTCATTTTTCAAATTGTAGCACAGTGGAATACATAATAAACATACAACCACAGAGGAAGCAGTAAACATACACAACTGAAATAAACTACAGTAGGGGATATAACCAACAGTATAAAAGTGATTATCCTACATGTTTCAAGTTCCAAGAAATAGCTAGAACATGTTATACATCAATACAGTACAACAAAATATAGAGTACAACAGAAGAAGCAAAACAGCTGGCAACGGCATCGCGAGACTAGGCTCGGTCCCATGCCCTCCTACTCCTCAATAACAGTCAAGTACCTGTATAGGGACTCTTTCCCCTATCTACACCTGCAGAAATGTAATCTGTTTGGGGCGAAAAGCATGACCCAAATAGGGTGTGAAAAATATATCTCAGTAGGCACCCACCAAAGGCCCGTCCCAACTGCGTGTAAGCATGCAACAATAGTGTGCAGTAGTAAAATGCAACAAAGTATGCAGTAATCAAAAGTCAATAATTACCAGTTATATTTCCATTTTATTATTCATTTAATCCATTAAATATTAGAAATCACCACAGTGCATTTCTACGTAAACATTCCACATCCTCAGACAAGAAAAACCTTACCCTCAAGAATGCAGAACCCAACCCGCAGGTAATTTCCCTCAAGCATAACATAATTTTGCCCTCAGGCGTAGGTAGTTTCACCCTCAGGCACAGAGTCTATGGCCCTCAGGCACGGAAGAAGTTTCCCTCAGGCCAAAATAACTACAGCCCTCAGGCTAAACAGTGCAGTGCCCACAGGCTAATCATAACAACGACCTCAGGCTAAACAGGTAACCGATCCATTCCCAACATATCAAAATGCAGTAAACAAGCAATTCCTCTCAAGGGAATTCTAAAATTACTACATTAAAGGGATACTCTTGGGTATCCTGGCCAAACGGCTAAACAGCGAAACACACCTCCTAGGGTTGTTCCAGATACTAGCAACGATCCCAACCATCATTTTATCATCACATTTTAATCACCTATGCAATTCTAGGCATTAAATGTAGCAACATCCTCAGCCTCACAACACCCCAACATGGGTTCCTGGCACAAAAAAACACACAAAAACGCACAACAGTTGGGAATTTACACCAAGCCACCTACCTTATATGCCAAGGAACGTTATACCCGAACGCCGACTCCAGAAACGCAAAAGAACGGCGTAGATCTGACGAAGAACAAAACCCATTCATACGTAAATAACTTTTTTTAGGAGAAGAATTGTTATGAACCATCCAAGGAGGTGGAATCCCTCACCCGTGCGGTTCCAACGGGATCGTCCGAGGCAGAAACTGATTCCAGACGAACACCCGGTGGAGGTTCAAAGGTCTGGCCTCCTCCTTTGGCTCAAAATAGGCTCAAGTGTCTCCTATTCCAAATGAGGAGGCTACATGCTTTTTTAATATGAAAAAAAAGTACACGGCATGTACTTCTGAGTACACGGCATGTACTTCTTTCATTTAACTGTTCATTTGGCGGCACCACCACACTGTTCAACTGTCGACATGAGTACATGACATGTACTCTAAAGTACACAGCGTGTACTGTCACCCAGCTGTCGACTGCTCCACCGCCTTACTATTTAGGCCTGCCGTCTGACTACACAGCGTGAAACTACCACTACATGGCGTGTAGTCGGTTCCTACACCCCGCGTCGTCAGCATGGCTACACACCCCGTGTACTCATCCCAACACGGCCAAAATTACAAGGCGTGTGGAAACGTACATGGCGTGTAGTTCCAAAATTTTGTATTTTTTCCCCTATTTTCCATATTTCCTCAAAAACACTTAAGGAAAAGGAAAAATAAGAAGCACATACCTCAAAAATAAGAACCAGGTTCTTTCATAGAGATGAGTTTAGATAATTTTAGATGTTAGGGTAATGTATTTTTATACCCTCAGGAGATTATAATTTATGGTTATTAGGATATAAAAATTTAATATGACTAGATTTCTCAATCTAAATAATATATATTCAAAATGGTTTTTTATATAGGAAATAATAACGATCATGTAATAAGGCACAAAGAGGAAAATATCCTTCAAAATATATAACCTAAATTTGTTTAAATTGGATTTGAATAATTTATTTCGTGATAGATATGTTTAAATAAGATATTAATGGTTAAATAATACATAATAGAGAGAAACTATATTGGATATATAAGAATTCAGTTATTATAGAGAATTCTATAATGTAAAACCATCTAACATTTAGTAGATCTTCTAACTTGATGTTTTCGGAGGGATGTTATAGAACATTGAAATATATATTAAAAGACATGGGTTGTTTGGATCATTAAAAATAAATTTCATCAATTTATAATTTTGAATGCAAATATGATTAGTAGTGGTAAATAGATATGAACATTTAATAAAGGTAAGATATTGATGTCTTGTAATGGTGTTAATTTAATAATATTTTCATTGAGAACTATTTTTCCCAGGTTTTTTTGACCAAGGATGTAAAATTTCATCCTATAATTGAGGTAGAAAATGGAATATTTATTGAATTAATATTTTAAAAACTTCACCAAATTAGAATGGTATTCAAAAAACTCTCTTTGAGATATTAATAGTAAAATTAATTGGTTTTACATAGAATTGAAGCCATTATATTGAGTGGAATAATATTATCATTAATTTAAAAGTAATGATAAACATGTTCTATGTGGTTAGAGGTTCGGAATAAAATTTTCTGATGATAACATGTCCTTAGAAAATACAAAAAAAATCGAGGTGGCAGACAAAGTGGAAGCATCCATCAAGGAAATCCAATGGAAAAAAATCAATTTTCAATATTATGATAAGTTTTTTATAATTCACCATGGAAAATGTGTAATAAAATCTTGGAAGTGCATCCAATGTGTAAATCATAGACTTGTGCCTTATGACTTCAAATAGAAAGATCATAGTAATGATTAGAAAATAATTAATAACCATCAGTATGATGTGTTAATTGTATTGAGATTGTTCATTATACGAGTACTTATCTGAAGATAGTAGTAAAGGATAGATGCACACTAGATCCCATGTATAAAGGTGTGGATAAATCCTTTTTTATAACATTATTATATGTTGGACCTTACAATAATGTGGTGTTAGGAACATTACTTTTTTATTCAGATTATTCTAATGAGTTTTTTGATACGGGGTTATCACAGTCTTTTATTTTGGAAATTTTTTTTGTAAATTAGAAATTTTACCTTATGAAACTAAGCCAAATTTTTTAGCTAAATCATGTGGGAGTAGTATAATAGAAACAAAATTATAAAAATATTCCTATTATTGTATGTAGAATGTATTTACCAAAAAACATGTTGTCTTATCCATATATATTTTAATTTTATTCTAGGCAGGGAATGGATTTGTATTTATCATTCTATGATAGATGATGGTGGATAATTTTTTTAGGATGATTTTTAGTTTATATACAAGAATGAAGTAAAACCTTTGAAAACATGTGAATAATCTAAGAAATTGATAAAATTTGTAAATGAAATTTATCATGTATATATTTTTGTGAAGAATAAGGCTATTGAAATAGGTGATGTTCATGTAGTAAATGAATATCTAGATTTATTTTCTATTGAATTTTCCATTATTATTCATGATAGTCATATTTAATTTATGATTGAATTAGTTCATGATTCCAATTAAATATAAAAAATTAATTATATAATGGTCCATGTAGAACTTGTAGAGTTGAAAAAGTAGTTAGGATATTTTCTTGATAAAGGTGTCTGTCATCCCATTAATTCACTATGTAGTGATCATGTTTCATTATTGAATGGAAATATGTTTTAATGAATCTTTTCATTGATTATAGACCAATAATAAACATCAACATTCAGAAAAAATATAAGTTTCCTCATATAGATGACTTGGATGATATAATACAGGGATATCATATTTTATTTAAGGTTGTTCACAGGTCTATGTGCCATCAGATGAAAGGGAATGTGGATGGAATTCTGAATATGAAATTTTATACTAGGTATGGGTATTAGGAGAAAGTGGTTATTTTTATATTTATAGACAATATGAAGAGAGTTTTACAAGAGATCTGAGATGAAATTATTGTTTTTTTATTAATAACATCATGTTATATTCTAACAGAAATGATTATCATAAGAAAACATGAGGGTTATTTATTAAACATTGAATTAAGACACATTATATAGAATATTAATTAAAGGTGAATTATAGTTGGGAAAAATTTCATTCCTTTTACATATTAAAAATAAATATGGAATGACTATTTATGCAGTTAAAACTTATATGGTTAAATATTAGACAAGACCTAAAAATTTCCGAGTGATTTTTAATTTTTTGGATTGTACGATTACTACAAAAGGTTTATTTTAAAATTTTATTAGTTATCTATCCCACTTAAAAGGTTAACTCAAAAATGATTTAAATTCATCTGGATGAAATAATGGGATAAATGTTTCTTGGAATTGAAATGAATATTTTTGAATGCTCTCGTTTTGGACCAAAAATCCATAAATGGTGTCTTTTTAACCAAAATGATGCTTATTTGAATGAAATTGTCTTATTATAATGTTGAACCATCAGTTAATTACTTATGAATCATGTTAATTGAAAACATTTGAGAAATATTATCTTACTGATGGCTCTGAATTGGTGGAAATAGTGACTCTTTTTAAAAAATATCAACATCATTTATATGTTGTAATTAGTTAAATATATATTATTTATAAATTTTTGAAGTATATATTAAATAAAAAAGGGTTGAACATGTGGTATATAAGATTACTGAAACTAATTAAGGATTATGATTTCATCATTAATTTCAATACTGGAAATTAAAATGGATAAACTGATTATTTAATTTAGATAGATAATGAATCATTAACTTATATATGTTTAGAACATGATCAATTGGGAAATTATTTGATGAATGTTATTATATAAATTTTGCATGCAAAAACATATATTATCTTGTTTTAGATATTATTGTAGTCATCAATATCAAACAGAATTAAGTATGCTCAGATGGAAGATCTTTGATGGAAATAAAGAGCAGAATTGATTAAGAAGGGTATGTTTTCTGAGGTTCATATTGATAAATTTGTTATAATTTTTTATGGAAAGTGTTTATGTGCGAAAAGTGCTTCCCATTTGATGATATAATTTTTTAATGAAGCTATTAGATCTCCATTTAGTGTCTATATCAAAAACACTATGAAGTATTTAGATATTCGAGAAACTTTCTAGTGGGATAGAATAAATGGATATAACACTGAAATTACTATTAAATATTTGAATTTTCAATAAGTTAATGAATAATGACAATTATTTAAGGGTATTGTTCATCATTTTCCAATGTTATAGTGTAAATAAGAAAACAGAACTATGGATTTCAGAGTGAGACAGCCAAAAAATCTCAAGGTAATAATGAATTTTTTTTTGTTGAACGATTTACTCAATCATACAATTTCATTAATATTCAGGATACAATGTCAATCCATCAACATTATTGACTATATCTCAGGTGGTAATTTTTTTACTTATAGTTCTTCTATCCATTATATCTGATCCTGCTTTAATTTTCACTACTTTTTTTTATAAAGTAATTCATAAGTTGTTGGGTACTGAATTAAATTTTAGTACATCTTCTCATTCTTATTTTTATAGATATACATATAGAATGTATCATACATTGGAATTCATGATTAGAAATTTTTATATTAATTATTATGGAACTTGGAGTCTCTATATTTCATTATTTTATTTTTCTTATAGTAATAATTTTCATTTTAATATACATATGGAAGCATTTGAGGAATTTTATAGAAACCGGTTTCATAATATAGTTTATTAGGATAAATTAGGTGAAAGAATGTTGTTAGAAAATAATTAGTAGAAAAAACATGATAAGGTGAAGATGGTTCAATAAAATATGAGGGTGGTTCAGAGTAGGCTAGAATGTTATACAGGTAACTTAATGAATGATCACTCATTCGAGATAGGGAAACAAGTTTTTCTTAAATTATATCTTTGGAAAAGATTTATGTGTTTTGGTAAAAGGATTAATTTAATTCAAATTTACATTGGTGTATATAAAATTTGGTTGAAGGTTGAATTATTTTTTTTCTAAGTGTCCTTTCCTGTGCATTTATCCTAGGTATACGATGTGTTTCATAATTCATTTTTAATGAAGTATATTGCAGATGAAACTCATGTTATGAGCCTTGAATAAGTAAAATTGGAATAAAATCATTAATATGAGGACAAAATAGTTTATATTCCTAAATACATAGAGTATGTTTTTCAGAATAAGGTTAATCACTATGTTAATATTTTATTCAGAAAACCCATATAACTGAATAAGAAATATGGGAATAAAAAATGATATCAATGGAAAATATCTTCACTTGTTTCACTAATAAGTATGATTGTAATGATGAAATTTGTAAAACGGTGGATGAATTTAAAAATACAATATAATGATAATAATAAATAAATTTCATCCCTTAATAATATTGATGAATTATATTATATAGAGTTTTATTCATTGTTACAATATTAATTAATTTTTCAATATTAAATAGTTTTATTCCAACTAGATTATGTTTTATTTATTATGTGGTTTTATTTAAAAAATTAAATTGAAATATTATTATTTTAATTTTAAAAAATAATATTTAATTTTTATATCATAATGTAAAAACTTATTTTAGTTTGATTGTTTTCTAATTGTATAAAAAAATTTATTTTCAAGTGAACAATAGAAAATAGTGTTTTTTTGGAAAACTATTGTTTATTATCATATATTTAGAAATTATAATTTTGTTCATAATTAGTTTTAAAATTCAATTAGATCCATTTTATTTTAAAAAATACAAAAAATTCACTATAATTTACCTTATACCTGATTTTTTTATAAAAATATCTTTATAATTAAAAAAAAATTTATGAAGACCCGTTTTTCATCATGATTTTAAAATTTATTTTTATAGTATTTCTCTCCACATATAGAAATTTAATTTGATAAAATTTAATAATTATTTCGAATAATTATTTCTAAATTTGGTTATGAGGTGAATTTCCTTTTTTTCATTGTGAATAGTAATTTTTACTTACCACTGTAAGATTAAAAACATGTTAAAAGGGTTAAAACTAAAAGGAAAAGGGTTAAAATGATTATAAAATGTTATTAATCATATTTTATTGATATTCTTTCTTTATATTATCTCTTCTAAAAATATAAGTCAATTTTGAGCTATTTTTTAGTAATACATTAATATATTTTAATCATATGAAAAATTCATAGTGTACCCTCTCCCACACTTATAAAAACAAACCTCTTATACTCTATTATACACACTATAATAGCCTCTTATCTTAGCCAATACCTACCGAAATACCTTTCTATTATCCATCCAGAAGTCCTAGAGTCTTTTTTTATTCATAATTGCATTAGAGTAATGCATTACTTATAAAACAATGTTGGTTTTTCAAAGAAGTGACGTAGTTCACAACTGAGTGTTTTATTTTTATTTTTTCTTTTACCTTCTTCAGAACTATATAAAACAATTTAATATAATAATATATGAATATCCTATAAAATTAATTATTATTATTCTTTATAACATGTTTTAATCTACTTAATAAGATAATGAAAAAAATCACTCGCTCGTATGTATGGACTACATATTCGTGAGGGGATTTATTTCAGTTTTCATCATTGAATTTTATAGTAGATCATAAACAGGGATCTAAAAGAAATAATAAAATATCTATGATATAAATATAATTATATAATGATAAAATAATTATTCTATTAATTTTCTAATGTTTTTAGATAAAATGAAATGTTACTCATGAATACGTATGATATACCATCTCTATGATTGTAACATATTTCAGTTTTCTAACCACCTTAAATCATTGTTTTTAAAATTATATATAATATACAGAAATGATATTCATAACATGACTATGATTATTTAATTTATAAAATCATAATCCACATGTCCAAATTTATCCTATAAAACCCATTTTGGGCTTACAAACCAAACACCCTCAAACTATTTGAAGATAACATAATAAATTAAGTGATTATGTATGATCGAAAAATAAGTGAAATAAATGGAATTATTAACTTGAAAATGGTTATCAATAAAGTAAATAATTAATGTTTTTTTATTCATGATGATAAAGAACATACATGATATGTCAGACTTGAGTTAAGATACACTTTACCATAAAACCATGTTTAAAATATTTTAATGATTTAATTTTTAAAAAAAATTATTCTTCATCCATATGCATAATGTTATATTTTGGATGTATTTATATTGATATAAATGAATTATAAATTAATATTTCTATAATTTTTGATGCAATTTCAATTATTTTCAAATGTAATGTTTTTATATATTTTATATGGGTTATTTTTACTAAAGAAAAAGAGACTGTATTATTTTAATGTATTAGAAAAAAAGAATAATTTTCCATAATCATGATTGTTATTCTTTAAGAATACTACTCTTAATGTTTTCATTTATTTTAAAAATAATTTCCTATATCTCATTCTTTTACAAATTCTTGTTAATATTATTTTCAAACAAACATTATTTTTATCCTTATTTTTATGTAAATCCATAAATCTCTTTTGTGTATGTGTTGAAAAAAATATTTTATGATATTATTTAATAGAAATGTGATAATATATGTTTTATAGATAACCATATCCTATATATTTTTTTTGATAATGGGTGAGAATGTTATAACCCTCCAATTATTTGGGAATGATTATGTTCTCTTAATAATTATGTTAGAATTAACCTACACAGTTATTCTATTTTAAGGGTTATTATAAAGGTTCTATGAATATGATGTCCCAACGAACCTATATGAATTTTATATGATTTTGAACGTGTTTTCATGGAAATAATTTGACTACACATGATAATATATTGATATGTTTTTTAAACGAATGATTGTTCCCTTTTATAGTAAAAAGGTATGTTTAAAGAAAATGTTTTTCATGTGTTCTTAAGTTTCATATGAAACCATCATGATTATGATTTTTCCATTGTATTTTAAGGCAATGTGTTTTATAAAAGACTATTGTTTGTAATAATGATTTCAATTTTATGTAAATGATTATCTGATCTCAAAGTATTTTAAATTAAATAAAGACTCTAATAGACGATCTCATGGTTTTGAAATAGACTAAAAAATTTCATTATTTATTCTTATATGTCCATTACTTTCCTTTTTTTCATCCCAAGTTTTCAGAAAAAATCAAAATTTTTATGGATGAGTAAGAAAAATGATGAATTCTTGATGAAAATAATGAAAATATTTTCTGAAAATAAAACATATTTAATTTTAAAAGTATTGTATTGTTGAAGAAATGGATACATTGTGGAATTGTACGAAATTTAATATATGGTTTTGTTATATAAGATTCATTATTTAATTCTTCAAAACTATAAACATGGAAGGATTCTTCATAAATAAAGAAATTGAATTATTCTTAGAAAAATTAAATTATGGGCTGAATAAAGATCAAGTCATTATATTATATATACCTCATTATTATATTAAAACCCTGTAAATAACTATAAAATATAAATAATCACCTAAAATGATATAAAAACACAAGAGGGAATCCAAAACATTGAACATATGATCATCTATAAATTTATCAACCCATAAATAAAATACTACTGCATCACAACTCTTGAAACCCTATATGTGGACCATTTAATAATTATATTTAAATCCTAAACGTTTAACAAAGCTTTTAAATATTATTACTTAATAATACCATCATAAAATAGAAAATATGAATCATGTCTTGAGATTCATTAATATTAATATAATCAGGTTAAATACATTAAACTTATGAAAAACTATTATAATATTTCATATAATTTATATGTTATTTATTGATTCTTTATCATTCAAATATAGGATCTATAAACCTATATTAATATGATCTTATTGATCCCCATCATCTGAATTATTCCTTCTGAATAAAGTTTCATAATATATATACTCCCCTAATTTAAAATTTTTAATTGATACATTATGAAGAAATTTATGCTCCTCCATTGTGTTAACTGAACCCTTCATTTTTTTCTCAATAATTTATTGATCAATATCCTCCTTTACCACATATGAAACATATTTATGTTCCATTTATAAATTTACATGGGAAATTATTCCCACATTCTTAACATGATGGATGTTGAATCTTTTTATCTTAATGATCTTTGTCACATTGAATTCCAGAAAACTACATTTTTCTCTTATTTGGTGTGTTAGGAAACTAAACTATGTTCAATTTGTTAATAATTATTCAATATATATTCTTTAGAATAATCCATGGGTATTTTTATCAAACTATTATTCCATTTATTTTGTCATTCAAACAAACACCATAATGTCCATCACATCCATTATTATCTTAGTACCTTCTAGTTCTTACAATTTACTAAAAACAAAAATAGTGAGTCTCGATACACCAAATAAAATAATAATAAACCATATTATAAATAAAATAAATATTATTTTGTTATAGACTATGTGAAATTATATTTATCTATTTTGAATCAACCTTAATTCTAAAATATATCCATATTTACTCTTACCATATTAATCTTTAAGGTTATATTACAGTTATAACTTACTCTCAAATAAAATTATATCCACAAAAGTTATCAAAACCCTTTATTTGATACCAATTATAACGCCATATAACATAAAATATACATATTTATAGTTTTAACCATGTAATTTATATTCTTATATTTAAAATATATTTTATGTTTAATGTTTTACAAAAATAAAAAAAACTAAGATGAAAAATTATACTATTCTATTCAAATTATATTTCTTCAAAAAAATAGGGTCTTATGTTGATAATATAGTTTCATTTAAAACATATTAATATTTTCCTTTCAGTTGTTCCTATACGTATTTAGAATATGTGGAATTTTTTAAATAATGGTATGAAGAAAACAAATATCAATAAGGTATATTAAAATAAATGAAAACCATAAATCCTATTTTTTGGAAAACATCAAATTTATAAGGAAGAATGTATTTTTTAAAATAAACATTAAACTAAAATAATAGATTAATATATAATGAATCCAAATTCATTTTATATTTTATTATAAAACACTTTCAATTATAGATAACACCTAAATCATATTTAATTAGGGTTCATTGAAAAACATGAAAACTTTTCCTTGAAATCAAACCAGTATCCCTTAAAATATCATAAAATTTTCTTTAGGTTATTAGATTATTTTATTACATTGTGAAATAAAAATATTAAAAAAAACCCAAATTACAAGAACCTAAATAACATGTAAGTGATTTGGTAAATCATCTTTATATCACCATTACAATCATTATTATAAAGGAATAACCTTCATTCTGAATTCCAACTTTTCTCTTCATGATAATATATCATTATGCAATGAATTAAATTGATTTATCAAATATAAAAACACCATAAATAATATCCGAGAGCCATAATATCAATATACTAAATAAAATCACAAATTATTTATCATAATATCTATAAAATTAGCATTTTGGACCTACAAACACACTTTTAGTTACCTAATTAAACGAGGAAGATCATTTTCTTTTAAAAATATTTAAAATATAAAAATTTCTAAAACAATTGTAAATGTAAATTATATAAAATAGCACATAAACTTTTAAAATAATATTTATTATGAAGGAAATAAATTATGATTGTAAAATATGTTCATGTCACATATGTTAAAGAAAACATTCTGTTCTCAAATTTTTAATGAAAGTAAAAAAATAACATATATGATAAAAGTTGAAAATATTCCCTATTAAAAAAAATTGAGTTTAAAATATGTTTAAAATGAAATTTAATAATATTTAATAATAACTAATAACATTCATGAATAATTTAGAGTAACATGGCTATGGAAGTGAATGTTCATAAAACATTGAAGAAAATATTTTAAAGAAAAATCCCTTACTACTTTAGAAACTTTTGAAAACAAATAACAGTGAATTGAAGAACATGAATTGAATTTTTGAACACCTAAATCATAGTAAATTATTGATAAAAATAAATCCATATGGTATTTTTATAATCTATACAAAAGAAAACATTTTTTGAAAATAACATAAGTCTCAAAAAAAGGAAACTATGATGAGAAATCCATTACCTGTAGCACTAACTCTCCACATACATATTTTACATTCCTAAATAATAATATTATATTATTTATTTAATTTATAAGAAATTAATTATTTTTCACTCCATTATAATTTTTAATTTTATTTAATTTTTATATTATTCTATTTAATTAATAAATTAGTTATGTTCATGTTGGATGTGTCGAGGTCACTCAGTCCTCCACCGATAAAAAAAATTTAGAGACTTTATGAACTTCAAATTTTCATGGTTCTATTATATAAATAATTTTAAAATTTTCATAATTATCATTTTATACATCTAATATATTTTTATAACCATACATTTGATGAGGTTATTAAAAATGAATACATTATTCCTTGGAGATGGTAGTCCGTATGTACATGTGACTGATATTTTCAGTTTTCTAATGGATTAAAAGTTAATAAACATTTTACATTATAAATTAATAATAAGACTATAAATATAATATTTACTCATTAAATAAATCTTTATGACCTACCATGTGATATGGAAATAAAACATAATTACATTACTTTTTGGGGGTCGTAGTCCACACATACACACAACCGTCACTTCCATTTTCCAATGGATGAGAGGGTAATAATGTAGTTAATGTTTTAGATTTAAAAAATAATAATAATTTTATAAAAAACCATATATATATCCATTAAATAAATCTTTATAACAATCCATGTGAGGAGGTAATGAGAAATAAAAAACAATATTTTCTTGAGGTGTTTATACACACATATATAAGAGCGAAGTTATCATTTATCGTTTGATGAAAATGGGGTAGAAAATAGCACATCCATAACCAATATAATATGTTAGGATATTAGAGAAACTATTTTCGATATATTAATATGATTCTAATATATTTTATGTAGGCTAAAGAAGAATTAATCTGGAAAGAATTGGGTGAAGGATTATAAGTCCTGTTTGAAAATATTTTAATGGATACACTAGAATCCTCATAATATTGGTCTTTTGGAGAGTAAATGAACTCTAGGATGTGAATAGGTGAGTTGGGGATGAATTTAGGCATAAATTGGTCTATATAAAGGGCTCAAGATGTATGGATAAGGGAAGATAGGTGGTTCCCTTTTATATGTGAGAGAAGTGGAAACCATATAAATATTAAGAAAATAATATATTTATTTTTCAATGAAAATGGGTACAAGGAAATAAAATTTGATTGATAATGTGGTTTAAGGTATAAATAAAATAATTTATTCATATTTTTAAAATTTTAAAATATATTGAAAACATTATCTATTAGTTTAACTATCTCTATTAAAACCTTTATCCCTTACCGTGATGATAACTTTTACCATGATAACTATTCATTATGACTAAAAATGAATTTATCATTATTAAATAACTATAATATTTTGAACCCAAATATTTAATACCTTTTACATTATTAGATTTCAATAAATGTGAAAAATTACTTTCAAAATGAGTTCACAAAAAATAGTGAAAATCCGTTTCTAGAAAAATTCAATTTTTAAGCATAAAAATGATATTACATAAAAATAATGTATAATATTGATTCATATGGAATTAAATTTATTAAGATAAATTAAAGTGAAATTACAATACTTTAAAACCAAAAATTAGAAACTAATATTTATAAAACATTATTAGAAGATAATAACCAAAATTAATTTTATTTTAATAGAAACATTACATTGATTTTTAAATTGTCAAACACATATTTATAAGTTCAATATTAAAATTTATAATTAATTATATTACTTATTAGATATAAACTTTGAAATTAATATTTTATAAACATTTATATCATTCATAAATCATGATAATTTAATAAAAGTCACAGTATTTATAAATTCTAGATTTTTCATTATTCACCCAAAAATCAATCTTTTTAGAAAAATTCCAAAACATCACCATAAAATAATTATTAAATTCATGATTAAAAATTAAATTTTATTTCATCACGTTTAAATTCATAAATTATTAAAAAAATATCTTTCATATAAAAATTAAAAATACAAATAAAATGTTTATTCATATAAAAATGATCCTTTTAATCACATTATTTTCTTAAACTAATTTTGTATCTCTTACCAATGAGTTTTTTGAAAAAAAAATAGTCATAAGTTAATTATGTTATTCTTTCATTTTAATAAATTAGTAGTTTCTTTAGTATTTTTTTTTCATATATCACACATTATTCAACATGATATTTACTTACAATAATGTATATTAAAATCTTATGGTGTCACAGTACTAGGTGAAAGTTACCTATAAATTGGTTGGTGTGGGATTTATGAATAATAACAACTTTATGGATAACTTTTGATGATTTTATAGATGATTTTATTTTTGGGAAACCATGAGGAGGATCTCAACTCAAGAAATTTAAGGAAACTAAGTGTATAATATAAACATGAGGCATTTAAGGAAACCAAGAGGAGAATATCAACTTGAGGAATATGAAGAAATCAAAGGAGAATATTAAATTAAGGATTATGAGGAAACTAAGTGGATAATAATGAATCATGGTATATGAGGAAACTAAAAATAGTATCTCAAATCAAGGAATATAACGAAACAAGAAAAGAATCTCAACTCTGGGAAAAAAAGGAAACCAATAAGAGTATCTCAACTCATAAAATTTGAGAAAACCAAGAGGAGTATCTAAACTCATGAAAGATAAGGAAAAAAAGAGAATTATTTGAAATCTAAGAATACAAGGAAACCAAGAGGAGTATGTTGAAGCAAATAATTCATGTGAACTTATATAAGTATCAATCCTCTAGGAAAATATGGACCATAATGAGTATCACATGTTGTAGAAAGAAGATATTTTTTCTTTTTTTAATTATTATGTAAATGATATGAGTGATATAGAATTTGAGGTCTTGAGGGAATAAGTGTGTATACACCCATGATATAGGATTTTATTCTAGTTGGAATAAATAGAAAATAATGAGGCCATAATTCCTTAGAATTGTCAGCATAGAAGATTCACTGAACCCAATTAACATGTCGATTAAATGATATTTATTGTATATATAAGTCTAGTAATAAAGGTGGAGATGTGTTATCTATATCATAAACATAAATATAATATATAAAATTAATCTATTAATGAAAATTTGTATGACTGTAAATGAAAATTATTAATTATGTTCAACGATTTGAGGAGAGATAACTGAAACTAATAAACCTATAAAAGGAGTAAAACATTTTTGGGATACAAAAATAAGGGTTATATACTAATTTCTAAAGCTTTATCCGAACAAAGATGTCTCATTATTGATTAAAAAGTATTCACCTAAGATTATGAAGAATAGTTCATGGAAATAAACTACATTGAGAATTCTAAATGTTTATAACACCTAAAGAAAGAGTTTGGAATAGTAAAGAATTAGTTTAATAATTCAGACATTCATTTAATGAGGATACAAGATTATTTATAAGAGTTTGTGGGAGTCCATAGAGTAATAGTAAGCATTTATAATGATATGAAATGGAAAATTCAATTTTAATTCTTGAAAACAATTAATATTTCATAAGGATAAGGCATTGTCCACTCTGATCATAAATCTTCTTATGATCAAAAGGGTTGAGGTTATAAGTGCATTTATTTGATTAAATCATAATGCTTTTAATATTAATACTATATATTTTTATTCTAAGTCATTTAAAACTATATTAATTCATTCTAACAATTTCTTGCTCATATTGAGGCTTAAAAGTCTTCTTGAATATAATAATGGCATGATCATAAGGATTTTCATACTGAACATTTTTCTTTGAAGTACATATTTTGAATCTTTATATGAGTTTAAATATTTGAAAGATAGATAAATTTTCAAAAGATATTAAATTATTGTAATTATTTAGAATATATATTATAATTAATATGAATTTGATGTTCCCATTGTAAACCTTCAACAAAAATAAAATTTTCAAACATATGATAGATTAAACATCAAGTTTTTAGATATTTGAATCTGCGGAAGATAGACCAATTTTATAGGATGGAAGACAAGTTTTTTTATGATATGAACGTCAAAAATATCTATTTTTTGTGTAATATAATAATGTGAAGAAATATATGTTGATATTAATCTATAAAAATGGAAGATCAACAAAAAATGAAAAATATTGTTTTCAGAATTCTTTAATTACGAGTAAATACAAATTTGATGATGTTATTATTATTATTTTGAGTTCATAACATCGTTAAGATTTTAAAATCTATGATCCATTATTTTTAATAATTTTCTTAATGAGGAGTTTTGACTATATATGATTCATGATGTGGAAAATGAACTAATCTTGTTTTCATAAATAGTGATGATGAAGAACCATAGAAGCTTGAGTTCATGTTTATCAATGCCTACATCCGGTTGATCTATAGATATTTGACTGTTCAAGAGGGAATAATAAAATTATCTACAAGTTTTCCTAGACTGGAATCATAATTATAAATATGAGATGTTATTTATACATATAAATTCAATTTTAAAAGTTTTACTGTTATCACTTAACATATCACACTAAAATATTAGTTAGACACTACAAATATGATTATTTTAAATTATTAAATAGTTGTGCATATTTTATGTGAATATTTAATTAGGGATATTTTAAGTTGAATATGAAGAAAAAACTATATCGGGATAAAAATAAATTAATTTTTTATTTAGTCACATTACTAAAATGATATGCATTTGTTAAGGGAATTCTTACAATACACCTTCAGTAGAAATGAAATCCACAGAATATCTTGCGAACCTAAATCTAGGTATTTGATAATATAGTTTTTTCAAGGCTGATGATTTTTTAAAAAATGAATTAAATTTATGTTATAATGAAAATCAAAGATGAAATTAATGAGATATATATTCAAATGAGTTTTATTTGACTGAGAAAATAAGAAAAAGAAAAAAGCTTCTGATGGTTTTATTTCCCTATTTGGGAGATAACTAAGAAGCTGAGAGAATTATTAATCTCAATGAAGAATAATAATAATCCATTTCAATGTATAATTAAGATGAAGAGTACATGTAAAGCCTATGGAAACTAGAGTATATTTTCTCTATTGAGTTTGAGGAGGTCAACTATATATTCTATTAAGAACTAGAAGATATATATAGTTTCAATGTCGGGGTTGTGTGAGATGAATTTTTTAAGATTATAACAGTCAAAGCACTATATGTTGATGAAATATGATTTATAAGAATTTTATAGATCCTACTAGTTCATAGAGTAGATCTCATTCACAAAGATGAAGGAAAAAAAGAACCAGAATGAGAGGAAGGTTATGGAAGCAATATAAATACCCCTTCAATTGAATTATTTAGTAGATTTCTATTAGTTATAAAACATGGTGAACTCACCTATTTAATATGGTAGAAAAATATTTCAAGGTGATCTATGAACACACATTAAAATTGGCGATTTAATTATACTACAGAATTCAAGATTTAATGGGAGTTGGCATAGTAAAGAGTATTTTTCCCAAATCAAGTCTAAACCAAGTAAAAAAACATGTGCTATTTTTATTTTTGGTATCTTTACTAAATATAGGTGTTTGAAAGGGTAAATTGAAAAGAGATCAGTAAATTTCCTAACAGGTGATAGATATTAAAACCAAAATGGGAATGATATTAAAATATGAATTAGGTTTTTTTAAGTGGGTATACACCTTCTTAATCTTACTCTCATGTGCGTCGTTACAGAAAATTGGGACAATATAGGTGGTATTAGAGTGATGTTATATTATTTTGGATCTTTTAAGAGCTTCATAATTTATATCAAAACATTATATAACTATGATTGAACATAAGATTTATCTGATATTTGAAGTATAGATTTCAGTTGTTTGAGGAAACATCTCATATAGAATAAAGTGTTCCTCATTCCATGGATAATGTAATGAAGATTTTGGACAATACCTAAAGAATCAAGAAAAATATAGAGAAAATAATCAAATAAAAATCACAATTATATAAGAGAAAACACCATTACTTAAAGGTAATTAGAATAGAGAGTTTTTACTTGTTAATTTTTTTCTATTATTCCTATAATAAAACAAGTATGATTTGTGACAATGATTGAAATGAATCTGTTAAATACATTTATCTTGAATTCAGGGATTATCTCATGACTGTCCTGGTAGAGGTAGTGACCTATATATTTAGATTCATCAAGGTGATGATTGATGAAATGTAATTTCTATAATGAGATACTGGTTTTATGATTAATGGATTAGAAAAATAATATGAGTTCATGGAATACTCTCACAATGATTTTGAATTCCATGGATAAATCATTCACACATTTTCATGAATTATTGTCTTATACTTTTGAATAATATAATAGATCTATATGTGTAAAAAATGTTT
This sequence comes from Viscum album, assembly GCA_963277665.1. Taxonomy (NCBI): domain Eukaryota; kingdom Viridiplantae; phylum Streptophyta; class Magnoliopsida; order Santalales; family Viscaceae; genus Viscum; species Viscum album. The sequence continues at coordinate 1,533,428,136 of OY728128.1, read as the reverse complement.
TTATGATCTTTTTTTAGGATGTATTAATTGAATTAGAGAATATTAATTATGAAAATATATATTTCATGCCTTCCCATATGGATTTAAAATAAAAAAGGTTTAAGAAGTTTGATTCTTTTTGGGTGAGATAAAAAATGAATGATGATAAAAATAAAATGATAATGATAAATTGAGAAACCAATTAATTCTAGTGTAAGATGAAAAGTACACCCTCAACCTAAAATGACTTGAGTTGTAATCAAACTGAAAAATATAGAAGAAAAAAAGTTAGAACTTGTCAATATTCTGAGAAATGAATTTTTTCCACAAAAACATCATAAGTGATACTTATATAAAACAAAGCATAAAATTATGGATCAAATATATATATATCACATAGACAACCATCCATATCTATACCTTTTAATAACAAAACCCATAGTGTAGATAAAGTTCCATGCACTAAATCTAGAATTTCTATAGGTGCGTGATAAAAATTAAAATAAGAAAAATTATTTAAGGATAAAAACTATGGGATAAATCCAAATATTTCACGGAATTATTGGTGTATGTCCTATAGAAACATCCCAAAAAATGATCCCAAAACGTTGGGGTTTCAGTACAAAAACAATAATCACATCATACTGGAGAGCCTTCACCTGCGATGAATATAATAATGTTAATTGAAATGTGTTGGTTCTACTAGGTATTTAATAATAGGTATCTTTATTGGTATAATTATTTGTTAGTATATGAATATAATATAATTCATAAATATTGGGGTTGAATTTGTAAGGAAGGATACATCCTATATCAATAATAAATCAAACCTCAAAAAATATTAACAATCTCTTTCTAAATATCACAATGTAATACTTGAATAATTTCAATTAGATGTGAAATATAAGGGGTCAAAACTATGATTGATGATGATATAATCATTATAGGAACAAAAAATTACTAAATATCAAAGATAACCACAATAATCCTAGAAGCGAGTTATAATAAAAGATGATTAACCATGGGTCATTAATAGAGAAAATTAGTAAAGAAAAATATTCCCATAAATTTATTGGAGAAAGGACTCTTGGATTTTTAACCCATAGAAAAAATAATTCTATTATAGAAAGATAGGAAACACAATGGGATAATATAATATATCCATCAATTCAATGGAAATTAATGAAATATGATGTTAATGAGAGAATCCATCAAATATTTTGATTCTAGCATTGGATTTGTTGTAAAAATTACTTGTGAATAAAAATTTAATGGTAATGTATAATTTAATGAAGTGGTGTGTAGTGGGTTCCATATATCTAACCATAGTGTTTCCAAATATAAGACATGGATTCTTAACCAAGAGGAACATTTGAAAAACAATGCGAAAGAACCTAAAAGGTAATGTTCAAAATATTTTTTTGAAAATATTAAAACCCCAACTAATGATAAATATATGAATATTCCCAAAGTTTTCCAAACATTATAGAATGATCATTTATACATTTATTAAAGACCATGGAAGGATAGAAATAAAGATATTGGTCATGTTACACATGTAGAGAAACTGGTTTTATCTATGAAATAAGTTAATAAATTAATGGGACAACATTAATCCAATTATTGAATGAATATAGAAAGTGTTGGGTAAGGAAAACATGAAGAGGTATAGACTTTTCATACCTACAAGAAAAAGTGACCCCAGTTTGTGAAAATTGTATCATCCATGTTTCTTAAACCAAGAAGCTGTTGGAAGATCTACCATCACCCCATGCATATTTGATTATATTTAAATGATTCTATGGAAAAGAGATGATGTATAAAGAGTATCACTTGATGGGTAAATATAATTATATCAAAATCTTCCATAGATTATTTAATTATATTGAATCTAGAAATTAGAATGACCCCTTAAAAATATAAAATATGAGGTATTATTTCATTTTAACATCTCTATTATAACATAAATATTTTATTTTTATCATGGGTAATGATTATATAAACAAAAGAGGGAGACTTGGAACTTTAAGGGTATATTTTTTAATTTTATAATAGGTTCTTATGGTGTTCAAAATCTATACGTACTACCCCGAAAATTATAAAAGTCAAAAAAGTCTATCATATGAGGTTAAGGTTTTGAATATCTTATTATATAATATTTTCACTATATTTTTTCTAGAAAGGGGTTACCTAATTATATATAGAGTTTATTTGTTTATAGAACATTTATAATAAAAATTTGATGTCAAGTGATTTCAAATGATAATATATTTTTCTTAATTACATATAATCACCTAAAATTGATTGGTAGTGATTCTTTCTTGAATCCTTCAATAAAATAAGAGTTGATTATATTCCAAAATTGGGAGGGGAATCATATATATAGAATATTATTTTTAAATCCTCCTATATGAAAATCATCAAAGAGATATGAATTTTTTGACGTAAATTCCCCATCATCTTATGTGGAATTTCAAGTGGTATCAATCTCTAATGATATCAAACATTAATGTGGAAGAGGAAATTAAATCATTACCATAGGATTTCAAAATAAGTTTAGTGTATATTATTATTTTCATTTATTATAAAAAATGTGGATAAAATATCATTAAATTTGACATGATGGGTGATATCTTGAAAAATATAATAGGTTGGATTATAGTAGATAGAGTCTATGATTATTATATTTATTTTCAAGGATCATGTTAATTATTAATGTTATACAGATTTTGAGGTATCTAGTGAAAAACTATCCACCCATTATAGAGGAGTTAATTCCATGAGGTTTAAATAGAAAAAATAATACCAAATTTCCCTGAAAAAGTTGGATATATATATTTCTTAGACCCAAAAAACTAATGATTGAATGAGTTGGTTTGTATGTCTAATAAATTTAATAAATATGGAGAAGTCAAATATAGGTCATAATTATGAAGATAATATGGATTCTAAAACTATTTCTAGATATTTGGTATAGATATTAATGAGAATTATTAATCATGTTTAAATATTAGAGGAGATCTATCTGAATGTAGAAACATCATTAGAGGAGTACAAAGCATGTTGGATACTGCAATAAGTTTTCTATAGTCTTGGATTATGGTTTATATGAATATAGATAGATAAATATTGATTGATAAAGGTTTCAACGAATCTTACAATATAGTGTTAATGGAAATACACAACAATGAATAATCAATATGATGCAAAACAATGAGAAAGAGTTTAATAGAGTATCTAAATTCAATAATAATTAGAAGAATAATTTAATAAAATTAGGATATTATTTAAAGGATTTTTGAGAATACCCAATGCATTTAAAAGTAATTTTTAAGCTACCTATAGAAATTTTCATTTTAGAATTCATGAAAAAATCGATAAGTAGTGAGCTTCAGGATTTTCCTACCATGATCGTAAAGTATCTATAGATCACAAGGTTTTAGGTTCTCGGAATAATGCTTTGAGGTGATCATAGTTTTATGAGATGCATCATATAACCATTCCCATCATATGAAATTTATTACTAAATAACTTCATCATAAATCTTACAGTCTCATAATAAAGCGTAAAATTATGCTATAAATTTAAAAGCCATGTTTGTAAGGATTTTCCCACTGATAAAAACTATTTAAATTCCCCATAATAATGATTTAGATGAGAACAAATCATCATGACTTAGAGAAATTATAAGAAATTTGTTCTATAATCTCATGTATTTATAAAGTTTTTGAATGAGAATAAATTTTTAATGTTTTAATTATACAGATTCAATTCTAGAATATTTTTTTTATTTCATCAATTTGAAAAATCATGTTCCAATATTTTTTATTTGATTAAGATGAATCAATTTGAAATGAAGTATTAGTTTTTACTTCATGGTATGAACATCAAAAACACCTACATTTATCTGTGATCCATGAATGTAAGGATTGAAATTCTTAACTCCATCAATGGAATAAAAAGATATAAGTGAAATCAAAAATTTATATTCAAATATTCTTTAATTGTGAGGATATAAAATCTTATGATTCTTGCATTATGATTTTGAGTTCAGAACACCATGGAGGATTGCAAATTCTTGATCATAAAAATTTATGAGGAATATTGAATTATAAGTTCCCATGTATATAATTATTGATGTTTTGGATAAACTAATTGGGTTTTAAAATTAATTTTGAAGAAGAACCATAAATGCCTAAGCTTATATTTATCAAAATCCACATCATGTTGATCTATAGATGTTGAAGTATTTGAGAGGAAATCAGATGAAAGTCATTTATTTTTCTCAATACTGAAAGTATGAATATAAATATAAGATAAAAATGCTATTAATAGATCTGAGTTAAAAATTATATTCTTCTCATAGAATTCCTTACACTATAAAATGAGATCCACAGAGAAAATATTTATTTTGTATATTTTTATATTGAATGAATGATTTAAATTTTGGATTTTAGTAGAGAGATTTTAGTTGAATAGAAATACAATACCATTCCCTTAGAAGAATAAATTAATTTTTTATTTGTCCATGTTTCTGAAATGGGAATATTTTTTAAGGGTATTATTGGAATACACCTTGAGATGAAAATAAATCCAAAGAATATTTTGAGAACCCAAATATAGGTAATTCATAATTTTTTTTCTACGCATGTTATTTTTTTAATAGGTTTTAGGATTAAGGAATGTTGAAAATAAATTATTTAATTAATTATTTTTATATCAATGTGAGTTTGAGGAGACTCGGAAGTGATGAAAAAAAAGAAGAAATTGATTATTGAATTGTTTACATAGGGAGAACTAAGAAGATGAAGTAATCGTTTCCCTATAAGAAGAAGAATAATAAGAATCCTCTATGACCTCTAGTATATAAGAAGAGTAAGTGTTAGTACTATGAAAATGATATGATCTCAAATAAGTTGAGTATGTGTTGGATTTATATAGATTTTTTGAAGAGCTATAAGATATAGACAATTCGAGTGGCTCGGTAGAATGATATTAGTTTGAATGGAAGATTAAGAGCTTTGAGGTTTGGAAGAAGGTATGATATTATTGGTGTATATATACCTTCTGTATAGAGTAGATATAATTTAGATGAATGTAGGAATATGGGATCTAGAAAGATTGAAAGACTGTCGAAGCAGTACAAAGACCCCTTTACTTTCATCATATAGTGGAATCTTGTCTCTTGTAAAATATGATGACCCAAACTATGTAATATGGGGTAATATGGGTTTAGTATGATCCCTAATCACCCAATATAATTGGTTATTTGATTATAATGGAGAATACATGACTCAAAATGGATTTAAATGGAAAGTAGTAGGTTTCCCACATTTTGTTCTAACCTTGTAACAATATCGATGTTATTTTAAATTTTAACATATACATTGTATAATTGTTTTTAAAGGGTAATATAAAAGAGATTCATTTACATTTTCATAGGTTATACTACATTGAAACCAAATAATATTGATATTAGAAGAAGAATTTGCGATTTAGTAAAATTGTTCGAAACATGATTGACCACCTCTTGCTGGCATGTGTACGGTCTACTGGGAAATTACATAATGTATTAAGGACCAGGATTATTGGTATCATAACACTAATATTATATTTCATATCATTAAATGTTAATACTGTGACTCTTGATTTATCATGGGGTCTATTGAAGAATCTATTAGATCAGGATGACAACTCGTGACCAGAACACATGAAATATCTCAACCAAGGGTGTCAGGGGTGGACGCCACATGGTATTTACCAATGGTAACCTAGGTTGGTTACCTAGGTGAATAGAATTATTAGTAGGTGACCTGGGTGAAATGGGTTCCTATGCAGAAGGCATGACTGAATGAGTGCCCATATTAGAGGTCTAATTGAAGTGGGCACCCATAAAGGAGGCTTTGGTGAATATTGTTCCCATGTAAAGGACATAGGCGAAGTGGAACTCATTTAAGTGATTTTCCAATAGGATAACTAAGTGATGTGGATATCCAATAATGAGGCCCATAAAAATTGGGGACTCATCGTGAGGAACTTGGGGACTGGGTGGTCTGGTAGTTGGTTCCTAGGTGTTCGGTGCCTAGGTAGTCAGAATTTGTGAGTCTTGAAGCTCAGGTATTGGTTCCCTAGTATCTCAGTTGTCAAGTAATATTCCATTGGTAGTATGGATCCCATAGAATAGATGAAACTAGTATGGTATAGTGATAACCTTTATATCCCCTCTACCTTTATTATTACTTGAAAATAGCTAATGGAAGGCTTTGTTAGAAATCATATTAATGTATGATGGATATACATGGAATTACAAGCTCTTAGTATGACTTCCATAATGATATTAAAGGTTGTGGGTACAATTATTGGAAAACCCCATCCTATGAACCCATCCATGGGTGGTAAACACCTTAGGTGCCTAGGTGTGGCATCTAGGTGTGTACAATAATGTCTGTTTTCACGCAGACATGTTTAATTTTAATTTGAATATTTCTATGCATATGAGTAAGGGAATCAATGTTAAGGTTAAGGTTTTTGATGGAATTCATTTAGAGTTCACTTTTTTATGTGACAAACTGTTTTCTAAACACATTCAATTACTTCAAGAAACCCTAAAATTTGATTTAAGGGTATTTTTTGGTTCCATGGGATGTGGAAAAAAAATTACAAATCAACTATGAAGATTCCTACCTAATTCCTCTATAGAATGCGTTTTATAAGACCCAAAGTGTCTAAAATATCCAAAAAATGGGTTTTATGGTTTTGATAACCATTTCCTGAAATGTATGACATATATTTCCTACTAATAGTTGAATTTTATCACCACAATTTCACTATATCTAGTTTATTTGTTGAAGAATCTATATAAATTGATGATTCATAAATAATTTTGTATATATAGATCATTTTTTCGTCAAATTAATTTATAGATATAGTTTTATACCATCACTTTTATTGTGTTATCTCAGTGGTTACTATAATAAAGCATCCATGGAAAAGTGTGTGACAAATATATTTTAGTTCCAACACAAGTATACTACATAGTTTTAATAATTTTTATGACTAAAATTGATTTATTACATTCTTCCAAACTCTACACATGGTAACTTCCCTGGATTGCTTTTGATATCAAATGTTTACAGCAGTTAACATCTATTTTGAGAACCTGCCGATGATATGAAAGTAATATTAAACCTATTTCCTTTAGAAAATATAAATCATACAAATGGGAGAGATGTAATCTTTGACTACCAGGTGATATGATATCCTAAGTATCATGTTTTATTCTCATGATGTTTCCACATAGAGATTTAGGTATGATATATTATAATTACATACCATCCAATATGAACACCACATGTTTTGTGTGTCATTGGTTGTTCTTATATATGCGAAAGTGTGTTTGTATCTTCAATTTAGACCATTATTAGTGTTTATCATTAGATCAGATACCTTGATGCAAAAAGAAAACCATGAAAGATTATGAATGTTCCAAGATAGTTGGGGTAAGACGTGTCATTTGTGGTATTATATTAAATGAATTATCAAAATATGATTTTTGATTTCTGAATATTGTAATAATATATGTATAGCCACTTAATTGGGATGGTATTCCATTTACTAACTACATGAACAAGGTAGATAAAGTAAATTCCTTCTAACATAGTCCATAAAGGAAAATTAATTATAAAAAAAATATTTATATAAAGTATACATCCTCCCTTATAAGATACCATGACACAAATAGACAATATAAAACAATAAGTTCTTATAGAATTTATTCACATATTTGGTGTATACATTTCTATTTTGGTTTTATGATGTCTTTTTAGATATTTCTCTTAGTCCATGTTTATGAATTGCTATTATTAAGATAAGGTCCTATAGTTTCATATAAATTTTTTTCATTGTGTTCCACCAATTTGGTTGAATTGAAATTTTAGATGGAGTTGCCCCACATGCGTAGGTTTATGATGTCTATGCTAGATAAATCATAGGTAATTAAATAAATAATCTCAATTATATGTTATTCATGTTTAAAATAACAACAGTTTTATTTAATTTTGTAGATATTTTCAACTTATTAAAGTATAAAAACAAAATATGATGAAAATAGCTTCCCAAACTAATATGATTTATTCAAGCTTATCCAATCAATTTCTTGAGGATCAAGATAAGTTAATTTTAATTTTTTTTCACAATAAATTATTTAATGTTTTATTTGATTTGGGAAATTATTTAGATATTTATAACAACTTAAAATTATCATTAATGGAATATTATGTTATTTTTAGGTTTACTCTATTTAAAGAACAAAAGATAAATTAATAATATTTTAACCAAGTATTTAAATGTGTTTTAGACCCAAAATAAAAATATAAGACCGTTTACATGAATTTTCACCTTGAACTTCATATCGTAAGATTTATAAAGAGAAATCAATATAATAAAAATATCTAATCAATCCTACCATGTTAAAGGGATTCTGCCTTTTTCATACAACCAATGAGACATTTTATATATATCAATTCCTTTATGATTTCTACTAAAAATCATAAAATTATCAACTAGGAGATTCAAAAGAATGTGATGATGACCAAGATTGGTACTCACTGGGATCATTTAATCCATGACACACTGATGAATATTGGATCATAATATTGTTTTACGAAAGAATAAGATACCATTTCATTAATATTATTTTAATATAATTTTTTTGTATGAGATACTTATAATTTATTAGGTAATTTTTTGTCAAATCTGGTGTTATGATGCCAATTGGGGCTAAAAAAATTAAAATAATTGCTTTCTATTCTCCTATAATGCAGAAGATTATTCTAAGTTATATCATAATGGTCAAATATAATTTTATTTCAATAAAATAATTAAATTCAATTTATTTTTATTAGAGGGAGATGATATAGTCCCAAATCCAATGTTGGTTATTCAATCAGATGACATATGGTGAAGGAATTTTCATCCAATTTTCTTAATATATTTTGTATAAAAAAGAGGTATGTCTTACACATGTGTCTTTACATTCACTAAAATGGATAAGGAAAACTATGATATGTCATTTCACTAAAAACAAATATTGTTATGCGGTATTACCATCTACCATAATAAATTTTATCACCACTTTAGATAGGGGTGACCACCCATTTAATGTGCACCGTAAATAATGAGACATTATAAGAATATATATATATATATTTGATAATGAAAATTGGGATAAATATAATAATCTAGCAGGGTCATACTTGGATAAGTTCTAACTAACCAACCTTTGAAAATTTATCTTTCATGGGATTCTTTGACACCCAATTAGACCCAAAAAATAATAATAAATTTATTTTTAAAACAAATTAATGGTTTTGTTTAAATTATTTCCCACATTAAAGGACGTATCAAAAATTATGCAGAATTATTTTAATGAATTTTTAATTCTATATAAATTCTCTCAAGTTTAATTTTTTCTTATTTATTTATTTTATGAAATATTGATGGATGTTGACTTATAATGTGCTCTGAACGACTTATATATGGTCTATTTTTTTAGATAATTAGTTTTATTTATTTTATTATATATTTTTTATAATATTTAATTTTTTAATGTTATTTTACATGGTATATATTTTTTACCTCTATAATTTAATTATATAATGGTCTTTTGGTACACATTTCAGTTATAATTTTAATTCCCATATTTGGAGTCCCCTTACATATACATGATTATAAATTTTCTAAAATGGAGGTGTTCATAGTGAGATAGATAAATATGAGATAAAAAACAAAACCAGTTAAGAAAAATACAAAAGAGATGTTGGGAACTATAATTTTGAGATATTACTAGACTGAAGTATTTCTCCTAGGGTCACAGTTGATCCATCCTTTGTTTATTAGATCAACCATCAATCAATATCTCATAATCATGACTTTATTTATTTTTTCCAGATGGATAATTATTTAGAAAATGTATAGTTTTTATGTGATCACATATAATTTTTAATAATAATAAATATATCAAATGAATAAAACAAGATTAATAATTTATAATTTGGCATGGTTAACGCAGTGAGAGTAAATAGGATAAATAGATTCAAATTTAATTTTTCATGTAAATAACATAATAAACTCACATAAAGTTTTAATTAATTCAGAAACACCTTCCTTACCTTATTTTGGAATTTAACCACAATTTGAGGTGATCATTAGTATACATGAGGATGCATTCTTATATAGGGGAGTCAAAATAAGAGTAGTAGTTTGACGTAACAAAAATTGTATTAAAAAAATAATATATAACCATGCTTGGTTGAATTTTATAGGTGATCATTTGGCGTATTGTATTTCAGGATTCATATAAGATTGGAATCCACTCCATAGATAAAGGAATCAATAGTTAATGTAGTTATACAATTCAAATACAACCTTAAAATTCATTAATTAGTGGTATAGCCAAATCTTGAAAAATGAATATAGGATTTAAATATCCTTTTCCACTTTAATATTAATGCGACTAATTGTTTTGAAAATAATTGTTGATATTTTTAGGATTTTAATAATATAGTTGGATTAATTTATGATTGATAACTCTAAAATGTCTAAAAATGGTTAATTGATATAAAATCACTAATTTTCTAATTTTTATTTTTGAAGAATAAATGTATGGAAGATCAAAAAATCATCACAGTCAATGTTCGAAGAGAGTATTGTCATTTTAATTTTTTCCAATATTGGCATGGGTTGTTACATGTATTGATGTTACAAATAAATAAATTTTATCTATTTTTGTCACCACAACCTTTTGATCCACCTTAACAAAAAATTAAGGGTGAAAAAGATACATATAGTGGACTTAATGATGATGTATTTGATGGTCACATAATTTTTTTTCATCAATTTCTAGTGATTTTTGAATAAAACAAGATGACATGGTTGGTTAAATTATGTTATTACATCTCTAAAAATTTTATAATGAGAAAGTAAATCAATAATTAACTAGTAATTTCACTTCACATAATATGATTTAGTTGGAGGATGTAAGACAATATGTTTCCCATAAAATCAAGATGATAGTTTTAATTGATAAATTTATAGATTTATGATTCATATTGAATAATTATATTTTGATACATAACCTTCATTCATTACTAGAAATAGGATACTCGAGTTTAATTTGACAAATATTAAAAAAATACTATGGAATAACCACTTCAAATTTTTTTGATGAATATAACCCTGTTTATGAGAACATAAATAATGAAAAATCTATCACTGTTATGGTGAAAAAGGATTGATTAGGAAAAAAGTAAAATAGAAAATTTAATATCATTATCAACATCATAACATCATTTTATTAAATCAAAGAAAAAGAGGGATAACGTTAAACGAGATGTTTTATTCTTTGGATATAGAAAAAAAGATGTTGGAAGATGAATTTTATTTAATTGAAGATGAATTAAGCCCAATATTCTATTTTAAAAATATTTATCATCATATATAATATTTACTTTTAACTTATTTGGACTGAAATAAAACATATGACTTGTACATTTTAATCCGAATACAAGAACTAAGGATTTCAAAAAATATCGTAATAGATAAAGTGAATCTTCATGGTACTCATGGATATTAACCCCCACATCATCTATAGATGATAAAAACATAGAATTCTTAAGTTAAATGATTATTATATTAGAAAACTATAATTACTAATTAATTATTTTATAACTGTAATTCATGCACACTTGTCATTTATATTTTTTTCCTTTTATATTATTTATTTCCAATTTAATTGTGGTTTTATTATTTTAATTGAATGAAATACATACATTTTTTTCCATATAATTCGGATAAAAATGATGAAGAAATAAAATTTATCCTAGAACAAGATTATTTTGGTGAAATACATTACAAGGTAAATCATGCAATAGATATTTACTCAGATGAATGAAATTGAATAATTTTGGAAAGACGTAAAATATATGATAATTTTACAATGGAGTAAAAATGGTCTACCTCTAGATTGAACCACTATTTCAATGTAAGAAACATGAGGTAGTTGATAAGATCGATAGTGGTGCCTAAACATGGGGTAATGGATGATTATAGTTTATAGAGGTTCAAAAATGGGTGGGACAATCACGAGTTGTAAGTTGATAGGGGAGAAGTGGATATAGTACGGGACAACACCATGGGGGTAAAATAATTGTAGTTTCTTATATATTGTATGAATAAATAAGTTGTGGACTTGAAAAAGTTCATTGTGGGACTATGGAATATTGGGTAATGTTCATTTTAATTAAAATGTGTATGCATGTGGTGTGATATGACATTTTTAGTGAAATATTTCTCTTAAATCTATGATTCTATGCTAAGTATATTTTATCCCAATCATAGTGCCCACACTGTTAAGATGCATGTGCTTATATGTGTTTTGGTTAGGGATCATCGACCCTTTGTGAAGGATGAAACTTTTAAAAGATTAAATGTAATGAAAACTAGACCTAAGTAAAATGGTGAACTGGAGAAACTCTCCATATGAAAATAAAGATAGTACAAAGGATAGGAATAATAGATTATTTCATGTCCTATGATGACATTATTTAGTGCATAAGGAAGTATTTGAACTATTTCATTACCTGATTTTTTTTGTAAACTGAAGTTCATGACAATAAGAAAAGGGGGAACAGTTATAAGAAAGTGATGAACAAGACCATTGCATTTATTGGGTCCAATTATAAAAAATAAATTATTATACACTATACATTTTATCATTTAATACGTTGTAATCTTTGATTTTCAAGATACTAGTGCACTCATCTTCCACTGTTCTCTCAAAACAGAAGTAGAGGAAAATTTCCATTTTGAATCATTCTTCTTGATTGTTATGTTATAGTTTCCTTTATTAAGTATCCTCATATTTGTGGGTTTATCATAGATACATTCATATACTATACATTTAATTAGTTGTTTTAGTGATTGTGTGTTCCATCTATAGACTTTTAAATAGGATCTCCTATAAGAGTTAATGATACACTTGGAATTACATTCATATAATTTTTGTGACCCCTTATGTAATATTTTATGCATAGATACAAAAAAATGAGAACCCATGTGATCTTTTCACATTACATTTGAAGGTTTTGTGTTGTGAAATCATTGAAAAATGTTTTTTATGAGTAATTCTATGTTTTAGGAGTTCATAAGAGTTAAATCCTAATTAGATTTTGGAGTTACAAGATAATTTCATGGTCTATTGCTTTGTGTTATATTGGAAGTGTTCATGAATGTGTGAAACTATTTTCATGGGAGATGTTGTGATCTATTATATGAGTTCATTCCAATTAGGGTGAGAGATGATGAAGATATTTTCGGGATATTGATTTATATTGAACTCATCATGTTGATATATTGTGTTTACTAATGATGAAAGAGTATTTTTCTCACCAAGGGAGGAAGTTTTCAACACATGTTTTGTAGAGATAACAGAGATTCAAATTTTTGATAATTATGACAGAAGTTTCTTTGATGTTTACAGATTCGATTACACTATGAACTTTAAAAGCTACTAGAGTAGTTTTTTATAGAGTAGAGTAAAATCCCATGAACAAAAAGTTTACACCATGACATTGATATCTAAGACTGTTACATGTTTTGGTTTTTCTCTATTAGTATCTTGTTTTTAATGATTCTTTTGGGGGATAACGTGAGGATGATTTTATTGGAATTAGCTTCCAATATCAGTAGAAATGGATTTTATATTAAAGAGGGATAGATAAGTGACTATAATATGTGATAAAAGGAATTATGAAGTGGAGTTATCTACTTATATATTCATATAGGATCTGCTTCTATAGAAAAAACATTCTCGAGAGTCTAACTATCAATTTTAAATATAGATTGTTTGTTCTTAGTCTCTTTTTAGTTTATGATTTTCATTTAACCATATCATGGATAGAATGAGGATGTAACACATTGAGATTTTGCAATATATTTTCTCTACATTAATCCTATGTTCAATAACTTAAATGACACACAACACTAGACTAAAATGACATATGGAATATTAACTATTCAGAATATTAATGAATAATAATACCTATAGTAAAAAAATATTTTAATATTTGACAACATGAAAACAATAAATTTAAGAACACATATATTTATAAAAATAAAATTTTCAATAAAATTTTATTTTCATTATATATATTGATTTTTCATTTAAACATAACATTTATAAATTTTAGAATTTTAATTTCAAAAAAATTAGAACAATTTTGAATAACACATATAAAAATTATCTTATGTTAAATTTTTTTAGTTCTTTTCTAAAATAATTTTTTCAATAAATATTGAGGAAAAATTGATTTTTCTATTATCATCAATTTTACAACAATATCATAACAAAATAACGAATTAAATGTTTTTGAATCATTTTTCTATGAAAATATATTTTTTAAAATTACAATTAATAATTTAAAAAACTATGTTTAATTTATAAAACTTTTGTTAATAATTTTGGAAGCATAAGTAATATTTTACAAAAAAAACAATTTTTATCAACTTTTATTAAAAATTAGTTTTCATAAATTATAGAAAAAAAACATAAATAATTTATTCCATATTTTGGATCAACATTATCATTATACGTACTAATTTCAATTTCATTTTAGGAATATAATTATGATAACTAAGATTAAATTTAATGATCATGATAATGGTAAAAATGTTGTTTTCAATGAATTGTTTTTTTAATATTCTGTAATTTTTATCTAATAAAACATAATAATACCGTATAAAAATGAATTTAATGTAATATTTTATACAATATGTAAATATATATTAACTATTTTATTAGAAATAAATATTAAAAAATATTAATAACACTTAATGATGAAAAAAAAAAAATTCTACAATACTGTATATATATATATTCACTGTTTTAATTTAAATTTTAACATTATATTATTTTTAAATTAATCTTGATCATAAGGGTATTAAATTTGTATTAATAGTACTAAAATATTTTATGAATTTTTCCTTTTATTTTTAGTAAAATATAAACTACTAGGGTAAAAAAAAGATTCATAGTTGAAAACTAAATTGGTAAAAATGTTAAAATCAAGGGATAAAATTCTTGAGACATGTGTAAAACATGTGTAAAAATGATTATTAAACTCTTTATCAACCTTATATCTCTAAAAGATAAATTATTTTTTACTTTTTGAGCCATTTCCCAATGAATAGTGATATGTCGTTATTGAAAACTAATTTGTATTCAGACGAGTTTTATTTTATTCACTTCTAAAAGGGGTACATATAAACCCCTTAATTACAACCTTAATTGTTTTATTTTTTATCCTAAGAATCTAAAAATTATATCCAAACATATACCTCTCTCTAGTATATTAGACTAAATTTTTAATTTTTTATTTGAATCCCCTCATTTGTAAGGAGTTTTCTAAGAAAATGCTCAAGATTCCAACCTGAGTATCACTTAATCCTTAACATTTTCATTTAATTTATTTAATTCAAACCTATCATAGCTATAGTGATAAAACTCAATATGTTTAATTATAATAATCAAATTTAATTATATTAATGTAACAACCATTATTTATTCATTCTTTTCAGCTTATATAAAAAAGAAAGATGATCTTCTGTTTTTGCTGACTACCGCCTCCACAAAGTGACTTATTTAGTTTTTGGTTCCCACATCTCCTCACTTGTAATATGGTTGTAATTGAATAATAAATGTGAAATATGTAGTTAATTATGATAATGAACTGTAAAATGATAATTCACATTTTTTCCCTCTCATTCATTGGGAAATGAAAATGTAACTATGTGTTGTGCAGATTACCACCTCTATAAAGTAATATAACTCACTATTAATATAGTTTCATTATTAGTTTTGGAAATATCTTAAAATATGAAACAAAAATTGAAAAATTTAGATAATATGATAATTTATATATAATAATGATACGACGAGACAAGAAACAACTATCATAACTATACTCAAACTTTAATTATGGAAAGCTCATGTTTGGGACGGTCTAATCACCTACATGAGCAATGATATAAAATAACATCATGAATGACTATGAAAAATTATTTATTGATACTATATGATATAAATATATAAATAAATATTTTATTTTTGTTCTGTAATTGTGAAAATAATATTAAACTTATCAATTAATATACCCCCATTAATTTGCCAAAAATAATTGAAACATGTTTATCACCTATTGTTTCTACAAGACCCATAACTAATACTATGATATAATGAAATTATAATTTCAGAAAATATCATAAATAATCCCTTATATTAAATTTTATGATCATAGAATGGTGAACTTTGGTATAATAATGAATAACAAAACCACAATTATGAAATTAGTTCAAAATGATCTAGACAACTCATACCTGATATTGAAAACATAAGATAACTAACTAAAATACATGTAGAGAATAATTATAAATTAATCATATAAAATTTTATAAATATGAATTATGTTATACAATAGGTTATTAATATTTTTCTATACTATAGATTCAATAACTTTAGTTGAATTCAAGAATTAAGGATAGGGTATTTAAACTCAATTGAATTTCATTGAAACAAGTTGGGTTAATGCAGCTAATCTAATTTAACTGATATGTGTACTAACTATTTTATATATAATACGATTTAATATCTTTTAGTAATTTATTTTTAATTTAGTCTTCAAGACCAATATTTAAATGGGTTTTCATTAAAACATTTCTTATGACATAAAGAATATTGAATACTCAAAATTTCATTCATTGATTCATAATATCTCATCATTAAAATATTTTTTGTATTATTAGATTCTTCCAAGTTAATATTTTATATTATAAATTTTCATTCACTCTATGGAAAATAAAAATTTTCATTCAAATATTCTACCTTCAAAAATCTCATCCCCAAAATAGTATGATATGGTTAAGATTAATTCCCAGTCTCTTTAATAATGTTTTCACATATATGTCCATATTTTTCCATCCTACCAATGATATCTTATTATATTTAAAGAATAATTATATGTTTTATCATGTGAAAAAATTCTCTAACATCTCATCTTATAAAATATTAATTTTATTATCCCTTTTTATGATGTTGTTTTTCAAAAATATTATTTTAAAATATTTAAATAGTTTTCCATTTTTAAAAAATAATTATTTTTATCTCCCACTCCAAATTATACTTATAAATCCGTTATCTCTTGTTAAAACTATACAATAAACTAATTTTTTTGAAGAATCATTTTTCCAATATTTTCCCTTTACCTTTTTTAAAATGGATTTCCAAAGTGATCATAATTTTATTTTTTACAACAAGGACAAATATTTTTTCTAAACAACCCCCTTTTCGGCTTCTCTCACCGTATGATAATTATTATTTAAAATTACTAATTTACATATTTTTAAATTGTTTAATAAAATATTTTATCCCTTTTTTATTTTTATAATAAAATAATATATTATCATATTATTGATAATAATATATTTATTTTTAAATGAATTTTTGATTTTTTAAAAACATTTTAATGGACTATGTTTTTAAGAAAGAATACTTTAATATTTTCAAAGAACATTTCATTACTAGACAATTTATATTAAAAACTACATTGGTTTTCAATGTTATCATTTAAAATGTTTTATAATTTACAACGTTTTTAATTTTAATAAAAGAAATTTAATTTTTTTAAGAATTTAAAAAAGGATGTTCTTTTTTGTTTTTTCAATGTGATTTATTAAATAACCCAAAAAGGGCGTTCTTACACAATGTTTTCATCTATTGAAATTTGTTTTTAACACTAGGGATATGTTAATATGAATCTATCTATCTTATTTTTATTGATGGACAATGGGATGTTCTAGGGGTGTATTTCACGAAGATAGTCTCTCTTCCATGATGTAATTAAGTGAATTTTGATGTATGAATGTTTTCATGTTCTAATGGAATTCATATGTGTTGATAATTATTTTTTTAAATTTCTGGCTCATATACCACCCTCAAATTCATTGGTTAATTTTTTTTATATTAAAATAAATGGATGTTCTGTGTGGACATGATAACATATATGTCTGTTCACATGATAGTGCATGGACAAGATCATGAATGGATTTTTCACATGATTGTGCTTAAAAATATTGGTATATTGATTTATTATCGTTGTTCTTCATGGACAAAATCATGTATAATTGTGTTCACATGATTGTGTGTGTGTCTGACTGTGTATATATTTTTTTACATGATTACATATGTTTATGGTCACATATAACTTTTTTAAAATGATTATGTTTGGACATGATCACATATGGAATTTCTTATCTGATGGTTCATGTAAATTATTTAATATAGATCTTTTTCACAAGATGGTGTGTGTAAATGATCACATTTTTTCTTTTTTCACAATTAAAAGTTTTACATTACATATGAGATTATTCTATGTTATATTCCTAGGATTAAGCTCAATGGATCATGTTTATTATCGCATAAGACTATTCCTTGGGGAAGGTTTATTAATTTAATGTTATATGAAATTATATAACTATTTATGGAGAAATATTATTGTTTCAGGTTATCTTGATGATATATTTATCCCCTGATTATGTTTTCTCATACTATAATCATCTAACCCTTGATGAAATGTTATTGATTTTTTACCTTATTGAGCATCTGAGATCTCCCAGTTCCTACATTTTCACTACTTAAGTAAATAGGACAAGTATATCTTTTTATTACACAAGAATGGGTTCTTTCAAAGATCAATTATAGAGAAATGTTTATGAGTATCACAAAATATGGTTTTTTATACAGCTAATCCTCACACACACTAAACCTTCCGTTCATGGTATTGTGTTATTATTTACTATATATAAATTTTAACATATGTAAATTATCTAAAATAAATACATGTTTAGCTTTGTTTATTATATTTGGTAACCTAGAAGGTTTTATTTATTTTTCTAGGAGAAATTTTTTCTTTTAAAAGATTATTTTAAGATATATCCTGTGAGAACCCGAGAAATATGTTTCAAGGATAGGTTTAATTATAGGATAACTTTCTATATATTTGTTAAAACATTGAGTTTGTGGTTTTCTATTGAATAAAATCCTTATCTTTATATAGTATGTTTATGTGGTTGTGGTAAATATTCACCTAGGGATAATCACCATGAACAATGTGGTTTATTATCAACACAATCTATACTCTAATGTAATATGAGTGGGTCGAAGAAAACACACATGAATTGACACTCCCGTGGGATCATATCTAGTTAATCACATTCTATTTCGAAACCAATTTCATCAATTTAAATACATTTTAATATGATAGTTATTTCTTTTATAGAAACTATTTGGGAAATGACTATAGTAATCCTTTATTAAATTGAGGGTTGATTGTTTGGTCAAATTTTATCATAGCTATATTGAATGTATCATAAGTTGAAATGAATGTGTCATTAAAGAATATATCGTAGGGTTTTGTTTTCATATTTATATGAACATTTACAGTAATTTTTTTTGGAAATTGTCATAACATTTCTTTAGTATTTGGTTGGAAACAGGATAATGAAAATAATGCAATGAAAGGCTTGTCCCTAAGAACTTTTCTGAAGCATATCGTGGATAAATAATTTCAAGTATTAATAAGGATATAAGTAGAATATATATTATCAGTTTATTAGGGAGCTCTTACAATATTCCCTTGATGAATTATAATTAAATTTTCAAGGGCATAATTTATGAAAGGGGGATAATGTAACACCCTGTGATTTTAGAATATATTTTATCTAAAATAATAATATGCTCTATAACTTACACCACATGTAAAACCGAACCAAAATGAACCCAAACGTATTTATTATTAATAAAATTTATCACTATCAAAACCAATTGAAAATAAAAATAAAATTAATCAGTTATATATTCATATAAAATAATATTAAGAATGATTAATGTTTTGGAAGGGATTTTTTTGAAATAATTTTTTCATTATATGAAATATGAATTTTCCTTAAAAATATAAATTTTATAATTATTGAATATTAATTATAAAAAATATAATAAATTTTTTTTTTCCAAATATAATCATTCTTCAAAAGTGATATTTTGAGACTTTTTCTCAAATAACTGAGTTTTAGGTGAATAATGAAAAAATACTAAGTTTTCTAATATCATCACTTTTATGAAATTATCATAATACTATGATGAAATAAAAGTTATAGAAACTTTATTTATTAAAATATATATTTATAAAGGATTATAAACAACGTAAAAAATCAATTTTTATTTTTTAAAACCTATGTTTATCATTTTGGAAACATAAGTAATATTTTACTCTAATTTTTTTTTTATTTTCTTATATTGATAATAAGTTTTCATAACATATATAAATCAAAAGGAAAAATGGATTTCAAAATTTATAATAAAATAATAATATTAAATATGTTCAATCCCATTTTAGGTATAAAATTATGATTAATAGGATTAATATTATTGACACTAATAATTTTAAATCTTTTATATTCAATGAATTGTTTTATTAATATTTAGTAAATTTATCTAATTAAATATATTAGTATCATCAAAAAATGAATTTAAAATAAAATTTAAACCTATATATAAAACTTTAATCCCTCATTCAATTGGTAACTAATACTAAATAATATTAATAATACTTAAGGATGAAAACAATTTTTTTAGCAAAATAGTTTTTATTTTTATTAAATGTTTTTATATAAAAGTAAATTTTTTATTATTTATATATTTTATTTTATTTTATTTATACTAAATTTAGTTAAAAATATCCCAATTTTTTTTATAATAGTTACTTTTTATTTTCAATAAAATATAAACTACTTGCGAAAAAACAAGTTACCAATGTAAAAACCAAAATTGTAAAATGTAAAAATCAAGTGGTAAAAGGATTGAAACAAGATTAAAAAATGAGTGAAAATAATTTTTATAAACTTTTTAAACCTAATACAACCTAAACTCTATTATTTATCACTTTTGGGGGCATTAAACCATCAATAGTGTCATTCCATTATTGAAAATTAATGGTTGATCCAAAAACATCCATTTCCTTCACATATAAACGGGGAAAAAATTCCACCCCTTTGTGTCACACTTATTAATTCAAATTTCATCATACAAAATTTATATTTTCCCCACCCAATAATCTATCTAAATTTAAAAATACAATGGCCTCTATTATTTTTCTTAATCACTAAATTTCCAAGGATACTCTCAAGAGAAAGTTCAGGGTCCCAACATGAGTATTACTTAATCCTTAACATTTACCTTTTATCTTTTCATAGAAAATAATATCATAAAATTAATAGTATACTAATCTAAGATTAATTATTATACTATGTTTTTGTTATATTAATTGTAAAATTATTGTTTATTCTTTCCCATTCCCTATGAAAAACAATAAATGTTTACATTGTGTTTGTGCAGACTACGACCAACACGAAGCGACATATTTCATTTTTCACCACTACATATATTTACTAATTATATGGACGGAATTGAAGAATGAAGTGACATATATAATATAATTTTAAATATTATAATATAAATTATAATACATATTCTTTCCCTCTCATTCATCGAGAAATAAAAACTATAACGATTTTTTGTGAGGATTATCGCATTAAAAAAGTAACATATCTTATTTTTTATCTTCTTTTGTTATTATTTATTAAATTATGAATCCTTCATTGGTCCGAGTAGTGGTTGTATTTGGCACTCATAGAGGATCTTTTTGGGAGTCATGGTGGTGCAGTCTTCTCCGATATGGAGAGCATTGTCATTCAATAGGCTATCGGGCAAGCCGAGGCTATATGGTGCGATGGGCTCGACTGAACTAGTATGTGGTGCAACGATGTGGGAAGGTGGGGTGGGGGCACAGTGGAATTGGTTTCGACAATGGATAATTGTATAGTGTGGTGTGTGCCAGAGGTTAATGGGCATTCTGGCTAAGGATTTAAATTGGGCCTTGGGTTCATTTTGGGCATTTAATGGGCAATGGGATGATGGGTCATTAATCATAAGGTGGTGTGCCCCTGGTCCATTGGTAATTTTTGTTTTCTTGTTCTGGACTTTGGTTTTGTAATATGATATATCCCACAAAACAGTCAGGTCACTGTTTCTTAAGGATATAAGCTTCTAGTCCTACGGTCAGATTTGTCATGGGTTTTCCCTTACCCTGTGCAAAAGTGTTTCTATTTTTTTATAATAAAGGGTCATGCCCCCAATGTTTTAGATTAAAATATAAAAAAATTTAATTATATATATATAAATAATATCGTTATTTTTCTTTAATAATGATAATATTCCAAAAGAAACCACTTTCAAAACCGTACGAATCCATTAATTATTATATGTCCATGTTTGGGATGGTCTAACTACCTACTCAAACAATTATATAATGTTAAATCTAGGAAGAATGTGTGAAATTATTTAATTATTATATATTATATATATAGGTAAATAATGTTTTTATTTTGGTTCAATAATGGAATATTTAATATAAAACTCACTAATTACGATACCATCATTTGTTTATTAAAAATCACCAAAACATGCTTCTAAAAAATTTTATCTACAAGAACAATTACTAAAAATATTATAGAATAAAATTATAAATTTATATAAAATAATAAAACATAAATATAAGAAACTTTAATTTTGTTAGAATCATGACATTTTGTTGAATAATTATGACCAAAACTTCTATTAAGGAAGAACATTAAAAAATCTATACATCTTACACCCAATTTTGTAATTAAGTAATAACTAAATAATATACATGTAAATAATAATTTTAAATTTATTTTTTCATTTTTATGTCATGACCCGTCCTCGGGGCCCGTACCGTGACTACCCCAAGCCAGCCTTCCATAGGCCAGGGTCCGGCGACTAGCACCAAAGTGTAATTCTCGTTGAAAAAGGAAGGCATTGACTTTGTAAAGTAAACAAACACCACAGAGCAAGAAAGTAGAAGTAAACACTAAGTAAAAACTGATACAAAAGTAAGTGCGGTAAAGTAAGTGGGCTAGAATACAAACCCAAACTGAAAGTAATGTACAACTGGAAAGGGAAAAAAGCAACTGAAAGTAAAGCCGCAGCCTCGAGCTGTCCAATAGAACTCCCACCTGAAGGGTGGGTACAGATAGCCTCCACAGCTCCTCGGGTCCAGTCGTCCGCTCCGAGTACGTCCCGCCCAGTGGTCCACCTCCAGGTACCGACCAGCTCCGCAATCCTCAACCACGATCAGTGATGTCCGTCGTCTGCAACCAACACAACGTAGTGCGGTCATATCCCGTGCAAGGGTGAGTATAAGCTACTTAGTAGGGACCCTGAGACCCCCGAAGGACTCCCAGAATCCACAAAGGATAATCCACAAAGGAAAGATACAATCACGAAGTAACATCCGACACTGCTTAGTTATATGCCCATACGTATACCTAAGTCATCAAATCCAGTTCGGCTCCAACATCCGACCCCAAGTTCGATCACATCCACACAGGAAATCACAACCCGATCCACACAGGAAAGCATAACGTAATCCACATAGGAATGCAAGTCAAGATTCAGCTCACACAGGTATACTTCTTCGTATGACGATAGAGATGATCAGATATAACCACTAATTCATCTAAGCCGTCAGACCCACAAAGGATCGATAGGTACTAACCCCCGCAATGACCCACAAAGGATCGATAGGTACTAACCCCCGAAATGACCCACATAGGATCTGACCCACACAGGATCGATAGGTAACTAACCCCCGCAATGACCCACACAGGATCAGACCCACACAGGATCTGTAGGCGCTGGCCCACACAGGACCGCTGAGCACTGACCCACACAGGATCTGACCCACACAGGATCGGTAGCACTGATCCACCTAGGATCTTTGAGTGCTGTAGTCGTCTCCATCAAATCCACGGAGGATTTATGCACAGTCGTCATCGTCGTCGCTGTCGCAGCCAGCTCTAGGGTTCCCGCACACAGCAAACTCGTTCGGGAGGGTCCGCTCCACGAGTCGAGGGGTTGATACATCAACTGACACATAGTACGAAGTTGATGTATCCAAATGTTCCCTATCGTCAACAGGAACTATACACCACAGACGGCGCGTCAATCAGATGCCCGGTCTGAGAGTTATTGGCTTTTTCGTTCCAGGGTCCCGGTTGGTTTTTTAAGTCAAAAACAACCCGAACGTACTCCAACTGCGTCCAAACCTCGAGCTAAGTAAGCCAAAATGTCCGTCTCACTTAGAGGAATCCATCAAAGTCGATGGCACGTCAATCGGACGTCCGGAGTTCAAGTTATGAGCATTTTTGCTCTGAGGCCCCGGTTGGTTTCGTATACGAACCAACCCGGCTGAACCCAAAGTACTTAGAAACCCTGAGTGTAATATATCGAAACGACTATCTCGATCCACAGATCGCTACGCAACTGACGGTGCATTGATCAGAGGTCTACAGCTCATGTTATGGGCAACGGACCGAAAGAGGTTCGGTATTAAGGGGTTCGGGCCCGGTCCGACCCGACCCGATACCCCTAGGGTTGGCCCGAACTGGGTCGACCCGAACCGGGTCTGGGTCCGGCCCGATTCGGCACGGCCCGAGTCGGTCGGCGTGGCCCAGGCTGGCATGGGTGCAACCCGGCCTGGCCTGGGAGCGGCCCGGCTGGGAGCACTGGCGTGGCCAGTGGCCAGCGGGTGGCTCAGCCGTTTCAGCCGAGCAAAGCGACGCGAAGGGGGGGGGGGTTGCTGGGGGCGTTGCCCCAATCTTTCATTTGTAATCGCGGGCCCACGTGGGGGGCCGCTTTTCTGGCCAACCGGGGGTCACAGACCCCCGGATTTTCTCCCTGGTCGGCCGGCTGCTGCCACCACGGGACAGGCAAGGGCCGGTCCCCTTGCTCCGACGCCGGCGGCCCGGAACCGGCCGCCGGTATTCCCGCTTCGCCGTGGCCCAAGCCGCGTCCTTGATCCATTCGGCGCGGCGCGACGGCGCTGCGCCCCTCCGCCGCGACCCCACTCCGGCCACGGTGCTTTCGTAGTTCTCCAGTGCGGCGTGACGGCGCCACATCTTTGGTTCGCTTTCAACGGCATGGCGTGATGGCGCTGCGCTTCTTCCCATTATTTAATATTATCTGCGCGGTGCTTCGGCACCGCGTTGTCTTGCTCATGCCACAATCAAAATCAAACCAACAAGGGAAATGAGGGTCGGCCCTGTTCGTGCGGTCCGACCTCCTCCCGTCATTGCGATATCAGGCGACTCAAAAAGAAAGGAAGATGGCGACGGAAGTAATCAAAAAATAAACCCCAGCCTCGTTGAATTTGATAAGCGATGATTCTTCACGGAAACAACTGTCGTGGAAGATGACGTCGCGGAGGGAGGATCGTCACGTTGCGGAGGAGTGTCCAAGAAGAAGCGTTGCTGGCATCGTGGTACATGGCGTCGCGTAGTCGATCTCTGAGGTTTTGGCGTTCTTCATCGGAGGTCG
The DNA here is from genome assembly GCA_963277665.1 of Viscum album. Lineage (NCBI taxonomy): Eukaryota > Viridiplantae > Streptophyta > Magnoliopsida > Santalales > Viscaceae > Viscum > Viscum album. The sequence continues at coordinate 1,533,402,593 of OY728128.1, read as the reverse complement.
GTGCATTCTTCGCTTTCTTCGTCGAAGAAGAAAGATTTTCTCCAAATCCTCTCCATGCAACAAGTTCCAACAGAAATAAAATAAGAGTTTTCTTATTTTATTAACGCACATTCCACGTTTCAAATTCAAAAGAAACGAAACGAACAATTAATTCAATGAATTAATTGTAACGATTTAACCGCCCAAATTAATGAGGCGTTTCTTAACCATAAAAAACGCACAGTTTGACTACATTAAAAGGGGGGGTGCGGGTGAATTACTTAGAGGGAAATAAATAGTGGGGCTCATGCAGGGCCCACCTCACAAATATCCTACCATTTGGGTAGGGTATTGTGGGTCCCACCTTATCCGCTTAACTTAGGTTAAGCCTCTTTAAGTAAAATTAAATAAATTGTCGCACCACTTTTATTTTATTCCTTAACATAACCACAAAAAAATTAAAAACCACACCCGAGAAAATGAAACTCCGGAAAAGGTGTTTCTAAGCAATTACCGGTGCTGCGATTCCATTGGTGCCCTCGGAATTCGATTCCGAGCACTGGTTCAAAAGTTAGTAAAACCCGCTTGTTCGTTCACTGAACGTACCCGAGCTAAACTTCGGAAAATGATTCCGGTCACACCGGGCCTCGGAATCAGGTGCCGTCAGAAACTGTGTTCGTGGAAAAATCCAAATAAAATTAAGAAAAAAAAATCCGTTGATTTTTTTGGTTCTTTACATCACTCCCACCTCAGGGATTTATGTCCCCGTAAAGATACACCAAAAACTAGGGAAACAAATGTGGGTACTAAGAACGCATCTGAGCCTCCATCTCCCAAGTGCTCTCCTAGAGGTTCCTGTGCTGCCATCTTATGCGCACTAGAGGAATAGATCATCCACGTAGGACCCACTCTTATCGATCCTCAATCTCCATCGGGACCTCCTCAAAATTCGCCCCATCATCAACGTCCAGCTCCCCATGGTCAATGATATGTGTCAGGTCGTGAACGTATCTCCTCATCTAAGATACGTGGAAGACATCGTGCACTTGGTGCAACAGAGGTCATAGAGCCAGATGATATTCCACCTCGCAAATCCAGCTCAGGACCTGGAACGGTCCGATGAAGCGAGGAGATAACTTTCCTCCTCGGCCAAATCTCTGTAATCCACGTCGAGGTGAAGCCCGCATGAAGACGTGGTCGCCATCCTCGAACTCCAGTGGCCTCCGCCTCCTATCAGCATAAGACTTCTGCCGGCTCTGAGCTGTCCTCATCCACTCTTGGATGATCTAGACCTTTTATGTCATGGCCTGGACCATCTCCGGTCCCACAAGTGCTGACTCCCCAGGGTCTGTCCAGCACAACGATGATCGGTATGGTCGGCCGTACGACGCCTCATATGGTGTCATCCCGATGGTGGAGTGGTAGCTGTTGTTGTACGCGAACTCCACCAAGGGTAGGTGGTCCTCCCAGCTATGACCAAAGTCGAGGACACATGCGCGGAGCATGTCCTCGAGGGTCTATATGGTCCTCTCCGTATGACCATCTGTCTGAGGGTGAAAGGCGGTGCTCAGACGTAGCTGCATCTCGAATGTCTCCTGCAACCCCTTCCAAAGACGGGAAGTAAAATGAGAATCTCGATCAGAGATGATAGATGATGGAACCCCATGAAGCCGCACAAACTCCTGAACGTATTGACGTCCCAAGCCCTCCACTGAGCCCTGCTCTCTGATGGGTAAGAAATGAACCGACTTGGTGAGTCGGTCGACAATCACCCAAATGGAGTCATGACCTCTGGAAGTGCGTGGATGTCCAGTCATGAAGTCCATAGATATCCCGTCCCACTTCCACTCCGGGACCTCCAAGGGCTGTACGAAGACTGCTGGTACCTAATTCTCTGCCTTCACCTATTGGCAGGTGAGGCATCGAGAAATGAACTCTGCCACAGCCTTCTTCATGCCCGGCCACTAGTGCTGTCATCTGAGATCCTGGTACATCTTCGCCACTGCAGGATGTACCACCAAAGGGGAAGTGTGAAACATTCTCAGCAACACCTCCCTCAAAGCAACTGGTACCAAGGTACGTCCTCTGAAAAGGAAATCGTGCTCTCCTCCTAAGGAGAAACCATCAGGTGCCTGCCCTGAGGATATCTACGCACGCCGTGTCTCACAGTCAGTGTCCCCAAGCAGTGCCTGTCGGAAATGCTGCAGTTGTGGAGGAGTGACTGTGAGAGACTGAAGGAAGTCCTCTCGTTCTCTATCCATGAAGGATATCTTCAAAGAGGCTAACTGCTTTGTCGCCTACCCAAGTAGCTAAATGCTCGTCCTCCTGCTGAGACCATCGGCTACTACGTTCCCCTTCCTAGGAGTATAGACTATATCAAATTCATAGTCCTGGAGGAACTCGAGCCATAGACGATGTCTCAGGTTCATTTCCTTATGTGAGAAGATGTATCTGAGACTCTGATGGTCAGAATGGACTGTAAAGAGCTCGCCCATCAAATAGTGTCCCCAAATCTTCAGAGGGAAGACCACTACTGCTAACTCCAGGTCATGGGTAGTGTGGTTCTGCTCATGCTGCCTCAACTGACGTGATCCAAAGGCGATCAAGGCCTTCTCCTGCATTAGGAAGCATCCGAGTCCGGTCCCTGATGCATCGCAGTAAACTACGTACACTACTCCCTCCTCCGGAAACCTCAAGATATGCGCGCTGGTCAATCTCTATCTTAGATCTTGGAAGCTCTGCTGACATCTGTCTGACCACACAAAGGGTTTCCCCTTCTTCGTCAAAGCTGAGAGTTGTTCTGCAAATCTGGATAATTCTACCACAAATCTTAAGTAGTATTCAGCTAGTCCTAAGAAACCCCGCACCTCAATCACGCTCCGGGGCGGCTCCCAAGCTATCACTGTCTTGATCTTCACAGGATCCACCGAAAATCCCGCCTCAGAGATGACGTGTCCCAAGAAGTGGACCTCACGTATCCAGAACTGACACTTAGAGATCTTTCCATTAAGCTGGTGCTCTTGGAGTGTCATGTAAAACCCGGAATTGGTAGGTGTGATCCTCCTCAGTGGTCGAGTAAATCAAAATGTCGTCGATCAAGACCATGACAAATCGATTTTGGTATGGATGAAATATCCTTTTCATGAAGCCCCTGAACACTGCTGGAGCATTGGTTACGCCAAATGTCATAACCAAGAACTCATAGTGGCCATACCGACATCTGAAGGTCGTCGTCTGCAAGTCCTCGTCTCGAACTCTGAGCTGATGATAGCCCGACCTGAGGTCTATCTTTGAGAACCACCGTGTTCCCTTGAGCTGATCGAAGAGGTCATCATTCCTTGGTAGAGGATACTTATTCCTCACTGTCACCTAGTTCAGGCGACGATAGTCGACACAAAGTCGCAAGCTCCCGTCCGCCTTTTTGGCGAATAATATCGGGGATGCCCAAGGGGAAACATTGGGTCGGATGAATCCCTTGCCCTGCAAGTCCTCGAACTGTACCCGTAGCTGTCAAAGCTCAGTGGGGGACATCCGATATGCTGGAGTGGATATCGGGGTTGTCCCGGGGTATAGGTCAATATAAAAGTCTACCTATTTGTGGGGAGGTAGTCCTGGTACGTCATCGGGAAAAACGTCTGCATACTGATCCACCACTACAGGAAAACTAGGACCCCGCATGTCAACTACTCCTAGGATGAGGCTAGCCAACTGATGATTGATGGGATGTCCTCTCCTCTATGAGAGTCCCTCCTGTGTTTTGAAGGCTACCTTCTTGCCGGTGAAGGTGAACCTACTCCTGTCGGTGCATAAACACCACACCCTGCGCCAAATACAGTCAATCTGAGCATGGACTGTAGATAACCAATCCATGCCAAAGATGACGTCGTAAGGCCTCGAAGCCGCTACAAGAAGATCCCAGCCGAAGCTCTCGCCTCCTAGAGTAAGCTCACACTGTCAGTACTAGTGCGTAATCGTCGAGTCTGCTCTCGTAGAAGTCTCTAGCCGTAAGGATTGAGCCAACGGCTCTGTCAGAATCTCCGAGCTCTGAACATGGGTAGCGGCTATGAAAGAATGACTCGCTCCTATGTCTATAAGAACTGCAACAAGGTGGAATAGACACAGATAGTGCCCCGAATCATCTCTAGCGTGCCGTGGTCATAGGCCTCCGCTGCCTGGAGCTGTGCCTGTCTCTGCCCGCTAGCTCCCTGTGGTCGGGGTGGACCACCTGGTGGTGGTGGTGGTGGTAGAGCCTTAAACCATCGCCCACCACCTACTGCTCGGCCAGCTCCTCTGCCTCGTCCGCTTGCTCCCTGCGAACCGCCATGATCGCCCCTCTGCCTCTTCATGGGTGGTCCCTCAACCGTCTGCTGCTCCTTGGTACGGCGGGTCGGGCAGTCACGATCCATGTGGCCCTACCCGCGGCATGCGTAACATTGTCTGCCTCTCGAAAGACTGGCTCCGCGCTGTGTGCCCCACACTGCTGAGCCAGTGTCCTGAGGTCGTCTGCCTGAGGGTCTGGTCTACCTGGACCCATCAGTCATCCTTCGACTGCCTACTGCAGAATACTCTGCTACGTGCCACCCCGCAGTAGGTCTCGCTACTGATGAAGGCTCAGAAAGGAAGCTCTCGATCAAAAGGGCTCGCTCCAGTACCCCTACCTAAGTTGGAATGCTGAAGGAGATCAGGGATGCCCTGATCTCATGCCTCAATCCCTGCTCAATGGTCCGGGCCCGGAAGAATGGGTCTTGTACCATGTCTGTCGAGTAGCGCGAGAGATCGGTAAATCTCTCCGAGTACTGGGCGACCGTCATGCTGCCCTGCCGCAGCTGTAGAAGCTCTTAGATGCGCACCGCATAGAGGGTGGCTGGGATGAACTCCAAGCGGAAGATTCTCTCAATGTCCGTCTAGAGAAGATATACCTCATCGTGAACCTGGAGCATCAGGCTCCACCATCTGCCTGCTACCGCGTGCAATGGGATTGCTGCGAGGATCACCATGAGGTCTGTTGGTGTCCTCCCTAACCTAAAAACCCGTAAAACAACCTCCAGGCAATCCTCGACTTCCTGGGTGTCCGTCTCCCCATGGAAATTTGGCGGTCACTGGCCCTAAAACTCATGCAGTGCACTAAGGCGACGTGCATCATCAGCGGCTGGGGCTAGTAGCATCGGGGGCTCGGTGGGTAGAGGTAACGTTGTTGCCTCTGCTGTTAAAGGGCCCTATACCGAGGCCTCGTCACTCGGTGGGATGTCGTCACGCACAACACTCGGAACCCTAGCTGGCTACCGTCGTGGGGCCATCCTGAAAATAAATAGGTGCGTCAGGGTCAGAAAGTATACCTAATGAGCTGACACAAAGTAATCACAAAGAAAACTTGAAACACAAATGCAAACAATGTTCTCATGTATTAAGTCGGAAATCAGAAGTCAGGGTCCTGTTGTACAGATACATCGGCCACCGCACCAACACTAGACTCCCAGGACTGATAACCACATCCAATAAGATTAACACTATTTCTTCACATAGAAGAAAGATCAGAGTCCAAAGTTCTGCAGTAGAACTGAACTCCTCTGATACCAATTGTCACGACCCGTCCTCAGGGCCCGTGCAGTGACTACCCCAAGCCCGCCTTCCATAGGCCAGGGGCTGGAGACTAGCACCAAGGAATAATTACGGGTAAAAAGGGAAGGCATTTCCTTTGTAAAGTAAACAAACACCAGAGAGCAGGCACGAAGAAGTAAAAACTAAGTAAAAAACTGATACAAAAGTAAGTGCGGTAAAGTAAGTGGGCCAGAATACTACCCCCAACTGAAAGTAAAGTACAACTGGAAAAGGAAAACAATAACTGAATGTAAAGACACAGCCTCGAGCCGTCCACTAGATCTCCCACCTGAAGGGTGTGTACATATATCCTCCACAGCTCCTCGGGTCCAACCATCCGCTCCGAGTACGTCCCGCCTAGTGGTCCACCTCCAGGTACCGACCTGCTCCGCAAGCCTCAACCACAATCAGTGCTATCCGTCGTCTGCAACCAACACAACATAGTACGGGCATATCCCGTGAAGGGGTTAGTATATGATACTCAGTAGAAACCCCGAGACCCACGAAGGTCTTCCAGAATCCACAAAGGATAATCCAAAAAGTAAAGATACAATCACGAAGTAACATCTGATACTGCTTAGGTATATGCCCATACATATACCTAAGTCATCAATTCTAGTTCAGCTCCAACATCTGAGCCCATGTTCGATCACATCCATACAGTAAATCACAACCCAATCCACACAGGAAAGCATAACGTAAGCCATATAGGAAAGCAAGTCAATATTCAGCTCACACAGGTATACTTCTTAATATGATGATAGAGATGATCAGATATAGACACTAATTCATCTATGCCGTCAGACCCACAAATGATCGATAGGTACTAACCCCCGCAATGATCCACAAAGGATCTATAGGTTCTAATCCACGCAATGACCCGCACAGGATCTGACCCACACAAGATCGATAGGTAACTAACCCCTGCAATGACCCACACAGGATTGGACCCACACAGGATCTGTAGGAGTTGGCCCACACAGGACTGCTGAGCGCTGAACCACACAGGATCTGACCCACACAGGATCGGTAGCACTGATCCACGTAGGATCACCGAGTGTTGTAGTCATCATCGTCGAATCCACGGAGGATTTCTGCACATTCGTCGTCGTCGTCGCAATCGCAGCCAACTCTAGGGTTCCTGCACACAGCAAGATCGCTCGGGAGGTTCCACTCCACAAGCTGAGGGTATGATACATCAACTGACACATAGTTTGGAGTTGATGTATCCAAAAGTTCTGTATCGTCAACAGGAACTCAACGTCATAGACGACGCGTCAATCGGACACCCGGTCTGAGAGTTATTGGATTTTTCGTTCCAGGGGACCGGTTGGATTTAAGTCAAAACCAACCTGACTGTATAGCAACTGCGTCCAAACCTCGAGTGGAGAAACCAAATGGTCCATCTGACTTATAGGAATCCGTCAAAGTCGACGTCACATCAATCGGACGTCCGGAGTTCAAGTTATGAGCGTTTCCGCTCCGAGGGCTCGGTTGGTTTCGTATCCGAACCAACTTGGCTGAACCCAAAGTACTCCAAAACCTTGAATGTAATATAACAAAACGACCGTATTGATACAAGTATCTCTACGCAACTGACGGTGTGTCGATCAGAGGTCCAAAGCTCACGTTATGGGCAACAGACCGAAAGATGTTCGGTACTAATGGGTTTGGGCCCGGTCTGACCCGGCCCAATACCCCCAGGGTCGGCCCGAATTGGGTCGACCTGAACCGGGTCCGGGTCCGGCCCGCCTGGGCGCCCCCGACCCGGTGGGCGCGGCCCGGCCTAGCTAGGGCGCGCTGGCGTGGCCAGCGGGTGGCTCGGCCGTTTCGGCCGAGCGAAGCGACGCGAGGGGGGGGGGGGGCTGCCCCCTGCTTTCCTTTGTAACTGCGCCCCCAAGTGGGGGGCCACTTTGTTGGCAAACTGGGGGTCACGGACCCCCGGATTTTATCCCTGGCCGGCCGGCCCGCTCCGACCGGTCGGCTACTGCCACCACGAGACCGGAAAGGGCTGGTCCCCCTGCTCCGACGCCGGGGGCCCAGAATCGGCCGCCGGTCTTCCCGCTCCGCTGTGGCCCAAGCCGCGGCCTTGATCCATCCGGCACGGCGCGACGGTGCCACGCCCCTCCTCCGCGGCCCAACTCTGGCCGCGGAAATTTCGTAGATCTCTGCTGTGGCGCTACGGCGCCGCATCTTTGGTTCGCTTTCAACGGCACGACACGACGGCGCTGTGCTTCTTCCCTTTCTTTAATATTATCCGTGTGGTGCTTCGGCACCGCGTTGCGTTTCTCGTGCCGCAATCAAAATCAAACCAACAAGGAGGAGGAGGTTCGGCCGTGTTTGTGCGGTCCGACCTCCTCCCGTTATTTCGATATCAGGCGGCTCAAAAAGAAATGAAGATGGCGACGGAAGTAATCACAAAATAAACCCCTACCTCATCTAATTTGATGAGCGATGATTCGTTGCGAAAACAACCGTCACAGAAGTAGGCGTCGCGGAGGGAGGATCGTCGCGTCGCGGAGAAGCATCGCGGAAGAAGCGTTGCGGGCATCGCGGTACATGGCGTCACGTAGTTGATCATCAAGGATTTTGCATTCTTCGTCAGAGGTTGGTGCATTCTTCCCGTTCTTCACGTTCTTCACGTTCTTCGTCGAAGAAGAAGGATTTTCTCCAAATACTATCCCCGCAACAAGTTCCAACAGAAATAAAATAAGAGTTGTCTTATTTTATTAACGCACATTCCACGTTTGAAATTCAAAAGAAACGAATCAAAAAATTAATTCAATGAATTAATTGTAACTATTTAACCGCCCAAATTAATGAGGCATTTCTTAACCAGAAAAAACGCACGGTTTGACTTCATTAAAAGGGGAGGTGTGAGTGCATTACTTAGAAGAAAAGAAACGATGGGGCTCATGAGGGACCCACCTCACAAATATCCTACCAATTGGGTAGGGTATTGTGGGTCCCAATTTATCCTCTTAACTTAGTTTAAGCCGCTTTAAGTAAAATAAAATAAATTATCACAGCACTTTTAAATTATTCCATAACATAACCCCAAAAAAATTAAAAACACACCCAAGAAAACACAACTTCGGAAAAGGTGTTTTTAAGAAATTACCGGCGCTGCAATTACATTGGTGTCCTCAGAATTCAATTCCATTAACCAGTTCAGAATTTAGTAAAACTGGCTCGTTCGTTCACGGAACATACCCGAGCTAAACATCGGAAAATGATTCCGGGCACACCGGGCCTCGGAATCCGGGGCCCTCAGAAACTGCGTTCTTGTAAAAATCCCAAGCAAATTAAGGAAAAAAATTTCCTTGAATTTTCCGGGTCTTTACATTCTAAATATATTAATGAGGTTATTAAATTGCCATGACCCATCCTAGTGGGGCCCGTGCCGTGACTCCCCAAGCCCGCCTCCAATAGGACAGGGGTCGGTGACTAGCACAGGGCAGTTATATTACTAACATGGGAGGCATTGCCTATGTACCTATACAAACACAATCATCTCCAAGCCCATAATGTTGAAATGTAAAAACCACAAAGGAACAAAAAATTCATGCATACAACTAAACCCAACCAACAGAGTATGACAAAAGGTAGAGTACTAAAAATTAAACTAGGCCAGAATAGAATCCCACCAAAAAAAAGAGTCTGAAAACTACAAAGTCCAACCTGTAAACACAAAAGGTACTGGGAGTGCTTCTCGTAGACATAGGAACTCCTTGTCCTGTAGAGAACTTAGAGTGCTCGGTCCTATCCTGGTCCGCCCTGGAATCTATCAAATGGCTGCTCGTCTGCACAAGATACCAGCCGTGTGGAAAAATCCCATGATGGGGTGAGTATAACAATACTCAGTAGAGGACCCTAAAAACCACAAACAGTGCACAAAGTAAATTTATAGTCAGTCATGTATATTGTATGTCTACAGAACATATAGAACCAACCATATATACTAAAATCCCAGACCCATTGTCTAGAGACAATTCACACAACCGCATACCCCTATTAGGGGTTCAGTTCGAAGATTCCGCGAAGCACTCGTCCGGGGAGAACACACTCCACGGGTCTTGCAGCTCTGATGATGTCCGTCTGAGAAGTACCATACATCGGGAACCATCACGAGAGGTAGTCACACTCATTACGGGAGACACACTCTTGAGTGGGAATATTTCTAATAGATAGAATCACTCATTACGGCCGAGTGACTAGGGTTGGCCCCATGTCACTGACCATGGGGCCGTACACAGTCATCAACCCGTGTAATATAACCTGTGTCCGTGTACCCCCTAGATTCACACTGAGTTCCGCGTAGCCACTTCTTCCATGCTGTACATGCCATGTCTCCTAAAGCTGTGTGGATCATCTCGTGTCCATGTATTTCCCAAAATACACACCGAGCTTCGGGGAAAGTCTAACACACCGTGTGACTAGGGTCACACACTGTGTGATTCCTCTATGACCCCCGAACCATAGCCACTGACGTCAGTACTACACAGTGTGTTCCTTGGATGTACATGTCGTGTATTCTGGAAATTTCCAAAAATGACGCTCTTCACCAGCATGCCTCCCAAGATTCTCTGATTATGTATCTGGTCATTTGATCGCAACAAAACCTTCAGGTTTTGGTCGGCCCGACACCATGAAGCCGATTTCGGTGTTTCTGGCCTCCAATTGCCTCCAAAAACTTGTTTTGATCTTCCTGCATGAAGAACTCTTGAAGAACGGTCTTTCCCAATTCAGTCTGATTCATCGTCCACCATTGTTGTCACACCTCTGCAAGGTCGTTGTGGTACCGAACCATCGATTTGGGATTGGTGCGTTGCAGAATGGATGTACAAAGATCAGTTGTTTGTCACCGTGCAATGTAAACAAAGAACTTGTGAGAAAAGAAAAAGGCGGAAATAAATCCAATAAAACAACATGAGGAACGATCCTCCTCTATCGTTCGTCATGACATTGATCCTCTCCATTCAATAGGCCTAAACGGAGTAGGATCAATCAATAAAACAAAATATGGATCAAATCCCCGAGATCATCCCAACGAAAAATCCCTCCTGTAAGAATGTACGAATCTGTAGATCAAATTTTTTGTGGTTGATCCGCATTCGTCATTTTAAATCACGAATGGGGAAAGAGTAATATTAAATAACAATCCCCTACCACAACTATGATCGATCGCTGACGATGGTTTCACGCTGCCTCCATCTTTGAGATCCATCAATGTCGTTGGCGCAACGATTCTCAACTCTGATCTGTCGTCGTTCGCCATTGAGGGTTCGCTCCCGCGCTCCGCGGATCCTCCAGCGATTTCTCCCAAACGATTGCCAACGACCACCAATCACATAAACCATTAAAAGGGGAAACATGATTGGAATTTATGATATGCTACGGTATTAATGACTCCATCTTTCCATTCATGATTCATTATGATGTGTCATTAAATAAGGAAACAGATGTCTTATCCCTGCACTGTAGTGGATGTTTCCATAAAATAAAATAAACATTTATAAATATATTTTATTTTTATTTTACTAAAAACATAAAAAAATAAACATTTTCCCTCAACATGAGTCGGTCAAGGTTAGACTAATTCTTAAGTAAATTCATCGTCCTGGGCTCAAGGGTGCCCTCATATTTTTAATATTCGCACCCGTTTGGAAGCTTCCACAACCGTGCACAAGTTCCGACTCACTTAACATAAAAAGTGAAAACCACCATTTCGGGCTCAACGGGCCTCGGACTGATGTGCCGTTTTCATTCCCAGTCTCGAAATAATTCCATATAATCTTTTAAATAATAATACATGGAAAATCCAAGATTTTACATTCTTCCCACCTTGGGGATTTACGTCCCCGAAAATCCAAAATAAAGGCTACCCAAAAGATGATGGTACTGGGCATGGCTCTGGGCCTCCCACTCCAACGTGTTCTCCTGAAGACTCCCATATTTCCACCAGACGCATACTAAGGGAATCGATTGCCCACGAAGGATCCTCTCCTGCAGATCCTCAATCTCCACCGGGTACTTAGCAAAGGTCACTCCTTCCCTGATTTCCATCTCACCCTAGTTGATGACGTGCGACGGGTCGTGCACGTACCTCCTCAGCTGCGACACGTGGGAGACATCATGTACCTGATGCAACTGTGGCAGTAGAGCTACGTGGTACGCCACCTCTCCAACTCTGCACAGTATCTGGAAGGTTCCTATGATCCTCATAGATTTATTTCTCCCTCGACCAAATCTCCATAACCCTCGTTGAGGTGAGACCTAAAGAAAGATGTGGTCTCCCACTTCGAACTACAAAGTCCTTCGTCATTGGTCATCATTGTACATCTGCCGGCTCTGTGAAGTCTTCATCTACTCTTGGATGATTTGCACCTTCTCTGTGGTAGCTCCCACCAACTCTGGATGCATGAGTGCTGATTCTCTGAGGTCGGTCCAACAAAGTCGTGACCAGAAGGGTCTCTCGTACAAGGCATCAAATGATTCCATTACAATGGTGGAGTGTTAGATGTTGTTGTACACAAACTCCACCAGTTGTCGGTGGTCCTACCAGATGCGACCAAATTCCAAGATACAAGCTCACAACATATCCTCCATAACCTGAATGGTCCTCTCCGTCTGACCATCCGTCTGGGGATGAAACGCTGTGCTTAATAGTAGCTGAGTCCCAAAAGACTCCTGAAATCCCTTTTACAACCGGGATGTGAAGCTGGCGTCTCGATCTAAGACTATAGTCAAGGGTACTCCTTGAAGCCGAACTATCTCCTACACGTAGAGGCGTCCCAAGATCTCTATGGAACTCTTCTCCCTGATAGCTAGGATGTGGGCCGACTGGCTAAGTTGGTCAACGATCACCCAGATGGAATCATTCCCCTTGGACATCCGTGGTAATCCTATCACAAATTCCATCGATATTCCATCCCACTTACACTCTGAAACATCCATGGGGTGAGCTAATATCACTGGAACATGGTGCTCATCCTTCACCTGCTAGCATGTGAGGCATCGAGAAACGAACTCCGCTAGTGCTTTCTTCATACCTGACCACTAGAACTGTTGTCAGAGATCATGGTACATCTTTTCCACCACAGGATGTTCCTCAAAAGGGGATGTATAATACTCCCTCAGGACCTCCTTCTGCAATGCCACTGGTATAATAGTGCATCCTCTGAAAACAAGTACGTTCTCCCTACCTTCTGAATATATATCAGGAGCATGTCATGTGGATCACTGAGCACATAAATCCACACAGTCGACATCCCCAAGCCGTGCCTCCCTAACTCGCTGTAAGAGTGGAGGGGTGACAACCATCGACTACAGGTAAGCTTTATCTTCTCCATCCATGAGGGATAACTGCAACATGGATAACTGATGTGTTGCCTAACTCAACAGCTGTGAGCTCAACCTTCTTCTAGGAGCATCAGCCACATTGTTCCCCTTTATAAGAGTATAGATGATCTCAAAATCATAGTCCTGGATGAAATCTATCCATCATCTCTGCCGCAGATTCATATCTTTCTACGAAAAGATGTACATGAGGCTATTATAGTCATAGTAGATGATAAACCACTCGCCCATCAGGTAGTGTCACCACATCTTCAATGTGAAGACCAGCACTGCAAACTCGAGATCATGGGTCACATAGTTCTACTCATGTGGCCTATGTTGTCGCGAACCATAAGCAATCACTACATGCCACTGCATCAGGACACAGCTGAGCCCAGTCCCTGATGCGTCACAGAAAACTACGTACTCGACACCCTCTTCTAGCAATCTCAAGACTGGGGCACTCGTCAAAATCTACCTCACCTTCTCAAAATCTTGATGGAACTTCTCCGTCCATATAAATGGTTTCCCCTTCCTGGTCAAGGTCGTCATTGGTTCTTATATCCAAGAGAAATCAGTAATGAATCTCCAGTAATATCTTTCCTACCCAAGTAATATTTGCATCACCTTCATGCTCTGAGGTGGATCCCATGCTAACAAAGCCTCCACCTTTGCTGGGTCCACAGCTACTCGATCTGCTGAGATGACATGTCCAATAAAGTGGACCTCCTGAATCCAGAACTGGTAGTTCTAGAGCTTCCTATAAAGCTAATGCTCCCAGAGTACGTCTAGAACCATCCAAAAATGTCCCGCGTGATCCTCCTCTGACGTTGAGTACACAAGGATATCATCGATGAGGACCACTAAAAACCGGTCCAAGTATGGCTAGAAGTTTTGGTTCATCAGTCCCATGAACACTTCGGGGGCGTTAGTCACACCAAAAGGCATTACAATGTACCCATAGTGACCGTAGCGGCATCAGAAATTCATCTTCGGTATATCCTCGTCCCGCACTCGTAGCTGGTGATAGCCTGATTGAAGGTCAACCTTCTAGAACCACTGTGCCCCTCTTAGCTAATCGAAGAGGTCATTGATTTTTGGTAGTGGATTCTGGTTCTCCACTGTTACCTGGTTCAGGAGCCGGTAATCCACGCACAACCTCAGACTCCCATATTCCTTAATGGAAAACATGATTGGGGCCTCCCAGGGTGAGATGTTGGGTCTCACGAAACCCTTTCTCTACAAATCCTCCACCTACACCTGCAACTTGCAAAGATCTGTGGGATCCATCCGATATGCTGATGAGAAAATCCGTGCTGTCCCGTGGTGTATGTCGATGCAGAAGTCGATCTCCTAGCAAGGAGGTAATCCTAGAACATCTTCGGAAAATATGTCCTCGTACTCCGCCACTATTTCTAGGAACTGGGACCTCACAACATCCACAGCTCTGAGGGCAAGGCTATCCAACTCATGAGCGATTGGCTGCACCCTCCAATTCATAAGTCCATTCTGTACTGCCTAGGTTACCTTTTCTCTGACAAAGGAAAACCTCATTCAATCACGGCGGACACACCATACTGTTTGCCTACAATTGTCAATCTAGGCATGGACCGAATATAACCAATCCATACTGAGAATGAAGTAGTAAGGCCTCGACACTACCACCAAGAGGTTCCAACCAAAACTCTCGCCTCCAAGGGTAATATCACACTGTCTGCAATGGTGCGTGATCATCGAGTCACCTCCCGTAAGAGTCTCCAAATGTAAGGATCGAGTCAAAGGTTCTATGGAATCTCGAGGTTTCGTGCAAGACATGTGGCTATGAAAGAATGACTAGAACCTATGTCTATAAGCATGACATTTAAGGTAGAGAAGTCCCAGATCGTACCTCGAATCATCCCTGGAGTCCCTAGGTCGTATGCCTCGACCGCATTCTAATGTCCCCGCCCCTATCCCCCAGCTCCCCAAGCCTTGTGCGAACCTCCTAGGGGTGGTGGTGGATGTAAGTCGAAGCGTCTGCCACCACCTGCAGCTCTCCCTGTTCCTCTACCACATCCGCTGCCTGGCGAGTCTACCTGTTATGTTATCTGCCTCTTCCTCGGTGGTCCATCCACTACTTCCCTATCAGTAGCTCGAAGGGGCGGGCAATATCTAGTGAGAATTCCCCTACCATCGCATGCATATCATCAATTCTCCCTAGACTAACTAGATCCAGCCTAAGATCCCTGGACTATCGATCCCCTATCCAAGGTCCTCGTATAATGTTTCCCACATCCAGGTCCATGTGCCTAACATCGGCTCCCTACTGCCGGGGTCTCTGCACCTGTCTGCCTTCTACTGACTTCCAGCGGCTGTCTCTGCTCCGCCAAGAATCTCTCGATCACCAAGGCTTGCACGACCACTTCAGCATAAGTAGATATTCATAGAGGTATGACACTAGCTCATATGTCTCATCTTAGACCTCACTCGATGGTCTGACCTTCGAAGTACTGATCCCTGACCGTATCCATCGAGTACCTGGCGAGGTTGGTGAACCTCGATGAATAGTCAGCTACTGTCATACTACCCTGCTGGAGCTGAAGAAGCTCCTGGATGCATACATCTCTTAGAGTAACCAGAGAGAACTCCTCCTTGAAGAGTCGATCAAACACTTTCCATGAAAGAGTATCCTCATCGTGTGTCTGTGTGGTCAGACTCCACCATCGTCCCGCCGAACCCTGAAGAATGCTTGCTCCTAGGATCACCATCTGGTCTGCTGGTGTCCTCACTAGACGGAAAACTCTAGTCACAGCCTCAAGATAGTCATCAACTGCCTGAGGGTCGGGCTCACCTTGGAACCTGAGGGGACTCTATATCTAGAACTCATGTAGCGTGCTAAGCCTACGCTCCTCGCTGGTCATTACTGCAGGTACCACTGGCAACTCCACTGGTGGTGTCATAACTGGTGCACCACCTAGTGGAAATTCTTGGGGAACTGGTCCCTATATCAAATCCTCGTCACTGAGGGGGGCATCCTCATGACCGTGCTGCTGAATCCTAGAAGGTATGCGTTGCGGAGGCATCCTGTAAGGAAACAAGATGTACCATAGTCAAAGAGTATATCTGGATAGCTGACACAAAGGATGTGGAAAACACAAACCATTCCTATATGATGCATGTAATTTTTATTCCCCCACAACCCGTGTTTTCATGTACCGAGTCGAAAATTAGGTTATCAGAGTCCTGGTGTATGGATACATCAGCCACCACACCAATAATGGAGTCTCTGGCCAGAAATATGAACCCGAAACACTCAACACTGTTTCCCCAAACCAAACTCACAGAATCTTGGTCCTATGGTAGAACCGACCACCTCTGACACCACTCTATCATGACCCGTCCCAGTGGGGCCCACGCCGTGACTCCCCAATCCCACCTCCAATAGGCCAGGAGCTGGTGACTAGCACTGAGTAGGCATATTACTAACATGGGAGGAATTTCCTATGTACCTGTACACACGCACACATCTCCATGCCAAAAATGATGAAATGTAAAAACCATTAAGGAACAAAAAATGCATGCATACAACTAAACACTACCAACAGAGTATGAAGAAATATAGAGTACTAAAAAGTAAACTGGGCCAGAATATAATCTCACCAAAAACAATAGTTTAAAAACTTGAAAGTCTAACCTATAAACACTCAAGGTACTGGGACTGCTGCTCATAGTCGTAGGAACACCTTAGCCTATAGGGAACTCAAAAAAGCTTAGTCCTATCCATGTTTTCCGTAGACTCTATCAAAATGATGATCATCTTCACAAGACACCAGACGAGCAAGCAAAGCCCGTGTAGGGGTGAGTATAACAATACTCAATAGAGGACCCCAAAAACCACAAAACAATACACAAAGTAAAGGTACCGTCAGCTATGAATATTGTATACGTAAAGAACATATATAACAAACAAGATATACTTAAAAACTAGACCCTTAGTCTAGAGAAAAGTCTCACAACAGCATACCCCCGTTAGGGATTCAGTTTGAAGATTCCGTGAAGCACTCATCTCGGGAGATCAAACTCCACGTGTCTTATAGCTTTGATGACGTCCGTCTGAGAAGTACAGTCTGTCAGGAACTGTCACGAGAGGTAGTCACACTCATTACTGGAGACACACTCTGAAGTGGGAAGATTTCAAATAGATATAATCACTCATTATTGGAGACACTCTTTTGAGTTGGAAAGATCATGATACATAGATTAGGATCACTGCTAGGGCCATGGAGAAAACCACGACTCATCCAGATTCACCAGTTAGGTGATACACCAGTTAGGTAGAGGATCAACCCCTGGTAGAGTTGGTCACATCGATGCCTGACTCTACCTAGGGTCAGGAATGGATAAGGGATCTTGACTCGGGCCTCTTGGATGGATGACTGACTCTATCACAGAAAGTCCTGTTGAAGGGATCATTCTCCTGTGTGAGGAAATGATGCACGACCTTCAGAGGAACGAGAAGAAGGGGCACTAACCCAAACGAAAGATGTCTAAGATATGTTGAAAACTAGGACCGTGTAGTTTTCCAAAAAGTACATGGCATATAGAAAAGTTACACACTGTGTTGTCTGTCCTCGGGTACTTCCAGTGTACAACATCCCATGTCATAAGGTTGGTTGTGTAGAAAAGCTGGGTACATGGTGTGTAATACAATGTACACATCATGTCCGAGTTACTGGGGTTGGCCCCGTGTCACTAACCATGGGGTTGTACACGGTCATAAACCCATGTACTAAAACCCATGTCCGTGTACCCCTAGATACACGCCGAGTTCCGTATAGCTGCCTCTACCATGTTGTATACGTCGTGTCACCTGAAGCCGTGTGGATCATCCTGTGTCCGTGTATTTCCCAAAATACACGCCGAGTTTCGGGGAAAGTCTAAAATGCTGTTTGACCTGGGTCACACGTCGTGTGATTCTTCTCTGACCCCCAAACCCTAACTTCCTTTGTTAGTACTACATGACGTGTTCCTCAAAAATACACTCTGTGAATTCTGGAAATTTCCAGAAATGACGCTCTTAGACGGAGCGCCTACCGAGCTCCTCTGATCGTTGATTCGACCCTCTGATCGCCACGAAACATTTGGGTTTTGGTCACCCCGACACCATGAAACCGCTTCTGGTTTTTCGAGCCTCTTATTGGCTCCAAAAACATGTTTTGATCTTCCTACACGAAGAATGATCGAAGAACCGTCCCTCCCGATTCGGTCTTATTCGTCATCCTCCATTTTCGTCGCACCTCTACAAGGTTTTTGTGGTGTTGAACCTTATATTTGGGATAATTGCATCACATAACGGATGTGTAATGATCCCTTGTTTGTCACCCCATGAAGAACATGAATAATTCGTGAGAAAAGGGAAAGGGGAAAGAAATCCAATAAAACAACATGAGGAACGTACCTCTGTTGTCGTTCGTCACGGCATTGATCCGCTCTCGTCAGTAGGCTTAAACGGAGGAGGATAAAACAATAAAACAAAACATGGATCAAATCCTCGATATCATATCATGAAAAAAATATATCCCGCAGGAATGTATGAATCAGTGGATCAGATTGTTCGTGGTTGATCCGCATTTTTTTTAAATCAGGAACGAGGGAAAAGGAAAATTAAATAACAAGCCCCTAAATCAATTATGATCGATCACTGATGAAGGTGTCGTGATGCTGCTGTCTTCGAGATCCTTCAACGTCGTTGGCGAAACAATTCTCAACTCCGATCCATCGTCATTCTTCATTGAGGGTTCGCTCCAGCGCTCCCCGAATCCTACAGCGATTTCTCCCAAAAGATCGTCAACAACCACAAATCACTTAACCCATTAAAAGGGGAAACATGATTGGTATTTAAGATACGATGCAGTTTTAATGACTATATCATTATATTCTTGGGTCATTATGATGCGTCATTAAATAAGGAAACAGATGTCTCATCTCTCCGCTACAGCGGATGTTTCCATAAAATAAAATAAACATTTAGCAATTTATTTTATTTTTATTTTACCAAAAACGTCTGGAAATAACCTTTTTCACTCGACCTATATCGGTTTAGGTTACACTTATTCTTAAGTAAATTCATCTTCCCAGAAACAATGGTGCCCTCATATTTTTAATCCAGGAACCCATTATGAATCTTCCACAACTGTGCACAAGTGCAGACTCACTTAACTTAGAAAAGTGAAAACCACCATTCCAGGATCACCGGGCCTTGGAATGATGTGCCTTTTTCACCCCCGGTCTCGAAATAATTCAATATAATTTTTTTAAAAAAATAATACACTAAAAATCTAATAAATTACATAAATAGTTTTTTAAGATAGTTATATTTTTATACCAGTTAATCAAGTTCTTTAGTAGATGTTAGGAATTAAGATAAAGGTTCTTCGTCTCAATTTACTTTCCTTGAGGCATGTTATTTTCATTCTCTTAATTTAATTTCAATGGTTTATATAAATCTTATTAAACTTATCTTATCATGAAATATATTATATTCATGGTTATTAAATTTTAATTTCAATCTCGATGTATCAAATTATATTCATTAAAACATTTATTAAATTTTAAAGGTTATTAATAGCTCAAAAATTCTTTCATTGAGTTATAATATTTCATCTTGAATTATTTATTCTATGGTTAGATTATTTCACCATAGTATTTTTTAATAAAATATCACCTCATATAAATGTAAAATTAATTTGTTAATTTTAATAATCCACCTCTATGAATTTAATCCACATAAATGTATATCATTATTATGAATAATTAATATTCTCTTTAACATTTATTTTTCTTCCTTCTACATATTTTTAATTCCCTGCGAAGATATCAATATATTTGGAAATAAAATTATTTCTTATCTAATGTGAAATTAATTATTCCCTTAAAATATTTTAAAATTAATTTTTTATTATCCATTTTAGGATTTGGATTTTTTAAAATCTTATTTTAAAAAACAAAAAAAGGTTTTCCATCTTTTAAAAATCAAAAGTTTTATCTTCCACTCTACATTCTAATTAGAAATAATTTATGAATTTTAAATGTTATATTAATGAATATATTTTTAAATTTTATTTTTTATATTGTTTCCACTTTACATTTATGAAAATTACTTTTCATAGTGAACATAACTTCTTCTTGTATGAGAGAGGAAAATGATTTTTATTTGAAACTATTTTATAGTTTCTCTCACCAAATGAGCATTATTTGTTTTGAATATTCCTTTGTATGTTTGAATATTATTAAATTAATCATAAGTCTTAATTATTTTTAAAAGATAAATAAATATTTTTATAATTTTCAAAATGAAGGTTTAATTTTAAATAAATTATTGTTTTTGGAAAATAGATTTTGAGGGACTATGTTTTTAAGAAATTATTATTTTTTGTTTTTCTTCATGAGAATTTGTATAATATAATTTTATTTTATAAAACCATTTTTGTTTTTAATGTTTAATATGTTAATTTCTTATGGATCAAATTAGTTATCTATACAGAAACATTTGGAGGTGTTTTAAAGCATTTCACAAAGGTATATTTATTTATGTTTTTTCTAAGTGATTATTTAATTATTTTAAATGTCTATTTTATATCATTGTAAACATCCATTGAAATAACATTAATTACATTTGGAAAATGTTTATATTCCACAATCTATCATACTTATTTGGTTTACAAATAGAATGTTTTGTGGAATTCTTTCTTAAAAATCATATCTTTTCCAACAGTTGATTAAGTGATGTTAAAAGTATGAATGTTTTCATGTACTAATAGAGATTAAATGTATGGATGATTATTATTATTATGTTTTGGGTCCTATACTACCTTTAAATTAATTTTCTATGTTTTAATATATTAGATTATAATGATTTTGTGGTTGGATATAGTAATGTATATATTTTTTCACTTGATTGTCCATGGACATGATATCGAATAGATTATTTTCACATGATTATGAATTGAAATTATCATTTTTATATTTGTTTCACATGATTGTGAATGAATATGATTATTTATATCATTTTCCACATAATATTTTGTGCACATGTTAGAGAATATATTTGTTTAAGTGATTGTGTGGACATAATTTTATATGAAATTTTTTAAAAGATTGTGTATGGATATGATACTATGTTCCTTTTTTCACATGATGGTGTGTGGAAATGATGTCATATAGATTTATTCACATATTCTTTTGTTTAAATAATCAATATTTTTTTATGATATCATGTTTAATTTTACTCATTCCAAATTTCTATGTCATATGACTATGATTATGATCCATGATTAATTTTTATAATCTCACACTCTTATTATTTGGTAAATTATTATTCACATAAGATTACAGGAAAATTATTAATAATTATGTTGATTCCTTATTATTCCATGTTCTTTTAATAATATATTTATGCCCCCTCATATTATTATTATCTGAGCCTTGATGAAATATTATTGAGTATTTCCTTTATAGAGAGTCTGATCTCAACATTTTCTTGTGTTTTCATTCCATAATTAAAGAAGATAATTTTAAACTATGAGTTGTCTAAAAGGATGTATAGTGTGATTTAAATGTAGATAAATTTTTACATGTATCATTAAATTTTTTTTATATACCTAATACTCAAATACCCTAAATGTTACATTATTAAGATTATGTGATTATTTAGGAGATGTAAAATTAAACTTATAGAACTTTTGTAAAATAATGATTTCTTTATATTTAGTTATAATATGGTAGTTCAATTTTTGAGGATTATATAATTAAATGGATTTAGTTTATGTTTAATTATTTTTCATGATAGTTCATGTAGGATATTTTCCTTAATATATTTCTCTAAATATATTATTCATTCAAATACTTTGATAATTATTTCATTTTGTGAGGGAGTTCCCTTTTTTATTCATTGACTAGAGTGTAGCCTTATTCATAACCATTGGGTGGTTCGTATATGATGTTTTAATATTTTTATTTGAGTATATTATTTCTATGTACACTAAAGCAAATAAAAAATAAAAATGAATCATAGTGATTAGAGAGAGTTGAGTAAGAGGATGACATTTCTTAGATATAATTTTGAAACAAAAACATGACTATAAATCAAATAATTCATCCTTAAATGGTTCAAAATCCAAAATTTTCAATATCCCATTCAACTAATCATTCAAATTTCCTTCAAAATACAAGTAACAGTATATTTTCATTTTGAATTTTTAGTCATGGATTTTGTGTTAGAGTTCCCTTTATCGATTAACCTTGTATTTATGGGTTTGATCTCAAAACATATATACCATATAATAAAACTGAACAATTTTATTGATTTTGTTCCATGTTTATATATTTCAACACATCATAACCTATATGGTGTAATTATTTCCATGGGACTTCAATATTTTTTCACCATTTTCATGGACTTTGGGTTCGTCAAAATATTTAATTTAATATATCATTAAAAAGTATTTTATTTTATGATTACATTTTTTGATAATATTTTAGGATTTTCTTTTATTTATTTTGATGTGGATGTGTAATGTTTTTTGATGGTAGGTAAGAAGTGAACTATGAGTGGAAATATTTAGTTTTTCCTGTAAGTTGTTGTTATTTCATACAAAATCAATTATCTCAAGGAAAATATCTAAAAGTAAGGAATATTAAGACCACTACCATAACCAAGTGATGATGAATAACTCCTCTAAATATTTAATATTACTTTAAACATACCTGAAAATACCTATAGATAATTACCCAAATAGGTTTATGAGTTAATGTAATTAACAAAGGAATATATTGAATTCCTGAAAAAACTAGTGGAGAAATCCAATAGTGATGAAAAATTTGTAGTTGATCTTAAGGTAGTTTTTATTGATAAAGTTGAATATGAGATAGATCATTGGGGTAGAACCGTCACAATTTCTATACCATAGGAGGTTAAAAGACTATGAGTCATTACAAGAAGAATAAGAGGATTAATCATACATGACGATTACTAAAATATATAATAATATTGAGTATTTTAAGGTATAGTACTGAGAAAAAGTTATCAAAGGGTACAACTTCTAGGCTTATATAACCCGTGGGATATTTCATTATTTTTGATAACTATATATATTTTGGTTTTATCATAAACAAGTTTTAAGTTTATTTCATTGAGGAGAATAAAAAATTACATAATGGATGTGCATAAATTTCAATTATGATAAATTATAGACCAGGTAATTTCATTTTATACTCTTATTATATGATATATGAGGTAATTTTTTTATCGAATACATTAAAAAAGTTATTTTTTGGAGGAAACCAATGTTCTCAATATTTTATGAGGAATTAATTTTTTATTAATCATTTTAAGGATATGGTTTAGGATATAAATTCAACAACACCTAAATTTTTGGAGTTTAATGAAATAGAAATTTTACATTTACTTTTTTTAATTTTATAGGTCCATGCTGCTGGAAGGAGCATGATGATAGATGAAGGAATAGGTAAGGACTTCATTTGATATGTGAGTATTTCTATTAATTTAATATATCTTTTATATTATTAGGTTTTTTTCATTTGATATTTGAATATAAGGAATTTTTATACAATACATAGAATTATTTCTATATTTTTTATATGTATGAAAAATATTCTTATGAATACCATGATTCCATGTTTTAGATAATATTTTTTATAACATTGATTGAGTAAGATGATAGATGGATGACTAAATATAAGAATGAGAGTATTAATATAATTAATCGTGATTGGAGAAGGTTGATTAATTTACGGAGATGAAATTCTTCAAAACAAATTATGTTTTTATTTTTTTAAGTTTATATCGAAGAAGTTATTATTATTATTTATACTATGAATGTTTTCTTAATTTTTTATTCATAAGTGTGTTATGATATATATTTATTTATTATTTATTATACCTTATTTTTTTAGAGATACATTGTACATGAATATGGATCTAACTTTCATTGATATCTTATTGAATTTATGAAATAAAAAAGCTTAAATAACATGAGTATGGATTTTTCATTCTTAATCATTATAACCGTGATACATAACATTACATTTCATATTTGTCTTGATAATATAGTATCCATGATTGAACTTGTTAGGGAAGTTATATTACAAACCTATTTTATCCTTCCTACCCAACTCTTGGAATTGTTTCATGTTTAATAATAGAATAAGTATGGGGGAATATGTTTTTTAATTGTGTGAGGGGAATGATGAGTATTGAAAATGTAAATGTGAGTGGTATTATCATCTCAATGTGGGGTAAAGGGTCGTAAATTACCATTTATTATGTTTTATTATCTACCCACCAAAAAATATATGAAGAATCTTTGTTGCAAAAAATCATAAAAGATTTATGAATATAATTTTTTGTTAAAGTGAGAGAGAATATTTAATTATAATTATACTCATAATTTATGAAACTGATTATTTTAGAAAATTACCCATCAATGGGACTCATATGTAAGACACATTATTGTGCCAAATGGAAATTAAAAAAGTTAGTTCTTGAAATGTAAGATAATTTTGAAAAGGTGTAAACAATGTTCTTTTAATATGTTGTATCACTATAAAAATTCAATAAAAATTAGGTAGTGATTGAGAAAAAAGTGGTTCCTAGATTGGGAAACATGGAAGAGCATATCCCACCTCATGTCGGCACTAGGAGATGGTTTCATACGGTGGTGATTGGTAAGGGAGTAGTGGCTATAATATAAGGTGGCACCATGGGTGAATAATGGTTATGATGTCCCATATACAATATGATTAACTAAGTCAAAGATGACTGAAACTCTAACTTGGTATTGAATAATACATGGTAATATTCAAGATACCTAAAACTCATATGTACATGGAGTAGTTCAATGCCTTTATGAAAATATTTTTACTTGGATGAGGGATTCATTCCATGTCTATTGCGCAGCAATTATAGTGACCACACATTGAATTTACATGTTCATGGAGGTCATTTCCTAGAGTCTCATGATCAATATGCGGTGGATGAAATGTTGAAAAAAATAAATAAAAATACTATCATTTTTAAGAAACACATTGAATTGGATAAAATCATGGTATAAATGAAAAATGTCTATAATAGTGAGTATGAAGAGTTTATATGGTTTCTAAATTAATTATGTCATAGTTCACGAGGGGGGAGTACACATGGATGGTTTTTAATCAACTCTATAATATTATATACATAGCAATAACTGAAATAATAGAGAATGGGGAATGTATATTTTACCTATGGTCAATAGTTTTTCATTGTGAATACTGTAATGAAAATGATCCATAAGAGTAACTACTCAGGAGGATTAGTTCATAAGAGTAACATCCTTTATAGATTTTGGAGTTCAGATCTCATGTCACTGTACATTGCTTCATGCCGTATTGGAAATATACATAAATATGTGAGTTAGTTTTCATGGGAGTTATTACATCAAGGAAGATTAGTGTACGCTGAAGGATTATAGGAGATGATAAAATCATAGATATTAATATTTTTTGGGGAAGTAACCATGATGGAGAAAAGGTTTTAACAAATATGAGTGAGTTGTTTTCATCATGGGAGGATTTTGTTGCAATGTGTTTTTTTAGGAAATGAAGATACTGATTTTTTATAAATATAAGGGATGTTAAAGTGTTTTTTATGGATTTAGATTCAGCATAAACATTAAAAGGTAGTGTTGGTGCTGAGTATGATGTAGTGTATAAAATCACAACCAACCTATTCACACATTCACATTAATATCTGGACAAGACATAGGTTTATGAAATTCCATAATTATGTGGGGTTCAATGAGATTTTTTTAGGGGATAAAGTGGGGATATTTTTCCTTAACATGGATGCCTATATTGGTGTAGGGAGTGTTTTTATAGATGATGGAGGTATATAAGAATGTAGAAGAATATATGAAGGAGATGCGAATTATATTTCTACGCTTGTAAATAAATTCCAATGATTACTCTTTAGAAAATTCTTCATTGGTAGGTCCACTGATGGGATCAGTTAGAGTTCATCTAGTATAAGTCTTCGGTCAGTTTAGGCTTTTTATTTTTCAACTTTTCATGTTTATAATTATTAAGAAGTTATTATTCAAAGGATTTCGATATGAAAGGGGATTTATATATTTTAATTTTTATTATTCTTAATGGAATCTCAAGCTAAGTTTCTATATTTTTCTATTTCATTAAATCTCTTCTTCAATCACATAAAATAAATATTGTATCTTGGAGCAAGGGAATTACATTTTTATGAACTTGATAGTGTATATAATTATTGATGAAAAATAACTGGGTTATATACTATATCAAAATGTGTATTTTTTACCTTATTTATAAGTGACCACAAGTACATGACCAAAAAAATTATAGTTTATTAATTAAAGAGTGGTGAATAATTCCACTGAATTGATTGTATAAAATTCCAACCACTACATGGATATCCATAATATTTTTTCCATAAATACATCATGTTCCTAGATTTAAACGTGTCCACTAAACTCATATTTCACTATTCTATCAAAATAGATGTTGAAGAATATTTAATTTTGAATCATTATTCTTTAATTTTTAGTTATGGTTTCCCTTATTAAGTAACCTTACCATATTGGGTTCAACCACAGTACTGGCATATCATATACCAAGACATAGTAATTTTAGTGCGTGTGTTTCATGTTTATAAATTTATATATGTGATAAACCATATGATGTAACGAATCCCATTTGTATTTTAGTGTGTAAAAATATACATTTCCTCAATTTCAAGTAGAGACACAAAGTTATTTTTTTATGTTTAGAAATATATATAGTTATAGTGTACCATACATGAATATTAGTTCAATTTTTCTTAAATTATAGTTTTTTAATATTGAAAATAATTTATTAATATGAAATATAAGGATCACAAATTATGTAGTTATGGAAATATATAACTATGCCAATTAAAATAAGAAGAAAATGGTAATGATATTCCTAGAAGGATTTATAAACACATTAAGCTAAAACTCTAGGGATTTTAGATTCATGATTATAAGGTATAGTGACCAAAAATCCATTGTGTAATAAATTTTATAAATCCACTGTTCCTATATAATTAGGTCAGAAATATACATTTGAATTAAATTATGTGGAATTTATAGGTAAATCAATAGTATTAATGTGAATCCTTTAGTAGATTTATAATTTAAAAGATTGAAATTGAGAATTTCCTAAGTAATTAATAAAACAGTCTTTGTGTGGGATACCAAAATAATAATTTATAAAATAATTCATTAATTATAAAGTTTATAGTTGATTTATTCATAAAATCACATTTAATTATACATAATACAATATTATTGTCTGAAAAAGAATAATGTCACTTTTCTTATCTTTATAAAAATAATAAAGTGTTTATATAATCTTATAAATACTAATTATTTCTTTCCAGACATTGTTTTAAAGTAGGGAAATTAACACTTAGTTGTGTGCCAAAAATATTTATAAATTAAAATTATAGAATTTAGAATATTAAATAAATCCATTATGTCCATGATACATTCATTAGTACATAAAGGTTCTTTGAAGGCTATGTCTAGAAATGAAATTTCATCAAGAAACAAAAATTGAACCTATGTTAACAATCATAATGTTACAATGGATATTACATAAATCTCTAGAATAGGATAATTATTCAAGTAAGGGACTATATTTATTTTATCAGGTTAATATCTATAATTTTTTATGTTCTATGAAAGTTTACTTTTAAAAATTTGAGTATCCATATGAAAATATATTTTCCATAGGAAACGTTTCACAAGGTCTTGTGGAGAATAATTTTCTAGAGACATGAGATTAATAAAACCAATAAATTATGGTATTATAATCACAATTTTGGGTGATATATTTTCATTGAGAATATTTTATCTTCATATAATAACGAAGAAATAAATGGAAAATAATATAATATGATAAGTGAATATGAATTCTGAAAATGGATTTTATGAGCATTATCATACACGCTCTCAAAAAATTTTATTCTCTTTCTATGTTAACAAAATGGATGGACTTGGAAATTATCCGGAAGATAAAGTGAATTAAAAATAAATTATATGATTTAAAGAAATCACAAAATTAAATGAATGATTGGGGAAAAATTTATGTGGTTTTTGTGAAAAGTCTTCCGAATAAAAGGAATCAAAGAGAAATATTTTAGGAAAAAACATATTTCATAAGAATGAAATTATGTAAAGAAAAAATGTGAATACCTTTTATTAAACCAATATACTACTTCATTTTTCATTAATCATTATTCTTTATAAAAAATGTCCTTCAATTATAAATCCATGATTATTAACCCTAAATCTATATGGAATAAAATACGGGAAAAAAGACTAAAAACAATGGACCCTAGGGTAACATTTTGATTTTGAATCACCACCCCTTGTGTTGATTGTACCACTGAATATATTTTATGATCTGTGGAAAATTAGGGTATAACCTAAAATATAAAAATTAAAATTTTTTGATTATAGGGACTAGATTGAAACACTAAAAATCACTCCCAATTTTATCAGATAGGATTATTAAAGTGTTTCTATCATTAATCACAAAAGATATCCCTCAAAAAAATATTGTAAATAATTTGAGTGATTTAAAAGTTAAAAAATAATTTCAAAACCCATATTTTTATGAATTATTGTGACTTCTTGGATTCAAAACAACTAATGAAGAAGGTAAGAATTTGATCAACTATAAAAGGAACTATCTATGAATATCCTAATAAGATGGTGATGAATACTATTATATTTTTTCATTTTTAAGTAAATTAAATATGCGATGAAGGAAAATAATAATAGTAAACATGAATATGGTGATGAAAAATGGTGTTGTTGAAGATAATAGTCTAATCATTAATGCATCATATGATATTGTATTTATCCATCCCAACCCCTCAAGTCCGAGATGAAGTTCCGATGAACCTTATGAATACATCCCATGAATAAGAGGATGTTGAATATATGTTGGGGGTAATTCAAGTAGCGTGGATACTATACCCTCAGTGTCACATCCTTGCAAATAATAATTTAATAGAATATAATTAAATATTATAATCATACTTAACATGAAGAAGTATATATATAATATGGAATACGTGTCAGTAATCAATAAACATGTGTCATAAGTGGCCATCTAAATAAGATATAATTAGATTAAGGTAATAAAAAATCCCCATAGTCTTATGGATTATATCCTAGTACATATCCCAACTCTACACTCCACTTCTCATCCATCAACCATAGGACTGATACCATTACATAGACCTTTATACATGAAGTCTGCAAGCGTATCAGGATTCCCATGCATGTTGTGAGTAATAAAACCCAATATGATTCCAAAAATGAAACCTTAAAAAATGATCACTTTTATAATAAGTTTATTAAATGATAATAATAAGTGAAAAGTAAGAAATAAAATATACAACCACATATTAAGTAGTTTTTCACTATCCAAGATGCCAAAACCCCCAACCATACCTACTTTGGATCCGTGATGGGAAGATGATCAAATGTCATTAGGAATGATCAATATAATCCCCATGTATAGAAACATTTTACTCTATATCCTCATGGAATTTAATGAGAATGCTACATGAATTCAACAAGATATAGAGTTATCAAATGATACTTGATATCGAAAAGGCATTGAGTTTTGTCTGAGCCACTAGGATGCCATAATCCAAAACAATGTATATATACATCATCATCATTGTCATAAAAAAATGTTATTCTTCTCTATAGGTAAACATACCATGATGTTTCACCTTTCAGGGATAATAATAAACAAAATTAAAATATATGATAACAAAAAACTAGTCAGATCAGAATCAAAAAGTGTAAAATGGAATTATGTGATATATAGTAGCCTCATATAAAAAAATGGGAATCAACATATAACTTGTAACAAGAGAACCTATATATTTATCATGTAAACATGTATAATATATGGGTACCATATTAGAACACATACCTATAATAAATCACCACAAATTATGAACAAACACAAAGAAAACACATGAATCAAACCATGGAAACAAATGTATATGAGATCACCAAATTGTAAGGAACATTCTAACACAAGTTTAATGTTGAATAATTTCCTGGTTAATCAAGTAATAAAATGCCTAATACATCACAAATAAATGGTAAATGATTTTGAATCAAGGATGTATAACTTGGGTTCTATTTTATCAAGAAATAAGATGAAAAGATAGACTTCAGTGAATTATTAATCATGAAGGTAATTCTAGAATCATATAACTAAATTATTACATCAATAGAAACAATTATATTGTATATCAATGGATGGAATGACAATTATCTGGACCCCTTATCTATCTAATAATGAATCATGAATTATTTATCAATTTTAGAAGAGGCCCTCAAGTCTAGCCAATGGTCATTGTTTCATCATCAATATGTCATTCAAAAAGAGTTTTAAGAAGGAAGAAGGTATCACGATGATCATTCAGTAATAAATTACTCAAAAAACCTCACCACTCAGGATAATTATTTCTTCGATCAATGATATTGTGATTGTAATGTATAATATTTCACTAATAAACCAAGGAATCATGATTGAATTGTGGTTACATTATCATTTGTCATCTAAGAAGAGGACTATCAAGATGATTAAAAATCACTTACCCATATACACATGAATTACTTATTATATCATAATTTGATCAAGGAATGATTCCAATTTGAATGATAAAAAACAATTCTATAAATAATGGGAGAACATATCCTTGATTATTCATGGGAAAAATAGACACAACATAGATCCAAACATATCTCTCAAGAAGAAAGAGGGATTTGACATGGATCTTGAGTAAAAACTACCAATTCTTACTTCTTAGAAATGTCAAAGTCTAGAGAGGCAGTGAAAGAATTATTGGTGTTTTTATGGACCAAGGGGAGTATATAAATTTGAATCAGAGGCATTGGGATTATAATTGGATAATAAATAAGGGTCAATACATTTGTAATTAAAACTAGTAGGGTACATTAATTACACCCTTAGAATTGGTGCACTAGATACTAGATGAACCTGATTACTAATACGGCGATAGGAAAACTACTGGTTAGTGTGCCTGGTAGAACTAGCATGTTTTTAAGTGTCACCTGCTAGATGATAAGGTCTTGTATGGCCAACAAACACACATGTACCCCATCTACTGGTTCGTGTGTTACACTGGCCATCTAATGACTACATTAAAGATATTACAAGACCAAAAACTTATTCAAGTCATATATTATCATATCTAGAACCCCTGCCCATTTAAAAAACCTACAAATATCCCATATTAGAGAATAAGTAAAATAATAATGTAGAATATATGAAATTTAACATCTCATACAATGAAAGAAAAAGGTAGATGCTTTAATTATCCCCCTTTAATGAACTCACATCCCTGATATGTAATATAATAGGTTCTACTTGAATAACCTGATCCATTGATATTGAACATTATCTTAACACCCCCATGTACCTTCCTAGATCCATCCAAGATTCCTTATAATATGAACTAGCAGTATCATCTTCAGTTGAAAGATATTCTTTGTTCGATCTATAAATCTATTGTAGGTGATCAACGTATAATGTATCGGATGCTACCTCAACATCCACACAATCAATGAAATGTTTCTAATCAATCATATACCTCTAGAGATATGACACATGAGAAATTATTTTCATGCCTCATTGGTAATAAGGAATATCCAGGCAGTATACGACTATCCCAACCTACTCTGTGATCTAGAATAGTCCAACATAACATGGTTTTTGGGTTCCTTTGTTTTCAAATATTTTAATGTCCTAATTGATGATTCACCCTTATAAAATATCAGTAACTTGCAGAATACTTTTAATATCCCATCATATGATTGGTATAATCCTTTTGTAGACTATCAGTTGTGATAAAACATTTCAAAATAAGTTTCACTCTATCAGAGGTTCCTGGTTCAATACTGGTCTCTACAAGTACTTCCTCACTGGCCTCATGAAAAAAAAGTTGTAAAAAAAATTGTCTATCATATGGACCCTAATAAGGTACCATTTGAAATTAATCATAGTAATTATTATTGTATATGTATTTAAAAATTCAAGTTACTCATCCCATGATCTACCAAATTCTAGGGTGCAATATTGAAGCATATCATCCAATATATTAATTGTCCTCTTATTCTATTTTTATGTATGGTGAGGGTAAGATATCTCAATCTTAGCTGAGTCTCTTAGACCATAAAAAATACCATCTAAAAATAAAACTTAATATGTGTGTCTATTTCATAAATAAATATCAGGGGACTCAATGAAAGGGTACTATCACATGGATAAACATCTTTATTAGATCTCTTAGAGAGTGGGACTCACATAGCAGTATGAAATGAACAACTTTTTTCAACCGATTGATAAAAACACAAACAACATCATGAATCCTTAGGGGATAAAGAAACAACATCATAAATACTATTTTAGAAAAACTTCTTAACCAAGGACATATGAAATTTATTGAGTGAATCACTAGGATGATGGTGTTAAGCCTTTAACCCCGGGTAGGTAAGGCATCGGGATACAAATCCAGCAATTTCATTCATAATCCATGCCTACCAAAACTACCACCAATGTTAGGGATCATCATTTCCACTCTTCGATATATGTCCCACCTAGAAGTATATAATTATATTATCTTGTCTTTCCTGGTGGAATCAAGGAATATTAATCTCCGATGAATAAGTATCACATCGTCCTCAAACATCAACCGCCTGAGTATCGAGTCACCACCTCTTAGTTGTTTTTGCATCAAAATACACTATATGTCAGAATCATAATTATCCATTACCTACTATAAAAGAGAATATTTTTTCACCAAATGGAAACAAGTAATTTCTTTCTATCCTTTATAATAATCCATCCTCAAATCATCCAACAAGGTCATCACGGTCCATTGCTCCTCAAAATCCCACTCACCTGGATATTGATATATTTTGGTCACACGACTAAGAGAATATATAATGATGTTACACATTTCTAGTTGATAATACAAACTAATGTTGAATGTCTATAAGAGATCTACCTCAAACCTCATCCTCAGATTCATGTCTCACTATGTGAAGATATATTGGTGGACCATGTGGTTAGTATAAACAACAATCCTCTCATTGAAGTCAGAATGTTTCTAACACTTAAAAACATGGACAAATACTACTAGCTCCAAGTCACGAGTGTCATAGTTCTAATCATATGGTCATGGAAGACTTGACCCATAAGACAATACATACTACATCTAAATTAATAATTCACTAAATTTAATTCCTAACACATCACTGTATATGAAATACTCAATCAAATGATTAGGCAGCACAAATAATATAGTCATACTAAACCTCATCCTCAACTGATGAATTGACTCATCAAAATAGTATAAAAAATGTATATTTAGTCCATTATTCTTCAATGTATTCATGGGTACTAATATGTGGGATAATTATTGGATAAAATGTTAGTTGTATCTACCTAAACCCCAAAAGTTCTTGATATCAAACACACTATGGGGTTGGTTCTAGGATATCGCTACCATAACTGTCTCTAAAAATATAGATATACCAATATTAGACACCACATGCCATAATAATTTAATATATTGACTTTAAAATTTATACTTTGAAAACCTGGTTTAATTCCGATGTCGTCTATGTGTATTAGTAATATCTTGAGATGTCTTCCTTAATTCTCTGGGGCCCTCATGTTGGTGAGGATATCATCCATAAACATCACAAAGAACATGTTTGTATATAGGTTGAATATATTATTCCATATATCAATGAATGCTACTAATGAATTAATAATTATAAACAACATTACTAAGTACTCATATAACCCACACATTCTCTAAAACACTATCTTTGGGATGTACTCATCTCTATCCCACAAGTAGTGATAGCCCCATAAAAGTTCAATCTTGGAGGACCACAAGGCTACCTGTAACTGATTGAAATGATAATCAATCCTATAAATAGGATATATATTCATCAATATCATTTTATAGTAATTATATTAAACTACATAGAGACTAATACTACATTCCAACGTATTAGTGAACACGATAGGTGAACCCCATAGTGAAGTACTCAGCTTGATAAAGCACTTATTCTCCAAGTGATCATGGTTTACCTTAAGCTCATTCAATGGGAATAGTGTTATAAAATAAGGAGGGAATCAAAATGGTTTTCACACAAAACAAAAAATATATATCAAATTATACTCGTCTATTTAGGAGAAGTCTAGGGAAATCATTTAGAAATGAATCCTAATAGAGATCCATGACTAGAGGAAAATAAAAGGGGGCTAACACTGATCCTAATCAAAGATCCAAGACTAAAATATGTGTCATGATCATCCATTTTGACTCAAGTATATAAAAACCCTACCTAAACCCAGTTCCAATTTATCATTCATCACGTACCACTATCCCTTTGTTGATGTAAATGATACCCATCTATGATAACAATCAATGTAATATCGAAAGTTGTTCAATATGTACATACCAAGAATCAAATTGAACATTTTTAGCTCTAAAATTATGATCCCTCAAATATTTCCATAATCCAAAACGACTATAAGACACTCTAGGCAACACAGAATATGGTCCACCTCCATGACCAATGGTGTATCTAGGGAAATTAACATAGAGGATAACATGACTAGTAAGTCATGTCTAATAATAAGATGTGTAAATATGAAGGAATGAGAAGAAACAATATTAACAAAAGGAAGTGGATAATGTGCAGGTGATCAAAATATTATCCCCAATAGTATATGTTCTCTCACCACTATCTTCTTGAGTCTGATCCACTACATAAACACAACTTGCATCAGCTTTATGATCCTATCCCTAAGAGGAAAGGCTTTTTGAGTCGTTTTCATATAACCTAGTCGTTCCAGAACCTATATGGTTTCATTTGTTATTGGTTCAGTATTTCCAGCACTCATACAGAACCAAAACAAAAAATTCCAAGATAAAAACTTCTAGAGATCCCCATCATGAAAAATTGATGACACATGGTTGGAGTGTTTAATAAAAATTGAAAAAAATTAAGAATTCCCCACAGTTAAACAACAATGTGACTCTTGTTGTTGAGGATGAAGAATATATACTCCAATCCACCATTTATATAAAACCATATTAATTTGTGATTTTTTTAATAAATTTAATTTCCTTGATAGCTTGCATTATACACAAAACTATGTTTTAACCACCCATGATATATTATTAATATTATTATTTTCGTGATGTCATTACAAATAAGACATTACACCAAGAGATATGAATAGTTATGAATACTTTTTAAATAATAATTATAATGGTTTTATATAAATAAAACATATTGATAACAAAGTACTTAATTTTTAGAAAAGTATTTATATGTTTCGAAAATACTTTTTTATCAAAAAATGTTTTTATTTCATTTTTTAAAATAATAATTAATATATTTATGACCAATTTTATAAAATTTATTTGAAAAACTAATCCTAATTTTGTTAATATTTATGTTAATATTATCTTGGATTATTTTTTGGATTATTTTCTTAAAAATGAGTTTTAAAGTGAATAGTGAAAAATAATGATTTTTAGAAAGAATTTTCATTTCATTTACAAAATTTTAATCAAATATTATTTTAAAATGTTTTTTAAATTAAAATTATTAAAATATTATATTTATTAATCAGATTTAGGTCATTACAGTCAATTTCATATATAATTTTGATATAAAATCATTATTTTATTATGAAATTATTTTATTTGGAAAACCCACTTTCTCATCGCGTTTGTGGCATTACTTTTAAATTAAATTCTACCAATTAAATGAGTTTAATTTGGGAGAATTTATTCCATAAAATAAATATATTAATATTTATTGTTTTATAATTTAAAATTAATTTCTAACCATAATAGATATAAAAAACAATAAACACTAATTACTATAGTTAAAGGTAATAATTGGTTTACCGAGGGGTTAAACTAGAATTATAATTGTTAAAAAATTCCCCAAAAAATATTTGGCACCCATTTTCATTACATATTTAAACCTTATAATTTATAAGTCTAGATAATGGAACATTTTTAAGCATTTTGGAATGGGATAAATGGGGGTACACCTTTTTCTTTTCAAAAGTTACAAGTGTGTCACTCACCTCACTTATAAAAGTACACTCCTTCACTCATATTCACTCTTAAAACCACTTTAAATCAGCCAATAACTAACCAAATTCCTTCATTAAATCACTCCTTACATACTAGAGGCCATGGTTGGATTAGAAAATCTATATAGAATGGAAATTGGCTAAACCGAAAGATATCGTCTGAGGAAGATGTATTATTTTTAACTATGAATTTTCTTTTACATCATATTATAAATATATCAAAAATTACTTGATTATACATATATAATAACATTATTTTAATCCATAAACTTATATATTATTATGTTAATTTCATAACATATATCTGCATTCACCTCCAATAAATGGGAAATGAACCCATCGATCATGTGTACGACGAACTACCTCCTTGCGAACCGATATTATTATTTTTCCAGAACCTCCTTTAACAACAACATATAATAATGTATTAAATGGTTATATATTATTTTTGGGATATTATTATATTTTTTGAATTATTATATCTTTTATACCTTTTTACCTTACATTCTCTGGGAATATGATAATATCGATTGTGTGTACAACAGAAAACTGCTTTACCCGTTGATGTGATTCATTCACACTATACATTAAACGTAATAAGGATGATTTTAATGAAAAAATGTCAAGTATATAAATATAAAATTATTCTATAATGTTAATATATTATTTAACTTTATTTCTATAAATATGTTAAGAAAATGGAAACAACATTCACACATACGTACGACTCGCCTTCTCCATGAACAATGTATTTCATTTTCTATCTCTATCTTTTTGGATTAATAAAAATGAATATATAATCAATATATATGATATTTATATAAGTATTATAATTATGGAGATGGTGGAACCATGTTCTAATTAAGGGGACCAAAATTAGAAAATTGAATCATCCATAGAAAACAACGTAGTTATTACCTGAAATATTACATTAACATGGAAATATTAATAAATGGATAATAAAATGTCGTAAGTAAATAATTTATGGTATGTTATATATGTAACTATTATTATATAATATATTTATAGTAAACTTATATTTATATAATAGGTGGTTTGAACAAGTATTAAAGATTCGATACTTGTAGAAATGGTCATTTGTCTTTATTTATCTTCTTTGAGACATATGTTATGTTATAAAAGAATATTATTTTATGAGGTGTATGTAAATCCAATTTTAAATGAAATATCATTAAATTATTTATTATCATGATATTTTTAGTTTTATTTAATGTTATTATTTCATGTATCTTCTGATTCAATGCAACCAATGTGGTAATGTTTTAGTGATATTATCTCATTTTTTATTGGGGTTGTATATTTTTATGATTTCAATGATCAATATTGTGATGAATCTCCCAATAAACTGATGAAATATATTATCCTATATGTATTTAATGATAAAACATTATTTACCTTAACTTTAATGTCTTTATGTACTCATGATTATAAAAACATATTTTTAATAAAAAGCATCTTTATTTCAATCTTCGGTGGAAAAAACATTTTATTCCTTATCCATGTTTTCTAGAAATGGGTTAAAAATAGTTTAATATTCCCAAAAAAAATTAAAATAAATTTTTATCCATTTTTAAATTTATACAATTTGTTATTAAGGGATTCTTCACCGCTTTATCCAAATAAGTCTCATTAGTATTTTAATAAAAATTTGAAATGAATCAATTTTTTAATGTGTATGGTAAGAACAAAATTTTCCACCATAATGAAAATTATTTTATTTGAAGATTAAATTATAAGTTCTAAGTTATATTTTCAAATAAAATGATTACCACTTTATTTCAATAATTTATAGTTTTAAAAATATTACTTTCAAAGAATGGTTATTTTTTCACAAGACAAGTTTACATGATTTTAAGGCTTTATTTTTAATTTCCTTTG
This sequence comes from Viscum album, assembly GCA_963277665.1. NCBI lineage: Eukaryota > Viridiplantae > Streptophyta > Magnoliopsida > Santalales > Viscaceae > Viscum > Viscum album. Next base: position 1,533,364,499 of record OY728128.1, on the reverse strand, counting down.
GATAATTTCAAATCAATTTATTTTTGGAATTTTTTTATGTTTTAAAAAGTGTCTTCAAAAATTTAAAGGATACTTTCCTAAAAAAATGTTCTAGGAAAACTTTTAAAATATTTTTCTATATATAATGAAATCCTTTGATGTTACTTCAACATTACTGGGGATATGAGCTAATGATATCCTTCTAATTCATTCTCAGAATGGTTATATTTATGATGAAAATATGATTATGAACCCCAATTTCTTTCCAATGGTTATTCTATGAGAAAATTATTAAATTATTCTGAAAACTCTTTCTTTTCCACAGGTTATACAATGAGGAAATGTTTTTAAAACCCATCTGTTTCCATGGGTTCTTATTTGAGGAATGTTTTATTATCTTGTGGCACACGTTTGAATGATTTCAATTATATGATTTGTGGAACCTATATATTTGTCTAATTTATGGTGTTAGTATTGATATGTCATGAGATAGAAAGGAATGGAGGGGAGTGAAACTAGTTTAGTAAGGGACTCTATCCAGTTTGATAGTCTTGGGAGTGAACCTCAACTAATAAAATGGTTGGGGGGAGTAAACCCATACCACAATTATAGTATTTTTATTGATCCTTTAACTCCAATGGAATTTTTTTATGGTTATGTGTATGACATGACTCTATGTTTCATTCCTATGTTATACTCTCATGGATTATGTTCCTTTATTCCTTTATGATTTGTGTCTTATGAACTGAAAATATTTATACCATGACTAAATTCTATGAACTCTAATATAGAAGTTATTTTTTTCTTATGTTATAATAATGTTATCATATCATTATTCTTATGTAATTTTTACATATCTCCCTTTTTTTATTCTTACTGAGAATCTGATCTCACCATTTATTATGTTTTATTTCGCAATGTATTGAATAAATCTATTATGTATGATATGTATGAGAGGATTTATAATTATAAACACCATAGTGGGAGATGATTTATTTCACTTATGACCATGTTATTTATGTTCCCATGATTCTAAAGAAACTATACCTTTATGATCCTCAGGCGTGTTTTTGTGTAATGCAATGAATATTCATCTAGTAAGATGTAATATCTTTGTATGAAAACCGTGGGTTGATATAGTTGGTATTAGAGGATAGGCGTAGTTAACATTTGGAAATTATTATGAGAAATATTTAGTGATATCCCAATGGATATTTCTATAAATATGTCTAAATATGAGTTAAAGAGTAAAACAATTTCCTTGAATTATGGTAACGAATTAAGAGAGAAGGTTGAAAGAAATTATGTCATTATTTAGATACTAAAAGTGGATATGGAATTTTAATAGAGTTAAATTGTGGTAATGACATTGAAATTGGTTCTTTGAGCTGAACTCGATCATCTCTTGTTGTACAACAACAAGACTTACTACACACCTCAGTTGACACTCCCAAGGGATATAAACTGGAAATTCAAAAACTCGTTACAAACCATCATGAATAATTTGAATAATGTCGATGAATAATCTAGGTTAAGAATATATTTCATATATTTAAACTAAGGTGTCATGATTTAGACATCATATAAGTTATTATTCAGGATTATGTGGTTCCCACTATGAATATTATTGCTTACAATATGAATTTTGGTTTTTATCAATTATTTAAACCTAAAAGAAAAATGTTAATTCTATGTGATATGGAAAATTCAATGATCTTCCTTCTAATTAGAAAATCTTTATAGGATATAGAGTAAAAATTATTATTTTTATGTTCACACAAAGATATCAATCCATGAATCATGCTGAACATCCAAACTAGCAATGTATGGAACACCATTTTTTAATTCCTTCATGAGTAAAGGTAAAACTTCCTTCATTATATATGATGATCCACTATATTTTCAGAAATTAATTTTTAAAAATGAATAGATATTTCCTATTATAGAGTGTTTAAAACATGAAACAGTCAGTTTGTATGTCTATTATTTGGAAGGCGAAATAGATCAATGGTGGACACTCATAACAAATACAGGAGAATTTGATGAAATTTAATCCGTGGAGTTGGATGATTTTAAGATATTATTTATATATATAAACTTACCTTGTATTTTTCATCAAAAAAATGGAGATGTAATTCCATCATATAAATTATAATTATGATAAATTGATTGGTACTTATAAAAGATATTTTACAATACATTCGAGGTACTCTTATGGAATTATCATGAAACATGATAATAAGGTTGATTAATTCATCAGTGGATTAAAACCTATTATATGAATGATTTGATCAATAATTGACTTATATAGATATTAATAAATCATTAAATGTTATCTCAATGTTGAAATGGAGATCTCTGTTACCCATCAATATCTTGATTTTTATAAGAAAATAAAATTGGATTTCCATGGAAACTATAAAAACTAAGGAGAAAATCTGATGATCTTTCCATCATGGTCAAAGTTTGTAAGGAAACATGGATGATATTAAATTAACATAACCTGTAATTTTTTAAGTGTGATAAGGAAGGTCATCAGGTATCCAAATACTAATGTAATGTAAAAAAGTTATCTAATTTTGAAAATAGAGAGAAAGGTCCACAACATGCTCCACCCACACTCTAGTGTTTCAAAAAATACGAGTTTTTGAATTATGATAACTAGTGTCCAAATATAAAGGTCAATGATGATGATAAATCTCAATAACAACTTAAGAAAATAGTCAATGGGAAATATCATTTTATCACTATTTTTGATGAGTGGTGCGATAAATATGTGGTGAAATATACACTTTTCATCCATTATATAACTGCTAATGTCTTATTTGAATCTATACAACCAATTCATTCGTATCTTATTTTTTTATGTTTATTACAATTCCACACAAATGATTTTAAATAGAATTATATGTGAAAACCATTAATGTTGTGATGATCAAAACTCATGTATATGATTTCTCTTCAATTGATGTTTATGGAAATGTGCTTCCTAAATATATTTTCATTCTTAATATTGTTGAATTTGATGTTATCTTAGGCATATATTTCATTTTAATGCACAAATCGCACATCAATTATAAAGGAATGTAATTAATGATTAATATTTTACGCCAACCTATAATAGTTTGTTATTAAAGTGATAAATATGAACTTCTGATGGAAATCACATCCATTGAATATGTTTTGATTCCTATTCACTAGTGGTGTTTATCTCATATAGTTGAGAAAAAACTCAAAACTATTTATATTCCTATTATGCGGGAGTTCATTGATGGCATTATGAAACCATTTCCTAATATTAAACCTAATTATGATGTTGGGTTTTTAATAGAACCCATATCTTGTACCACACAAATTTGAAATACTCCCTATAGAATTGCCCTAATTGAGTTGTAGGAATTGAAAAAGAAATTCCAAGAGAACCATTATATGGGATTTATTCAAACATATTTGTCACATAAGTGGTAAATTTTTTTTTATTAAAATAAAATATGTATTGGTGAAACTATACATTGATTATTTGGAGCTGAATAAGACTATTCTAAATAAAAGATATCATCTACCTTGTATTGGTGATCTATTTGATCAAATTCATGGAGGTGAATACTTTTCCAAGATTTAACTTCATTTTTTATATCATAGATTAAGGTTCAAGAATGAGGATATACCCAAAACAACATCCATATAAATTATGGACACTATTAATATATAGTTATTCTATTTGGTATTAATAAATTTCCAACTATATTCAAGGATTTAATTGATAGTTTCTTTAAGGATTACCTTGACCAATTTGCGGTAGTCATTTTAGATTATATTCTTATATATAAAAGATAATGTAAGATAACAAAAATCACATAAAAAATTTACTAATGACTATAAGGATGGATAAACAAGAAGAAAAAATTAAAAGTGTGAATTGTTGATGTAAAAGGTTTCATTAGTATATCCATTAAAAAATAGTCCATTGAATGTTGGCCTAGAATAACCAATGGGACTAAAATCCGATGATTTATGGGTTTTATAGATATTATAAATGGTTTATGGATAATTTCTCATGATTATATATTCCAATCACCATGATAACTTAGAAGGTATCCAAATACCTTTAGAAAGATAAATGTAAATAAAATATCAAAGAAATGAGGAGAAGATTGTTTAGTGCAAGTATTCTTACATTAACCCAGAGTAGAGATGGGTTTGTAATATTTAGTTATGAATTGAAAATTGGATCAGGTTGTATTCAGATGAAAAATTTCATGGTTATATATTATGGATCATGAAATTTTAAGGTTTAGGAGAAAAAACACCCCACACATGATTTTGATTTTTCAGCGGTACCTTTTCATTAAATTTATAGAGGAATTATCTTTCTAGAGAAAAGTTTAATATATACATTGATTTGAATAGTTTCAAGTATATATTCACAAATATGGAGTTTAATATGTAATAGGGAACATGTTTAGAGATGATTTAAGATTATGATTTGTCAATACATTTCCACCCTAGGAAAGTGAACATGGTGGATGATTTTGAGTCGAAAGGATCATGCTAGTCATCCATTATTAGGAACATGATCGATAAAATATTTCTAGATTTAAAAATAGATATATATGGAAATACTTTAGTAAGGGGTAAATATTATATTTTCTAATTGAAAGATCAACCATCTATCCGGGTCATGATTAAAGAGGCAGAAAACAAAATATTTAGAGTTACAAAAGATGGTTAGAAATGTTCCTGAGTTTAACATTAATCATGATGGAGTTAATTGGTTCATGAACCCTATATGTATCCCACCCATACCAAATTTCAAGGCGTTTTTAGAGGAATATCATAGTTAATTATTCCAAATTCATCCTGGAACTATGATGATTTATATAGTTTTGAAAGAGTATTTATGAAGGCATGGAATGAAGAGAGATATTACATAGTTTGTATCTCCATTCATAGTATATCAGTAAGATAACTATGATAGAAAAAAAATCAAAGGATACATTACAACCATTACCCATACCATAATATAAACAAAAAAAGATCACCATTTATTTTTTATTTGGAATCTCAATAACATATAATGGGTATAATTCGTTTTGGGTTGCATCCCACTCCATAGAAGATCAGTAAAATTCATTTCTAGTAGTGAATATTAAACTATGGATAATATTTTTATGATATATATTAAGTAAGTGGTAATATTACATGGGGTACCACATTCTATTTTGTCTGATTGGGATCCAAGGTTTACGTCGATGATCTGGAGCAGTCTTTAGAATGTTCATGATATAGATATTAGTTTCTGCACATCATATCATCCTCATATATTTGTCCAGTCTAAGAGAATAATTCAAACACTAGAGAATATATTGATATCATGTTGTATGGATTTAAAAGGGGTTTGGAATAAACAACTTCCTCTAGATAATTTTTCATACAACAATATCTTTCACTCAAGCATTCAGGTGGATCCTTATTAATCCCTACGTGGAAAAAAGTATAGAACTAAATCATAATGGAATGAATATGGAGAAATAATTATATTGGGACATGAGATAGATAATGAAATGGTTTATAAGTTATAATCCATTCATTAGAACATAAGAGCAACACAAATTCAGTTGAATGGTTATGCTGACAATCAACGATGTGATTAGGAATTTGAATTTGGTAAGAATGTATTTTTACAGACAATGATATATTATCAATATCATTATTTTAACATGAAAAGTATAAACTAGCCACTAAAATCAGAGATTTGAATAGTAATTTTTTTTAATATTATGTCTTATAGTTTTATATAAATGAAGCATATTGATAAAAAATTACTTAATTGTTAGATAAGTATTTATAAGTTTCAAAAATTATATTTCATAAAAAAATATTTTTATTGAATTTTATGAAAAAAATATAATTAGTTTTATAGATTTTAGAAAATTTAATTAAAAAAATATAATTATTTTTCAAATCCAAATATCAAAATTATCTTGGAGTTACGTTTTGAGATTTTTTGAAAAGTTAAATTTGTTGGTGAATAATGAAAGATAATGGTTTTTATTACAAATTATCATTTCATTAACAAAATTTAAAAATATAAAAATTGTTTTCAGTTGGATTTAGAAGTATAATTAGATAAATTATATATATATTAATCAAATTTAGGTAATTTTAATCAATTTTATATTGAATTTTGATACTAAAACTTTTTATACTTATGAAAAAGTTTCCCATTGAAAACATACTTTCTCATCGCATCTACAGGTTTAATTTTAAATTAATTTCTTCCACTTCGATGAGTTAGATTTGAAATAATGGATTCGATATTTTCAATAAGAATTATTTATATTATTTAATAATTTCAACATAATTTTTAACCATCCTGAATCGTAAAAATAGTAAATATTATTTACCATCATAAAAGTAAAATTGTGTTTACTGAGGGTTAAACGAAAAATATCAGGGTTAAAAATGACCTGAAACATTCACAACACCCATATTGGACCATATTGAAACCATATAATGTCAATTTATTTATAATGGTCCATTTGGTCTGGATTTATTTGATAAACTTGATTACACCTTTTTATATTCAAAAATTATAAGTGTACCACTCACATCGGTTATAAAAGGACACACCTTCTCATATGGAATTCAAACATAAAAACCCATTTTTCCAATACCTATCAAAATATCTTTCTTCAGTCCCTCCTAATATTTTAGAGGATTTTTTGAGATCAAAAATCCAGTCTTGGAAGGATTTTGGTTAAACCTAATGTGTTTGTCCGAAGAGGAGGTAATGTTTTTAACTATGCATTTTTGTTTTAATTCTTCTTATAACTCCTAAAAATATTATTCAACTATGATGATGTAATAAAGCATTTATATACCATATAATATTATTTTATTATGTTAATTGAATGACATATACCCATATCCACCTCTATCAAATGTGAATCTAAACCATCAATCGTGTGTACGACAAACTACCGCCTCACGAACCGATGTTATTCATTTTTCCATCACCATCTCTCACATATGGTTATAATGATTCAGTAAATGTCTATAAGTTATATTTATTATATTTTCATTCTTAATTAATTATTATATAACACATAACCTTTTAATTTACATTCTATAGGAATAAGATAATGTCACTTTTGTGTACGATGGAAAAATGCCTTAAGAAATGATGTGATTATTTCATTCTTTAGATGAAAGGTAATAAGGATGAGTTTAATGAAAATATTATATTTATATATCACATAAAAATGATTAATTATTTGTAATATATTATTTAACCTTATTTATTTCCCTATATTGAGAATATTGAAACAATGTTTATGTGTATGTATGGAAAACCATCTCTATGAATGATGCATTTCAATTTCCATCACTAAATTATATGGATTAATATAAATTATTATATACTAAATATAAATTATATTTATATCATTTTTTAAATTTTGGATATTAGTTAACCGTGATCAAATTCATAGGACTAAAAAATAACAAATGAATACATACACATGGAACCTCCCCTAGCTGATTCCTACATAGTTATCCCCTTTCAGCCATGTACCATGTTATCCCTAAAAGAAAAGAAGAAACAATGTGCTATGTTACAATTTTAGAATTCCTCTTATCAAACCGTTGGGTCTGAACCTGAGTTCTACATGACTTCATACATTCCACCTCATATAAAAGTTTATGCTGAATTATATTGAGGGTATAAGTACGTTAGTGGGGAGACTATACACTTAATATCATTTCCTTGGAAAAATAATATAATAAAACTATACAATAAATATAATAATTATATTGAACATGTGGAAATACACATAATTAATGACATACATATAAAAAATAAATAAATAGGCCTCCAAATTGGAAAGAAAAACCAGAAATATTGTTTGTTAGGTAATAATATAAACTACAGAAATCCTCCAGATTCTCTCCCAATACCTCACCCAACTCCATGATCCTTTGTTCATCCATCAACCATGGTCCCCTCTCCCTTAATCGGATCCTTATACATGAATTCTTCAAATGCATCAGGATTATCATGTATGTTGTGAGTAATAAATACCAATAGAACACCACTAATGTGTTTTTAAAAAATGTTCAAATGTATACCAGTTATACTCCATTATTATTATAAATGAAAGAGAAATCTTGAAAACATACAATCATATGTCGAGCAGTTGATCATGAAAGAAGCCTTCAAAAACCCTCAGTGATACCTGATTTTTATCCGTGCCAAAAATATGCCCAAAGATTTTTAGAGATGGTCACAAATTATCCTCATGTCTGGTACCATTTCACTCAAAATCCTTACATCATTGACTGAGAATGCTACACATAATACACAAGGCATCGTGTTCCAAAATGTTACACAGAATTTTTAAGGAATAAAATAAGATGTAATTATATAACCCCATGTATGAATTTATCATATCTATCATCTCACACTATTAAAGTTCCCCATATTATAAAAAACATACAAAAATGGTCCTCCTATTATAGATACCAATAAAAAACATCCAAAATAAAGATAACACCTAACAAAGAATACCGTGATAAAAAAAAGAAAAACATGTAAACCTAGGGAATATACTTGAACTATATACCAAATTGTGAATCAACTTCATGGATGGTAAAAGGACAAAATTTCAATTTCTAATGGATATAAACATCATATATGGGTACCATGACAATACACACATCCCTAATAAATAACCATCAAGGAAGAACACAACCCATGCAGACACCAAAATCCTACAATAATAAAAATGTGTACCAAACAACCCAAAACGGTATATAACTTCCTACCACATGGTTTTTTATGAATTACTATATATTTAATGAAGGAATAAAATATTTAATAAGTATCACACCCACAATAAATAACTTACCTTCCATGGATTCCTATCTGTTGTTCTAGTTAATTATGAAATAAGTTTAGAATAGGGACTCAAGATAATTACTTGTCAATATTGTCATTATTGAATCACATAACTTATAGAAACCTCCAATTGAAAAAATATCATTTTATGTTGATATAATGAATGCCAATACATAATACATTTTATTAATTGATGAACTAATTGTGAGTTAATTTTCAATTCTAGAAGAGGGTATTGGGTTTAGCTAACAATCACCATACCATCATCAATCAATACATGAAAAAAATGATTCAAGAAGGAAGAAGGCATCATGATGATTTTTCTATAAATACATACCCAAAACATCATTGTTCATGAGAATTCTTGCACTGTTCAAATGTACCATCATTGAAACATTGAATCATCCTCATATATTCAATGTAATCAACAATGGATTTGTTTTACACCATCAATCCTCTTTCTAGAATATTTTTTGGAAAATGATTTAGTAAAAAACACCCATAAAATTTACAATTTTCTTTATAGATCATGATTTTTTTCACGGAATTAAATCAACATGAAAGATCTAAAACCATTTTATATATAAAGGGAGAAAATGTCAATGGTTATTTTTATAAATCATATATTTGATATAGATTAACACACATATCTCAAGGTGAAAGAGGGATTTGGCATGTATATAGAGAAGAAGCTCACTGTTATTTCTTCTTGGAATACTCAATGTTTGGAGGGACCTTGGGATAATTATTATAGATTTAATGACTAAGGGGTTATAATTTTGAATTAGAGGTATTGAGGTCATAATTTTCTAATAATTAAATGGTTAATGAATGTGGAATTCAATACTAGGGGTGAATTAATTTCATCCTTGGAGTGGGTTCATTGGATACTTAGTGGACCGAGAATTTGAACTATGGATTTTTCAATGACCTAAGATTTATAGTGTGGTTTTCTATAGTGTATTGGCTCAATGGAACCGCACCGACTTGTCAGGGAGTTCCACCAGTGAGCCAATTTCTATTTTTCATCCACTGTAGAGCTAATTCCTTCTATATGTCTTCCAACTTCAAATCCTAAAGCCCTATACACATAAAACTGACCTTTATCACTCCCACACTAGATAATAGGTAAAAATTAAATGGATAATTTATAACCTCTAACATACCTTACTTTGAATTTAAGTGATGATGTTACAGATAGAATACATGTAGATTTAAATTCTACCACTAGAAGGTGACAATGATCTATAACATAAGGTGTCCTAGGATGCTTATTTAGATATTTATTATTTTTTAATGTAATTCCTAATGATTTTTTTGATAAATTTATCTTTAAATAGATTTAGTTTCATCAAAAGCTTGTGATACAGACAAACCTGATTCTAAATGAACTATAATATATAATATCATTATAACAAAGCCATTAAATTGGAGGAGTGAATAAGAATAAACATGTTTTGTAAAATAATTCTTAATGATTTTAGATAAAAAAAATATATTGTTAAATTAGTACCCTAATTTTTCTAATTTTATTATATTCTTTAAAAATACACTTTTCCTCAAAATAGTTTTTATTTATTTATCTAATAAAAAATATAATTAATTTATTTCAATTTTAGAAAATTATATTATGAAATCAAATTAATTTCATAAATAATAATTTAATAGTTATCTTAGAGTAAATTTCTAGGAATTATCTGAAATGATTGATTCTTCGATGAATTGGGAAAAATACTGATTTTTATTGAAAATTTTAATTTCATTTATTTAAATTAAAAAGTTTAATTTTGTTCTAGAATTGTTTAAAAAGTAAAATTACATCGTTAATATTATGATTATTCCAATTTAGAACATTCTAATTATTTTTATTTCTTATTTTTTTTATAAAAACGTTTTGTATCTTTGGGGACATTTTTTTTGGAAAATTGATGTTCATTGTTTCTTATGGGTTAAATTATAAATTAAATCCGACAACTAAATTTTATTGAATTTTATAAAATTAATTCCATTTTATTTATGAGTATAATTAATATTTGATAATAATTTCAAAAAAAATTCCACAATGAATTGTAAAAACCATAAAACTTTGTTACAATGATTATGGTAAAAAGGTTCTTAGTGAGGGTTATAAAAAAAATATTACAAAATTTTGACCATTTAAAAATGTCTAAATAGCATTTTATATACATATTTAGACTTCATGATATCTAAAAAATTAATATATTCATATTTTTAATTGTTTTTATTGGGTTTTAGATTATTATATTTTAATCTTCTAGGAAATTCATTGTGTATCCTCTCCACCACATATAAAAGGACACCAATAAATTTGTTTCCTTACTCTAATTTGATCTGTATATATAAAATATAACCTCCACTATTAACTTATATAAATTATCTATCCACTATATAAATATATTTTTCTTCTTAAAATATTATTCCAAGGATCCTTGTGAAAGGATCTAAAGGAGGCCAACTGATGGAGAGGTAACCATCCTATCCGACCTATTTCAAATTATTTAATTATATTAACTCATATAAATATATTGTATTAATCATAAAATAATAAATTCATTTTACTAAATATAAAAATGTTATTATTATTATGTAATTACCATTATTTACCCTTTTTTCATTTAAATGGGATGTGATTGTATCGCTCGTGTGTATGTGAGGACTACCACCTCCACATAATGATATAATTTGTTTTCCATCACGAAAATATAAGGATGAGAATTATGATGTTTTTAATTATTATAATTTATATTTATGATATAATTTTAATTCATTTTAATTATAATATCATATCAATATTCTTACCTTCATATCCTTTGTAAAATGATAGTATTGTTTGTGTGTACAAATGGGTTACCACCTCTATGAAGTTGTGTAATTTATTATTAATTTTTATTTTACATGGATGTAAATAAGGACATATATAATGGATATATATGATGTATATAATATAATAATTATTCTTAAATAGTGAATTATTATTTTTATTTATTTTTTTAATCTGTCAGAAACTGAAAACATCGTTCATGTGTATGTATAGCCTTTTGTCTTTGTGAATAGTGTAATTTTTTCTCTATACCTAACTTTTATGGATGATACTAAATATGTATATAATGTATAAAAATTTTATTTATATTATGATTAAAATTGTATATACTGTGTAACAATGATCAATGTTCGGGGACTAGGCCTACCGAACTGAAACACTCTTATAAAGAGAAACTGTTAACACCTAGAAATGAAGATTTTAATAAGGAATTATTAATAAATGGGTGTTGAAATGAAATAAATAGATCATATATTAAATTATAAGTATTTAAATGATTCTTTTATATTGGTTTAATAAAATTAAATATAATATAATTAAGGTTAGATCACTTTTGATTAAATTCTAAATTGTGTTAATATATATATGTTATGGTCACATTGTTTATTAGGATTATCTATAATAAAGTTTATAATGATGAAATGTTTACATATATATATCAATAATCCAAATATTTTTATTACATTTAGGTTAATTCAAGAAAATACATGTTTTCCTTTAATTTTCCACTATTTATAAACTCAAGAGGATGAAATATATATTTTAGGATAATGGAATTGATTTATCTGTTTGGTAACATATATTTTTCTCCCATATCCATGTTCTCTAAAAATGTATTCATGAATGTTTTATAGGTTATCCTATTATTTTTAATTCCATTTTTATCCATGATTTATGTTTTCAAAAATAATTTAAAAGGAATATTTTTATCATTTTCTCAATGTGGTACTTTTTTATTTTTTATCTAAAATGTTATTGGAATATTTGTTTTAAAGTACACAACATAATAAAAAATTTCCACCTTCATGGATTTTCAATTATTTGAAACGTCATTTATAAGTTTCCAAGATTAATTTAAAATAAAAATATTTCCATAATATTTGGGAAAATTTTGGATTTTAAATAATTGATTTTAAAGAGAATATGGTATTATACTAAAGAAATATTCTAGTGATCTTGTAATGTAATTTTTCATCTATGATAAAATTATTTGATATTACTTATGATTTATCGGGGAATGTAACTCAACTATACCATCCAGTGTTATACTTTTGATGGTTTATGAAGATAATGATTTAATTATAATTTAATAAAACCTATTTGTTTCCCATGAGTTAATTATGTACTGATGGATCCTTTATAAATAATGTTTGGATTATATAGGTTATACTTTGATGAAATGATTAAAAATTTATGAAACCAATTTCATTTCCTTGTGTTCTACTATGAATAATGTTTTATAATCTTATGGACTCTTATGTAAGATTTTCATTATGAGACAGGTTATCCCAAAATTTAATTTCTGTCCATCTAATTTTGTAAATATGGTTATCTCATGATATAAAATTCATAATAATTGAGAATAAAAATAGTTCAGTAACGTAATATATCCACTAATATAGAATAGGGAGTGAATCTTGACTATAGTTTTGAATAAATGGAGAGTGAACCTTATTCACTATGATAGTCTGAACATTGCGCCTGGGGTAAGGAAATTATTTTCAACTCTTATGTGTATGCCCAAAAAATACATCTTATTCCAATGTTATGATCTCATGACCCATTTTATGCGATCCCTTTATAATTTATATCTTACGAACTGATATCCTTTATTCTATGACTATAGAATATAACATATGTTATAATGGGCATAATTTTAAAATTAAAATATCATTCTCTCATACCCTTAAGACCATGTTATGTTAAATAGAACGTTTATATATATATTATTTACCATTTATAAGAATATAAACTCACCCATTATTATGTTTCTTTCCATAGGTTATGAATAATGGTTTTAAGTACGACATGTCAAATAAGGATGATAGTCATGAAGAACATAGTAGTAGATTGTGTAGATCTCATATGAACATATTGTTAATGTATCTATGTTTCTGAGGAGACATAAATATTACAATTGTTTTGTGAATCATAATGTTATGTATTTAATATTTATATAACAAGATTAAAAATTTATATATGAAAAGTATGGGTTTTTATAGTTGGTTTCATACATAATTTTATTGACCTTTGGAAACTATGATGAGAAAACCATAGAGACAACCCTTATTATATTCCAATGTATAAGGTAATTTATTATGTTATTACAATGAAATTAGTGCTTATTTCATAAAACAACATCAATGTTCTAATACTATAAGTGGGCATAGTTTTGGAACAACTACCACTGTGGTTAATAACCCTAAAAGTTGGTAATGTAAATCTCAACCATTATTCTATTTCACAGTGACTTTTCCATTACTGCAAACTTGTATTAACACCACTTGTTGATATTCATTAGTAAAATCATATATTATTTATGAAGCATTAGGAATGACATGAATAGATTATGATCATTAATAACCTTGGTAAAATCTAATGTGTCATAGATTTAGAATAATATGTCATTATTTAGATATAAAATATTTTTTTCATGATTATATGATTTCACACTATGATTAATATATGTACACTATCATTTTTGGTTTTAGTCAATGCTTAGAACTCGAAGTAACCACATTAATAATGAATGTGATAGACAATGAAATGATTTTCCTTATAATAAACAAAATGTTATTAGATATGGGATGAAAAATATTATTTATACTCTTACAAAACATTTTCAATCCATGAATCATATTGACCTTACAAGTGAGTAATGGAAAGAACATTGTTCTATTGGGTCTTTCTTGAAGAAATATCCACCTAATTTTAGTTGGTCAGCTGATCCACTATTTTCTGAAGAAATAGATTAGTACCACTAGAAAGATATTTTCTATTATCTAGTGTTTAGAACATGAAAATTTTATTTTTGATATTTATCATTTCTAAATATAAGAAGATCGATATTGGAATCTTATCAAGAACATAAAGAAAAATCCAATAAATCCCTGGAGTTGGATGAGTTTAAGATAATGTTTTTCAATAATTAATTTCCTTGAATGATTTTTATGAAAATGGAGAAGTAATTCCTTGAGCTAATGAATAATGATGATGAATTAAATGGTTCCTATAAGAATAATTTTACAAGACCCACATGGTATGATTCTAGTATTACCATCCAACCTGAAATTAAGATTTATCAAATCATCAGTGGATAAAAAATTAGTCTCTAAAGGGGTGTTCCATATGGAATAATAATATCTATGATAAAATAATTCTTTGTTTTAAAAATGTGAAAATAGATATTTTATTTAACCAACAATCTATTGGTTTTGATAACAAAATAGAGAAATAATTAAAATTTATTTATAATAATAAAAGATATGGAAGAAGAATATGATCTTTTCTATATAATCATAGCGTGGAATGAAACTTGTTTGATATTTTCCTAAGGGGATTTATAAGTTTTTTAGGTTTGAATAGGAATTCCATTTGGATATTGAATGCCAATGTGATTGGAAGATTATGTCATCTAATGATGATGACAACGCCTCAAAATAAACCACATACACTACAGTGTTTCAAATGAAAGGAGTATAATAATTATGATCATAAATTCACAAATATGAAGGTTAATGATGATAATAAACATTAATAACCTTTTAAACATAGAGGAAAAGGGAAATATCGCCTGAAAATTATTGTTGATGCGGGGAATGATAATGATGTACTAAAAGGAACTCATTTCATCCCATCTTGAACAAATAATGTCTTATTTCATCCTATATCTATCCACCCTTATATGTCTAGATACTTTATCAATGATGTCACGTTACAACCCAAATGATTAGATATTGAATTAAAATTGAAATATCCTAATGTTACAATGATTTCATATCAATCCTATGATTCTTCAATGATTGAATATTGTGGAAATTTTCCTTCCTAATATTCAATATTCTCCCGCTAGTTGAATTTTATATTATCTTCGGCATGGATTAGATTTCATTAATTAAATCCCCTATAAATTACCAAGGATGAGATTTTTCGTTCGATATTAAAAACCAGAATATGATTATCTATCAGTGTGATGATAAATATGAACTTACATTGGAAACTTATTCTATTTTATAGTTCTAGATTTCTATTCAATATAGGTATTTATCTTATATGGTTGGGAAGAAACTCAACAATAAAATACATCTTTTACATAAGAGTTTTTTATTTATTTTCAAGGTATTTTACTAGTCATCAACTAAATTGTGAATTTGAGTTTTCATTTGAACACATACATGGTACTACACATATTTCAATGATCTATATAGAATTTACCTATTTGAGTTGTTTTAATTGAAGAAGAAAATCTAGGATAATTTTTAAAAGGTATTAATTCATCCAAGTTTGACACCTTGGGGTGAACATAATATATTTATTAAGAATAAATATTGATCAATGTGAATATGTATTGATTATTGAGAACATTACAATATCAAAATCTACAGTAAGTATCATATTCCCTATATTGATGATGTGTTCGATCAATTATAGGGACCTACATATTTTTTGACGATTAATATTAAACTATAATATGATTTATCAATTGAGGGTTGATAGAGAATAAAAACCCTATAAATCCTTATAAACATAGTATAAACACTATGAATTTATTGGAATTCAATTATATTTTACTAATAACCCAATTATATTAATGGATTTAATGAATAGAGTCTTCGTAAATTACATTGATCATTTTTTTGAACTCTTTATAGATTATATTCATATATACTATATGAGAAAGGAATATCATGAAGATCACTTGAGTATTATACTGAAGGCCTTAGGGAATGAGATAAATTTTGTGAAATATTTACCATTTTAGATTTTTTTTTTCTATATAAATTTTGATTTTTTAGGTCATATAATCTCATGAGAGTGTATACAAGTGGGTCCAAAAAAAGAAA